>CM051238.1:71832852-73091491 GCA_027917425.1 Gastrophryne carolinensis
GAGCTGCCAGGGTACAGTAGTGCTTTGGCCAGCAAAAGTGTCTTTATCAGGCCTAATTTCAAATATGATTAGAGCAAATGCTTATATGGTCTTAAACAGAGGCTGCTTTAGTCACAGAATGGGATGCCCCGGGCAGGAATCGAGCTGCCAGGGTACAGTAGTGCTTTGGCCAGCAAAAGTGTCTTTATCAGGCCTAATTTCAAATATGATTAGAGCAAATGCTTATATGGTCTTAAACAGAGGCTGCTTTAGTCACAGAATGGGATGCCCCGGGCAGGAATCGAGCTGCCAGGGTACAGTAGTGCTTTGGCCAGCAAAAGTGTCTTTATCAGGCCTAATTTCAAATATGATTAGAGCAAATGCTTATATGGTCTTAAACAGAGGCTGCTTTAGTCACAGAATGGGATGCCCCGGGCAGGAATCGAGCTGGCAGGGTACAGTAGTGCTTTGGCCAGCAAAAGTGTCTTTATCAGGCCTAATTTCAAATATGATTAGAGCAAATGCTTATATGGTCTTAAACAGAGGCTGCTTTAGTCACAGAATGGGATGCCCCGGGCAGGAATCGAGCTGCCAGGGTACAGTAGTGCTTTGGCCAGCAAAAGTGTCTTTATCAGGCCTAATTTCAAATATGATTAGAGCAAATGCTTATATGGTCTTAAACAGAGGCTGCTTTAGTCACAGAATGGGATGCCCCGGGCAGGAATCGAGCTGCCAGGGTACAGTAGTGCTTTGGCCAGCAAAAGTGTCTTTATCAGGCCTAATTTCAAATATGATTAGAGCAAATGCTTATATGGTCTTAAACAGAGGCTGCTTTAGTCACAGAATGGGATGCCCCGGGCAGGAATCGAGCTGCCAGGGTACAGTAGTGCTTTGGCCAGCAAAAGTGTCTTTATCAGGCCTAATTTCAAATATGATTAGAGCAAATGCTTATATGGTCTTAAACAGAGGCTGCTTTAGTCACAGAATGGGATGCCCCGGGCAGGAATCGAGCTGCCAGGGTACAGTAGTGCTTTGGCCAGCAAAAGTGTCTTTATCAGGCCTAATTTCAAATATGATTAGAGCAAATGCTTATATGGTCTTAAACAGAGGCTGCTTTAGTCACAGAATGGGATGCCCCGGGCAGGAATCGAGCTGCCAGGGTACAGTAGTGCTTTGGCCAGCAAAAGTGTCTTTATCAGGCCTAATTTCAAATATGATTAGAGCAAATGGTTATATGGTCTTAAACAGAGGCTGCTTTAGTCACAGAATGGGATGCCCCGGGCAGGAATCGAGCTGCCAGGGTACAGTAGTGCTTTGGCCACCAAAAGTGTCTTTATCAGGCCTAATTTCAAATATGATTAGAGCAAATGCTTATATGGTCTTAAACAGAGGCTGCTTTAGTCACAGAATGGGATGCCCCGGGCAGGAATCGAGCTGCCAGGGTACAGTAGTGCTTTGGCCAGCAAAAGTGTCTTTATCAGGCCTAATTTCAAATATGATTAGAGCAAATGCTTATATGGTCTTAAACAGAGGCTGCTTTAGTCACAGAATGGGATGCCCCGGGCAGGAATCGAGCTGCCAGGGTACAGTAGTGCTTTGGCCAGCAAAAGTGTCTTTATCAGGCCTAATTTCAAATATGATTAGAGCAAATGGTTATATGGTCTTAAACAGAGGCTGCTTTAGTCACAGAATGGGATGCCCCGGGCAGGAATCGAGCTGCCAGGGTACAGTAGTGCTTTGGCCAGCAAAAGTGTCTTTATCAGGCCTAATTTCAAATATGATTAGAGCAAATGTTTATGGTCTTAAACAGAGGCTGCTTTAGTCACAGAATGGGATGCCCCGGGCAGGAATCGAGCTGCCAGGGTACAGTAGTGCTTTGGCCAGCAAAAGTGTCTTTATCAGGCCTAATTTCAAATATGATTAGAGCAAATGCTTATATGGTCTTAAACAGAGGCTGCTTTAGTCACAGAATGGGATGCCCCGGGCAGGAATCGAGCTGCCAGGGTACAGTAGTGCTTTGGCCAGCAAAAGTGTCTTTATCAGGCCTAATTTCAAATATGATTAGAGCAAATGCTTATATGGTCTTAAACAGAGGCTGCTTTAGTCACAGAATGGGATGCCCCGGGCAGGAATCGAGCTGGCAGGGTACAGTAGTGCTTTGGCCAGCAAAAGTGTCTTTATCAGGCCTAATTTCAAATATGATTAGAGCAAATGCTTATATGGTCTTAAACAGAGGCTGCTTTAGTCACAGAATGGGATGCCCCGGGCAGGAATCGAGCTGCCAGGGTACAGTAGTGCTTTGGCCAGCAAAAGTGTCTTTATCAGGCCTAATTTCAAATATGATTAGAGCAAATGCTTATATGGTCTTAAACAGAGGCTGCTTTAGTCACAGAATGGGATGCCCCGGGCAGGAATCGAGCTGCCAGGGTACAGTAGTGCTTTGGCCAGCAAAAGTGTCTTTATCAGGCCTAATTTCAAATATGATTAGAGCAAATGCTTATATGGTCTTAAACAGAGGCTGCTTTAGTCACAGAATGGGATGCCCCGGGCAGGAATCGAGCTGGCAGGGTACAGTAGTGCTTTGGCCAGCAAAAGTGTCTTTATCAGGCCTAATTTCAAATATGATTAGAGCAAATGCTTATATGGTCTTAAACAGAGGCTGCTTTAGTCACAGAATGGGATGCCCCGGGCAGGAATCGAGCTGCCAGGGTACAGTAGTGCTTTGGCCAGCAAAAGTGTCTTTATCAGGCCTAATTTCAAATATGATTAGAGCAAATGCTTATATGGTCTTAAACAGAGGCTGCTTTAGTCACAGAATGGGATGCCCCGGGCAGGAATCGAGCTGCCAGGGTACAGTAGTGCTTTGGCCAGCAAAAGTGTCTTTATCAGGCCTAATTTCAAATATGATTAGAGCAAATGCTTATATGGTCTTAAACAGAGGCTGCTTTAGTCACAGAATGGGATGCCCCGGGCAGGAATCGAGCTGCCAGGGTACAGTAGTGCTTTGGCCAGCAAAAGTGTCTTTATCAGGCCTAATTTCAAATATGATTAGAGCAAATGCTTATATGGTCTTAAACAGAGGCTGCTTTAGTCACAGAATGGGATGCCCCGGGCAGGAATCGAGCTGCCAGGGTACAGTAGTGCTTTGGCCAGCAAAAGTGTCTTTATCAGGCCTAATTTCAAATATGATTAGAGCAAATGCTTATATGGTCTTAAACAGAGGCTGCTTTAGTCACAGAATGGGATGCCCCGGGCAGGAATCGAGCTGCCAGGGTACAGTAGTGCTTTGGCCAGCAAAAGTGTCTTTATCAGGCCTAATTTCAAATATGATTAGAGCAAATGCTTATATGGTCTTAAACAGAGGCTGCTTTAGTCACAGAATGGGATGCCCCGGGCAGGAATCGAGCTGCCAGGGTACAGTAGTGCTTTGGCCAGCAAAAGTGTCTTTATCAGGCCTAATTTCAAATATGATTAGAGCAAATGCTTATATGGTCTTAAACAGAGGCTGCTTTAGTCACAGAATGGGATGCCCCGGGCAGGAATCGAGCTGCCAGGGTACAGTAGTGCTTTGGCCAGCAAAAGTGTCTTTATCAGGCCTAATTTCAAATATGATTAGAGCAAATGCTTATATGGTCTTAAACAGAGGCTGCTTTAGTCACAGAATGGGATGCCCCGGGCAGGAATCGAGCTGCCAGGGTACAGTAGTGCTTTGGCCAGCAAAAGTGTCTTTATCAGGCCTAATTTCAAATATGATTAGAGCAAATGCTTATATGGTCTTAAACAGAGGCTGCTTTAGTCACAGAATGGGATGCCCCGGGCAGGAATCGAGCTGCCAGGGTACAGTAGTGCTTTGGCCAGCAAAAGTGTCTTTATCAGGCCTAATTTCAAATATGATTAGAGCAAATGCTTATATGGTCTTAAACAGAGGCTGCTTTAGTCACAGAATGGGATGCCCCGGGCAGGAATCGAGCTGCCAGGGTACAGTAGTGCTTTGGCCAGCAAAAGTGTCTTTATCAGGCCTAATTTCAAATATGATTAGAGCAAATGCTTATATGGTCTTAAACAGAGGCTGCTTTAGTCACAGAATGGGATGCCCCGGGCAGGAATCGAGCTGCCAGGGTACAGTAGTGCTTTGGCCAGCAAAAGTGTCTTTATCAGGCCTAATTTCAAATATGATTAGAGCAAATGCTTATATGGTCTTAAACAGAGGCTGCTTTAGTCACAGAATGGGATGCCCCGGGCAGGAATCGAGCTGGCAGGGTACAGTAGTGCTTTGGCCAGCAAAAGTGTCTTTATCAGGCCTAATTTCAAATATGATTAGAGCAAATGGTTATATGGTCTTAAACAGAGGCTGCTTTAGTCACAGAATGGGATGCCCCGGGCAGGAATCGAGCTGCCAGGGTACAGTAGTGCTTTGGCCAGCAAAAGTGTCTTTATCAGGCCTAATTTCAAATATGATTAGAGCAAATGCTTATATGGTCTTAAACAGAGGCTGCTTTAGTCACAGAATGGGATGCCCCGGGCAGGAATCGAGCTGCCAGGGTACAGTAGTGCTTTGGCCAGCAAAAGTGTCTTTATCAGGCCTAATTTCAAATATGATTAGAGCAAATGCTTATATGGTCTTAAACAGAGGCTGCTTTAGTCACAGAATGGGATGCCCCGGGCAGGAATCGAGCTGCCAGGGTACAGTAGTGCTTTGGCCAGCAAAAGTGTCTTTATCAGGCCTAATTTCAAATATGATTAGAGCAAATGCTTATATGGTCTTAAACAGAGGCTGCTTTAGTCACAGAATGGGATGCCCCGGGCAGGAATCGAGCTGCCAGGGTACAGTAGTGCTTTGGCCAGCAAAAGTGTCTTTATCAGGCCTAATTTCAAATATGATTAGAGCAAATGCTTATATGGTCTTAAACAGAGGCTGCTTTAGTCACAGAATGGGATGCCTCACAGCAGACTTAAGATCAGTTCAGTATATATGCACAGTTAGTTACTATAAGCAGCCTGAAAACGCTAACAAAGGCTGGATGAAAAAAAAAAAATCTCCCTGTCAGCCAGCTCCGTTTTTCCTACCTTTCCCTGGCTTTCTGTCTGTCTCCTGTCTGTCTCCTGCCTGTCTCCTGCCTGTCTCCAGCCTGTCCCTGTCTGTCCCTGTCTCCAGCCTGTCTCCAGCCTGTCTAACTGCCTCAGCTACACAGCGTTCTGTCTGTCTGTCACGAATGCAATAGAGAAATGAGGAAAAGCAAGATGGCCGCCGTTAAATACCGCTGTGTGACGTCACCGGGCTTGCTGGCTGCTGATAGGCTGCATGTGACTGCCCCAGCTTGCACTGGCGCGGGATACATGTCCAGACATGTCCCGCCCGCCATCTTAGAATGCCTGTAATGTAAATGAATGGATGTTAAAGGAAAACTTCGAGTGATCGAATCGCGGGGAAATTCGGATTCGATCCGAATCGAATTTTTCCTGAAATTCGGATCGAATCCGGGTTCGTCCGGATCGATTCGCTCATCCCTAGTCATGAACAATTCACACCAGGTAAGCGCAGCAAATTCATCACTGGCAGGGTTAAGCTGGGGACCATTTAACAGGCCCCTAATTACAGACCTGGTAGCCACGGCCGTGAGAGCTGAAGCACAAACTGGACGCAAGGCCGAACCTACGCTGGCAAAGGCATGAGACGCCATTGGATCAAGACGTCGGTCCTCACTATCCTTCGGCGTGGTGGCGTCCGGTGAGTGCACAACGTATGTGTTGGACAAACCCAGAACCAGCGCTTCACCGTGTCCACCGGAAAGGGATACTTCCTATCCCATCCTTGAGGAACACCGGGAAGCCAGCTGGGCTTTTCCCATTCTCTAAGAATCACATTTTCAAAATGCTTCTGATTTGGAACTCTAGGCGAGGCTTAGCGGTCCCCAAAAATTCCCCCTTTTGCGGAGGGGCCTCCGCAGGAGGAGAAATAGCCAGCCCCTCAAAAATATGAGCCAGAAGCCTGGGGGTATCAACAGTATCCCCACGCTCCTTCCCAGCATCAGCATCCAAAAACTGCTGATCCTCAGAGCCATCAGATTCTGAAAACAATCCCCCTTCTTCCAGTGGGGAATAATCAGACCAGTCAAAGGAATCATAATCCTCGAAATCCAAGCCCGGCGCAGCCGGTGACAAATGCCTTCTCTTAGCCGGGGCCTTTCTGGCCGCAGAGCTAGCAATCAATTTCTCAATGTTGGCCAATCTAGCACAGACATCAGAGTGCGACTCCACTTGGGGTCAGCGTCACTTGGGGTCAGAATCAGGCGTGGTGGAGTAGGTGATGAGGCCGGCGACACTGACCCAGACGCCTGGGACCCCGACTGCCGCGCAATGGCCTGCTGTGCACATGTAATGCAAACCAGCACATTATCCCCCACAAGGGATGCCCCACAACCCACACACTGCCGGGCCGCCCCGAAGGGAGCCCGAGCCCGGTATCCTGGGAAGCCTCCATATGGTGAATTTTAAGGTAGTCGCAATGACCAGCGGGAATTACGCTAGTAAGCTACCAGGGATGCCCCTTAACGTCCGTTAGTGGGAGGATTTGAAAAGCCCCAAAATTAGAGTGAGGGACCTAAGGACCGGGAGAACCCCCTTTTTTAACTATAAAGGAAGGAGGTCTCCCTGTAAGACATAATGAGAAGGGGGGGGACCATAAGCAAGAATTCATTACAGAAAACATGCATCCAGCCAAAATGACAGTCACACCAAAATCTTGGCATTGTTATATCTTTCACAGGCAAAATAACATACAAGCAAATTGTAAACACAGAATGCCAAGGCCAATGAAGAAAGGGGAGGGGCCCCACAGGGCACTCACGCTCTAGTGTCAAAATGGCGACGGACAGGCAGCAGCAGCCTCCCCAGCAGCAGCCAGGAAGGAAGAGAAGGGGGGCGGGCCAGCGCGGATCGCACGCAGCTCGTGGCCCCGCCCCCTCCTGAGAAGAACCGCGATCCCCAGCAATAGGCTGGAAGCCACTACTGGCGCCAAAAAGAGGGGGGCGGGCCGCGACAGCGCGCCGAGCTTGCGGCCCCGCCCCCTCCCTTCAGTGAGAGGGATACACAATGGCCGGGCTCCCAGGAAAGCGGCGGAGCCGCCCTGGGCACCAGGCCTGGCCAGTAAAAGCAGACATGCACAAAAAAACACTCATACAATAAAAAAGGTAAAACACAGCAATGTGAATAGACAGGCAAACGCCCCCCCCCCCCCATGATCCGGGGACAGAGGGTAACGGATGGGGAAGGGAACCCCAGCCACCAAAGCTGCGCAGGGAATTGCGGAGGAACTAGAACACCCCTAGGGTGTCACCTACCCTTGTCCGGACCTACAGCCTAGGCTGGGAGGCATATGTATGACAAACAAAGTCCGGGCAGAAATAGGGCAATAAATCAGCCGGGTGTAACCCCGGCTTACCTGTAAGGAAGGAGATAGCCATCTTCTGACTTGCTCGCTGTCTGCAGAGACGATTACTGGGGAATGTGTGGGAGGTTCCAGGTATTTATGGACTGGGAGGGGCTTCTTTTTTTCTAGTCATCTCTGCAGAAGTTCGCCCTCTACTGGACTATAACCCACGTGTTATTAATCATTCCGAAGCAGGGTGTGAGACATACTTGGAATATGAACACTCCCAAAGCACATGAGCGAACTTTCAAACGCACATGTGCGCACTCCCAAAGTGCATGTGTGCACTTCCAAAGCGCATGTGCCCACCCTCAAACTCACATGCACACACTCCCAAGGTGAATATACGCACTTCCAAAGCGCATGAGCGCACTTCCAAATGCATATGCATACAATCTCAGATGCATGTGTGCATTCCCAATGCACATGTGCACTCCCAAAGTGCGTGCGCACACTCCCAAATTCACATGAGCGCACCCTTAAAGTGCATGTGCACACTCCCAAAAACACATGTGCACACTTCCAAAATGAATGTGTGCACTCCCAAAGTGCATTAACGCACTCCCAAATGCACATGCGTGCACTCTCAAACAGGGTAGGTGGGCAGACTAGTGGGTGACCTGGTAGGTAGGCTTGTTGGCAGGCAGACAGGGCAGGCTGTGGCTACCTGAGGGGGGAGGTGGCAACAGAAATCTCAAGCAGTGGGTGGGGCTCATCTCTCCCGGCTCCGGCAGGGCTACTCCAGCGCCGGACGGCTCATCTTGGGCAGCTTCTTAGCACTGGGGGTCAAGGGTCTGCTGCCCACACCTCCCGCTCCCAGCTACACTTGCGCCACCGCTGAAGGGAGAGGAAAGCGCTGCTAGGGGAGGCAGGGAGGTGGGAGGGGTTAGATGGGCTTGATAGCAGTAAGTTATGGAACCTCAAAGAGGATTGGTGTCCCGCATCGGCGGGCTGTGGATGGAGTCCCGAGTGAGGAAAAGGATTTCCTTATTCAGGGCTCTGACCAGAGAAGCATGACGCTGGAGGAACGTTTGGCACGCTAAGCTGCGTTTTTTTTATTTTTTTTGTTTTGGTTTGCCTTTAGAATCGTGTTACACCCCTAGCTGTTATGTATCTGTCTATCTGGCTCTTCCCAGTTTTGTTTGGTGTGGTGTTCTCCTTCCTGTCATAGGTTTCTTTGATCCCCATCTCTGTCTACCCTATAAAGTATTGTATGTAACCATGCCTCCCAACTGTCCCGATTTTCCCGGGATTGTCCCGCTTTTCTAACAAAATCCCGCGGTCCCGGACCGTTAAAAAATGTCCCGGGACGCACTGCACCGTGGCGGTGTGCCCAGGGCCACAACGACACCTTCTCAATAAACACTGGCCGGCGCGAAGACATTAAGTTCCCGGCGTGCGGGTGAGCGCGCGGTCGCGGTGGGGAGTGAGCGCGCAGGGGGGCAGGCAAGTGGGTGGGTTGGGGATACAAAAACTTACGCAGCGATGAAGGCAGCCGACGTTACTGGAGGATCGGAGCGGAAGGGCGTGACAGGGGGAGTGGCCGGGGGCGTGGCAGTGGGTGTGGCTGGGGCTTGGCTTGTCCCGCTTTCATATTTTTAGAAGTTGGGAGGTATGTGTAACCATGCCCCTCCTGCTGGATTATTGTGTCACTGCTTCCTGAGTGTTCATGTGCACTCCACAGCACCTTCAGTCTCTGTCTCAGCATTGAAGGCCATCCATTCTCTGTATTGGGCTTGTTCAATCTAGTCTGCCTGCTGTTGCTGTTTGTGTCCTGTCACAGGAGGCTGTTAAGACTCAGGCAAATAAGTAACTTATAAGTTGTTAATGGGAATTCTGTGGGGTACCAGGCCTCTCGTACCTTCAGTTGTTGGCTGATTACCAATGGTACCTGTTTCTAGTCTGTGTCATTGCCGGCCTACTCTTGGTCAGTGATTACAGCCTCGATTCAAAGACACATTCGTCCGGACTTCCGTAGCTGTCTGTGAAAGTTTGGGTGGGTGTTAGTCTTTTTTTTGCTTTTTTTCGTTCATTTTTCATTTGTACGAACGTTCGGGAAAATGTGTATATGCGCTTTTGATGAACGGAAGCAAATCAGATAATTTCCGTTAGTTCGGATCATTTTCCAAATAAAATCTGATATTTTTTGTTCGTTCAGATAACTTACGTTGTTGGGATGGGCTTACGTCTGATTCAGAGAGCTGATTTCCGACGGATCACCACCCTATAAATCCGTTTAATTTCCAATCCACTTACGGGACCTTTGAGGGCTCGGATTGCTATTGTTGAACATGTTTTGCGGCTATGTGGAGGAGTCTGTGCGCCTTTAGCACCAAGGATTTGCATGTATCAGCATGGCCGAGGCCATAAATTGTCTAGCAATGCATACCTGAATCAATGCATTTCATGTATGCCTTATAGATGCATTTTAATGCTGACCTTAATTAGTCCTTACCATGTAAACATTTATTTTCGCACACATCCATATAATTGCTATATTTTTTTAAGACTTATGTCCTTGGTGAATTATATTTGGATTGTTGAACTTGAATCTTAATTTGTTGTAGGAGTTCCTGTTTTAGTCGGTTACCTTTGCTTTGTGTAATTATTTTATATTTGCAGGAACCGCAAGATGTGCCACTCACACAACATACAAGCAGTGTTTGGTCCAGCATCCTCAGTGTTCTTGCAGGGCATCCAGGGTCGTCCCATGATGCTTATATATTGCAGAGCTCCGGCTTATTTTGTCAGTTTGAGTCAGGAGAATTATCTGGTGGATGGCTCCAGGGTAAGTTTGCTCACATTCCATCAATCCATTTTCACTGTATGGCAATGAATATAGTTGATGACTCATGTCTTAACCTATGGCTGTTTTAGCCCTTGATGACATGTTAAACAATATTGTAGCTTAGAATGTGTATTTTATGTTAGTATTTTTAAATACTTTCAGGGGATTCTGGATATCCACTCCTGCCCTTGCTTCTGATGCCCGTTCTTTGCCTGCAGAATGCGGGCCAGGGGTTCTCTAATCGTGCACTATGCAAGACCGGGCCGTGGTGGCGAGGGCCCTCTGGCTTTTGAAGTCCAGATTTAGGTGTTTGGACCATACAGGGGGGGGGGGGCACTGCAGTATGACCCCAACAAGGTTATACCAATATTTTAATTTACGTTTTTTAACAGGGACCACACGTACCAGAGTGGCACAACTGAGTGTCAGGGTCCTTCAGTTGGTGGGCGAGATGCAGGAGCTGCGCAACTCGTTGGGGACCACAGATGAAGAATAATGTTATGTGGCCTGCCATTGCTATGTATTTTGTTTTTTATAGTTGTAAAAATTTGAAATTTTATAAATTTGTAAACATTTTATATTTTATGATGGAATAAAAAAAAAATGTTACAGTGTCATTTCATGTACAAAATACATTAACACAAAACTAATGGGCCCAGAATTATTTAAAGATGAATATTCACATGACTGAGAAGTGATTTGGGTAAGTTTTAGGGGGATAAAATGGAAGAAGAACCTAACCACGAAGTGGTTTGGGTGTGCTTTAAGGGTCCAAAAGGGAAGATGGAGGAGAGTGCTAAGTGGTTTGGGTGAGCTTTAAGGGTCCAAAAGGGAAGGATAGTGCTAAGTGATTTAGCTAAACATTGTAGATGAAGTGAGGGTGGCAAATATGTAGGCGAGCACTTTAATGAGTTAAGTTTGTAGTGCGCAGGCGCAAGATCGTAAGGATTTCCGTCTGGACGAATATTTATTGAAAAAGGGAAACAGAATCTAACGGGAAACGTAAAGGATTCGTGGGAGGATACAATGGGAAAAGGGCAAAAACGAAAGCCTACGTTGTAACGTGAAAATGAAATGGAAAAGTCACGCTGGAAAATGATATACTCGTATTCGTAAGGATTGCAATGCATGCATAGAATCGCTCGTACACTCATATGAGAGGGGAAACATTTCACAAAAAAAACAGATCGGCACTAAAATGGAAGTTTTTTTGTCTCTCTGAATCGAGCCTTATGTCTACCTGTTTCCAGTCCCTGACTCTGCATACCTGCTTCTATTCAGTAACTCTGCCTACTTACGGCCCGTGGCTAAAGCAGAACAAAACCCAGGGTGGCTGGCCCTGGAATCTAATCATATCGGGATAACCTGCTGTGTGATCTGTGACTTTGACTGCCCAATACCTGTCTGTCATGATGTACCTGGTCTCCACCCTAGTCAGCTGCCCTATTTCTTGGCTAATCTATACCTAGAAAATATTTGGTTTTGATTGCAATTTTAATAGAAAAATATATTTACTGACCTGTAATAGAATGCAGCAAACAGAATTTTTGAAAATGTTTCCACACTCACAGGTCAGCTTTTTAAAAAAAAATAAATGTCTGTTACTGCCCCAGGATTTATACTTGAGGGTAATTCAATTTGTTTATTCCAAATACCATAGTGGACTAAACATGACGTCAAGGACCACATTTAAAGCGTCTCTGTGCCAGGGACATTCTTGGTCCACAGGGACACTAGCCCAACAGAACCTTCCCCCACCACCTTTGACAAATTTGTAAGATATTTAACAGTTCCATATGGAGCCATTTAAGTGGACCAAAACCCAAGATTTTCACTAACCCAAGTTTTGATCCATTTCCCTGGGGCACCCTGGTTTTGGGTGCCCTGCTGTATGAAATGATCTAGAACATGGAGCTAACTCACCTCTCCTCGAGCACATGGCACCCTTAGCCACACAAGTGGTGTGTGGCATCCCATCCTCCCTTCGTCTGTGCATGGCCACGCGCAGCTATTCCTTTGTGGCCTGGGGGCCCACAGCCAAGTGCAAGGCATAGTTGGTTTCCCTCAAAGTTCTTTGTTGGTTCCAACTGTGGTTGACCCAAGTGTCAGGATAATTTCATGACTTGATGGTAACTTTAGTTTGAAATGTAAAGTCCCTTTTAAATAATGCATTACTTGCTTTATAGCATTGCAGTCCATCTGACTTGGCATTGAAAACTTTGTACATAGTATTCCAGTAGCTGCTGCAATGTCAGATCTTGTAGCAGTGGTAATGTACAGCAATTTCCCTATTGCTTCCCTGTATTGCATGTTATTTGTTAGTGGAGTATCTTGGCTGTTCATCTCCTTCGGGTAGTTCAGGTAGGAGACTTTACGGGTTTGGTGTTTTCCTTTCCAAAAGATTCAGTTATTTGCTGTATTTTGTGCACTTGGTTCAGAAGAAAGTTTAAATGCCTAGAAAATCTCCCACCAGTGATGTCTTCAGGGAGGATTCCACAGAAGCTCCTACTCTGTGGTATAAAAGCCTCCCTGTCCCGATGGGCTGGGATTAGCTAGGCGGGATGTCAAAGAACAAGGAGGGGCTACCCGTGTCACCACCTTACCAAGAATGCTGTCAGGGATGCTGCAATAGCCTCCCCGTTATCAAGACGACCACAGACGGTCGGTAAACCATACCAACACCCTTACAAAGATACAGTGCTCATATGCATCCCTCCCCAGAGAAATTGATTGCCACACATAAAAATACAATTCTGTGATTACTCAACTGTAGAATTGGTATTATGAGTATAAAGTACGTCCTGCTCCAAATAGAATACTTACACTCGGGTACTTCTCCGCCAGATGGCGCTGGACTGCAGAGACATCGAAAATAGGCTCCTCCCGGCCCCTCAAATACCCAGGGACCTCCCACAATCCCCAGCATTGAAAAGCAGTTAACGAGAAGCCAGGAGAATTAAAACAACCCAAACTGGTAACTATAACAATGATAACAATCACCATACAGGGGATCCAAGATAATGCAAAAACCAAGGGTGGGGTGGAGCAGGACATACTGTATACTCAATACCAATTCTACAGGTGAGTAATCACAGAATTGTATTATTCTTAGTATACAGTACGTCCTGCTCCAGATAGAATACTTACACTCGGGACATCCAATAGCAGTGTCCATAAAGTAGGGTGGGATCCCCAAAGGTAACAGCAGACAGTTTAAAGCACTGCTGCCTGCAGAACCTTGCGGCCAAAAGCAGCATCAGCTGAGGCCCTAACATCAACCTTGTAAAACTTTGAAAAGGTATGAACAGAGGACCAAGTAGCGGCCTTGCAAACTTGTTCAACAGAAGCCTGGTGCTGAAAAGCCCAAGAGGCACCAATAGCACGAGTAGAATGAGCAGTAAGGCGGAAGGGAGGATTCTTCCCCTTAGCAGAGTAGGCCTGAATCACAGCCTGACGGATCCATTTGCTGATAGTAGACTTGGCAGGAGCCAAACCCTTCCTAGGACCAGAAGGGACCACAAAAAGAGCATCAGTCTTTCTGAAAGGTGCAGTAGCCACCAGTACTTCAGACACCTAACCACATCCAAAGAATGCTTAGCATTACTAGCATCCAAAGAGCGCAAAACTCTCTCCTTAGCATTGCTAGGATTAGGGCACAACGACGGAAGAACAATGTCCTGATTCAAATGAAAGGCAGACACAACCTGGCTTGAAGCGAAACACCACCTTTTCCTGGTGTCTCTCATAGTAGGGGGGCTGGATGGAAAGCGCAACTCAGACACACGCCTAACAGAGGTGACCCAAAAAGCCACCAAAAAGACAACTTTGAGAGTATGAATGGCCAGGGCAGCATCCTGCACAGGTTCAAAGGGAGCACCCTGCAAGGCTGACAAAACCAATTTCAAATCCCAAACAGGCACCATAGGCTTACGTGGGGGACACACATGAGTAACCCCCTGAAAAAAAGTCCTGATTAGAGAATGCTGAGCAAAGGACTTCTGGAAGAAAACCTGGAAGAAAACCTGACCCTTCAGAGTACTGAGTTGGAGCCCCATCTCCAATCCATGCTGTAGGAACTCCAGAATCCTGGGAATAGAGAACACACGACAGGGAAGAGACTTAGACTCACAGCAGTCAATGTAGGCACGCCAAACCCTGTAATAAATGGAAGAAGAAGACTTCTTCCTAGCCTTTATCATGGTATCAACAACCGAGGTAGACAGCCCCTTTCCATCAAGATGGAGGTTTCAGCAGCAAGGCCGTCAAAGCCAGAGTTTGTAAATTGGGATGGCGTAAGGGACCCTGAGTGAGCAGGTCTGGCACCCTGGGCAGAACGTACTGATCTACTCCCAGCTGCACCACGTCTGCGAACCACACTCTTCTTGGCCACCTGGGGGCCACCAGAATTGCTGGCACCCCCTCCAGAGCAATCTTGAGCAGAACCCTGCCCAGCAGGGGGAATGGAGGAAAGACATACAGGAACTGAAAGCCCTGCCATGACATTGCTAGAGCATCCGTGGTCAAGGCCAGAGGATCCTGGGACAGGGAGACAAAGGCCGGGAGCTTGTGATTGTGACGGGACGCAAACAGATCCACATCTGGTTGGCCCCAACAGTGACAGAGATTGGAACACCCTGTTGCAGAGGGACCATTCTCCCTGGTGAGAGGTCCCCCTGCTCAGAGAGTCTGCCAGCAGATTTTCCACCCCCGGAATGTACACCGCTGATATGCAGGGAACATTGGCCTCCGCCCATGTCAGGATCAGAGACACTTCCTGGAGGGCTCTCTTGCTCCGGGTCCCTCCCTAATGATTGATGTAGGCAACTGCCGTCTGGTTGTCCGAGCGCACCTGAACAGGCAGGCCCCGAAGGTGATGAGTCAACTGAGCCAGAACTAACCTGATCGCCCACAGCTCCAAGACGTTGATAGGTGTGTGGGCCTCCTGAGGGCCCCACCTCCCCTGGAACTGCAGGGACTTCCAGAACCCCCCCCCCCAACCTGACAGACTGGCATCCGTGGTGACCGTCTACCAGGAGGGGGTCAGAAAGGATCTGCCCCCCAACAGGTTCCTGGAGTCCAGCCACCACGAGAGGGACCACCTGACCAGGGCGGAAAGCACAAAGACCCGGTCCAGGGACGCAGGGTCCTTGTCCCATACTGACAAGAGGTGGAGTTGCAGAGGCCTCAAGAGGAACTGAGCATAAGGGACCACCTCGAAGCATGCCACCATCTGGCCCACCAGCTGCATTCCCTGCCTGATGGAGGGATGATGACAAGATAGCAGGAACTGGACCTGCGCAATCAGACTGTCCACCTTTCGCTGAGGAAGAAAAATCCCTGCCTGAACTGTATCCAGATTCATTCCCAGGAATGAAGTCACCAAGGAGGGGGACAGAGAAGACTTGGGGTGGTTGATCACCCAGCCAAATGACTCCAGGGTGGACACCACCAGCTGAGTATCCAACTCTGTCTGATGTAGAGACTGGGAAGTGATGAGAATGTCGTCCAGGTAGGGCAGCACACGGATGCCCTGAAACCTGAGCAGAGACATCACTCCTGCCAGCACCTTGGTGAACACCCTGGGAGCTGAAGTGAGACCAAAGGGCAATGCCACAAATTGGTAGTGTTGATCCTCCAGAGCGAACCTAAGGAACCTTTGATGACCTGGAAATACAGGAATATGAAGGTAAGCATCTTTGATGTCCACAGACGTCATGAAATCCCCTGGGCGCAGGGAACTGATGGCAGAGCGCAGAGTTTCCATGCGAAAGCACCTGCACCTGACAAATTTGTTGAGGATCTTCAAGTCCAGGATGGGCTTGACTGACCCATCTTTTTTGGGCACTGTGAAGAGGTTGGAATAGAAGCCCTTGCCCTTTTTTCTTAAAGGGACCTTGCAGATGACCCCCAGCTCCAGAAGGCTTTGCACTGCCTGCACTAGATCCTGAGCTGACACAGGGTCCTGAGGAATCCGGGATCTGATGAACCTTGGGGGGGGGGGCAGACAGCAAACTCTATCTTGTAACCGGAGGACACTACCTCCTGAATCCACCGGTCTGAGACATGAAGCCTCCCCCCACCCGGATGGCTGAAGCCGTCCCCCCACCCGGATGGGTGAGGGCGCCCCATCATGCCTGAGGGGGCTTGGGAGAGGACTTAAGCTTGGAGCCCCAGGAGGAGCCAGGGCGCCCCTGTCCTCTGCTCCTACCCCAGAAGTCTCCTCGGGCCCCAGTAAAGGAAACCCCCCTGCCTACCACGGTAGGGGGAGGAAAAGGAGCCCTGACCCCGAAAGGGGCGAGACTGCCGCCTGCGCTTGGGTAACCTGCCTCCCTTAGCAAATATGTCCAGGCGGTCCCCAAACAGGCGTAGTCCTTTGAAGGGAAAACCAGTGAGGGCCTTCTTGGCAGCGTTGTCAGCAGCCCACTGGCGCAGCCAAACCGAGTGGCATATAGCCACCACAAGGGCAGAGGTTCTGCCACACATTCTAATGGTGTCATCCAAGGCAGAGAGGACATAAGTCACAAAAACATCACAATGAGAGAGTGCATTAAACTCCTCACTAGACACATCATCAGGGGCACCATCAAGGATACTTCTGAGCAGGGTCCTAATAGCCACAGCCATAATGGCAGAGGCACAGACTGGGCGCAGCACCGTCCCCACACACGCAAAGGCATGGGACGCCAGCTGGTCAATGCGCCGGTCCTCAGCATCCCGCAGGGTAGTAGAGTCAGGGGAGTGCATGACAGAGGTGTTAGATAACCCTAGGACTGGGGCATCCACTTTGGGAGGGGATGACCAACACTTCACCACATCAGCAAGAAAGGTATACTTCCTATCCCAACTCTTAGGTACACCGGGAAGTCTACTGGGACGCTCCCTTTCCTTGAGCACAAGGTTAATGAAATGTGCTTGCTTTTTCATAGCAGTATGAAAAAGTTCCCCCTTTGCCTGGGGGCCTCAACAGGGGGAGAGATAGACAGAACCTCAAAAATCTGAGCCAACAGTCTATCAGCATCATCTGGGGCCCAGGGGTCAGAGCCAGAATCGTCATGACCCCTGGGCCTCTCATCAGATGACCCTGAGTCGGAGAATAGCTCCCCTTCCTCCAAAGAGGTATAGCCAGACAGTTGCAAAAACTCATCAGCTTCCATAGGGAAAAGAGTGACATCAGGCGTTAAGTGCCGATTTTTGCAGAGGCCTTACGCGCCAAGGTATTAGCAATTAACTTCTCAACACTAGCCAGTCTAGAAGACACATCAGGCTGAGAATCCCCACTTGTATGCAACTCAGAGGGAGTGACATTTAAGCTTGGGGGAGTAGGTGAGGCGAAACGAATCACAGACTCAGCCACTGGAAGGCCGGATTGCAGTGCAAGCACCTGTTTGGCAGAGGGTACACAGACCAGCGCTTGTCAGTTTCAATATGGGACTCCCCACAAGCTACACACAGCCGGGCTTGTCCCGTAGGAACCCCGATCCCATTATCCTGAGACGCCTCCATATGGTGATTATAGCGGCACAATAGGCCGATAGGGATTGATGCTATACAGCAACCCGGGATGCCCCAATAACCCGCTAGGGAAGTGGGAGTAATTAACACTGGGCCTCACAAGTTAACCAACTAAATAGAGGGAGTAGGGCCGGGAGAAGCCAAAAGGGTTCGCCCGTCTGAAAGACATAATCAAAGGGGAGCCGTAAGTATACAATAATTAACAGCGGTAATAAAGCCGCCCGCGAGGGCACTCACGGACCACGGTAGGTAGAAGCCCGTCACGCAGCAGCCAGAATCCAAGCAAAAAAATGGCGTCGGTATACCTCGAGGGGCGGGCCCGCATGAGCAATGACGCGAAGCCATACACGTGACAAGCAGCCAATGACCGCGCACCGGCACCTGAGGTAACTCCGCCACCAAGCGCGGAACACAGGAAAACGCGCGCGGCGGCGGCAATTTCAAGGCACAATAAATGAAAACAAGTCAGCGCGGTGGCTGACACCAAGCATAATGTAGTGAAGCATAAAAGCCAATACACATATATACACACACACACCCCCTCCCTCCCCCGAAGGCTACAAGGAAAGTGAAGGAGGACAGCGGCCACTTAACATAGGACCCACCGATAGACAGGGGCAAGGGGCAAAAGGGCGGGAGGGGCATCCCATAGAGGCTCACCATATGCCTGTACCGCCTACCCTTTGGTGGGGGATTGCGTTGGAGCAGCGCTCCTAAGCACCTAACAGCGGTCCTGCCTACCATCACCCGACCAGCGCAGCCAAGGCTGGGAGGCAATGACTGATGGAACGGGTGGGGATAGTCCTACAGGGCCGCAGGCTAATAGCCCCGCTCACCTGCGAGTAGAGAGAGCCATCTTCTTGTCCTTCGCAGTCCAGACTGCAAAGAAGATCTGGGGATTGTGGGAGGTCCCTGGGTATTTGAGGGGCCAGGAGGAGCCTATTTTCGATGTCTCTGCAGTCCAGCGCCCTCTGGAGGAGTAGTACCCGAGTGTAAGTATTCTATCTGGAGCAGGATGTACTGTATACTAAGAATAAGTAATTTAGCTTTTTGTAACACTTGCTGTGGTCCATTTTACAACAAAATGTCGTCACATTGCGCTGCAGGGTGCCTGCAAAGAGAAGGTGATGCTGGGTTTCCTGCACTGTGAAGGGACCCCTATAGCGAGTTTGCCTGTAGTGGGGGCCAAAGCAATTGTATCCAACATTTGGAAGCACCGACTGCCGGATACTGGGGACTAGCAGGCCAGAGACCCTTCAAACCACTGGCTCAAGACAGTTTGTAGCATTTCTGACTAATCCCCCATTTGCTTAAAACAAACTAGGAGATCATCCATATCAATAAACACAAAGATCCATCTGTTTGCCAGGTTCTTTGTGTATAAGTAGGGGTCTGATTTACTCCTCTGCTTTAATCCTCTGTAAGTACTTCATTTATTTCCATGTTCCATGCTCTGGCAGCTTGCTTTAGTCTAAGGGTTCCCAACAGGTGACCCCCCCCCCCCCCCCCCCCCACTTTCCTACTCTTCCTCTCCTTATCGTTACTTTCCGCGATTAATTTTCGAGCCATGAATTCCAGAATATTGTTCAGGAAAGCTAGCTGCTATCCCTGGTGGCTTTGAACTATCAGACAATAGTAGACAACTGAAGGCATGCAAGCTTTAGTAGGAATTTTACCTTTATCCTCTTAATCTACTAGCAATCTGTTTAAGAATCTAACCATCTAGCTGGTTGTGGTCTCCCTGTCTGTCTCCTCCTCTACTCTTCCCTTCTGTTTTAAAAAAATGTTTCAATAAACTTGATTATACTAAAATTAGTGTTGTGTGTTCCTACATGGCAGTGTGCCACCTGAGATAAGTGTCATTGCCTTCACTTCGATATACGGTTTCATCCAACTGACTTTATTTGTCTTTCCTTAGTAAAAACGAGCTATATTTATGTAGAGGAAATATATTTTCTGAACTGCTTTCCATCAAAATAAAGTTTTATAACTTGTTGAATGCACTGGTTCTGTAAAACTGGAGTCACTAAATATTTTCCCAGTGATCCTGATGTGACATATGTCTGCGATGGGCCTATCTAACAAAGATGAACATTGTCTGATTAGCAGATGTAAACTCTCATATCAAGACTTTTTGGTGGCAAACCAGGATACGGGCAGTCATTGCATAGGACAAGCAGCAATTCCTAAAATTCCTGAGAGACCCCAAATGTTATACATATTAAGTATATCTGAAAAGAATTATGAAGGTGAATTGGGGGCACTGAATGCAGTTTCTGTTGCTGTTCTCATTTACAGTAGCCTTGGCCATCTGTGAAATGTCACAGTATAATTTACCAGACATGATCAGTCACAAAAATCAGTGGTATGCCACGTCTGAGACTAGCAGGGTCATGTTCATACATGGACAGTTTGCATGGCATATTAATGGCTAATCTTCTGTGATCCCCACTGTGGACTCTTTCACACTTTGCAACCCCTGGGCTCCTCTTTATATTAGACCTCACCCATCCGGCAGCTTCCAGATGCCACAACTACATATAAAATAGTTAAAATACATCTATAACTGAATACATCTATCAATAGGTGACTACAATGGATATAGGGCCACACAAATAAAATTGAATTGTTACAATACCAGAAATCTGGACTACGGTATATGTGATGTCCACAACTGTGGACTAGTGAAATGTGGATGCACAACTGTGGTGATTAATAATAGTAATAAAAAGGGAATAAAAGGCGGTCTAAAACGACCCACCAACCTTTTAAGAGCATAAACACGGAATCAAAAAAATAAGCAAATGTTGAGAAGTTACCCAGCCTGCCATAGTTATGTTTCTGAGTTACCCTCGTTGTGGAAAAAAGAGGATATTGCAACACCTAATAGCTGGCAGATCCATCATACTAGCCATATGGCAGTCTAGGGAGACCTTCTCTTCAGAGGAATAGGTCAGGCAGTAAAAAGTTTCAGGAATATAGAGGAGTTGTGCTCTGCAAGTAACAACAGGCAGGATGGATGCTTATATTAAGACTTTAGTGGGATTGTCATGGCCAAGGACACACAGGAACTGTACTGTACTTCTTTACGGTCTGAGTACCAATAAAACAATTATAAAACATTGGTCCTAAAGTAGAACCCAGGATTTTGACCACCCCGTGTCTTGGTCAGTTTTCCTGGTAATCCCCCCCCCCCCCCAGATTGCCCTCAAATCTCACCTTTCCACTGCCCCACGGCGCATATGCTGTTCTTGTCCAATCAATGCTGCATGTTAATGTGCATATTAATGAATGGCAAACAGCTCTGTTTGAGTTCCGGCATAGCAAAAGGGGAATTGGAAAAGACATTGCACGTGTAAGATAATACTGTACATCTGAGCCAAACCAACATTTAGCATAGAAGAGAAACCAATACCATGTTACAATAGCTCCTAATAATTTACTTATTAATGGCATTACTACATCTGATGATTAAAGTGGGTCTATCACCTGTTTTGCTAGCCCTGGCATCCACGGTTTGCCGATCTCCTCTACAAATTTCGGATTCCCCACTGTGTGAAACCTGGACAATCACCATAAAAAAAACATACTTTTCCTGCAATCCCACAGCCGCATCCATTGCATCTCATGGCTGAGGCATGCTCCAGGGTTGCAGCCGCAAATGTGCCATGGGACAGACGTAGTAATATCGTTATTAAAGCGGACCAACAGTCAAAAATGACTTAAACCAGACCAACACAACAAACAACAGTGCTCATATGCATCCCTCCCCAGGGTAATTTAGATTGCAGCACCTAAAAAGTAATTTTCTAAATCCTGCTGTGGTCAATCTTAAAACAAGATGGCGGTTCATGCATTTGCAGGCCACCTGCAAACAGGAAGTGCTGCTGGGCTTCCTGTTACTGTGCTTTGTCAGTTATGTCAGTTGGGAGAGGAAGCTCCAAAATGGGGACTACCTTTCCTTTCCTACTGTGCCAGGCTGTTGGTCCGGTTGAAGGGGATTATTAGGAGCTATTGTCTGTCCACAACGGTATTGGTTTCTCCTGTATGCAAAATGACCATTTGGCTCAGATTATCTTGCACATGCATTATCTTTTTTTTCACCTGTTATCTTTTAAAAATCAATAAGCAATTATATTAAAAAAAAGTGAATACAACAACTACCATATAAAATAATTGTGTGTTATAACAAAGAATAATACTTATATTCACTAAGTAACTGCAGCAATCTGCTCTTGCCTCTACATCCTGGCAGTTTAGCTAGTCTTCTATAATATTCAAGAACCACATATGGGTGTTGCATCTACAACCTTCTGATGATGTCATCTATATACTGCATCCAAATCCAAACCAGCATCACATATGGTTTCATATATTGTGTTTTTTTATTTTTATCTTCTTTATTAAATTGTTATTTTTATTATTTAGATTTATTCCTACTGTCAGTACTATTTGACTTCCTCCATAACTGATGGTTCCCACAGCACAATCCTCTGAGCACTATTACAGCTTTCTTCAAAATAAAATCATTTTTTTTCTTGTTATATTTATGTTTTTAATTTTATTTCCATATAAATAAATGAAGAATGCTTTGGAAAAATAAATAAGAGTCACATCTTAACTGCTTTCCTGCATCCGATATGGCATCGGAGAGTGCTGTGTTCGAACCAGGTGCAAACCATTAAGGAGTGTTTCACACTGTGAGAGCTGTGGCTCGGATCCCATAATTCAGACAGGAACACACTACTGGTGTTATGTCTCCACCAAAAAACTATGAAGTTCTACGCCAAGGTCAATGAGGAAAGCCACGGACCAGACCGAGGAACAATCATTTCTTTATATGTCTTGTAGAGTCTTCTGGCTAAGCTACACTGCTTCAGCAAGAGGTGGTCAAGCCTGAAATGAAATTAGACACATACATAGACACTAATGAGAGTAAAGGAGAAGGTGTGAGGAGAAGGTTATCTTTTTAGGCTCTATACCTAGCTTTTAGCTCTGCTGCAATGGGGTTACGCAGATACAGAAGGTCTCATGGACATGATCTTAGAGACAACAAAAGAGGGGCTATGGACAAAATGCCACACCAACCTCAAACAAGGAGCACCACACAAATATATATCAAAAAAAGTAAAAAAGTTGCGTGCGTAGGTGCCCCCTGCTGTTCCTCCCCCTTCCGGACTGTTGTGTTGACCGGTAATTTGGATGTGGTATTGCACTGTATGATTCCTTAGTTTACATGCACTTTTGTAATTTGTGTCCATAACTACACAAGTAAACTGTTTATGCCTCTTTGTATTTATTGTTGTAGACTTATAATTACGTGTATATTTTTTGATTATGGTCTATTATGAGATATTTGAAATCAGGCTTCACTTATAAATGATTGTTGTATTTGCACCAGTCACTTTATTGGGGTAGTTTTTCTTATTTTTCCCCCTCCTGCTACAGATAGGCAGTACTGTTAAAATAATTATTTTGTGCCGGCATAAAAAATATACAAAGGACCCCTTACCACCATAAATTTAGGGTCCCCCGTCCTGTGAATATTTATATTATGAGTATTATTATCATGGTATTTATTGATGAATTCAATATTGTTTAGGGGAAGGTTCAGCTATATTTTTAAATTGTCTTGTTTAGTATGATTGCATGTGTATTTGGTGTCATTACTTCTGAATAAAGTAGTTAGTTTTAATTTTTTTGATATAGATTTGTGTGGTGCTCCTTTTTTGAGGTTGGTGTGGCATTTTGTCCATAGCCCCTCTTTTGTTGTCTCAGGCCTCTTTTGTTGTCTCTGGTTTATAGGTGAGCACACTTTATCAGGAAGGTGGTGCATCCCCACATTGTTAAATTGTTGTATTTTCAATATAGATATGGTAACGTGCATGGTACAATGCATTGGTACTATTGAGTATTATAGGGACCGCAGGGTGCTGTGTATGCGTGATGAGTTAGACTAGTGTGGAGGAACCCTAGTGTAGCAATGCCAACAGAGGGATCAACAATGATGAAAGTTCATATCAAACTGGAGAATCTGAGTCTGCAGTGCAAAGAGAACAATCTGGTGTTTAAAGGCTATGGGAATAATAAGGCAGCCTGAAGCCTGTCCTTTCCTTTAGTGCTCCCAGCATAATTGAATAAGCAAGTGCGACCACTGTGGTTTGCTGGGCTTGCTCACACCAGTGCAGACAACCATGTGACCACATTTGTACAGTACAGTATGGTCATGGACAAATGGAAAGGAATGGATGGGCAGACTTTGTAGGCCTGCTACAGCATCTAGAACCTCTTCCAATCATAAAACATGGACAAACAGTGAGTGGATCTAAAGAAATTGGCCATACAAAGAAAACGTTGTTACTCACCTTTTATCCAACACATCTCCACCCCTGGGATCCGCTGGGCTCCAACTAAGCAATATCAGAGATTGAATACATCAGTCTTCTCCGGTCCAAGATGGTGGCTGTAAATTTCACCGGGTATACGCCCCACAGCACGCTCACTATATTTATTGCATTGCCTGTGCAGGTGCTAGGAGGGCATTGGGAGGGCCTTCCTCATTCCCTCTACCCTGGAAAGCCCTATGCAGGACGTAGGGCCGTGCAGTAACCTGCTAGCCAGGAGCAGAGTGGCCATGGAGAGAGCCTTTCTTTCTGTCAGTTCTTCTATTTTGTTTCTTTCCTTCGATTACTTCTTTTTTCTTGATTGCATCTGTTCTTTCTGCCAATAATTTTCTTTCCTTAGTTTTCTTACTTATGTCATTCCTTCTAATCTTTCTTTCATCTATTTGTTCTACCGTTCCATTTTGTTTTCTTCCATTTTTTCTGTCAGGCCTTCTATTCCTTTATCTTACCTTCCATCTCTTCTTTTTTCTTCCTTTACTTCTCGCTCACTCCCTCTTCCCGCATTATTTTTATTTTTGTCTATCCTTCTATTTTTGGTTCTTTATTTCTTTTTCTATCATTTATTCTATTCCCTATTGCTTCTATACTTTTGTCATTTCTCTGGGTGATCTGAGGTTTCATACAAATAAGGGACAAAACCTGGGATACTCAAAATCCTGAGTTTTGTTTTGCTTTAAGACTTACATTTAACCATTATTGTGGGACCTAACACTGAACACCACATATCTTAAAAATATATCTATTGGGTAAAAAAGATCTGTACTTTATCTGCAAACGATCTGTAAAAAGATCCCTACTTTACCTGCCAGTAAGTTGATATCTCTTGGTCTGCTCTCCTCGAAGGCTGTACTTGCTAATTCCAGGCCCTGTTCTATGGCCACACCCCCAGTCAGGCTATTGTCTACTAAGCGCAAAGAGCGATCTGAATCACCCCATCTGCATTACAGTCATTACAGTGGGAGCAACTCTGTTCAGTGTGTGCAGGGGGCTAAAGTAAGTAGTCAGACCTTGCATTCACTGGACAGGAGATGCTCACACACTGTGATGCAAAAAGGACTGGGATTCATATACAGCACTACAACAAAAACCAAAAACGACATGGAGATATATATGGGGCATGGTTATAGAATGAGGGTAAAATTATAACAAGATCCTTCTGAGAGAAAATACTAGAGGATTCTGCTGCTTGGGAAATAATGACAGCATTTTATTTTACAGTTATCCTACAGATGCCCTTTAAACAAACAGTGCTCATATGCATCCCTCCCCACAGCAATTCAGATTGCTGCACGTAAAAATTAATTTACCTCTTTGCAACTCCTGGTCAATCCCCCCTTCCCCATGGCGTACTATGAATCTGCCAGTGCAAGTGCCACTGGATTTACTGCCACTTTGTATTGTATGTTATGACAGTTAAGTCTAGGCAGCAGCACAGCTGGAAAAGAAAGAAGCCTCCCGAGGGTTCCAAGATGGCCACGACCAGGAGAAAGTTGGTGAGGTGGCATTTCAGCTTTAAGTGAATGACAAGCAAATGCCAACAATACTCTATTTGGAGTGGACGTGGAAAACCACACCTCCCTCCCTATGTGGAGCACCAAAAATATGCATCTGCCATATCCTCAAAAATATTTCATTTTATTTGCACATAACTGATCATAAAAAACATAAAAACATATATACAACACAAGACATTTAAAATCAAGACAAGTCCCCCTTTATATCATCTCCAATAAGTACAACCACCATAATACAAATGGTGAGTTTAATGTTATAAAAATCTATGTGCTGTGTACCCACTGTATAAATTAGGTGAGTATATTATAAGTATATGGATCTGTATATATCTGTCTCTATATATATATACACCCTCAGGTATTTGTGCCGGCACAAAAAGACCCAAAATGGGCCCCTTTAATTGAAAAAGACCACCTATGCGAATATAAAAAATAGTAAAATGTGGAACATCTATATATAAATAAGATTGTGATAAAATGTATATATAATACATAAATATGGTATTAAACTAATAATAATACAACATTTCATACAGTACAGTACCTATTATTGCATAAATAACAACTATGTAAAGTGCCAAGTGCTAAACTGTTCCTATTATATTATAAAACAATACGTTCTCTACCTAAACCTAAATGTGTCTATAGTGATTCAACCTAACCCCACAATAAATCCCAACATAGAAACCAATACAACAGGTGGTCATACGATGCCAAATAGCACACAATGAAAAACTGTGCCAGCGTGAGTCAAAGAGATACTACCCGAGCCTACAAACAGCCACAGCAACACGTTCAGAAAAGGGGGACCACAGCCAGAACACCCGCGCCCGCCGCTACCCGTGCGGCTTCAAAGGGTGAGGGTCAAATGCCAACAATACATAGTAAACATAGTATGTAAGGCTGAGTAAAGACTTTAGCCCATCCAGTTCAGCCTGTTTATCTCCTTCCAGCGGTCTAGTAGCCATAGCTGGAAATTTTATTACATGCCAGGAAGGCATCAAGGCCACTTTTGAACGTTTTTACTGTATCCTTCATTACTACCTCCTCTGGCAGCGAGTTCCATAGTCTCACTGCTCTTACAGAGAGGAATCCCCTCCTATGTTGGTGAAGAAAGCACCTTTCCTCTAACCTTAGAGGATGCCCTGGGGTTATGGTTACACTCCGGGGTATAAATAGATTGTGGTGATGATTCAGTATCATGCATGCAAATAGGGCATGTGAGTTTTGGGGAGTTTTTTTTAACTGTACAAGGTCTATTTTAATCCTTTTTGAAAAGTGTTCCTAAAACAAAACGTTTTGCTTTTATTTTTTTATTGAACAACACTATCCAAGGCAAAATTTCTTTGTGCCAAACAGAGTCCAACTCCTTAACAATTTTGGTACTTAAAATTTCAGAGAGCTCATCCATTAGAGGTCCACTTTATATCTTGAGAAACATTGGGAGGGAGAACATTGTTCCCTAATTAGCTCTCACTCAAGAGCCGGCTGCAGGAATTCTCATAAAGGTTATTCTATATCTCATGACGCACGCCATATAGGTCCTGTTACTGTAAAATAACAATGAGCTATTGTAGCACAATGAATTAGCATTGTAAATGAACTCTATAAGTAAAAATAAAACACAGCCAATGTTTTCACAGTGTG
The DNA here is from genome assembly GCA_027917425.1 of Gastrophryne carolinensis. NCBI lineage: Eukaryota > Metazoa > Chordata > Amphibia > Anura > Microhylidae > Gastrophryne > Gastrophryne carolinensis. The sequence goes on from CM051238.1 coordinate 71,860,126, forward strand.
CATTGGAGTCACTGAGATTCCTGGTAATTGGCTCTGTCGCTCCATACATCTCAGATATTTTCCTTGCTTATCAGCGGAGCATGAAATGATACAGACTCAGCGCTCGCATGGCAGCATTTTGTGCCGCCAAAGCACAAAAGAGGTTTATGAATAGCTTTGGCACAAGATGTTATTCTAGGAACCCCCAAACTTGGCTTTCCCTTCCTTTTGCCTCCACCCTCTATGCTCCTGATGAAAAGCAACTCTGTCGCAGGAGCAGGAAAACTCGAAAAAGGCCTCTTTCTATTAGCTGTTGAGTGGCGGTTTGATTAGCATGTGAATGCCATAGGTAAACAATTTGTTCTGGAACACAAAGAGCTCAACAAGTGCTAATTAAAATTAGAATAAAATTTGAGTCGTTATTCTTCCCATAAGACGCTCATAGGTTCACAATTAGGGTATTATTAATGCCCATGATCTATCAAAAAGAACAAACAATTAGTTTAATAGAGCCCTGCTTGCTAGGCCTAGTAGGAAAAGCAGTAATATAAAATAATATATTGTAAGATGGTGAAGTGCTGGATGGTGTATTCAGTGCTAGTTGTGACATTTTCTCCAGTGCATTGTTCCTTGTTAAGCTAGTTAGGCTAGGCAAATTAGTTCCTTGGCCAAACTACTTTATGCAATTGAGAGAGAGCTTGGACATGGTCGACAGCCAAAGAGACAGAGGATTCTGACCCTGAGGGCCCACAGATCTCTGACCCAAAGAACCAAAGGGTATGATTAAGGGGTATCTTTCCCCGAAACGCGCCACCTTTTGAGGGGGGCGAGATGAGACTACACCTCACACAGGACATATATGTTTTTTATGGAAATATTAAATGTTAAGTTTTATGGTTTTGGTGAGCTGGACGCCTGATACAGATTACTTGTTAAGGATTTGCAGAGATCCATCCATGCTTCCAAGCCAGCTCAAGGGCTGGGGGTTTCTGAGCTGTCTGGACTTTGAGACTGCCAAAGAGCCAAAGGGCTTAGACTTTAAGATCAGGAATCCTCTGCCCTGTTGAGAGATAAACTGGGAGAACCTGAGTGGTAGTAGATTGTTATGCATTGGAATCCAGTGATAAGAGTGGTTGAGCCAGGGGGTCTAAACTAGTGAGGGACAGACTGGGTGAGACTGAGACAATCGTCCCAGGTGGAGATCCCGGGAAAATCAAGTGCTGCAATTAGACATTGCAGTCATGTGGGCCACAGGCATCTTCCAGATATCCGGCCGTTGGCAACCATGTCACCGTGGCAGCCATCACACTACTTGATTTAGCCGGGAGACAGAGGAGAAAGGTGATATTTCTTCAGTTCAATGTAATTAATGTGCAAGGGGGCACCAGCAATTGGGTGAAAAATAGGTACTGTTCCAGTTAAAGCAGAACAAAACTTCCCAGCGGCTGGCGGGTGACTTTTCACTAAGGCAAATAAAGGTGAGTTTTCAGGCAACCTGGGGGGTTTCACAGGGGGAAGCAAGTATACCTGCCCTGGAGTCTCCAAGGTGGGTTTTGGTCTTCTTTGCAAACAAAGTGGCTGATTCAGAGCTAGGTAAGTATTCTGACTCATTTTTTTAAGAGAAAAAACTGCCATGGACTTTCATTGTCTACTGGGTGTAAATTTTCACCTGGTTCTGAATCAGCTGCAAGGTAGACAATGGCAGTTTACCCTCCTAAAAGGAGTGAGAATTCTCACCTGGCTTCAAGTCGACCCCATTCATACTAAATGAGGCTTCAATGCTGAATGTGGATACGGTGGTCAGCATGAAGCCTATGCAAGTGTACAGAAGAGAGAGAGAAAGGATGGCGAAAAAGGTTACAAGGCTAGGCACAGTGTAGGTGTAGCCAATTATAATATTTACCCAGAGTTAGGATTAAAGTGTTATTTCTTAGGCAATAAAATCCATTTTCAGTGACAGGACCATTCAGGGAATAGTGCCATCTCCATGTGAAAATAGTGCAACAATGACTCTTTTTTCCTTTGCTTTTACTGTGTGTTTGTACCTGACTCCAGACAGATGTGGGTAATAGTGATATCATGTTACAGGGGAAATGGCTGACCTAGCACAATAACTAGCCACTTGTATGTAAGTGTGGATATATTCATATTATACAATACGCCATTTCCCCCTTCAGACCTAAAATCGGTTGCAAAGTAAACACCATGTGAAAGTCAGACTTGTGGTATTCAAGGCTCTATTGTTGGCTTGGCTGCTGCAGATAAGAGGGTTTGGAATGAAGTATGTGCCTGAAATGGGATATTCTGCAAATCCTCTCACTGCCTCATTACACTAGACATGACCCACAGACATTGGAGAATGTAGATTTATGTTACTTGATGTATTTTGCTGTTTAGAGGAAAACCATCAAGTTATCATGGAACACGCAAATAGATCACATGGGACTCTCATACAATGGCGTCCTGATGAACAAGCTAGCCACATGCACCAGAATACAGAAACAATTATCAGGTGATCAACACACACAGCTGGAGGCAGAAATACCAAAAGAAATACACAAACAGAAACCGATACTGTCATCAAAATATCAAATATACAAGGCTTGATTCAACAAACATAGAAAAAAATCGTTTTGGTTGGAAAATTGGATTGCATGCGAAAAACTTAAGTAACTTTGAGTGACTCAACAAAGCTGACTAATTAAATTCAGTCGAGAAGGCGGGCGATAAATTTACGTTTCCATGTGAAAATGGCTTTAGTAAGCAAAAAATTCAGGAAAATCAGCTCGAAAATTGTAAATCTCTGGTGCTGAAAAGTCTTTACCCCAAATGGTACATTTGTTTCCTACAATGCACACAGCTTCAGTTCAGATGACTCCCCGTGTAATATATCTCAGTGAATAGCTTGTGACAATTTTTTTAATGCACTTGTGCAACTAGTCCTTTTGTTATGAAGGAGCACGTTCAGCCATGAAATGCTAGATATGCATTTAGTAATACTTTAAGGCAGCTGGACATTTTGTTATCTTTTGCTTCACATGTTTTGTCTTTCACTATTAGGAAAGGCAGCTGGATGACTTGTGAAATGTGTTGAAGCAAAAAAAATGCTATTGCAGTGCCTAGATTTATTCCTACAGATATGCAGGCGTTAACGTTTTTTATATAATGTGATGCCCAGAGGGACACCAGCCTTCTGTAAGCAAACAACCCCCAATCTCCACCGCCGCTTCCACCTATAATCAAGCCCCCTGTTTGCGGGATGCTAGGAACACCTTGCCGGACACGGTTGCCCCCATTCACAGGCAGTCAGTCCAGAAAGTGTGGTCAGAGTACAGGGATAAGACAGGTGCGTAGTCAGGAATAGCCAAGGGTCAAGCCGGGAGGTCAGAGGTAGCAAGGTATCCAAAGGGGCAGGCAGGTTCAAGGTCAGACAAGCAAAGGTCGGTTCTGGCAGCAGACAGGAGTGGTTGATCAAGCCGGATCGGAAACTGATAATCGCTAGTAGAATCACACCCAAAGCACAAGAGACTATAACGGCACTGAGCACTGGGCTGACTCTGTTTTTAGGGGGTGGCTGTCCAATGACAACCCGGAAAGGAGTGTGTGTGCTGATTGGTGCAACTAGAACACTTGTGAGTGATTGGTGCAGACTTTCCGGGGGCTAGTCAGGTTTAGCAATTGCCTGGGGTGTCGCTTTGATATTTTAATAAAAGAGTCATTAAAAAATATAAAATTAACTAATAAAGAGATTTATTGAGTAATAGATCAAGGCCTCTGGACCTACCGTTTTCTTTTGCTCCACGTGTTTTGTTATTAATCCCACTGGATGTATGCGTGAATGCAACATTGCCTATTGGGAAAGGTGGCGGGATGACTTGTGAAACGTATCAAAGTAAAAAAAAAACTATCCAAAACTATTGCAATTGCATAGATCTATTCCTTCAAACCTACTGGAGTTAACTTTTATTTTTTTTTATTTTTACTGTTTTAATAAAAATGAAAACAAATCATGAATACCTGGCTGGTGCACCAGTCTGGTCCTGGTAACTCGCTAGTCCCTTTATCCTTTGGCCCAGGTTTGGTGCTCTGCCTGGGGTGCCAGCAGTTTTAAATTAAAACAGTCATGAAAATATAAAGTTAATTCCACATGTCTTTTACACTGATAATAAAAAAACTTGCTGGAAGAGAATATGCTGAGAATTTTTTACACCTGCTCGGGGCAGCTGTAAATAATATGTTCAAAAGAGTAGTAAATGAATCACACAATTTTTTACATTCAGTTGTATTTTTTTCACTTTAGATGTTAAAAAATTAGTGTAGAAAATGTTTTTTTTACTTTGTTGAATCATAAAAAGTTAAAACTGTAGTATTTTTTTCTCATAAAATAGACTAATTTCTTGTTACAAACTTGCTGAATCGAGTCCATGCTGTGATTCAAGAACTGTGTAGATATATCTATAATCACATGACATATTTGCTACATATTTTGTAACATGTTACAGATGACGTAGAACAAATTCACAAAGGTCACCAGCGTTGCTCAAATAATGCCATTTGGTTTTGAAGTTGTTTGCCCAAATTTCCCTCAAACTTAGGGATTCAGGTAACCCCTAAATCTGACTCATATTAAAGTTACATTTAAATAAAATATGGCATGGTCTCCCCCACTCCATGGCTACTAGCCTGGCAACCCAGTCAAGAGGGCTAGAATCCAATGTGCTCGGAGGCAAAAGGGGTGCTCCTATGCCCATTAGTATAGGTCTGGTGCACCATGCCTTTCCACACTCCTGTTGCACTGGAGAGAGTGCTGTTAATTGGTGGGGTATCAGCAAGGCCCCCCATCTTATAGGCAGGTGTCTTTCCATCTGTTACTATTTGAACTTGTATAGAGGTCTTAGGGAATTTATTCAAAACTCCCCCTTGTTAAAAAAAAAACGTACAAGGACACACACCTTGATTGCTGGCTTTGGCATGCTTTTCCCCAGTCTTTGGCGTCTTGGTGCTTGACCCTGCATCTCCTGACTTGCTTGGAGGTTGCTGGTATCCACTGCGCCTTCAGTATTCTTCAACAAAGTAGAGTAGTTTACCTGTTATTCACTGGCTTCTAGATGGCGAACTGTCAATGCCACTGCAAGGAGAGGGATTTATACCTTGGAGGCAGTGGCGTACATAGCCCTAATAGGGCCCATAGCAGCCATACTCCCCCCCCCAGGACGGACATTCATTGGCTGGCGGGTCCTGTGAGCATCTGCACAATGGTGGCGGCAGTGAGGTATGCTTGTGGTGGCAAGGGATGCAGGAGGCCTGCAGCGGGGGTAGGCAGGACACCACAAGGAGGAGGAAAAAGGCGGCATTGCTGGTTAGGTATGTATGCCATTCAACTAGTGCCGGGCGTACATGCCAAGAGGCTGTGTAGGTAGCTTGTGCTGGGCCTGGGGGCACCTGCCTTAACTCCCTTGTTCCACGGGCCTGGGGGCACCTGTCCTCACTGCCTCTACTGTGTGTACGCCTCTGCTCTGAGGCATGGCTTCCTCAAGGTTCCCCAAATGTCACTATGTGTCACTGTAATACCAGGAAAAACCCAGGGAGGGCTGCCTCCAGAGGCATAAATGCCCCTTCCAGCGACAGTACCTCCAATCCTCTAGCTGATAGCCAGAGAGCAAGGAGCTTGTGCTACCCTGAAACTGAAAATGGAGAGAAGCCTGCAATCAAGACGCTCAACTTCAAGCAGTTAATTTTCATTTTTATTGTTATAAATGTTTTTTCTGAAAGGTGGTTTTGTGTTTTTTAACTACTAGTTAACTGGTAAGGGATCCTAAGGATCTGCCTGTCATCATTACCAGCACCCCCTCCTGGGCACACAAGTGGCTATGGAAGTGCTCAGTGTGCGTCAACCCCTATATGTGTCAGGTCAGTAGCCTCCAGGAGGGGGTACACAATTTTTTTTAATTTAAAAAAAATTGATAAATAAAAAATAGAAAAAGGGGTTGGGCCCAATTTTTGACTTAATATTAACAAAATAAATGTTAAAGGAGCACTATCACAGAACAATGAGCTAATAATAATAATCCAATGGGAGTGGCCGTGGAAACCACACCTCCCTCCCTGTGAGGAGCACCAAAAGAATATTTTATACAAATCTATATATTCAAAAATTTATTGTTACATATAAATTCATAAAATATACATACACAAAATTACACATAACACAAGACAATTAAAAACAATTAGCAGGTCCCTATTTATATCACTATCTCTATATAATACCAAACCCCAATCATGGGGAATCCTTTTGAAGCCGCACGGGGGGCGGCGGGCGCGGGTGGCCGGGTTTTCTTGCTGTCCCTTCCATGTGATGTTATGCTGACATGCTTCCTGCTTTATTTGCGTGACTTTGGTCACTGGTAGTATATCATTGTTTACTGTGCAGACATATTATTTTGGGCTCTTTAAGCTCTTTGAGTTCCATACCACCTGTCACATTGATTTTTATGCACGTTTGATCCTTTGTGGGGGTTTTATGTATTATGAATTGAGTGTATATATTTTTTGTAATTTATTTAATATTTTACTGAATATTTAGGTAGTAGGTTTGTCCTGTTTGGGACATGGATTCATATATATAGAGCACATGGGTGGCTTCATGGGCACATGTGTATAGCACTAAGCACTTTAGTTTGCAGATACTTTGCACAGTGTATTGGCCTCTAGGAGGTATTTATTTTGTATATATTCTTTATTATTATAATATATATATATATTTTTTATAATTGTTTACAATATATCAGATTTGCACATTATTGATAGGGTTTGTATGGTTTATAGAGTGACCATTTTTGGTCCCCTAGTGCCGGTACAGATGCGGGGGTAAGTGGGTGTAGAGATACTTTATCTCTGCACGTACAGACCCCGGTATCTTATTTACAGGAATTAGACTGCCCTCAGATACACTTTTCAAATAATTGGAGCATTGTCTGCTTCACAGATATTTTATAGCAGATTCCCCATGATTGGGGTTTGGTATTATATAGAGATAGTGATATAAATAGGGACCTGCTAATTGTTTTTAATTGTCTTGTGTTATGTGTAATTTTGTGTATGTATATTTTAAGAATTTATATGTAACAATACATTTTTGAATATATAGATTTGTAAAAAATATTCTTTTGGTGCTCCTCACAGGGAGGGAGGTGTGGTTTCCACGGCCACTCCCATTGGAATGGTTGGATTTGTTTAAGAGTGAGCACATCAATATAGTTTATAGGTGGTGCACCCCATAGTATACGTCTAATAATAATAATCCGTATAAATATGCTGGATGGCGGGAGGAGAGGTCACTTATTCAACCAGCATCAAGAAATATCCAGCCAGGCTTGTTTTTTAGGAAGAGGAAATCGTGTGACAGATTCTGTCACCCCTGATACACTAAACCCGTCACCTCTGGATTTTATTCCTACCAGGAGAAGGAAACCACAAGCTTGGCAGGAGTTCTACTCAGTTTGGGTGTGTAAATGACTCCTCCTCTCATTAGGCAACATGTTTATATGGGTTTTTGATATTACACAATTTTGTGATAGTGCTTCTTTAAGTTAAACCAAACAGAATTGTTTAATTTTGGGTTGAATGTAACCTTACATATCTATGCTCTCACAGTGCTCTGTTGGAGAGCAATACACCCAAACTTGTCAGAATATTTGGGATTCAGTACACCCTTAACCCATACTCCAATAAGGTCTATGAAGAAGACTCCAGATATATTTTCTGGCCTTTGAAAAATAAAAATAAAATAATCAACAGTCGCTAAATGCCCCCAGCTTGCAGTTAGGGGGCATTTACAAAAGTCTGGGGGAAAATGTTTACAGTAGTTTGGGTGCTGGGAGCAGAGCGGTGTGATCAAAGAGATTTGGAACCAAGCTAAGAAACGTAATATTCACCATAGTGATCCACATAGTCTGGACAAGTACTTTAGCTATAAAGGATAACTATGAGCCAAAAGTACAGTAAATGACACTCTCATGCCAATTGCCAGTGTGTGTCAGTTAATGCTTATTTGTAAGCTCAGCCTATCATGCTATGCTTGTATAGCCAGATTGTGTTCAAGCCCATTGGTGCAAGCTTCCCACCAGCAAGCACTTTAAAGTGGACCGTCACCCTCCCGTGATCGGCCCGGGAATCTATAAGATTCCCGGGCCGATCACCTCCCTCCCCGCGGGACATCCGAGATCGGAATGTCCCGCGGGGTGAAACACCCCAAACCCCCTCACCTTATCTCCGGCGGCGGCCGCCGCCGCCTCCCTCGCGCCCCTCCAGGCGTGCGCGCGCCAAGAGGGACGCGCGGGAGGCGGCGGCAGAGGAGCCGCTTGTCCAGGACTGTCAGATTGCTTGTCCGTCTGCGCTGTGAGCGGGGAGAGGTGAGTTTTTCGGGGTGATCGGGGGGGTTTCACACAATTTCACACCGAAGTAGACCAAGACCCAGGATAGTCAAAATCCTGGGTGTTGGTCCACTTTAACCAGTGAGAAAGCCTGCCTTGACTGGAGGCAGAAGGGTGTGCCTTTGAGGGAGTGTACTGTCTACCCAAGTGCAGAGGACTCACTCTGTTTCAGCCCAGCTATGTGGGACATTGCAGAAATTTAACATTACTACCTGTTTGGTCACTATACACAAGCAGAGAAACTATGGGTCAATTTAAAGCCAGGTGAGAATTCTCACTCCTTTTTAGGAAATAAAACTGCCTTTGACTTTCATTGTCTACCTTTGGGTTGATTTATAGCCAGGTGAAAGTGTACACCCAGTAGACAATGAAAGTCAATGTCAGTTTTCTCTCCTAAAAAGGAGTGAGAATTCTCACCTGGCTTTAAATTGACCCCTAAATCTTCACACAGGGTCAAACAAATATTAGACCAAACTGGATTAAGAATTTCTCCCCCTGTTGCTAGGTGGCACTAGAGCCTAGAATAGCACTGCCAGACACACGTGGCTGCAATCCCATTCACACATGCGCGCACTCCCAAATGCGCATGCTCATACTCCCAAAGTGCTTGCACACACTCCCAAATGTCCATGCGCGCACTCCCAAATGTCCATGCGCACGCTCCCAAAGTTCATGCACATACTCTCAAATGCACATGCTCCCACTCCCAAAGTGCATGTACACCCTCCCAAAGTGCATGCATGCACTCTCAAAGTGCATACACCCATATATGCACTTCCAAATGTCCATGCGAGCACTCCCAAAGTGCATGTACGAACTCCCAATGCGCATGTGCGCACTCCTAAACATGGTCATCTAGGTTGGTCGTTGGGTAGGTAGGTGTGTGGGTAGGTAGGGCAGTGGGCATCGGCCCAGGAGGAGAGCAGAGGGGGCTCTTCTCTGGGCACTGGCGCCGCTCTAAACAGGGAGGGTGCGGGGTGGGAGAAGGGGAAAATTTGCAATTCCGTCCTGCTTGGCCAAGCTGATTGGGGGATGGGATGTGAGCGGAGGCGCCATTTCTCCAGGAAGTAGGTGCATGTAACTAATCTTCTGCAACATTTACAAGCTAAAGAACAGCACTATGACAACAGCCAGAAGGTAAGCACTGGATTTAGCTGGGGATAGGGTGAGGGTGCAGAAACCCTTTAAAGGGCAAGTAAGACCAATTTCTTTCCTGTAATCATGCACCTTCTCTTGGATGTAATGTATGGAATAGAGTTAAGAGATTGGGGTGCAGGCCAAATGTGGAGCTGAATTGGTCCCCTCTCACCCCACTTTGAAACAATTCCCACCTGATAGAACTTAGGTCTCTGCAATACGTATCCTTTTAGGGGGAGGAGAGGTATAAATGCTAATGCAGGTGCCCCAGATGCAAACATGGAAGTGGGCATGGGAACATACTGTGTGGCAGTGCCTCTGTCTAGTTCAATTCTGGGATGAAGTGATTAAAGAGGTTAGTAAAGCTACAGGTCTACTAATATGTAATTCGGTTTCTTTATGTTTGTTGTTCCACGGACGTAGGCCACACTCACTAGCTGCATGGACTGGGTGTGTGTGCGCGTCTGCCTGAGAAGTAGCGTCAGTGCCGGCAACCGCCATAGCAGGGACAGTGGGCAGGGTTCAGTTATCCTTCCCTCTCCCTGTTCGCTGTTCTTTCATCAGCTGGCCTCCTGGTGGCCGCAGCACAAGGCTCATGTAAGTATATCATTCTTTTTTTTACTGTTTTGTTGTTGTTTTTTACATTCACCCAATAAGATGCACTGACATTTTCCCCCCTTTTGGGGAAAATATTGCGTCTTCTAGGGCAAAAATACGGTCTGGAGACGCCCAGACTCACCATCCTCTTCATTGCTAAATAATACATAGCCTGGAGCAGAGGCCTTGTATGTTGTAAGTGTGTGGTATGGATGGATTGCCCATGTGTCTATATGTAATTTATTTGTACCTCTGGTACCTTGGGTAAAAAACTTAAAAACAACATAATAACATAATGCACCTTCCCCCAGCCCACTTACCTTAAAGTGGACCAACACCGAGAGGTGATCGGCCCGGAAATCTATAAGATTCCCGGGCCGATCACCTCCCACCCCGCGGGACATCCGAGATCGGGATGTCCCGCGGGGTGAAACCCCCCCAGACACCCCAAATCGCTTACCTGATCTTCGGCGGCGGCCAGCCGCCGTCGCCTCCCTCGCGCCCCTGTAGGCGTGCGCACGCCCGCGCCGGCCGTCTGCGAATGGCCGGCGGGGGCGGGGCGCGCCGAAAGTGACGCGAGGGAGGCGGCGGCGCCGGCAGCCGCTTGGACGTTCCTGATCCCCGCCTGGACGTTGGCGGGGATTGGACCGTCCAGTCACGTGGGAGCGGGGACAGGTAAGATTTTGGGGCTTTCTGGGGGGTTTCACAGAGCGGGGCACCCCCGATCGGGGTGCCCCGCCGAAGTGGACCAAAACCCAGGATAGTCAAAATCCTGGGTGTTGGTCCACTTTAAAGTTTCAACCACATCAGTTCCTGTCCTATCCTGGAGACATTTAGGGAAGTGCTGATTAGCTACTAGATAATGACAAAAAAGCAACTCTGTCTATAATGATTATTGCTGGTTCTCAAAGAAGACCCAGCAACAGCCGTGATTTCTGTGGAGTACGGGGTGAAAAGGGGAAATTAAACTGGAAAAAAATCGGCATAATCTAACACTTAAAACGGTCATGACAGTATCCATATGCTTGTCTGTCAACACCTTGCTAATATGTGTAAAAGAAGTCGTGTCACTTCTGGAACAACAGCCAAAAATGTTTTGAATGGGAAAGGATTTGATGTTTTTGGCTCCATTTAAAGTATCAGACAACTGATACTAGATCCAGAGGCCCATTTACAAATATACAATAAGTATATACACTGATTGGTGTCTCTTTTAGATGAACACCAGGTTTATTTTTTCGTTGCTGTCTATCAACTGGATTAGTTATTTATACTGAGTGCCTCTGAGCAGGAAGTTCAGCTCTCAGACTCAAGGGTTTACCCAAGATATATTTCTTAATTTGGGTCAAGGCAACATTCATGACTCACCTCATTTTCTAGTGTGGAAATAAACAAAAATCTCCAGAAAGGTAAGACAAAAAGTACGAACCCAACATTTAAAGCAGATGGAAACCCATTTCTGGGTCCTCCGCTCATATCCCGGGTCCCCGCCTAAGCAGCTGGAACATGCTGTTGGTTTGGCTGTGTTTTTTCCACCACCAAAAAAAACACCCCACTGCCCCATTGAGATCGAGCCAGCTCACTATTCAGATGGGTGCGGGGGGTGCGTACAACTACAGGGAAGCTGGGGATGTGTTGGCCAGTGTTTACAGCTTGGTGCGAGCCGCCGGGAAAGGGGGTTTCACACAGCAGGGCACCCTGTTATAGGATGAGCCGGGGGCAGGCTAGCAGCCGGGCCTGGAATCTTTAAGATTTCAAGACCCAGCCACTGGGGCTTCGTTCCACTTTAAAGAGGTAAAACAAGTTAAGGGAACTCTTGGCCTCTTCAAAAAGCTGTACAAGTTTTTAGACGTTCTTGGAAGAAATAGTAACTAGGTGGGAAAAGGCTTGCAGTGAGTATGCCACACAGAAAGTAAAATCTGTCTGGGACACTTTTCGCTACATTTGCCTAACAGTAGATAGACAGGGTTAATAAACACAGAGGATTAAATAGTATTTACTATAGCTAAAGTGTATATATTTATATACAGGGCTGTTTCTAGGGCCACTTGAGCAGAGTGGCAGGGGGTGCCAAGATGACTGCTTGCCTGGCGCTGAGCAAAGCACCCCTAGGAGTGTTTCCTGGGTACTTTAAAGCAGCTCAAAATCGCTGTGGCCGGTCCCAGGAATCTAAAAGAACTCAGGGCCGGCTGCTTGCCTGTCTATGGCAGGATGCCCAGCTGTGTGAAAACCCGGGGTTGCCGGTTCCCTCAACGCTGCGATCTCCAGAACCACATCTCGGCTTCCACATTCCCTGTAGCTGTGCACAGGGTCGTATTTGGTGTTCATGGGGCCGTAGGCACCTTAAGTGCTTGCTCCCCCTTTTTTTAAGTTAGGTCACGCTCCATTTAAAAAAAAGTATATAGGGGGAAAATGGACTAGATGCAGAGTATGTGTGTGGAGGAGGGAAAGGGCATAAAGGGGGAAATGCAGAGAAGCAGACAAGCATGTTCCATTATTTACTGCATTCTGACATACAGGAGTCACATGACCACACCAGTGGAGGGGAGATGCTCTGGCGTGTGCTCAAACTATTGACCCCCCCCCTTCACACAAATACACTCTATGTCCTTCTGTGGCTGGGGGTGCTTGTTAGGAAGCATTAATATTCTGGCTATGGGATTTTTTATTTCTTTTCATTACTACAGTATTAAGGACAGTGCCCCCCCCCTTCCAGGTTGCCACCCTAGGCACGTGCCTAGGGTTGTCTAATGGTAAATACTGCCCTGGCTGTGCATGCTCCTGCACCCAGCCTTTCTGAATGGGGGGCCGGGAAAGGAAAAAAGACTTTTGTTCCGCTTTCAATTTCCCCAGCCTTGCCCTGAGGGAGTATGTGTGTGTGTGTGTGTGTGTGTGTTTAGAGACCAGAGGTGCATAACAAACAAGGGTGGCTGGGAAGCATGTCATCATACTCACCCTAGCTCCTGCATTCTGCTTCCCATCCACCGTGGTCCAGACTAGTGACATAAGCTGTCATGTGATGCTTATGTCACCTGCCTGAGTTGCAGAATGCGGGAGCCAGTGAGTACAAGAGCATTCTTCCCAGCCTGCACTCTGCACAGCTCAAAGCACATGGATTTATTTTAGAAAGCGCCACTTATACTCTGCATATAAATTAAAATAATTTAGCCAAGGAACAAATAATATATATATATATATATATATATATATATATTTTTTTTTTTTTTTTTTTCTCTTTACAGTCTCAGAATGTAGGAATATGGATGAAGCTGACACTAGCTAAATGTTTTTTTTTCCTTTCTAGAAGGCACCCGTAAGCCTCTTCAAAAAACATTTAATAAAAACATGCACTACTAACAGCTCCTTGTCACTAACAGACAAAAAAACATTTCAACACCCCTGCTCATATTTACACAGGATGTGTCCCACCAGACATGGCCGAGGCCAATAGGCCTACGTTGAAGGCCTCTGGGAGCAGAGAGGTCAACCAACCACTAGTCTGGCAGCCCAGAACCATTCTTTTCCGTGGTCCAGCCCCACTTCAAACGCACACACATATCTATGCATCAAAAAGCAGGATAGGTTAACCCCTTCATTCATCTCTTCCCCTCAAAGCCCTGACTTCAAAAGCATGTTCCACAGTAGACCTTCACAACAAAATCCATCAGACTCTTCAGACAGGCTCTAGTTTTCCAAGTGCTTTCCCCCCCTCTCCTTTTCCAGTGCTGAAACCTGAGACATTTCTCACTTGGACAAGTTCAAATAAACAAGGGGGGTCGTGGGCCTGTTTTTTATTAAACCTGCACAGAGTTTCCTTCCCGTGTGAAGACATTTTGCCTGTCAGAGGCTGGGTGGGATGCTGCTCACAGGTTTGTAGTGCTGAAGGGGCTTTTAAGTGGTCAACGTGTTGAGAGCGCCATGCTTTATTTTTCATGCTAAAAAAACAAAGGAAAGCGCAAAAATTTACACTGAACACATAAATAATACAGTGTAAAATGTCGGCTGCTTTTGTAAACCTAAAGGATATTTAAAATGTGAGCTCATTCTCCAAACACATTAGCTGCTCTAAAACATCCCGTAAGACTGAAAAACATTGTCAGTGTAACACTTTACCTCCTTGATTTGATGATTGAAATTTTTAGGGTTAAAGTACGAATTCGAACAAATGTATTGGTACACTAACAATGCTTTATAACTCCTGATAAGTTATATAAATAAAAGCAGACTTAAAGCTGCAAGCTTTAATGCTTACATGTCTGCATTGCAGTGTTGAATATAATTAGCAGTGAGCCCCGATGCTGCAAAAAAAGTCAAATGGAGGGTCTCTGAACTTGTTAGCAGGGAGAGGCATCCCAAGAAGCAATGCCCCTCGAAACATATCTGGAAAACCAATCTCCGGCCTGTTACCCATGTCAGCCCATGTGACCACCAACGACCAGTAGGTGGGCCCTCTGAACTCCACAGGTCAGTCGCAGACACAATCCCACACCTGAAATGAGGTGATACACATAAGCCTACATTCTCCACTACTCCTTCAATTAAGATGCTTGGAGGACTGACCACGCTAGCTTCCCCTTGGTTCCTGTGCTATCTCTGCTCTTGTTTTGTCCCAAATATCAGCGCTTGGGGTCTCAGGTGTCATCTCTAGCATCTCTAGTCCTGCGTGCAACCATGTCATGTTACCTGCCACAGGGGTCTCTTGTCTAAAGGAAAGCAATCATAGATTGAAGGTTGACACCTAAACCAATGCCAGTAACTGGCTAGGGCATTACAATAGGCTTATTGTCATTTTAAAACTGCCCCCAGGGTACACACAAACTCGCATAACATATATGCGCAGGAATGTGCACGTCTGGATACATGCACAGGTGATTGCACATGTGCACCTGCAAAGCATTAAACCTAGGATTAACCTTTGTTGGCTAACCCAGCTTGAATCCTGACCACCGCTCTTGCTTGCTTGAACTGACAACCCCTGCTTGCACTCCGACACCTTCCTCGACTTTCTGCGTGTACCTTATTTTAAACCGGCCCTGACCATATTCCTTCATGACCACCAGTTCTCTCATACCTTGTGTGCTGCAATTCTTTGTCTTGGGGAGCTTCTGAGTTTCCTGGGCACAACCCTGGAAGCACCTGCAACCCAGCCTGTTCTCCCTTGCGAGGGGCTCCAGTGAGGACCAGAGCCTCGATTCAGAGAGACACAAAAAAACTTCCGATTTCGTGCCGTCGTCGTATCATTTTCAAAAGTTCCCGCTCTCGTATGAATGTGCGAGCGATTCCAAGCATGCTTCGTAAACCTTCTGTAAAATTTCCGTCCGCTCGTATGCCAGAGTACGCGTACAAGGATGTCAGTTTCCAGCGAGACTTTTCAGATTCATTTTCTCAGCTAACGACGTAGCCTTTTCGCTTCCCGATACATCCTGCTTCACTTTTTCCAAAAATATTCGTTCAGACGAAACTCTTACGATGTTGCGCCTGCGCACTACAAACTTACCTCATTAAAGTGCTTGCATACATAATTTCACTCCCATCACTTAGAATACAAAAAAGCTCACCCTAACCACTTAGCGCTATCCTGCCTTTTCCCTTTTGTGGCCTTAAAGCTCAACCTAACCACTTAGCGCTATCCTGCCTTTTCCCTTTTGTGGCCTTAAAGCTCACCCGAACCACTTAGCGCTTAGGTTCTTCTTCCATTTTAGGTCCCTAAAACTTACCCAAATCACTTAGCGTTTCGGTTCTTCTTCCATTTTAGGTCCCTAAAACTTACCCAAATCACTTAGCGCTTCGGTTCTTCTTCCATTTTAGGTCCCTAAAACTTACCCAAATCCCTTCGTGGACATCTGAATCTTGACCTCAAAATATGTATTTGCCTCTTTCTTTTTTGTAAATGTATGTGTTACCAGAAATGACACTGAAACGTTGTTTTCTTTTAACTTTTTTACTATTAAATATTTTTTTTGCTTTTAAAATCTTAAAACATTTTTTGCTCTGGGCAAATAAAACTTTTTTTTTTTTTTAATAAAAAAAATATTAAAAATATAAAAACTGCCTCAGCAGAACAGGGCCAGGACCCAGGACTTTACTCCTCTTCGTCTTCTTCTGTTGTCCCCAACGAGTCAACCATCACCTTCATATCGGCCACCAACGCAAGGACCCTCCTATTCATTTCAAAAATTTGTTGCCGTGTGGTCCCTGTAACAAATGGAGAATAAAACATTAGATTCATACCAATACATGTTTGCCACCTGTGGATTGAATGTTTTGAAGTTACACAAATAAATCAAGGCTACATATGTAATTCTGGCAAGTCATTAAGCTAAGGGGCCTCAGGTCACTCTTATATTGCCATTTGCTAGGGCTTGATGTATCTGTGTGTTGATGTCAAGTACCACATAAATGCTAATAATGCCCATGAGTTGCAGATCCTCATGCTCCTCAAAGGCAGTAGACTCGTCCATGGCTCTAGTTCCGACGTCTAAAAGGTGCCGGGAGTGGTTCGGCAATGAAACGGATTTATGGGGTGTTGTCCCATCGGCAATCAGCTCTCTGAATTAATCGCAAGCCCACTGCAATAACGAAAACTTTCTGAACGGACGAAAAATTTCAGATTTGGTGGAAAAATGCTCCTGAATGAACGAGAAACTTCCGATTTGCTTCCGTTTTTCGAAAGAGCATATACGCATCTTCCCGAACGTTCGTACGAATGAAAAATGTACGAAAAAAAGCAAAAAAATGACAAACACCCACCAAAACTTTCACAGACAGCTACGGAAGTCCGGACGAATGTGTCTCTGAATCGAGGCTCAGGTCTCTAAATAGACTCTGGGCCCTATGGGTTGGTTGCAATCCTTGGCAACACTTTTCTGCACTTGGAGCACCATCCAGAACTGTGACAGGACTGTAAACCCAATTAAAAACTCTCCTGGCAGGTTTGCCATGGAGAAACCTCCTGGTTTCAGAGAATGCTCACTGTTGGTCATGGCCCTGCCTCTCCATGCCAGTCACAGTGCCTGTGCACAATTCCCCCCCCCCCCCCCCCGACGCCAGGAGCTCTATTCGCAGATACCATAAGGTTCATGCTACAGAAAATGTGAGGAACCTGTATTGAATTAAGGACAATGCCCCCCTTTTCTGTAATTCACAGAAAACAATGCTGCCCTTGGACAATTTTATGAGTCTGGCTCTCCAAAGGCAACTGAGCAGCTGAAGGTCTCTGGAAGGAGATGCATACCATGGCGTTGCCCTAAATATAAGCAGCTAATGGGCAATGTCAAACAATGTAACATATCCAAGTGTCTCTTTGAGGTAATGATCCAGAACAAATACTGTTTGAGACAAGATAGCCTAGATGAAAGCTAAGATATTACTTTCTGTGCCTCAGCTAGAAAGATGAACACATTAAAATGAAGAATTAGGGATTGTAAACTCACTTAAAGTCCTCCTGCATCTTTGTGTTTAGTTACACTTCTGTTACATCTGACTCATAATACAACAATGCATATAATACACAGGGTATTATAAGTATTTTACTTGTTTTACTCCCCCTGTAATTTCGACCAAGGACTTTAATGGTGCTTTATAAATAAACAACAATAATAATATTACTAATGAGTGTTATTTGATAAGTAATTACTAATTAAATAATGCAATAAAAAAGCACCTGGAACATGAGCATGAATCTTCAGCCTTGAAATACTGTAATGTCAGAACATTTTTGTCCCTAATTAAACTTGAAGAGCTATTAACCGTCCCCCCCACCCCCCCCCCAGAGGAAAACAGGCACTGGCTTCTCTCCTGCGCAGTGTTATGGCTCGTCTGCCACTCCAACATCTCCCAATGTCCCCGAATGGCTCTGCTGGTGCCCTATGCCATCCCGTCCCTCCTGTCAGTCCCTCCTGTCAGTCATGAGACATATATTGCCATGGACAATGCACAGGCTGTTGGGAGAGCACCACCGCACCCAGCCCTCGTTCCTGGAAACTAGGAGGTTCCTGGGCAGCGGACAGGGCTACCGCTGCTGCGCGGGAATGAAAGTGAGTGCCTTTATGTTTGTTTTTTGTTTAGTAACTATTTAAAGTAACTATTTAAAGTCTTACCAACCTTCAACCACTATGTCTAAGGAGCCCCTCCTTCACCCTCAATACATTAGTCTAGACCTACACTGACATACACTGGCTGCCGGCAGTGTATATGGTGTCTGCATTTTGAGGAAGGAAGAGAGGGGACCCAGAGGCTCTGGCAGGCCAGAAACAGCAAAGGTGAGGGTGCAGCAGCAATGCAGGATATCCACTAGGGCCCCATACTGGGGTCCTAGTTGTCCTGACCTAATGTTGGCCTTGTGACAAGTAATTCAGCATATATAAGCCTTTATTATAGAAGAAATCTTGGGATTTGGAAGACTATTGGTAAATATAACTTTTCAAACGTGTTAGAGAACCTCTTACTTCTTTGGAGAGCTCTCCACATTATTATTAATACATCATATGCAGAAGATTATTCCCTAACACTTGGAAATGTTTCTACCCCAATTAAATACTTTTCATCTCACCTGAAGAAATTCTCTGCCCACAAAAATATTGAACAATTTTCTAAATATTGTCCATAGATACACGGAAAATATATTTTCATTGCTCTGTGCCCCAATGCACACTCTCGTAGTGGGATCTCTATAAGGCAGGGGTTCCCAACTAGTGTATGCCTACCACTGGTGTTACACAAGGTCCTTTCAGGTGGTACACGGCAAAGCCAATCTAACCTGGCTTTAATGAAGCTTGATTTGTTCTTTAAATACAAAAGTGACCCAAAGCTATTAATGCATTTTTGTGGATTTTGTGAACTTTAAGTGGGTTTTATCTGAGTTTTTAACATAGTTTTTGGTGGCTGAAAACCCACAATCTATCCAGGTGGTAACCTTCTAAATGCCAGCTACGTGAAAAATCCAACCATTAAGTGCCAGCTATGTCATATTCATGTCAAAACATGCTCACCTTCGTGCGCAATCTATCGTGCTATGGAGGGTGGATGGAGGGGCAGGGGACTCCGAACCTCTGTCCCCACCAGGCTTACGCCGTTCACTACCGGTTGTCAGTGACATCGGTGATTGGCGCAGGATAGAGGATTGGAGGTAAGTAAAGAAAAAACTATTTTTAATAAATGACATGTTGTCAGTGGTGCCTGTGTTTTTTTTTTAATTCATTAGGGGCCCATGAGATCCATATACCAGGTCAAAAGGCATGATGGCAAGTCACCCGCAGTAAGCGGACTACAAGCCCACACAGCCCGGGTTGGTTTTGCTGGATGGGGAGGGCCACGCCAATTTAAAAAAAATGTGTGGGCCACCCACTCCATTTTCTTTTAAATATAACCCTTGATAATGCACATAGTAAGTTGTATTTTATTTGAAAATGTCTTATTTGAAAAGTGCTCTCTTCAGTTTGGGGGGTCTCCTGGGCTGGAACGGGGGCTACCAATAGATATGTGGTACTGTTGTAATTGGGAGGAATGGGGCTTTTACACACTATGGTTTTCATGAAAACAATTATTTGCTGAAGTTTAGAACATTTTATGCAAGTACAGAGAAAAATACAAACAATACATTTCATGTTAAAGCCCCAACTCTGCTGAAGAAAACAATATGTCAATTTCATGGAAATCCCTGAAAATTCCTGCAAAAATTCTGTTAAACATACATAGCACAAAATAGTGAAAAATTGCCTGCCAACAGAGGGTGACAAAATCTCAAATAGGCTGGTAATAAAAGGGTTAAAAGTACCTATGTATGTTGGTTGTATATTGAAATTTCAGGAAAGATATTTATTTTTTGAATTTTGCAGTTTTTCTGTAAAAAAAAAAGGAAGTTGTTAAAAAAAAAATCATATTGTGTGTAAAGGCCCCATTCCTCCTGGTTACAATGGTACCATATATGTATCAGCAGACACCCTTTCCTGCCCAGGAGGCACCCCAAATTAAAAAGAGTTCTTTAGTAGATTTTCCAAGAAAATACAGCTGCTATGTGCACCTTACAGTTTTCAAGAAAAACCACCTTTTACATTTGAAATGCCCTCCCCTCCTCTCCCAACAAACTATATATTCTCTGGAAGTACACACCTCAAGCTTTCTAGGCGTACCAGGCTTGTTGTCATATGTGCAATTTTCTGAACACAAACCCTCCTGAAAATGATTAAAAAGGCAGAAAAAAACACATTTTTTATTTATTTGCACATATTTCTCCCAAAAATATTGAGAGCACAATAAAAATGACAAACAAGACATTTCATATTAAAGCCCAAATGCTGAAAAAAACAATATATATTTCCTAGGAAATCCCTGGACATTCCTTTAGAAATCTCAGTTAAACATGTATAGCTCAAAATGGTAAAAAATGGTCTGGCAACAGAGGGTGACAAAATCTCTAGGCAGGCTGGCAGAGAAGGGGTTAAGTCATAGCATTTTTGAGAAGTGGCATCATAAAGAATCTTTGAGGCAGGGTGTAAACTTCTCAGGCAGTGACTGTGTAGATGTCACAGATAATTGTTCATTTCAAATGAATTCATGGCAATTAATTATAAACAGGTTAATCTAATTAAGCATGAAACCAGCATTTAGGTTTGGCAGATGCCACAAGAATATTACCTGATGGCACACATGGTGCTAGCTAATATTTTGTGGTGAAGGAATAAAGCCCTTGGGCTGTTGTCACAGGTTGGGTGTCAGATGCATACCTTTGCTGCAACACTCCCATGCCAAACTCCTGCGGTGGTCCCGGTTAAACTGTTCACTGTCAGTAGCACACCACCTGAGTGCACCATGCTGCTCCATACCACCCAAGGCTTCTGTGCTCAGTGTGCCCCTCAGTGGCACAGTGCCATCCTTGAAAAGTGCTGCAGCCTCCTGAGTGTCATAAATGTTAGCCACAAACTATATGGCACAAGTAATAAATTAGACGCAGACTGGCGGACACATTGGTGCTGCCTGTTTCTTGTTTGTTAAATCGGGCACGGAGTAAAATAAAATATTGCCATTGGCATTAACTGGCACTGACGCTCGATAAATGAGGCTCTTAGTTGCAATAATACAACTTATACTTAGGGACATAATGCTGATCTGTATTGTCTGTGTGTGTGCATTTGGGATGCTGCTCAAAAGCTATACATAGCCCAATAGTTCCCCAGAGTTCAGGGGTCCTGATAATCCTGAGGGCTAGTCCGAGCTTGCACAGAAGTGCCAAATGGCCAATGTATTTTTATACAGCCATTGCTGAATATAGGTGAATTATGACTGTGTGCCAGTCCCCATTGCCACACATTGGTGTTTGGCTCCAAAATCTGGTGAAAAGAAGAGTGGAGGCAAAAGCAGTGATGCAGCATTTCCCTATTAATGTCTTTAGTTTGGAAATAACATTTCCAAGAAGCGCACGTGTTGTAGTTCTGGGGTGTCCAAAAACATTTTGTATTAGACAATCCTCTATAAATATTTATACCATTTAGACAGCAAGAAGAAATGAGATAATAAGAACAAAAACACATTGATCATAATGAAAACCAGTTTCCCAGTATTCTGGTGGGTTTTGTGCCAGATCACTGGCCAGCTACAATGAAATACAGTCTGCCATTTATTATCTCTGTGATGGACAAAGGGAAAAAATGCTTTTCCCATGTGGATCTGGCTTAGAATGAAACGATCTTCTGATCTGGTCAAGAGCACATAGATCACACAGGCCAAGGTGTTTTGTTATATGGCTTTGGCATTACAAAACATAACATTGTGCAGTGAGTGCCAATGACCAATGTCTGTACATCAGATCTAAACAGTCTGTGAAAGCAAGACATCAGCTAACATAGATGTGCGTACCTCTACACAGCCCGTGCAGCCGATATACTGTATTTTATGCCATATAAGACGCACCTAGGATTTGAAGAAGGAAAATAAGAAAAACAAATACCCTGAACCAAATGTGCTAAAAAACTGTCCCCCCAAGAACCATATTTTTAGCCCTATAAAATGCACTTAGGATTTGGAGAAAAAAAACATTCTAAACCAAATGTTGAGCTAAACATCCCATTACAGGCAGTGTGGCACCCCCCACCCCATTCATCATGGGCAGTGTGGCATTCCCCCATCCCATTCATCATGGACAGTGTGGCATTCCCCCATCCCATTCCCCATGGACAGTGTGGCATTCCCCCATCCCATTCCCTATGGGCAGTGTGGCATGCCCCCATCCGATTTTCCATATGCAGTGTGGCATCCCATTCCCCAGAGGCAGGGTGGCATCCCCCATTACATTCCCCATGGGCAGTGTGGCACCCCCCATTTTCCATGGACAGTGTGGCATTCCCCCCATCCCATTCCCCAAAGGAAGTGTGGCATTCCCCCATCCGATTTCCCATAGGCAGTGTGGTATCCCCCCATCCCATTCCCCATGGGCAGTGTGGCACCCCCCATTCCCCATGGGCAGTGTGGCATTCCCCCCATCTCATTTACCATAGGCAGTGTGGCATTCCCCAATCCCATTTCCCAAAGGCAGTGTGGCATTCCCCCCATCCCATTTCTCATAGGCAGTGTGGCATTCCCCCATCCCATTTCCCATAGGCAGTGTGGCATTCCCCAATCCCATTTCCCATAGGCAGTGTGGCATTCCCCAATCCCATTTCCCAAAGGCAGTGTGGCATTCCCCCCATCCCATTTCTCATAGGCAGTGTGGCATTCCCCCATCCCATTTCTCATAGGCAGTGTGGCATTCCCCCCATCCCATTTCCCATAGGCAGTGTGGCATTCCCCAATCCCATTTCCCATAGGCAGTGTGGCATTCCCCAATCCCATTTCCCATAGGCAGTGTGGCATTCCCCAATCCCATTTCCCAAAGGCAGTGTGGCATTCCCCCCATCCCATCTACCATAGGCAGTGTGGCATTCCCCCCATCTCATTTACCATAGGCAGTGTGGCATTCCCCCCCCTCCCATTTACCATAGGCAGTGTGGCATTCCCCCAACCCCCAGCGCTGACACAGCGAACAGAGACAGCGTATACGAGACTCATGTAAGTATACTTTTTTTCATTTTTTTTTTACATTCGCCTAATAAGACACACTGACATCCCCTGCCCCCCCCCCCCCCCCCTTTGAGGAAAAATGCGTCTTATAGGGCGATAAAATACGGTAAATAATAGACAAAGCTCAGAATCCCCCAGAACTTGCATTGTGGCATTTCCCCCATCCCATTCCCCATAGGCAATGTGGCATTCTGCCCTCCCATGCCCCATAGGCAGTATGGCATTCCCTCCTCCCATGCCCCATAGGCAGTGTGGCAGTCCCCTCTCCCATTCCCCATATAGGCAGTGTGGCATTCCTCCTCTCCCATTCCCCATTATAGGCAGTGTGGCATTCCCCCCTGCCTTTCCCCATTATAGGCAGTGTGGCATTCCCCCTGCCTTTCCCCATTATAGGCAGTGTGGCAGCCCCCCCTCCAATTCCCCATTATAGGCAAATAGGAAATGTGTGTAACCCTCGTTATGTCGTATGACGGAGGGACAGAAAATAGCTATGCACTGCAATTAAATGTGTAAAGATCCTTGAGAGTGTTGTATGATGGGGACAGATAATAGCTATGCACTGCAATTAAAGTGGGCCAAAGCCAGACTTAGTTTCTGTAAGATGCTATATCCAGTTTAATCCCCACCCCTGGGGCTGTGTGAAACCCTGCAGACCGCACAGTATTCTTACCTCGCCAGCGATCGCACCTGGTGGCTGTTGGCGACATCTATCGGATCTTCCTTGGGCTGCGCGGGGCCGATCCCACTGTAACTGAATGGTTGGCGTGGTCACACACAGCCATAGAGGGATGCAGGGGGTGCAACGCGCTAATCTCCCATTCAGCTTCTTCAGCCAAACATTAATATGCATGGCCAAAAATGCTGATTGGAGCACAGCTGCGTCTGTGCAGTGAGAATGTGGCAAGGAATGTATATCGCCTGATCGCTGGAGTTTCACACAGAAGGCAAGGGGAAGGACCAAAACCTGGGAGAGGCAAATACCAGGCTTTGGTCCACTTTAAGTATACCTCCTATTGAAAGGTGTGGCTGCCGCATGTGTACTCCCTGATATCCTGAAGGGTAGGTTCGTTTAGGGTCTTGGCGAACCAGAAAGTTGCCAGGGAAAGTGTAGGTCTGTTTTAATTACTTACCCACCCAGTCTAGTCTGTGCTCCTGTGCCAGTCTCCCAGCCTACGTGACCTATAACATTGCTTTAAATGTTTGTGAATAAACCTCAGTTTATTGCACGCAATCCTATTATTTACAGCGTATAAAAG
Organism: Gastrophryne carolinensis; assembly: GCA_027917425.1. Lineage (NCBI taxonomy): Eukaryota > Metazoa > Chordata > Amphibia > Anura > Microhylidae > Gastrophryne > Gastrophryne carolinensis. The sequence goes on from CM051238.1 coordinate 71,884,580, forward strand.
AGAAATAATTCAGATCTATTAATCACACATGAAATGTTTTTCATTGGCAAAGTGACAGTCCTAACATGGAGCTACCTGCGAGTCAGCAGCAGCAGCGATGCCACCTCACATCCTAATAAATACAAGATGCAACAATGCTAATAGGGATAGGCAGGTGATCAACGTGAATCAACATTTTCCAGCTCATCTATGGCTTCCGGATGTGTCGCTACACGTTGTTCTTCACCCAGCTAAGCCTTCCCAGACACCGCTCAATACAAACAGTTTGCTGTTACCAGGGAAATACCAAAACACATTTACTGCAAGTTACAACCAATGTGTTTTTCATTTGAGGGAACAATGATCACTGCATATAACTGACAAACAAAACATGTAGTATCCCCTGCATTTGCCGTTGGGCTCTTGAAGGCATTTGCCTAGGGTTTTTAAGGTAGAGAAGTTCTCCTACTGAGATGAAAAGGTTCTAAAATGAGACATTTTAGGAAAAAGTTGGAGTATACAGGTATGCACATCCAGAATCGGGATGCCCTGCTGTGTGAATCCCCTCAGGTGAACCCAGCTTCTTTCCTGGTCCAACAGCGCATGCCCCGAGCAGCGGCCACATTCCCGCTATCCCTCTAGCAGGGCACGTGCCTGCGCCAGGCATTTGTGAATGGTAGAGGGTAGCGGGGGATGCAGCCATCAGTGCGCTCAGATTCGCTCGTATTAGAAGAGCTCCTGGAGAAGGGGCTTGAGCGGATCCAAGCATGCTGGTCCTCTTTAAACTTCGGGCTGGGCTTGAAGACTGTGCCTAAGCCACTTGTGTACTCAGTAAGCTGCTTCCCGTGTTTCCCAACTGTACCTATCCAGTGTCCCACTATGCGCATCATGTGTCCAGTTATGTTTATCCTGTGTCCAGCCATGTCCATACTGCATGACTGCTGGTGTTCAGCTGTGCCTATATGAAGTATTTTCAGCAATGTGTATTTCCAGTATCTCCAGTATCCAGTGTCCAGCTTGATCATTCATAAGTCTAATGCCCTAAATGTGTGTGTCCTGATTGCTCTGCATCCACGAGTTCTGCGGTGCATTGCACCCAAGTGTTCTGCTGTGTCCTGCATCCATGTATCCAACTGTGACCCAACTGTACCTGCTGTACATCCATGATTGCTGACATGTCCTGCATCCATGTGTTCTGCTGTGTCCTGCATCCATGTATCCAACTGTGACCCAACTGTACCTGCTGTACATCCATGATTCCTGACATGTCCTGCACCCAAGTGTTCTGCTGTGTCCTGCATCCATGTATCCAACTGTGACCCAACTGTACCTGCTGTACATCCATGATTCCTGACATGTCCTGCACCCAAGTGTTCTGCTGTGTCCTGCATCCATGTATCCAACTGTGACCCAACTGTACCTGCTGTACATCCATGATTCCTGACATGTCCTGCACCCAAGTGTTCTGCTGTGTCCTGCATCCATGTATCCAACTGTGACCCAACTGTACCTGCTGTACATCCATGATTCCTGACATGTCCTGCATCCATGTGTTCTGCTGTGTCCTGCATCCATGTATCCAACTGTGACCCAACTGTACCTGCTGTACAACCATGATTCCTGACATGTCCTGCATCCATGTGTTCTGCTGTGTCCTGCATCCATGTATCCAACTGTGACCCAACTGTACCTGCTGTACAACCATGATTCCTGACATGTCCTGCATCCATTTGTTCTGTTGTGTCCTGCATCCATGTATCCAATTGTGACCCGACTGCACCTGCTGTACATCCATGATTCCTGACATGTCCTGCATCCATTTGTTCTGTTGTGTCCTGCATCCATGTATCCAATTGTGACCCAACTGTACCTGCTGTACAACCATGATTCCTGACATGTCCTGCATCCATTTGTTCTGTTGTGTCCTGCATCCATGTATCCAATTGTGACCCGACTGCACCTGCTGTACATCCATGATTCCTAACATGTCCTGCATCCATGTATCCAATTGTGATCCAACTGCACCTGCTGTACATCTATGATTCCTGACATGTCCTGCATACATGTATCCAATTGTCCCCCAATTCCATGTGTTCTACCTGCTGTGCATCCATGATTCCTGACATGTCCTGTATCCATGTATTCTGCTGTGCCCTGCAGCCATATATCCAACTGTGACCCGACTGTACCTGCTGTACATCCATGATTCCTGACATGTCCTGCATCTATGTGTTCTGCTGTGTCCTGCATCCATGTAACCAACTGTGACCCAACTGTACCTGCTGTACATCCATGATTCCTGACATGTCCTGCACCCAAGTGTTCTGCTGTGTCCTGCATCCATGTATCCAACTGTGACCCGACTGTACCTGCTGTACATCCATGATTCCTGACATGTCCTGCATCCATGTGTTCTGCTGTGTCCTGCATCCATGTATCCAACTGTGACCCAACTGTACCTGCTGTACAACCATGATTCCTGACATGTCCTGCATCCATTTGTTCTGTTGTGTCCTGCAACCATGTATCCAATTGTGACCCGACTGTACCTGCTGTACATCCATGATTCCTAACATGTCCTGCATCCATGTATCCAATTGTGATCCAACTGCACCTGCTGTACATCTATGATTCCTGACATGTCCTGCATACATGTATCCAATTGTCCCCCAATTCCATGTGTTCTACCTGCTGTGCATCCATGATTCCTGACATGTCCTGTATCCATGTGTTCTGCTGTGCCCTGCATCCATATATCCAACTGTGACCCGACTGTACCTGCTGTACATCCATGATTCCTGACATGTCCTGTATCCATGTGTTCTGCTGTGTCCTGCATCCATATATCCAACTGTGACCTGACTGTACCTGCTGTACATCCATGATTCCTGACATGTCCTGCATCCATGTATCCAATTGTGCCCTGATTCCATGTGTTCTACCTGCTGTGCATCCATGATTCCTGACATGTCCTGTATCCATGTGTTTTGCTGTGCCCTGCATCTAGTTGTCTCCACCAGAGAGTGATGTCCTGCTGCAAGCCTTGGGTTACAACTAGCCACTATCAGTGACTAACCTTACCTCAGTCTGGTCAGCACATCCTTCACAACAGGGGTTGTGACATATGGGCAGTCACAGCCAAATCTATTGGCTTTTCGGGATGCCCAGAAAGCCAATGGCCGGTCCTGGAATCTTTTCGCTGGTTTTGTTCCACTTTAAAGTGAATGAATCACACAACAAATGGGGCAGTTTATTTTATTGTGCAAGCCACACTTTAGTGAAGTTCAGAAGCAACATATCAGGTTGAGGTACAGGTCAGTCTGCAGCCATGTTGAGTACAACCTATGAAGATCTCAAGTACCACCAGTGGTACTAGCAGGGCCAGATTATAAGGGGAGCGCAAGGGGCGCGAGCCCCGGAGCCTCCACCACTTGCCCTGCAAAGGGAGCCTCCACCAACCTTAGGGTTATGGTCTGGTCCAGGAGGCTTTTCAGTCTTTGGTCTGACGGGCCGGCAACAAAGCTATCGACGTCAGTGGGAGCCCCCGCGCCTGGGCAAGCCTTTTTTTGTTTTTGCAAACCTACAGCCAAAGCCACCAAAGGGCAGAGCGGAGTCTAGAGCAGCAAAGCTGCTGTCAGCAACGCTACAGTGATGGGGTGTGCAGAGTTGTCACTGCACATAAGCCGGCAATCACAGCCGCTGGTTTTCTGCTGGACCAGCTGGGCGACTACACTACCCCCCAACCAGAATGGCAAAGCAGGAGTTCCCGAGCAGCACGCCCCCGCACAAGTGTGGCACAAGGGACTCGATCTGATGTTCCAGTAAGTAGGCAGGTGCCAGGCAACCACCAATCAGTTACTTGGCTAGACTATTATTTTAAAGGAGAAAAAAATAATGTATGTGGTACTGTTGGGTACCCATGCTCTATATGTTTTGGCCCAATTTAAAAGGAAAGAGCTAGTGTCCATAAACAACTCTCTGTAGGGAATGGAAGCCCTTCATCAACAATTGCATTAAGAGAAGCTTTCCTGAAAAGCCTTTTCTCAGCACTGTGTTAAGCACCTTTAACGTATTAAGTGGCAAACACATAGTGCTTGCTTCTCCTACTGTTAAAGTGGATGGAAACCCAAAAATGGGTCCACTGCTCACTCTAGTTGGAAGCTGCTGTTGGCTTAACAGTGGTTCAGTTTTTAAAAAAAAACGGGTTTTCCACCACTGAAGCCACGTCCTGTGGCACATTTTAGGGGAGTTGATTGGCTCTCTCAAAAGTGCCACTGTGATGAGGCGCAGCCAGCTGGCTCCATCCCCGGAACACTGTTCCGAAGAGAAGCCGGGGATATGGTGCTGGTGGAGATTGCACCATGAGACCCACCATGATCAGATAAGATCACTGGCTCCCCAGGGGGTTTCACACAGCGGGGCATCCAGTGTTTAGATCCCAGGGCCCAGCCACAAGGGTTTTGACCCGCTTTAATTGCCAAGCACATAGATTCTAAGTGCTTGCCATTTTTCCTGTTAACAGCCAAAAAAAAAAAGCTCACCTCCATCCAGGATCCACCTCCGTCCAGGATCCGTGGGTCTTCTCTTCCCCTGTGAGGCCTCCAGTCCTCGAGAGGGTTTACCCCCTGAAAGTCTGGTGTCTCCTGGGCAGGAACGGGTCTCTACTGATGTGGTGGAAGAATGGGAAGAATGGAGCTTTTACACACAATATGAATTTCTTGAAAAACTTACATTGAAAAAATGCTTCCAAATTGCACATGTGCTGTGGGCTCGGTGGAAAGGTAAGAATTTCGGATGTTCTTCGGCAAGTATGCCTGTCCTGGAATCTCATAGGATTCCAGGGTGGGTTTTGGCCCACTTTAAAGTTGTGGTGCCGAAGTTTTAAAAATGTAGTCAGAAGTGTATGGTCACTCCTAAAGAGGACCTTTTGGCTTCCCTCTAGTCTGAGACACGCTCCCGTCCCCAGACTATCTGAATAGCTGGGCACTAGAGCCTGCCTGAGCAAAAGGGAAGCCGGAGATTCACCCGTGGCCCAGGGAGATCCTGGGGTTTTCATAGAGTGGGGCTTCCTATATATTGGGTAGTCTTTTAGACTCCAGGGCTAGCAAAGGGTTTTGGACTTCATGTATTTGTGATTAAAGCAGACCTTCACCCTGAATAAGAGTCTATCTTATCCCACAACCTGTACATACAGATTGCTCACATTAAAAATCATCCTACCTGCATCTACTGCATGTTATGAGCCTTTAAACATCCAAGACGGCGGCTCATGGAGCGTCACGCAGCCTGTAAACAGGAAGTGTCTTCTGACTGTGTCGCTCTGCATTCTGGGATTGCTGTCCTTTCCCTGACCTCAGCTTTGCTCTGTCTGTGCAAAGCACAGCTATAACCCCACCCTTGTACTTTATCCTGCTCTTCTCTCCTCAGAATGTGTGATGCTTCTGAGTCAAGATGGCGGCGCCCGTATCCTAGAGTCCTGAACAAAGTTGCAGCCCAGTGGGTGAAAGAATAATAACTTAAAAACTAAAAACTTATAATCAATTTTAGATGCTGGGGAATTTAAGGGTTTAGGCTTTTCATTAAATCATGCTGAAGGTCCAATTTAAATTTAAATAATATTTAAATAATTCAATTAATACATATGAGAGGTTTTCACAGTTTAGTGTAAAAAAAATATTTGAAGTGGACCAAAACCCATCAGGGATGGCCCTGGAATTTATAAGACTCCAGGGCTTCCAATACATATGTGGTACCGTTGTAACCGGGAGGAATGGGGCTTTTACATGCAATATCATTTTCTTCAGAAACCTACATTTAAAAAAAAAAAGTCCAAAATCTCTCAGACAAAATATCTCGGAAGGCTGGCAGTAAAGGGTTAAAGTGAGTGAAAGTGCCCAGATTGCCCCTCCCTGGGGCATCTCGAGAATACCAATTTGGGCTGGCCCTCTATGTAAAACCCCCGAATCCCCAGTAAAACCTACCCCAGGTGAACAGCCGGCAAAGGGCACGCCCCCCTACTAGAGGCTAGCAGGGATGCAGCCATCAGCTTATATATAGTGCGGACCAGCATCATCCGATAACTGACACAAATGCCTCTCTGGCCTTATATGGTAACACATGACTTCAGCACAATCTCTCATAGTAAATAGCTATATGGACACAATTCAGTCTCATGTACAGATTTCAAAAAGCTAAACATGTTTGTTTTCTATAGGTTTTAACATCCAAGCTGTAAAGCTTGCTGAAGAGATCAACGCCGACATGGGCTCCCAGATTGTGATCCCATGTCTTTTTACTACTGACTCACCAGTGGATACCACCAAACTGAAACTGGAATGGGGACAAACCCCTGGACATTCAGGCTACACCCCTCTTGTACAGTTCTCTAGCGCAAACATGCAGCCCGTGCAGCGTCCCATCAAGAGGACTCATCTTTTTGGTACAGAGAGGGGACTGTTCCCTTGTCATCAGCCCAGTCACCATGGATGACAATGGCATTTATGAACTAAACATCTGGGTAGATGGTGAAGAATATCATCCCATGCCCAAATTTAAAATCAAGCTCTCCAGAAGCTTAGGTGAGCTGGAGAAGATACATAGCACGCCGAGTTCTAACTCTCAGGCTGAAGAGAAGGTAAGCAGCACCACACAGACCACAAATGAAGATCTACTGCGGCGCATGGAGGTCGAATATGTCTTTGACAAAAAATCAAACCAGATCGAGGTGATGGTTCTAACCGTTGGAGGTGTGGCTGCAGGTTTCCTGATTGCCATCGGCTTAAGAATCTATCAGCTCATAGCCAAGTAAGTTACTATATCAGTTAAACCAGACCAACAGCCTGGTACAGTTGGAAAAGAAAGGTAGTGGCCATTTTGGAGCTTCCTCTCCCAGCATCTCCGCCATGCTGTTTCCTGGATTCAACTGACAATGCACAGTAACAGGAAGCCCAGTAGCACTTCCTGTTTGCAGGTGGCCTGCAAATGCATGAGCTGCCATCTTGTTTTTAAAATTTACCACAGCAAGAGTTAGAAAATGATAAATAAATGTTTATGTGCAGCAATCTAAATTCTCTAGGGAGGGATGCATATCAGGACTGTTTGTTGTGTTGGTCTGGTTTAAGTCATTTTTGACTGTTGGTCTGCTTTAATTAAGCTTTTCAGTTAATGGGCAATATTACAAACATTATGCAGTGTGAGCACTAAGCAGACCCCAGGATAGAATTATGACCTAACACACAAATTCTTTAAAGTGGACCAAAACCAGGGATTTTGACTATCCCGGGTTTTGGTCCTTGCCCCTGGGGTCAACCTGATTCAAGATGCCCCGCTGTGTAAAACCCCCCAGGTCCCCCAGTTGACTCACCTTTCCCGGTCCTATGATGCATACGAGATTACTCGTCCGATCACCAGTCTATGCCATGCATAATAATGCAGCATAAAGCTGTCGTTTTGAACAGCGTTTCAGCATAGGGATCAACAGCATGCACATCCACGCCCCCCTGTGGAGCGCACACTCCAGCACACCCAGCCAATCTGAATTACTGGGCACCGGGGCATGCACAGCTGCATCAATGCTAAGGATGCCCCCGGCGATCGCGGTGAGGGCCAGGGGAAAGGTAAGGCTCTTTGGGGGTGGTCTGGGGGGGGCTCACACAGTGGGGCATTCCGATTCGGTATGCCCCAGGTGCACTTAGTTGGTCGGCACTGTAGTGTTTTAGACTCCAGGGACAGAAGTTCAAGTCCAGTCACTGGGTAACTCCCCGCTCGACCAGTGGACCAAAACTGCATATCCGGTAGGGGGGCCTTTTCGAGGTACAACCTAAGCAAGTATGTTATATGGGAAATTCCCCTAACATATATCAGAATTTTCTTGTCATTGTCCAGGCAGGAAAATAAAAATCTCTATACTCCCCATTTTACCCCACAAATGGTCACGCCTAGATCTGCACTCCAAATCTTACCTGATCAGAAGATCGTGTCCCACACTGTATGGTCACATCCATAGTCTTGATGACAGATTGGCACACCCCTTTCAATTTACTGCAATGCATGGAGCATCTCAAGACCTGGTGGGGGAGGGGGGTGGTCGGTCCTTTGTCAAGATGTTGGCCGACCAGTGACTGGTGTGACTGGTGATCTGGCCCAAGTAGTGTGGAACGCAAACTGACAATTTGGTCAGGTTTAGCATACTAGATTCGGAGCAATCTTCGGGGGACAAAAAGTGAGTTGTATGTTCCTATCTGAACAATTAGGTTGATTTAGAGACACATACATATGCACTTTCGCATGTGTCTGTGTATTTTTTGCGAATTTTTGCCTTGTTTTTTACGTTACTGTTTTCATGCGTATATGTGTTTACGTTAACGTGTATATGCGCATTCGATGGACGAATCGAAATCGGATATTTTGCGTTATGTCTGATAAGTTATGTTATTGGTATGGGCTTGAGTCTGATTCTGAGACCTGATTGCCGATGGACCTCCGCCCTATATTTCCCTATCATTCCCGCTCCACTTACGGGATAATTTTGGACTCGGCATTCCTGTTGAAAATGTTTTGCGGCTATGTGGAGGAGTATGAGCGCCTTGAACACCGATTGCATGCATGATATTGAGCTGTTCGAGCCAACCCGACTCACTTGCGTTTCCCTCCATAAATTGTATAGTGAGCTGCGGCCATGGTTAGCCCGCACCACGAGGAAGGGGCAAGCAATTTCAGGTATGACCAAGATGCTTGGCTGCCTGCAATTTTTGGCGAACGGCTCGTTACAGAGGCTGGGTGCCGTCTCCGTGGGGATGTCCCAGCCTACGCTGAGCCGCGTGCTATCCAAGTTTCTGGATGGCATGGCTACCCTTTGTCCCAAATATATTTCCTTTCCGGTCAACATGGTAGCCTGGAACGTGATTAAGTTGGGATTTTATAATATCGCCGACATGCCCAAAGTCATGGGTGCGATCGATTGCACCCACGTTGCCTTGGTCCCACCTGCATCCGATGAATACATCTATAGGTAAGTTAATTATGTCATTTTTTTATATTGTTCAACCAAACTTAATTTTAACTATCTAGTAATCCCTCCTTCTTAAGAATCCCTGTGAACCAGTTTAGAATGCATACCTTAATCCCTCCTTCTCAAGTATCCCTGTGAACCAGTTTAGAATGCATACCTTAATTCCCCCTTCTCAAGTATCCCTGTGAACCAGTTTAGAATGCATACCTTAATTCCTCCTTCTCAAGTATCCCTGTGAACCAGTTTAGAATGCATACCTTAATCCCTCCTTCTCAAGTATCCTTGTGAACCAGTTTAGAATGCATACCTTAATCCCTCCTTCTCAAGTATCCCTGTGAACCAGTTTAGAATGCATACCTTAATCCCTCCTTCTCAAGTATCCCTTTGAAACAGTTTAGAATGCCGACCTTAATCAATACTTATACTTACTTATATGTAGGCCTTAGAAAGGCATTTGAATGCTGACCTTAATTAGTCCTTAGCATGTTCACCTTTATTTTCAAACACATCCATATTATTTTTATATTTATTTAGACTTATGTCCTTTGTTATTTAGTTTGGGATTGTTGAACTAGAATCTTTATTTGTTTTTTTAGTTAGGGTTTTTGGTGGATACCTTGGCTTTGTGTAATTTTTAATTTTTTGGTTTCAGGAACCGCAAGATGGGCCACTCGTTGAACATACAAGCAGTGGTTGGTCCGGACATGCGATTCCTCAGTGTCTTTGCAGGGTATCCAGGGTCGTCCCATGATGCATATATATTGAGGAGCTCAGGCTTATATACTCGGTTTGAGTCTGGCGAATTATCTGGTGGATGGCTCCTGGATAAGTTTGTTCAAATTGCATCATTCCCTTTTCACTGTATGCCTTAGAATATAGTTGATGACCCATGTCTTAACCTATGGCTGTTTTTAGCCCTTGATGACATGTTAAACAATAATGTTGCTTAGAATGTGTAATTAATGTTAGTATTTTGTTATTCTTTCAGGGGATTCTGGTTATCCACTGATGCCGTGGATCCTGACGCCCGTTCTACGCCCGCAGAATGCGGCCCAGGAGTCCTATAATCGGGCCCACCGCAAGGCCAGGGCAGTAGTGGAGAGGGCCTTCGGCCTGTTGAAGTCGAGGTTTCGGTGTTTGGACCATACAGGGGGGGCACTGCAGTATGACCCCAACAAGGTTATAAAAATTATTTTAGCATGCTGCGTGCTTCATAGTTTTGCCCTGAGGCAGTATGTCCCCCATTATGTGGATATGCCCCCCTCTCCACCCAAGCAGGAACCTGATGAAATTTATGATGGCACCCCGAGTGCTTCTGGGCAATCAGTCCATGCCCATGTTATTGAGAATTGTTTTTCTTAATATTCGTATAGTTTGTTATTGTTTTTGTCTTATTTGTATATTTGTTGACTATGTGAAGGCCTTTTTTTTGGTTTAATAATTTTGTAAAGAGTTAATTACAAAACAATTTACACCTGATTTGAGCGTAATGCAGTTTATTTTCTCATGTTTGTCATTACAAACCTTCATTAATTTAAAAAACACACAAACATAAATGCATTAACTTAGGTAAGAACAGCTAAAGTCCCATTCCATACATTTTAAGTAAATATGTAACATTTTTTGGGAAGGGCACTCGCAGACTCCATGGACATCCATTTGCAAACGTAAGTATACATTGGGCCAGACTCCTGGCCCATAACAATTGTCCACATCCAGGAGTTCTAAGGTAACTTACTCCAGGGCGAAGTTTACCCGCCCACCAACATCAAGATCCATAGGTAGTATGACTTTCAAGGGGAATAGTAGGGCAGGAATACATAGGGCCACATACACACCCTCTCCTGTTTGTGCCACATTTCATCAGTGCAATGTTGCAAGGCCGGAGACATCTGCAAACTCTAGGGCTGCAAGTTATTTGGGCAGCCTATGAAAGCCAACCCCCATGCCAGTCCAGTCCAATCTTTTACATGTCCCAATGGTGATGTTCTTCAGGCAAGAATGTCCCCCAATATTGCCAACAAACAGGATGAGTCAGTCAGCATTTCCTTAGGCACAAGCCTGATGCGTGGGAGCTTGAGTGAGCGCTTGACTGAGGCTAAAAGGCTGAATTAGCCAGCATTCACTCATATCGTCATGCATCCATGAATGCAGCCATTGCTCCATAAAAGGCCTTCAGAACTTCGAGGAGATTTAGCAACATCCGATTTCACAGCAGGTGATCCAGGATGACGACATTGACTGCCACATCTGGAGTCAGGGAGGAATTTTCCCCTATATCATGGAGATATATTGTTACCAACATCTCTGGAGGTTTTCACCTCCCTCTGGATCTAAGCTTTGATGGGTCATAAGCTCATAAAATGCAATAGATGCAGGTAGGATGATTTTTAATGTGAGCAATCTGTATGTGCAGGGTGGGGCAAACATACAAGATAGACTCTTATTCAGGGTGAAGGCCCGGTTTAAGATATCCATGGTGTAACATGCAGGAGTACCCTAAAAGCAGGTACCAATGATAAACCCCAATAATCTCATTGCTGTGTTTCACTTGTGATGTCAGGAGCCTGTCACAGGGGAGATTTGATTGGAGCTCATTAGTATAGTATTTGCCAGTCCAGCATCCCTCATACAAATTACATTTTCATCACCTTCTACGGAGTTAAAGTGGACCAAAAGTAAAAAATAAAGTTTAAAAAAAACTTTTTAAATTTTAAAATTGCTTCCCCTCTGGCATAAACTATTTGAGAGGGCTTAACTCCATGCAGATGTTCTGAAATAACAGGATGCTTCTTTGCTGCAGAACTTTATGGGAGCGTCCATCTTGTCACACATAAGCATGAGGGGAGAGCTGTGCCAGCAGCAGCCCACACCAAATTGAGAGAGATAAATGGCTCAGAAACACCGTCAGCTTGTGTATTATGTTATATAAACAAACACACATGCTGAATAGCCAGCTGCTAGAGGGAATGCGTGCGTGAAGGGAAAACCTGCAACAATGTTTCTTTATAACTGTTCACTGCAGATTCCTATTCAGTCAATGTAAACAATATGTATCTTCTAAAGTGTTACAATTCTTTCAGCTGTTCAGCAGAGCAATGAGTCTTTACAGCTGATGGATTTCTACTGGAAAAAAGGAGGATTGCATTGATATGTGAGGCCTTTTTGACTGTGGGATTGGGTTTTCATAAGCTGGACTCATGTATGTGGCAAGATGGCTGCTTCCATGCAGGTATGCTGTATAGAATCTGCATGAAGCGGACCAAACCCCGCTGAACTTGTGAAATAAATTTAGCCAAAGTCCCCTATTGATATTCCCTTCTTCAGGTGTAGAACTAGATATTTTTGCTTTCTGAATCATCCCAGAACACTGTTGTATTTGCTGTCCCTCATTGTAAGATGGCAGGTGGTCAGTCATTGCATAGGTGTGGCAATTACATCATTGCCACACACACAACAGTGGCAAAGAATTGAGGAGGTGGAGCTTTACAGATAAAACAGATGCCAAGTGAAGCAGGTGAAGAGTGAAGCAGGACCAGTGTAAATTGGCAAATGGTGATCTTCATGGAGGGAACAATTCAGGGCATGCTAATTAAAAATGTGGGTTTTGGTCAGTTCTCTACTTTTCTTAGGAGTAAAAAAGTACCATTGACTTTCATTGTCTTCCTATCTGGTGATTTAGCAACAGTGAAATTCTCAGGCTTTTTTCTCATGAATTGAATCTTTTACTACCATGAGAATTTTTTTCTACCTGAAGAATAAGAACATTTACCCCTGATTCTTAGCAGTAAGCAGGCAGAGCCATGCAAATGGTCTCTTTCAAATTAAGGGCCCAGAGATATCAAATGACTTATAATGTGTAGGGTATCTTACATCTATATGTTTAGGGGGCATGTGCCAACCTGGAGGGGTTTGTGTTCATCCATATGTTGGATGTAGTAGCATTATCATAGATAACTGCAAAATAGGGCTATCACACCTATGTTTAGGAGAGGTCATACAGACCCCCTCTCTAATAGTTGGTTGAACCCTCAGGTCCTTTAATTAAAGGTTTCCTTGCAAGGAAGGTTACAGGGCTTGGGCATTGGCTAAAGTCACTTGGTAGTTAAACCGGACCTTCACCCTGATTTAATGAAAAGCCCAAACTCTTAAAAAACAATTCCTCAGCATCTAAAATTAATATATTTTACATGTTTAGTCACTAATTTATTATACTTTCCCCCACTGGGCTGCAACTCTGTTCGGGAATTTAGGATATGGGCGCCGCCATCTTGACTCAGAAGCATCACACTTACTGAGGAGAGGAGAGTGGGATAAGGTACAGGGGGGCGGGTTATAGCTGTGCTTTGCTCAGACAGAGCAGAGCTGGGGTCAGGGAAAGGTCAGCAGTCCCAGAATGCAGAGCAGCACAGTCACTTCCTGTTTGCAGGCACTTCCTGTTTGCAGGCTGCCTGCAAAAATGGCAGCTTCCATAAGCCGCCATCTTGGATGTTTAAAGGCTTATAAAATGCAGTAGATGCAGGTAGGATGATTTTTAATGTGAGCAATCTGTATGTACAGGGTGTGGGAAACATATAAGATAGACTCTTATTTAGAGTGAAGGTCCGCTTTAAGGAACGTCTTTTGGAATTTTTTTAAGGACAGTTATCAGGTCTAACCTGTGTTAGACTAGTGTGGAAATGTACCCCCCCCCCTCTTTCCCTGCTGGCAAAAAAATGAGGTGCCACCCCCCACACGCTGTGCAGCAGCCAGGACCTGACATAACTGCACTAGGTAATAAACGAAGCCTGACTTTGATCAGCAAATGCTTTATAAACTAGATGCCTCAGGGCAACTCGCTTCCTGACATGTTCATGGGTTTGTAGCCACCTACAGCCTGAAAATCACACATACCGAGATGAGTTATGGCTTCTGCTATTGTCTTCCAGTAACAATTAAACTGAAATGCACAGACAGTTACTACTGTATATTTACAAGAAAAGGCTGTTAGACACAAAAAAAATACATAAAAATATGGGAATTCCAATAATCGCAACCTACATGTTTTATGAAGCCTTACTGGCATCCAACAGTTATGTCTTTGTCACCTCCCATGTACTGTACTGTCATTCAACCATGTCTACCATCAACAGGATTTTTTTGGGCCCCATACAACCATACTGGCTATGTCTGGATTGTGCTCCAAGTATGGCTGATATGGAGCCCAGCCATCACATACTCGTTGTGGGGGTTGACGCTATGCACCAATACAACCAATAATGTGATAAATGGGCCCCTAGTTTGAATGTCAGTTTCCTACATAGTCTTTATACTGGGGCAAGATTGTTTGCTCAGTACAAACTATGGGCCCAGCCATTGCATATAAGTTATGGTGGGTTCCAGACAATATATACAGCCTATATTGTGTCTGAGCCCCTAATGTGAACATCAGATTGTGCTGTGTGGCTGAATGCAGGCCCCAGGCCCCTCACTGTAGTCTTTGTTGTCCTGCCCTAATAGTGGCCTGCTGTCATTGGTGAGCATTGCCTTGTTCTAAGAGAGGTTACTTCTCTAATCATCCTTCAGCATGACCCACGGAGAGAGTAGGCTCCACCCCCTGGGAGAAAACACAAACTGAACAGAGGTTAAAAGCCCCACCCCTTCCTCCTCACCTCAGTTCTTTGTGTTCCTCCTCCCTAAGGAATCACTGGACAGACACGTCAACATCTTGGGCAGAGAGGACTGGTGCCTCTTTGGAAGAGATCTGAAAAGCAGCAACGTGGTCATCATCCCACACTTTCCTCAAACATTATAGAGTTGATCTACTATCTGCAAAACATCAGGCCTTCGATAGAAGAGTACTACTTGCAACTTTCCACCCCTAAGGTATAATTACTTGCCTAATCCTCTCCATGGGTCATGCTGAAGGATGATTAGAGAAAATCCCTTGTTAGACTTACCGGTAACGGCTTTTCTAACAATCCTTCAGCATGACCCCTTATTCCCCACCCATAGTCCTAGGGTTAACTTAGGTTACTTCATAAAGATTGAGGTAGGGAGGAAGGGGTGGGCCTTTTAAACTCTGTTCAGTCTGTGTTTTCTCCCAGGGGGTGAAGCCTCTCTCTCTGTGGGTCATGCCGAAGGATTCTTAGAAAAGCTGTTACCGGTAATTCTAATTTTTATCACAAAATACTCTGTAGAGCGCAGTTTCTCAACATGCGGTATGTGTCCCCCATGGGGTATGCAGCAATGTTCAGGGGTGTACCAACATGGGGGTTATTAGGAGTCTGGTATATACTTTTTAACAATAAAACAGTATTCTGTCTTTAAACCGGAGCAACAGCCTGGCACAGTCGTAAAAGAAAGGTAGCAGCCATTTTGGAGCTTCCTCTCCCAGCATCTCAGCCATGCTGCTGCCTGGATTCAACTAACATAACTGACAATGTACAGAAACAGGAAACCCAGCAGCACTTCCTGTTTGCATGTGGCCTGAAAATGCATGAGCCGCCATTTAATTTTAAAATTCACTACAACAGGAGTTAGAAAAGGGTAAATGTGTTTTTATGTGCAGCAATGTAAATTGCCCCGGGGTGGGATGCATATGAGCACTGTTTGTTGTGTTGGCCTGGTTTATGTCATTTTTAACTGTTGATCTGCTTTGAATAAAACTATAAGTCCCATGACCTATATTTTATATATATATATTTTGGTAACATAAATAACTGATCTGCTGCTTGGGTGTTACTTGTAACTGCTTGTTGCAACAGGGTAATTGGCGTAAATAGGTTGAGGACCACTGCTGTAGAGGATTAATGTTTACTAAATTGCAGAAAATGGGATTCCTGTGATGTGAGGAATGCAGTGGCCTCTAGGGCAGGATTACGGTATGTGGCTAATGGACCACTTTTACTTTTTGGCTGGTGGGGGGGGGCAGATAACAAGGAACTCCCAGATCTCACAGCATTGTCACTTTTGTGTGACCTTTCGTTTAGATGATCTTTTACAATGTCTCAATCCCTACTCTCCATATTGTAAAGTGTTCCTCCCACACTTCATACCACAGCTGGACATTCATTACGCTATATCGCGAAGCATAGCTCACTCGTCTTTGAGGTTTTTATCTTCTCCTGACAGCTTTTAAAGACCAACCACTAAATACTGACCCTGTCATCAACTCCCTCATATGGTTTCCACAACCTACTTTTGCTTTATTGCAATTAATAAATGACTATTATAAGATAACAGTCAGCTGTATTTTTCCACAGCCTGTCTGAACTCATTTTTATCTATCAAGGGCACATGTGGGATAAAGCTACATATTGAAGTCATGTTATTATGACCACCAGCTAATATCCAGAACAATGATATCCAACTCTCTCTTCAAGAGCCACCAACAGGTCATGTTTTGCGGATTTCAACACAGGCGCGAGGCGTCTCTATAGCTTTGCCTGAGCACTAATTACTTGTGCACACCTTTGTATTTGTGAGGACCTTTTGGTGGCTCTCAAGGAGAAGGTTGGGGAACTTTGATCCAGACTAACCACCGTCCGCTGCATCTCACAGCTGCTGGAGGATGAGAGGGGGAGGATCCATAGAGCGACCATGATAAATAAAGTGGTCCCACAGATGCTCTGCTGGGTCATATTTGGGGAATTAGGAGGCCAAGGTAGTACTTGGCAAGGCTCTCCCAACCAATGTTGGGCATTTCTAGCCATGTGGTATTATCTTACTGGATGTTCCCATTCTCCCAAGGGAAGACATTCGGCATGCATGGGTGAATGTGATCTGCAAGGATGGATTGATACCAAAGATGCATGAGTGGGCCAAAAGAATGTCACAAAAACTCTCCCCAGACTTTTTAAGCTATTTTGCTGAGCAGTTGTTTTAGATACAACTCTGGTAGCCTCCTGGGTCATTTTGGCAATGAGTTCTCCATTCTAGATTGTCAGTCCACCCTCTCACATCAATGGCATATGGCACCCTGCAGTTTCCATTCTTATTCACAATGGCGCAATTTGTTCACTTACAATTCACTTCCACCAAAGCAGCACTTAAACACTTCACAAACTGTGCAGCTTCAGAAATAACTGCCAACCTTGACCCAAAAGCCAATAATCATCACCTTTGCAGTCCTATCACACACATTATTTAATCTACTAGCCAGAACTCCACATATGTCTTCTTTTATGAGCAATGTGCTCAATAAGACCTTCCTGGTTATGCCTTTATTTGCACAAACCCACCTGTGCTCTTAATCAGCCACTTAGTTTTCCTTTAATGGGGTTCACCTTGCAAATTAATTATCACAGTTGTTTGAGGTTGATTTCAGTAATCCAAAGAACCCTGATTGACAAAACGCATTGCTTGTTCTAGGGTAGGTGATTGAGTTTCACTTTTTAAAAAACATAAAATGCCTTCTTCTTTGTTGTTATGTCTTTTATCAAATACTGAGAAACAATACAGGTCAACTGCATGTTTTAATTCTCTGAGAAAGCATATACTAGATACATAATACTGTACATTGAAATACAACAATTAGCTTATTATTATTTTGCTAGAAATAAGAACCAAATACCCTACAAACTTTGAATATAAAATAAAAATTTAGCACCTATTTTGGAACAAGCAATACATGGTCTTAAAGAGACATTCCAAACAAAAGGGTAATTTAGATTGCTTTCTGCTCTCCGCATGCTGGCTGAGGAGCTACATCTTTCAGAAATTCTTCATTCAGCCAGTCCCATGCGTCTTCTTCATTCAGCCAGTCCCGTGAGTCTGGATGTTATAGCAAGTGTGTCCATCCTTTCAATGCCATTCCTCCATGACCACCCTCCAAATGTGGTCTCACAGCTGTTTCTGTCCCTCAAAGCTTGGGTGTGTCTGGCAAACCAGAGTGGTTGAACTTGCTGGGCTCACTCACGCTGAGAGTTCCGATGGACAGGCGCGGCCATGTGACCACATGTGTGCGTGGTCATGGAAAAATGGAAAGGAAATGAGGTACAAATTTTGGAGAAATACCACTGTATGTACAGCACTCTGCAGGAAATCGAGGAGAGGCACGAAGAAATGTTTCAGGTGATCGCCTGGTTTATTATTGCTTTTGCCTTAAAAGGGTCAGAAAAATATATAATTATCTTCCCAACAATAATCTACACATACACAGAAAATAATACCCAAAGGCAAGAGGGGACCTGTCAGGGAGGGGACCAAGAATGGCATAAGGGCAACTACTCGTGGATAAGTGCTTGGCTGCCAGTGGGCTGAAAGGGTGGGTAGAGAAAGTGTGTCATCAGCTAAATATTTTTACACTGTAAGTGTTCCATCTTGGAAAGCTAAGCCGTGCGGGTAAAGTAGAAGCAATGTTTTTTTTCTTAAGACATAAAATGAAATATAACAAAATTGTCTAAGTTCCAGTATGACTCACGGTTCTGAATTCTAGCAAAGTCTGGTAGAATTTAATGTGCCATGACCTTTCCTCTCTCTGGCAAAGAATTAGCGTTCAGTTGGGGCAGGCCCGTACTGAACTTTCCATGAATTAGAAAGACTGGCGTTAATTTTTATCCTAATGGATGTAGGCTAAATTAGGAGCTTAAATTCAGCTCCATCCTGTTGTGTCATAATTGACTGAACAGACAAACTCGGAAAGCTCAGTTTGCTGCTGTACATAGGCCAAAGCACTAACTCTGCCTATTACCTCCTCCATGGTGCTACAGCCTATGAAGGGCATCGGCCTGGTTTAAAGCTTTTGCAGCAACTGTTTTAACAATCAGGAGCTTGTAGCCCTTTCTCGGAAGCCCATATTTGGGCAGATGGGGAATTAACTCTGCTCTGTGAAAGGAGCAGGCACGGGCACTCTACAAACCCCCTGCTGGTTCCCTCACACCTTTGTTTTACTGAACGGAACTGCAGGGGACCCCAGACTGTGAAGGTTGGGGTAACCGAGCATCTTCACACGGACCACTCTGACATTTTGGTACCAACATAGAACCTTGGATAATGGGAATTCTATGCATCCTAGCGCTGAGTCAGATACATATTTAGATTTGGGCCACAAAGCAGAATCCACAAATAGTATATTTCCCCAGTATCAAGGTCAGAACCTAAGAAAATTGAGATCTCCAGTTCTCATTTTAGGATGAGGCGCCAGGACCAGGGTCGTGTGACCTTCCGATCAAAATCCATGACCTAAAAATGGTTCAGGCAGTGCCTGGGATGCAAGCAAGATGAGAGGGAGGAAGACCTCCTTCCCTAGGGGAGGGGGAGTGAGGGACCACTGCATAAAAGCAGTCTGAGGCTGAACACACTTGTCACTACTTGGGGGAAAGTCACGGGTCATCATACCAATAGGATCAAAAACCTGCAGAGCTGTCCATGCTTCCCTGGTGGCCCTGATCCATTACACATCGTCCGTCTTGTTAAGGAAACCTGACTTTTTGTTGTACATCTGTTTGTCATCACTTAAAGTGGACCAAAACTCATCCAGAAGTCTATGAGACTGCAGAGCAGGCTTACTCCCTCCCGTAGGGGCACCCCGAACAGGAATGCTTCACTCTGTGAAACCCAGAGTCACCCGTAAATCTTACACTTTCCCTGAGCCCATGCCGCATACGTGACCAGCACCAGCATCACTTGCCTCCCTTCTTGCCCGCCACAACTGAATGGCTGTACACATAGCCGAAGGGAGCCGAGTGATGCCTCACGCCGCTCGCAAGTGTGAGTAAGGAGCAGGGTGAGGTGAGTTTTTACAACCGATCAGGGGGGGTTTACCATAGCGGTGTACCCCCGCTCGGGGTGCCCCAGGAAAGTGGACCAAGACCCAGGATAGTCAAAATCCTGGGTGTTGGTCCACTTTAAACCAGAGGCTCTAGGCAAAGCGTGGGCTCGAGGAGAGGTAAGTGAGCCCAGCAACCTATGGGGTTTCACAAAGCAGGACACCCCAAAGGGGGTGCCCCAAGCGGAAGGGCCAATACCCAGGATAGTGAAAATCCCAGGGTTTGGTCCACTTTAACCTGTAATCTGTACTACATTGTCAGACCTGTATATGTAATATTTTATAATATTCTCATACTTGCGCCTGTCACATTTTTAATATAAATTTAACTTGAGCTGACTTATTGCCTTAACCAAATGAACGTGTCTGTACTTGGCTAAATTATAGGCCGCTGGGCTGATTTAACGGACTGGGGATTTAGGAAAGCGCAATGCATGATTGTGAGGCTGTGGTGTCAACGAGACCCATTTGATATGCCCTCCAGAAAATACATCTGTAGGTTAATAAAATGATACTCAATGTATCTTTCACACAGCTAATCATTCCAGGTCTGACACCACAATAACTTATCTATTCAGCAGATTTGACCAACAGTATACAGATGATTATAATTATGAGGTGCACTACTGGTCCAATGATCTGTGCTCACACCACTAACAGTACAACAGCTCTATTTGGAGTGGACGTGAGAGACCACACCTCCCTCCCTATGTGGAGCACCAAAATATACTAGATCTATGCAAGGGAATATCCTCAAAAAATAAACTTTATTAATACATAGCTAATCATAAAAAACATGTAAGACAAATATACACCACAAGACAATTAAAAACAAGGCTGATCCCCCTTCATGTACTCAATAATAAATTGTAAATCTTTATCGAATAATCACTATAATTTAAAAGTGCATATGCTGTGTGCTCTCTTTAATGGATTATATACTAAAATATACTTCTCAATAATTCATTTTCATGGATATGTGTGTGTCTGTACAGGGAGGGAGGTGTGGTCTCTCACGTCCACTACAAATAGACTAGTATACAGATGTACCTCCAGAGTCCCTGAGACAGTGTTTGTCCATGATCCAGCCCTATGAAACTGGTAGAATCATACCGACACAAAATTATAGTGATATAGGTAAAATCATAACAACACAGTTCATTAAAACTGCCCTAACAAAAAAGAAAAAAACTTCAAAAATGTCTTTAAATGTGTCTTGATTAGTAGGGGAAGTTCAAGATACACTGTGCAGGTTATGAGCAAAATAGTAAGGGGGGTGAGGAATGCGTGCTACCACCAAGGGTCATCTAATATAAGTAACACATCCATCTCCTGACTGGAGAAAGAAACAACTTAAAAAAGGCAAAAAAGGCAAATATGTTTGAAGTCCCTAATAATCATACAAAGACATAAGACAGGACAATAGAAAACTTACTAGTTGTCATAATAGTCCCCATAGCAATAAGCAGAAAATTAATCTATTATTATACCCAACATTATATGTGTAAACATAGCTACCCAATAATAAACACCCTAAGTATCAAGGCAGGTAAATAAATTAAATAATTACATTTCCCTAATGCTCCTAATGTTCACATGTTTCTTCATTTTTAAAACAACCCCCCCTCCCAAAGCCAAAAAAACTAACTTCTACTTTGCACTGTATTTCAGAAAATCCTGGGATGTGGGTGTGGCCGCATACTGAGGACTATAGTGCTTACATTAGCATAGGAGGGGGCTATTAACCATTGTTTGATTGTTTGTACGCTAACTTGGCTTGGATGAGAAGGCTGCAGGTTCCTGACAGTCTATGATTGAGCTCAGAGACCACCAGGGGGGCATGCAAGTGAGCAGAAGAGAGAATGTCCAACAGCTTGTTGTTACATTTGGTGGACAGACTCTACTGAGGCATAAGATAGAGACAGATTTGTGCAGCCACAGAATGAATAATTGAGGGAAAGCTCATATCCCTTTACTTACCGCTTAGCATATGTGGCCAATTTCAAGGGGACAGAAGCCAACAAAAAAATGGGGCTGTATCTCCTGAAAAGGTATTGCAGCACCAGACTGAGAGCATTGTGCTGTGTGGGGAAGGTAAGGAAAGTATCCTTTTTAATTTTATTAGCCTACAGATACTCTTAAAGCATAATCCTTGCTGTCCCGGGACGGACTTGGGACAAAAATCAGCATTGGAATTTATAGGACCTGACTACACAACCACCAGCCCATGAGCTCCTTAACCCCGCCCCCAGGGAGCTTCTCAGATGATCAATGAGTGTTAAAGCATTGCAGGAACGGATGATGGGCAGGGGTGGATATGTTACAACTAATGGTACTGAAGCTTTAGTGTTAAAAAGGCAAATATTGTACTATAGGGCCAGGTATGAGAAGAGGGGTTGGGAAGCGGGGGGGGGGGGGTGTTAGAGGAAAGCAATGTAGAGGCTTAGGATGAAGTGAGCTGCATGCTGGGGGATCACCCAGCCCAAGTGGCCTTAAAGCAGTGTGCCCCACTGGGAATTCTCCCTGTATATGTAATATTTTATCACCTTTATCACCTGTAGTATTTTATCATCCTTTTCTCGTACTTCTATTCCTGCCTAAGTGTGCGCCTATCACTTTATATTATATATATTTATTTATTATTTATTTATAATATAGTCTGCCACTGTTGCTCTCCTATTGCAATCTAAGCATCCTGTTGGCAAGGGAAAGATACTGCAAGAGCCATTGTGTGCTCCAGTGCTCCCCTAGTGGCTGTTAGCTATACATATATATTATTTCAGTGCTCAACATTTTAAATACCTTTTCTGTCGAAAAATGTTATATACATTTCCTTCGAGTACAAGCTGATAATTTGCTGTTGTGGTTTTTTATTCTAACAGTTAAGTGATGTTTTAGTATTTTGTAGCCGACAAACTTAAAAGGACGCGGCCACCCATGCAGGCTGCGCTGTTTGACATCTAGCGAAATAATTGAAAAGTGTGCCTAATGGAGGGAAGACATTGTGCGTCAGAACAGAGAGGTGACAATTACCGCGCACGCAGAGTCGGGAGGCACGCTGAGTAATTATACAGAGGAGATATACTGTAATTTTCTCTTTCCTCAGGGAGGCAGCTTGAAGGCAGCAGTGACTGACCTTGCCGCGGCTGAGTGAAGATAAAATGTTTCTGTGTCCGATGGTGACAAGCCATTATTTTGTCAGCCGCTCTAATACAGATCCTCCCTCCAAGGGAAATATCCATCTTGATAAAAAGAAATCCGTCTTTTTCAGGTTTAATGGATTTTGTCACAGTGCAAACTTAAGTGCTTCTAATTTTGATCTGTTGAGAAAAGAGCAGATGTGAGTCTGTTAGGAGCAATGGAGTTCAACAACTACAATCACACAAAGAGGGACAACAAGCTGCGCAGACACCTCATGTGCAACCAAAACCATAGGCTCTTGTAGAATATGTATCAGACCAACCAACTAAAGTAAATATCCAGTTAACAACTGGCCTAAGCACTGATGAATGTTCCTCCAACAACAAATGACAAATTTTGGATAATATAAAGTGTTATCTCTGACTGATCAAAGATGAGCTCTCCCCTAGCAGCCGCAGCCATAGACTTCTATTAAAATAGCAGGTTGCTTCTCCTTAAAGTGTACCAAAACCAAGGATTCTGACTATCCCCCGATCCAGGGTGCCCCGTTGTGTGAAACCCCCCAGAACACCGTTGCCAACTCACCTCTTCCCAGTCCTACGACGCATGCGCGGCCGCTCGTTTAATAAACGTGCTTGGAGCCGCTGATGCCACGCCTTCTAAGCCTTCATCTAAGGCCAGCAGTTCCCAGCGCACTGGCGGCAGTATTCCGCGCATCCCTCTAACAGGGAGCGTGCCCGTGCCGGTCATTTACAAATGCCTGGTGCAGGCATGCGCCCTGCTAGCGGGATAGTGGGGATGCGGCTTTGGCTCACGCAGTTGGACCTGGAAACAAGGTAAGTGTATGGGGCAACCTGGGGGGTTTCACACAGCGGGGCATCACAATTTTGGATGGAAACATTGGACAAAAAATAAAAAGGGGCCAATCCCCCCACCAGCCCCTAGTTACCTTTTGGATGTCGCTGCTGCCTGCAACATCTGGCTGCTTAGGGACCTGATCTTCAACCACCACTGCCAGCTTAGCTGGCCTTAGCTGTGCTTTTCAAAGTCTTGCACCACTTAGCGAAGTCTCTTGGGATTTCAGGCAGCTTTATTCATGGGCACTGTGCAGGCACGAGATCGGGGGCAGGGCACAGTGCCTGATGGGATACAAGGTGATGCCAACCGTTGGGGGCATTGGTTGGCCATGACCCGCGGCATCCCAAATAAGTGAAAATCCCCAGATCCCCCCATAAAATCTTTTGTCTCACACCCAGAAATCAATAAGATTCCTGCGCCAATCAATTCCCTTCCCCCCCCCCCCCCCGGGGCATCCAAAATCGGCATGTGAAACCTGTCTCGGCTGCATCCCCGCTATCTCTCTAGCAGGGCGCGTGCCAGGCATTTGTGAATGGCGGGCTCCCTGTTAGAGGGAAGCAGGGGATGTAGCCGCCAGTGCAGCTCTGAGCGCGTTAATTGGACGAGCGGCGTAAAACTGGGAAGAGGTGACTTGGCATTGGCGATCTGGGAGGTTTCACAAAGTGGGACACCCCGATCGGGGTGCCCTGGGGAAACTTTCTCCAAAATAGGTGTTGATCATCATCCAGCTCGCTGCAAGGAGAGGGTCTGAAAGTAGTGCCTTGCTGCACATACATGGCCTCCAGCCCAAGAAATACCCACCTGCTTCTCACTGATGTGAAGATGTTCCCTTACTATTCAGTGGTGGAGGCCCCAATTGATGGAGGCCCCTGTGTGGGAGTCCTGGTCCCCCCCCCCCCTTTAATCCAACCCTGTTTGCAGGTCAGATAAGGTCTTAAAGAGTGTGATTCACATGTAAGGTGGTACATTTTTCATGATTTGGTAACTCCTGTGAGCCATGGCTGTGCTGGGACACTCCCCGTCGGCTCTGAAGCCTCAGATTGTATCAATATGTTACAAATATCTGCCGGCATTCTCACACATGCTGTTCTGTGAGGAGAGCACATGTACATACATCTCGTGAACATTGCACAATGTGCCAGAAAGCCAGAACACCCACCAGGTGCACCGTCTGCTTGATAACTCACATCAAAGTCATCAGACATTCATTTCCTGGGGGGGGGGGGGATAAAATATGATTTTCTTAATGTTTTCCAGAATCTCTCCTACGCAACTTCATATGTCTCGCCATGGTAGCAACACAGATTCTGAGAAGAAAGTGATTTGTACAGGAAGTATATGGGAAAGGCTGAGAAGCAGTGTCAGGGTGGAGCACGGCAGCCATCTGGGAAGTATATGTAGATCTCTTGTATGGGGCCCTAACAAAAAGTTGTATTATAGGGCTGGACCAGGGCCAACCTAAAATGAACCAATACCCTCCCCCTAGCTTTCCCCGATTGTGATAAAAAAAATAAAGTACTCACCTGATCTGCACTACTCCTGCTAGTAAGATTTCTAGGGTGAATTCTGAATAGAGATGCCTCACAGCTGGAATCACTACAATTATCTAGGTTTGACCAAGCACTTTATACAAATTCAGTACAGGAAGCACCCCCACTATGCCCGCTCTCTACTCTCTGGGGTGGGGAAACTGTGTGCGCACTTCCTCTGCCAAACTTGACCATAGCGTGTAACAGTAGTTATTGGGGTTAAGCAACAGCAGGCAGTGTCACAGCATATAGGTATGGGAGCCGAGGGTAAGGGTTAATAGGACCACAGCATGGGGGGATGACAAGATGGTATCTCAGCAGACAGACACTTAACTGCAAACAGGATGGGTAAAAGCAGCAGCTTGTTTAACTGTTGCAGGGTCATAATAAGAGGGTTTTGTAGAAAAGCAAATACAGGAAAACCCGTTTCATAAGGACATTTCAGTGAAAAGGTTAACAAGGCTTGTGTCCATCAGACATAGAACATAGGTACTCTTGAACATTTCCGCATAGGGACTAAGCAGTATTATATTTCCCAAGGGGAATTTGGGCAGCCACCACCCCACTTTGAGCTGAACACCCCCTCATAGTGGAGATCCCAGGTTTTGTTCCACTTTAAGCTAGATCTTTAGCTTTAAGCTAGAACTTTAAGCAATGTGGTTGTCAACACAACAACAACAGGTTATTAGCCATGAATAAGACTCCCAGTTTGGACCAGATGAGTATCATTTGTAATTCAATAAGAAAATCAGGATATGCTGGGTGGTGGAATTGGAGGGGGGTTCTTTTTACACATAGGTCTGCTTTAAGTAAATGTGGCTCTTGGTTAAAAGCAGACCTACACCCTGGAAAATTTTCTTCCCCAAGTTAAACACCCCTCTCCAGCCCTGTAGTTAAGAACACACACACACACAAAAAGCATTGGTAGATTAGAAAGGTATTTCCAACAGCAGAGGAGGTGGTGGTGGCCAGAGTGAGTATTTAGAGAGCTGAGTGAAGGCCTGTTCCAGAGGGTTTGGGTTCCATTATGGTTTTCTTTGTTGCCTTCAGGTTTGTTGACATTTGCTGCTGTTTACAATGTAACAAGGGAAGATACCTACTGAGTTATATTGTATATCAGCTATATCAGCTACTTGCCTGCTATTGCAATGTAATCAGCTCACAGATGTCTCACAGCTTACTGCATTGTGTGAGTGATCTCTCCATTGTGCTGATGCCATTATGGTTAAATTATGGTGAAATTGCTAATGCAAAAGGTAATATAGGCTGCTGAAAGGTCTGAATGGTAAATGTTGGGGATTAATAGTCAGGGTGGTAATCAAGAGGATCAGGGTGACTAAAGGGGAGGAGACCCTATGCTCCAAAATGAATATGTGGCTATTTGGGAAGGGTCTTGAGTGATATTTATTTGTTTTCTTGGCCATTTGGCAGGGGACTCCCAAATAGTAGCTCATAGTGGCTCTGTGTATATGGAGCCCCTTGTGGCCCCGAAACATTGGATTTTTTGATTAAATAAACCACATCACTTACACAAAGTAGAGTGAAGAGTGAAAAGTGAAGAGCCAGCGAACCCTGCGTTGTTTATATATTGTCAGGGGTGTACCTAACACAGCTCTGTCAGGCTGGTACCCCCTCCCTCCAGGTATAAGTCCAGGTTTTACATTTTAGGAGGCTTAGAAAGACCCGGAGCACCAATCCTAGTACCACTTCCTTTTTTCCAATTAATTCCAGTACCACACTACCAAAACCAATACAAGATCTCGGCAGGGTATGGGTCAGTTTAAAAGAACTATATGTACCGTATGTGGCCCAAAGACACAAGCTTTTATTCAATGGCATTATCCAAAGGTGCTCTATGTCTGTAGATTGTGGAGCAGTAGCTTGCCTGTTATGTTTCATGTGCCCCCATTTATCAGCCCTTGATGCTTTGTGTACCACCAGAGAGACTGGTACCACTGGTTGGGAAATCCTGGCGTAGAGGATTAGCCATAAAATAGAGGTTAATTCTGTGGCCTGTTCTCTGGGCTTCTCTCGTCAACAAGTTAGGCCCCCAACAGAGGCATAAATAAATGTACCCAGGCCAAAAACATGAATTAGGGCTACAGTAACATTATGCCTATCACATTCAGCCCCCAGGTTGAAAAGTTTTAACAAAACTTCTTTCTTTCTGTAAATGATGCCATAAATGAGGTAGAGAAGCAACAATAGTGGGGCCCCCTGCCCTCATGGGACCAATGTGGTCACTACCACTGCACCCACTGGCCACCAGCCTCTACCCCCTCTAACCCTGTTACCACTTCAGCTTGTATAAAAAAGGAAATGCAATATGACGCAGTGTCTATTTGGTGAAGATGTGCCTTCTGGGTGATCTGTGTTAAATAGGAAACTATGCCTTGAACTATTAATACAAATTCTGTTAATAAAAAGGAAAATCTAACTGTAACAGCCGTGTAAGAAGAAGACGCCGTCTCCTCTTACTGGCAATGCTCGTCCAAGTTATTTAATAATTTGCCAAAGAAAAAAAATCAAGTCTTCACTAATGACTTTATTTCCTTCCTGGACCTCTGGGAAAATCTTTGAAGCTGATTTATAAGGTTTAAGATGGAAAATATGCAGCAGCCCTTCCAGGGAAATCCGTTCACTCCCCAAGTCCATTGACGTGCCCTCCTGGCAGGGCTGGGATCCGAGTCCGGACGCCTCAGTCATGGTGACAAATCGTAGGAGGCAGCAATATAAACTTAACCCATTTAAGACCAAAACCCAATTCTTGTAGATTTGTTTTTTAAACCTGATCCTTTCTAGTGGGTAGACTAGTGATAATGGTGATGTCCCTAAATTTCCCCCACCACTTGGAACTGATCGCGGGGATCAAGTATGTTTATTAAAAAAATAATAATAATGCATATACACTGTGATGCCAGGAGGTGGTTGTCAGATTGAAGCTCTGCAGGCTGAGCCTGTTAAAGATAACATCATTATAGGAACAAGTTAATTCACAGCATACTCATTTGCTTTAATGAATATGTGTATAACTTAATTTATACAGTAAAATGAACTTGAATAGTAGGTCATTATCCCTGCTGGGAGTATATATAGCCTGTTGGGTTATGCTGCCATCTGCAGGGCACTAGGGAAATTACAAGAAAAGGAATGCATTGAAAAGATCATTTTATTTAGCAGCCCACAGCCATTGTTATATTTTAGATTTTAAAGAAATACGTTTTAAAAATCAAAGATTATGTGTTGGAATGCTCCATTTGAAGCTCAGGCCTAAATTCCATTGAGAATCTGTGACATGGCTTAAAAATTAGAAACATAGAAGGTTGACGGCAGAAGGAGACCATACGGTCCATCTAGTCTGCCCTTATGTGTATACTGTATGTACTCTTTATCTTAGGATAGATGTGTGCTTATCCCAGGCATGTTTACATTCAGTGACCTCTGCTGAAAGTTTGTTCCAAGCATCTACTACTCTTTCTGTAAAATAATATTTTCTAACATTGCTCCTGATCTTCCCCCCGACTAGCTTCAGGTTGTGCCCCCTCGTTCTATCATTAAGCTTCTTCTTGAAAACACTTCCCTCCTGAACCTTATTCAATCCTTTCACATATTTAAAGGTCTCAATCTCAACCCCCCGATCGGGGTGCCCCACCGAAGTGGACCAAAACCCAGGATAGTCAAAATCCTGGGTGTTGGTCCACTTTAAGGATATTTTTTTGAAAGCCTGGAGGGTTGGCAAGTGGAGAATTTGAGCAGTTAAAGAGGAACAACACACATGAATTTTCCTTACCTGTGTGTTGTTCCTCTTTGTGGCAGCATCGCAAATTGGGATGCCCTGCTGTGTGCCCCCCTCCAAGTTGGCCCGTTTCACTCACCTTCCTTCTGCTCCCACAGCACAGACTCGGGTGAGAGCGAGTGTGCTGATTGGCTGAGCGGCGCGCTCACTGTCACTCGGCTCCCTTCAGCGCCACTGACAGCTAAGCCGATTGGACGGCTAAGAAGCCAAGCGGCGCCGCCAGCCACATCCCCTGCCCACCTTGCAGCCGTGGCGTGATCGCAATGCTCATTCAGGAAGGCCAGACGCGGGTGAGCGCATGACTAGAGGTGAACGGGGATGCGGCGAGGACTCCGGAAAAATGTGAGTGTTTCCAGGGTTCATGGGGGTTTCATACAGCGGGACATCCCAATTCGGGATATCCTAAGAACTGGTACTCGGGAGGCCCTGGAGTCTTTTAGGCATTCCAGAAACTCTCCATCTATGTCCTTCCCCTCCAGTGACTTCATTAGGCTCCTCCCCTGTAGTATAAAAGCCTCCCTGCCCCAGTGGCCTGGCATTAGCTTGGCAGGATGCCAGGGAAGAAGGAGGGGGATCCTTACTGTAGATGCCAGTGGGGTAGCTGCAATAACAGCTCCCAGTCATCAAGAAGATCACGACCTGCTGGACCAGGAGGCCCTTGCCCAGCTCAGCTAGAAAGGGATCCAAGGTACCCCCTATATCAGTTTGCAGGGTAGTGGTGGCCAGCATGCCACCTGCCAGCTCCATTAATTTGACCTAGACCTGGCGAATCAGCAAGATCTGAGTAGACTCTAGCGTCAGCCCGGATCCAGAGCCCATCACTGTTCATGGCGAGGTGCTGGCTACTATGGTAGAGGGAATTTTCTTTCCCTTGAAGCTGCCCTGACACCATCCATATAAAATGCAGCTGGTACAGTTGTCTCAAGCTGGCCCCCGCATTATATGCCCCAATATATTTGTGACTGGCCTTCAGCTATAGAAAGCATGGTGGTAGATCTCCCTATGGAACTGTATTCAATAATAACCCTGTGTTTTATCAGCAGGAATTATTAGCCGCTGAGAAAATATACAGTAGTCTAACCCAGATGATATCTATGGCCACCCAAGGAGAAATTATTTCTTGCCAAAACCCTCATCAGTATGAAAAAAGGAAGACATGAATGATTTCCTTAACATAAATGACCAGTTCCTTTTTTAGCTCTAGATATTTTGCTAAAAGTAAAAGCACCAGCATAGCACACAATATAAATCACTGTATGTGTGTTCTAAAGCACTAAGCTGCTATTTATGACCAGCAGTGAACAAATGTGCCATAGTGTAAGTCACTTAGATTACAGTGAGACTGCAGCGCCAGCTACTGGACAGTACTGGGAAATGACTTTTATAATGTCCATAATGGTAACATTTGGTCTAAGGGGAGATTCATTTATATAATTTGTGAATTGTGCCTTTGCTATAGAGTTTAAATGGATTTTGACACTTTGACCCTTTTAAGTCCTTCCTTCAGGGGCATAGTGATTTGACGTGCCTTGCGGCTTAAATCCCCCTTGGCTCACCATATACTAAACTGACCATTTCCTGGGGTCCTCAAAGTGGGACAGTTTAAACCAGTTTGTGGGTGATGGGAATGGCAGAGGTGTGGTTTAATTACAGGTCACATGTTCTAGGAATATTTGGTCTATAAAAGATGCTGGTGATGGAGCCTGAATGCCCAGAAGTCCAGGCATTCCACTAACACCATTTAACCAAAGAATCAGAGCAGTTGTAAACCACCCAGACATCCAGCATTTATTTGGTTAGACAGTGTTCCCCGTGTCAGCAAAGTGGGACATTTAGGTTTTCTCAGAGCTTTCGGAGGGACAGGGGGCCTCAAAGCGGGAAATCTGGGCAGTTTACCAACCATATACTCACCTTGTTCTGGGTTCCTATGGTGGTGCACTGCTCTGCAACAGCATGCCTGTTCTGCATGCTCTGCCAATGGGGGCACGGAGAGAAAGCGAGGATGCCATGACATTCTGTTCTTTCACATAGTGTGCCGCCATAGGATCGCAAAACAATGCATGTTCATGGTCAGTCAGTGGGGTTTCACCTTGCAGGGAATCCTAAACTAGGGGATTGTCTTGTGTTCTAAAAAAACTGGGCCAACACCCATTTGCTGATCCACCCTGTATGCAGTGTGGGGGCATCCTGATGCTAATTAAAGTGAACCAATCACCAGGATTTTCGCTATCCTAGTTATTGTTCCCTGCCCTGGGGACATCCTGATTTGGAATGCCCAGCTGTGTGAACACCCCCAGATCAGCCACTTCACTCACATTCCCCCCTATTTCCAAGACACATGCGCAGCCGCTCTTCCAATCAGTGCTAGTGCTGCTGCGCAGCCGCTCGTCCAATCAGTGCTTGTGCTGCTATGCAGCCGCTCGTCCAATCAGTGCTTGTGGTGCTGCGCAGCCGCTCATCCAATCAGTGCTTGTGCTGCTGTGCAGCCGCTCGTCCAATCAGTGCTTGTGCTGCTGCGCAGCCACTCATCTAATCAGTGCTTGTGCTGCTGTGCAGCGGCTCATCCAGTCAGTGCTTGTGCTGCTGCGCAGCTGCTCATCCAATCAGTGCTTGTGCTGCTGTCCAATCAGTGCTTGTGTTGCTGCGCAGCTGCTCATCCAATCAGTGCTTGTGCTGCTTTGCAGCCGCTCATCCAATCAGTGCTTGTGCTGCTGTGCAGCCGCTCATCCAGTCAGTGCTTGTGCTGCTGTGCAGCCGCTCGTCCAATCAGTGCCTGTGCTGCTGTGCAGACGCTCGTCCAATCAGTGCTTGTGCTGCTGTGCAGCCGCTCGTCCAATCAGTGCCTGTGCTGCTGTGCAGACGCTCGTCCAATCAGTGCCTGTGCTGCTGCGCAGCTGCTCATCCAATCAGTGCTTGTGCTGCTTTGCAGCCGCTCATCCAATCAGTGCTTGTGCTGCTGTGCAGCCGCTCATCCAGTCAGTGCTTGTGCTGCTGTGCAGCCGCTCGTCCAATCAGTGCCTGTGCTGCTGTGCAGACGCTCGTCCAATCAGTGCTTGTGCTGCTGTGCAGCCGCTCGTCCAATCAGTGCCTGTGCTGCTGTGCAGACGCTCGTCCAATCAGTGCCTGTGCTGCTGCGCAGCTGCTCATCCAATCAGTGCTTGTGCTGCTGTACAGCCGCTCATCCATTCAGTGCTTGTGCTGCTGTACAGCCGCTCATCCATTCAGTGCTTGTGCTGCTGTGCAGCTGCTCATCCAATCAGTGCTTGTGCTGCTGTGCAGCCGCTCGTCCAATCAGTGCTTGTGCTGCTGTGCAGCCACTCGTCCAATCAGTGCTTGTGGTGCTGTGCAGCTGCTCGTCCAATCAGTGCTTGTGCTGCTGTGCAGCCACTCGTCCAATCAGTGCTTGTGCTGCATGCTGTGCTTGCTAATGCATGACATAAAGCCGTTGTTTTAAATGAGCATCGGCATAGGGTGTGGCGACGTTGGCTGCATCCCTGGTTTCCCTGCGGAGTGTACGCTCCTGCACGCCTGGCCTATCTGAGTGGCTGGGCACAGAAGCGTGCACAGCTGCAGGGAAGCCGGGAATGGGTCCGAAGCCCACTATCGCAGCAAGGGCCCTGCAAAAAGGTGATTGCCGGCGATCTGAGGGGGGACTCGCACAGTGTGGCATGCATCCCCAAGGGGGACCTAGTTGGCTGTCCATGGAGTCTTTTAGACTCCAGGCCATGATTGGTCCACTTTAACCCCATACGCTGAGATATCCTTACCTTATCCTTGAAATGTATTAAACTGGTCGACACATTTTCAGATGTGTAATAATAATCAAAAATACAGAGAATTAAAAATAGGGTGAATTATAGGATGTGCCATGAAATAAAGGTGGCAATTACAGCGGATGCTATGGTTGGACAATTATGCTCCTCCTGATTTGAAGATTGGGAGCTGTTGGCCCTTTGAGAGCAGAGTGGCAACTAGTGGGAGGACTTTTTGAGCGACAATATTTTCATTGTTTTTAATTTATTTATTTATTTACTTATTTGTTTATTTATGTCATTACAATCCCCCCTTTTGTTTTTTTTTCTTTTTCCCTTTCTTCTCTTCCCCTCCAACCCTCCATCCTTCCCCCTTCCCTTTTTCTTATAATTTTCTCTTTTTTTTTTTCTCACTCATTTTCTTTTTGGTCTAATGTTGTGGTTCTATTTTTATCTTTTCTTTCATTGTCTCTTTCCTTCTTCTACTTCTTGTTTTTCCTTCCACTGGGTCTTAGGGTCATTTATCAGGTCTCATACATCATTAGATTTTATATTCCTTTTTCATAATAAGCCTGAATGGCGAAATCACTAACTTTTGGTTTATGAGATCTGAGATTTTGTTGTAACAGAGTTGAATCAGTCCACGATTAAAGTGGACCCACACCCCTTTCCTAACTAATGGTGTGGGGCCTTCCCAGGTCACATTGTGACAGATGGGGGGTCCAGATTGTTGGAGCACCCCATGCATCGCCCCCGCAAGCTTCCCCCCCCCCCGCAATACTTATCTTCACCTCGATTCTCAGCTGAAATGCAGCCCTGCTATTGGCCGCTGGTGGTCACGTGGGTAAGCCCTGATCGGCAGCTGAGAAAGAGAAGTGCTACATAAACCTTAATTTGTCGTTCCTGGCCAGTAAAGGACTGAGGCTATAGCATTGCAGGTAAAGATCATGGGCAGGGGCACTCTTTGGCTGATGGTACTGATACTAATGCCCCATAGCCATGATCTCTGGGGGCTGATAATGGTCTGGGATTTCTTGGCTGGGGAAGATGCGGGGCGGAGACCAAGGAGGCAGGGATTGGATGTTAAAAGCCACAACCCAGTTGGCCCCAGTGCAGGTCGACCCACCAGAAACTCTCCGGGGGCTCCCTACAGACAGTCTGCCCCTGCATGTATGATGAATAACAGCCACAGGCACTTCTGTTGTTTCATTAATGGTATCTAAGAAGGTTAAATGCTGCAAGCCCTGGGTGCCACATGTTGAACACCACTAAGCTACATATACAATCAATGAAAAGTCTGGTCATTAGTAAATAACCATTTTAACCTCAAAAACACTTTTTCATTGTTAGAAAAAAAGCAATTAAAAGCAAAATCCCAGTGAAAGGCCATTGAGATCATTGTATCTCTTTAATGCTTTCTGTGCGGATGCCAGACTGTGATCATTAACAGAGGCTGGGGAAAACTGGAAGATGAAAGTGCTGGGGCCTGCAACTGGTAAAAATAACCAGCAGACATCTCACCTCGCTCACTCTGCACTAATCGGCTGCTCTGGTCTCAAATAAATTCCACATTAGACCTTGCCGGATAAAAAGACATAAAAGAGACACCAAAGAGGGGAGAATTCTACATTCTCTTTCTGCTGGGAAAATAAATTGTAAGGGGGTTTTCTCTTTATTTATAGAGATGGATAGAGAAGCTGTGTGCAGCACCCTGACCCCTCCCTCAGCAGTGGGAGAAGAGAAGGCAACAAGCTATGGCTTGACACTTACATATAACTGAGGTGCATACTGGCATAGGCATACTGGCAATTGGGAGACCTGGGAGAATTACCAACCAGTGGGCTGCACTGCTTTTGGGCTGGTTGGGATTCAGCTTCTAACTCCAGTGGCAGGCTGGGGCCAAAAATCTTCACAGGATTTTACCGGCCCTGGTCAGCCTGCGACATTTCCATTGAGGCCTCCCAATGTATTTCCTCGACCGTCGTTGGCAAGGGTGGCTATGGTAACTCTATATCCAGTAGTACTGAAGCTTTAGTATTCTAGAGGCAGATTACATGGCAGGGGTAGGTATGGCTAGGGCTGGTGCCATCAAACCTGGGCAATTGCCAGGGACCCTGGCATCTTCGAGGGCCCATTCAGGCTCACACTTGGCCATGTTATTATTTTACAGTGGACCTGAACAATCGAATGCAGGGTATTGTGTGCAGACCTGCTCATGACTGGCCTCAGCAACAAAGGATGATCAGTAATAGAGATGAGCGAACTTCTCAAAAATTAGTTTCGGGCGATTCGCCGAATTTCTCAAAGAAATTCGGGTTCATCCGAATCGAACTTTAGCGAATCGCTCATCTCTGGTGGGAGCGGGGAGGCCGGCTGCGCTGTCAGCGGGCGGTGGAAGCTGGCTTCCGCCGCCCGCTGACAGCGCAGCTGGCCTCCCCGCTCCCACCATGTCGGCATTTTTGTTTTTTAATTTCAGGGAAAATTCGGTCAGCACGAACCACTAAAAATTCGGGTTCGTGCTGAATCGAATTTTCTCTGAAATTCGGAGTGAATTCAGGTTCGTTAGAACCGATTCGCTCATCCCTAATCAGTAACAATGGAGAAGGTGGCATGGAATGGAGGGCAATTGATGGAAGCTCAGAAGGTGGTGAGAACCAGGTGACAACTGACAGCAATGAGTATTTAGTGGCAGTGGAGCAAGCAGTAAGGGCTGATGTGTGCTTGGTTGCAGTAGAGAATGCAACAAGGACCAGAGGATGATTGGTGGCTATAGAGAAGGCAATAAGGACTGGAGGGAAATCAGCAGCAGAAGATGACCCATTTGTGGCAGTGGAGCCGAAAGGTGACATCATGTGACACACTACTTTGGGGCCCACTAAGACTTTTTGCCCAAGGGCTCCCACAAACTTAGAGCCAGGCCTGGGTATGGCAACTCTATATCCAATAGTACTGAAGCTTTGGTATTCTAGAGGCAGATTACATGGCAGGGGTGGGAATGTTATAGATATGGGTATAGGCTGGTGTTCCCTGGCTATAGGGATACAGTGGGGCCAGACACAGGGGGTTAGGGTGAGACTAGGGAGGCAGAGAGGGGATGGAGATTTGAGAAGTAGCAGCCCAACAGTTTCCAAAGCATTGTGGACCGCAAATTCTCCCGGGTCTACCTATGGCCAGTCCACCCCTGCCCCTATCCATGCCGTTTGTTCTCTTTCCCCCAGCCCTATTAAACTCCTCCTCATCCAGGACACCCCAGACTCTTTTGTGCCTGTACAATGCTATTGCCTCAGCAACATGTCTGTGAGGTCAATACCCACCCCTGTCACTATTTCTGTCCCTACAGATTCCGCTAATGTTCCGCTAATGCAGCCACCCCCCCTTCCCATTATGTGTGCCTGCAATGCTATGGCATGACTAAGGGTGCAGTAAGCACCAGAACGTGTAGCCTGCATCATATGTGCCACCTGTCATGTCTGGACATATGGTCGGCTTTTATATGAATGATGTCATTTTGGGATTTTATGAGGAACTAAATAAATGGATGTTTTACACAGTTACGGGTGAGCTGGCTTTTTGCCTTCCTTTGTACCTGCAATGCTATAGCCTCATCTTTGGAACACATTCGTTGACCCGCAGGGAAGCAAATTTGGTCAGCTCATGAGCTGGTTAGGGGCCAGTACTGGGATGATTATTGGCCTCTGTTTGCCACAGTGTATTGGTAGGAGGCTAATTTTAACATATTAGCCTACATTCAAGGGTAGAGTTTAGTTCAGAAGGCTCAAAGAGTAAGTTCAGAGTCCCAGTTTTTGGGGCATCCCGAATTAAGATCCCTCCAGATCCACTCACATGGAACCCTCGTGCCGCATCCCCACTCACCTTTTGCCACGCGTGCACCCACACCTGGCCTTTCTGAACTGATCACACAGGATGGGCTGCAAACAATGCTGTGCAAGTCTGCCGGGCAAACTCCAGAAGGCACGGTTTCAAGCAGGCAGCACACGACCCGCTAAGGAATGTGGAAGCATTGATTAGTCATGCTAGGTCTTGGACATCCCATTACACAAAATGGCAGAGTAGTCATATAGCCAGTAACACCAACCAGAAGCAATTCTAACCAGGTTATTAAGAAGCAAAAAAAAGGAAGGTGTTAGACCAAGGTCAGGAGATGTTCTGGATGTGGGAGGTAGGGAAGGATCCAAACCGGGTGCTAGCAATAACATATGGCACCAAGAGTACCTGTAGACCCGTCTTTACCCTTTAAAATGATTTTATTCCCAGAAAAGAATTTTATGTCATCACCTTCTATCCCCAGCCCCAAAACAGCCTGTGTTTCTCTTTTTACTAAATCCTTTACTCAATATTCATAACACACATAACACCCATTCAGTTACACAACTGTGTAACTGAATGGACTATAACTGTAACTTACAGAACGGGAGGAAGGCATCAGGGTTTGCAGTTAGAATAACTGCAATAAATCTGAAGGCACTACAAGCCAAATTGCCAGGGGGCGCTGCTGCACGGCCAGGGAGCCATATGGCCGTCCCTCAGACTGTACCCTCTAAGTGTTTTTGTATTGAGCAAAGGCTTTAGTAGAAACAAAAAAGAAACACAGGCTGTTTGGGAGCACTGGGCTGGGGATAGAAGGTGACGATATAAACTTCCTTTCTGGATAGAGAGTCACTTTAAAGCTCTAAACGTGAAGATGGTTTTGGCTGCAGGTACCACCCAGATTGTGCACACAAAAGTCACCAGAGTCAGGAAGCAACCAGACACAGGGGGATGGCTCTCTAGAAACTGGTGAAACTTAGTCAGTAGAAGTAACTATGGGGGTTATTTAAAAAGGGATAGCGCCAGGTAGTGCCTTGTAGTGGCAGGCAGTGTCTGGTGAACGCCGGGCGCTGTAGGCAAAACCACATTTTACAAAGCGAATCTGGTGAGCGCTTCTCACAGCGCCATGTAGCGTCACATGTATTAATCCAGGCGGCTCGGCGTATAGGCGCTCTAGATTCAGCAGTGCCATGTAGTGCCTGTCGTTCTGTAGCGCTCACCCATACATTTCAATGGGCTTCATTAGTTGTGTATAAATAGCGTTTGGCAATTAATTTTTATTTTGCTCAAATCATTGTGTGACCTCTCCTGGCTGCAAACAAACACTTTTAATCATTTTTTTTTAATATATTTTCATGCAGAATTGTATGTACGGGTCTGGCACTAAAGTGTTATTGTCCCAGTGTTAAGATAATGTCATTCCATGTGTTTTTGCTTTGTTAATAGTGTATATTCTAAATCAGACTTTAATCACACAGCGTCTGGCGCTCTGTATTACCGCGCCCAGCTTTAGAGCACTGATATTGTGTGTGTATCCTTTTTTGATAAGTATGGTGTGGAGCGTAGAGTGCCGGACGCACTGAGCTGGCGCTACTTCTCGCTCGCTGCAGCGCTATACTGTTGTTAGAGCGCCCAACACACATCGCATTCATCAATGTTGGCCAGGTAACTACAGCGACGGCAACGCTAGGTTACAGAAAGCGCCGGCCCCTTAAGGAGGCGCCCACATGACTGGCTGAGCTCCTATCGGGAGCTGGACCAGTCTGCCGGGGGGGATTGTGGGGAGGGAGGAGGGGGGGCACTATAAAGAGGCCAGGAAGTCCCTCCCTCTCCCTCTTTGACCCCATCGTCCTCCCGGCACTGGACTGAGCTGTCCCACCCGCCCTCCCCTGTATTGGATAAATTTAGTGATTTTGTTTGACAGCAGGGATTATGTATGATTCTGGGTGGGGTGTAATTGTTGTATATTAAGATAAATAAATTGTAAAAAATAATAATAATACGCTTGAAGGTTTAGGCTTTGCCAATGTAGTTTTTTATTTTTTAATCATTCTGTTTAAAAAAAAAAAAAAAGAATATATAATTGTTAAAAAAAAAAATAAAAAAAAATAAAAATAAAAGATATAAGGGAATATAAAATGTGATAATGATTGTATGGTATTATGTTAAATGCCTGGGTGAGTAGTATGTGACTTTCGTATGTATTGATATTTACTGTTTAGTCACAGCCGGTGGGCGGTCTCCTCACTTTCGGGTCTGAGTGGGCAGGTTAGATGAGTACTGAGGCGTAGAAACGCGGCTGTTTTTCGACCGGGAAAACGAGCCAGGATGGCCAGCGTAGGGGCGAGGATGGCTACAATTTGGGGTAGCCAGGCTGTTGTCATTTTGCACCTTGGCGGTTAGCCCGGTTGAGCTCTGAGCCTAACGGAGATTGCGGCTGAGCTTAAGAAAATGGCTTCCGTTTAGTCAGGTGCATCCAGGATTTCCTCCTCGTCAATCTCGCAGGCTTAGTTTGGTTGGTTACCACTCAGACTCGATTAAGGGGTTCGGAGATTTTTGTGTTGTCTTGTATTTATTTGTTCAGCTGTGGCCGATTAAATCATTCCAAAGATTTATACGTTGTGCAGTGTTTTATTGAGGGGAGCGGGAGGAACAGCGGGAGATGACATGGAGCTCTAGCCCAGTCAAGAGCCTGATACCCACTTACAGCGTCTACTAGCGGTCGCTCTAAGCGCCGCTATACAGACGCTCATCTGGCAATACCTGGCTCTAGTAGTGAATCAGCCTCCACATTTCAGAGAAACAGGCCAAATTCGGGGGCTGTCTAATTCACACAGTATTATCACTAGAGGGAGCACACTTCTAGGCAGAGGAATCTCATAATGGCACAGTGTTTATGGTCCAAATGACCATGAGTATAAAAGTAAAGTGGATGTTTATTCTAAAACTGGACTCTGCACCCTCCCCCTCCTCACAGTTTTCTATATGCCCAAAAATAAGTTCAGCATTCCCATTTCGCCTCTCTCAGCCACAAGTGAAGCTATTATTGAAAGCTTTAGTGATTCTGAATGGGTGACTCAGTATAGGAAACTTTAAAGTGTTCAGAAACAGTGCTTCTCCCAGCAGGGGCCCAGACATTTGGCGCAATTAAGGTGAGTTGATTTTTCTGAATATTAATGGGCTTATCTTTTCTTTTAAACCCAAGCTATCATGGTTGTTACCTGCAGGTCTCCATTGATACACTATTTAGATTAAGGAAGCCAAAACCATGTGGTGCCTATCAAGCTCTGGTAACCTGCAAGTGTCCACTGCAGGACTTTATCCACTCGATAAAGGACATCAGCCCCAAATGGCACCCAAAAGTTATTTACTATCAACTTAGATTCAACATTCCAACACATCAACTCCCATATTTCAATAAGAAGAAAAAAGGG
Source organism: Gastrophryne carolinensis (assembly GCA_027917425.1). Classification (NCBI taxonomy): domain Eukaryota; kingdom Metazoa; phylum Chordata; class Amphibia; order Anura; family Microhylidae; genus Gastrophryne; species Gastrophryne carolinensis. Next base: position 71,924,657 of record CM051238.1, read on the forward strand.
AGCCCCTCCCGGTCCATAAATACATAAATATCCTGCATGGGTTCAAACGGAGGACCCTGAAAAGCAGAAAGAACCAAATTCAAATCCCAAACTGGGAGCAAAGGCTTCCTAGGAGGCCGCACATGCGTGACCCCCTGGAAAAAGGTCTTAACCAGAAGATGAAGAGCAAAAGACTTTTGAAAGAAAACCGCCAGGGCAGAAACATGCCCTTTCAGCGTACTAAGCTGCAAACTTAGGTCCAGACCATGTTGCAGAAATTCCAAAACCCTAGGGATAGAAAATCCCTGCAAGGCAAGGCCCGGACCTCACACCAATCAATATAAGACCTCCAAATCCTATAGTAGATGGCAGAGGAAGACTTCTTTCTAGCCCTAACCAGAGTCTGAATGACAGCCTCAGAAAGACCTTCCTCCCTCAAGATGGAGGTTTCAGCAGCCACGCCGTCAAAGCCAGCGTTGGTAAATTGGGGTAGAGCAGTGGACCCTGAGTGAGCAGATCCGGCAGAAGGGGCAGATCTAACTGATCCTCTGCCAACCTTACCTCATCTGTGAACCAAACCTGTCTTGGCCATCTTGGAGCCACCAGAATTGCTGATGCGCCCTCTAGGGCCAGCTTGCGCACCACTTTGCCCACCATGGGAAACGGAGGGAACAGGTACAGAAACCCCAGATCCCTCCAGTTCAGAGACATGGCATCCACTGCCAGAGCCAGCGGATCCTGCGAGAGAGACACAAATGCCGGAGGCTTGTGATTGTGACGAGAGGCAAAGAGGTCCACCTCTGGAGTCCCCCACCGGTGGCAAAGCGACCGAAACACCTTGGGGCTGAGCGACCATTCCCCCCCGGCAAGACAAGCACCTGCTCAGGGAGTCCGCCTCCGTGTTCTCCACTCCCGGAATGAACACCGCCGAGATGCACGGGACATTGCTCTCTGCCCAAGCCAGGATCCAAGACACTTCCCTGAGGGCATGCCTGCTGCGAGTCCCTCCCAGGTGATTGATGTAGGCGACCGCCGTCCGATTGTCCGACCAAACTTGAACCGGTAGGCCCCTCAACTGATGAGTCAAGCGAGCCAGAGCCAACCTGATGGCTCTCAACTCCAGAACATTGATGGGATCGTGAGCCTCCTGAGGCCCCCACAGTCCCCTGAAACCGAAGATCCTTCCAAAATCCCCCCCAACCTGACAGGCTGGCATACGTGGTGACCGTCTCCCAACGAGGGGTCAGAAAGGATCTGCCCCTCATCAGATTGCTCGGTTACAGCCACCACCGAAGGGAATGCCGAACCTGGGGGGACATCAGAAAAGACTGATCCAATGACAGCGGGGACCCATCCCAGACCACCAAGAGATGGAGCTGGAGCGTCATTGTGTGAAACTGGGCAAAGAGAACCGCCTCGAACGATGCCACCATCAATCCCACCAGTCGCATCCCCAGCCGGATGGACGGGCGAGGGATGGATAGAAGACACTGAGTCAATTCCCCCGGCTAGCACCTTGGTGAAAACTCTTGGAGCCGAGGTAAGGCCAAACGGAAGGGCCACAAACTGAAAATGCCGATCTTCCACCACAAACCTGAGAAATCTCTGATGCGCCGGGAAGATCGGAACGTGCAGATAAGCATCCTTGATGTCTATGGACGTCATGAAGTCCTCCTGCCGAAGTGAATTTATGGCAGAGCGCAGAGTTTCCATGCGGAACTTCCTGGGACGGATAAACCTGTTGAGAAACTTCAGATCCAGGATGGGACGAACGGAGCCATCCTTCTTGGGCACCGTAAACAGATTGGAATAGAATCCCAGGCCCCGGTCCGAGGAGGGCACCGGGCAGATGACAGCCATGTCCAGGAGATCTTTTACTGCCGCCCGGAGCCCCTGCACGGCCAGAGGATCCAAGGGCACGCGAGACCTGAAGAATCTGGGAAGAGGCCAGCTTGTAACCGGAAGACACCACTTCGCAAATCCATCTGTCCGAGACCTCTTGGTCCCAGACCTGGGAGAAGTGTTGCAGCCGTCCCCCCACCCGCGAGGGTGAGGGCGCCCCCTCATTGATGAGTCAGCTTAGCAGCAGCTCTGGGCTTGGAGCCCCAGCTGTGACCTGGACGGGCACGTCCTCTTCCCCTGTGCCAGGAATCACCTCTGGAGGGGAAGACAGCCGATCCCCGTCCAGCTCTCGCCCCACGAAAGGAAGGGGTAAATGAAGCCACCCCTCGAAGGGGACGACGTTGCTTCTTTCGCTGCGGTAACCTACCTCTTTTGGCAACCGAATCCAATTTTTCTCCAAAGAGCCGCAAGCCCAGAAAGGGAAGAGCCGTAAGAGACTTTTTGGACACAAAATCAGCCGCCCACTGGCGCAACCAAACCGACCGCCGAATTGCCACCAGCAAGGCCGAAGTTCTACTACACATCACCAAGGTGTCGTCCAGGGCGGCTAGCACAAAAGACAAAAATAAAGATGCGCCTAGTGAACAAACTCACTCACACACACACAGCAGAACAAACACACGTTAAGGGAAGGGGACCCTACGCTGCCCCCCCCCCCTCTAAGGAGCAAGGGCCATCCAGGAGAGGGGGAATCCACACTGGAAGGTGGAAGGGCAAGGGACGGGGCATCCCTAACCGGGATCACCAGCCCGGCAAAACCGCCTACCCCTTAGTATGGGGTCTCACGGTGGAGCGTAGCTCCTAAGCACCCTTAGGTGCTGTCTACCCATGCCTGGACCAGCAGCCTAGGCTGGGAGGCAAGGTGAACACTAAGACATAGAGTCCAGGCAGAAATAGACTAACACGCGGGGGCGGGGAGTTACCCCGGCTACCTGCAAGGAGGAGACATCATCTTCTGACTTGCTCGCCGTCTGCAGAGATGAAAGACTGGGAAATGAGTGGGAGGTACCAGGTATTTATGGATTGGGAGGGGCTCCCTTTTTTTCATGACATCTCTGCACGATCACCCTCTACAGGTCGGCATAACCCAAGTGTAATGACTATCTGAAGCGGGGTGTGTGACATACTTAGAATATGAAGAACTTAAAAGCTTCAGTGTGAACAAAATGTGTCTTTGTATCTCTTCATCTGTGCAAGCACCCAGCCTCTTCGGAGGCTAGAACGCCTATCTTCATTTTATTACATCCTCTGGAATTAATCTGATTCCTGCTCCAGCCCTGAATAGCAGACAATGAAATGCATTTTTATGCTTCGTTTTCCACGTATTTCATTGATCGGCGGAGGAAAAACTCCCATTCCCCTGACAAAACGTTTCTGCAGGGTAGATAAAAGATGGCTTAAAAATATCTAACCATCTTTTTAATGTTTTACTGTGCTCCAGGAATTATATGATAAGAATTTAATTGAAGGCACACATAAAAAAACACAATCTTCTCGGGAGGAAATGACACACATTACATACATTCCCTAAAAAACTACAAAATTCAGGCAGACATGACTTCAACACTACACCATGCAGAAAAGAAATGAAAGGGGAATTCACAAGGAAAACTGAGCTTGAGTTTTAAGGATTATAAAAAAAACCCATAAGCCTAAATCAAAAATACACTTTATGAGCTATATGCCCATTAGTTTTTACCTAAACATATTAACCGGCCTGACAGAGCTGGGTGGTAGCCCATGGGGATTCTAGAAATGGATCTGCATTGGGTCCCTCTACATAACCTAGTCCTAATTCTGGCTATTGCATTCTTGACTAGCTTACCTCACTTGGATTCAGAACTGCTACCTGCACTATGGGGGGGGGGGGGGGGGGCGAACACACAGAGAAGGCACAAAGTGCCTCCCACCTCTGTCCTTGCGCCCGCCATTTAAATGAATGGTGGTCAGGGCCATGCATAGAGTAGAAGATGCTTCTCTATACAAGATGGCTATGTCCAGGACCTAAACTCCAGGTAAATAACAGGGGGAGGTAAGCAGTTTTTTTTTCTTATTTGTAACCCCCAGTCCTTCCCTTAGCACCAGGGGAGGAAGGCAGGACAGGGGGGTTAAAAAACAACTGGACTTACGCTTTAAAGTGGGAGTGAACCAGGTCTTCTCCATCACTTGGAGGACCCTGCCAGTTGGGTACCTCCACCACTTGTTAAAGTGGCAAAACACAGTTTTCCCAAGAGCACTGTGTGGTGGGGATCTCTAGAAAGAAAGTCTAGTAACTTTAAATCAATCTCTGCCTATGCTGAAGTGGCTCACTAGCCTCAATGGCGGGTTCTGGAAATGAGGGTCCCCGCTGTATGAAATCATTGAGGGTAAGGTTACCGGCGGCTTCCACTATGCGGTTTATGCCAGCGGCTGCATCCCCAGCATCTCTGTAGGATGCATAACCTGAGGTACTGGAGCGGGGAGGGCAGGTGGGCGGTAGCCAAATTTTCCCTAATAGTAGTTCAATATGGTTAAGAGTGCACTTTTAAATAATTTCTTGCTCCATCAATTAGTGTGCGAAGTAGCTCATTCAATAGTCTCAGTATATATACTTTCTCCATTTATTCAAATGTAACAGCTTCTCTACACAAGGCCAATCAAAGATAAAAATTACTTCACTCACTGGCATCCCTTGACAATAGAGAAAGTGAAGCACTGGCTGGAACACAGCGCAGATGAGGATGTCACCAGCGACATCACTGACAACAGAAGGGGATCTCCCCGCCATCACTGTACTTTAGACAGTGCAAGTGGGACCAACGCTCCCTGCCCGCAGTGGTGGGATTCAAATTTGTAACTACCGGTTCCGTAAATACAAAGTCGTCAAGTGCTGCACACATTTATATATTATTATTATTATTGTTTATTTATATAGCGCCATCATCTTCCGTAGCGCTTTACAGAGTAGTAATTACAGACAGGGTAGAAACATATGATACATATATTATTTCAAATGCAGTTTTACAGATTTGACAGTGGATATTCTGAGTACAAGATACAATAGGGGAGAGAGCCCTGCCCTTGCGAGCTTACAGTCTAAAGGAAGACGAGGGGGGAAGGATCACAGTCAGTATTGAGCTTTGTGTCATATGCCCTTTAGAAGATTGGTTTAAATATTTATATTTATATATTTATAATAAATGTTTGCATACAATCTAATAAACAGGAAACAGGTTATCAACTCAAGCATAATATCGTTTAAAGTCTTAGGTTTAATGTCTTTGCTCATGGGCCCTAAAAATAAGCCACTAATATTGGCATGTAACTGTTTGGTGGGCCCCCAAAGTACATTCTCAAGGTTGGGTGCTAGCGAGTGTGGTCAGATTGGAGTTTGGGGTGTTTGTTTCCCAGAGTGCCCTATACAAAGGGTTCTGAGTGAAAACAATGCCCATGCTTTTTAGTTCCGCCCTGCAGAACATACAGTGCTCCTTGTAGATAGTGCGCCAAAACAGCATACTTTTGTGGCCCCAGACTGATGCTATTGCCATGGGTGCTGCATGGGGCCCCCTTCTGCCATGGGCTCGGTAACAGTTGCCTCCCCTTCCTCTATGGTATGTACGCCCATGACACCTGGAGTAAATTCCAAAGTCAGTTAAATGATCTGCGTTATTCATTATCAGTGCACATAATTAAATCAAATCAGAAATTGGGTATGTAGTTCCTATAAGAAAGATCCCTCAGGAGGCCCTATAATACAATTTTTTGTAATCTCTGCCCCTTGAACCCATTTTTACTTTTTCTATTATTTGGAACTGTAGAGTATCTAAGGGACCTGAATGCAATTGCCCGGGTAAGATGCTTCTTGACTATTGGTCATGAGTGGCTTGACACATGGAATGCGACACTTGTAGCCCGTGTCCTGGATATATCTGTGTGTGGTGGCTCTTGAAGCATTGACTCCAGCAGCAGTCCACTCATTGTGAATCTCCCCCAAATTTTGGAATGGCCTTTTCTTTCCAATCCTATCAAGACTGCGATTATCCTGGTTGCTTGTGCAACCTTTTCTACTACACCATTTCTTTCCACTCAACCTGCCATTAATATTCTTTGATACAGCATCTGTGAACAGCCAGCTTCTTTAGTAATGACCTTTTGTGGCTTACCTTCCTTGTAGAGTATGTCAATGACTTCTGCACATCTGACAAGTCAGCAGTCTTCCCCATGATTGTGTCGCCTACTGAACCAGACTAAGGAACTTTTTAAACCTCTTTGCAGCTGTTTTGGGTAAATTATTCTAATTTTATGAGATAATTAATTTTGGGTTTTTCTTTAGCCATAATCATCAACATTAACATAAAAAAACACTTGAAAAATTTCCCTCTGTTTATATTGACTCCTTATAATACATGAGTTTAAATTTTTCAACTAAATTACTAAAGATATACTGATTTCCCCAGGAAACTTCAAATTTGCCTGGCATTCATGTATTCCTTGAAGAGAGTCAGCTCACCCTTCTCACCTCTACCAGTGATAAGCAAATCATCAATATATCTGCCATAAAGGTAAACCAGATGTCTGAATGGATAATTATCTCCAAAGACATGTAACTCCTCCCACCATCCCTTGCTAATGTATACATTATATACATACATATACGTATACATATACAAGGGGGACCCCATAGAAGCTCCACGCCTCTGGAGATAAAACACAGAACCAATTTAAAAATAGTTATAGCTCAGGAGAAACTCAGAGGCGAGGAGGATAAACCGAATCCTATCAGAGGAATACATGGAATACTTTGCTATGGAAATCCAGGCCTGAATGAGCTAGGGGGTGTGGTATACAGGAATAAAGCAAACTTACATCCAAAGTACAGCCCCCTTCAGGCCACTGTAAAAATAGCAAAATCTGTAAAACATTTTTAGTGTCCTTTAAAAAGCCAGGGAGGCGGCGGGCCAGAGGCTGTAACTGTTGGTCAACCCACTGTGCCAACCTCTCACTAACCTCCCCCCCCCCCCGATCCCTGAATGTAGCATATTCTGGAAGAAGTACATAATAAATCAGGCCCTAGAGGGAACACACTTAATCTCCCTATCTACACTATAGAGTGATCTCTATATAGACACTAGAGGGAGCACATTTCATCACACTATCTATGTACTAGAGCGCATGTGTCAAACACAAGGGCGGGGGGTGGATATGGCCATCCAAGCCTTTTTATGTGACAGGTACCAGACAGTGGTGGTTGGCGGCACCCCTTTTAGCTGGCCCAGGTACTTCGAGGCATTTCAGACTGGTAGCATGTCCCCACGCCTGTGCGAGGTGCTACCGAGTGATGCATTAGAGGTGAGGCACAGTACCACCTCTAATCCCGAGCGGCTGATACGCACCTTTTTAATGTTTTGGAGGGGAGAGACTAAAATTGTTCTCTATCTCTGTGCAACCAGTTGTTATCAGGCTAACCCTCCCACCTTACTACTACATCTGCTGCAGGAGTTCTTGCTAGCTATTTCCATGTTGGGTGGGAAAAGAATATTTTAGTGCTGTTCTGGGAAGAATAATTCTTTATCTGCATCTGTCCTGGGCAAAATAATTCTGCAACTGTCCTGGGCAAAATAGTTTTGCATCTGTTGCTGTCCTGAGCCTATTATTATGGTTATGATGATTATAATTGTGCCACCATATTGATGGGCACTGAACAATGTTAATCCTGGGTAAATTAATTCAGCATCTGTCCTGGGCAAAATAATTCTGCATTGTGTATCCCCACATTAGAATGTTCGTGTATGTCTGTTATTGACCGGCCCTTGTAAGGCCACCAGAATGATGATGTGGCCCCTGGTGGTAATGAGCTTGACACCGCTGCACTAGAGGTACCTCCATCTAGACACTAGAGGTAACACACCCTCTGTACATTCGAAGGACCTTCATCTAGACACCAGAGGGAGCACACATCATCATGCCGCCACACAATAGGGTGACTGCCATCTAGACATGTGAGGGAGCACACTTTATCACACCATCTACACTATAGAACACATGTGTCCGACCTGTGGCCCTCAGAGTCATATGATGTGGCCCTGCCCTGCTGTTGAGAAAAAGTAGGTGGTGTAAAAAGACATGTAAAGGTAGTTAAATGGGTAAGGATGGGAGTAAGGATGGGAGGATGCATGCACAGTAATGTAGGAGGGGGCATATTGGCAAATAGAGGTGACAGCAGTGGCTTGGAGGAATGCGGTGACATTGATTTTACAACACCATCTCAGGGTACAATCTATGGCAGATTATTTTGGTATAAGTTTTTCTATAATAATTGTATACTTAGATGAGTTGAGTATTGGAAACATGGTTAAAATGTGTGACTGATGGGGGAGGGCTATAAATAACAGATACATACATTCAGAGATGTAAGACAATCGGCATGTGCATTTCTAGAATGTGGGGATTGGAACATATGAATGTAGAAGAGTGATGGAAGGACATATGAGTGGAATTTGTGGAGACAGTGGGTGTCCTGAAACACACTACAGGAGCTGCCATGTAAACACTAGAGAGAGCACACTTCATCATACCATCTGCAGGGGTAGGGATGCACAAACTTTTATCTTATTGTTTGACTTCGGGGGCCCACAATAAAATTGAAAATGTGAAAACGCAAGCAGAAAAACTTTAACGTTAAAGCAAAACAAAACCCAGGGCGGCTGGCCCTGGAATCTAAAAGATCGGTAAGCCCCGCTGTGTAACCCCCCCCCCCCCGTAGCATGGTAAAATTCACCAGCTTCGTGGCACCCTTGGCGCTCCCACCCCCACTCATTCAGATAGGCTGGGGACAGGACTTCCACGCTGCAAGGGATGCAGCTCTGAATTCTGAGACCCTGCATGTAAACAGAGCAGCTTTCCAAGCATTATATATGCACGGCCAATTGGACGAGAGTCCACACATGCGCCATAGGACCCGTGAAAGGTGAGTTTGTACGGATGCTCTGAGGGTGTTTCACACAGCAGTGCATCCCATTTCAGGATGTCCCAGGGCATAAAACAAACTATTTTGTTCCACTTTAAAGCATTGCATATGCTTTTCCGTATTTGCAAAGGTGAGCAGAGATGAGGTGGGCAAAGGAGAGGTGAGCAGATATGGGTAGAGAAGAGAACGGAAGAGGTGAGGTGGGGTAAGCCAGAGTGGACAGAATTGAGGTAGAAAGAGGTAGGCAGAGGTGGGGGAGCCAAGGGGAGATGAGATGTGAAGTGATGTGTTGGATAGAGATGAGGTGGGCAGACGGAGAGGTGAGCAAACATGTGGTTGGAAGAGGTGAGAAGAGGTGAGGTGAAGACAGGTGAGACAGGAATAGGTAAGGTATGTAGGTAAGGTGAGCAAAGGTGAGGTAGCAGGAAGAGCTGAGCAGAGTTTGGTAAAGGTAGGTAGGGGTGGGTGGATTTGAGGTGCACAGAAGAGAAACAAAAAGAGTTGTACTGGCCAGAGGTGAGGTGAGCTGAGGCGAGATTAGCAGAGGCGGAGAGTGGTGAGCAGAAGGTGAAATGGAAAGAGAAGTGATGGACAGACGTGAGGTACAAAAAGTTTAGCAGATAAGGAAGAGTTGAGCAGATACAGCAAGTTTAATTCTCTAGCTCACTAGTAGTGCTGAGGGCCGCAACTGAAGGCAGTGGGGATCACAGCATGTGCTTCAGAGGGACCTCCATTGAGACACTTGAGGGACATACACTTTATTACACCTTACATACACCTCCATTTGTATACTAGAGGGAACCCACTTCATCGGACCAATATAGACAATAGAGGAAGCCAGTGGCGTAACTATATGTGATGCAGCGCTGGTGCGAACATTAAAAAAGGCCTTGTCAAGAAATGTTTTCTGTCTTTAACTCAGTAGGATGCAGCTAGACGACTAAAGACTGAAACAGCACAATAGAGACAAGAGACAATAGTGCTTTCTTTCGTTAAATGATGCCTAGTGAGCACAAATAAGATAAATAAGTTGGAGCAACAATGATGGGGTCCCTTGACCTTCTGGGAACTGGTGCAGTCGTGCCCTCTGCACCCCCTATAGTTAGGCCCCTGGAGGGAGCACATTTCACTATACCATCTACACACTAGAGCAACCTCCATCTAATGTGTAAATAGAATAAGCCTTCTGGGGTGTGCCTCTTTACTTTCCCAAGAACATTAGATTTCTAGCTGGAATCTCAATTGTGAATCCTCAGCCCCCACATACGTGACTACAATTATATTATAATTTCCATGCATCTTGCATGCTTCTTGAGATAACCTTATTATAATGCGAGTGTGTTCATGGAAAAAATAAATAACGCAGCATTTTCTGTTACGCTCTTCAAGGCGCTCAATAGCTGGAGCTCTGTGAGAAACTATTAAATATAAATTAGGAAGGAAACAGTAAAAATAGCCAGGCAGGACTGCCAGATCTGCATGGCCTCCGGCGGTTCATCATTGCTGGTAATTGTATATTTTTATATCTATAAAGAAAGGGCAGATTAAACTGACACAACCACATAGATCCTAAACGCTATGATATCATTCAATGGTTTTGCAGGGAAAATGACATCTCGTGAGAGCATTGCTTGGAGGAACAGAAGGTCTAATGCAAATTCTTTCCAATGGGGAGTTCTAGAAGGGGGTTATTTATAAAGGGAATGAGAACTTCCCCACATATTTCAAGATTTGTTCTACCTAGAAGTAGACCTTGGTAGCACATGTGTCCTAAACTAAGTATTCACATTTAGTTATTGAGCCCTTGTTAAACATGGGCTGGTTCACAAATAAATGATTTAATAAGTACAGGCTCTGAACATCAGAATTGGGATGTAATGTAAGCTTGCAAGGACAGGGCTCTCTCTCTCTTACTGTATCTTGTATTTAGAATACTCATGGTGAACTCTGTAACACTACATTTGTAATAGTCTATGTACTTTATGTTTCTACCCTGTCCTTAGTTAATACCTTGTACAGAGCTATGATGGGGCTTTATAAATAAATATTAATAATAATGCGAGTACAGCTACCTTATGCTACTGTAATGCATATATAAGCTGCCCGCACCTGGCACCGAGTGCCCCCCTGTCAGCCAGCCACAATGCATTTCCCTTTTCTTTACCTAAAATTAAAAAAAAAGTGCAATTTGCGCTTTCTGCACCCCTGACCCACTGCATCCAGTTCATGAGCCCTGCTTGCTACACCCCTGGATCAGTGGCAGCTGCTTCAGACTTACCATGAAACCTAACAACAAATGCAGTGGTAGTAAAAATACATGAGTTTTGGAGGTGGGAGTGAAAATGTGTCACCTATTTGTGGAGCTTTGCCTGGCTCTCTTTCAGCTCGGAATTCCTATCTGCTACTATCCTACAATTTGTAGTGAGCTGTCATTTCTGGATTTGGTAGTAATAGGCAACAATACTATTAGCTTGTCTTTCAGCTTTTGCAGAACCCATCAGCAAAGTTTCTACCTTTTTTATGATCACCTTGGTAGCTCCTTTGCCTAAATAGCAGGAGCTTTCTTTTCTAGGGCTGTGGTTCAGTGGAATTGGTCAAATTGGATAATAAGGCTCCTACATCACGGGACATCCTCAGAGGGTCCAGCCCTAATCAGGTTAGGTAACCACTCCTGGACACTCAGCAGTTGTCCATTTCTCTCAATGACCAAGACAAGACTTCATATAACTTCCTAAATGCTATACCCACAGTGTTAAGGGTTATACCGCAAAAAATGGTACTTGGATCAAGTGACTTGTGTTCTAATGCCCCCCCCCCCATAAGAGGTAAGGGCCCAGAGGATTAATCAATGAAAAGGTTTCTAATTGGCTGGTCACCAGCAATGGAATGACCCAGGTCAGTCGAAGAAACAGAAAAAGAAAAGGTCCACTAGGTCAAGGATTGGGGCAAGGCTAACCCAATAATGGGCAATCATTTTGTAAGGCATTTTTAAATCAGACAAAAGCCCATTTTTTTAAAGGATTCCAAGGCCGGGTTACAGCTTCTCACCGGAGAATCGCTTGGGATGCCCTTCTGTGTAAAATCCCCTGGTTCTGTCATTACACATGCACAGGCCCCTGTCAGCATCCCCAGCATGCCTGTATCAGTAGCTTACAGCCCACCAGGCATATGGCAGCAGGTTCTAGCAGTCAGAGGAGCAGCCTGGGGGAGTCGTCCAGCAATCCATGTATTCATTGCGGCATTGATATATACACACTTTTCATATTTTTTCCTGTAATGAAAGATTTGTATTTGAATGAAAGTCACAATCTTTTAAACCAGTCCCACACCTTCCTTGTAAAGAATTCAGCTGTGACCCTAGCCCCCTGTCCTTTGCCACAATAAACTCAACAACCTATTTCCAGTGGGTTCTTTTTTGAGTTGGTATTGGAAGCCACAGCACACATAGGACAAAGTGAGTATTTCTGCACCATTAGAGCAGATAGGCATTTCAAACTGGGATGCCCGGGTGGTGGAGGAGGAAGAGTTCCTGTGGAGAAAGGCTACCTAGACCTAGGCTTGCACTTTCTCCAATAGAAGGCACCAGCTGCTGCGGTTTCTGCAGAGGCAGGCTTTCTCCCCAACACTTAACAGAATGTAGGACCTCTTTAGGTCTAGGCAGAAGGTCTAGGTTACTTTTCCTCTCTGGGTCAATATAGGTTGGTCTACATGCCAAAGGTAAAATGTGAGAATAAACACCACGGGACTGGATCTCAGCACGTGGTAAATGAGTAGGATGGACAGCTACAGGGAACAAAAGTATGACTTATTTTGAGTATTTTACCATCTCCACATGAACTATTGCATCTATTATATTGAACTGAATATTTGTTTAAGATATTGATGTAAATTGAGGATATAATGCTTTATCTAAATTGGACACTGATTACTGAATATATATGACCACATTTTCTAAAATAACAACAAAAAGTTTAACAGAATAATACAAAAAATCCCATAAAACAAATAAAATAAAAATGATGTGTGTAGGCACCTTTCAGAGAACAAAGATGACCCTTAAAAAGGAACAATATCAATTAGCAACAAGCTGGGCAGTGGTAAGCTTTAAGCTGGCTACACATGCATCTATGTTTTTAATTGATCATTAAATATGACCTGCTGGATCGTTCATACATCACTCCCACGCTTCTGCTATTTCATTCTTCATTCCTAATACTGTTTCCAAAATAATAAGATAAAATGTAGGAAAGAGAGGTCTTAGATTTCATTTCAATTATAAATTCAAATCACAATGCATGGCACGATAAGTGTTTGAGCCATTTCAGAGTATTGATCGTCATTCCTAGCTTGATGACACTACAAGGCCACTATCCATTCGGCTGGACTTACTTCATTAACAAATGAGGGTGGAGGACTTTAGCCAAGTCTATCGATGCCATTTAGGCTCTTCTCAGATCATTGTTAATGTAATTCAGCAGCAGGTACCTTGGCCTGTATTCGATGTGGACCTCCCCCCCCCCCCATCCCTGACTTTGCAACCCCCTTCTCTGTGCCACACTATCCATCTTGGTCTTTTGAAGATCCCTCTCCTTCGTTCTTGCCTTGGGCCTCCTGATTATTAGTATGTTGGGATGGGGTCCTTTCACGTGCAAAGCAGATTCATTCCTGTCCTGGGGTGAAATGCCATTATCTTTACACAACGGCAGAATTCTTCTCCTGTTTCATGTTTGGAAGCGAATCCCGGGAAACCTCCAGTGTGGGATGAATCAGTGCTTGTATGAATATTTCCTCTATTTATGAGAGCAGCTCATCTCCGTAGAAGTGCCCCTTGGAGACAGATTGGGATACGTGTCCGTCTGGACTCTGGCAGCTTGTAATGTGGAGCAACACAACACAGCCAGATGTGCGAGGCGAGGATGATCATTGCAGAAGGTTAGCCTTATGTCCAGGGCTTTTATTCCTATTGGCCTTTATTTGTAATGCAGAAACCTGAAATACTCGGGCTGATTTCTGGTTTGAAGACCAACCAAGGACTGCTGACTATGCTTCCTTAGCTCCCAGCCCAGAAAAGCTAAATAATCACATACCTATAGCTTAGATTCACCACAAATATGATCTTCAGCTGGCTTCAATGTGCCCTACCAGTATCTTCCTCTTGGCAAAGGCAAGGGCTGCCATATAGCTTGGATTTACCACAATGGTGGTCTTCAGCTTGTTCTAACACACAGGAATCTTTTAGGGTTAGCAAGGTTTTAATGAAAATTAAGAAGGATACAGACCTTACAGGAGGTAAAATGCTATTCAATGAATACAACACAAAACATAACCCCAAAGTTGATGTACATACCCTGTGTGTGCAGGACCAGATCCCAGCAGCCTCCAGGAAGCAGGAAGAAAAGAACTTACTGGGACCGGCCCAGATGAATCTTCGTTGACTTTGTGAAGACCAGCTAGCCCCAGGGTAAAGAAAGGATGGGGCACATATGCCTCAATATTTGGTGAAGACAAGCTAGCTCTGTTTTTACATTTATGCAGACTTATGCACCTGGTACATCATTCCACAGTGCTCTCGCATACCATGTGACCGCTGGCAACCGATTGGTCACTGGCAGAAACAGGAACTGCAGGAAGCAACTCTCGAACATGTAATGGTGGGTGAAGTCGCGGTCTACCTAGAAATCTCTAACTTGTCCCAAATCAGGGTGCACAAGGATGTTATAGGTGACCTAAAGCCAGGATTTTGACTATCCAAGGTTTTGGTTCTTGCCCCTGGGCATCAAGCTGGGATGCCCAACTGTGTGATACCCCCCAGGCCGCCTACTCCAACTCACCTTTCTCCAGTCCTACGGTGCATGCAGAGCCTCCTGTCCAATCAGCGCGCTCTGGGGGTTTTACAAAGCAAGGAATCACAAATCTGGATGCCCCAAAGGGAGGGAGTATGTCTTCCCTGTAGTCTCAAAGACTCCAGGGTGGGTTTTGATCCAGCGTGGCACAGTTGGAAAAGAAAGATAGCAGCCATTTTGGAGCTCCCTCTCCAAGCATCTCAGCCATGCTGCTGTCTGGATTCAACTGACAATACACAGTGGCCTGCAAATGCATGAGCCACCATTTTGTTTCAAAAAATTACTACAGCAGGAGTTAGAAAAAGATAAATTAATTTTTTCGTGCAGCAATCTAAATGGCCCTGGGGAGGGATGCATATGAGCACTGTTTGTTGTGTTGGTCCAGTTTAAGTATCTTTTGACTATTGGTCCATTCGTTGCAGAGTGTGGGTGCTGGGTGCAGCGGAGTCGTAATCCAGATAGACATTATTAGTATAACAAGACCTAGCTTTACTGGAACATGAATGCAATAAAAGAATGTCACCTTACATGGTGGATAGACACAGAAAGGAAAAGAAAGGAAGTACCAGTGATAGAGCAACTAAAAGCGCAGGAAACACAACACAGCAGTAAAATGCCTAGACTCAACATACAGTTAAGCATTGGTCACATGGCCATCTAGTGTCATAACTCGTCATAGCTGTAAACTGCACTAAATCTAGCAAAATTCACTAATCACATTTAAAGACAAGCTGTAAGCTGTTGCAAAGTATTATATCTCCAACACGCTTTAAGCCTGCTTTATATCCCAATGATATCTATAGCTTTTCTGTGGAAAGATAAACAAAACCCAGGATTTTCACACTCAGGTTTTGTTCCTCATTCTTGGGACATCCCTATTTAGGATGCATCCATGGTGCAAAACCCTGAGAAACTGTATTCTTCCCTGACCTGTGATCCCCCGATGCATGTGCGGGCTGTCATCCAATAAGCTTTCTATGCCATGCATATTAATGACCGGCATAGAAAGCTGCTTTCCTCCAGCTGTTTGCACCCAGCGCCCAAGCTGGCCTTTTAGATGGAGCGATGCTAGGGATACCACCATGGCTTGTGCATGCATCCTAGGTTTGCTTCTGAGGTTTCTAACATTGTGGCATCCCAAACAGGATTCCCCACAAAAAAGAAGACCAGCAGCCCTAAAGTCTTTAAGCTCTAGAACAGGGGTTGCTCCTTTTTCATGATAATTAGAATTGGTGTAGACATGTGTCACTGTAGCCCAGCAGGCTTGATTCCCAATGACATCCGTAGCTTGTAGATAAATGATCACTAAATGGAGACTGCAAAAAGATTATAAAATTGTCGCTATATTAACCAAAGCTAAAATAAAAGCTTCTCATTGATCTTATTATAACATAAGCTGCAGATTGCTTCATATTTATTTCACTGGGGAGGGGGTCTGTTTATGTGACAAAACCTAAGCAACTGAAAATAGTTTTGGTTGTTGTGTGGGAAATGTTTTTCAGTAACTGCCCTATCCCTCTGCCCCAAGAACACCTTGTTAGCCCCCTCCAGGCCCTGGGGTGACACAGGGGAGCTGTGCATTTGAAATATCAGTAACATGGAATGCTGAGAATTCTATAGCAGGTCAGGGCAGGAAACCAACATCCAGCTATAAGGGGACGACTCCAATACCACTAACCCTTTCAGCTTGCAATGCTGCTCTGGCCATTTACACATAGTGAAAGTCAAATGTATACATTGCCTGCAGCTGGGCTGTATGTAGGTGAAATAGCTCTCAGAGTGGGAAAGGAAAAACCTTTGGCCCCCCTCCTCACCCATCCTATGGTGCTGCTGCTGTCCCATATCGTAGCCTCCTCATAACTGAGCCTAATATGAAGGGAAACCTGAAACCTCAGAAACCTAGACCTTCAATCTCTCTCTCTCTACAACCCCTTCACACCCTGCCCTCACTCACCATTGTAGACACTGCAGCTCTTAACTATAGTGACCCCCAGTCCAAAAAAAGGCAAACCCTGGCTTAATACTAACACTGCAACATTAAAACTGCATTCTCAGGTTGCTGAACGGCAATGAAGAAAATCCAAAACCAAGGAGGACTTTCTGTTAAGCAAGCAAGCCCTTCAAGAACTCAGGACTGCCCTTTCATCTGCTAAACAAAAATATTTCCCATCACTCATATTAGCACAGGCCAAGAATTTAAAACAGCTATTCAACACCTTTAACTATTTTCTCCGCCCA
The DNA here is from genome assembly GCA_027917425.1 of Gastrophryne carolinensis. NCBI lineage: Eukaryota > Metazoa > Chordata > Amphibia > Anura > Microhylidae > Gastrophryne > Gastrophryne carolinensis. The sequence goes on from CM051238.1 coordinate 71,941,565, forward strand.
CCACCACCTCTTCCATCCTCCCAGCTAACAGCAGAGCAATTTTCCACATTCTTTAAAAATAAAACAGACAAGATTAGAAAAACCTCTCTCCTCCCACCCCCGCCCCACTCATTAACTAATTGCACAAGGTCTCTCCTCTCTTGTCTCTAAGGCCCACCTGTCCACCTGCTCCCTTGATCCTATTCCATCCCACCTTATCCCTCAACTGTCCCCATCTACCATTCCAGCCTTACCATCTCTATTCAACCTCTTCCTATCCACTGGTACCTTTCTTCTTCTTTTAATCATGCTGTTATAACTCCACTCATCAAAACCCTCTCTGGACCCCTTTGCCCCCCTCAGTTACCGCCCGATCTCACTGCTCCACACAGAACTGGCTCACTACCTGTCTACAAATTCCGTCCTAGATCCCTTCAAGTCTGGTTTCTGCTCAAGTCATTCCACTAAAACTAACCTCACAAAAGTCACCAATGATCTATTAACTGCCAAATCCAAAGGGCGCTACTCTATTCTCATTCTTCTCGACCTGTCCTCGGTTGTCAACCATGCTCTGCTTCTTAATATTCTTTCTTCTCTTGGAATTCAAGGTCTCGCTCTCGCCTTTTTTCAATATACTCTTATGGGCTTGGCCAACTAATAACCTTGCTGAGCTTCCAATATCACATTTATGCAGAAGATATACAGCACGTCCTGTTCCAGAATATTCCTTACACATGGGTAATACATCCACAGGATGGCGTTGGACTGCAGAAAACAGCTTGTGGCTCCTCCCGGCCCTATATAAGTCAGGGACCTCCCACAAATTCCCCAGTTCTTTTCTGCAGTCTGCGCTGAGAAGATAGAAGACAGCTCTCTTGTGGCGCAGGTAAGCGGGGCTTATTGCCTGCGGCCCTGCAGGACTATTCCCACCCGTTCCGTCCCAGTTACTGCCTCCCAGCCTCGGCTGATAACGTTTGGGTGAAGGTAGGTTATTGAAGCACTGCTTATGGTGCTGAGGAGCTAGGCTCCTACCGCAGTCCCTGCTCTAACAGGGTAGGCGGTTTAGGCTAATGGGGAGCCTTTTGGGATGCCCCCCACTGCCTCATGGGTTTTGCTAGGTTTATCCTGTGCAGTTAAACCCTATTCCCATTTTCCCCCTCCGCCCTCACTCCTCACCTGGCGCAGGCCCAGCAACCCCTCGGGCTTCGCCTTTCCCCCCACACCTACATCTGACCCCCTGCGCGGAGCATATCAGTGGGGAGTCTCAGCCAGATTTGGCTGCACGGGTGGCCAGCATTGAGAAACATATTGCTGGGTCTGCCTTGTGTAAGGCTTCTGCTAAGAAGCGGCATTTATCTCCCGCCGTTTCCCTCTTTCCTGTGGAAGCTGAGTAAATTTTTGACACTACTGGTTATTCCCCCCTAGAGGAGGGGGAATTGTTCTCTGATTCAAAATCATCTGAGGAGCAGCCTAGGGTTTATGGTGGTACAGGGTCTCCCTTTGGGGAAGATCCATGGTCCTCAGATGACACTGACAGGCTTGTGGCTCATATTTTTGAAGTGCTTTGTATCTCCCCTCCTGCCGTGACTCCGCAGCAGCAGGGTGAGCTTTTTCATACGGTTAAACCACGATTTGGAATTTCCGGAGCAGTCGCACTTTAATAATCTGGTGCTCAAAGAATGGGAGCGGCCTAGCAAGCTGCCAGGGGTGCCCAAGAGTTGGGACAAGAGGTATCCCTTTCCTGCGAATGTGATTAAGCATTGGTCATGTCCTCCCTAAGTGGACGCGCCCATTCTGGGGCTGTCCAATACATCTGTCATGCATTCTCCTGATACTACTACCCTGAGGGATGGTGAGGACCGGCGCATGGACCAACTGGCTTGCCATGCTTTTGCCTGTGTGGGGACCGCGCTACGCCCGGTTTGTGCCTCTGCCATTACAGCTATTGCTATTAAGGGTTTGCTTAAGAGTCTCTTAGAGGGGGCCTCTGAAGACGTGGGAGGAGAAGAGTATAGATCTCTTCTGCTTTGCTATGAATTTGTTGCATATGTTCTGTCTGCCATGGATGATGCCATTAGAATGTGTGGTAGGACTTCTGCCCTGTTGGTGGCTATAAGCCGCTCTGTCTGGCTACATCAGTGGGTAGCTGATAATGCTGCTAAGAAGGCTCTCACTGGTTTCCCTTTCAAGGGCCTGCGCTTCTTTGGTAAACGCTTGTATTTGTTTGCTAGGGGTGGTAGGTTACCTCAATGTAGGAGGCCGTCCCCGTCCTTTCGGGGGATGGGTGCCTTTCTCCCATCCTTCCGTGGTTCCAGAACTGGCCGAGGAGTTTCCTTTACTGGGGCCCACAGAGATCACTGGGGAAGGGGCAGAGGATGTGGCCGTCCTGGCCTCACCTGGGGTCCCGAGCCAAAATCCTCACCCAAGCCCCCTCAGGCATGAAGCGGCACCCTCACCCATCCGGGTGGAGGGACAGTTTCGGCTCTTTGCTCACGTCTGGAGGCTTCACGTCTCAGACCGGTGGATTCAGGAGGTAGTGTCCTCCGGTTACAAGATAGAGTTTGCAGCCTGGCCGCCCCCAAGATTCATCAAATCCCGGATGGCTCAAAACCCCCTCTCAGCTCAGGGTCTGTGCCTTGCTGTCCAAAACCTTCTGGAGTTGGGGGTCATCTGCCAGGTGCCTTTGAGGGAAAGGGGCAGAGGCTACTATTCCAATCTTTTCACTGTTCCCAAAAAAGACGGGTCCGTCAGACCTATCCTGGACTTAAAGTGTCTCAACAAATTTGTCAGATTCAAACATTTTCGCATGGAGACTCTGCGCTCAGCTGTCAATTCACTATGCCCAGGGGACTTCATGACCTCTGTAGACATCAAGGATGCTTACCTTCATGTACCACTCTTTCCAGGTCATCAGAGATTCTTCAGGTTCACTCTGGAGGATCAGCACTATCAATTTGTGGCCTTGCCTTTCGGTATCACCTCGGCTCCCAGGGCATTCACCAAGGTGCTGGTGGGCGTACTGGCTATGCTGAGATCTCAGGGCATTCGCATCCTTCCTTATTTGGACGACATTCTCATCATGTCTCAGTTCCTCCAGCAGGCCGAGCTGGATACTCAGCTGGTGGTGTCCACACTGGAGTCCTTCGGCTGGGTGATCAACCACCCCAAGTCTTTCCTGTCACCGTCAATGGTGAGGTCCTTTCTGGGCATGACTCTGGATACATCTTCCAAGATTTTTCTCCCTCAGCAGAAGGTGGAAAGTCTTCAGGCCCAAGCCAGGTTCGTTATGTCTTGTCCTCATCCCTCCATCCGGCAGGGGATGCAGCTGGTGGGCCTGATGGTGTCTTGCTTCACCTCTCAGTTTGGGATCGGGACCCTCGGTCCCTGGATCAGGTGTTAGTTCTGTCCCCTCTGGCCAGACGGTCTCTCTCGTGGTGGCTGGACTCAAGAAACCTGTTGATGGGCAGATCCTTTCTGACCCCGTGCTGGGAGACAGTCACCACAGATGCCAGTCTGACAGGTTGGGAGGGCTTCTGGAAATCCCTGAAATTCCAGGGTCAGTGGGGCCCTCAGGAGGCCCACACCCCTATCAACATTCTGGAATTGAAGGCGATAAGGTTGGTTCTCGCCCAATTGACTCCACACCTTAGGAGTCGGGCGGTTCAGGTCCGCTCGGACAACCAGACGGCGATTGCCTACATCAATCATCAGGGAGGGACCCGGAGCAAGAGGGCCCTCAAGGAAGTGTCCCTGATACTGTCTTGGGCGGAGGAGAATGTTCCCTGCATCTCAGCTGTGTACATCCCGGAGATGGAGAATCTGGAGGCAGACTCCCTCAGCAGGGGGACTTCTCGTCTGGGAGAATGGTCCCTCAGCAGCAGGGTGTTTCACTCCCTGTGCCACCGCTGGGTCAGCCGGATGTGGATCTGTTTGCGTCCCGTCACAAGTCCAGTCTTTGTCTCTCTGTCCCAGGATCCTCTTGGCCTTGGCCATGTATGCACTAGCAATGTCTTGGAAGAGCTTTCAGCTTCTCTATGTGTTCCCTCCTTTTCCTCTGCTGGGCAAGGTGCTGCGCAAGATTGCTCAGGAAGGGGTGCCAACCATTCTGGTGGCCCCCTGTTGGCCAAGAAGGGTGTGGTTCACAGACGTCATGCTGTTGGCAGTAGATCAGTATGCTCTGCCCAAGGATCCAGACCTGCTCACTCAGGAGCAGCTATGCCATCCATATTTACAAACGCTGGCTTTGACGGCCTGGCTGCTGAAACCTCCATCTTGATGGAAAAGGGGCTGCCTGCCTCTGTTGTTAATACCATGATTCGGGCTAGGAAGTCCTCGTCATCCATCTACTATAGGGTCTGGCATGCTTACATTGACTAGTGTGAGTCTAAGTCGCTTCCCTGTCGGGTGTTTTCTATCCCTAGGATTCTGGAATTCCTGCAACATGGTTTGGATTTGGGTCTTCAACTTAGTACCCTCAAAGGTCATGTTTCTGCTTTGGCCATTTTCTTTCAAAGATCCTTTGCTCACCATCGTCTGGTTAAGACTTTCTTCCAGGGGGTTACTCACGTGCGTCCTCCACGTAAGCCTATGTTACCAGTCTGGGATTTGAACTTGGTTTTATCTGCCTTGCAGGGGTCTCCCTTTGAGCCTTTGCGTGAGGACCCTTTGTCCATTTTGACTCTTAAGGTAGCCTTTTTGGTGGCTATCACTTCTGTTAGGCGTGTTTCTGAGTTGGCTGCGCTTTCTATCAAACCCCCTTACTTTGAGAGAAACCAGGACAAGGTGGTGTTTCGTTTTAAGCCAGATTTTCTGCCGAAGGTTGTGTCTGCTTTTCATCTCAATCAAGACATTGTTTTGCCTTCTCTATTCCCTAATCCTAGTAATCCTAAGGAGCGGGTGTTACACTCTCTCGATGTGGTCAGGACTCTGAAGTTCTATTTGGTGGCTACTGAATCCTTCAGGAAGACTGATGCTCTTTTTGTGCTCCCGTCTGGACCTAAGAAGGGTCTGGCTCCAGCTAAGTCCACTATCAGCAAGTGGATCCGTCAGGCTGTGGTACAGGCCTACTCTGCTAAGGGGAAGGAGCCTCCCTTCCGCCTTACTGCTCATTCTACTCGTGCTATTGGTGCCTCTTGGGCTTTTCAGCACCAAGCTTCTGTTGAACAAGTTTGCAAGGCCGCTACTTGGTCTTCTGTTCATACCTTTTCTAAGTTTTACAAGGTTGATGTTAGGGCCTCAGCTGATGCTGCTTTTGGTCGCAAAGTTCTGCAGGCGGCAGTGGTTTAAACTGCCCGCTGTTACTTTTTGGGGATCCCACCCTACCTTACGGACACTGCTATTGGATGTCCCATGTGTAAGGAATATTCTGGAACAGGACGTGCTGTATACCTAGAATAATACAATTCTGTGATTACTCACCTGTAGAATTGGTATTATACGTATACAGCACATCCTGTTCCATCCCACCCTTGTTATCATTATTTCTAGTTACCTCTGTATGGTGATTGTTCATATGTTCATTTTTGAATTCTGGTTATTATTGTTCTCCCGGCTTCTTGTTAACTGCTTGTCAATACTGGGGAATTTGTGGGAGGTCCCTGACTTATATAGGGCCGGGAGGAGACACAAGCTGTTTTCTGCAGTCCAGCGCCATCTTGTGGATGTATTACCCATGTGTAAGGAATATTCTGGAACAGGACGTGCTGTATAGGTATAATACCAATTCTACAGGTGAGTAATCACAGAATTGTATTTTCTCACCTTCATAGCTGTCAAACAGCCATCTCTTCCTGTATATCCTCTTGCTCCCCTAAACTGAACATGGACAAAACTGGTCATTTTGCCACCTGCCACCCACACGACAACCTCTGTAAATAATATAACAATAACTGAAATTCCTCAAGGTTGATGCCTGGGCATCATTCTGGACTCCTCTTTCTCATTCACACCTCACATTCACTCCCTAGCCACCTCCTGTGGCCTTCAACTTAAAACATCTCCCGTATCTGTCCTTTCCTTTCACCTGATACAACTAAAATGCTCGTGTTTGCCCTGGTTGTATCCTGACTTGACTACTGCAACACCCTCCTCTGTAGTTTGCCATCAAACAGACTGGCACCCCTCTAATCTATTCTGAATTCTGCTGCCTCATCCTCATCCACATCTCCTCACGCTTTCCAAACACTGCTCCTCTCTGTCAATCCCTCCACTGGTTACCTGTCTCTCAGAGGGTTCAGTTCAAACTTCTAACACTAACCTACAAAGCTCTCTCCAGCCAGGCCCCTCCCTACATTTTATCTCTGATCCAGTGACACCAACCTAGACGTAACCTCTGCTCTGCCTCTGACATTTTCCTGTCCTCCATCTTGGTCACCTCTTTGCACTCCCACCTTCAAGACTTCTCTCTCCATCACTCTCCAAAGCTCCAAGTGTTTAAAAGTGCCCTTAAAACCCTCCTCTTCAGGCAAGCATTTAACCTGAATTAAAGTGGAGTGGACCAACACCCAGGATTTTGACTATCCTGGGTTTTGGTCCACTTCAGGGGGGCACCCTGGTTAGGGCGCGCGGGAGGCAAGTGAGGCCCGATGAGGTAAGTTTTTCGGGGGTTTTGGGGGGGGTCCCTCACTGCGGGACATCCCGATCTCGGATGTCCCGCGGTGAGGGAGGTGATCGGCCCGGGAATCTTATAGATTCACCCCTGGGTGACAGTCCACTTTAACCAACTCCTATAGCCTTCACATGGCGCATGCCGCCAAACTCAAGCTCTACCACTTGTGATCCCTCACTTTTGTCTCCTCTCCCTATCCTTTAGACCACTGTTTCTAAACATGCAGTACATATAGCCCAGAGGGTACTTGGCCACGCTCAAGGATGCACCAACAAGGGGGGACTAACAGGTCTGGTATATTATTTAACAGTAAAACATTATTCTTTCTTGTGTCAAAATGTTCTACCAAGTCATAACTGATCTTTCCCTTAGGGGTGCTTGGTGGTAATTGCTTGTCACTAGGGGGTACTTAAAGTGGACCAACACCCACCGCTGATCGACCCGGAAATCTATAAGATTCCCGGGCCGATCAGCTCCCTGCCTGCAGGGCACCCCGATCGGGGGTGCCCCGCTGTGTGAAACCCCCCAGGACTCCCGCAAATCCTACCTGTTCCTAGTTCCAACAGCGCATGCTCGGGCCGTCGCCGCCTCTCGCGCATCCCTCTAGCAGGGCACGCACCCGCGCCGGTCATTTGTGAATGGCCGGCGCGGACGCGCTCCCTGTAAGAGGGACGCGCGAGAAGCGGCGGCGGGCGCTCTCACCTTGTCCGTCGACGGACCTCGCTTGTCTGTCGGCAGTGATTGGTGGAGCAAGTCACCCCATCGCGGTGCCCCGCGGAAATTCCTCAAGGTTGATGCCTGGGCGTCATTCTGGACTCCTCTTTCTCATTCACACCTCACATTCACTCCCTTTTCCTTAGGGGTGCTTGGTGGTAATTGCTTGTCACTAGGGGGTACTTAAAGTGGACCAACACCCACCGCTGATCGGCCCGGGAATCTATAAGATTCCCTGCCTGCAGGGCACCCCGATCGGGGGTGCCCCGCTGTGTGAAACCCCCAGGACGCCCGCAAATCCTACCTGTTCTTCGTTCCAACGGCGCATGCGCGGGCCTCTCGGCGGTGGGCGCTCTCACCTTGTCCGTCGACGGTGATTGGTGGAGCGAGTCACCCCATCGGGGTGCCCCGTGGAAGTGGACCAACACCCAGGATAGTGAAAATCCTGGGTGTTGGTCCACTTTAACGTAAAAAAGTTGAGAACCACTGCTTTAGACTGTAAGCTCACAAGGTCAGGGTTCTCTTTCCTATTGTCTCCTGTGCTCACAATATTTGTTGTTTAACCTGGTCTGTAATTATACCTTGTAATGCTCTTACAGAAGATGACACTTTATAAATAAAAAATAATAACAATAATAATAATAGACTCCTACCCTGGCTGAATGCTGTCATAAATTCAAAGGGTCCTTCAACAAAGTGTTAAGTTTAGGGGGCCTGCAAATTTATGCAACCACATTATTTTACTTTCTATTTTTTCCCAAAAAACATTCCAGTTTATTTTTATGGAACAGATTATAAGTAAGGTGACATTAGGTGGGAAATGCTCTGAAATGTTTCTTCTTGGTCTGAATTGTTTATATGACAAAAAGCTGCCATTTTACCGGGGGGGGGGGGGGGTGTAGCCATTTTATATGCACTGTATGTTTATATATAGTAACTGCCAGAGATTACGGTGACACACTTGTGCCTTATGCAATGTAATTCCCACATTCCACACGTGTCTGGCTCCATGTTCTCTACTGAATAAACAGAAAGGCAGCAGCTGCTGCACACATTCTGTAGATGGCACTTTATTATCCAGTGATAGTTCTCTATGAGTTTATAATTACCTTCTAATATGTTCTACTTAAAGCAGACCTGGCATTAAACATTTCCTGGATACCCTTATATATTTCTAGAACAATAGGGCTTCTGAGGTCACACACATGCTGCATTTCCTCTCACTTGTTACCATTCAGCCCTAGCAGAGAAGTGTTTTCTACCTGTGTGTTAGCAGCCATCTTGGTACACCCTCATCTTACTGCTCATGGGTTATATGGGCAGAGGATGAGCTAGGCTTTCTGGCACCTGGGGCAAAGATTCGAAATGGCGCCTCCACCTGTTCTCAGGCCCCCCTTTGGCACCCTCCTCACCTGCTGCACCCAGGGCAAGTGCCCGTCCGGCTCCCCTCTGATATGGCCACCTCCTCTTATGAAGCATTTGGAGAGCATACCCATTAACTTACTAGATGACTGATAATGTGATCTGAATGCCTTCTCTGTAATTTGAACTTACCGTTCAGCCAGAAGATGATATTAAAGAGTACCTGTGGGTAAATATGAAAATAATAAGTCAGCAAGCAGCTCACCTGATGCCTGTCCAGCAATGTTCTGTAGATGCCGTAGTAGATCTCTAAGGTTTGCTGCCCCTTCCCTTTCCTTTTCTCCATGACCACAATCTAAATGTGGTTGGTGGCTTGCCAGGCTGGCTCACAGAGGGAACACTAACGGTAAGGGCGACCCTGCGACCAGGGTGGCACCTGCCGGGGGGGGGGGGCAATTGATGAACCTGTTTTTTATTTCATATTTTATATCTTATTTGGAGTAAAGCAGATATTGGGGTGTGCTGGTGCATGCTGTCACGTTTTTATAGTCATATAAAGTCATAGTCACATGTGGTTTAGCGGCCCCAGCCCCACCTCCTACTCCACGCAGTCAGAAACACTCCTGTCATGCACGTCTTAGGGCCATGTCTTTCTATAGTTTGCCTCAGGCAGCAGTGGGGCTAGGTTCACTCCTCCGTTCGACCACATCTGGAGGTGGTCATGGAGGAATAGAATGGAGGGCAAACTTGGGAGACCTGCTACAGCATCTATAGCACTCTGCATGAATTTGAGGAGAGGCACATGAGATAGGCTAGAAGTGAGCTGCTGCCTGCCTTACTGTTGTCATTTGGTTTACATTCCCCGTAATCTCTCCTAATGAGCCTTTTTATCTTTACATGGAATTAAACCCAAAAGAGAAGCCTTTGCCCAATGCCCCTATCCTCTCATACATACATACAAAGCCATGGAATGGCCTATAGATATAGAAAATCCTGGGATTTTCACTCCCCTGGGTGTTATACCTCTCCAGCAGAGTATCCCAACATATTGCTACATTAAATCAAGTTTCCAGTAATCCAACAGTGCATGCAAAGACAGGCAGCCAGTCAGCATCCACTCTATTCAGCTTCTACTAGCCGCAGCAGAGAGCAAGCTAAATGGCCTGGATGCCGCTGCCTCAGCTAGAGGTATAGCCGGGGTGCAGAATTGCTGGCTAGGTGAGTATACTCAGCGATCTCATGGGTTTCACACAGCGGGGCATCTCAAAATGGGATGCCCCAAAGATAGGGAATCAGACATCCATGGGGGGAAAGGCTTTTGTTCATTCTGTTAATGGATGGAAAAAAAACAGGCAAAAAAACATGCATTGTTTGCTCCTGCACAGGGCCGGCTCCAAATTTATGTGGGCCCTTGGGCGGCATGGTCTCAGTGGGCCCCTTTGTGGTGAAGAGTCGCATCACATCACCAAGGGACGTCCCAAATCTGGATGGCACCAAGGATCATGCTATTACTTTGAAGCGCACCAAACCCCTTTAAACCTGACCTCAGAGTCTAAACGAACCTAGATTCTCCTGATTTTGGAGATTTTGGGATCGCCAGTTTGAGTTAACGGCCAAACCAGGGGGGTTCTTTCACAAACAGGGGCATCCCAAATTGAGATGCCCCTGTAAAGCGGACAAAAACCCAGGGTTGGAATTGCTTGCATAGTGAGTATGCCAGCGATCCCAGGGGGTTTCATCACAGATTGGGATGTTCGAGGGTTAGGAAATCAGCTGGGGTGAGCAACTTAAAAGCAGAACAAAACCCAGCACTTCCTCCCCTGGAATCTAAATCGAGATGCCCCGTTGCCCATCTGTGGCGGTGCCCTCCCAGTCAAGTGCAGTCACACACCCCTAAGGCCGGCCCTGTGAGTGGGCCCCCGGCAGCTGCCCCACCCTGCCGGGTGCTGATGCCAGCCCTGCTCCTGCAGTATGTAGGTAATTATGTGTGGTAGTTGAACAGATGACCCGTGTGACCTCTGGGAACCAATAAGCCATTTCCAAGGTCATCTGTGACCCTTCCTAAATCATAATGCCCCGAGGATGAGGGATGCAGCAGCCACAAGGACTGATTTTAGGCTAAACCCATTCGTTGAAAGACGTGTCCACATAGTTTTGGCCATGTACAATACTGGAATGAATTTGATCTGGGGGGTGATTTATTCAGATTCCACTGATGGTAAGGACTCTCCAGCACAGCACATTTGCTAATACCATAATTCAATCCATAGAGGCTGGAGATGGAAATGATTTCACATGGCAGGTCATTATCGCCTGGGCCTTCCTGACCTAAATTCCAACACATAGCCAGCTGCAAAGGGCCGCTTATAGCTTATCACCCGGCTCCAGCCTTACACTTCATCAGGGCGGGGAAAGGCGTGATACAAATTTCCCCCCGGCCGAGGAAGACCTGCTGATTCTAATAATGTGTCATTAAGGGTCACTTCATAAAGCATAGAAATAAATGCCCATCACAGCTCAGCCAATAGAATACACTGCATGGATGTCATCTTGACCCATCCCATCCGTGTGATGCTATTCTGGTCCTGGACTAAGTGCTGACAATTTTCAGATTCCAGCCAGACACTGGTAATAAAAATGTCTCCAAATAAGATCAATCATTCTACGAGCCGAGTATGTACACACATCCCGGCTATAATTTCTTCTGCAGATTTATTTAATCCAAAGTAAATATTACCAGGGGAGCACCTAGGGGGGCGGGGTCCAGGGGTCTGTCTCTCCCCCCTCCCCCCCCAACCCTTTAGAGCACAGTGTATATGTAATTGCTTTTTGTGGCAGCTGTTTGCTTGGCTGCTTATTGGCTCTAATACAATGTAATGTAGTAATACAGTGAGAGAGAAGAAGAGAGGCAAGTTCATGGAACTCAGGACACATCTCAGGAGGAGCAGCACGAGATGTCGGGAGTTCAGCATCAGCTCCAGAGCACCCTGGAAGTCATGGAAAATACCCATCATTTTCCCCATCAATACCCATCAATGTTCCAGCAGCAGTTAAATCCTCATGTTTTCCTCTTCCACGCGGCATGTGGGAAATGCAAAAGCCACTCCCCATCTGTGCCACACTCCCTACAAGACCCCCTCCCCCAAGTAAATTTCCTAAATATTACAGATACACCCAAGAGGGAACCACTGACCCAGATATTAGTGGAGCCTTACACAGCCACTTGACTTGCCTACGAACGGAACATGGTCATTAAAGCAGAACTATACTATTTTGTAAGCAATGTTTGCAGGAACAAGTACGGGCTGCACCTTGGCCAGCCCAGGAATATTGTACTGTAGCTTCACCTAGCCTCAATTCCTCACAGCAGCCTTATTACTTCCACACCCCCTTAGTGTATAGACAGGTTAAAGCTGGCCTATAGTTAAAAAAAGGTGTACCTAAGCCCCTCCACCTGGGACAACACCTGTATTATTACCATTCACTAAGAATACTACCTGAGGGCCTTCCTGGTTCCTTAAACCTGGTGGGGGCAGGGACATCTCGATTGCCTGACTCCCCCTTTTGATTAACCCCCTGACAATGGTGTAAATCCTACATTAATCCTCGAATTCCCCTGGCAAAATGGGTCCGTGTTATTGGACAAGGCAAACGGTTCTGGACTGATTGGATGAGCGCCCGTAGGACTGGAAAAAGGTGAGTTTTTCTGGGCAATCTGGGGGTTTCACACAGCAGGGCATCCTGGTATTGTTCCATTTTAAAGCAGCACTGAAGCACAAAGTACAGTATCTTCCATTATTACAATCATATGGAAAAGGATACAAAGTTACCAGTAGTAGACTGTGGTATATTTTGACCCGAGGAGAATCTTACGCCCTAAGACTATAGGAAAAAGGAAAAAAAAAAATAACCAGTAACTGTGTAACACTATATCCAGTTAAAGTATTGGTAAAACATCTTGCCACAAGGGCATGCTAAGGTTGCTTCTGATATTCCTCTGGGTTATCACATGTGTATAACAGAACAATATAATGTTAAAGCTTCTGGAGCAATCAGTAAATCACAGTAAATTCTGTAAATACAGTATCAGTATAACACACATGGTTACATAATCCCCCTGTGACATATGGTCAAACGCATACACATATATAGTATGATATACATATCAGATGGCAATCACAATGTGCAAAAAAGTATTTAGCTGATTGCTAATGACAGCTAATGCCATAGCATTGAGGCCAATAAGGAAGATATTTGGTGCAGCCTTATCTGGAATATGCCATCCAGTTTCATAGAAAGGATGCCCTGATTTTGTAAAGAGTGAATAGGAAAGCCACATGATTAACTTGTTTAAATATATAAATGGGCAATACAAAAAATGGGGGAGATGTAAAATCCTCTGTAACAACAAAAGGGGCTTTGCCTCCGCCTGGTTGCTCCCCAAGCCTCCTAAAATGCAATCCCTTACATGAGTGGATCCTGAGCACAAAGAGGTTAATGGCGGAATAGAACCCCAGACTCAGCTGAGAGGCTGGTAAACTGTTCTGCATTTTAGGCAGCTGAGACAGGTAAGCCATCATGTTTCTCTAACTGCTTAACTCTGCAATAACTCAATTCTCGCATAGTGCCGCCAGTGCCCAGCTTGACCTCTGCTGGTGTTCTGCTCTAGCAGGCAAGTGGCGAGCCACACCATAGGGGTCCGCGGGACACATGTGGCTCCCGAGCAACAGGTTAAGGATCACTGCACTAAACCAAGCTCAGCTCTATCATGGCCAGACTGAAAGCAGACATATTAAAAGCCTCAGTGTGACTAGTGTGGGAGCACAATTGATGGGCACCTTGGGAACTACACAGAACAGGACCAGCCACCCCCCCCACCCTGGCAATGTGGGCTTTAAGAATTAATGAAATAATGAGATTTGAAGACCTCATGACGCCTGGGGAGGATGGTTATGAGAAATACATGGCGACTTGGTTCTTGTGGATGCAATATACTGAATCTGAGGATTACAAGCGCGTCATTGCGAGAACTTAGGCCTCAGCTTCGGAGGTTAATTTTATTTTGCTCTTCATTTTTCCCTTCCCGGTGCCCCCCTTCCCCATTTGATCCCCCCCCCTTCTATTCTCCCCTTGTTGTTTCTCCTCGATTACATTAATTGTTTTGAAAAGTTCAAACAGAAGATTCACTATTTCGATGTCTAGTGCTGTCTTAGAAATTTCTTTCTCGCCCTGGAACCTTCTTGGGAGGCATTGTCTATTATGTAGTGTCATGTACCTGACTGAAGTTTCTTGAAGCTATGCTATGTATGATGTTATATTTCGTCTTCTGATGGATATGTCTAAATCTGTATCACTCTTGTAATATTGTGCTCTCAAACTTGTATGTTTTGCATAAGCTTAAATAAAGAATTTATAAAAAAAAAAAAAAAGAACAGGACCAGCCAGGGTTGTGACAAGATGAAGACCTCATTCCCAGAAGCCCAGCAGGAGAGGGCGGGTGTCTGACCTATCTGCAGGAACTAAAAGACTGCTCAATCACTAGGAAGATTTATGTGGTCACGTTACTGAAAGCATCAGACATGCAAGGAGCGCAATGATCCCAGGAAAAGTTGGAGAAGGTGTAAGAAGCAAAATGATATTTGCCAGGAGGTTCTGTTCTAAGTTTAGTGAGCGCTGAGGTTATATACACAGCTGGAATTTAAAGCAGAACAAAACCCAGGATTTTCACTATCCCAGGTGTAGATCCTTGCCCCAGGGGCATCCTGATTAGGGGTGCTATACTAAGTAAAACCCCCTAGATTGCCTATAACAATGTACCTTTCTCCACCATACTGCGCATGTGCCGGCTCTTGACCCATCTGCGCTGTATGTTGTTCATATTCATGATCGATATACAGCTCTGTTTAAACATAGAGTGCAGCAAATTCCCAAGGACGTGCTCCCATCCCCAGCTTATCTGAATGTCTGAGATCAGGAGTGCGCCTCAGCCCAGAGATGTTGGGGGTCTGGTCACCGATGTTTACATCGCAGTGGGAGCCAGGGCAAAAGGTACGTTTTCCGGCGAACCAGGAGGTTTCACACAGCGAGCCATCCCGATATGGCCGATAGGTGCCCATCAGTTCTCTTCCAGGAGTCCATGGGCAACAGACCCTTACAGAAGGACATAGGGGACAGTATACCATCAGGGCCAGGGCCCCTGAGCCCTGGTTTACCAGTCTCTATGCCTGGTACCCAGCCAGTTGGCTCTGTGAGGGACACACACAAGTTTTTTCAATTTTCTTTTACAAAGGTTTTATTAAGGTTTTCAAGTACAAAAGACAGCATATCGCAAAAATCACATGCTATGACATTGTCTAACAGATGTGTCTTAAACTGTTGTCAACTGAAATAAAGCTTATAGTCTCTCTGCTCACTATTATGGATCTCGTTGTCTGATTTCGTGCGCTAGTGTCCTGGATTTGATGGATAAAAGGATATAAAAGAATGTTTAAAGTGGACCATCACCCTCCCGTGATCGGCGATCACCTCCCTCCCCGCGGGACATCCAAGATCAGGATGTCCCGCGGGGTGAAACCCCCCCAAATCCCCTTACCTTGCCGCCTCCCTCGCGCCCCTCTAGACGTGCGCGCGCCCGCGCCGGCCGTCTGTGAATGGCCGGCGCGGGCGCGCGCGCGTCAAGAGTGACGCGCGGCGGCGGAGGAGCAGCTTGTCCGCGGCTGTCAAAAGGCTTGTCCGTCGGCGCTGGGAGCGGGGAGAGGTGAGTTTTTCGGGTGATCGGGGGGGGTTTCACACAGCGGGGCACCCCGATCGGGGGTGCCCCACCGAAGTGGACCAAGACCCAGGATAGTTGAACTGGTTGCTGATTAAACCTTCTAAGGTAAACCTTGCGTTTTTTTAATTTTAATTAAAAACATGCCAATTGTGAGAAAAGAATGCACAAAAAAAAAAATCTTGCAAAAATCACTCCCTGAATCACATGACCATTCACCTTTTGAGAGACACGAAGAAAAAGGGTTTGCGGGTGTCAAAAACATATTTTTCCAACAAAACCTTGCGAGAATTTTATTGTAACATTTTTGTGAGAAAAACATTATTAGAATGATTTTCTTCTTAGTGCAATTCAGTTTTTTGGGGGGGCTGCGTAAATTATTAAAAAATTTGCACAGCTAAAAATAGCACTGAATATTATAAGATTTTTTTTTTCACCAAAAAAGTAAGAAAAAAATTCTCACGGTGCAGAATTAACTTTTCTGTCATGTTCATGAAAGTCTGCGGTTAGGTAATGAGAATCCATGATTGTGTTCTTTGTCTCCTATTATTGCGGTATCTTGAAAACAGACTAGAAAGTCCCCAGTTGGTTAACCCAGAATTTAGGGTGAAAAGGGGACGTTTTCAGATTGGTATCATATTATTCTTACTTTTTTCTTTGTACAATTTAGCACTTATGGCTTGTACCTCTTACAAGTGATTTGATGGCTTGCTAATCTAAGTCTCGGGTTAAGCGACACTCATCTCATGTCTGTGGTCACCTTTATTCCTATTATTTTCCAACTCCCCGAAGACCCTTTTTTAATCTTCTTTTATAAAAGGCCACAGGCGTGACCCTCTGCTGAACATGTAATGCGTGTCATCCTTTGCCTCGGTCCATAGCACAGGTGCAGCTCTCACATTCCCACAAGCCTATTGTGTGCCATTGATTGGACTTAAAAGCTACAAACTTCAAAAGTCAAAAGAAAACCGCGTTCATATGAAACCCCGGACACCTGCCATATTCTTCAGCCGCTCTATGGAGAAACCGGGTACACTTCATCCCTAGCATGGGAGGGCGTCAGCAGCCAAATACTGTCTGTGAATTCTAAAATAGGATGAAAAGGAACAAGATGCGCACAATATTTACATGTCTTTTAGTCACACATCTAAGGCTAAGGCAGACAATGGAGGGCAGCCATTAGAGCTACAGTAAGGAAATTATCATGGATGGTGTTGTATATTGGAGAATGTTCCTAGACTCTTGGGCTTGAAGTTGTAAGCCCTGGAATGAATTGGTTCTGTAAACCAGACACGGGAAGGCCGATTCATTAATAGCGGCAGGTAGCGACAGTTGAGCGACTGTAGCGGCATTTTCAGAGCGCCCGCTAGTAGTCGCTGTGCTTGGCCGTTGTTCGGTAGTTGATAGCGACTCAGTCGGTTTGCCGTAATGTTGAATATTGGGTGAGGAGTCGCTATTTGACAGGTTCCGCGCTGTATGGGAGCGCATGATAGCGACTGGCCCTAGCGACCGGCTCCCACCATATTCATGAAAAAATCACGCTCAAAAAATTATTGCGCTGTAAAATGCATGTTTAAACCCCAGAGCGCTGGCGGCGATGAGTTAAAAGTAGTTTTTTAACCCCCAAACCACCATATTTTTGGAAACCAAAAAAAACAAGTTTTTTAAAATAATTTAGTAATATGAATATGAATATGAATATATCAGACCTGTAATATCAATTCTGTACAATTTTTTCCCTTAAAAATCTAAAATGGCAGAAGTGGTCACAGAATTTTTCACATTTAAAAAAAAAAAAATTAATAACAATTAATTATTAATATTTAAAGATTGTTCCATTGAAATGCATTGGAGCGCACCAGGTAGCGAGAGGTCATACCTCTCGCTGTTCAAGGTTGGACGCTGGCGCTGTGGGCTGAGGCTGGAATGATGATGAATGAGTCGCTATATGGCGCTATCTCAGTCGCTAAGCAGGATTGGCTTGATAAATGTATGATTGTGGTGGGGAGCCGGCGTTCTTGTGGCGGGGCCCGTCATTACCGGACGCTCACCAGTCGCTATTCCTTCATAAATAAGGGCCTGTATTTAGGGCCGGTAACAGCACTGAGCTTACCCAGGCCTCTGCACCTTGGAAGGGCCCATTTCGCATGATGGAGTTAGACTGGGCCCACGATCCGCTTATGACATCCTCACGTGCGCTTAGAGCGACCACTAGTAGACGCTGTAAGCGGGTATCGGGCGCTGTAACATAGCACCTCAGTCGCTGTAGTAACCTGGCCCGCATTGATGAATGTGATGTATGTTGGGTGCTCTAACACCAGCTCAGTGCGACCAACTCTCAACGCTCCATACCATACTTATCAAAAAAGGACACACACAGAGCATCTGGGCTCTAAATCTGGTCGCTGTAGCATAGAGCGCCAGACTCTGTGTGATTAAAGTCTGTTTTTGAACACATATCCACCAATAACAAAGCGGAAACACACGGAATGACATTGTTTTAACACTGTGACATTAACACTTTAGTGCCAGACCTGTAATGACAATTCTGCATAAAAATATAAAAAGTCAAAAAAGTTTCTAAAAGTGTTTGTTTGCAGCCAGGAGAGGTCACACAATATTTTGAGCTAAAAAAAAATCTAAAAATGTCAAACACGCTGTTTAAACACAAGCAAATGAACGGCCGTTGAAATGTATGGGAGAGCGACACTGAGCGAAAGGTAATACCTGGTGCTCTGGAAGCAAAAGCACCGACGCTATACGCTGAGCTGCCTGTAATAATATATCGGATGCTACATGGCGCTGTTAGAGTCGCTCACCAGATTCGCTTTCATAAATGTGGTTTTGCGTACAGCGCCCGGCGTTCACCAGACTCTGCCTGCCGCTACGAGGCACTACCTGGCGCTATCCCTTCTTAAATAACCCCCTTAGTTTCCCTGACTTCCCAGTCAGTCGACAAGTGTGCTTCAAGGCTGAGGCAGGAACATATCATGGGCAGGGGTGGATAGGGCCAATAGTAAAATGATTGTATTAAAGCTTTGATTTTGTGAGGGCGGATAATGTGGCAGGGGTTGGTATGGACACCAATAGCTATGATTTGTAGGGTATAGCATTGTATTGGCTGGGGGTAAACAGAGGACCTGGGTATATGTAAGTGGGGGAAGATTGGGGGGCTGGAATTGGATGTACCGTTATAAGAACAGTTACAACACTAAAAGAACATATTTTTAAAGCTGACCTTCACTCTGAATAAGAGCCTATCTTATATGTTTCCCACACCCTGTACATACAGATTGCTCACATTAAAAATCATCCTACCTGCATCTACTGCATGTTATGAGCCTTTCAACATCCAAGATGGCGGCTCATGGAACATCAGGCAGCCTGCAGACAGAAAGTGCCTTCTGACTGTGCCGCTCTGCATTCTGGGATTGCTGACCATTTCCTGACCCCAGCTCTGCTCTGTCTGTGCAAAGCACAGCTATAACCCGCCCCCCTGTACTTTATCCCACTCTCCTCTCCTCAGTAAGTGTGATGCTTCTGAGTCAAGATGGCTCCTGAACAGAGTGGCAGCCAGTGGAGAAAAAATAATAAGTGACTAAAACTTAAAATATATGAATTTTAGACGCTAGGTATTAGTTTTTTAAGGGTTTGGGCTTTTAATTAAATCATGCTGAAGGTCCAGTTTAAGGCAAGACCTGTGATTTTGGAAACAACTTCATAATGTCGATCCTAAGAGATTTACAGTGGTGTTGTCCTTCTCTTGTACGCATGCAATAAATAGTTTGTATAGTTAGGCAGCTGCTGTAATTGCTTCTAGTGTCCCCAACACTGTTCCTGATATCCCCAATGAAGCAGCTTCACCCTGCAATCGCTGTGTGCAGCGTGTTCAGCACTAGCGCTCTCCACTCACATGAAGTGAGATTGCTAGTGCTGCACCCACCGGACACTGCAGGGCTCTGAGCGCTCTGCAAATGCCTGATTAATAAACATTATTATTAATAATAATAATAATAATAATAATATTAATTTACATGTGAAAGTGCCCATAGATAACTATGGTCAGTTTTTCACAGGCGTCTGTGGGGCACTCGTGCTTTACGCATCCGCACTGATGTAAAACTAGCCTTACAGCTGATGTTTTTTTACCTCTGGCTAGGGTAATTTTAACTGCAGGACTGGGTTTTTCAGAAGCAGGGCTGTTAGAATTGTGGCAAGATGGCCATTTCTTATTCAATTTCAAAACGGAAAACAGTTTAGGACATTGCCAAATGTAGCCAACACAATGATCTAACAATTGCCTATGTCTGAGAGAGTTCTCACAGCAGCTAGTGAGCCCTAAAATAAGCTGACAGCCTAAAGGTAAAGAGGATTTGAGCTGGCAAAAATAGGTATTAAATATTACCAAAGGTTTCACTTTAAAGTGGACCAACACCGAGAGGTGATCGGCCCGGAAATCTATAAGATTCCCGGGCCGATCACCTCCCACCCCGCGGGACATCCGAGATCGGGATGTCCCGCGGGGTGAAACCCCCCAAACACCCCGAATCACCTACCTTCTCTTCCGCCGCCGCCACCTCCCTCGCGCCCCTCTAGGCGTGCACGCCCCCGCGCCGGCCGTCTGTGAATGGCCGGCACGGGCGCGCCGAAAGTGACGCGAGGGAGGCGGCGGCGGCGGAAGCCGCTTGGACGTTCCTGTTCCCCGCCTGGACGTTGGCGGGGATTGGACCGGGCAGTCACGTGGGAGCGGGGAGAGGTGAGTTTATTGGGGTTTCTGGGGGTTTCACACAGTGGGGCACCCCCGATCGGGGTGCCCCGCCGAAGTGGACCAAAACCCAGGATAGTCAAAATCCTGGGTGTTGGTCCACTTTAAAGCAGAATAAAACCCCAGATTTTGACTTCCCCATGTTTTGTTCTGTTCCTCAGAGGCATCGCGATTAGTGATGCTGCGTTGTGTGAAACTCCCCAGTTCACTCATTTAAAGTGGTGATCTATAAGATTCCCGGGCCGATCACCTCCCTCACCGCGGGACATCTGAGATTGGGATGTCCCGTGGGGTGAAACCCCCCCAAAACCCCAAAAAAGCCTTACCTTATAGGCGGCGGCGGCCGCCGCCTCCCGCCTTCACAAACGGCCTGCGCGTGCGCGCGCCCTGTAAGAGTAACGTGCGGGAGGCGGCGGCGGACGCGCTGTCTTGTCCGTCGCTGTCACCCGCTTGTCCGTCGGCGGGGATTGGACGGCGCGGTCACGTGGGAGCGTGGTGAGGTGAGTTTTTGGGGCTTTCTGGGGGGTTTCACCCCAATCGGGGTGCCCCCCCCCCCCCCCCCGAAGTGGACCAAAACCCAGGATAGTCCAAATCCTGGGTGTTGGTCCACTTTAAACTCACCTCTCCTTGGTCCACCGGCCCATGCACAGGTGCTCAGCCAATGAGAGACATTTGCTGTGTTTACCACTTGGCAAGTGGTTCTCATTGGCTATAATGGGGATCTGAATGGCTGGGGCAGGAGAGCGTGCACGGCGCCGGGGATGAGGCAGCGCACACTCCCCATTGACAACAATGAAAGCCGCCTGCCGAGTTAGGTCAGTTCAGCGAGTGGCTCTCATTGGACGAGAGCCTGTACATGCACCGTTGGACCAAAGAAAGGCGCGTGTGTACGGCGCCCTGGGGGGCATCTGGGTTTTGTTCGGCTTTCTATTTTTGCCTGTATTTGTCATCCACCCTGGAGCATATTGCAACAGCAATAAAAGGTAAAACAGACAAAAAAATGAATGTAAAAAATTTTTTTGGGAACACATAGGTAACACGAGACTCTATACTGAAGATATCCTCAGGGAAGACATTGCTTCTCGCAGACTCCCCACTGAAATGTATCTGCCGAGTAGGATTATGCAGGTAACAAGCTGGCGAGGAAACCTGGATTATTGTATGTAACTGGACTTGGCAACACTCAGCTCTCGTCTTCCATGTATCCCAAGCAGAGGTGACGATGATCCCCCCGAAAGACTTCCAGAGCTGTCTGGTCTTTGAACATTCCATCTCCAATGTCAAGGAATATGATCATGAGCAGAAGCAATGGATGACAAGCAATGGATATGACACTCACTGGAGAGGATCTCATTCCAGATGCTGGGGGGGGGGGGGGGGGGGCTGCCTCGTGCTACAAACAGAAATAATGGAAGAAGATATTTTTCTGTGTTGCTTTTATACTGCTGATGTTTTAGGTCTTTTCAATGATGGTGGGGTTGTAATTTTCCTTTAGATTTCCAAGAAAGAGTAGAAACCTTAAAATGAATGTAACTTAAAGTGGATCAATCAAAGAGGCGGCAATCTGGAGGGTTTCACATACGGGGCCTTTCTACGCTCGGATGCCCCTGGGACAGAGATCAACCGCCAGGATAGTCAAAATCCTGGTGATTGGTCCACTTTAAAGTGGCACTATAATCAAGGCAGCCAACTTCCCTATTTATTGTATGGCTGCCAATCACGTGAATGAGGGAGTGATGACTATAATGATTCAACACCAATTTAAAGTCCCTATCCAGCCACACTAACTTACCCCCACCATATCCCCCTTGGGAACAGTATAAAATAAGCAATTTCAAGGCACCTAAAAATCTCTTATTGTAGGTATTTATATGCTTCAATTTCTGGGTCATGACCGAGTTGGGAGGCAGGGGCGGACTGGTCATAGGGAGACCCAGGACAATGCCCGGTGGGCCGCACAGATTTGGGGCCAGTTGGGCTGCTGCTTTTAGCACCCACATTCAATCCTTGCCCCATTAGTCTCCCTCTCAGCCCTCGGGCCATGAGCTGGTTAAATCCAGTGCTGATTTTGGCCCCGCCACTGTGGGGGGGGGGGCATGTCACAGAGCAGATTTATAAATCCTAAACATGCTCTGCTGTGGTTAGAGGTAGCTGTGGGCCCTTTGTAGCTTGCTGCACTTGCTCAAGCTGAGGGCTCCAAGGGACAGAGTATCTGTAGAACCACTCTTTTGCGTGGTCCTAGAGAAATGAAATAAAATTAAAGATTGCTTTGGAGACCTGCTACAGCTTCTGCCCTAGGCTGCTGGAAATGGAGGATTGACTCATAGGACAGGTGTTGGGTCAGCTACTTGCTTATTGCCATTCCATTTAGAGTCCCTTTCATAAAAAAACTGGGTGTTGATCACACCTGCTCGCGGCACTGGAGGGCGTCCCCCTAGCCAATGCCCCCTCTCCCACACATACCCTTCTTGCAAGCCTATTTTGGAACTGCACACGTATCTCCTCCTCGCTCCCTCCGCTAGACTAGATCACATGACTGCTGGGGGCCAATTGTAGGGCAATCAGGTGTGATTTTTTTATAAAATGGATGATGAATCACTTATCAGACTTATGAACTGCTGTCCTTCGGTTGTAGTCCCATCAATGGCATATTGTTATAGAACTAGAAATATATGAAAATGAATTCCCACATTCTTGTAATAAGTATGGATACTATGCAGGGGTGGGCCCCTCTGCTGCCTGAGGCGAACTAAAGAAAGATCCCCCCCCCCCCCCCCCAGAACATGTGTTCCACCCCTCTGCCTGTCTCCTTCCTATGATGGGATTGGCACTGACTTGCTATGGGGGGGGGGGGGGGGGGGGGTTGAGAAGATGCCCCTTCCATCTCCAATGAACCATTAATGAGATAACATTAATAAAAATAGGAGCCTGCTTACATGTGCACCCCTTATACCATGTGTATAGTGACTTATTACTAACACTCATTTGGGTGCCCCATGGGGAAGGGAATTACCTAGCCCTAAAGGTAAGTATATGACAAAAACAGGGGGTTACCAAAAAGTCTCACCTCTTCCAAAAATATGGTGCCAGTGATACCTATGTCTTTTGTGTTGGATGAACTTCATATATGCTCACCACAGCCAGAAAGTGAGACTATGGGCCTGATTTATCAAGCCCTATCTTTCAGACTACACCATATCAGTGCAAATTATAGTACAAAATATCATTTTTTCAGCATGTTTCTACATGCCCAATGTATAAGAAAATTAAAAATTAAAGTTTCTTGCAGTGCAGTGTAAAATTATATATATATGTTATAATTTGCACCGATGTGGCCTAGTCTGCTTGATAAATCAGGGCCTATATCTCATGAATAGGGTCTCAGATAAAAAAAAGGAACATTAAAGTGGTACCTTGCCCCACTGTAACTTAAAGTGAAATACAAATGTTGGCTTTAGGACGGGCTTCTTCGGCTGCATAGTTGGGCAGATTTTTTTGATGGCAGCATAGTAGCAGGAGATGTGTCTGAGGGGTGATAAGCTTTAATTGGAGCAGTGATGTCAATGTTAGGAGAACAAATGACAACGCTGCAGTGACAAGTACAAACCTGCAAAATGACCTCAGACTGTCTCCTTATAGAGCAGAGGTCATGTGACCATCCATTTACTTTTATGATGGACTGCATACCTTCTAGTCCTGGAATGTCAGCTCCAACTCAGCTGGTCTGCAAATGGTTTAACCCCTTCACAACCAGAGCAAGGCCGCCCATGGACAGGGTGGTTTTTCAGTTGCTGAGAGATACTGAACAATGAGGCCGATTCATTAATAGCGCCAGGTAGCGACAGATGAGCGACTGTAGCGTGATTTTTACAGCGCCAGCCAGTATTCGCTGTGCTTGGCCGGCGTTTGCTTGATGACAGCGACTCAGTCGGTGTGCGGTAATGTTGAATACGGGCTTAGGGGTCGCTGTTTCACAGGTTCAGCGTTGTATGTGAGCGCCTGACAACGAATAGCCAGAGCGAACGGCTTGCTTCATATTCATTAAAAAATCACGCTCCGAATTTGCTGGCGCTGTCCATTCCTTGTTTAAACCCCAGTGCGCTGGCGGCAATGGGTGTTAACTAGTTTTTAACCCCTAAACAACCATATTTTTTGATTGTAACATTATACATGTTTTTAGAATCATTTTGTCATATGAATACATTAATATCAGACCTGTTAGATCAATTCTGCACAAATTTGTTAAAAAAATTTTTTTTACTTAAAAATAAATCCCAACATTGCAGAAGTGGTCTCCGAATTTTTGACATTAAAAAAAAAAAAAAAAAAATTAATACCAATTAATTATGATTAATTATAGATTGCTCCATTGAAATGCATTGGACATCGCCAGGGAGCGACAGCTCATACCTGGCGCTGTGAAGGAATTTGCAGCGGCGCTGTTCGGTCCAGGCGGCTTCATGATGAATGCCGCGCTAGCCGTCGCTCTCGCCGGCGCTAGCCTCATTTTGCTTGATAAATGCGTCATTGTGACCGCCGCCGGGCGTACTTGAGTCGGTAGCCGCCGATAGCTGGCGGTACCTGGCGCTCTTCAGACACTACCTGGCGCTAGCCCGTGATAAATAAGGCCCAATATCTTTTCTAAACGATTTGTTAAAAATGATCAGATTTTAAAGATTTCTGTTAGTCCTAAAACTATATACTATTTATATACTATTGTTTATGTTCCTATTAGAAAAAAAAAAAGTTGCCCATAATGAGTAACAGTTTTGTCGGGATGCTCCAGGGATAGGGAATCGTCCAACTCCAGCACCAGCCAAAAGACCAATGTCTATAGGGCCAGTGATTTCATTCTTCGTGGGGTTTTCCAGTTTAAGATACCCTGCTCTGTCAAACCACCAGATTTTACCCAGTATACTCACCTCCAGGAGTAGGAGAACAGCCAGTGGCACATGCTGAGGTCAGAGCAGTGTAGCAAAGATGAATAGAAGCACAAGCTTCTGATTGGCTGGTGGACCGCACATGCACCTTGGGTACACCTTAAATGTGAGCTTTGATGACGATCAGCAGGAACAAGACCCAGGACACTGAAAAGAGATTACCTTAAGGATATTCGAATTTGAGATGCTCCCCAATGTGAAACCCCCTGGTTTCTTCCAAAATACCCCTCGATCCTCAAACCAAACTGCGGTAAAGCTTTGCTGCACTACACAGGATTTCCTCTCCCTCCACTTGTGCTAGGACATATTAAAACCAGAACAACACCCTATACCAGGGGTACTCACCTGGGGGACCACGGGCCAAATGCGTACCGCGGCCACCAGATTTTTGGGCCCCAAAGGAGACGCTGGGGCAGCCTTTAGGTCCCCACTGGTGCCCGGTACTCTGTGAAACTCTTTGTTGTACTTTTCGGTATCCTCAGCAACTATAACACATTTTTTATCATTGCACATATCCTGCCCCCCCCCCCCCCCCCCCCCATTCTCAGACCTTCAACTTGCAGCAAACCATGAACAGACCTCTACAAATATCTTACCATTCAAATTGTTCCCCAGGGAAAATCAGGCTCCTGTTTAAGTCTGCTGAGTGAGTGGCGAACAATAACGTTTGCAGGACAGCCATGCAAGTGAACCCCACTCGTCACCGTATATAACATAGGGTGCACCAGCAAAATTGGGGTATGGATACAGTTCGTTTTTCATCTAGTAGTGGACCTCCAGCCGATGGGTATCTCTAAACAGGATGCAGGTTTTTAACATCACATGGCCCTGGGCAAACGTTGGCACCCAGAATCCCAGAGACAATGAGTATAGTATGTAGAGTGGGGGATGGGGGCTATACTTACCTAGTCTAGGCTTTGACTCCAGGAGACAGACACCAGAAGCCATAGCCAGCTGATGTGCTGCTCACAAGCGGTTGAGCTGTGCCACTCTAAAGTGCTCATCCACATGGAGAAGAAGGTAATACCAGCACTACAGTGGGCTCTGGTATCCTAATCTTGTCTCTGGCGTGGTCTGCGGGTCAACTGCCTAGGACGTTGGTCAATTGCTCACTCCCCCCCCCCATGACAGGCCTGTCAGGTGGGGAATGCAGCACCCCGAGTTTAGACTGGAGGTCTCCTTTAAAGAAGGATGAAAACCCTGTAATCTAAAAGATGGGCGTCAAGGTGTGGCCAGCTAGCAGGCACACGTCGTATGGCAGTTTTGTGATAAGTCAATCAGTGATCTCAAAACTGCTGCTGGGCGTGGCTTCAGTGGTGGAAAAACATGATTTTATTTGAAAACCAGGCCACTGCTGAGCCAGGAGCATCCCCTGAGGTCAGGGCTGGATTAAGTGTGTTGGAGGCCCCTGGCCACAAAATCTGGTGGAGGCCCAGTTTTTTCTTCCTTTAAAATAATAGCCCAGCCAAGTAACTGATTGGTGGTTGTCTGGCATCCGCCTACTTACTAGAAATGTCAGATCGATTCCCTTGTGCCACCCTTGTGCGGGTGCGTGCTGCTTGGAAACTCCTGCTTTGCCATTCTGGGTGGGGCGAGGGGTGTAGTTGCCCGGCTGGTCCAGCAGAAAACAGTTCCCTGCATTGAGCTGCCAGTGGCTGTGATTGGTGGCTTATGTGCAGTGAGCGGCCACTGATTGACAGCTCTGCACCCATCCATCGCTGTAGCTTTGCTGCTCTAGACTCTCCTGCCCTGTGGTGGCTTTGGCTGCAGGTTTGCAAAAACAGAAAAAGACCGAAGCTTTGTTGCTGGCAGCGCAGCCCGTCAGACCAAAGACTCAAAAGCCTCCTGGACAGACCCTAACCCAAAGGTTGGTGGTTGCCCTCATTGCAGGGCAAGTGTTGGAGACCCCAAGGCGCACGCCGTTTGTGCCACCCTCATAATGCCTGAGGCACTCGGGCATTTGGGGGGAGACGTGAGTAAAAAAAAAAGGGGTTTTGATCCGCTTTAAGTAACAGTTTGCAGACAGTGAGCACACAGCAGTTCTTCTGTTTGGCCTAATAGATTTCTATAGATACTAGATACGCTGCTCTTATTTTTGCATTCTCCAATGTGCTGACCTCAGTAGAAAGGCGGGCAGAGAAGTCTGTGGTGTGCAGTGAATTAGGGGCTGTGTTTGGGTGAGCGGGTCGGCCAACTGTGAGACACGAGAGACGCTGGACGCTGGCTATTGGAAACTAAAATAACTCATTGTCTTTTTTTTTATCTTTCTAAAATTCCTCTCTGGCCTATGGGGATTAGTAAGGCTCAAGGAACTCCTAACAAGGCAAGCCTCTGTATTCTGCATCGATAGTCATTGTCACTAGCTTTTACCAAAAAATAATTATATGAAAATATAATTCAGCCTAGACCAAGTAGACTTACATAGACATGCTGTAGGGTGCAAAATGGGGCAATTGTGGACAGCGCTGATTGTTTTAAGCCTAAAGGAACAGCCAAGGCAATGGCAATAATCATATGCCATTGGAATATGCCTCGCCTTCATTTCCTGCGGCACAATCTAAACTTTGTCCCTCCTTTCCATTTTATCATGACCAGGGTCCAGATGTGGTCCTACGACCCCCGGCCAGCCACAGTGGTCGCACTCCATCACCCCATCTCTGTGGTTTACTTGGCTTTGTCCACCAGCCCAAATACAAAGGGGTGACTGCTTCTAGTTTTTCAATAACTATAAAGGTAGCGAATACTAACCTGTTCTTGCTTGCAATGCTATACAAAATATCACTGATATTGACATTTTTAAAATGTTTCTAGACTGGAACACCTTGAAAGTAAATCTTGTCCATCCCGCACCCACGCTATCCAGATTGCTGCCAAAAAATGTTTTCACCTTTTTTATTCTCTTGAAAAGTCCAAATTTATAATGATAATGGCGGCCCCTGGTTGCTTAGTGGCCGGCAACATAAAAGCGCTGCTAAGCTCCCGAGCGAGCTTAAGCAGCCCATCAACCAGCTTTTCCGGGTTCCGCTGAATGCCGAACTTGAACACTAACTCCTTGCTGAAGTCCGTGTTTGGGGGCCCGAGCTCGCAAAATTTGGTATGACCCTGATTTTGGTCCTGATTTTAGCCCCAGTCTGCCACTGGCTGTCAGACATTTTGCCCATCTCCAATGCACTACTCATGGAGCTACAAGACTCTAATGTGAGGCAGAGCTTAGTGTAAGCCCTCCCCAGGGGCATCCTGGTTTAGGATGCCCCCTGTGTAAAACCGCCCTGGGATAACCACAAATCTTACCTCGTTCCTTGCTCCAGTGGCACAAGTTTGACCCCCCCCCACTAGCATATCCAAATGGCTGACGGCTGGAGTGTAGAGCTGGAGGGGGCGGCCAGGTGGATATTCACTCACATTTGCACCGTGTGAGCATGAAGTGAGGTAAGATTTTCAGTGATCCCAGGGTTTTCACACACAAAGGCCATCCTAAATTTGGGGCGATAACATGGATCAAAACCCAGAAGGTAGCATCCTCTCTTCCACTGATCTGTGCACCACTATTGGTATCCAACAGGTAGCTGGATGCAAAGCAGAGGTTCCACAGTATATAGTTTATGGTCTCTTTTAATCATACCTTCAGTCAAGAACTACTAGGAGACTTACAGTACTTTTCCCCCCGAGACATCCTGATTTATGATGCTTTGCCAGTGAGAAAGTAAAGGAAGCCCAAAATTGGGCTAAATCACACACCAGCATCTAGGATAAGTATTACTACTGCTACTAATGGCCTGTAGAATGGTTAGCATTCTGCCCAGTTTTGGTTTCCTCTGAGGAGGGTCAGGTAAGTCATTTCTAACTGGAGATCTGCTTAGTGGGGTCCTGTTAAATGATCTCTGGCTTTCATGGCCACCCCTCTCCTATCTATTATGGTTTCTTTTTTTACAGACTGTGAATGCAACTTTTCACAAATCAACAAATTCAAAAAAGAACGGAAGTGAGAATTTCCTCAGCACTTCATGGAGTTGTCATCCAGCAGCCTGAAAACGGCAATCCCGGGTTATTTCTCGGGAAGACTGTGAAAGGTAGAAGCCCGGGCTGCTGTTCCCTGGGACAGGGGAGCAATTACTTTATTGTTTTATCTAGAAAGAGCAGGATGAGGCTGCGAATGAAATATGAGCAATGTTTTCTGGTATAGAGGGGGGGGGGGACATGATAAGATTGGGGAATTGAAAGTAAATTAGAAAAAGGAAGTGTAAGCGGAAGCTGGGAGAAAAAAAAATCTACCCGCTTCTGATATGCGATGGCCGCGGGCGGAATGTCCTCATTGTAGATGTGTATTACGGAATAATTTTATTACAGATTAAATGCACCAAATCAATGCTTGTAATTGGATACTGTATGTGGTCTGGCTTGGCAATTATCTTTTCTCTGGAATGAGAGGTCTATTTAAAGGTGGCTGCTGCTCAGAGGGAAAATCTATTCCTCCCCAGCATAGGCATGGATAAGTGGCCATAACGGTCAGCCCTAGAATCAGGGGCGTACATATCATAGAGGCAGGGGAGGCAGCTGCTACCAGGCGTCACCAGGAGAAGGGGGCCCCATCAAAGCTGTTCCACCCCACCTTGCAGCATCTGTGGCAAAAGCACTGGGGGCTGGTGAGGCCCCAGTATGCATTAAGGGTGTGCTGTATGCTGGCAGTGCCAGACCCAGGATCTGGGTGAAACTAAGTTGCCAGCACAATACTTACCCCCCACGTTCTGTGTATAGAGCACTTGGGAAAAACAAGGTGCTGACATCTTAGTTCCACCCTGTGGAACCTACAGTTCTGGCTCTGGTGCTCCCTGCAGACAGTGCACCTACACTGCATATTACGGTAATAACACAGAACTGGACCTCAGTGGGCCCCAATGCTGATGACCCAGAGCCCACACTGCCCAGAGCTCCAATCTGACCACAGCCTGATTTGGAATGCCCACGTATGTGAACCTCCAAGATGCCAACATTTACAAGCTCTCCTCCAATCAGCATTGACTGCTGTGCAAATTAATAAAGGGAAACAATGCTGAATTAACCTGAATTAATTGAATGAGCCCCCCGGCCGCTGCCTAAGGTTGTGCACATAATGCCTGGGGATGCTGCGCACAACAGATAGGGTGGAGTAGGGGAGGACCACATATGCACTTTGAGATCTAGGAACAAGGTAAGATTATGGGCAATCCTGGGAGTTTCACACATTGGGATTCCCCGCTCCCTAGATTCTTTTCAGCTCAGGGTGTTGTGGGATTTGGACCAATATAATGCTGAGGGCTGACGTTCCTGGGGGGCCCTGCCTGGAATCTAAAAGAATTGATTACTGTGCATTTGAATGCAATCTCTTCTGAATGGATTGATTGCTAGGGCTCCTGCCATTGGCCACCGTGCACATTCACTACCAGCCATACAGATATGCTGTATGCATGCATCGGATGGAGGGATGTTAGGGATGCCGCAGGAGGCCTGGCCTTGTGCTGTGGGAGCGAGGAACGTGGTACGTTTTGCAGTGATCCAGGGGGGTTTAACAAAGCAGGGCATCCCAAATCAAGATGCTACTGGGGAGCAGGGCCGGCCTTAGGATGGAAGGTGCCCTGTGCAAGACACATTTCTGCGCTTCCTTACTACCGGTCTACCACATGGTTGCCGACAGCCGCTGGGGTTCACTGGAAGCCCCCTGCTCATAACCTAGCATCAAGCCTAATGCCATGCAGGGGTACACACTTGCAGAAGTGTTCCTTAGCCATTGGCTCCTGGTTCACTGCCCCATGTGTAGGATTCTCTGGTATCAGGTGTGATGCTAGGGGCGAGTGGACCAGTAGTCATTTTTGAATGCCGGCCTGCTTTAAAGTAGACTAAAACCTGTATTTGCCGACCCTGAAGTCTAAAAGATTACAGAGCCACCGGATACCCTATCCCCAGTGCATCTTATTGTGGGATGCTACATTGTATGAAACCACCCAGGGTCACTGCTATACTTACCTCACGAGCCATCCCATGGTGCATGCATGGCCAGCAGCTTCGAGCTCTGTGGACAAAAAGAGTCTATGCCATGCATTAATATATACAGCATAGAGTGCTGATTAGATGAATGCCTACATATGTGCCATGGGATTGCTTGCAATGTGGGAATGTCAGGGGTTTAACACAGTGGGGAATCCTACATTGGGATGTCCCGGGAACATGGATTCAGCCAGTTTGGCAGAGGTGAGCATGGCACCCTTTTCTACTGACCCAAGCAACCCTGCACCCCCAGCAGCTCCAATGGACTGCCGGGCAGATTAGTGTCTTGGAGCAGCTGGAAGCAGCTGCTTCGGCGCTCCCTGTGCAATGGCACACCTTGCATGCAACAAAGGCCAGCCCTGCTGGGGAGGGATTTTATCCAGACCTTGAAAAATAATTTCACCCTCTGGGCATAATGATTTGGGTTCTCATCCACATATTACATAATAATTACCCGGACTGCAATCTATATAACCATCAGCAACCTATAAAATTCACTGTGGAAATCCCGTCAGTCGTGGCCAGAGATTAAAACGGATGGAAATCCAGAAATGGGTCCTCCGCTCAATCTTCAAACAGTGGTGCTGCTGTGACGAGGTGCAGCCAACCGGCCGCCATTTAGAAAGGCTGGGCATGGGAGTGAGTACGACCACAGAAAAGCCAGGGATACGGCGGTGTAATCAGGTAAGATTACTAGCGCCCAGCCACAAGGGTTTTGGCCTGCTTTGCCACATACTAATGCGGCTGCCAATTAGCTAGGAACGCAGAAGGGTTAGTATTAAACCAGACCTTTACCCTGAATAAGAACATATCTTATATGTTTCCCCCACCCTGTACATACAGATTGCTCTCATTAACAATTATGCTTCCTGCATCTACTGCATTTTCTGAGCCTTTGAACATTCAAGATGGTGGCCCATGGAGTTTCAGGCTGCCTGCAAACAGGAAGTGTCTTCTAACTGTGCCGCTCTACATTCTGGGATTGCTGACCTTTTCCTGACCCCAGCTCTGCTGTGTCTGTGCAAAGCACAGCTATAACCCTGCCCCCTGCACTTTTGACCCCTCTCCTCAGTATGTGATGCTACTGAGCCAAGATGGCGGCTCCTGGATCCTAGAGTGCTGAACAGAGTTCCAGGCCAGTGGGGAAAAGAATAAAAAGTAAGTGTTTAAAAAACATTAAATATATAAATTGTAGTAGCTGGGGAATCATTTTGTAAGGGTTTGGGCTTTTCATTAAATGGCGCTGAAGGTCCGCTTTAAGCCCGATGCAGATTTGGAATGCCTGCGGCAATGAAATGGACCTATAGGCCATTTTGGCTTTAGCTCCTTTTTAAAGTGGCCCTGTTAGATTATAGATTATAGTGCCACCAGCTGGATTAAAATGAATTGAACTTGGACTCTGCCTTTAAAGCATCACATCCTACATTTTCAGCTGACTTATGTTGTAAACAAGTGAGGTAAGTTCTTTTTCTCACTGAAAGCGTACAATCAGCGGATTTGAACAGCTAAATAATTAAGGGTAAAATAAAAATATAAGCTTCTATTTAAAACACTGCGTCTTACGTGACTGCTTTTGTACAGCTTAATCACTAAAGCTTTACCTGAGATGAAAATTGCCCACATTAGTAATCACGGCCCTAATGAAACGAGCAATGCTGCAGCCTCATCACAGATCACAAATGATAGGGCAGTTTCTGACGCACACACAAGGGTCACAGCCAAAAGCAGAATGCAGCTCCTACTGTTATTGTCTGACTAATGTCTGTTGTAAGTATAAGTGGACTGGGCGGTGGGGCAAAGAATATTTCCCAGCCTACAGTTGATAACTCCTAACTCACATGATTAGTATTTATTTCCAAAGCACTTTCATCTTCCATAGCACTGCACAAAGTTGAATCAAAGATATTTCAGGGTAGACCATACTGTACATAGACTATTACAAATGAGGTGTTACATAGTTTACAGCTTACTGTCATGGTAGGAGATCTGATCTCACAAACACACGTCGTCATGAGCGCACGTGCTTGTTCCCGCAAGCGTGTGCGCGCACGTCCGCGTCCCTTAGGTGTTTCTGTCTGTTTGGTTCGTGCATGCTTGGGCGGAAGTCTTGCTCCCCACTCGTGCGCATGTTTTCCGCGCATGCACACAGTCATCCGTGGGTCTGCACGTCTGCCACCAAGCGGCCTTTAAAAGGAGGCCTGCTGTGCTGGGAAGTTATGCCTGCCTCCTGATTCCCTTGTGAATGTTCCCAGCTCAACTTTGACTATTGACTCTCTGGCTTTGGATACTGACCCTGCTGTGGCTCTGATTCTCTGGCTTTGGATACCGACCCTGCTCTGGCTCTGATTCTCTGGCACTTTCTTCTCAATTCAGGCTCTGCCAGAAATTTGGAGGGCAGATATTGGTCCTGGGAGGAGGCACCACTTGCACATCTGTCAGATTTATTTTTTAGGGGTGGGGGGTCCATTGGAGGGCACACTGTCTTTTTTGTCCTTAGCAAACATTACATAAATGTGTTGAATGTCGTTTTTGGTACAAGTGACCTTCCGTAACCTGGGGTCTAACCTTCCGTCTTCTGATTATGGCATTTTTGGATTGGATACTTTTACTTGGGTACTTAGAGATCTTGTGGAAATTGGGTCAGATGGTCCATTGGCCAATAACCTACCTTCCAACTTTTCAGGGTGGGAAAGAGGGACAATTGTTAAATTAAGCCACCCCCCCCAAAAGGGGGAATGGATAGGAGATAGGATCTAACAGTTACAACAATATAACCACATTATATAGGCAAATAAATCCTTAATTGACGCAGATCTGCATGTTACACCTCAAAGAGGGACAGGAGGACATGGCCTCCACACGAGGGACACTTGGGAGGTATGCAATAATCACATTAACTCATAACCTCTACAGTGTTTGATGCTGCCATGTTGTTTAGCAGATTGGACCTGCAAAAAAAAGGTTGGAATTTGGTTCCACCAACCCGGTGGCAAAACTACACAGGCAAGTTAGTAGGAGTTCAAAGATTATGAAGATATACCCTGGCATGAAAAGTGTCTATAAAACTTTGTGTCCACATTAGAAAATCCAAGCACTAGCCTCATGTCTTATAGAAACATTAAGACCTAACACTCTACCATGTTGTAGAGAGAGGGGTGCATTTGAGACAAAAAGCACACCAGGATTTTACTGTCTTGGCTAGACTATGACCAGCCCATGATCTTTTGAGCCTCGCCACCAAGATGCTACCCAGCCGTTCAATGAGCTTGTTCCTCAGCTGATGCTATAGCATTGGAGGGACAGATCAGGGCAGGAATCAATATGGGCATTCTTAAAGCGGAACAAAACCCAAGTTCCTTCCTTCCAAAACTGGGATGCCCCACTGTGAGAAACTCCCCAGATCACCCAGAACAACTTATCTCTTCTCGGTCCTACAGCACATGCATGGGCTCTCATCCAGTCTGAGTCGTTTGCCGTACATAAGTAAAGCTCGGCAAATGGCTTTGTTTACATGCAGGGCTTTGCCAAGCAGGAGCGCAGTGGCCGCATCCCTATCAACACGCGCTCCGGCCCCCAGCCTATCTGAATGGCTAGGGGCGGGAACATGCTCACAGCCTGAAGATGCTGGTATGGATGCTTACATCCGCGAGGGAACCTGGAAGCAGGTGAGTGCTGCAGTGCCCCAGGGGGGATCACACAGTGGGCTTTCTAGGGTTTTGTTGCACCTTAAAGTGATGGTACTGAAGTTTTTGTATTGTAGTGGTAGATAATATTGCAAGTCTGTCTTGGTTGGGGGGTACAGTGAGACTGGATACAGAGGGGGTTAGGGTGGAGACTTGGGAGACCCGGAGTAGGGGCCTTGTTAGAAGAGGAATACATGAATTTCGACACAGGGTTTGGGTTAGTTGGGCAGCTTGCTGGAGGTTACTTTTTAGGTCAGCAGGACACAAAACCAGTGTGATTCACTGGAAATTCTCACTGTGCTCCCCATAGACAGTCTGCCCCTGCAAGCTGAGCAAATCTATCAACGACTACCCGGTTCTATATGGACCAAAGTCAGTAGGTGTTACCTAAGTTCCATGTAGCTGCAGGTCATCAAGCAAGTATGTTGGGCCCTAAGGACATCACCGAGCTTGTCTGCCATGGGGAAAGAGCAAAGTGAATTCTAATTTGTGTTCTGAAGATGGCAATAGAAGAAAAGACAGAGGCGCAGAAAGAGGAGACTGTTCTGTTATATTTTTTAAACCTTCTGGACATGGGAATAGAGGTCTAAATAATACAGGAGAAGCTACTTAGAAGGACAAGGATATGGTTGAAGGGGAGCAGGAGGAGACAGTGGCAGAAGAAGAAGATGCTCTTGGGGGGCTTGGAAAGATCTTTGAGGATCTGGAGATGGGATATTGCATGGTGCTTGTCTAAGCCCATCCTGAAAATAA
This sequence comes from Gastrophryne carolinensis, assembly GCA_027917425.1. Classification (NCBI taxonomy): domain Eukaryota; kingdom Metazoa; phylum Chordata; class Amphibia; order Anura; family Microhylidae; genus Gastrophryne; species Gastrophryne carolinensis. The sequence continues at coordinate 71,977,158 of CM051238.1, forward strand.
AATCATGGATGATTACATTTCGTTGATTCTATTAAACGTGCCTGCTTCTTGAGATTTGGCCAACTAGAAGCAGAATTTGGATTCCAGGATGCAGAATAGTACAGGTTGTAAACATAAATTCTGTTAGAACATCTCTCCCCAAAGCTCCAATCATTCAATCACAGTGCCTCCAGATTACAGAACCACCAAGCACTATGTATTGCTGATACTTATATGGTTCCCCCACCCAATACATACGGATTACCCACATTAAAAATTATCCTACCTGCATCTACTGCATTTTATGAGCCTGAGTCTTGTGACGTTTCTTGTGTTGTTCTGCATTCTGGGATTGCTGTCCTTTTCATGACCCCAGAACATCTATAACCCACCCCCTGCACTTTTGCCCTGCTCTCCTCAGTATGTGATGCTTCTAAGGCAAGATGGTGGCGCCCGTATCCTAGAGTCCTGAACAGAGTTGCAGCCCAGTGGGGGAAAGAATAAGAAGTGACCTGAAATGTAAAATATAGTAATTTTAGATGCTGGGAAATAGCTTTTTAAGGCTTTGGGCTTTTTATTAAATGATGCTGAAGGTCTGGTTTAATATGTCCCCTGGATGACTAGCAATCCTAGTTCTCAATAAAAAAAAATACAATTCTGTGAGTACTCACCTGTAGAATTGATTTTATAGTATACAGCACGTCCTGTTCCAGTAAATTCCTCACACTTGGGTTATTCCGCCACAAGGTGGCGCATAAATAGCCCCATAAATAGCCAAGTACCTCCCACCAATTTCCAGTGTTGACAAGCAGTTATACAAGAAGCCGGGAGAATCAAAAAATGGATAAGTACCCCAAATAAACTTTTGAACAATCACCATACAGAGGTAACCAAGAAAAATGATAACAAGAGCGGGGTGGAAGAGAACGTGCTGTATACTATAAAATCAATTCTACAGGTGAGTACTCACAGAATTGTATATTCTTAGTATACAGTACGTCCTGCTCAAAATAGAATACTTACACTTGGGTATTACTCCGCCAGATGGCGCTGGACTGCAGAGACATCGAAAACAGGCTCCTCCCGGCCCCTCAAATACCCAGGGGCCTCCCACAAATCCCCAGATTTTCTCGTCTGGACTGCTAAGGACGAGAAATGGCTCTCTCTGCAGGTGAGCGGGGCTATTAGCCTGCGGCCCTGTAGGACTATTCCCACCCGTTCCATTAGTTATATGCCTCCCAGCCTTGGCTGCGCTGGTCAGGTGATGGTAGGCAGCACCGCTAGCAGGTGCTTAGGAGCGCTGCTCCACCACAATCCCCCACCAAAGGGTAGGCGGTTCAGGCTTATGGTGAGCCTCTATGGGATGCCCCTCCCGCAATATTGCCCCTGCCCATCGGTGGTCCCTATATATGTGGCCGCTGTCCCCCCTCATTCTCCTGGTAGCCTTCAGGGGAAAAAAAGGGAGGGGGTGTCGGTATGGATGCTTTGCATTTACGTGTTTTAGACATTTATTTTTTATTCATTGTCTTGTGCCAGCCGCTGTCTCGCTTACTTTTACCATATTTAAAATTACCGCGCGCCTTTTCTGTCACTATGCCTGCGCTTGGCGGCGGCATTACCTCAGGCGCCTGTGTGGCGTCATTGGCTGCTTGTCATGTACTGGCTTCGCACTCTTCAGGGGGGGTGGGGCCCGCCTATGGCGCATTCCGCGTCATTGCTGTTGCCGGCACGCCCCTTGAGCTATACCGACGCCATCTTGTCTGCTTGGCTTGGCTTATGCTTATGCGCTACGGTCCCCTACCTACCGCGGTCTGTAAGTGCCCTCGCGGGCGTTTTTTAATTATCTAATTTTCTTAATACTGTCTGCTTACGGCCCCTTTTTATTATGTCTTTCAGGCAGGTGAATCCATTGGCTTCTCCCGGCACTCTTAGTTGCTAATTTTTATAGGCCTAGCTGTATTTACTCCCACTCCCTAGCGCGCTATTGGGGCATCCAGGGTTGCTTTATAGCGTTAATCCCTATCGGCCTATAGCGCCGCTATAATCACCATATGGAGGCATCTCAGTATAATGTGACCGGGGTTCCTTCGGGACAAGACCGGCTGTGTGTAGCGTGTGGGCAGCCTCATGCTGACAAGGTGGGGGTCTGTGTGCCCTGTGCTGAGCAGGTGCTTGCACTACAATCTGGCCTTCCCGTGGCTGGGTCTGCACTTCGTATCACTTCACCTACCCCCCCAAGCTTAAATCTCACTCCTACTGAGTTGCATACAAGTGGGGATTCTCAGCCTGATGTGTCTTCTAGACTGGCTACTGTTGAGAAGTTGATTGCTAATACCTTAGCGCGTAAGACCCCTCAGGAGGCCCACACACCTATCAACATTCTGGAACTGCGGGTGATCAGGTTAGTTCTGGACCAGTTGACTATTCACCTTCGGGGGCCTGCCTGTTCAGGTGCGCTCGGACAACCAGACGGCGGTTGCCTAGATCAATCATCAGGGAGGGACCCGGAGCAAGGGGGCCATCCAGGAAGTGTCTCTGATCCTGACCTGGGCGGAGACCAATGTTCCCTGCATATATCAGCTGTGTACATCCCGGGGGTGGAAAACCTCCTGGCAGACTCTCTGAGCAGGGGGACCTCTCGCCAGGGAGAATGGTCCCTATGCAGCAGGGTGTTCCAATCTCTGTGTCGCCGTTGGGGCCAACCAGATGTGGATCTGTTTGCGTCCCGTCACAATTACAAGCTACCGGCCTTTGTCTCCCTGTCCCAGGATCCCCTGGCCTTGACCACGGATTCTCTAGCAATGTCATGGCAGGACTTTCAGCTTCTGTATGTCTTCCCTCCATTCCCCCTGCTGGGCAGGGTGCTACGCAAGATTGCTCTGGAAGGGGTGCCAGCAATTCTGGTGGCCCCCAGGTGGCCAAGAAGAGTGTGGTTCGCGGACATGGTGCAGCTGGCAGTAGATCAGTACGCTCTGCCTCTGGTGCCAGATCTGCTCACCCAGGGCTCTATCTACACCATCCCAATTTACAAACTCTGGCTTTGACGGCCTGGCTGCTGAAACCTCCATCTTGATGGAGAAGGGGCTGTCTACTTCTGTTGTTGATGCCATGATTATGGCTAGGAAGAAGTCTTCTTCTTCCATTTATTACAGGGTTTGGCGTACCTACATTGACTGGTGTGAGTCTAAGTCTCTTCCCTGTCGTGTCTTCTCTATCCCCAGGATTCTGGAGTTCCTACAGCATGGGTTGGAGATGGGGCTCCAACTTAGTACTCTAAAAGGTCAGGTTTCTGCCCTGGCTGTTTTCTTCCAGAAGTCCTTTGCTCAGCACTCTCTGATTAGGACTTTTTTCCAGGGGGTGACTCATGTGCGTCCCCCACGTAAGCCTATGGTGCCTGTTTGGGATTTGAACTTGGTTTTGTCAGCCTTGCAGGGTGCTCCCTTTGAACATGTGCAGGATGCTGCCTTGGCCATTCTTACTCTCAAAGTTGTCTTTTTGGTTGCTATCACCTCTGTTAGGCGTGTGTCTGAGTTGGCGGCAATTTCCATTCAGCCGCCCTACTATGCGAGACACCTGGACAAGGTGGTGTTTCGCTTCAAGCCAGATTTTCTGTCTAAGGTAGTGTCTGCCTCTCATCTGAATCAGGACATTGTTCTCCCTTCATTGTGCCCTAATCCTAGTAATGCTAAGGAGAGGGTCTTGCATTCTTTGGATGTAGTTAGGTGTCTGAAGTACTATCTGGTGACTACTGCACCTTTCAGAAAAACTGATGCTCTTTTTGTGGTCCCTTCTGGTCCTAGGAAGGGGTTGGCTCCTGCCAAGTCTACTATCAGCAAATGGATCCATCAGGCTGTGATTCAGGCCTATTCTGCTAAGTGGAAGAATCCTCCCTTCCGCCTTACTGCTCCTTCCACTCGTGCTATTGGTGCCTCTTGGGCTTTTCAGCACCAGGCTTCTGTTGAACAAGTTTGCAAGGCCGCTACTTGGTCTTCTGTTCATACCTTTTCAAAGTTTTACAAGGTTGATGTTAGGGCCTCAACTGATGCTGCTTTTGGCCGGAAGGTTTTGCAGGCGGCAGTGGTCTAAACTGTCTGCTGTTAGCTTTGGGGATCCCACCCTACTTTATGGACACTGCTATTGGATGTCCCAAGTGTAAGTATTCTATTTGGAGCAGGACGTACTGTATACTAAGAATAATACAATTCTGTGATTACTCACCTGTAGATTTGGTATTATGAGTATACAGTATGTCCTGCTCCACCCCACCCTTGGTTTTGCATTATCTTGGATCCCCTGTATGGTGATTGTTATCATTGTTATAGTTACTAGTTTGGGTTTAATTCTCCCGGCTTCTCGTTAACTGCTTTTCAATGCTGGGGATTTGTGGGAGGCCCCTGAGTATTTGAGGGGCCGGGAGGAGCCTGTTTTCGATGTCTCTGCAGTCCAGCGCCATCTGGCGGAGTAATACCTAAGTGTAAGTATTCTATTTGGAGCAGGACATACTGTATACTCATAATACCAATTCTACAGGTGAGTAATCACAGAATTGTATTTTTTCCAAGTATACAGCACGTCCTGTTCCAGTAAATTCCTTACACTTGGGACATCCAAAAGCAGTGTCCGTAAGGTAGGGTGGGATCCCCAAAGTACAACGGCGAGCAGTTTAAACCACTGCCACCTGAAGAACTTTGCGGCCAAAAGCAGCATCAGCTGAGGCACTAACATCAACCTTGTAACACTTGAACGTATGAAAGTATGAACAGAAGACCAAGTTGGGGCCTTACAAACTTGTTCAACAGACGCCTGGTGCTGAAAGGCCCAAGAGGCACCAATAGCATGAGTGGAATGAGCAGTAAGGCGGAAAGGAGGTTCCTTTCCCTTTGCAGAATAGGCTTGCACCACCGCCTGATGGATCCACTTGCTGATAGTGGATTTAGCCAGAGGCAAACCCTTCCTAGGTCCAGAAGGGAGAACAAAAAGAGCATCAGTCTTCCTGAAAGATTCAGTAGCTACCAAATAAAACTTCAGAACCCTGACCACATCCAAGGAATGCAGAGTCCGCTCCTTGGAATTAGCAGGATTAGGACACAATGAAGGCAAAACAATGTCCTGATTGAGATGAAATGCAGACACAACCTTAGGCAGGAAATCTGGCTTATACCGAAACACCACCTTGTTGCTCAAAGTAAGGAGGCTTAATAGAAAGCGCCGCCAACTCAGAAACACGCCTAACAGAAGTGATAGCCACCAAAAAGGCTACCTTAAGAGTCAAAATAGGCAAAGCAGCCTCACGTAGAGACTCAAAAGGAGGACCCTGCAAAGCAGATAAAACCAAATTCAAATCCCAGACTGATAACATAGGCTTAAGTGGCAGGCGCACGTGAGTAACCCCCTGGAAAAAAAGTCTTTACCAAACGGTGGTTGGCAAAAGATCTTTGGAAGAAAATAGCCAATTTTGAAACATGTCCCTTGAGAGTACTAAGTTGAAGGCCCAGATCCAAACCATGCTGCAAAAATTCCAAGATCCTGGGAATAGAAAACACCCGACAGGGAAGAGACTTAGACTCACACCAAGCAATGTAAGCATGCAATACCCTATAGTAGATAAATGACGAGGACTTCTTCCTAGCCCGAATCATGGTAGTAACAACAGAGGCTGGCAACCCCTTATCCATCAAGATGAAGGTCTCAGCAGCCAGGCCATCAAAGCCAGCGTTTGTAAATTGGGATGGCATAGCTGCCCCTGAGTGAGCAGGTCTGGAACCTTGGGCAGGACATATTGATCTACTGCCAACTGCACGATGTGTGCGAACCACACCCTTCTTGGCCGACAGGGGGCCACCAGGATGGTTGGCACCCCTTCCTGTGCTATCTTGCGCAGCACCTTGCCCAGCAGAGGAAACGGAGGGAACACATAGAGGAACCGAAAACTCTTCCAAGACATGGCTAGCGCATCCATGGCTAAGGCCAGAGGGTCCTGGGACAGAGAGACAAAGACTGGAAGCTTGTGATTGTGACAGGACGCGAAAAGATCCACATCCGGCTGACTCCAGTGGTGGCACAGGGAGCGAAACACCCTGTTGCTGAGGGACCATTCTCCCAAACGAGAAGTCCCCCTGCTCAGGGAGTCCGACTCCAGATTTTCCACCCCCGGGATATACACTGCCGAGATGCAGGGACAATTCTCCTCCGCCCATGACAGTATCAGAGACACTTCCTTGAGGGCCCTCTTGCTCTGGGTCCCTCCCTGATGATTGATGTAGGCAACCACCGTCTGATTGTCCGAGCGGATCTGAACAGCTCAACCCCGAAGGTGTGGGGTCAATTGGGCGAGAACCAACATTACCGCCCTCAGTTCCAGGATGTTGATAGGAGTATGGGCCTCCTGGAGGCCCCACTGACCCTGGAATTTCAAGGACTTCCAGAATCCCCCCCAACCTGTCAGACTGGCATCTGTGGTGACAGTCTCCCAGCAAGGGGTCAGAAAGGTTCTGCCCACCAAGAGGTTCCTTGAGTTCAGCCACCACGAGAGGGACAGTCTGGCCAGGGGGGACAGAACAAACACCTGATCCAGGGACACAGGGTCCCGATCCCAAACTCATAAGAGGTGTAGCTGCAGAGGTCTCATGTGAAACTGAGCATAGGGTACCGCCTCGAAGTAAGACACCATCAGGCCCACCAGTTGCATCCCCTGCCGGATGGAGGGATGAGGACAAGAAAGAAGGAGCTGGGCCTGAGCTTGAAGACTCTCCACCTTCTGTTGAGGGAGAAAAACCTTGACCTGAGATGTATCCAGAGTCATGCCCAGAAAGGACTTCACCAGTGACGGGGACAAAAAAGACTTGGGATGGTTGATCACCCAGCCGAAGGATTCTAGTGTGGACACCACCATTTGGGCATCCAGTTCTGTCTGATGGAAGGACTGAGACGAGATCAGAATGTCATCCAAATAAGGAAGGATGCGAATGCCCTGAGATCTCAACAGAGCCATCCCACCCGCCAGCACCTTGGTGAATACCCTGGGAGCTGAGGTGATACCGAAAGGTAAGGCCACAAATTGGTAGTGCTGATCCCCCAGAGCAAACCTGAGAAATTTCTGATGACCTGGGAAGATTGGTACATGAAGGTAAGCGTCCTTGATGTCTACGGATGTCATGAAGTCGCCCGGGCGCAGAGTAGCGACTGCTGAGCGTAGGGTCTCCATGCGAAAATGCTTGAATCTGACAAACTTGTTAAGGTGCTTTAAATCCAGGATGAGCATGAGGGACCCATCATTTTTGGGAACAGTGAATAGATTGGAGTAGAAGCCTCTGCCCTTTCCCTGAGAGGCACAGGGCAAATGACCCCCAACTCCAAAAGGTTTCAGACCGAAAGCTGCAAGCCCTGAGCTGATAAATCTTGGAGACGGCCAGGCTGCAAACTCTATCTTGTATCCGGAGGACACCACCTCCTGAATCCATCTGTCTGCTACACGTGGCCTCCAGACGTGAGCAAAGAGCCGAAGCCGCCCCCCACCTGGAAGGGAGGATTTGGGCTTGGGACCCCATGAGAGCCCGGGACGGCCTCGTCCTCTACCCCTGCCCCAATGGTCTCTGCACGCCCAAGCAAAGGAAACTCCTCGACCTGCCCTGGAAGCGCGGAAGACGGGGATAGAAGCTCCGGTCCCCCGTAAGGGCCGAGGCGGCCTCCTACATTGAGGCAGCCTACCACCCCTGGCAAATAGGTCCAAGCGTTCACCAAAGAGCCGCAGCCCCTTAAAGGGAAAACCAGTAACCAGTGAGGGCCTTTTTTGGCAGCATTATCAGCCACCCACTGACAGAGCGTCGTATAGCCACCAACAGGGCAGAAGTCCTACCACACATTCTAATGGCATCATCCATGGCAGAAAGGATATATGCAATAAATTCATAGCAAAGTAGGAGAGATCTATAATCCTCACCTCCCACGTCATCAGAGGCCCCATCTATGAAACACTTAAGCAGCCCTTTAATAGCAATAGCCATTATGGCAGTGGCACAAACCGGGCGCAGTGCAGTCCCCACACAAGCAAAAGCATGACAGGACAGCTGGTCCAAGCGCCGGTCCTCACCATCCCGCAGGGTAGTAGTGTCAGGTGAATGCATGACTGATGTGTTAGACAACCATAGGACTGGCGCGTCCACCTCAGGAGGACATGACCAACGCTTAATCACAGCAGCGGGAAAAGGATACCTCCTGCCCCAACTCTTGGGCACCCCAAGTAGCTTACTAGGGCATTCCCACTCTTTGAACACCAGATTATTAAAGTGATTCTGCTCAGGGAACTCCAAGCATGGTTTAACAGAATGGAAAAGCTCACCCTGCTGCTGCGGAGCCACAGCAGGAGGGGAAATACAAAGCACTTCAAAAATGTGAGTCAATAACCTGTCAGTGTCATCTGAGGACCATGGGTCTTCTCCAAAGGGAGACCCGGTACCACCATATAACTTAGACTGTTCCTCAGAGGATTCTGAATCAGAGAATAATTCCCCCTCCTCGAGGGGGTAATAGCCAGAAAATGAGTAAAGTCCCTCATCCTCCACAGGAAAGAGGGAAGCAGCAGGAGATAAATGCCGCTTCTTAGCAGAAGCCTTACGCGGGGCTGACCCAGCAATATGCTTTTCAATGCTGGCCACCCGTGAAGCCAAGTCATATTGAGACTCCCCGCTAGTGTGCCCCTCACTGGGAGTCAGATGCAAGCGTGGGGGGCTAGGCGAAGCAGAAAGGGGCGCAGCACCGGAACCCGTAGCAGAGGACCCAGGCTGCCGTGCAAGTACATGCTGGGCGCAGGTCAAACACACCCTCCCACACACGCAACACACAGCTGGGCTTGTCCCGAAGGAACCCCAAGCACATTGTCCCCGGAAGCCTCCATATGGTGATTAGATACAGGCGTAACGGCCAATACAGGGACACAGCTAGCAATAGCCACCCTTTTTGGGATGCCCCCCCAAAGCCCGCTAGGGAAGGTGGGAGATTGGTAAGGGGCAGGGCCCGGGAGAACCACAGTCAAAGGTGACCCGCCTGCCAGACACAATAGGTATAAAATAAACTTCTCCAGCGCATACAGAGTAAAGCAATATAAAAACCCCGTAAGGGACTGACAGACCAAGCGGACAGATCGCTCAAAGAGGTAAGACACAGCCAGACCGCGTCGCAGCACCGCAATGACGAGGCCACAAAATGGCGCCGGCAGCAGAACCCAGAGCAGAGCTCCTTCAGCACCTGACCCTAGTGCTGTCCTACCTTCACTCGAACTGTCAGCCGAGGCTGGGAGGCAGCGGGTCCAGAAGGGGTGGATTAAGCCTGCAGGGCCCTAGGCTTGAAAAGCCCCACTCCCTGCGCAATAGAGAGCCATCTTCTATCTTTGCAGTCCAGACTGCAGAGAAACACAGGAAATTGGTGGGAGGTACTTGGCTATATATGGGGCCAGGAGTGGCCACAAGTCTTTCTGCAGTCCACTGCGCCACTTTGTGGCGGAATAACCCAAGTGTAAGGAATTTACTGGAACAGGACGTGCTGTATACTTGGAAAAAACAGCAAGTCCAATTGCCTTGATTAATTACTATAGATATACCAAGACTTAATGTGAATCTTTATGGTCATGCTGCCAAAGGTGCTTTCATTAACCCCACACCATGGAGGAATAAATGTACCTAGGTAAGCGGGACATCTTATTCACCTCTTCGCCATGATTATTATGGACTCATATATCTGTCTAGTAAATGTTATCTACTCATAAAATAAAACACCAAGCTAAAACTTTCTTCAGAGAACACTAAACATCAAAAAATATATTCCAAATGCTCGCATAGTATAGAAGCAGGAGCTGACTTGTTAGAAGGGTATTTTAAAGCATTTTAGCATATATACAAAATAACAGAGAAGATATACAGTATATTTTATTCTCTTTTGAAAGATCCTGATAAGTACAATTGATTCGGTCCCCAAACATTTCCCATGGGCCCATAAGCCACGCGCACAATCACCTCATTTAGTTCATTACTTTATGACTTAATTAACTTCACAGGGTGCTAGGAATAGCGTAGCAATGACTGAGCTGACACTTTATAGTAAACCACGGTTATGTAGTGATTCTCCAAGTTGTACTTTTGGAGATATCTGGGCTTAGTTCAGTCAATAAGTCCATGTTAAAGCCCTGTAACTGTCTCGGGTTCTTAGTCATAGATCTAGTCATCTAGTCTAGTAATCATAGATCCAGTTAGTAACATGTCAGAGGATTTCCTATATTGCTTCTATGGGTCTTTGGTAAAGCTTGTTTTTAGAGGCTCTTTTTTATTGGAGAGTATTTTAACTAGTAATAAAGGATGTTTTAAGTAAGGAGTGCGGACCCTCCTACTTCTTTTTGGACTGATTGGGCTTGAGACAGCCCGGGCCGAGCACCCTGCTATTTTTCAATGGTTGAGCATTAACTTTTTAACTACTTTTAAAGCCCTGTGACACCAGAGAAAAATGGGCTCCTGATTCGTATAGGAGCCTTATATTTAGTGCTGAGCATTAGCTTTGCATTATATAGCCTAAAACCTAATTCATTCACTAAATCTTAAAAATTACATTTGCGTGGGTTTCTGGTGTGTGTTCCAATTTTTGAGTAGGAAAAGAGGGACATCTCAACAAACCTCTCTTCTACCCTCATGGTTTCAGGGACCATTTTTAAATTTTTTGTGTGAATCCAGTCTCTCTGCTGCCTAAGGCAATCTATAGAAAGGCCTGCCCCCCCCCCCCCCCCCCCATCAAATAGTGAACTGCCTGTATATCAATTTTGATTGGTCCATGCCATAATGTTGTTTTAGTCAATTATTGATGGCCAATGACTGAATGTATAAAAAAAACAACATGATAGTGTGTAGTGGCGCCTCGCTGAACCATTGATTGTCGCCCTCATCTACAGGTGCTGTCTGAGGTGGCTGCCTCACCTGACCTCATTGCAGGTGCACCATGGTTAATGTAGAAAAAACATTCAGCAGAAGCTACTTTTTATCTATAGTAGCACTTAAATGTGTGCCGTAAATGGATTATCAGAGTCACTGCCAATACAGTTTATAAGCCATGTTAAAGCGCTGCTGAAGAGCAGCTACAGTAGCAGAGGCTGTGATGGCAGGTGACCAGGGTACCATGAGACATGGCTGGGGTACAACTGCTGGATGTGGTCAGACATGGCAAGAGCTGGCAACAGGGCATGGCACTGGGCACGGACAGATGTGGCATTGAGTCATTAGCAGAGACTGACATTGGATAGGGCAAAAATAGCACAGGTTGGCAACAGGGTTTGACTCAGTACACGGTTGAATAAGGCACGAGGCTTGGCACGTGATGTGGTCATATGTGCCACATATGACCACATCCTGTGCCACCCTCGTGCCATAGGTCAGCAACAGAACAGCAAGCATGCAAACCTCATAGGGCAGAAACAGCACATATGGCCATAACTTCAGGTATTGAATAGACATTCTCCAATCAGCTGGCACACTGACCTTACAGCTTCCACCATTGCTAGGCAGGTTGCAGCTGTTCTGGGTGGCTTTTCAGGAAGCATCGCTTAGGACTTAGTTTATAAGCCATGTTAAAGCACTGCCGAAGAGCAGCTACAGTAGCAGAGATGTTACAGTGGCTGGTGCTGGAGCAGCCTGTGTGGAAAAGGCCATAGGCTGTGATGGCAGGTGACCATGGACCACAACCAGGGCACCATTTCCCTTTTGAAATAACCTGGGGCTTCTCACACAGTCCAGCCTATCCCCTCTTGCTTTTATGAAGGGTGGGGTTGTCCCTAGATTCCAGACCACAAGGTTGAAGTTGTCCTTGGTGCCCCACAGTCAAAACTCAACCCTAATGGTGATACAGCTTAAACACTGTAACTCATATCCTGCACTGACAGCCTTAGAATCATGCATGGGGGGGGGGGGGGATACCCAACCATACCATAGTAACTCAGTGGTATCTTTTCAAGGTTGCCCATATCCACCACTACCCATATTTTGCCCCTTCATTGCTGAAGCCTCTGTTATAGAGCAACCAACTGGGAAGGATACTGGATGCAGGGCTAAGTGGAGATGTCATGGGTTGGCTGTGGGCTGGTATATTCACAGATTATTGGTCCCAGTCTGCCCCAGTTCCCTATAGTGTATATTTTACATAGACAAGAAAAAATGCGATTGAAGTGAGTATTTTGCAATAACATCATCATGAAACCTATTCCAAAGTCAGCTATATAAATACTGCTGATATAAACCTAACCTGCAGAGGTGTCAATGCCTGGTTCACCTAAAATTGTGCTGTTTTATTTCTGCACCAGCTGTCACGTGTGCACATTGAGTTCATTGCGGTTATGCCCCTGATCTCCACTGAACCACTTTTAAGATGGTAAAAAAGCATAATAAAAGAAAAAACCTCTGCACTCCCGAGGCAGCTGCCTCATATGGTCTTATTACAGGTGCACCCCTGCAGAAGAAGCTTAATCTTTTGCGTAAAGCTGATCCAACAATTTAAGAACAACTGTAGCTAATGGCCACGGCCCAAAGGGTAAATAAATGAGATAAAGGGGTTGATTCAGTACCACATTAGTGCATTTTTTGTATCTGGTGCCAAATGAGATTCATCCCTAGGTGTAAAAAGTGCACTACTGTTTTTTATATTTGGAAGTAAAAAGTGCCATTAAACTTCATTGTCTACTTAAAGTGGACCAACACCCAGGATTTTGACTATCCTGGGTATTGGTCCACTTCCCCGGGGCACCCCGATCGGGGGTGCCCCGCTGTGTGAAACCCCCCAGAAAGCCACCCTCGCGTCACTCTTGACGTGTGCGCGCCCGCGCCGGCCATTCAGAGACGGCCGGCGCGGGCGCGCGCACGTCTAGAGCAGCGCGAGTGAGGCGGCGGCGGCGGAAGCAGCAGCTGGAGAGGTAAGGTTTTTCGGGGGTTTTGGGGGGTTTACACCCCGCGGGACATCCCGATCTCGGCGATCACCTCAGGGTGTTGGTCCACTTTAAAGGGAAAGTCCAAATTTACAAATATTTGCAGACAGGGGAACTATGATGCAGGCAATAACTTTTTTTGACTGTAGGTCCCTTTTCACAGACATTACCGGGTCATCTTCATTTAGGATGCTGCTACAATTAAAGTTTCAGCAACCAACCAAAATGGGGCATGGAGCTCTGTATAATGGGGGACAGATGAGCACCACACTGCAGTGAAGCATGTTTCTTAGGAGAAGGTGTGGCTGCTGCACATGTCTTAAAGTGGACCAAAGGTTATAGATTACTTTTGGTCCAGTCACCATAATTCCTAGACAGCATGCCGACTTAAGATGCCCCATGGTTAGAATTAGAGCCCCCCCGCACGAATCCTGTGCACTTACCAAGCTGGATTCCAACACTGAAATGAAAGTGGACCAAAACCCACGCCATTCGGCCTGTGAATCTATAAGGTTTAGATCCACCTTATTTAAAAAGCTTTCAGTGTATCTGGAGAACATGGTGGTGACCAGGACAGAGCATTGACCCTGCATAAGAACAGAGATTGGCCCTACTGCTCAGAGAAGCGAGTCAGTTAAACCTGCTAATAAAATAAAGCAATGACACATACTGTAGTGCGTCTCTTTTTTGCCTGTTAGTGTCCTTTTAATTAAATCCACCATTCCATTCCAACCTCACAGTGACTTATTACCTTGTAAAGCGCTCTGTGGAGTTTGTACAGCAAAGGCGCCCGGCCCCACTGGCTGATGAGGATCATAAACGGCTGGACTTGCTCACCGCCACGAAACGCTAATGAACTCTGTGTAAGAATGTCACTGTGCCCCGGGGAATTTATAGCTGCAGGCTACAGAAAATAATACATGAGCCTATAAGAGAGATAAACAGACAGATAAATGGAGGATTGCAAAGCCTATCTATTTCTAAGGAGAGAGGCTGACACCTTTTAACGCAACGTGCGCATTAGTCACGCAAAGCCTGGAATTATTTACAAGCATTAATCAGAAAAGTGGGATATGCACCCAAATATATATGTTGTATGCACCCCTCTCATACATACACATCATCAAGCTGGTTTATTCCATGGGGACCTGGCCAGGGTGGGGGTGCTACTACTCTGTTAGGTAGACACTTAAAATGTGGGTGTAGGTTTGTGTTAATCCTACTAAATAAAGTAAGACTATTTAATTGACACACATAGATAATATAGCTACATGACTTCCTTTCTTACCACAGATGACTTTGGGGCTATTAATTTACCCCAGTGTACATATTCCCCACTGTGTGCGATGTTGAAATTTTGCTGCTAGAACTACTATGAATTTTCTATACATCTGACAGGTACACATATCTTGTATTTTTATCCCATGTCTTTTATAAAATTTGAATAATACTTACTTCAGTGTACCAGTCTTTTGAGAATATAATTCCTGTTATCATACTCTTTCCAATACAGACCTACATTACCATATACGCTATACCAGCTGTACTCAACTGGCGGACCTCGGCGCCAGATTTCTGGACCCTGGACCCGATAGCCTAGAACTCAGTTTCTTCTGTGTTGTCGTGCTCAGCACTGCCCCCTTTACTTGATCGGTGGTGTAGTGCTTAGTCTCCCTGTCAGTGTCATGGCACCCTGGCACCCAGCAATGCAATATGAAGTACTGCACGGGTGGGAAGTGGCAATGCAAGTTACACACAAACTTGTTACTCAATCTCTTTGCCCCATCCAATCCTGTCCCACTGCCCCAGCTCAGCCTCATTCATCCCTGTCCCGCCATCTCTGCCCCATCCATCTCCATCCCCCCAAATCAGCCCCATCCATTCCTGTCCCCCCAGCTCTGCCCCATCCATCCCAGCCTTTTTTAGTTTTGCCTGTGGAATCTATAGCCCCCCCCCCCCCTCCAGTGCATGGATTTTTAACTATCCACCCCGTGTGCGATAACCCCTGTCCGGACCTTCACCTCTCACTGGATGCCTATATATGGACCTTTACAAGAAGTGGCGCTATACCATATAAGAAGCCGCATAGGTGAAACTAGTATGCCCAGGTTGAATCACATTTTGAATTGTAAATGTAACCCACACGCCACACCAGGGCCGGCTGACATGTGGGGCGAGCTGTCACGAGTTCTTTAGGATCTTGAGGGATGGTTGGGATATGGGCTGGTGGAGTCACCACACAATGCAAATGTCTTTCCAAACTTTATTTGAAGCAAACACACGTCCACTTCAGCATCAGCAATAAGCAAAGTACTTCAAACTATTAGCAAACAGGCTCACAGGATCCCGGGGTCACTCTAGAGGCTGGGTACTGGTACCTTGTGTATTGGTGCTCAGTACACTCCTCTCCGCTCCACCTAGGCTCACACGGATGTCTCTCTGTGGTATCTCTCCGTCTTGCTCTGCACACTATAACTCCTCCTTGTGTAGTAGCTCCTTCTCAAAAGGGTTAATAAGCTCCATTCTGTACTCGGCACACTACAGACTCCTCTGCATGGCTATCTCCATGGTTCTATCTCAGCAATCCATGTTCTCTCTGCTCAATACATCATCTCTCGACAACAGCTCTGCACAGTCTGACAAGACTCAGACTCAGACAAGACTCCAACTCAGACAGCTCTTTACTGACTATTCTAGAACAATGTCAGCTCTTATATAACCTCTGTTGATGATGTCACTCTCCCACAGCAGCCTCTAGTGGTTAACTCCGGCACTGCTGTAATGTATTATGCAGCTAGGCTGTGTTATGCAGGGTTTTCTATGAGAGATTAGGTTACCCCAGTTTTTACCTGGGCCACACTCTCCCCCCCGAAAATAATGTCGTCCCCGACATCAGTGGGTTAACTGATGTAGACAGGTTGGTTGGTTGACCAAAGTTATGTCTGGTATGGGCTGTTATCCCATTTGAACTATGACCGCCTGAGTGGTTACCGGTATACCCTCAGAGGTCCCAGTAAAACGGGTTTAGTTTGTTTTTCAGATTTACTTGAGTAAGTGTTTCTGCACCTGTCTCTTTTTAAGTGAAAGGGAAGGGTTTGCCTAACACATAAACAATTGTAAACATTGTTAAATGATTGGTAATAACAGTAAGAATAATAACATCCTATTCTATAAATGCTAACTACATTCTCGAAGATTTTCCTGTAAGAGAATGCAAATGGTTAATAATGCATGAGTCCTTAAACAGTTTCTTGAATGTCCTAAGTCCATCAAGAAAAATATGAGAAAAAGGGTTTAAAGATTCAAAAGTCTTCTGAAAAACAGGTAGTTGGTATGTACCACACAGGTTGGTTTTACTGGCGTATGGGAAATGAAACAAGTTTCAGATTAACAGTTCTGGGTACGGCACTGGGTGTACCTAACGTATCATAGGTTATGGTCATAGGTCTTCTTCTTTCTCTAGTAGAGGTGTTTCTACTTGGTAGTACTTCTGATGTCTCAAGTTCCTCATTTTCTGTAACCTCAGGCTCAACTTCTTGGGTTGGTTCAAGTTCAACTTCTGGTTCTGGTTCAGCAGTTACTGGATCAACAAGTTCTGAGTCCATGGTTGGTTCAGCTGGTTCAGGATCTTCTTTTGGTTCTTCCACAGGTAACTCTGGAATTACTTCAGGACTTTGTTGAATTACACATCCTGAACGTTGGTTTCTGGATGTTTGGGGCACAAACTCTGTAGCTCTAGGATCTAATCGGCTCCTAGTTCTGCGATAGCGACCTCTTCTTTTTGGCATTCTCACAACATAAGAAACATCTTCTTCATCTGAACTATTAGAGTTGTTTGTTAGAACAGGTGGTTCTTCAAGTTGTAGTTTTCTTCTTGAAGCTCGAGGTTGAGTTCTTACTTCAGGTGGAGGTTTATCTGGTGGTAAGTAGTCACAAGGTAGTAACAAGTTTCGGTGTAGGATTCTTGTTTTGTTGCTTCCTGTTTCTGGTTTAACTTCATAAACTGGACTGTCTTCGCTTTTTCTTTTAACAACTACATAGATTTTGTCTTCCCAATAAGATCTTAGTTTTCCAGGTCCACCTCTCTCATGTAGGTTCCTGACGAAAACACGACTCCCAGGTGTCAATTCTGCTCCATGACATTTTCTATCATAGTGTTGTTTATTTTTGTGCTGTCCTTCAGTCACAACTTTAGAAGCAATGTTGTAGGCTTCAGTCATGCGTTCTTTCCAGGCACGAACATATTCAGGATAACTTCTGTAAGTGTCTGAAACTGGAGTATCAAACATGATATCAATTGGTAGTCTTGGTGATCTCCCAAATAAAAGATAGAATGGGGAGTAACCTGTTGCGTCACTCTTGGTACAGTTGTAGGCATGCACCAACTTTGGTAAGGAATTCTTCCAATCTCTCTTTTCTTCAGAGGTCAAAGTCTTTAGCATTGACAGTAAGGTACGGTTGAAACGTTCTACTTGTCCATTACCTTCTGGATGGTAAGGAGTTGTATGAGACTTCTGGATTCTACAGTATTTTCCTAGTTTGGCAAAGAGTTGGTTTTCAAACTCTCTTCCTTGATCATGATGGAACTTGGTTGGAAATCCAAAGTTCAGAGCGAAATCATTAAAGATCTTCTCTGCTGCTGTTTTTCCAGACTTGTTGGTAGTTGGATAAGCTTGTGCAAACCTGGTGAAATGATCCATGACCACGAGGATATATTCATAACCTCCTTTACACTTGTCAAGGTGCAGAAAGTCTACGGACACCATCTCAAATGGGTAGGTTGTTGTGATATTTCCCATGGGTGCTCTTGTCGGTCTGTAAGGGTGTTTATCTTTCAAGCAACCGCATTCTCTTGACACATAGCATTCAATGTCTCTTTGCATGTATGGCCAAAAGAAACGTTCACGGATTAAATTCACAATTCTTTCTATTCCTAAGTGTCCCATTTCTTCATGAAGTTCTTTCAACACCAAGCGATGGTACATCTTTGGCAACACTAATTGTGAGTTTTGTCCTCTCTTGCGATGTAGAATTACTTCTGAAGTCAGGAATAACTTAGACCAATTCCTGGTCTTGTTGTCTGTGTAGACCACAAACTCTGGACTGTAGTACAGATAGTCTCTGAATCTTTCACAGATGGCCCATTTCATAGCCAGGAACTCTAACTTCCCAGAATGCAAATGGTAGTTCTTCTCAGCTGGTGTCAATGTTCTTGACCATAGCCAATAACTCTCAACTGGCTGTTTTGACGTTGATATAGGACTGCTCCAAGTCCAAATTGAGACGCATCACAATGTAGGATGAATGGACTATTGAAGTCTGTATATGCCATGACTGGTGGATGGATTAAACAGTAAACTAGTTCTTCCAATACTTCCTGGTGACGAAAAGTCCAGTTGATAGGTTGTTGGGCAGAAGCAGAAAATCTTCCTTTGGGTTTAGTTCTGCTTTGATTCATCTTCTTTTCCTCTGGCGTCACAGCACTTGAAGTTCCTGCCAAGAGAGCATATAATGGAGACGCAATCTTGGAAAAGTTCTGGATGTATGTTCGGTAGTAGGATAGAAAACCTAGGATCTTCCTCAGCTCTCCTACAGTAGATGGAGGTTTGTTCTTCAATGCCATCACTGGAGCAATTCCTCTTGGATCCATAGTGTAACCTTCTCTAGACACAATCTTCCCGAGGTATCTGACTTGTTTCATGAATAACTCACACTTCTTTGGTGTTAATTTCACGCCATGTTGCTGGTAACGCTGTAAGACGATTCTCACATGTTCCACATGGTCAGCAAACGACTTGCTATGGACAAGGTTATCATCCAAGTAAGGTTGGCAAATGTCATCTCTCAGGCCTTCCAAACACGTTTCCATGCTTCTCTGGAATTCTGCAGGAGCATTACTGAGTCCAAAGGGAATACGGATCCATTCATACTATCCCCAAGGAGTGATGAAACTGTTAATGGTCTGCTGGATTCTTCAATTAAACCTTGATGGTACGCTTTGTCCTGGTCCAGGACAGAAAACCAAGTATTCCTGACAACTGGTCAAGCATGTCTTGAATCTTGGGTAAAGGATGACGATCTGGCATGGTTCTTTGATTCAACTCTCTGTAGTCACAGCAAAGTCTTAGAGTTCCATCTTTCCTCCTGACACAAACAATAGGAGATGAGTAGGATGACTTGGACTTCTGGACCCATCCTCTATTGATGAGATCTTGCAGGTACTCTTTCACTTCTTTGTGCAGGAGCTTTGGCACTGACCGGTAACCCTTGGTCACTGGAGTAGTGTCTTTCAGGTTAATCTTCATTTTCAGTGAAGGAATGCAACCAACATCATGGTCATCTTTGGCGAAGGCATGACACTCTTCTCTCAGCATCTGTCTCACCATCCTTTGTTCTTCTGGTCGCAGATGTTCTAAGGACACTGGTGGATCCCATCTTTCTCTTGATGGTGGTCTTCTCTCAGGTGGACAGTTGTTCACTTTGGGAGATGAGCTGGTACTATCAGGAGATGATTGTACTGGTCTCACATCAGCTGGGTATACAGTTTTGACAGCTTCTAGGTGTCCCAAAGAAGTTTTAGGTTCAAGTGTCACATCATGTCTTGTAGAATTCACCACTAACACACTTTTGCAAATCCACTATAAGGAACAGTTACCACAGTCTCGCCTGTGATGATTCCTTCTGGCAGCTGTATAGGATCTGTTGGCACAAACAGCATCTGCTGAGGTCTTGATCTAGGTCCGACTCTGACACCACACTTCACTCCTACTGCGGTATGGGCAGGAATGGTAGTTGAACGCAGGCCTACCTTGACTTCTCTGACTGCTACTGGGGTCTCGGTTTTCTTCAATGCTTGGACAACTCTCTCCGCTGCTCTGTTTGGTAACGAAAAGGATGTGGAAACTGAGTCTACTAATGGAGTAAAAGTCTTTGTTCTGTGGATCACTTCTGTAATCACGTTATAACCAATGATTGGCTGCCACCCATTGGTCACCGGTGATCAGGAATGGTACTAACAGTTGACAAGGTCTACTGTTCTTGGCGTGCAGTTGGAATGTCACTTCAACCCATCCCAGGAAGGGTATCACTGTTTGGTTTGCAGCTCTACCACTGAGTGGGCCAGGCCCTACCAAATCATTGACGGACCTGAGTCTGATGTGAGGTAAGTGGCACCTTCTTCAGTCTTCATTCAGGATACTGACTTGAGCTCCTGTGTCCCACAAGGTTTTGCAAGACAGTCCATCTAGTTTACAATGGATCATACACTTTCCTCCAACAAGATCAATCAACTTAGGCTGGTCTTCAAAGGTACTTCCTTCTGAACCCCCAAATCTATCTGGTGGATCAGGTTGGTATAAGACAGTCTATCCCTTTGCTCTCGCTCTCCAATCTGGCCATTAATTCTGAATTCTTTTCTAATGGTGATCTCTTGCATAGGACTGGTTCTCTTTACTGGCGTTTCAGGCTTTGACTTGCCAGAAGAATGACTAGAGCCCAAAAAAGTAGCTGACTCCAACATAGTCTGTTGTAAGGCTTGGATCTGCTCTTGTACCTGTTGCAGCACCTTCCGTGGTGAGGGTCTTTCCTCTGCTGGCTCAGGACCTATCTCTTCTATCCCAGTCCCTAAGGTGGCAATAAACTGGGTTAATTTCTGCAAAAAGGCCATGGTAACCTCCTCTTCCTCACCTTCTTCCACCTCATCTATCACAGCATTAATGGCTGCCGTCAGATGTCGGCAGGTGCGTGCCTGGGAAAGTCTCTCACTGGGTACTTTAACAAACTTTGCCACTGAAATCAGTTCTGCATGGGTTAATGGCAATAGGGAGGCACTGATAACTGTTGTGGCACATCCATTTCTACTTCTCTTGTCAAGTCACACACTTTACAATTCAAACAGTTCAAAGATGCAATAGCAGTGTACTGTCTCTTTAAGATGCTTGGGCGCTTGCTGCGGTTGGACGCTGCTAGCTGAGATGGTCACAACAATTATTCTTAATACTTTATTCAGTCTCTGTATGATGCAGTGGTTTGATGAGCAGGCAATGACGCTGGCTTTATTACACGTGGCTGCGCTGTGCTGAGTATCAAGTTAAGAGTTGCTACGCTGGGGAACTGCGCTGTGCTGGGAACTTTCAACGTCTCTATGAACAGGTGCGTTTCTACTGTTACACAAGGCAATGATGACGCTGCTGGGTGAGGGCGGTTAGACGGCAAATCACACTCAGGAAGGCGAGCTGGCAATCTGTTACAGCAACTTTGCGCTCTTTCTAGGCTGTTCCTGCTGCCTGGGCGTCTCGCTCTGACTCTCGCGAGTTCTCGGCCCAGCGCATGCAGCTGACCGTTAGATGCGCAGTTACCTGACAATGGCGCCGACAGTTCAGTACACAGTTAACCCCTCACGCGCCACTCCCGGTTTCTTGCTGGGTCTTCGGGCCCTGTCCCCTCGTCAAGCCCCCCAGAGTCTCCCTCTCGGGTTGCCTAGGGCACCTCCACTTAAGGGTAGTCACCCCCTTTCAATTTCCAATAACACTCCCACGCGGTGCAGCAGTTTCTGTCCCCGCGTGCCGTCACTTTAAGAGTCACTGGGGCATCCCAAGTCCTCCAAAATCCCCGTACACGGCCACCAAATTTTGTAACCCACACGCCACACCAGGGCTGGCTGACATGTGGGGCGAGCTGTCACGAGTTCTTTAGGATCTTGAGGGATGGTTGGGATATGGGCTGGTGGAGTCACCACACAATGCAAATGTCTTTCCAAACTTTATTTGAAGCAAACACACTTCCACTTCAGCATCGGCAATAAGCAAAGTACTTCAAACTATTAGCAAACAGGCTCACAGGATCCCGGGGTCACTCTAGGGGCTGGGACTATGCTACTGGTACCTTGTGTATTGGTGCTCAGTACACTCCTCTCCGCTCCACCTGGGCCCACACGGATGTCTCTCTGTGGTATCTCTCCGTCTTGCTCTGCACACTATAACTCCTCCTTGTGTAGTAGCTCCTTCTCAAAAGGGTTAATAAGCTCCATTCTGTACTCGGCACACTACAGACTCCTCTGCATGGCTATCTCCATGGTTCTCTCTCAGCAAGCCATGTTCTCTCTGCTCAATACATCATCTCTCGACAACAGCTCTGCAAGACAAGACAAGACTCAGACTCAGACAAGACGCCAACTCAGACAGCTCTGTACTGACTATTCTAGAACAATGTCAGCTCTTATATAACCTCTGTTGATGATGTCACTCTCCCACAGCAGCCTCTAGTGGTTAACTCCGGCACTGCTGTTATGTATTATGCAGCTAGGCTGTGTTATGCAGAGTTTTCTATGAGAGATTAGGTTACCCCAGTTTTTACCTGGGCCTCGATTATGTAATAATATAAGATGGTATATGTACTGTAAAGTCCGCAGTGTATAATGTATCAAAACTATTATTTTTACCCTTGAAGATTAACTCCCTCCTTTTACTCATATAATCAATAAATGTATGAATTTTAGGACTAAAAGACATTAGTTTTTTTTTTAATTAGGCGTGGTGAAACTTAGAGGCAAATATACTCTAGTTGGGATATGCCTGTGCCCAACAAACCTCTTTTTCTTTGGCAGTGCTAGTAGCCCTTAGTTAATACCAGCCTGCGGCAGGATCACACCTAACCAAACTGTTGCTTCTTTTGAGATCAACACATCTTCCAAATTACAAGTTAATAACTTCACCTATAACTAGAAAGATAGATGGATGGATAGATAGATGTGGGGCAGGGACACATATAAAGCAAACATTTATGTTAAACAGCTGCACTAGTAACATAGATCTTTATTTACTCTTTCACCACTTGACATGGTAAAGGGTCCCACGGGGGCCTAGAAGGCCAGTTCCCCGACATGCTGGTGGGTGGCTTGCTGATACAGTGCATGGCATGTGGCCAAAGTGCATGAATGTTTTTGGTCAACCTGTTTGTGGTTCAGCTCCTTTTGCTTAAAAAAAAAAAAACACGCTCCCACCAGTGCACCAGACATAGGGGCTGGTAAGCTCGGGCCCAGAGACCGAGCATTCTACCAGCATGTGTAAACACCCTGCCATCCTGCTAGAGGGAATGCCCTGGCGCCGGGAAAGGAGCCTTTTATATTCCAGTGGCCTCTGGGGACTCCCCTCCATGCATTGTGTGTCATTTTAAAGTGGATGCCTAGTGAATGATTTTTTTTTAAATCGGTGTTGTTCCGAGCGTAGGAGAGCATCCCATTTGTGGATGCCCCCTTGTGCATTAGAAGCACAGAATGGATCTCCTCGATTCCCCCGGTGAAACCCAGCACTCTGAGTGGCCGGCACAGTCAAGAGGCTTCCAACACTTGGCTCGGAAACGTAACTGGCTGGAACCCACGTGACTGCGCCAGCCAATCAGACCGGTGGATATCTCCTGGGGAATGTGGAGGTAAGATTTCTCCCGTTCTGCAATTGGAATGCCCCAACTTACCTGAACACTGGCAGTTATTTAATCCTGGGAGCAGTGTGGCTGCACTTCTGCACAGATTGGGTGATTGACCTGTCACTCAAGGTCCCAGACTTGGCTTCTGTGCAAAGTGCCAGCCTAGCACAGGAGGAGAGGGTGGTGTGTTACAGAATGCTTGGACTTCATCAGGAACGATAACACAGATTAATCATATGTTGAGCCTCAGAAGCCGCTAAGCCGTTACCCCACATAGGGGTGACCAGCCCATCTTCGTACCTGCAGTCATGCTGTGGCCCGGAAATCTTGTCCTTGGAAATCCTTGTCACAGTCCAGAGAGCTGCATAGAGACATAATAATAAGGTCATGTAGGTAGCGGGCAGGCGGCCAAGCAGGGAGATCACAGGTAACTGTATCCGGGCACTATAAATAACCAGCAGAACTCCTATTTATACATCATTGACAATGATAGCTTGTTTTTACGCCACTAATATTGATTCCTGTAGATCAGACAATACTCACCTGCCCCCTCACATCACTGGCCATAATCTGTTACCCTAACTCCTGATCCAGCCCCACACTGGCCATACAGTTTGGTTATACAATGACGCTGCATGGACTTCCTGTAATGTATGGCATCATCCTGAGCAGCCTGTCCAGAGAGGACATTACAATGGCCATACACCATATAGAACTTATTTCACACAATGAGATGCTGACCACATCCTCAGTTACCCTCTAGTCTGGGGAGTGTTCCTGCCCCCAGCCTATCTAAATGGCTACAGCTACAGGGGAGCTGGGGATGTGGCCCCTGCAAAGGTAGAGCTGTGAGAGCTGCTGGTAGAGGTGATACTAGCGATACCAGGGGTTTCACACAGTGAGCATCCCAATCTTGGATGACCCAGGGGCAGGCTAGTATTCAGCCCTTTTTTATTCCATGACCACGTCATGCGGCTTTTTAGAGGCTTAAACCTATAGACTCCTGTTCATCTGTACCAGGACCAAATGCCCCATTACCATGTCTCAACCCATAGGCCCATGATCATATCATATCATGATTTGACCCACAGACCCATTTATCTGTACCAGACATAACCCATAGTCCCATACATCTGTAATAGACCCAGTGAATAGCCCCATGTATCTGTACCAGGCCCAATACATAGCCTCATTCATCTGTACCAGACCCAATGCATAGCCCTATTCATCTGCACCAGAGACAAAGCATAGTCCCATTCAGCTGTAGCAGACCCAATGCATAGCCCCATTCATCTGTACCAGAACCAATATATAGCCCCATTTATCTGTACCAGACCCAATGCATAGCCCCATTCATCTGTACCAGAATCAATATATAGCCCCATCCATCTGTACCAGACCCAATGCATAGCCCCATTCATCTGTACCAGAATCAATATATAGCCCCATATATCTGTACCAGACCCAATGCATAGCCCCATTTATCTGTACCAGAACCAATATATAGCCCCATTTATCTGTACCAGACCCAATGCATAGCCCCATTCATCTGTACCAGAACCAATATATAGCCCCATTCATCTGTACCAGAACCAATATATAGCCCCATTTATCTGTACCAGAACCAATATATAGCCCCATTTATCTGTACCAGACCCAATGCATAGCCCCATTCATCTGTACCAGAATCAATATATAGCCCCATCCATCTGTACCAGACCCAATGCATAGCCCCATTCATCTGTACCAGACCCAATGCATAGCCCCATTCATCTGTACCAGACCCAATGCATAGCCCCATCCATCTGTACCAGACCCAATGCATAGCCCCATTCATCTGTACCAGACCCAATGCATAGACCCATTCATCTGTACCAGACCCAATGCATAGCCCTATTCATCTGTATCAGACCCAATGCATAGCCCCATTCATCTGTACCAGACCCAATGCATAGACCCATTCATCTGTATCAGACCCAATGCATAGCCTTATTCATCTGTACCAGACCCAATGCATAGACCCATTCATCTGTATCAGACCCAATGCATAGCCTTATTCATCTGTACCACACCCAATGCATGGCCCCATTCATCTGTACCAGACCCAATGCATAGACCCATTCATCTGTATCAGACCCAATGCATAGCCTTATTCATCTGTACCAGACCCAATGCATAGCCCCATTCATCTGTACCAGAATTTATATATAGCCCCATCCATCTGTACCAGATCCAATGCATAGCCCCATTTATCTGTACCGGAACCAATATATAGCCCCATTTATCTGTACCAGACCCAATGCATAGCCCCATTCCATCTGTACCAGAATCAATATATAGCCCATTTATCTGTACCAGACCCAATGCATAGCCCCATTCATCTGTACCAGACCCAATGCACAGCCCCATTCATCTGTACCAGATCCAATGCATAGCCCCATTCATCTGTACCAGACCCAATGCATAGCCCCATTCATCTGTACCAGACCCAATGCATAGCCCCATTCATCTGTACCAGAATTAATATATAGCCCCATCCATCTGTACCAGATCCAATGCATAGCCTCATTCATCTGTACCAGACCCAAAGCATAGCCCCATTCATCTGTACCAGACCCAATGCAAAGCCCCATTCATCTGTACCAGACCCAATGCATAGCCTCATTCATCTGTACCAGACCCAATGCATAGCCCCATTCATCTGTACCAGACCCAATGCAAAGCCCCATCCATCTGTACCAGACCCAATGCAAAGCCCCATTCATCTGTACCAGACCCAATGCATAGCCCCATTTATCTGTACCAGACCCAATGCATAGCCCTATTCATCTGTATCAGACCCAATGCATAGCCTTATTCATCTGTACCACACCCAATGCATGGCCCAATTCATCTGTACCAGACCCAATGCATAGCCCTATTCATCTGTACCAGACCCAATGCATAGCCCTATTCATCTGTATCAGACCCAATGCATAGCCTTATTCATCTGTACCACACCCAATGCATGGCCCAATTCATCTGTAGCAGAACCAATGCATAGCCCTATTCATCTGTACCAGACCCAATGCATAGCCCCATTTATCTGTACCAGACCCAATGCATAGCCCCATTCATCTGTACCAGATCCAATGCATAGCCCCATTCATCTGTACCAGACCCAATGCATAGCCCCATTCATCTGTACCAGACCCAATGCATAGCCCCATTCATCTGTACCAGACCCAATGCATAGCCCCATTCATCTGTAGCAGACCCAAAACATAGTCCCATTCATCTGTACCAGACCCAATGCATAGCCCCATTCATCTGTACCAGACCCAATGCATAGCCCCATTCATCTGTAGCAGACCCAAAGCATAGCCCCATTCATCTATACCAGACCCAATGCATAGCCCCATTCATCTGTAGCAGACCCAAAGCATAGCCCCATTCATCTATACCAGACCCAATGCATAGCCCCAATGATCTGTACCAGAATCAATATATAGCCCCATTCATCTATACCAGACCCAATGCATAGCCCCATTCATCTGTAGCAGACCCAATGCATAGACCATTCATCTATACCAGAACCAATGTATAACCTCATTCATCTATACCAGACCCAATGCATAGCCTCATTCATCTGTACCAGACTCAATGAATAGCCTCATTCATCTGTACCAGACCCAATGCATAGCCTCATTCATCTGTACCAGACCCAATGTATAGCCCCATTCATCTGGACCAGAACCAATGCATAGCCCCATTCATCTGTACCAGAACCAATATATAGCCCCATTTATCTGTACCAGAACCAATGCATAGCCCTATTCATATGTACCAGACCCAATGCACAGACCATTTATCTGTACCAGACCCAATGCATAGTCCCATTCATCTGTACCAGACGCAATGCATAGTCCCATTCATCTGTACCAGACCCAATGTATAGGGCCATTCATCTGTACCAGACCCAATGTATAGGGCCATTCATCTGTACCAGACCCAATGTATAGCCTCATTCATCTGTACCAGACCCAATGTATAGGGTCATTCATCTGTACCAGACCCAATGTATAGGGTCATTCATCTCTACCAGACCCAATGTATAGGGTCATTCATCTGTACCAGACCCAATGTATAGGGTCATTCATCTGTACCAGACCCAATTTATAGGGTCATTCATCTGTACCAGACCCAATTTATAGGGTCATTCATCTGTACCAGACCCAATGTATAGGGTCATTCATGTGTACCAGACCCAATGTATAGGGTCATTCATCTGTACCAGACCCAATGTATAGGGTCATTCATCTGTACCAGACCCAATGCATAGTCCCATTCATCTGTACCAGACCCAATGCATAGCCCCATCCATCTGTACCAGACCCAATGTACAGGGTCATTCATCTCTACCAGACCCAATGTATAGGGTCATTCATCTGTACCAGACCCAATTTATAGGGTCATTCATCTGTACCAGACTCAATGTATAGGGTCATTCATCTGTACCAGACCCAATGTATAGGGTCATTCATCTGTACCAGACCCAATGTATAGGGTCATTCATCTGTACCAGACCCAATGTATAGGGTCATTCATCTGTACCAGACCCAATGTATAGGGTCATTCATCTGTACCAGACCCAATGTATAGGGTCATTCATCTGTACCAGACCCAATGCATAGTCCCATTCATCTGTACCAGACCCAATGTATAGGGCCATTCATCTGTACCAGACCCAATGTATAGGGCCATCCATCTGTACCAGACCCAATGTATAGGGTCATTCATCTGTACCAGACCCAATGCATAGCCTCATTCATCTCTACCAGACCCATTGTATAGGGTCATTCATCTGTACCAGACCCAATGCATAGTCCCATTCATCTGTACCAGACCAAATGTATAGGGTCATTCATCTGTACCAGACCCAATGCATAGCCTCATTCATCTCTACCAGACCCAATGTATAGGGTCATTCATCTGTACCAGACCGAATGTATAGGGTCATTCATCTCTACCAGACCCAATGTATAGGGTCATTCATCTCTACCAGACCGAATGTATAGCCTCATTCATCTCTACCAGACCCAATGTATAGGGTCATTCATCTGTACCAGACCCAATGCATAGCCCCATTCATCTGTACCAGACCCAATGTATAGGGCCATTCATCTGTACCAGACCCAATGTATAGGGCCATCCATCTGTACCAGACCCAATGTATAGGGTCATTCATCTGTACCAGACCCAATGCATAGCCTCATTCATCTCTACCAGACCCATTGTATAGGGTCATTCATCTGTACCAGACCCAATGCATAGTCCCATTCATCTGTACCAGACCCAATGTATAGGGCCATTCATCTGTACCAGACCTAATGTATAGGGCCATTCATCTGTACCAGACCCAATGTATAGGGTCATTCATCTGTACCAGACCCAATGTATAGGGTCATTCATCTCTACCAGACCCAATGTATAGGGTCATTCATCTCTACCAGACCCAATGTATAGCCTCATTCATCTCTACCAGACCCAATGTATAGGGTCATTCATCTCTACCAGACCCAATGTATAGCCTCATTCATCTCTACCAGACCCAATGTATAGGGTCATTCATCTGTACCAGACCCAATGCATAGCCCCATTCATCTGTACCAGACCCAATGCATAGCCTCATTCATCTGTACCAGACCCAATGCACAGACCATTTATCTGTACCAGACCCAATGCATAGTCCCATTCATCTGTACCAGACCCAATGTATAGGGCCATTCATCTGTACCAGACCCAATGTATAGGGTCATTCATCTGTACCAGACCCAATTTATAGGGTCATTCATCTGTACCAGACCCAATGCATAGTCCCATTCATCTGTACCAGACCCAATGCATAGTCCCATTCATCTGTACCAGACCCAATGTATAGGGCCATTCATCTGTACCAGACCCAATGTATAGGGTCATTCATCTGTACCAGACCCAATGTATAGGGTCATTCATCTGTACCAGACCCAATGCATAGTCCCATTCATCTGTACCAGACCCAATGTATAGGGCCATTCATCTGTACCAGACCCAATGTATAGGGTCATTCATCTGTACCAGATCCAATTTATAGGGTCATTCATCTGTACCAGACCCAATGTATAGGGTCATTCATCTGTACCAGACCCAATGTATAGCCCCATTTATCTGTAACACACCCAGTGATTAGCCTCCAGAACCAATATAGAGCCCAATTTATCTGTACCAGACCGAATGCATAACCCCATTCATCTGTATCAGACCCAAACCCCATTGCCCCATTCATCTGTACTACCACATTCATGTTGATGGTCCTGCTCCACAGCTCGTTATATTTGGCACCAACGTAAGGCACAGCCACATTCTATCTGTTCTATCACGTATCTGTATGTGTCCATTTAAGAGGTGAAGTAATGGTAATGGTGGGTGCTGTGAGGTGAGTATAGTCTATGAGGGCCAGTCCCCACAGGAAAGCACTGGGGACAGCACAGAACAGGGGACAGCACAGCACAGGGACACAGGGGACAGCACAGCACAGGGACACAGGGGACAGCACAGCACAGGGACACAGGGGACAGCACAGCACAGCACAGGGACACAGGGGACAGCACATGGGCACAGGGGCTGGCAGTGGGGACAGCACAACACAGGGACACAGGGGCTAGCAGTGCGGACAGCACGGCACAGGGACACAGGGGCTGGCAGTGGGGACAGCACAGCACATGGGCACACACAGGGGCTGGCAGTGGGGACAGCACAGCACAGGGACACATACAGGGGCTGGCAGTGGGGACAGCACAGCACAGGGACACAGGGGACAGCACGGCACAGGGACACAGGGGCTGGCAGTGGGGACAGCACAGCACAGGGACACAGGGGACAGCACAGCACAGGGACACAGGGGCTGGCAGTGGGGGCAGCACAGCACAGGGACACGGGACAGCACGGCACAGGAAAGCACAGGGACAGCACAGCACAGGGACACAGGGGCTGGCAGTGGGGACAGCACAGCACAGGGACACACACAGGGGCTGGAAGTGGGGACAGCACAGCACAGGGGACAGCACGGCACAGGGGCTGGCAGTGGGGACAGCACGGCACAGGGGCTGGCAGTGGGGACAGCACAGCACAGGGACACAGGGGACAGCACGGCACAGGGGCTGGCAGTGGGGACAGCACAGCACAGGGACACAGGGGACAGCACGGCACAGGAAAGCACAGGGATAGCACAGCACAGGGACACAGGGGCTGGCAGTGGGGGCAGCACAGCACAGGGACACACACAGGGGCTGGCAGTGGGGACAGCACAGGGACACAGGGGACAGCACAGCACAGGGGCTGACAGTGGGGACAGCACAGCACAGGGACACAGGGTCTGGCAGTGGGGACAGCCCAGCACATGGACACAGGGACAGCACGGCACAGGAAAGCACAGCACAGGGACACAGGGGCTGGTAGTGGGGACAGCACAGCACAGGGACACAGGGGACAGCACGGCACCGGAAAGCACAGGGAAAGCACAGCACAGGGACACAGGGGCTGGCGGGGGGGGGCAGCACAGCACAGGGACACGCGCAGGGGCTGGCAGTGGGGACAGCACAGGGACACAGGGGACAGCACGGCACAGGGGCTGACAGTGGGGACAGCACAGCACAGGGACACAGGGGCTGGCAGTGGGGACAGCACAGCACAGGGACACAGGGGACAGCACGGCACAGGAAAGCACAGCACAGGGACACAGGGGCTGGCAGTGGGGACAGCACGGCACAGGGACACGGAACAGCACGGCACAGGAAAGCACAGGGAAAGCACAGCACAGGGACACAGGGGCTGGCAGTGGGGGCAGCACAGCACAGGGACACAGGGGCTGGCAGTGGGGGCAGCACAGCACAGGGACACGCGCAGGGGCTGGCAGTGGGGACAGCACAGGGACACAGGGGACAGCACGGCACAGGGGCTGACAGTGGGGACAGCACAGGGACACAGGGTCTGGCAGTGGGGACAGCCCAGCACATGGACACAGGGACAGCACAGCACAGGGGCTGACAGTGGGGACAGCACAGCACAGGGACACAGGGGCTGGCAGTGGGGACAGCACAGCACAGGGACACAGGGTCTGGCAGTGGGGACAGCACAGCACAGGGACACACACAGGGGCTGGCAGTGGGGACAGCACAGCACAGGGACACAGGGGACAGCACAGCACAGGAAAGCACAGGGGCTGGCAGTGGGGACAGCACAGCATAGGGACAGCACGGCACAGGGAAAGCACAGCACAGGGACACAGGGGCTGGCAGTGGGGGCAGCACAGCACAGGGACACGCGCAGTGGGGACAGCACAGGGACACAGGGGACAGCACGGCACAGGGGCTAACAGTGGGGACAGCACAGCACAGGGACACAGGGGCTGGCAGTGGGGACAGCCCAGCACATGGACACAGGGACAGCACAGCACAGGGACACAGGGACAGCACAGCACAGGGGCTGGCAGTGGGGACAGCACAGCACAGGGCCTGGCAGTGGGGACAGCACAGGGACACAGGGTCTGGCAGTGGGGACAGCACAGCACAGGGACACACACAGGGGCTGGCAGTGGGGACAGCACAGGGACACACACAGGAGCTGGAAGTGGGGACAGCACAGGGACACAGGGGCTGGCAGTGGGGACAGCACAGCACAGGGACACACACAGGGGCTGGCAGTGGGCGGCAGCGCAGGGGTTAAGTTGTCCTTTGTGGAGGGATGGCTCACCTCCCTCCCCCTCATGGTCCTCCCCTCCCCCTCCTCCTCCAGCCTCCCTCCATTCCTCCCTCCCTCCATTCCCTTTCCCAGCCGGAGAGCGGTCGCCTCTCTTCCCCGCACAAGCAGCGGCCCGAGGGGAGCGGGCAGCGCCGACAGGCCGGGGATCGGGGCCCAGCCGCCATGGCTAGCGGAGGTAAGCGGGGGGATGGGGGGCAGGCCTGGGCCCCGGGGTCTCCGGTACCTGGAGCTGAATGGGGCGGCAGACATAGGGCATTGTGTGTATATATTATGTATGTATGTCGGGGGAATGGCACCTATGTCACACACGTCTGTCTATGAGGGAGGGCTTCAGGTGCTCTGCTATGGCTGAGAGGTATCCGGTGTCATTCAGCTGCCGGGCACACATCAGCGATGATCGCCATTCAATCTGATCGGCCAGCATAGGTCTGCAAGCCTGGTGTGATCGCTATGGTTCCCCTCAGGGCAGGCGGGTGATACAGGTGTCAGCATGCCCATTGCCGGGGAACCCAAACCTCCATCATCATCATTCCATTCATCACATTCTCACAAACCAAGGCAACTGGACGCGCTGCATTCTCTTCACTAGTCATCCAAGTAGCTGCTAGTAGAAGACCGTCTATGACTAGTGAAACAGCGAGTCCAGTTGCCTTGATTTCTTCTGCAGATAAATATTTTCATCTCGTCTGATCAAGTGATGTGCAACTAGAGAGTTATTTTCCCTTCAGTGTTACCCATATATTCTTAAAGGCACCGACCACCTTAGTAATGCCTCCCTTCCTGTCCAGCCATGCTGTCAGCCTTGCCCCCCCCCCCTTACACCTCCATCATCCGATCCATTCAGTGTAACACATCCACTATGGTTTTCTGTTTATTTGTTGTGCATTTACATAATCATTAATAAAAGAAACCACAAATGTAAAAGAGCTCTAATAATAATAAACCTGATAGAAAATAATAGGAGGGGTGACACATAATAAACCTGCTGGACAGTAATAGGAGGGGGGCATAATAAAGCTGCTGGACAGTAATAGGAGGGGGGCATAATAAAGCTGCTGGACAGTAATAGGAGGGGGACATAATAAAGATACTGGACAGTAATAGGAGGGGGGCATAATAAAGATACTGGACAGTAATAGGAGGGGGGCATAATAAACCTGGGGGGCATAATAAACCTGCTGGACAGTAATAGGAGGGGGGCATAATAAACCTGGGGGGCATAATAAACCTGCTGGACAGTAATAGGAGGGGGGCATAATAAAGCTGCTGGACAGTAATAGGAGGGGGGGCATAATAAAGATACTGGACAGTAATAGGAGGGGGGCATAATAAAGATACTGGACAGTAATAGGAGGGGGGCATAATAAAGATACTGGATAGTAATAGGAGGGGGGCATAATAAAGATACTGGACAGTAATAGGAGGGGGGCATAATAAACCTGCTGGACAGTAATAGGAGGGGGGCATAATAAAGCTGCTGGACAGTAATAGGAGGGGGGCATAATAAAGCTGCTGGACAGTAATAGGAGGGGGGCATAATAAAGCTGCTGGACAGTAATAGGAGGGGGGCATAATAAAGCTGCTGGACAGTAATAGGAGGGGGGCATAATAAAGCTGCTGGACAGTAATAGGAGGGGGACATAATAAAGCTGCTGGACAGTAATAGGAGGGGGACATAATAAAGCTGCTGGACAGTAATAGGAGGGGGGGCATAATAAAGCTGCTGGACAGTAATAGGAGGGGGGGGCATAATAAAGCTGCTGGACAGTAATAGGAGGGGGGGGCATAATAA
Source organism: Gastrophryne carolinensis (assembly GCA_027917425.1). NCBI lineage: Eukaryota > Metazoa > Chordata > Amphibia > Anura > Microhylidae > Gastrophryne > Gastrophryne carolinensis. Next base: position 72,011,078 of record CM051238.1, read on the forward strand.
AGCTGCTGGACAGTAATAGGAGGGGGGGGGCATAATAAAGCTGCTGGACAGTAATAGGAGGGGGGGCATAATAAAGCTGCTGGACAGTAATAGGAGGGGGGCATAATAAAGCTGCTGGACAGTAATAGGAGGGGGGCATAATAAAGCTGCTGGACAGTAATAGGAGGGGGGCATAATAAAGCTGCTGGACAGTAATAGGAGGGGGGGCATAATAAAGCTGCTGGACAGTAATAGGAGGGGGGGCATAATAAAGCTGCTGGACAGTAATAGGAGGGGGGGGCATAATAAAGCTGCTGGGCAGTAATAGGAGGGGGGCATAATAAAGCTGCTGGACAGTAATAGGAGGGGGGGCATAATAAAGCTGCTGGACAGTAATAGGAGGGGGACATAATAAAGCTGCTGGACAGTAATAGGAGGGGGGCATAATAAAGCTGCTGGACAGTAATAGGAGGGGGGCATAATAAAGCTGCTGGACAGTAATAGGAGGGGGGGGCATAATAAAGCTGCTGGACAGTAATAGGAGGGGGGGCATAGTAAAGCTGCTGGACAGTAATAGGAGAAGGGACACATAATAAACCTGCTGGACAGTAATAGGAGAAGGGACACATAATAAACCTGCTGGACAGTAATAGGGGGGGGGACACATAATAAACCTGCTGGACAGTAATAGGAGGGGGGACACATAATAAACCTGCTGGACAGTAATCGGAGGGGGGACACATAATAAACCTGCTGGACAGTAATAGGAGGGGGGACACCTAATAAACCTGCTGGACAGTAATAGGAGGGGGGACGCATAATAAACCTGCTGGACAGTAATCGAAGGGGGGACACATAATAAACCTGCTGGACAGTAATAGGAGGGGGGACGCATAATAAACCTGCTGGACAGTAATAGGAGGGGGGACACATAATAAACCTGCTGGACAGTAATAGGACGGGGGACACATAATAAACCTGCTGGACAGTAATAGGACGGGGGACACATAATAAACCTGCTGGACAGTAATAGGACGGGGGACACATAATAAACCTGCTGGACAGTAATAGGACGGGGGACACATAATAAACCTGCTGGACAGTAATAGGACGGGGGACACATAATAAACCTGCTGGACAGTAATAGGACGGGGGACACATAATAAACCTGCTGGACAGTAATAGGAGGGCGGACACATAATAAACCTGCTGGACAGTAATAGGAGGGCGGACACATAATAAACCTGCTGGACAGTAATAGGAGGGCGGACACATAATAAACCTGCTGGACAGTAATAGGAGGGCGGACACATAATAAACCTGCTGGACAGTAATAGGAGGGCGGACACATAATAAACCTGCTGGACACTAATAGGAGGGGGGACACATAATAAACCTGCTGGACAGTAATAGGAGGGCGGACACATAATAATCCTGCTGGGCAGTAATAGGAGGGGGGACACATAATAAACCTGCTGGACAGTAGTAGGAGGGGGGACACATAATAATCCTGCTGGACAGTAACAGGAGGGGGGACACATGCCAAGCTGGGGGACCTCTTCTACTGGTAGCAGTAATAGAACTGGTGGTTGATTGGAAGAACAAGCACTGCAAGAGTGAAAATCCCAGGTGTTGTCCCTCCTTTTAAGTACATTCATTGAAAATAAAAATGTTGATCACCGTGTGGGTGGGGGGTGGTGGCTTTTTGCAGATGTCCTCCTTGCAGAACCCTCCTGCAAATCCTTTTTCGGGCAGCTGGTACTTACCTCTCCCTCACCAATCGCCGGCCCCTTGTGACCACAGGCAGCCAATTGCATTTTGCAGAATAGTCTTCTGCATCACTGTGCAATCATCTGGTCACCGCCTGTCATCTGAGGAAGGAGTAACCACCCCGCTCAATTCTATAAGACACTCAGGATGTTGGTGGCCGCCACGATTCGACCGGTGGCATGTTCTATGGGGATACACACAGTGGGGCACCCCACCTCTTTAAGTATGGGCTGTCCAATACTGGGCTGTGATCATGGGTCCTTTTATAAAAATGACTGTTGGGTCACTTTAAAGTGGAACAAAACTAGGGTACTGGCCCCCTCCACTAACCAGGCGGGATCCTAGATTGTGATGCCCTGCACCCCCACCTAGTCCCAGGATCCCCTAGGGCAGGGGTACTCAACCACCTCTTGTAAAGGTCCATTTAAAGGCATCCGTGAGAGGCGAAGGTCCGGGCCGAGGACTGTCGCATGGGGGGGGGGGGGGGGTGGATAGTTAGATGGATGGGGCAGAGCTGGGGGGGACAGGAATGGATTGGGATGGGATGGATGAGATGGTCGGACAGGGATAGATGGGGCTGAGATGGGGCAAAGAGACAAAGATTGTGTGTACCTTGCAATGCCACATCCCGACCGTGCAGTACTTTATATTGCAATGCTAGGTGCCAGGGAGCCATGACACTGCCAAAGAGACTAAGCGCTATATCGCCAATCAAGGGGGCACGACAACACAGAAACAACTAAGTGCAGGGCTGTCTAGGCTGGGGTCCGGAAATCTGACACCGAGGTCCGCATTTGGACCCCGGTCCGCCAGTTGAGTATCGCTGCCCTAGGGTCTCTGCCCACCCTGCAGACCTGAATGTCGGATCCCAGAAGTGTCGGCATGTGTGTGGGGTGTTACTCTGCAGGGTGACCCAAGTTGGCATGCCCCCGAGGAGTTGAGTACATTTCATTTTGAACTTGTTTGACATCTGCTCATGATAGACATCTACACACCTCCAAAGATTTGAATGGCCAACCTTGGAATCTAAAATACTCAAGGGCCGGCCGCTGAAACCACCCCCCCCCCTCCTTCCAGGACATCCCATATCTGATGCCTGGCTCTGTGACCCCCCGCCTCCCCGTTTGCCTGTAATGGCTTAACTTCCTCCTGTCAACAGCGCAGGCTCTTGTCCAATCAGAGGTGTTTGCCGTGCCTATGTAATTCAGCGAACAGCTCTGCCATTCTGCAAGTGACCGCATCCCCACATCTTTAGCCATTCAGATAGGTTAGGTAGAAACGCGCTCTGCTGGGGATGCGCCGGCTTACGCTCCCATTGCAGAAGGGCAGAGCTATTTGTCGAATGACATGCCTCTGATCGGACCAGAGCCTGCACTTGTGCGCAGATAAGCTTTTACAGGTGAATTGGGGGGTTTCACACCACCAAATTGGGATTCCCCACAGAACAAAGAAACCCGGGGTGGTAAAAATCCCAGGTTTTGTTCTGCTGTAGCAGTATTGTTTTATTCCAATCCCAATGAAATGTAATGAATGATCACATTGAGCACGTCCTGTGCTGGCCGCCCACATGGGTGAGTATCTGTGGTGATCCAAGTGATCAGACTGACGGAATGTCTCTAAGGAGGAAGGTCTGTTATATCTACCCATGTGCCAGTACTGGCTGGGCGATGTATATCTGTTGGTGAAGAAAACCACCCATACTCCCCTTACCCCTGGGCCTGCTGAGGTGGGGGTAAACTGACAGTGATGAGCCTCTCTTTTCTATTATGGGCAGCAGCAAGCTCCTCAATGTCTCCAGTATATCCTGAACCTGTAGCGCTGTGCATGACCTGCATGAAGTGTATCTGTAAACAAAGCAAATGAATGGCCTATACTCGCCTTACCCCCAGGGCCAGCTTATCCAGTGCAGAGCTTGCAGCAAAGGAATTGTCTTCAGCAGCCTCAAGTACTTGGCTTTCCCGGGCTTTGTTCTGTGCCCCCGGCCTTCCCGAATTGGGATGCGCTGCTGTGATACCCAGAAAAACTCGCCCCTCTTGGGTCCAACAACGCGCATGTGGGCTCTCATCCAATCAGAGCCCGTTGCCTTCAATGGGGAGCGTGTGCTACCTCATCCCCGGCAGTGTGTGTGCTCCCACCCATCCTATCTGAATAACTGGGGGGGGGGGGGGGGGCGCTCATGCTCACCCATTGTAAACAGTCAGCAAGGTGAGTTATTACTGGTGCCATGGGGGGGCTCTCACACCGCAGGGTGTCCCGATTCAGGGTGCCCCGAGGGAAAGCCAGTGGGCAACCCTTATATTCCAGCCTGGCTGCTGGTGAGTTTTATTCCACTTTAAGTTAAGGCGGGTACGGACAGATTGTGTGTGACATGTGATAGGCCTACTATATATTAAAGTAGACTTAAAGCGGACCAAAACCCAATGAACTTGTGAAATACATTTGGCTAAAGCCCCTGCAGATACTCCCTTTTTAGGGTGTAGAACTAGAAATAGTTTCACTTTTCCAATTGTCCTGCTGTCCCTCTATGTAAAATGGCAGGTGATCAGTCATTGCATAGGTGGGACAATGACATTGCAGGGCAATGATTGGAGGAGGCGGAGCTTTACAGCTAAAACAAGCGCCATTATCTGGGATTAGAATGAAGCAAGAGCAGTAAAAATTGGCAAAAGTTACTATTCATGAGGGGAGCAATTCAGAGGATGCTAGTTAAAAATGTGGGTTTTGGTCTGCTTTAAACCCTTCCATGAAGTACTGTGCCCCAGAGAGAGTCCTGGTCCAAGGGGACACTAACCTACCCCGTCAGCGGCCCGTGCATTAGAGATATTCATTCTTTTTTTACTGGAGCTACACCAAATGGGAGACAGGAAATGACTGCACCCCTTCGCTTTCATAAAGGGCTTCATTGTGATTTTAGCTTTCCAGAATCCTTTAAAGTGGACCAAAACTCAGGATTTTGACTATCCTGGGTTTTGGTGCTTTCTCTGCTGTGTGAACCTCCCCAGATCGCCGAAGTCAACTCGCCTCTTCCTGCCCCTACGGCGTATTGGTATGTTCTGCCAGAGAGCAACAATCGTCATAAAGTCCATTTCTGGGGTAATGTTCCTCTTTAAAATACACAGTGGTTGACCCTAGAGTCTGAAAGACTCCAGGGCTGCCTACTAGGTGCCCCTGGAGCATCCACATTCAGGATGCTCCACTCTATGAACCAGAATGAACCAGACACAACCCCCCCTACCTTTCTGCTGGTTCAGTGCTGAGATTGTGGCCTCCCTGCGGCTGCGTGTCCAGCCATTCAGATTGGCCGGGGGGGGGGGGGGGGTACACTCTGAAGGAAAGCAGCCGCCTGCTTTATGCCCTGCATCAAAGTGGACCAAGACCCAGCTCGATTGGTTCCCCCCCGGGCATCCAAAATCGGGATGCCCTGCTGTGTGAAACCCCCATGTCACCCCATTCACTTACCTCGTTTCCTGGTCCCATGGCATGTCTAAGAGCAATGGCGGCATCCCGATCTCCCTCTAGCAGGGCGCATTCCCACACCAGGCATTTGTGAATGGCCGGCGTGGTAACGCTCCCTGTTAGAGGGAAGCGGGGGATGCGGGTGTCAGAGCCGCTGCTCTTAGAAGCGCCATGGGAACGCGAAGAGGTGAGTTCCTGCGGCGATCTGGGGGGTTTCACACAGCAGGGCACCCCCGATCGGGGAAAGGAACAAAACCCAGGATAGTCAAAATCCTGGGTTTTGGTCCACTTTAAATGGCCAGGTGCCTGTGCCGTGGGAATGGTGAAATGGTGAGTGGAGTGGGTGATCTAGAGGAGATTCACACGGTGGGGCATCCCGAATCGAGATGCCTCTCGGGCAAGGACTAATCACCAGGATAGTGAAAATCCTGGTGGACCAAAACCCATGGAGATTGGCCCAGGAATCACCCTCCCCCCGGGGCATCCAAAATTGAGATGCCCCGTACACTGACCTTGTTTTCCGGCCCACCGGTGCATACACGAGCCGCGGCCAAATTTCCGCTATTCCTCTAGCAGGGCACATGCCCGCGCCAGGCATTTGTGGGAAATGCGGCCTCCAGAGCGCTCGGAGCTGCTCGCCTTAGACGAAAGCTTAGATGACGTGATGTCAGCGGCTCAGTGTGTGCTGTGGCTTTTAGTCCCCCAGCGAAGACAAAATGATGAGTCCCATGTGAAATGTTATTATTGCATTTGCAATGCGGAATAGGAGCTGTGCAAGCAGCACATTGTACCTCAAGAGCAGTTAGTTATCTGGACATGGCGGTCACCTAAAATGAAGCTTCTCTGTAAACTGGCCATGCACGCGCCCCCACAGTCCTCCATGTCTGGCCACAGGGATGCTGGTGACATGGTGGAGGAAACACTAAACCTGTGTTATCTGGGAATGTATTGATAGGTGATGGGCAGGTAGCTGGGTGCTGCTAGTGTGTGTGTGTGTGTGTGTGTTTGCTCTTGTGTTGATCTTTTTAGAGACCGCACTCGGGCTGTACATAAAGTGAGAGGAAAAACGCGAGGGGGGGGGGGGGGGGATGGAAATTATGAGGCCATGGAACAGCCTACATATGACCTGCCACCATCACTGTGCCAGCCATCCGGGGACTCATTACTGCTGTAGAGAGTGATGGCTTCCAATATATCCCCACATTCCATACATATATATATCTATCGCCATCCTGTACCGTTGTGCTGTACAAGGTGGAAATTATAGATGGGGTGGAAATAATATACCTGGGGTATTATGGGTCAGATGTAGCAAGTACTGTAGGAGGGAGGGCCGTGCTCTTGACAGTTTACAATCTACGCCTTAGACATCACCTAACCCCAGTCTCCACCTTCTGGCCTGTCACCTCTCACCTATCCCCAGGCTCTGGCCAGTCACCTCTCGCCTATCCCCAGGCTCTGGCCTGTCACCTCTCACCTAACCCCGCCCCCCAGTCTCTGGCCTGTCACCTCTCACCTAACCCCGCCCCCCAGTCTCTGGCCTGTCACCTCTCGCCTATCCCCAGGCTCTGGCCTGTCACCTCTCACCTATCCCCAGGCTCTGGCCTGTCACCTCTCACCTATCCCCAGGCTCTGGCCTGTCACCTCTCACCTATCCCCAGGCTCTGGCCTGTCACCTCTCACCTCTCACCAGGCTCTGGCCTGTCACCTCTCACCTATCCCCAGGCTCTGGCCTGTCACCTCTCACCTATCCCCAGGCTCTGGCCTGTCACCTCTCACCTATCCCCAGGCTCTGGCCTATCACCTCTCACCTATCCCCAGGCTCTGGCCTGTCACCTCTCACCTATCCCCAGGCTCTGGCCTGTCACCTCTCACCTATCCCCAGGCTCTGGCCTGTCACCTCTCACCTATCCCCAGGCTCTGGCCTGTCACCTCTCACCTATCCCCAGGCTCTGGCCTGTCACCTCTCACCTATCCCCAGGCTCTGGCCTGTCACCTCTCACCTAACCCCGCCCCCAGCCTCTGGCCTGTCACCTCTCACCTAACCCCGCCCCCCAGCCTCTGGCCTGTCACCTCTCACCTAACCCCGCCCCCCAGCCTCTGGCCTGTCACCTCTCACCTAACCCCGCCCCCCAGCCTCTGGCCTGTCACCTCTCGTCTAACCCCGCCCCCCAGCCTCTGGCCTGTCACCTCTCGTCTAACCCCGCCCCCAGCCTCTGGCCTGTCACCTCTCACCTAACCCCGCCCCCAGCCTCTGGCCTGTCACCTCTTGTCTAACCCCGCCCCCAGCCTCTGGCCTGTCACCTCTCACCTAACCCCGCCCCCCAGCCTCTGGCCTGTCACCTCTCACCTAACCCCGCCCCCCAGCCTCTGGCCTGTCACCTCTCACCTAACCCCACCCCCCAGCCTCTGGCCTGTCACCTCTTGTCTAACCCCGCCCCCAGCCTCTGGCCTGTCACCTCTCACCTAACCCCGCCCCCCAGCCTCTGGCCTGTCACCTCTCACCTAACCCCGCCCCCCCAGCCTCTGGCCTGTCACCTCTCAGCTAACCCCATGCGCTTGGCTCATTTGGGCCCTTAGGTGACAAGCTCTCATTGGCTGAGACTAAGCAAAGACGGCAAATGGAGCCAAGCGCACTGATTGGCTGTGCGCATGCGCCATTGAATAGGCATTATTTCAATAAGTATCAAGGTTGGCCCGCTTCCCAAGTTTTTCATTTTGGCCGGCTGTGTATTTGAGTTTGGCCCACTTTGTATTTGCGTTTTGATACCCCTGCAGTAGACCAACAGTCTATCTAGATTTTTGGTCTACGTTAAATTTCGAATGCATTTTCCTCCCTCTTCAAGCCACCACACTGATCTCTTCCATATAACTCTAATTTGTGCTAAACATCCCTTCCAACAGCGCGTCCCAGCAGAGCGAAGGGAAACGGGGCAGACTTCCTGTCCCAGCGCGCCCCAGATTGGTATACTCACCTCCTCTGTTGCCTGTGACCCCAATGCACAGACACAGTATCATGCACAGCTTGGGAGACCAGCTTTAGCAATAGGGTGTCAGCAGGACAGTATTATGGGGTCACCCATAACTTTTCTACTAGATGGTCTATCTGTTTAACCATCACAGACAAGAAAACAAAACAATCTCTGCACTGGAGTCAAAAACAGGAAATAGAATGTTAGATTAAACTCTTCCCTAATCTATTAGAGCAAAGCTTTTGGCTGAAGCTGTTGTATTATTAATGCCAGAATTTTTTTTAACGGTTGCGTTTTCCTGGAGCCTAAGATTCCCCCTAAGATTTATTGTAAGGTGGGATTAAATCTATAAAAGGAAGTCTGTCCCTATCTAATCAGTCCAGACGGCAAAATGGATTTGATGTTTTAAGCCTTTTTTATAGTAATTTATTTTTTTTTTTGGTAGGACAGGAGGACTTCTTTATTAACTCCTTCATGTGATTGGCTGATGCTTGAGAACATATTAATAAGTAAGCTTTCCAAACTGAGATCTCATCCAGTGACCTGCTGCAGGGCTAAGGCGTTTCTTTGGGACAAGGAATCTGTTCCAGCGAATGTAATAGAAACTGAGAGGCGCAAGATTAGTCCCTTGGGCTCATAGGGCTTCTGGGTGGATTTTTGGAGAAGGCAACCATGTGACTTAAAATGAGCAGGCCACTAATGTTCCAAACCATGTCCTAAGTGATTTCACATGAACTTGCAGCAGGCTTCCATTTAAACCAGACCTTCAGCATGATTTCATGAAAAGCCCAAACCCTTAAAAACTAATCCACAGCATCTAAAATTAATATATTTTTAAGTTTAGTCACTTATTATTCTTTCCCCCACTGGGCTTCAACTGTGTTCAGGACTCTAGGATACGGGCACCGCCATCTTGCCTCAGAAGCATCATATACTAAAGAGAGGAGAGCGGGATAAAGTACAGGGTGCAGGGTTATAGCTGTGCTTTGCAGGGGCCAGGGAAAGGAGATCAATCCCAGAATGCAGAGCGACACTGTTAGAAGACACTTCCTGTTTGCAGGCTGCCTGGTGTTCCATGAGACACCATCTTGGATGTTTAAAGGCGCATAACTTGCAGTAGATGCAGGTAGGATGATTTTTAATGTGAGCAATCTGTATGTACAGGGTGTGGGAAGTATATCTAAATATTAAATATATATGATAGACTCTTATTCAGGGTGAAGGTCCGCTTTAACCATTGTTCCCATATCCTAAAAACTCTATGGTCTACATCCTATGGCCGCTCCTGTGGTGGAGCCATCTTCCAAGGCAAGTCTGATTCCAAAGGGGAATGATGATCAGGCTGGTCACTGCTGGTGAAAAGCTGCACATGCGCTGTTTGGACGAGTTCAGTATATGGCGAACTGAGTTTTTGGACTCCAGCACCAGGTTTGATGGGTCTTCTTTTTGAGGGAAGCTTGCTGCAAGACCATGGATGATCCTTATGTTATGGCATAGACTTTTGTTGGCCCATTTCTTGTCCGATCAGACAATGCTCAGTTTATTTTCTATATCGGGGGGGGGGGGGGGGGTATTCAACCACTTCTTGTTAAGGTCCATTTACAGGCATCCGGTGAGAGGTGAAGGTCCGGGTGAGGGGGCTGTCGCGGGGGGCAGAGAGTTAGAAATCAGCACATGGGGGGTGGATTCCACAGGCAAAACTGACCCCCCCCCCCCCCCCCCCGGTGCATTGTGTTCAGGGGTGGACTAGGGCCCAAAATATTACCGGGAATAAGTTCTGGTAACAATGATGGATAGATAGGGCTCAGGGGAGAGTCGGAAAAGAAAGGGCAGGAAGGGATGGTGAGAGAGCTGGGAGAAGGGATGGATAGGTGGAACTAGAAGGACAGGAATGGATGGGGCAGAGAGACTGGGCTGGATGGGGTAGAGTTGAGGGGAAAGGGATAGATGGGGCTGAGCTGGAGGACATTAATGGATGGGGCAAAGCTGGGGGGACAGGAACGGATGGTGCTGAGCTGGGAGGGCGTGGAAGGATGGGGTAGAGATGGGGCAGGGGGCAGGATTGGATGCGGCAATGAAACGGAGAAACAAACAAAGTACTTTCTGCATGTTCAGTACTTCATATTGCAATGCTACCGTGTTTCCCCGAAAGTAAGACAGTGTCTTACTTTCTTTTTATCCCCAAAAGCCCCACTACGTCTTACTTTCGGGGTATGTCTTATATTATCTGCCCCCCGCAGCGCTCACCTCGGAGCCGGACTATCAGCTGCAACGAAACGAGCTCCGGCAAACACAGCCGTAAAGCGCAACGCCGGCTGTCGCGAGCTCCCCGAACGAGGGCGACGCAGCGAGTCACGTGATCGAGAGCCCCCGGCCGCCATCATTGTTGAGGGCAAGTGGGGAAATGGCAGACGCGGCGACGTATGGAGAGGGGGACGGTGCGGACGTGGGCAGGAGGCGGCGCGCAGATACGGTAGATGAGAGGGAGGCGGCAATACCCAGTGAGCGAGCAGCTTCCAGCTTGTGAGGGACAAGTGGCGGGCAGCCCATGTAAGTAACTTTTCCTCTGCAGGACTTGTACCGTGTTTCCCCGAAAGTAAGACATATGTCTTACTTTCGGGGTACGACTTATATTAGCCGACCCCTCTGAAACTCCCGATACGTCTTACAATCGGGGGTGTCATACTTTCGGGGAAACACGGTAGGTGCCAGGGATCAGAGTCATGACACTGACAGGGAGACTAAGCACTACATTGCCGATCAAGTAAATAGGACAGGGGTCCGGAAATCTGGCATCGAGGTCCGCATTCGGACCGTGGTCCGCCAGTTGAGTTCCGCTGCTCTATATTGTAGATCAAAAGCACTCATTGTGGAGACTGGATACAAGATGGGGCACCGTGGCTTTGAAGGATGTAGCGTAATAACCAAACTGTAGACTGTAACTCTTGGCAGGTGATTCAACTCCACTAAAACAAATAATTTGGCCTGTAACTGAAAATATAAAGGAAACCTGTTACACGCACAGCAAGATAAACCCTAACGAGCATGTGGAAATGTTTGTAAAACAATTTGTTTAGCTAGAGGCAACATGGACGACATCAAAGCGCTCCAGATATATCTTCTTCCCCATGCAGGAATTTGTTGGCTTTGTTTTAGTTTTGTTGTAACTTCACTAACTGATAGGCCTGTGTGTGGCAGAACATATAGCCAAACTATTGGCTCTTGAGCGCTCAGCAACAGACTTTTTGTGGACTTCTTGTAAATGTTTGTTCCCTGGGTTCTGCCTTGCTTTTGTGTCTGGTGTTGTATATCTACTAGTTTCTGGGATCTGCCATAACCTTGATTTTGATGTATTGTTCACACCTGGATTTGGGTTTTTACCCCTTTTTTTTTTCTTCTTTGCATTGTTGTGATTTACTCCCTGTTCTATGGGATGCCTAACTCTGGCTTCTGTATTCCTCTAACATTCAAAATTTGACCTGCAATCACATCTGATAGGGTCCAGCAATATACAGAACCTAGGGCCAGCGCGTGTTATCATTTCATTAAATGATCCATACCAATTGCTTTCTGGCATCGTACATTTACATGCGTAGGGACTTTTTCCATTCTAGTGTCTTGTGTTTCCAATAAGCATTAGCCTCTCCTGTAATATCTCACCCTTGCACATGCAATTAAATTCTTATTGGATCATATCTTGGCCTGGTGTCCATGGATTTTTTTTTCCTTGGCATATGATGGTGTGTATTGGATCTTCAGTCCTATCCCCATAAGCGTATTACTTCCTCATTTATTAAATGGCTGCCAGCCATGTGACTGCCGGTGACCAGTCTGGATCACCAAATGCATATCAAACCTAAGTTTAGTAGTTGCTGGCAGTTATGATTGGTTGCCATACAAGTGAATCAGGAAGTTCTGATTCCACTATATTTTCCCTTAATCCGGACAAGAAACAGTGCTTATGTGCATTTCTCCCAGGGAAGTTCAGATTGCTGCTCATGAAAATTCTGTAGGCAGAAAAAACCCTCTATACTCCCCTTTAATCCCCTGCAGGGGTTCGCTGATAGTCCAACGCCGTCCATACAGCCGCTGCCAGTGTCAATCTGCTCTTTTCTATTCAACACCCGATGGACCATCCCGCGCCATTGGTCGCCGTAACTATGGTATGCACCCTATGCACGGCGATCCCTCGGGTGTTGAATAAATATGCTCGGGACTGGATTTGGCGATCGGACTGCCAGACTATCGGCAATCGCCTGCTAGGGAATAAAGGCGAATATAGTTTTGTTTTCTTTTTAAGGTTTTGCATTCATAGTCATATTCTCTGTGAATCTTTTGCCCTGTCATGTGGTGCCCTATACCCAGTGGCTCCTGAGGTTTGCCTTGAGCCAGTATGTATGTGTAATTAGTTACTCTGATCAAGAACAGAAATCCCCCCTGAAAGCCTAAGAACCTGGCTACACAAAGTTACCAGAATCCACATCTATTGGTTTGTCCTCAGGATTTGTCTTGCCATCACACCTGACGCTCTGTATTTCTTGGTCTCTAGAGTTTGACTTGCTGTGGCATCTTGTGTATTGTAGCCGTTGGTTCCTGTGATTTGTCATTACATGATCATACCTATTGGTTCATGATATTAGCCTTGCTCTTCCATTCAATTTATTTGTCTTGTTTATTGTCTTTCCATCTTTGTATTTTGGGTTTCGTCTTACCTTAAGGGCTAGTGTTCATACCTACTGGATTCTGAAGCTGTATTCATTCATCCTGAAATTGTTTGTTCATTTTCATACCTATGTAATTGTCTACATAAAGTCACCAGAATCTCGCATCTCCTATGCCCTGCACCATTCTTCTTCAGTCTGTCTTGCTGTCACAACTGCTATGTAATATATTTGTTGGTCCCTAGGGTTTGCCTGGCTTCTACTGTTGTGTATTCATTGGTTTCTGCAATTTTGCAATTTGCCATTACATGATCCATACCTTTGTTTCCGGGGTCTTGCTTTAACATTTGTTTTGTGCTCATTTGCTTTGCCCACCCTGGCATCTTGCATTTCTTATCCTTATGTTTGGTCCTAATATGTTTCATAGATTTTCTTTGTCTCGCTGGAAGGTGTGGTGTTCCATATCTCCAGGATTCTGGCATGGCTTGCCCTGACATGTAGCATCCTATACCTGCTAGCTTCTCGTATTTGCACAGTTGTTGGTCATTTATACTTGACAAATAAATCTGCCCACAGAGCCAACCTGGCAGGCTGAACAAAGTTACCAGAATCTGGAATTTCTTGTAGCCATTCTAATGCTGGCTTTACATAGAGCGAGAAATCGCTAAAGCAACCGCAATTTAGTGATTATCGCTCTGTGGAAACAGCCGCTGCGATGAACGTAAATTGGTTAATTGGCCGGGTGTCATATCGTTTCGGCTGACCAAAAATTTCTCATTCATCTTGTTGATGGTTGGAGTGCGTAAACAGAAGTTGACCTGAAAACTAATGTGAAGACTCTCCCCCAATAGAAGCGGCATGGGTAGCCACGCATGTAGGTGACGAGTCTGTGGGCGACGGCTGCTGACACCTTTCTGTATTGCTATCCTTCCAATTTAGTATGAGTTTCTTCGTGGCTCGCTTGATTTGGTTTGGTACTTTTGTATCCATAATGCACCTGCTATTGCCTCCTGATTTATAATAATTGTGCCACATAGTAATGAATTGTTGGTTATATTCATTGAATTTTAGATAGCTCACATGTGTTGTAGCACAATATATTCTGCAAATTCTCTTTGATGTTATTTAGTGTGGCATTATCTGTATGTATTTTCCTTAGGTCACTTATTGTAGATTGCTGACATGCTGTTTAGATTGTGGCATATACTTGACATGTTGATTTATTTCACCACCATATAAATCCAAAACTATACAAATTCTTTATTGTTTGTTGGGCAGACACAAAAGACACAATTAAAAATTACATTAAAAAACATGTATTACATGACTGACACCATATAATAATGGAATAATAAAGATTTATGCTAAGAGCGGCCCCATGGCCATTGTTTATTAGGATTTTGCACTTTATTGGATAATACATTGCAGTGTCCCAGAGATTATATGTGTTATGTTTTTTAATGTAATTTTTAATTGTGTCTTCCCAACATAAACAAAGAATTTGTATAGTTTTGGATTTATACGGTGGTGCAGCTGTGGGGATTTTTGGGCCATCCCCTCTCAATTTGCTCTCATACTTGCTATGAGAACGAGCGACACGATCGATCGCATTGAATGGCGTCGCACAGTCACGGAAGATTTGTATGGACAATCGCTCGCTGAGCGAACAACGAATTGATTTCCCCATGTAAACCCAGCATATGCGTCTGACATTTCAAATGTTCAGCTGTCACATTCTAAACCGGAACCTTTTCAGTCTTTCCTAAATAAACCCGTTACACGCGTCTTTGTTCCGGCCCCTTGTGTATTGTTAATCATTGTACAGTGCCGCTGAATTTATTTGCTCCATTTTAAATAAAGGATGATAATTTGCGTCTTGGTCACAATACGCGGTGGCAGCCTTCGCTTGGCACCGTCCTTCGGAGGATCGGCGTTGTGAAGGCGAACGCTTTTGCATCCCAGAGGCAATTATGGCATTAAACCCTCTTTACAGCAAAGCGTTAATGGTCCAGTTGTGACGTGACTAACCATTTTCTGCAGGCCCGCGTGTTGTTTGCAGAAGCCATTATCTAAGCTGCAGTAATAGACTGGGGTCTGGGCTTTCTTTGAGAAGGTGAGGTATTGGCGTTTTGTCTGCACAAATATCTCCCTGGCCAGATGGAAGCCCAAGGTGCGGGCTTTAGGGGAGAGCAGTACTTTTACTGTCCTACGTGAAGGCTCTGCAGCAGGCATCAGCCGCCCGCCCGGGGCGTGTGAATCTGAATCCTGGAATGTGCTGAAGGATACTGCAGCTGGCGGATTTGTAATGGTTCCTTTCTCTGCTTTCTGAGGTTATTGCCGCAGTTCTGTAACTGAAGTCCACAGCAACTGAACGTATAACCACAAGGCTCCAGATATAAAACATTCTAGGGATTTTTTCCTAGTGACCCTAAAATGGACAGGAGATGTTATGCCCTGGGGTGTACATAGGTTTCACAAGGCCCCATAGCAAAATTCATAGTGGGCCCTCCAGAAAAGAGACCCCAACATTAAACCGGACCTTCAGCATCATTTAATGAAAATCCCAAACCTTTAAAAAACTATTTCCCAGCATCTAATACTAATATATTATACCTTTTTAAACCATTTACTTTTTCTTTCCACCACTAGGCTTCAAACCTGTTCAGGACTCTAGGATATAGGTGCCGCCATCTTGGTTCAGAACCATCACATATTGAGGAAAGGAGAGGGAGGTTAAGTGTGTGTGAGGGGGGGGATTATAGGTGTGCTTTGCACAGACAGAGTGGAGCTGGGGTCAGGAAAAGAACAGCAATCCCAGAATGCAGAGCGGCACAGTCAGAAGACACTTCCTGTTTGCAGACGGCCCAAAACTCCATGTGCCACCATCTTTGATGTTTAAAGGCTTATAAAATGCAGTAGATTCAGGTAGGATGATTTTTAATGTGAGCAATCTGTATGTACAGGGTGGAGGAAACATATAAGCTAGTCTCTTATTCAGGGTAAAGGTCCGCTTTAAAGTCATACGTCCTAGTCAAAACCTATGACACTCAACCCTACAATTGAAAAGACTAGGGACTGGTGAAAGCTCTCCTCTGGGGTATCCCAATATGTGTAACCCCTGGGACTGCCTCTTTCCTAGATCTCAAAGTGCATGTGTGGGCCCCCCACAGTTAATTCATTCAGCGTTGCTTGCCATGCATTAATATGCACAGCAATCAATACCGATACATGTGGGGTGGCAAATTTCCAATGATCTTGGGGGTTCACACACACACCTTTGCATTCCCAAATTAAGGTCTATGCTCTGAATGAAGTTCTGGGCAGCATTGGCGCAGTGTGGGCTCCGGGTTGTTAACATTGGGCTCCGGGCACTATTGCAGTATGCAGTGTGGGCACAGTGTCTGCTGGGAGTACCAGGGGCCAGCGCTGTAGGTTTCACAGGGTGGAACTATGATGTCAGCTCACTTTCCCCGAGGGCGCTATACACGGGTTTACAATGCCCTGCCATCTTAGTTCCACCCAGCTTAGCTTCTAGTTCTGTCCCCTTGCTCTTTCAGCAGGCAGCGCACGAACACTGCATACTGGGGCTAGTGCTGCAAGGGGGGAGATGGCTTGCATGGGCTTCTTTTTTCCCAAGGGCCCAGTAGCATCTGCCTCCCCTGCCTCTGGTATGTACACCCATATCCAAGTCGGAAGGTTTTTGGGTCGTTGTGGTGGTATGGAGAATTGTGACCCCCATAGAACTGAATAGAAGTCGCGTCGTTATCACAACAGATGTAATGGCATGATTGATGCCCCAACAGGGGAACAGGGTGTATTGATAAATTGGGTCAGATAAGATATAAACCACTACCACTTTAAATGGATATATATTTTTATTACATTATTAAACAATACTTTTATTCTAATCAACTAATTTGATCAACCAATTAAAGTGGAATTCCAGTCTGCCTTAAACCTTTCCTTGCCTAGAATCCAGCGCTGTTCCAACTACTGACCCTGGGTGCAGCCATCTGCAAAGTGGCATCTTCACCCTGTTCCCACCCATTCTTCTTTTTTTTTTTTTTTTTTTTTTATTTGTGCAACCCCACCATCCTGCCATAGCGTCAGGAGCATTATATTTAAAGTAGATTAAAACACGCTATTTTGACTATCCTGGGTTATGGTCCTCGCCCCGGGGGCATCCTGATTTTGGATACCATGCGCTGTGAACACTCATGCCCCCTCCCCGATTGGCCAGAAAAATGAACCTGTTTGCGGTCCTATGGCGCATGTGTGGGCGCGTAGCCAATCTGCACACTCGGCTCCATACAACCCTTTCGGCTAAGAATTGGTTAAAGTGGACCCCAGATTTTAACTGTCCTGGGTTCTGGTCCATTCCCCCTGGGACACCCCGACCGGGAGTGCCCTGCTGCGTAAACCCCCCAGATCGTCTAAGGCAACTTGCCTGCTGGTCCTACGTTCTAAGAGCAGCGGCTCCATGTGCGCTGGCAGCAGCATCCTCCGCTTTCCTCTAACGGGGAGCATGCCCACGGCGGGCATTCACAAATGCCTGGTGCAAGCATGTGCGCCACAATAGTCTTTTCCTCCCACCGTTTCTAAATCGGTTAGGAATTGTACAATTCCAGCACTTGTATCATCAATAGGGAAGTGACCCCCTATAAGTGGCAGCAGCTCTCCACCATCTCCAGCGCTCCTCACCTACAATACACCTCTGTCAAGCATGTGCACTGCTAGAGGGATAGTGGGATGCCGCTCGTGCATGTGCCGTTGGACCGGGAAACAAGGCAAGTGAATGGGGCGACCTGGGGGGTTTCACACAGCGGGGCATCCTGATTTTGGATGCCCGGGGGAATCGATCGGTGTGGGTTGTGGTCCACTTTAAGGGCTGATTGAAGCTGCACACTGTGACAGATGCATCCCTGCACGCCCATTTCTTGGTGTGGGTACGTGTCTGGCTAAAGCGTAGTACGGCCTTGCCCTGCACATGCGCCGTTGGGGATCAAGTAGGTTTTCTAGGGACTTGGGGGGGCTTTCACATAGCGGAGAATCCCAAATTGGGCTGTCCCAGGAAAAGGGAATCGGGTGGCCCTGGAGCTTTATAGACTCCAGGGCCGCCTGAGATGGGTTTTGGCCCACTTTAAGATGGGTTTAGGGCTAGTAGTGTTGCCTTTGTACATATGAGTTAGATAAGTACTTTGGTAAGTTAGGGACTTGGCCATAGATGGCCACAGAGTGGTGGTTGAGGTTAGGATTGGCAGTAAGTTGTAGGCAAAGCGGAGATCACAACTAGTAGCATAGACTCAGTGATCAGAAGAGATGCTGGCTCAGACCAGAGATTATTTGAATAAACAGGGTGCAGAGCATTGAAGATTTGGCCAATATTTAGATAGCCAGGTCACAAGAAGCGAGTATCACCTTGGAAAAACCAGCATAGCTACATGGACATTGTGAGTGCTTTCATGTGTGTCCTCCCCCTGTACATGTTAGTCCATCAGGGACACGCAATGTTCAGTAGGGTATTAAATAAATAACTTTTGACTGTTATAAAGAGCACTGTAATGTTCCTTTAAGCTAATGAAACGATCTTCAAAAGAAATAAACCTCCATCCAGTTGCCCTTTTCCATGTACAGAACAAGGAAATTACCCTGCGTGGGTCACCGGTCCTTTGTCACAGGTCACCGGCCCTGGCGGTAGGCGATGGTGTGATCTAATAACGTTGTAAATGTTAATCTGGGTGACATGTCGCTGAGCTTCCGATTGCAGATGGAGGTCAGATTTAATTGTGGCGTTGCTGCTGAAATTGACTGTAGTTACAAAATGGCTTTAAATTATAGTTCTCTGTTCCTGACATCTGAGAAGATTGCTACTAAACCAAGGTGTGTACGCTGACGGTGGTGCGTTATGGTCTCATTTTTACCTCATGAAAGGCTTGGCTGTAATGTCAATGATGACGAGGTTGGAGGTAGAAGTGTGTATGGACAGGGGCTAGCTGAATCTGGTGTTTGTGGTCCTCTGTGGTAGGAGTAGTATTTTCATCTCCTCTGATTACCTCTGTGTTCTCTTATGGTCCTTTGGGGAGGTCCATTGTGCAGTTTCTCGGTTCTGTAGGTGACATAACGTGGCATGCCTATGGTCAGGGCTTGTATGTTGTGCTGGCCGTGCCCGTGCATGTCTGGCCAGGCCTACGGACAGCTGAGCCTGAGTTGTAGTAATGTGCTTCAAATTCCAAAATGATAGTAAGCTCTGAAGAGGAACATGAAGGAGTCATAGCTCTGACCTTTCTAACTGGATGCTTGTTCCAGGCTTGTGGCTTTGTAAGCCCTGCCACAGCTCTATGGAAGTCGGGCTGGACTGGCCCTCTAAAGCGGACCTTCACCCTGAATAAGAGCATATCTTATACGTTTCCCACACCCTGTACACAGTGTTCAGTGTATGGTCTTCCGTTTAGCCACCATCTTTCACTTTCTTAAAGTGGACCAACACCCTCACATGATCGGCCCAGGAATCTATAAGATTCCCGGACCGATCAGCCCCCTGACTGCGGGGCACCCCGATCGGTGTGTGAAACCCCCCAGAAACCCCTAAATCCCTACCTGATCCTCGATCCAGCTGCGCCGCGCGTCCCTCTAGCAGGACGCGCACCCGCGCCGGCCGTTTGTGAATGGAGAGGGGCAGGTTATAGCTGTGCTTTGCACAGACAGAGCAGAGCTGGGGTCAGGGCTCATAAAATGCAGGTAGGATGATTTTTAATGTGGACAATCTGTATGTACAGGGTGTGGAAAACGTATAAGATATTTACTTATTCAGGGTGAAGGTCCGCTTTAAAGGGCCAGTCCAGCCCAACTTTCCTAGAGCTGTGGCAGGGCTGGGGGTTAACCTACCGTAGAGCTTGACCATGAGCTCTGTGCGCTCAATTCAATGGACAGGCAGCACTGCACATCGGTATGCTGCTCATAAGAATGAATTTGCATTTTTTTAACTATTTCTGTAGTGAATTTTAGAAACAAAATGGCGGCCCATGCATTTGCAGGCCACCTACAAACAGGAAGTGCTGCTGGGCTTCCTGTTACTGTGCATGTCAGTTGAATCCAGGCAGCAGCATGGCTGAGATGCTGGAAGAAGAAGCTCCAAAATGGCCGCCACCTTTCTTTTCCAACTGTGCCAGACCATTGGTCTTAAAGTGGACCATCACTCACATGGTTCCAACGAGTAAATGATATGATGAGGTTTGAGAGCATGATGGCTTCCCGAGATGGTGCTTATGAGAGGTTCGCCAACACTTGGCGCGGATGGATGGTCTTTACTGAGTCTGCTGAAGGGAAGAGCCTTCTGGGCTTGGCCTAAGGTCTCTCTTAGGCCCCCTTCCCTCCCCTAGTTCCTCCCTTCCCCCCCCCCCACTTCCCACTGCCACAAGAATAGAGACGCACTTGTTGAAATTGGAAAACTTCCTTCTTTATTAGCCTACCACGCTTGAACTATTATGTTCACTTACTTAGTATGTTTTTCTTTTAATGCATAAACTACCAAGCTGTTGCGTAGATGTGTATACTACTTTTTGTCTCACTTGTTTCATGTTTGCTTTCTTTGTGAAAACTTTTAATAAATAAAGAATATATTAAAAAAAAGTGGACCATCACCCTCCCGTGATCAGCCTGGGAATCTATAAGATTCCCGGGCCGAAACCCCCCCAAACGCCCCAAATCCCCTTACCCCTCTAGACGTGCCCGCGCCGGCTGTCTGGGAATGGCCGGCGCGCGTCAAGAGTGACGCGCGGGAGGCGGCGGCGGAGGAGCCGCTTGTCCGTTGCTGTCAGATCGCTTGTCCGTTGCTGTCAGATCGCGGGGAGAGGTGAGTTTTCCGGGTGATCGGGGGGGTTTCACACAGCGGGGCACCCTGATCGGGGGTGCCCCACTGAAGTGGACCAAGACCCAGGATAGTCAAAATCCTGGGTGTTGGTCCACTTTAAGCAGTGGCTAACCTGAAGGATCAAGGGAGCCAATAGTTGAGATGAAAGACTGTTCCTAAGCTAGTTAGTATATTTATTGTCCTCTGTTTTATACCAGATAATAAACTGAACATTAAACATGGATGTTCCAATATTCAAGGAGCCCATTGTGGGACTACATGTGTCATAAAAATGATATTCTACTGTCTGGCCACTGGTTGTCTGTCCAGTGCGTTCTGAGTTATTTAAACTACCCATCTGCTGGAGATGGTGGGTGCCAACTTTTGAACTGGAGAGATGTCCTGGACCAGCAAGGATAATGGTCCCTGGAGGAGAAAACATTCTCCTAACATTCTGACGCTCCTGGTGTCCAGGTTTATCCCCATAATTATTGGAACTATAGTTGGGTGAGGTCTCTTAGGTCTCAGTGTGAGTATAGCGAACGGTTTGACCGCTCTGGCCTTTATCAGCCAGGAGGCGTCAGCAGCTTCATGTGTGGATCAGCATATTTCCACCCTGGTGGCGTTCCTCATCCAGGGGGTTTGAGAATGTTCAGGAAGACTTCTTAGCTGATTCCAGGTCAGCTCTGGAGGGTTGGTTTCTGGCCTTCCGCAACTGCTGTAGGGTTTTCAGATCATGCTCGTATCCTAAGTTTGGACCCAAGGATCTTTTATAAGTCCTTGATGATCTACATCTTTTTTCCTCTACCCTTCATGCTTAGTCTCCTTTAGAAAGTTCTATAATAGGGGGTCAATACCCTCCTAGTTCCTAATTGACAAAAATGTTTCCAGACATTGTAAATATAGGGTCTTACAACCCTTCTGTTGCCAGAACCACCTCAATATATAGTCACTGACTTTTTCAATATAGGGTCACACAACCCTTCTGTTGCCAGAGCCACCTCAATATATGGTCACTGACTTTGACATGGCTGACACCAGAGCTTGTCCACACTAGTATATACCTTGCTTTCCATTTTCTCGAGGTGGATGTTTGTGTTGGAGGTGGTGGAGGCATCACCTGGTGGAGACTCTCAGTGGGAAGTGACAAAGCCTGTGTTCTCAAGTGTCTATGATTTGACTTCCAGACACCTTCCCTGGGGAGCGCTATAATCTTTCAAGGTATCCAGAGGGATGGGCTGATGCTGTGAACGCTGCAGCTACAAATGGGAATCCTCTAGTGACTTATAGAGCAAGAGGCCGGAAATCAAAGTGCCTAGTAACTGCTACGAAGAGCCTGTCTGGCCGACTGTATATAGCTTGAATGCTGCAAGCTGGATACTAGAACCATCAACGTTCTATAGATATAGAGCCACTCAATGGTGACCAACACTGGAGATAGTTTTGCTGCAGTTTGGCTTTCTAAAAAAGGGATGCGACTCCCAACTCTGCTCCTTTCTTTTAGGTTTACTTTTAGGTTTATCATATTTAAAGGGATTTCCGGTCTAAATGTAAGACCAAATCATTGTTTTGTTTACCTGACTGCCATGCAGAGGGTTGATCCTGTTGTCCTGCCATTGACATGTAACCACTTTCCTGTAGCCCAGCCCTGGATTTTGTCTATGGACCTCCACCACTTTATTATCAGACTGCATGGAATACACTGGTGCTGGCATGTACAGGGGAGGATAGCTGTACCATGCGTTGCTTCTATTTGTCCCTGCATAGACCCACCTTTCAGTGCTTAATTCGGACCAACAGCCTGGCACAGTTGGAAAAGAAGCTTTAGCCATTTTGAAGCTTCCTCTCCCAACTGACATAACTGAAATGCACAGTAACAGGAAGGCCAGCACGACTTCCTGTTTGCAGGTGGCCTGCAAGCCCATGAGCCGCCATCTTGTTTTTAAAATTTATCCCAGTAGTCATTAGAAAAAGGTAAAATTTTTATGTGCAGCAATCTAAATTGCCCTGGGGAGGGATGCATGGGGACTGTTTGTTGTGTTGGGCTTATTTAAAGGAGAACTATCACGAAAAAAAATGGCCCAATGATAACATTCTCTATAAATATACTGGATGGCGGGAGGAGAGGTACTTACACACCCGGCATCAAGAAATATCCAGCTAAGCTTGTTTCGTTTTTTTTTTTTTTTTTTTGTTTTTTTTAAAAGAAGGAAGAGGAAATCAGAGCCCCTTAAACCTCTCACCCCTGGATTTTATTCCTACCAGGAGTAGAAAACTATGAGCTTGGCAGGAGTTTTATTTAGTTTGGGTGTATAAGTGACCCCTCCTCTCAGCCAATATAGATATAGCCAATATAAATATAGATTTTTAATACACAATTTCTCAATACAGCTCCGTTAAAAAATGGTCATAAATGCATAAATTCCACAGAAAAGAGTCTGGATCCCAGAAACAACGGCTTTATTTATCAGCTTACCAGGTACGCAAACCTGGACAATCCATTTGAAGCGGAACATCGGTGGTGCTGGAGTCTAAAAGTCTCCTGGGCCGTCCGAGTTCCTGCAGTGTGAACCCCCCCCCCCCCCGGATGCCCAGATCCACTCACCTTGTCCTGAGCTGATGCTGCGTCTCTGTGCTGTGACCGCATCCCCACTCACCTCTAGCCTGCATTAGCCGCGCCGGCCACGGCTGCAGGGTGAGCGGGGGATGCAGCTGGTGCCGAAAGGAGGCAAGTGACAGTGAGCCGATCAGCTAGTCGGCACTCTCGCCCCGGTTTGTGCCGTGGGAGCGAATGATAGGTGAGTGTATGGGTCGACCTGGGAGGATACACACAGCAGGGCATCCCATCCCAGGAATAACGCACAGGAAAGTGAAATTCCTTGGCTGCATGGTTTGTCGCTGTGATGTCAGCAGGAGCCATCAGCCCCTTTTTCCTAACTTTTCATTAGAGGCCTTACATCCCAAAGGGAAGTCTGTGCCTAATGCACCCATGGTGCCCTGCCGGACGCCTCTCTTATCCCCGGAGGGCTCACATCCTGAGGCTCCTTGAGGCACCCATTATCCTGCTGAGGCAGTACACTCCACCCCCAGGCAGACTGCCCCCCTTCTTACCACTCTTTCTGAAACCAAAAAGGTTTTGTCAGAGTTCTTCTTTAATGACGGAGCCACAAGGGCAGTTGCTGCTAAGCTGCCGGTGGTTGGTGCGTTTCTCGCGTCTTGGTGCGGTGGGAGGTGTGTGACGTGTTTCTCACATGAATAGAACATGCAGATCTTTTGGCTTTCCTCTGAGAACTTCTCCTCTCACACAGTTTTATTGCAACAACCTGCAGGACTTAAAGCATACCTCCAGTCAAAATGACTGGAAGGCAGCTGACTCGCACTGAAGGAACCTCCTAATTTTGGAAACTTCACCAGCTACAGTTTACACATTTGCCTTTGCACCACTTGTGCGTCTCACATAACTGCAAGGACCAGACGTGCCATTGTGAAAAATAGCATTTTAGGCTTCAGGTTGGGAGGAGTTATGGTGAGAGATCCTCCAGTCATTTTTGACTGAAGGTCTGCTTTAAAGCAGAACGTCACACTAGAATGGAAGCCTACCCCTATGGGACAGACGTTCCAGCACCTTGCAGTGAAGCATGCTCTACCGTTCCCTTGCCTGGTCTCCGGAAACCAGAAGCCATAGCACCACCTCCTGATTAAAGTGGACCAGAATCCAATATTTTGACTATCCTGGTCCTTGGTCCCCCCCCCCCCCCAGCACCCTGATTGGAGATGCCCTGCTGTGTGAACCCCCCTCCCCCCGGTTACCCAATCTAACTTGCTTTTCTCCAGTCCTACAGAGCACGCGCGGCCGCGCACTCTGATCTGCTCCTGCCCCTTCACCTAAGCCTTTGTCTAAGGGAGCGGACCTGAGCATGCCCGACGGCCGCGTCCCCTGCTAATGTCTAACAGGGAGGATGCCTACGGCCACTCAGATGCCTGGCACAAGGGATAGTGAGAGCGGCTGTGTGAGCACATGCGCGTTGGTACCGGAGAAAAGGTGAGTATATGGGGCGACCTAGGGGAGTTTCACACAGGGCATCCAGATTCGGGATGGGAGGGAATGAAGCGACCCAGGAATCTTATATACATATAGCAGCTTCTATATGGAGCTGTTAGATGATGTCAGACCTAAACCCAAAACGTCCGTCACACCCTGGACAAGGTTGTCGGTGTGCTTTCAGGTCCATTAAAATGCAGAACGGTTCCAGCTTTACTGCACTAATCTGTGTTTTATTGCGGCCTCCTTGAAGTGGAAAAGTAAGACAATGTGGCCATTAGACTGAACAACAAGGTAAGGGACATTTCTAAATAGTTCATAGATAGTACAGCAGCCATCGTGTTTTTTTCTCTACATTGAATCATTGGTGGCTTGGCAGCCTCGCCCCCAAAAATAAGATGCTGTGCGCCAATAATAATTCGGGTATACACCGGAAGCCTACTCTTTGATAAGGCTGGAGGGGCTTTCTATTGTTTCTATTGATGACAGAAAGGCATGCTGGGAAATGTTTTCATTTGAATAGAGGGATTGGACAGGTTCCCCCCCCCAATCGGTTCTAACACTTGCCTACTCTATACAAACACAAATGAGCATTTTGTTTAGTTGGTCTTTAATATGCTTCCTAGAGATGAATGAAAGCAGTAATGTGTGTGTACGGCTTTTCCCGGGGATGAACGATGGGATCACAGATGCGTCCTAGGATTCTTGTATGACGCCGGCGCTGTGCGTTTCCCGGCCAGCAGTCTGAGCAGCCTGTCATTATCGCACACCATGTGGATGCTGAGAGTAATAATACGGGGATACCCGGCGGTGCTGCAATCATTGGCCAGCAGGAAAGCTGGTAACTATGACATGATGGCGCAGATTAGCAGCCAGGGGTGAGCGTGCTGTGTGGGGGGGGGGGGGGAGAATGTTGTGTGTGGCCCGAGATCTCTCCACATCCTCCCATTACACTCTACACAACATTACATCCAATATATAATTATAGGTCTATGGATTGGCTATAGACTACACACCTTCCAATCAAATGTACAGATTAAAAATGGGAAAGACTAAGACTCTAGGTTTGCCTAGGCGGCATCCAGATTTGTGATGCCCAGACTCAGCTGCCTACTGGAAACTGCTGCACAGATGTGTGGCGTACATTGTAGCTGACTGATGTGCGATCAGTGTGTACATTGTATCTGACTGATGTGTGATCAGTGTGTACCTTGTGTCTGGCTGATGTGCGATCAGTGTGTACATTGTATCTGGCTGATGTGCGATCAGTGTGTACATTGTATCTGGCTGATGTGTGATCAGTGTGTACATTGTATCTGGCTGATGTGCGATCAGTGTGTACATTGTATCTGGCTGATGTGCGATCAGTGTGTACATTGTATCTGGCTGATGTGCGATCAGTGTGTACATTGTATCTGGCTGATGTGTGATCAGTGTGTACATTGTATCTGGCTGATGTGTGATCAGTGTGTACATTGTATCTGGCTGATGTGTGATCAGTGTGTACATTGTATCCGGCTGATGTGTGATCAGTGTGTACATTGTATCTGGCTGATGTGTGATCAGTGTGTACATTGTATCTGGCTGATGTGCGATCAGTGTGTACATTGTATCTGGCTGATGTGCGATCAGTGTGTACATTGTATCTGGCTGATGTGCGATCAGTGTGTACATTGTATCTGGCTGATGTGCGATCAGTGTGTACATTGTATCTGGCTGATGTGCGATCAGTGTGTACATTGTATCTGGCTGATGTGCGATCAGTGTGTACATTGTATCTGGCTGATGTGTGATCAGTGTGTACATTGTATCTGGCTGATGTGCGATCAGTGTGTACATTGTATCTGGCTGATGTGCGATCAGTGTGTACATTGTATCTGGCTGATGTGTGATCAGTGTGTACATTGTATCTGGCTGATGTGTGATCAGTGTGTACATTGTATCTGGCTGATGTGCGATCAGTGTGTACATTGTATCTGGCTGATGTGCGATCAGTGTGTACATTGTATCTGGCTGATGTGCGATCAGTGTGTACATTGTATCTGGCTGATGTGCGATCAGTGTGTACATTGTATCTGGATGATGTGTGATCAGTGTGTACATTGTATCTGGATGATGTGTGATCAGTGTGTACATTGTATCCGGCTGATGTGTGATCAGTGTGTACATTGTATCTGGCTGATGTGTGATCAGTGTGTACATTGTATCTGGCTGATGTGCGATCAGTGTGTACATTGTATCTGGCTGATGTGCGATCAGTGTGTACATTGTATCTGGCTGATGTGCGATCAGTGTGTACATTGTATCTGGCTGATGTGCGATCAGTGTGTACATTGTATCTGGCTGATGTGCGATCAGTGTGTACATTGTATCTGGCTGATGTGCGATCAGTGTGTACATTGTATCTGGCTGATGTGTGATCAGTGTGTACATTGTATCTGGCTGATGTGCGATCAGTGTGTACATTGTATCTGGCTGATGTGCGATCAGTGTGTACATTGTATCTGGCTGATGTGTGATCAGTGTGTACATTGTATCTGGCTGATGTGTGATCAGTGTGTACATTGTATCTGGCTGATGTGCGATCAGTGTGTACATTGTATCTGGCTGATGTGCGATCAGTGTGTACATTGTATCTGGCTGATGTGCGATCAGTGTGTACATTGTATCTGGCTGATGTGCGATCAGTGTGTACATTGTATCTGGATGATGTGTGATCAGTGTGTACATTGTATCTGGATGATGTGTGATCAGTGTGTACATTGTATCTGGCTGATGTGTGATCAGTGTGTACATTGTATCTGGCTGATGTGTGATCAGTGTGTACATTGTATCTGGCTGATGTGTGATCAGTGTGTACATTGTATCTGGCTGATGTGTGATCAGTATGTACATTGTATCTGGCTGATGTGTGATCAGTGTGTACATTGTATCTGGCTGATGTGTGATCAGTATGTACATTGTATCTGGCTGATGTGTGATCAGTGTGTACACAGTATCTGGCTGATGTGCGATCAGTATGTACATTGTATCTGGCTGATGTGTGATCAGTGTGTACATTGTATCTGGCTGATGTGTGATCAGTGTGTACATTGTATCTGGCTGATGTGTGATCAGTGTGTACATTGTATCTGGCTGATGTGTGATCAGTGTGTACATTGTATCTGGCTGATGTGTGATCAGTGTGTACGTTGTATCTGGCTGATGTGTGATCAGTATGTACATTGTATCTGGCTGATGTGTGATCAGTGTGTACATTGTATCTGGCTGATGTGTGATCAGTGTGTACATTGTATCTGGCTGATGTGTGATCAGTGTGTACATTGTATCTGGCTGATGTGTGATCAGTGTGTACATTGTATCTGGCTGATGTGTGATCAGTGTGTACATTGTATCTGGCTGATGTGTGATCAGTGTGTACATTGTATCTGGCTGATGTGTGATCAGTGTGTACATTGTATCTGGCTGATGTGTGATCAGTGTGTACATTGTATCTGGCTGATGTGCGATCAGTGTGTACATTGTATCTGGCTGATGTGTGATCAGTGTGTATATCTGGCTGATGTGCGATCAGTGTGTATATCTGGCTGATGTGTGATCAGTGTGTACATTGTATCTGGATGATGTGCGATCAGTGTGTACATTGTATCTGGCTGATGTGCGATCAGTGTGTACATTGTATCTGGCTGATGTGCGATCAGTGTGTACATTGTATCTGGCTGATGTGCGATCAGTGTGTATATCTGGCTGATGTGTGATCAGTGTGTACATTGTATCTGGCTGATGTGCGATCAGTGTGTACATTGTATCTGGATGATGTGTGATCAGTGTGTACATTGTATCTGGCTGATGTGTGATCAGTGTGTACATTGTATCTGGCTGATGTGCGATCAGTGTGTACATTGTATCTGGCTGATGTGCGATCAGTGTGTATATCTGGCTGATGTGCGATCAGTGTGTACATTGTATCTGGCTGATGTGCGATCAGTGTGTATATCTGGCTGATGTGCGATCAGTGTGTACATTGTATCTGGCTGATGTGCGATCAGTGTGTATATCTGGCTGATGTGCGATCAGTGTGTACATTGTATCTGGCTGATGTGCGATCAGTGTGTATATCTGGCTGTTGTGCGATCAGTGTGTACATTGTATCTGGCTGATGTGTGATCAGTGTGTATATCTGGCTGATGTGCGATCAGTGTGTACATTGTATCTGGCTGATGTGCGATCAGTGTGTACATTGTATCTGGCTGATGTGCGATCAGTGTGTACATTGTATCTGGCTGATGTGCGATCAGTGTGTACATTGTATCTGGCTGATGTGTGATCAGTGTGCACATTGTATCTGGCTGATGTGTGATCAGTGTGTACATTGTATCTGGCTGATGTGTGATCAGTGTGTACATTGTATCTGGATGATGTGCGATCAGTGTGTACATTGTATCTGGCTGATGTGTGATCAGTGTGTACATTGTATCTGGATGATGTGCGATCAGTGTGTACATTGTATCTGGCTGATGTGCGATCAGTGTGTACATTGTATCTGGCTGATGTGTGATCAGTGTGTACATTGTATCTGGATGATGTGCGATCAGTGTGTACATTGTATCTGGCTGATGTGCGATCAGTGTGTATATCTGGCTGATGTGCGATCAGTGTGTATATCTGGCTGATGTGTGATCAGTGTGTACATTGTATCTGGCTGATGTGCGATCAGTGTGTATATCTGGCTGATGTGCGATCAGTGTGTATATCTGGCTGATGTGTGATCAGTGTGTACATTGTATCTGGCTGATGTGTGATCAGTGTGTACATTGTATCTGGCTGATGTGTGATCAGTGTGTACATTGTATCTGGCTGATGTGCGATCAGTGTGTATATCTGGCTGATGTGCGATCAGTGTGTATATCTGGCTGATGTGCGATCAGTGTGTATATCTGGCTGATGTGTGATCAGTGTGTACACAGTATCTGGCTGATGTGCGATCAGTGTGTACATTGTATCTGGCTGATGTGTGATCAGTGTGTACATTGTATCTGGCTGATGTGTGATCAGTGTGTACATTGTATCTGGCTGATGTGCGATCAGTGTGTACATTGTATCTGGCTGATGTGTGATCAGTGTGTACATTGTATCTGGCTGATGTGCGATCAGTGTGTACATTGTATCTGGCTGATGTGTGATCAGTGTGTACATTGTATCTGGCTGATGTGCGATCAGTGTGTACATTGTATCTGGCTGATGTGCGATCAGTGTGTACATTGTATCTGGCTGATGTGCGATCAGTGTGTACATTGTATCTGGCTGATGTGCGATCAGTGTGTACATTGTATCTGGCTGATGTGTGATCAGTGTGTACATTGTATCTGGCTGATGTGCGATCAGTGTGTACATTGTATCTGGCTGATGTGCGATCAGTGTGTATATCTGGCTGATGTGCGATCAGTGTGTATATCTGGCTGATGTGTGATCAGTGTGTACATTGTATCTGGATGATGTGCGATCAGTGTGTACATTGTATCTGGCTGATGTGCGATCAGTGTGTACATTGTATCTGGCTGATGTGCGATCAGTGTGTACATTGTATCTGGCTGATGTGCGATCAGTGTGTACATTGTATCTGGATGATGTGTGATCAGTGTGTACATTGTATCTGGCTGATGTGTGATCAGTGTGTACATTGTATCTGGCTGATGTGCGATCAGTGTGTATATCTGGCTGATGTGCGATCAGTGTGTACATTGTATCTGGCTGATGTGCGATCAGTGTGTACATTGTATCTGGCTGATGTGTGATCAGTGTGTACATTGTATCTGGCTGATGTGCGATCAGTGTGTATATCTGGCTGATGTGCGATCAGTGTGTACATTGTATCTGGCTGATGTGCGATCAGTGTGTACATTGTATCTGGCTGATGTGCGATCAGTGTGTACATTGTATCTGGCTGATGTGCGATCAGTGTGTACATTGTATCTGGCTGATGTGTGATCAGTGTGTACCTTGTATCTGGATGATGTGCGATCAGTGTGTACATTGTATCTGGCTGATGTGCGATCAGTGTGTATATCTGGCTGATGTGTGATCAGTGTGTACATTGTATCTGACTGATGTGTGATCAGTGTGTACATTGTATCTGGCTGATGTGTGATCAGTGTGTACATTGTATCCGGCTGATGTGCGATCAGTGTGTACATTGTATCTGGCTGATGTGCGATCAGTGTGTATATCTGGCTGATGTGCGATCAGTGTGTATATCTGGCTGATGTGCGATCAGTGTGTACATTGTATCTGGCTGATGTGCGATCAGTGTGTACATTGTATCTGGATGATGTGCGATCAGTGTGTACATTGTATCTGGCTGATGTGCGATCAGTGTGTATATCTGGCTGATGTGCGATCAGTGTGTATATCTGGCTGATGTGTGATCAGTGTGTACATTGTATCTGGCTGATGTGTGATCAGTGTGTACATTGTATCTGGCTGATGTGTGATCAGTGTGTACATTGTATCTGGCTGATGTGCGATCAGTGTGTATATCTGGCTGATGTGCGATCAGTGTGTATATCTGGCTGATGTGTGATCAGTGTGTACACAGTATCTGGCTGATGTGCGATCAGTGTGTACATTGTATCTGGCTGATGTGTGATCAGTGTGTACATTGTATCTGGCTGATGTGTGATCAGTGTGTACATTGTATCTGGCTGATGTGTGATCAGTGTGTACATTGTATCTGGCTGATGTGTGATCAGTGTGTACATTGTATCTGGCTGATGTGCGATCAGTGTGTATATCTGGCTGATGTGCGATCAGTGTGTATATCTGGCTGATGTGCGATCAGTGTGTATATCTGGCTGATGTGTGATCAGTGTGTACACAGTATCTGGCTGATGTGCGATCAGTGTGTACATTGTATCTGGCTGATGTGCGATCAGTGTGTACATTGTATCTGGCTGATGTGCGATCAGTGTGTACACAGTATCTGGCTGATGTGTGATCAGTGTGTACATTGTATCTGGCTGATGTGTGATCAGTGTGTACATTGTATCTGGCTGATGTGTGATCAGTGTGTACATTGTATCTGGCTGATGTGTGATCAGTGTGTACATTGTATCTGGCTGATGTGCGATCAGTGTGTACATTGTATCTGGCTGATGTGCGATCAGTGTGTACATTGTATCCGGCTGATGTTTTCTGATGGATTTAGAAGTGGGATCAGTGTGTACACAGTATCTGGCTGATGTTTTCCAGGCAGCACCATCGGGGTTGTGCATTTTGCTGCGCACAAGTTCACACACAGTTCACACATCTAATGGAGCTGACATAATTGTTGGGGAACACAGCCCGCACTGTATCCCCCACCCCGGGACTGCGCTGCGTTCACGATGTAATGCCGGCACCCAGCTGCCTGCTCTCTTCATGATAAGAAAGCCAAGCCCATGGAGAGAAATCCTCTTCAGAGCGCTTTCTGCGCGATAACAAAATGAATCGCCTTTCGCCATTGTTTGCTGCCGCTCTCCCCTCCGCCGGAGCCTGGAACTAATTGCTCCAGGATGCGCCGCTGGATGTGACGGATTAGAAAGCAGCGCTGAGCTGTCCACCAATGGCGGCGGAGGGGAAATCTGAAGGGCTTTGGTGACATTCCGGCATTTCTGGTTCTAATTAAAAAATAAACCAATAAAAGCTTTTTTAAGCAGATGTACACCCTAAAGTGGAGCCTGAGGGCGCTTGGTGGTGAAGACCCAGAGGCATCGATAAAGCTGCACACAGTTTTTGCCGAAACACAGCACATAGATGTGAAGGTATCCATTGATTGTAAAGGGCACGATTTTCAGCGCATTCTAAATGCAAGCGTGAAGTGGTGGCAGTGTGGGGCTGGAAGTTGTGGCTTTCAAGTGGACTAAAACCCTTAATTTCCCCATTTAGCAGGGGGCATCTTGAATTTGGATGCTCCTGTTGTGTGTTGGTGCAGCTTCCCGCCTCCCACCGCACAGGATCAATCAGCAGCCTGTGCTCGGCATATAAACCTGGTTTACATTCTGAGTCGGCAAACGCCTCCTTTCTGGTTGTGCCAGTCATTCAGATAGGCCTAGCGCAGCAGTGCACATGAGCCAGGTGCTATACACATACCCTCTGGCTCATGTGCCCTCCTGTGTGCAATTGTATTGCCAGACTGGTAAGTGTTCCGGGGATCTTCCATGTCTGGATGCTCCGAGGAGAGAGAATCTAAAGCATTTTAGGACCAGGCTTTGAGGGTTTTGGTCGTCTTCAAAGAGGGAGAACATCTGTGACTTTCACTTTACTGGGTTGCTCTCCAGTGGGATGCCCTGCTGTGTCTCTGCAGAGATCACACCCTCTCAGCAATCCCACAGAGCATGTGTGTGGCACTGGCCAATCAGGAGCTGCATTCATAGCTTCCTTAGCCAGTGTGATGTTGGGTAAGCTAGGATTTGTGAATGGAGCGATGGCTGCACCCCTCTCCTATGCGGGTACCCACCACAGGGGTATAGCGGCACATGCATGGACTGTGTGCCCGCAGGCTATAAAGTATACTGTGGGCGATACTGGGGCATCTCCATTTGGGATGAGCACATCCAGAGAGGCCTCTTTAAAGATGACCAAAACCAACACCCCATTGGCCCCAAAATCTATAAGATTCCACGGCCGCTGGATTCCCATCCAGAATCGGGATGCCCCGCTGTATGAAATCCCCCAGGTCTCCCAGAAACTCTCCTTCTTTCCCAGTCCAACGACGCATGCGCAAGCTGCATCCCCGCTATCCCTTTAGCAGGGCGCATGCCCACACAGGCATTTGTGAATGGCACGCTCCCTGTTAGAGAGTAGCAGGGGATGCGGCTGCAGCTTGCTCGAATCTGCTCCTGGACGAAGGGGCTTGAGCGGATCCGAGCACGCTGATTGGCTGAACGGTCGCACATGCCTCGTAGAACCAGGAAGAGTTGAGTTTGTTTGGGCGACCTGGGGGGGTTCACACAGAGGGGCACACCCGATCAGTGCCAAGGACCAAATCCCAGGATTTTGACTATTACTTACTTTAAACCGGACCTACATCATGATTTGATGAAAACCCCAAACCCTTAAAAAAAACTATTCCCCAGCATCTAAAATTAATATAGTTTTTAAGTTTCTAGTCACTTACTGATTATTCTTTCCCCCACTGGGCTGCAACTCTGTTCAGGACTCAGACGCATCAAACATACTGAGGAGAGGAGAGCGGGATAAATTGCAGGGGGTGGTGTTATAGCTGTGCTTTGCTCAGACAGAGCAGAGCTGGGGTCAGGTAAAGGTCAGCAGTCCCAGAATGCAGAGCGACACAGTCAGAAGACACTTCCTGTTTGCCGGCTGCCTGAAGCCCCATGAGCCGCCATCTTGGATGTTTAAAGGCTCATAACATGCAGTAGATGCAGGTAGGATGATTTTTAATGTGAGCAATCTGTATGTACAGGGTGTGGGAAACATATAAGATAGACTCTTATTCAGGGTGAAGGTCTGCTTTAAGGGGACTTTAAAGGGGAACTCCAGTAAAAAATTGCTACAGGTCCTCTTTATTTTTAAAGAGGAGCAAATCTTATGTAACCCAACTCTAGAGTCCAAAAGACACAGTCCGGATTGCTGCTTTGGGATGCCCCAGCCGTTTGCCCTCTATACATACCCCACCCACCCAAGGGATCCTTCAGTGCCTGCACAGGCCACAAAAGGAGTTACAAAACTTGGTATAATATAAATACCATGTTTTGTTCCTCTTTAACAATTTCCCTGGGGCATTGTTTTGGGATGCCCCTACATTTTGAAGATACTTGTAAAGCCAGAATTGGGGACAGGAAATGGCTGCACACTGCAATGAAGCTCATGTCCTATTACAGGAGCAGCCTCCGTGCTCAGTCACTTCTTCCCAGCAGCTGCTATGTCAGGAAAAGGGGAGTATTTTTCTAATACAGGGCTCACCAGTGGGGTGATAGGGGAGGATTGGATTAGTGGGCTAGGGAAAGTAGGTTTACTTTGAGGAGAAACTCTACTTTCATGTTCGGAGTTAGGTCTGTACTTGGGTGTGAAACGCTCCTGAAAGTGGTTATGTTGTATAAGAGCTTCTCCCATACGCTGGTGTCGGCCTATGTTTTATCCCATTAGAAAGGGACAAACTCTCTCCTGACTTCTATTGCCTTAAAAATCTAATCAGCGGCCATGTGTCTGGCCTGCCCAGGGGAGACAGACGGCCAAAGCGTGGGAGCGCACAATGGCGCTTATTGTTGCTGTGCCCAACACACATCACTGTCCATTACATTTGGGAAGTGATGGCTGGGGAAGAGCTTTCACAGGGGAGTGCGAGGAGCTTGGGCCACGATGGCCTCTTATGAGGTCTCTAACGTCTCTGGAGTTACATTTGTGAAGTCTTTCTCCTAGATGCCCCTTCCCCCACCTTCTCCCCCCCACCTTCTCCCCCCCACCTTCTCCCCCCCCGACCTTCTCCCCCCCACCTTCTCCCCCCCCGACCTTCTCCCCCCCACCTTTCCCCCCGACCTTTCCCCCCCACCTTTCCCCCCGACCTTTCCCCCCCACCTTTCCCGCTGAGTTGCCTAAGATACCAGATGACAGTCACCTCTGTGTGATCCTTATTGAGGATACCCCTAAAATGAAAGGTTTGGAGCATTGCATTCTGTTAGGAAAGGGTGAGTATCTATTTAATGAAGGACTCACTGACTTAAAGTGCATTAAATCCCAGGATTTTGACTCTCCTGGGTTTTGGTCCTTTCCCCTCGGGGTGCCCCGCTGCATGAAACCCCCCAGTTGCTGAAGCCAACTTAACTTTTCCCGGTCCTACTGTGCATACATAACCACTCGTCCAATCAGCGCGCTCTGAGCCGCTGACGTCACACCGTCTAAGAAGTCGCCTAAAGGCAGCAGCCGCTTCCCTCTAACAGGGTCATTCACTAATAGCTGGAACGGGCACACGCCCTGCTAGAGGGATGCGGCTTGCACATGCACCGTTGGACCTGGAACGAAGGTAAGTGTATGGGGCGACCTGGGGGGTTCACACAGCGGGGCATCCTGATTTTGGATGCCAGTCTTATAGATTCCCGGGCCAATTGTGCTGGGTTTTGGTCCACTTTATGTGGGTTGGTTAGTTTAGTGTCCCTGTCAACCAGAACCCATCCTGGCACATTAATGCTTTGGCAAGTGTACACTTTAACTCTGTTTTCTCGACCTGCCTGGCCGATACCTGTTTTTGTCCTTGCCCCTGAGACACCCTGATTTGGGATGTCCCACTGTGTGAAACCCAGTAAAACTCACCTCCTACGGTGCATGTGAGGGTTTTCGCCTTTCAGCAATTTTCAGACCATCCACAAATGCCTGACCTGCTAAAGGTATAGCTGATTGCGGGTGATGCTTGCGCATGCAGGGAGAAGGTAGGTTTTTTTTTTTTTTAGGTGGCGGGGAGTTGGATGCCCCAAAGCGTGAAAACCCTGGGATCGCAAGAAAAACTCACCTTTCCTTCAATACCACAGCATCATACTTGGCCTCACCCTCACTTACCTCTGTGTGTTTATCCACACCAGCATTAAGAAAAGCCTGGTGCTAATAGTCACCACGGCGTGTGGTTGGGGGAGATACTCTCCATTCAGTTCTGCTTTGAGCGTCATAGCTAAAGCTAAATGGAATGTGTGCCGGTGGCCCACTGATGCAGTGTGGGAACGAAGCGATACCAAATCGAGATGCCCCATGCAGGAGGAATTAGACTCGGGATATTGAAAAATCACAGGTTTTGTTCCAGTAAAGGCCACCATCTGGTTTCTGTGCTGGTAGCACAATTCTCAACCCGCCTCGGGGTTCCCCCAGTCACATGGGTGTGAGCTCCCCTGCTGATTAAAGTGAACCAACACCCTGAGGTGATCGGCCTGGGCCGATCACCTCACACACCGCGGGACATCCGAGATCGGGATGTCCCGCGGGGTGTAAACCCCCCAAAACCCCCGAAAAACCTTACCTCTCCAGCCGCTGCTTCCGCCGCCGCCTCACTCGCGTCACTCTTGACGTGTGCGCGCCCGCGCGGGTCGTCTCTGAATGGCCGGCGCGGGCGCGCACACGTCAAGAGTGACGCGCGGGAGGCGCCGACGGGCAAGCTGCTTGTCCGTCACTGTCAATCAGCTTGTCCGTGGCGGGGAGAGGTGAGTTTTGGGGGGTTTCACACAGCGGGGCACCCCCGATCGGGGTGCCCCGGGGAAGTGGACCAATACCCAGGATAGTCAAAATCCTGGGTGTTGGTCCACTTTAAGCACATTACATGAGCCTCCATTGGCCAGGATACAATCAGAAGCCTTCTGTATCTCTGTCTTCCGTGTTCCCCTTCCTTTGGAACGGTAACTGTAGTTATCTGTTTTCTTTTTGCACTGTGTATATGCCGAAAAGAATTCCTTGTTCATCTCACGATGTACTTGGCGAACAATAAATTGAATTGAATTGAGAAGCCTGCAGGCAACCTCGCAGCTGATCACGACATAGGATCAAGGCTGGCAGATATATATTTCTTTTTACTGTTCATCTTAAATCTAATTTATTAATTGATGTCCTCATTTGAAATGGTTACAACCAATATGCCGCTAGGCCAATGGAGCCTGTGGGGCTCTCTGTGCCTGTGTCACCCATGGCTTTTTAGGCAGTCTTCCTATTGGCTAACGCCGGTCACATTCTTCGAAACCTTTTCAATTAGCTGTAACCATTACTGACCCCACCTGACACAATTGGCGGCTTGTATTAGGCCTCCACGATGAGCTGGCTGCTCCTGACATTGCTGGGGGGGGTTATCGAAGAGGTCAGTAGCCCCCCTATTTCTTGTTACAGTGTAACAGCGTGCAGCACCGGGTATTCCCAGCAGAGCTGTAGTCAGGCTTGTGTGACAGGTTTCCTGACCTCTCCATGTTGTGCAGAGAGCGGTGCTCCCCCGAGGCTCATTACAGTCTCTCTTCCCTGTCTGCTGGGATGCTGTGATGCACCTGCCAATCATCTATCAATGGTATGATTGCACCCCTCTAATCAATCTCCAGAACGTTCCTGAGCAGGCTTTAATGCAGACCAGAATTAAAAAGACAGCAGAAAACCTTTTAGATGAAAGGGCTGGTCCTGGCTCACTGTTTCAAAACATACCCGTTCAGCAGATCTGGCTCTACCCCTGTGTGCAGTGCAAGGGGCATTCCAACTGCCAGTCCACAAGCGGATTAAACCCACACAGATTTTACCTTTATTCCCCCCTTGTAAAATAGGGCCATGTGGACCGTGCTCAGCCAATCACTGGCCTTATCAATACCAACTGTGTATTCTGTACATTGGAAATGTGGGTGAATGATCAAAAATTCACTGGTAAAGTGGACCAAAAGCCAGGTTTTGACTATCCTGGGTTTTGGTCCTTTCCCCCCTCACTGTGTGAAACCCCCCAGATCGCTGAAGTTAACTCTCCTCTTCCTGGTCCTACGGCGCATGCAAGGCCGCTCGTCCAATCGGCGCACTCGTAGCCGCTGATGTCACATTGTCTAAGCTTCGTCTAAGGCCAGCGGCTCCGAGCGCATTGACAGCCACATCCCCCGCTACCTTCACAAATGCCTGGCAGGCCCTCGCCCTGCTGGAGGGATAGCGGGGAAGCAGCTCACACATGTGCCGTTGGACGGGGAAACAAGGTAAGTATGAGGCGACCTGGAGGGTTTTACTCATTTGGGATGCCCTGGGGGAGGGAATCGATCGGTGCGGGAATCGGGCTTTGGTCCACTTTAAACTGGAGAGAGAGCTTTTATATTAATCTCTCCCCCCCGGTAAAAAGCGGCCATGTGGACTGTGCTCAACCAATCACTGGCATTATCAATAGCAACTGTGTATTCTGTACATTGGAAACGTGGATGAATGATCAAAAATTCACTGTTAAAGTGGATCAATGCCCTTGCGTGCTGGACCTGGATTTAAGACTCCAGGGCTGACTGCTAGCCTTCCCCCTGGGCATCCAATAGCATCTAAAGTTAATATATTTAAGTGTTTAGTCACTTATTTATTCTTTCCCCCACTGGGCTGCAACTCTGTTTCGGACTCTAGGATACGGGCGCTCCAATCGGTATGCTTGAGGATCGCTTAATTTTGCCGGTCCTGGAGTCTTTTAGATGACAGGGCTAGCCAAGGGGGTGGTTGGGCCACTTTAAGAATGACCATATCCTGTCCTGATCTGTACTTGCAATTCTTAAGCCACAGCTGTGTAGAAACTAGTTCCAAATTGGGGATCTTGGGTTTTAGTCCACTTTAATGGACAGACCCCCGACCAGTACTGCCATTGCAGCCAGAGCTCCTGTGCTTATCGGCCATTCCTGGCCCATTTATTGTCTGGGCCTGGTATTTCAGGTGATCTCCCTGCAGGGTCACACACTTTTGGCCTCAGGGGTGTGTATATGGAATTCAGTCTCTGACCAAGACCCTCATTTTTCTCTATGGAAGCCGTGACTTGGCTCTATACCCGGTATGTCTGGTAAGCCCAATGGCAGAAGTGCAGAACTGAAAGTGGAGACCTGCGATATCAGGCCCATGGGTGGGCAATAGCTTAGAAGATACTGTCCGTAAATAATGGTAAATAACTATAACTGTTTTTGGGTGTGTTTGGAAAGTCCATAAAGCTGGACCTTCCCTTTTTATATAGTTTTATGTTTATACTGGAATATGCTCAGAGCAATGGCCTATTTGTAGGCCTGTGCACACCACTAGGGACACACGTGAATTCTAGGAAGAGCTTGGCTCACTAGGACAGGATTAGGGTGCAGTTTTGGAGCTGCGCTTGCAGAATGTTAATGCGGATAGTGGAGAGGCGGAAAGCTGTGGGGTGCCATTAAGGCTCGCTCGGGAAGCACATTAGTTATGTCGGATGACAGCTATCTGGGAAGCAGAAAATGGAGTCTGCTCGGGGGGGACTGGAAGCCACTTGGACCACTTGGTTGGAGATGATTAGACCGCTGAGGAGCACCTGTCAAGGTGTTGAGGCAACGCGAGAAGAAGCCGGCTTCTCCCCAGAGGG
The DNA here is from genome assembly GCA_027917425.1 of Gastrophryne carolinensis. Taxonomy (NCBI): domain Eukaryota; kingdom Metazoa; phylum Chordata; class Amphibia; order Anura; family Microhylidae; genus Gastrophryne; species Gastrophryne carolinensis. The sequence continues at coordinate 72,050,859 of CM051238.1, forward strand.
AATGTGACCTAGATAGCGGCAGCGTTGGCACGGCCTGTCACCGGGCAGGTTTGATTCATGCCGAGCTCCGGGAGGCAGACAGCAGGAAAAATGTTTTGGGAGTCGAAAATGCAAATGAAGCCTCGATAATGAGCGCGCCTCGGAGCTCCAACCAAGCACCATTCTCTCCGTCTCGGCTGAAATTAAAAGGGTGTTTGTAGATAAGATGATGGGAATTAAAGGAAATAAAATAGGCTGAGGGGATTGGCGCACTTTAGGAAGCTCCCATCAAGGAAACGAATGTTTAAAATAAGAGTGTTTACTATAGAAATAACCATATTCTACTCTTGAGCCTAAGTGAGCAATCGCTGCGCTGTCTGAGCCATCAGGACAGATCGTATGGGGCCCAACCAAAAGGCTGCTCTGCAAATGCCCAGACTAGAGTCTCCAACTAGAGGTAGATTAGTACTTTATTTATTAAAATTAGCATGTTTTTGGAATAAATTAATGTTTGGAGTTCGTCCTTCCATTTTCACATATTTTAGTACTTTTTACCACCAATGCCATGTGCCCTAGCCCCCAAAATCCACCTTCCATTCCTTTGTCTACAAAAATACAAGAACGCCTAATAATGGTTTATGCAGATAAGCTTTAACCTTAAAGTGGACCAAACCCAGGATTTTGACTATCTTTCCCCTGGGGCCCCTCCGACCCGCTGCATGAAACCCCCCAGATCGCTGAAGTTAACTCGCCTCTTCTCCTCGTCCAATCAGCACACTTGGAACCGCTGACATCACGTCATCTAAGCTTTCCTCTAAGGCCAGCGGCTCTGAGCATCCCCCGCTTCCCTCCAACAGGGAGCCTGCCCGTGCCGGCTATTCACAAATGCTTGGCGCTGGCACTCTCCCTGCTAGAGGGATAGCGGGGATGCGGTTTGTTCATGTGCCAATGGACCAGGAAACAAGGTAATTGTCTGGGGTGACCGGGGGGTTTCACACAGTGGGACATCCTGATTCTGGATGCCTGGGACAATTGCGGTGGGTTTTGGTCCACTTTAAAGTATTGTATGACTTTTTTTGTATATGCGGAGGTGAGGTCGACAGAGGTAAGTCAATGAGATGTGAGCCTAGGTGAGGTGGCAAGAGGAAGGTGGACAGAGGTGAGTAAAGCTAGGTTGTGGTGAGGTGGGAAGAGGTGTGTCGGACAGCGTTGAGGTGGATGGGAGTGTGTTGAGCAGAAGTAGATAGTTGGGCTAGGAAGAGAACCTCTACAGAAAAGTTTATTGGTGCCTCACTTCCTGCTTTGGGCATTAGTGATACCCTCTAGTGGGCAGATGCTTGCACAGCAGGCAAGGCTATCTTGGCTCTCCCTCTCCCTAGGGTTGCTAGGGGCCGAAGCTGATGGCAGTGCAGGGTCTGCAGGTTGTGCTTTTCTGCTCTGGTTGATAAAATGACAAGAGTTGCTAAGTTGTGCCCGCAAACATCTTGCCTTCCCCCGGTCCCTCGGCACGATCGCTCGGCTGCATCCCTGCAGCTGTGCGCACTCCTGCACCCAGCCATTCAGATAGGCTGGGAGCACATGCACACCACAGGGAAACTGGGGATGCAGCTGTGGCCACTTACTGTGCTGGCGTGCAGTTGAAAGCAATGGCTTTAGGCCATGTATTAGTATGCATGGTGTAAAACGATGATTGGACGAGAGCCTGTGCATGCACCATGAAAATGTGAGTTGGGGGGGCTTGGTTCACATAAGGGGCATAGTTTTGACTATCCTTGGTTTTGATCCCTGGGTGTCCCGCTGTGTGAAGCCCCCCGAACAAACTCGCCTCTTCCTGGTCCTATGGCACATGCATGGCCGCTCCTCCAATTAACGCACTCGGATGCTCTCTAGCCCCTTCGTCAAGGAGCTCATCTAATATACACGGATCCGAGTGCACTGGCAGACTCATCCCCTGATACTCTCTAACCGGCCATTCATAAATGCCTTGAGCAGGGGTCCTGCTCATGTGTGTGCCACTGGACCGGGAGCGAAGGTGAGTTTATAGGCAACCTGGGGGGGGGTTCGCACAGAGGGTATTCCCGTTTCTGGATGCCTTGGGGGGGGGGGGGGGGGATCTCTGTGGGTTTTGGTCCACTGTAAGGTTGCATCTTGTTGCTACATGATGTGCATTCAGTTAAATGAGGATAAGAGTAGGTGGTGGTAGATTTTAATAGAAGACTGTTGAATTATCTGTCTGAAAGCTGTTGGATGGAGAATTATGACTGATCGATTTTTTTTTTTTTTTTTCTCTTACAGGTAAGGAAGTCCCTGGGTTGCATTTCACACATCCACAATCCTAATTCTCCAAATGATGAATGAACGCCTCTTGGATCCCTTACATCAGAGGCTCCCTCTGGTACTGCACCTCCTCGGTTCCCCTGGAGAAGGCCCTGATAGGTTACCCACACACACCCATTTCATCCTGGAGCTGGACTTTCGATGGACATGCCATGGTGACATGAACAGGATCAGTTAAGGCTACTGGAAACGTACCGAAGGTGTGTGGGCTTCTGTCTGTGAATGCTTGTGCTGCTCCTTCTGAGAAGGTGCAAGGACCATGAGCAGTTCCCTTAAGCCACGCAGGTTTGGGAGGCTGGTAAGCCCGCAGCTGGTTCTCTTCTTTCTTTTCGCCCTCTGTCTTCTTAGCGTCTTCATCTCTGCCTATTATCTCTATGGCTGGAAACGGGGGCTGGAGCCTTCGGGAGGAGAGGCTCAATCTATGGACTGTGACGAACCCAAAATCAGCCCTTCCCGTCTGCTTCCTGTGAAAGCCATGAGATCGGTGGACTCCTCTCGCACAGACCCGTTGGTGCTCGTGTTTGTTGAGAGCCTCTACTCTCAACTTGGCCAGGAGATCGTGGCTATACTGGAGTCCAGTCGCTTCAAGTATCGGACGGAGATAGCCCCGGGGAAGGGGGATATGCCCACTTTAACTGACAAGGATAGGGGCCGATTTGCACTAATTGTGTATGAAAACATTCTGAAATATGTCAACTTGGATGCGTGGAACCGAGAGTTGCTGGACAAGTACTGTGTGGAATATGGTGTAGGGATCATTGGCTTTTTCAAGGTAAGTGGATTGTACTTGAGAATTAGAAGCTGATTCTTCTATGCTGAACCTTGTGGCCTACATCTGACTTTTGGAGTAAACAGGGGGACCCTGGAGGGTTTGGCTTATTTGCAGACTAGAACAATAACATAGTATATAATTCAGCAAGCATGAATCACTTTGTCTCAAATATGGCACAAGTCCAATAACCTAGCTTGAACACAATGTGCAGCAGCGCTTGTCCAAATCCAGCAGCCAGCCCCGAGGGTTTGTAGACCTCTGCATAGGGGCCACGGCCAGGTGCAATCCATTCCTGTGCTGAAACCTGCCTTGGAGTATGGTCAATGTGTCCTTCCTCTTAAACCAGATCTTCCCCATGATTTAATGAAAAGTCCAAACCCTTAAACTATTCCCCATCATCTAAAATTAATATATTTTAACTTTTTAGTCACTTACCTTTATATTATACTTTTCTGGGTATCCAGCACGGGTCGCTTCATCTTCAATTCTTCACTATTGGGTTATACGCCACCAGGTGGCGCAGTCGACTGCAAGAAGACTTGTGGCTCCTCCCGGCCCATAAAAAGGGCAGCAATTACCCATAATACCCCAGAGTTTCCTTGCAGTCCTGGCTGCGAAGACAAAAGATTATCTCTCTCTGGATTATTGCAGGCCAGCGGGGCATCCCAAGCCCGTAGGCCCTGCAGGCATATTCCCACCTGTTCCGAGACCCATCCCACCTCCCAGCCTCCGGCTGCGGTTCAAGTGAAGGTAGGGGAACACCTGGGGTCGGGTGTTCAGAGCCTTGCTCTGGGCCACAGACCCTGTACCCAAAGGGTAGCCGGCCATAGGCTATGGTGAGCCTATATGAGGGGGAGGAGGAACCACTGGGATCCCTTATGCCAGCCCTTGTTTTCTCCCACAAGCTTTGTTGTCTTTTTGTGTGTTTCACTCTCTGGTGTTTTACTTGTGTCACCTCCCTTGTTCCTGCTCTTCTCCTCCCTGGTGCTCTGCGGTGTGGGGGGGGGGGGGCGCCGCCGGTGGGCCCCCCTTTTCTAGTCTTTACTTGCCTTCTTCGCTCCTGCCTTCTCCTCCCTGGTGTGCCGTCGTCGGTGGGGGGCGCGCTCTCAGTTGGAGGGCGGCCGTCCCCCGGCGTTGTGATATTCGCCTGCCGCGGGCGCCTTGGTCGCCTACCCTCTCTTTTCTTCTTGCGGAGGTTTCACGCGCTGGGGGGGGGGCACGGCCTGCCCCTCGAGGCCCCATTTTCGGCGCCATTTCCTCAAGGAGCTCTCACTGCTGCATCGCATGGGCCCTCTCTGACGCTGGTGTCTCTCTTCTTCTCGGACCTGGGTGCGCGGCACTAAGGAGTCCGTGAGTCAGATCCTGCCTTCCTTGGTTTTTTTTGCCATGTTGTGCCTTATTGTGCATGTGCTGTGGGATGCTGATTGTGGCCTTTTCTTTCATTGTATTGCAGGCGGGTCCCATATAGGTGCTTGTGGTTCCTCCAGGTTCATCCACTCCTCCCCCCCACCCCTCTCGGGTCTTGGGGGGCTAGTTTTGGGGATTGTCCAGGTTGGGCCCGCTGCGCCCTAAAACCCCCTTTTGCTAAAATGGGCTTGGGGGCCCTTCGGGGCGGGCTCCGCTGTGTCTTGTGTCCCCATTGAGTGGTCGCAGCCCCCTGCACCCAGAGCGTTATTGCGGAACAGGATGGGGCGAGAGCTACTCCCCAGCCCTATTTTACCTGCGGCATCTCCGACTTCCCCGCGTCTGCATTTAGCCCCCAGTGAGGGGGATGCCAGCAGGGAGTCCCAGTCTGGCCTGGCGTTACGCGTGGCCAGCCTGGAACGGCAATTGTCCCGCCTGGCTGCCGGCAAAGCCTCTAGTAAGAAGCGGCATTTGGAACCGGCTTACACTCTTTTTGCTGATGATGATGCCTATGAGGCTTTTGGTGGCCTTGACTCCATGGAGGATGGTGAGTTGTTCCATGATTCCAACTCCTCCGGGGACCGTCCGGGTGACTTTGACAGTGACCCCGGATCTTCCTCAGATGAGGACTTGCGGCTTCCCAATGACACGAATAGGCTCTTGTCCGCAGTGGTCGATACCTTGCATATTGCTCCCCCGAAGGCGGCTAAAAAGAAGCAGGAGGAACTTTTCCGCCTTGATAGACACCGCTTGGTGTTTCCGGAGCAGGGTCATTTTTCCAAGATGGTGTTTAAGGAATGGGAAAGGCCCAATAAGCTACCCTCTGTGCCTAAAGCGCTGGACAGACGGTACCCATTTTCGGAGGAGTTGGTCCGTCTTTGGTCTTGTCCCCCGGAGGTGGACGGCCCCGGTCCTGGGGCTCTCCAACACTTCTGATATGCCGTCTCCGGACACTACTACCTTGCGTGAGAATGCTGATCGGCGCATGGATCAGCTCGCTTGCCATGCTTTCACTTTTCCTATTGCATGGCACGGCCTGCTTCAAGAAGTCCTTACGTATTGGATATTCCACCACAAGGTGGCGCAGTGTACTGCAGAAGAGTTGTGTCTCTCATGGGGTTCCAAGCCCAAACCCCTCCCAAGCCCCCTCAGGCATGAGGAGGCACCCTCACCCACCTGGGTGGGGGGACGGTTCGGCTCTTTGTTCACGTCTGAAGGCTCCGCGTCTCAGACCGATGGATTCAGGAGGTGGTGCCCTCCGGTTACAAGATAGTTTGCAGCCTGGCCGCCCCAAGATTCCTCAGATCCCGGATGTCTCAAAACCCTCTGTCAGCTCAGGGTTTGCGCCTGGTGGTGCAGCGCCTGTTGGAGTCAGGAGTCATTTGCCTGGTGCCTTCCCAGGAACGGGGGCAGGGGTTCTACTCCAATCTTTTCACGGTTCCCAAAAAGGACGGGTCTTTGAGGCCCATCCTGGACTTGAAGGGTCTCAACAAGTTTGTCAGGTTCAAGCACTTTCGCATGGAGACGCTACGTTCGGCTGTCAGTACCCTTCGCCCGGGCAACTTCATGACCTCCGTGGACCTCAAGGAACCCTATCTTCACGTGCCAATCCTTCCGGGTCATCGGAGATTCTTGAGGTTCGCTCTAGAGGATCAGCATTACCAGTTTGTGTCTTTACCGTTCGGTATCACCTCAGCGCCTCGGGTGTTCACCAAGGTGCTGGCGGGCATGATGGCTCTGCTGCGGAATCAGGGCATTTGCATCCTCCCTTACCTGGACGACATTCTGATTGTGGCTCAGTCTCTTCATCAGGCCGAGCAGGACACTGAGGTGGTGACCTCCACTCTCAAGTCCTTCGGCTGGGTGATCAACTTTCCCAAGTCTTTACTGTCTCCGTCTTTGGTGAGGTCTTTTCTAGGCATGACTCTGGATACCTCTCAGGTCAAGGTATTCCTGCCTCAGCAGAAGGTGGAGGGCCTTCAGCAGCAGGCCCGGGCTCTGCTCTTGTGTCCCCATCCCTCCATCCGGCAAGGGATGCAGTTATTGGGCCTGATGGTCTCCTGCTTCAAGGCGGTCCCCTTTGCTCAGTTTCACATGAGACCTCTTCAGTTGCACCTCTTGTCAGTTTGGGATCGGGACCCTGTGTCCCTGGATCAGGAATTTGCTCTGTCCCCACTGGCCAGACAGTCCCTCTCGTGGTAGCTGGGCTCCAGGATCCTTCTAGTGGTCAGGACCTTTCTGCCTCCGTGCTGGGAGACTGTCACCACAGATGCCAGTCTGACCGGTTGGGGGGGCTTTTGGAAGTCTCTGTAGTTACTGGGTCGGTGGGGCCCCCAGGAGGCCCATGCTCCCATCAATGTCCTGGAACTGAGGGCGATCAGGTTGGTTCTTTCTCAGCTGACCACACACCTTCGGGGTCGGGCTGTTCAGATCCGCTCGGACAACCAGACGGCGGTTGCCTACATCAATCATCAGGGAGGGACTCTGAGCAAGCGAGCCCTCAAGGAAGTGTCCCTGATACTGTCTTGGGCAGAAGAGAATGTCCCTTGCATCTCGGCAGTCTACATTATGGGGGTGGAGATCCAGGAGGCAGACTCCCTGAGCAGGGGGACGTCTCGGCTGGGGGAATGGTCCCTCAGCAACGAGGTATTTCACTCCCTGTCACCGCTGGGGTCAGCCGGATGTGGACCTGTTTGCGTCCCGCCACAATCACAAGCTTCCCAGATTTGTCTTCCCGTTACTGGATCTTCTGGCCTTCGCCACGGATGCGCTAGCAATGCCTTGGATGGAGTTTCGGCTTCTCTGTTTTCCCTCCTTTTCCTCTGCTGGGCAGGGTGCTGCGCAAGATAGCCCAGTTGGCAGTAGATCGGTATGTCTTGCCCAAGGATACAGACCTTCTCACTCAGGGACAGCTGCGCCATCCCAATTTACAAACGCTGGCTTTAACGGCTTGGCTGCTGAAACCTCAATCTTGATGGATAAGGGGTTGCCGGCTTCTGTTGATGCTATGATTCGGGCTAGGAAGAAGTCCTCTTCCTTTATCTACTACAGGGTCTGGCATGCTTACCTTGCCTGGTGTGAGTCCAAGTCTCTTCCTTGTCGGGTGTTTTCTATCCCCAGGATTCTGGAATTTTTGCAACATGGTTTGGATTCGGGCCTTCAAATTAGTACCCTCAAGGGACAGGTGTCGGCTCTGGCAATTTTTTTACAAAGATCCTTTGCCAATCACCGGTTGGTTAAGACTTTCTTCCAGGGAGTTACTCATGTGTGTCCGCCACGTAAGCCTATGCTACCGGTTTGGGACTTGAATCTGGTGTTGTCTGCTCTGCAGGGTCCTCCCTTTGAGCCTGTCTGTGGGGCTGCGTTGCCCATTCTGACTCTTAAGGTGGCCTTTTTGGTGGCTATTACTTCGGTCAGGCGAGTTTCTGAGCTGGCAACGCTTTCCATCAAACCTCTTATTTTGAGCGCCATCAGGATAAGGTGGTGTTTCGGCTTAAGACGGATTTCTTGCCTAAGGTTATGTCTGCTTTTCATCTCAATCAGGACATTGTTTTGCCTTCATTTGTGCCCTAACCCTGGTAATTCCAAGGAGCGGATCCTACATTCTCTGGATGTTGTCAGGGCTCTGAAGTTTTATTTGGTTGCTACTGAGTCTTTCAGGAAATCTGATGCTCTTTTTGTTCTTCCTGCTGGACCTAGGAAGGATTTGCCTCCGGCTAAATCCACTATCAGCAAGTGGATCCGTCAGGTGGTGGAGCAGGCCTATTCTTCTAGGGGGAAGGTTCCTCCTTTTAAGGTTACTGCTCATTCCACTCGTGCTATTGGTGCTTCTTGGGCCTTTCAGTACCAAGCTTCTGTTGAACAAGTTTGTAAGGCCGCGACTTGGTCTTCTGTTCATAACTTTTCCAAGTTTTACAAGGTTGATGTTAAGGTCTCTGCTGATGCTGCCTTTGTTCGCAAAGTACTTCAGGCGGTGGTGGTTTGAACTGCCTGCTGCTACTTTTTTGGGGTTCCCACCCTACCTTACGGACACTGCTGTTGGACGTCCCTTACGTAAGGACTTCTTGAAGCAGGCCGTGCCATGCAATGGGAAAAAGACAATTCTGTGAGTTCTCACCTGTAGAATTGCTTTTACTATGCATGGCATGGCCTGCTTCACCCCACCCTTATCGTTATTCTTGGTTGCCTCTTTATGGTGATTTTTCCAAGTTGGGGTTTGGTACCTTTTTACCTTTTATTACCTCCCGGCTTCTTGTATAACTGTTTGTCAACGCTGGAGAGGTCTATTGGTGATCCTGTTTTTATATGGTACCGGGAGGAGCCACAACTCTTCTGCAGTACACTGCGCCACCTTGTGGCGGAATATCCCATACGTAAGGACTTCTTGAAGCAGGCCATGCCATGTATAGTAAAAGCAATTCTACAGGTGAGTAATCACAGAATTGTCTTTTTGTGGGGACTGGTCTGCGCCACTGCTATTGTCGCCATTGCCATAAAAATGGTTAAGCGCCTTGTGGAGGCCGCCCGTTCCCTTAAGCGAGCGGACGAGTATAAGGAGCTTTTGGTTTGCACTGACTTTATTGCTTTTGTGCTCTCAGCCATGGACGATGCTGTCCGTCTTGGCGGTAGGGCCTCGGCCCTGCTGGTTGCCTTACGCCAGTCTATCTGGCTGCGGCAGTGGGCGGCTGCCACCAAGAAGTCCCTCACTGGGCTTCCTTTCACGGGACTGCGGCTCTTTGGGGAGCGCCTTGATCTCTTGGTCAAGGATGGCTGGCTCCCTCAGCGCCGGAAGCAATCGCGGCCCTTTCGGGGTTTTTCTTCCTCCTTTCGCCCCTTCCGAGGGGGACACGGCTCTTCCCTCCCAGGTGGTTGCAGGGACTCCTGGGGACAGGGGTAGATCCCACGGTCGTCCCAGTCTCTTCTGGGGGTCCAAGTCCAAGCCCCCCACCAAGGCCCCTCAGGCATGAGGAGGCGCCCTCACCCATCCGGGTGGGGGGACGGCTTCTGCTCTTTGCTCACGTCTGGAGACAACACGTCTCGGACCCGTGGATTCAGGAGGTGGTGTCCTCGGCTACAAGATAGAGCTGGCAGCTTGGCCTCCCCCGAGATTTCTTTGGTCCCGGATTTCCCAAAACCCCTTGACGGCGCAGGGCCTGAGGTTGGCTGTCCAACGACTTCTGTCGTCCGGAGTGATTTGTCCTGTGCCTCTTCAGGAACGGGGTCGGGGTTTCTATTCCAATCTGTTCACGGTGCCCAAGAAGGACGGTTCTCTGAGACCCATCCTGGACCTGAAGGGCCTCAACAGATTCGTCAGGTTCAAACACTTCCGTATGGAGACCTTACAGTCGACAGTGGGCTCCCTTCGGCCCGGTGATTTCATGACCACGGTGGATATCCAGGATACCTATCTGCACGTTCCTATTTTCCAGGGACATCAGAGATTCCTGAGGATCAACCTTACCAGTTTGTGGACCTACCGTTCGGTATCTCTTCTGCCACTCAGGTGTTTACCATAGTCCTGGCGGGGGTCATGGCCCTCTTGAGGAGCCAGGGCATTCATATTCTTCCTTACCTGGACAACTTGTTGATTGCCGCTTAATCTCTCCAGCAGGCCGAGAGCGACACTCAGAAGGTGGGTGATCAATTACCCCAAATCCTCGATCACTCTGTCTCTGGTGCGGTCCTTCCTGGGCATGACGTTAGATACCTCTCAGGTCAAGGTGTTCCTCCCTCAGAGGAATTGCTCTGTCCCCTTTGACCAGACAGTCCCTCTCGTGGTAGCTGGAATCGAGGAATCTTCTAGTGGGCAGATCCTTCCTGCCTCCGTGCTGGGAGATTGTCACCACGGATGCCAGTCTGTCCGGCTGGGGGGGGTTTTGGCAATCGCTGAAGTTTCAGGGTCAGTGGGGCCCTCAAGAGGCTCATACCCCTATCAATCTCCTGGAGCTGAGAGCGATCAGGTTGGTTCTCTTCCAGTTGACTTCCCACCTATGGGGTCGTGCAGTCCAGGTCCGCTCGGACAATCAGACGGCGGTCGCCTACATCTTTCACGCCCTGTGTTGCAGCTGGGGTCAGCCAGACGTGGACCTGTTTGCGTCTCGTCACAAGCTTCCAAGTTTCATCTCTCTGTCAAGAGATCCTCTGGCCTTCGCCACGGACAATTCCTTGGACGGAGTTTCGTCTCCTTTATGCATTTCCTCCCTTTCCTCTCCTGGGTCGTGTGCTGCGCAAGATAGCCCAGGAAGGGGTGCCGACCATCCTGGTGGCTCCCCGCTGGCCGAGAAGAGTCTGGTTCGCGGACATCGTCCAGACGGTGGATCACTTCGCCATGCACGACGATCCAGGGCTTCTCACTCAGGGACAGCTGCGCCATCCCAATTTACAAACGCTGGCTTTGATGGCTTGGCTGCTGAGACCTCCATCTTGATGGATAAGGGGCTGCCGGCCTCGGTCGTCAGAACCATGATTCAGGCTTGGAAGGAATCCTCTTCTATGATTTATTACAGGGTCTGGCACGCTTACATTGCCTGGTGTGAGTCTAAGTCTCTTCCTTGTCGCCCTTTTTCCTTTTCCAATATTTTCGAGTTTCTACAACATGGTTTGGAGTCGGGTTTACAACGGAGTACCCTCAAAGGACAGGTTTTGGCCTTGGCTATTTTTTTCCCAAAGATCCTTCACCAATCATAGGCTTATCAAGACTTTTTTCCAAGCAGTTACTCATGTACGTCTGCCGCGTAAGTCTTTGCTACCGGTGTGGGATTTGAGCTTGGTGCTTTTTGCTCTCCAGGGTCCCCCCTTTGAGCCCTTGTGCGATGCGGCTCTGTCCATTCTGACTCTGAAGGTAGTCTTTTTGGTAGCTATCACCTCGGTGCGTCACGTCTCTGAGCTGGCGGCGCTTTCTTTGAAGCCTCCTTATTTTGAGCGACATCAGGATAAGGTGGTGTTCCGTCTCAGACCGGATTTCTTGCCCAAAGTTGTCTCTACCTTTCATCTCAATGAGGACATTGTCTTGCCTTCTTTGTGTCTTGCCTCTTCTAATTCTAAGGAACGGACTCTTCATTCTCTGGATGTGGTCAGGGCGCTTAAGTACTATTTGGTTGCCACGGAGTCGTTTTGGAAATTGGACTCTGTTTGTTCTCCCTGTCGGACCTAGGAAGGGCTTGCCCCCAGCCAAATCCACTATCAGCAAGTGGATCAGACAGGCGGTGGTGCAAGCGTATTCTTCAAGTTTTACAAGGTTGACATTAGGGCCTCAGCTGATGCTGTTTTTGGCCGCAAGTTGCTTCAGGCAGTAGTGGCATGAACTGCGTACTGTTGCTCACTGGGGATCCTACCCTTATTCTTGGACACTGCTTTTGGATGTCCCAATAGTGAAGAATTGAAGATGAAGCGACCTGTGCTGGATACCCAGAAAAATTCAATTCTGTGATTACTCACTTATAGAATTGTTTTTATGGGTATCCAGCACGGGTCGCTTCATCCCACCCTTGTTCCGTTATCCTCTTTGCCTTTGTTATGGTGATTACTTTGAAAGAGTTCATAGTGGGGCTGTGTTTAAGTAACAGTCTTGCCTCCCGGCTTCTTGTATTACTGCTTTTCAACACTGGGTATTATGGGTAATTGCTGCCCTTTTTTATGGGCCGGGAGGAGCCACAAGTCGTCTTGCAGTCGACTGCGCCACCTGGTGGCGTATAACCCAATAGTGAAGAATTGAAGATGAAGCGGCCCGTAGAACAGGCTTCAAGGCTAAGTTTATTGGTAAGCCCAGGAAATGGTTTTTTTGGGCCCCGAAGTGGGACAATGCAGTCTAGTTTTTGACTTTCAAAGAATTATGGGAGTGGGCCTAAGGCCTTCCACAGTCCTGTTTTACACCATTTTTACATCATTTAATAGGACCATTATACACAATAGTTTTTGACTTGACAGCCAGCCAGTCCCTGGCCAGGCACACACTAACTTCCTGCCATCTTATCCCCCAATGGAACCGTGTAAAATAAGCCATTTCAGTATTTGACTATATTGAATAGCTTGTGTATTATAATCAAAGCTTTGTTTGGGACGTGGCTGAGCTTGGAGGGGAGTGTTATGGGGCAAATTTGTGAGTCTTAGGTATGCTCTTTTGTGGTAAAAGACAGCTGCAGGTCCTCAGGGCTTTCCATTCTCTGAGCACCGAGGGGCAAAGTGGCTGTTTTTGCGTAGTCCTTGAGAAATGGAACTGAAATGAGGGTAACATTTAAAGACCTGCTATGGTTTCTACCTGGCACTGCTGGAAGTGGAGGAGAGGGCACATGGGTCAGGGACCACACAAGCTCCTTGTTGCTTGGACTGTCTTTTCCAAGCTCAATAAAACCCAACCAGGCCAGATTGTGAAATCCCAAATGAGGATGCCCATCTGTGTAACCCCCCCCCCCCCCCCGTCTCAGGTCTTAGCAACTTTTCCAGCAGCTCCCTTGGCAATGTAAACAATGTAGAGCGAGAGCCAGGGCTGTGGTGTCTGTAAGCCAAAGCCCAACCCGGGATCCGCCATTTTATCAGAATCCAGCTTCTTCCTAAATGGCCAATAAAAAGTCATTTCCGGTAGTAAAATTGTAACATCCGACTTTTTCTCACTACTATAGTAAACAATAGGGTGACTTTTATATAGAACATAAAGCATATTTATTGGAATACAGTTTCTGACTAACTTATAGCAGGGATGCTCAACCTTTTGAAGAGCGTGGCCCATATAAGCGATTTGAAAACTGGTCGTGGGCCACAATGAATAGGTTCAGAATTTCTAATTTTTCATTTTAATACATTGCATAACATAAGAGTTTCAATACAATCAGGATACCTACTGTCTCTACAAACTCCATACCAGCCTGTTACTACATTTATATGTAACACTACCATATGCTGATTACCTCCTGCATTTATAGCCAATCTGTCCCACACTGTAACCCCATTCCCAATACTCAACCAATCTAAACCCCTACCAATGCTAAACATACAATTAAATATAGAAAAAGGAAAAGCTGGCAGAGCTTTCAGAGAGAACATTACCCAGAGGTAATGTTGCACTATTAAAGTGGACCAACACCCAGGATTTTGACTATCGGGGGTGCCCCGCTGTGTGAAACCCCCCAGAAAGCCCCAAAATCTTACCTGTCCCCGCTCCCACGTGACTGGACGGTCCAATCCCCGCCAACGTCCAGGCGGGGATCAGGAACGTCCAAGCGGCTGCCGCCGCCTCCCTCGCGTCACTTTCGGCGCACGCGCGCCCCCCGCCGGCCATTCGCATACATTGTACAGTCTGGAGGAAAGAAGGGAGAGGGGGGAAGTGTTTTTAAGAAGAAGCTTAATGATAGAACAAGGGGGCACAACCTGAAGCTAGTCGGGGGGGGGGGGGAGATCAGGAGCTATTTTACAGAAAGAGTAGTAGATGCTTGGAACAAACTTCCAGCAGGGGTAGTTGAAAAATCAACAGTCACTGAATTTAAACATGCCTGGGATAAGCACACATCTATCCTAAGATAAAGAGAACATACAGTATACACATAAGGGCAGACTAGATGGACCGTATGGTCTCCTTCTGCCGTCAACCTTCTATGTTTCTATGTACCTCCATAGGGCTCCTCCTATATCTCTCTTGCCTTGCAACCTCTCACCCTAACTGAACCTCTATTTACCTTTACTCACCAGTTCCATTTGTCCACAGCAGGTCAGGGGCCACATTAGATAGATCCGAGGGCCACACGTGCCCCCCAGGCCACAGGTTAAGCATATGTGACGTGAAGGGACATTCTAAGCAAAGGGTTAAATAAGTGGCTTTCTGCTCGGCCTTTGCTGCCTTTCATTCACTAGCACTTTACATTCTGTGCTAAACCCTGATGTCCTATCTGCTGACTCCTCTTTCTCAGTCCTCAAAATGACTTCACTTTGTTATACTAAAGAATGCTTAGATAAGTCATCCTCTGCTGCTAAGGAGGTCCACCCAAAGGGAGGGTGTTCCCTAGGGATTATAAACAAATATAAAGCAGGCTGAATAAAAGATACTTCCCTTCATATTTTGGATGGACAGAGCAGAAAACGGGCAACTTTAGTTTGTGTCCAGGCAATAACTAAAAAAAAGTCTATACTCACCTTTGTGCAGTACCGGCATCAGATTTACTAGAAGGAGAGGGAGAAGGAGAGATTCCATCCTCCATTACTGGCCAGACATAGTGGCATCCATCAATATGGCTTTACCTCCAGTAACACTCCTACTCAATGGGAGTCAGCACTGGAAGATGGAATCACTGACTCCCGATATCATCCACAGCCCTGGCGGGAGCATTGCTGAGGTCTGAAGCATTCCTGCATCTGGGGATGCACCCGCTTTTACTCCCAGTTGAGTGCAGAGCTGTTTGCTGAGTATTATAATACACAGCAAACGCCAGAGGACCAGGGAAAGATGAGTTTGTACTGGGCAATCTGGGGGTTTTCACATCCAAAATCTGTATGCCCCGAGCCCAGGAAACAAAACCCAGGATAGTCAAAATCCTGGGTATTTTGCAACTTCTGAGTTCCCTCCATTTCCTCCTTTTCTAGACAGGTAGCTAAAGGACTAGGTAGCTTCAGCTGATGTTGGGGTGCCAGATGGATTGGAGGACCCAGCAGGAACCGACAATGGAATGGAAGGTGGTTGCAAGTATCTACCTCCTTCGCAACGGGAGCCGGTACATACCCTTTACCTGAGTTGCCCATAGACCTTTTATAGGCAGCTTTATTCACAAGTTGTGAAGGAAACCATTCCTTTCAATGAACACAATTTCCTGCTTTCTTTGCAATGCTCCATCACTGTGCAGCCAATAAGAAAATGAAACAGTCCCAGTACTGATCTTGTCTAGGTATTCACATAAAAATATTTTGTTTAAAATATTAGGATCTGCTAATAACCTAGCTAAAGGCTAATAACATAGCTAAAGGCTAATAACCTTTTTGTTATCATATATCTGGGGACCCAGCTACCAGCATGCACACTATTCAGAGCTGTTCTCCACTAGGATGTTGAGACCCACAATTAGAATGCTGTGACGTGAACAGATTGCTGGGGGAGGAGTACTGCATTTCAAAAGCAATTCATAGATTCAGTTGACATAATGGTAGGTTTACCTCCTTATCACTATCTTTTCCTCTTGGCCAAGAAGGTCTTTGGCAGTAAGCGTGGTAAACATAAAGGTGGCAGCTGATGGGACCTTCTAGACTGGGGAGGCACAACCTTTTTTGGTCGAAGGGCCTCAAGGGGCGGCTATAAAATCTAAACAGAGAAAACGCAAACTGTTTACTAAACTAAGCTGTAACCTTAAAGCATTGTATATGCTTTTAAATATATGCAGAGGTCAGCAGAGGTGAGGCTGGAAGAAGTGAGTTGAAAAGGTGAATAGAGTGGGCAAGTGAGATGGGAAGTTGAGGTGGGCATAGATGAGGTAGGAAGAAGTGGGCAGGGGTCAGGCAGAGGGAGTTCAGGTAGGCTGAGATGGGGCAGGAAGTAGTGGGCAAGAGGTGAGGAGGGGTTAAGGTGAGGCAGGAAATGGTGGGCAAGAGGTTAGAGGGGGTGAGGTGGGAAGTAGTGGGCAAAAGGTGAGGGGCGGGTTAAGGTGAGGTGAAGAGTAGTGGGCAAAAGGTAAGGGGGGGCTGAGGTGAGGTGGGAAATAGTGGGCAAGAGGTGAGGGGAGCTTAGGTGGAGCAAGAAGTAGTGGGCAAAAAGGGAGAGGGGCTAAGGTGGGATGGGAACTAGTGGGCAAGAGATTAGGGGAGCTGAGGTGAGGCAGGAAGTAGTGGGCAAGAGGTAAGGGGAGCTTAGATGAAGCAAGAAGTAGTGGGAAAAAGGGAGGGGGGCTGAGGTGAGGCAGGAAGTAGTGGGCAAGAGATTAGGGGGCTAAGATTAGGGGTCTGAGGTGAGGCAGGAAGTAGTGGGCAAGAGATTAGGGGAGGTGAGGCAGGAAGTAGTGGGCAAGAGATTAGGGAAGATGAGGCAGGAAGTAGTGGGCAAGAGGTAAGGGGCGCTTAGATGAAGCAAGAAGTAGTGGGAAAAGGGGAGGGGGGCTGAGGTAAGGCAGGAAGTATTGGGCAAGAGATTCGGGGGGCTGAGGTGAGGCAGGAAGTAGTGGGCAAGTGGTAAAGAGGGCTGAGATGAGGCAGGAAGTAGGGGGCAAGAGATTAGGGGGGCTGAGGTGAGGCAGGGATTAGGGGGGCTGAGGTGAGGCAGGAAGTAGTGGGCAAGTGGTGAGGAGGGCTGAGGTTAGGAGAGAAGTAGTGGGAAAAGGGAGGGGGGCTAAGGAAGTAGTGGGCAAGAGGTGAGACGCAAAGTAGTGTGCAAGCGGTGAGGGGGCTGAGGAACTGAGGAACAATGTTGCAACTCAATTTACAATTGTTATTCGTAACTTCTTTTTAAAAAAGCTAAGGCAGGCCCCTGCAGTGACCAAACTGTCCACAGATAAGCAATAAGCAAGATGTTGGGAGTGGCCTGTAGCAGAGGAGCGTCTCGGGCACAATAATACAATGTATAGCTATATACACATGGACATGTCGCAAGCTATGCAACACATATTTCTGCAGAAAGTACAATAAACACTTCCACATTTTATTAGGCTTTTGGAAAGAATACCAGAACACAGTTTTAAGCTGCGTGATAGTTAGCGAGTTGGGTTTGCGTCCCACCTCCCAAGTGTGCTTGGCACAGACTGAGCGTACTATTCTAAATTCTGAGACCTACTGTAGACCTCCTTACCATGGGGACTGGAAGCAAGTTCCGATGAGAAACCTTTTAGAAATGGCCACTTTCACAAAAGTTAGCAGGAAATAAAATGATCTAATAGAGGCATTAACAATGTGTCTACAAGGCCATGCGTTGTTCAGCAATTGGGGGGCGAGCGGTTTGTGAATAGAGAACCATCAGCTGAAAAGAGAAGTCCAACAAGACCCTCCACCACAGAACAATGGCCTATTTACAGCTTTGCCAGAGCATTAGAGCCACTTAATCGGCCTAAATGAGCTGCATCTTGGTGATGGCACATGAGCATGAATGAGTCGGCCTTTAATGAGGAAGCCACATCAGTGCTTTTACAATTATCAAAATGATC
The DNA here is from genome assembly GCA_027917425.1 of Gastrophryne carolinensis. Lineage (NCBI taxonomy): Eukaryota > Metazoa > Chordata > Amphibia > Anura > Microhylidae > Gastrophryne > Gastrophryne carolinensis. Next base: position 72,068,454 of record CM051238.1, read on the forward strand.
ATGTGGGCTTGTGGGATATCCAGACATCTGCATTTTGAGGCAGACCTAAAATTAGACTTCAGCCCAACTCATTCTTTGCCTCCAAGATAAAAAGTTTTGGATATGTATTTTATATCTAATTCTATTTTGGTAAATCTGAAGCAGTGGCGTGGGACTGCAGTAGCTGCCCCTTAGAGTTTTATTAAAACTCCCTGTGAAATAAAGTTTTAACTAGGGAATTTTCCATAAGGGTTTCTGAATGAGACTCGAAAGAGCTGAAACCGGTTTCTGTCCCACGCTCTAGAACCTCTAGAGTTTCAAATACCATGCGGTTGAAACCAGCACCTGCATATTGGGGTACACCATTGCTCCTTGTGACAGACTGTCTAGATCAGAAGTACTCAACCTTTTATTGAGTGCAGGCCACTTAAATGATTTGGAACATGGTCTTGGGCCGCAATGAATTGGTTCATTTTTGGGGGGGGGGGAATAGCATAATGATGATGATCCCTGTCTCCACTTTAATATGTCCTACCACCACATCCCTACATTCATACAGAACAATCCCAACATGCTAACAGGTCATGCTGATTGGCTTACATCTTTGACTATAGGGGCGGTATATAGCCCCTTCCCCATCAGTCCCACATCATAACCATGTTCCCAATACTCAACTCATCTAAACTCACACCAATGCTAAGCATACAATTATTACAGAAAGACCATTACCAATTATTCTGAAGATTTCAACCAGGGGTGGTGTTGTACAATCAATGTCAACTGCTAATAGATCCATACAATTAATATGCGTTTATTAGTTAAGGAAGTTCTTCCTATGGTTGTTTAGGGGTTGTAGCTGTCACTTAGGTGAGTGTTTAATTCTTGTCTTGTTTCTCCAAAGATGGAGGGATGACTTCATCGGGAGATGCTAAGGTATAATATAAAAGGTTCTATGGTGGTGGGAGGGCTCCCCTTGTTGGTAATAACTATAGATCCAAATACGGTAGTAGAGAATTGTCCCCTTGTTGCTGAGGTATCAGGCGCAAAGGTGGTTATAGTGGGTGAGTAGTGTAGCTTGTATGTTCCAAGTATGTCACACACCCCACTTCCAATAATCATGACATGTGGGTTATGGCCAGTAGAGGGCGAACTTTGCAGAGATGACAGGAAAAAAAGGAGCCCCTCCCAGTCCATAAATACCTGGGACCTCCCAAACATTCCCCAGTAATCGCCTCTGCAGACGGCGAGCAAGTCAGAAGATGGCTGTCTCCTCCTTGCAGGTAAGCCGTGTTTATACCCGGCCATTTTATTTCCCTATTTCTGCCCGGACCTTGTTTTTATTAAGCCCCTATGCCTCCCAGCCCTGGCTGTTGGTCCGGGTGAAGGTAGGATACACCTTAGTGGTGTGATAACTTGGAGCCATGCTCCTCCGTGAGACCCCCTCCAAGGGGTAGGCGGATACCAGGTTCGGGATCCTGGTTTGGGATGCCCTGTCCGTCATTTTCCCTGCGCTGCATTATGTGGCTTGGGACTTCCCCCACCCGTTGCTCTTTGTCCCCGGATCATGGGGGGGGGGGGGGGGGGGGCATGTCCCTCCAATTTTTTACCTCAGACTTTGCCTGGCCAATTAGCTGTCAGTGTGGTATGAGTGTATGTGTGTAAGTGTGTGGCTTTGTGTGTGTTTGCTTCACTTGTTGCTGGGCAGCGTTCCACACTGGCCCACCCGCCTTCTCTTCCCCTGGCCTGGCTGATGCTGCTGCTGCTGGGTGTCCGGTCGCCATCTTGCATCCTAACTGTGAGTTGCCCTGCGGGGCTCGTTCTATTATCGGCCTTTTTTGTTATGCATAATTGTATTTCTATTGGGGTGCCTTGTATGCTGCGTTATCATTGACATATACTTTAAGGTTATACAGATATATTGTATGACTGTGATTATATCTGGATGTATGATTGCTGTAATGACTTCATGCTTATGGTACCCTTTTTTATTATGTCTTCCAGGGGGATTACCTTCCTTGATAGTTAAAAGGGGGTTCTCCCGGTCCTTAGGTCCCTCACTCAAATAGGGGCTTTACAAATCCTCCCACTAACGGACGTTAAGGGGCATCCCGGGTATCTTACTGGCGTAATTCCCACTGATCATTGCGGCTGCCATAAAAAATCACCATATGGAGGCTTCCCAGGATACCGGGCTTGGGCTCCCTTCGGGGCAACACCGGCAGTGTGTGGTTTGTGGGGCATCCCTTGCGGGGGATAATGTGTGTAATTTGTATTCCATGTGCACAGCAGGCCATTACGCGGCAGTCCGGGTCCCAGGCGTCTGGGTCCGTGCCGCCGGCCTTATCTGTACCCCAAGTGACACTTTCATTAGCAGGGAGTCGCAAGCTGATGTTTGTGCTAGGCTGGCCAACATCGAAAAGGCCCCAGCTAAGAGAAGGCATCTGTCCCCGCGCCGGTACTGGATTTTGATGGGTATGATTCCCTTGACTGGTCTTATTCCCCACTAGAGGAGGGGGAATTGTTTGAGGAATCTGATGCTGAGGATCAGCAGTTTTTTGATACGGATACTGGGCAGGCGCTGGGGGATGCCGTGGATACCCCCAAGATCCTGGCCCATCTATTTGAGGTACTGGATATTTCTCCGCCAGCGGAGAACCCCCCGCAGAAGGGGGAATTTTTTGGGACTTCTAAGCCCCGCTTGGAGTTCCCAAATCAGAATCATTTTGATTGCATGATTCTTTAGGAATGGGAGAGGCCTAGCCGGCTCCCCGGTGTTCCTCAGGGATGGTATAGGAAGTATCCCTTCCCGGTGGACGTGGTGAAGCGCTGGTCGTCCCCTCCCGAGGTCGATGCGCCCGTTCTGAGATTGTCCAACACCTCCGTTGTACATTCTCCAGACGCCGCCACTCTTAAAGATGGTGAGGACAAACGCTTTGATCAGATGGCATGCCATGCCTTTGCCAGTGTGGGTTCAGCCTTGCGGCCTGTTTGTGCCTCGCCGCTTGCGACTGTGGCTACCAGGTCTGTGCTTGGGGACCTGTTGAGTGGTTCCCAGCTTAACCCGGGCAGTGATGAATTCACAGCCCTTAAGCGGTGTAAATTATTTGTGACCTTTGTTTTATCTGCTATGGATGACATGATTATTATGTGTAGTAGAACCTCGGCATTGCTGGTGGCTATTCGCCGATCGGTCTGGCTACGCCAGTGGACGGCTGACATTGCGGCTAAGAAATCACTCGCAGCGCTACCCTTCCTGGGTATGAGGCTGTTCGGAGATAAATTGGATTCAGTGGCGAAAGGTGGAAAGTTACCTGTAAGAAGCAGTGTTGCCCCTTTCGAGGGGCAGGCTCCTTCAATCCTTCCTTTCGCGGTGCCAGAGCAGGCAGAGGCTTTGCCTACTCTAATTTCAGAGGTGATTCCTGGAACAGAGGCAGAGGACGCGCACGTCCAAGCCTTAACTGGGGTTCCAAGCCCAAGCCCGCTGCCAAACCAGCTCGGCTATGACGGGGCGCCCTCACCCTTGCGGGTGGGGGGACGGCAGCAGCACTTCTTCCTGGTCTGGGCCCAGGAAGGTCACAGACAAATGAATCTTGGAAGTGGTCTCTTCCGGGTACAAACTGGAGTTCGAGTACCGGCCTCCTCCCAGATTCCTAAGGTCTCGGGTCCCCTCGGATCCCCGGGCTGCGCAGGGGCTCCTGTTGGCTGTAAAGAATCTTCTGGTCACGGATGTCATATGCCCGGTGCCTTTCTCAGAGAGGGGGTGGGGCTATTATTCCAACCTCTTCATGGTTCCCAAAAAGGATGGATCCATAAGACCCATTCTGGATTTTAAGCTTCTCAACAGGTTCATCAGAACCAAGAAGTTCCGCCTCTGCGCTCAGCCATCATTTCCCTTCGTCAGGGGGATTTCATGACATCCATAGACATCAAGGATGCTTACCTTCATGTACCAATCTTCCCAGCACACCAGAGATTTCTCAGGTTTGTGGTGGGAGATCAGCACTTTCAGTTTGTGGTCCTCCCTTTCGGGTTGACTTTGGCACCAAGGGTGTTCACCAAGGTGCTGGCGGGCATAATGGCCCTTCTCAGAGCCCAGGGCATTCGCATTGTGCCGTATTTGGACGACCTCCTCATTAGGGCATCCTCTCTGTCAGGCGGAGCTGGACACCAGGTATGGTGGTGGCGACGCTGGAGAGGTTCGGCTGGGTGATCAACCATCCCAAGTCTTCTCTCTCCACCTCAAGGGAGATCTCGTTTCTGGGCATGAATCTGGATACCATTCGGACCAGGGTTTTCCTTCCTCAATCCAAGGTGCAGACGGTTCAGGATCTGATATGTCTTCTCTTGTCCAAACCTTGTCCTTCTATCCGGCTAGGGATGAGACTGGTGGGATTGATGGTGGCTTCCTTCGAGGGAGTTCCCTTTGCTCAGTTCCACATGAGGTCGCTCCAGCTCCATCTATTGTTGGCCTGGGACAGATGTCCACAGTCATTGGATCAGTCATTCATGTCGTCTCCCCGGGTTCGGCAGTCCCTTCAGTGGTGGCTGGAACCAAGCAGTCTGATGAGGGGCAGATCCCTTCTGACCCCTTGTTGGGAGACGGTTACCACGGATGCCAGCCTGTCAGGCGGGGGAGGTTTTTGGAAGACTCATCAGTTCAAGGGGCTGTGGGGTCCTCAGGAGGCTCACACCCCCATCAATGTCTTGGAGCTGAGAGCTATTCGGTTGGTTTTGTGATGCTTGACTCATCACCTACGTGGCTTACCGGTTCAGGTTCGATCAGACAATCGAACTGCGGTAGCTTACATCAATCACCAAGGAGGGACTCGCACCAGGAGTGCCCTCAGGGAAGTTTCTCTGATTCTTGCATGGGCAGAGAGCAATGTTCCATGCATCTCAGCAGTGTACATTCCGGGAGTGGAAAACACGGAGGCGGACTCCCTGAGCAGGGGATCCTCTCGCCGAGGGAAATGGTCTCTCATCCACAAGGTATTCCGGTCCCTCTGTCACACGTGGGGGTTTCCGGAGGTGGATCTCTGCCTCACGTCACAATCACAAGCTCCCAAAGTTTGTGTCTCTGTCTCAGGATCCTCTGGCCCTGGCAGTGGACGCCATGTCTCTTGCCTGGAGGGATCTGGGGTTCCTGTACCTGTTTCCCCCCTTCTCCATGGTAGGCACAGTGGTGCGCAAGCTGGCTCTAGAGGGTGCTCCAGCAATTCTGGTGGCCAAGACAGGTTTGGTTCTCAGACGTCGTAAGGCTGGCGGTAGATCAGTACTGGCTGCCCCTGTTTCCGGATCTGATCTCTCAAGGTCCACTACGTTACTCCAATTTACAAGTGCTGGCTTTGATGGCGTGGCTGCTGAAACCTCCATCTTAAGGGAGGAAGGTTTGTCTGAGGCTGTGATTCAGACTCTTGTTAGAGCTAGGAAGAGATCTTCCTCTAACATATACTACAGGAATTGGAGGTCCTATTTTGGCTGGTGTGAGGCTAGGGCCTTGCCTTGCAGGGTGTTTTCTAATTCTAGGATTTTGGAGTTTCTTCAACACGGTCTGGACCTGGGGTTCCAGCTTAGTACCTTGAAAGGGCAGGTCTCTGTTCTGACTGTCTTCTTTCGAAGGTCTTTTGCTCTGCTTCCTCTGGTTAAGACTTTTTTTCCAGGGGGTTACTCATGTGCGGTCTCCTAGAAAGCCTTTGTTGCCCGTTTGGGATTTTAATTCTGTCGGCCCTCCAGGGGCCTCCTTTTGAGCCGGTGCAGGATGTTGCACTTTCTATGCTCACTCAAAAAGTTGCCTTTTTGGTGGCTATTACCTCTGTTCGGCGTGTCTGAGTTGGCGGCTCTGTCCATTCAGGCCCCTTACTTTGAGAGACACCGGGATAAGGTGGTATTTCGCTTTAAGCCAGATTTCCTTCCTAAGGTGGTTTCTGCCTTCCACCTCTATCAGGATGTAGTTCTCCCTTCCTTGTGTCCTAAGCCTAGCAATGACAAGGAGAGGGTTTTGCACTTTTTGGATGTGGTTCATTGTGTGAAGTACTATTTGGGGCCTATACTGCCAATGGGAAGGTTCCCCCTTTTCAGATCATTGCTCATTCGACTCGTGCTGTTGGGGCTTCTTGGGCTTTTCAGCACCAGGCTTCTGTTGAACAAGTTTGTAAGGCTGCTACTTGGTCCGCCGTTCATACTTTTTCCAAGTTTTATAACGTTGATGTGCGGGCCTCAGCGGATGCTGTTTTTGGCCGCAAGTTTCTGCAAGCTGCAGTGGTTTAAAATGTGTGCATTTTTTGCCGTATTGGGATCCCCACCCATGATGGACACTGCTATTGGATGTCCCACATGTCATGAATATTGGAAGTGGGGTGTGTGACATACTTGGAATAATACCATTTTGTGATTACTCACCTGTAATATGGGTATTATAAGTATGTCACACACCCCGCTTCATCCCGCCCTTATTGGTATTTTGGATCTTTTATATGGTGAACCATTTAGTGTTATGATTGTTTATATTTGGCTCTTTCTGGTCCCCTTACTGCTGTCCTATACTGGGGAATGTGTGGGAGGTCCCAGGTATTTATGGACTAGGAGGGGCTCCTTTTTTTCCTGTCATCTCTGCAAAGTTTGCCCTCTACTGGCCATAACCCACATGTCATGAATATTGGAAGCGGGGTGTGTGACATATTTATAATACCCATTTTACAGGTGAGTAATCACAAAATGGTATTTTGCAGCGGCCAGGTGTCTTTGTGTCCTGCAGGTCTTGGTCTAGGCCATTGTTCCTCCCCTAAACAAGTGTATTTTAACCCAGGTGGGACCAACAGCATCCCTCTCCCAAACAAAAAAACACTAATATAATGTGTGCAGATGTCCTGATTCTACCCCAGGGAACCTTTTTTGGGGGGGGGGGTTTAGGTAAGCATAGGTAGCATAATCTGATGTTTGCCAGCATGCCTTCTGCTAGAAGGGGACTTGGCAATGCATATGTGTAATGAGAAATGTGGAAACTCAATTACCATCTCAATCCTCGTTTGGGTAATCAAAACTATCCTACTGTTCTGTAGATCTTTAGAGTTACAAGACTAACTGTACCTCCCTAGAAGTGTGGAGACCCCTCTGGTTCTAAACTTTGCCACAGTAATGCGTGTGAAGCTGCGCTGTGCGATCTGTTGATTGTGTGCTAGTCAGGAGTAGCCTGGAGCGTCTCCAACAATAACGAGATGCTGCCAAGCATAGGGCCTGGGTGTCAGCAGGTTTCCCTGTAACCCAATCTGTTCCTCCATGGCCCCAGTCGCACAGGCCACCTGTTTTCCTGGGTTGTCCGGCTCCATCAGCTGCGCACATGGAAAAATACATGTTTCCTGCGTGTTGTGTAGGAAATCCATAAACACTCAGTCAGTGGCCATCCTGCTCGCCTTGCATTGCCCTCTCCCACCAAGCTGGATGATTGTGCCGTAACACAATAAAAGCACAAGGAGACCATAGGTAATGTCAGCGATTGTGCGGGTTTGTGTGTTTTTGTTACGCACTGCACATTCAGTTTACGCACTATTTGTATAATATTGCCACTCTTCAGTCACCGATCATATGGCATCTGCCTGCAAATTTCGATTTAGAATCACAGTGGAGGCGGCGCAATGGAAGCTGATGATGCTATTATCAGCGGCCGCATTGTATGTGTGATCCTCGCATGGAGTGGGAGAAATCATCTGTAATTTAGGTTTATTTTTGTGTTTTAGAAAAGCGCTTAGAAAGCTCTTAGAAAATCACTCTTTGTTGTCACCGGAGCAAAACGCATACCGCATTCCCGCCGCCGTGCAGGTGCGAAGGACTGTTGCTGGCTAAGCAGAGGGGTGTGCGAGACTATTCCATCTTTGTTGAAAGGAAACTATTAACTACTTGAAGATTGCCCAACAATAGGGCTTATTCAGCACTGAGACATTTTTTTCTCACATTTATTTTTACTTTGTTCAATTCGCCACCACTTTTAGCTGTGCAAATGTTTTAAATAATTTGAACAGCTAAAAATGATTTGATGAGTTGCACCAAGCAAAGAAAACAAGATAACATTTTTTTTTTCTCACAAAATAAGTGAGGGAAAAAATTCTCACAATGGCGAATCAGCCCTATTTATGACTTGCCAGCACTTAGTCACACATCTGGGATATGGTGGTGCCTAGATTTGAGTTTAATACATATGTAGTGAAGTATGTTTCCAGAAGCTTCCACCATTCACTTCTAAATCATCTAAATCTATGAACCTGACTTTAAACTCGACCAACAGCCTGGCACAGTTGGAAAAGAAAGGTAGCGGCCATTTTGGAGCTTCCCCTCCCAGCATCTCAGCCTTACTGCTGCCTGGATTCAACTGACCTAACTGACAGTGCACAGTAACAGGAAGCCCAGCAGCACTTCCTGTTTGTAGGTGGCCTGCAAATGCATGAGCCGCCATCTTGTTTTTAAAATTTATCACAGCAAGAGTTAGAAAAAGGTAAATGGATTTTTATGTGCAGCAATATAAATTGCCCTGGGGAGGGGGATGCATATGAGCACTGTTTGTGGTGTTGGTCTGGTTTAAGTCATTTTTGACTGTTGGTCTGTTTTAAATCCTTCAGTGTAGACCTGTTCTGTTACATCACCTAAGTCTCCTCTTTGGAAAATACCTCAGTATATAATTCCTCCTCAACCTCTGAGGAGAGCTGAGCCTGTCCACTTCAACTTGGTGAGGGACTAGGCGCAAACACTTAGAAATGTGGAGTCCTGCTGTATGTAAACAGAAATGGGGAAACTAACACAGCCATGACAGGGATCATTAGTTACAGTTTAAAGTGGGCCGAACAATTCCCTCCCCCGGGCATCTAAAATCGGGATTCCCCGCTGTGTGACACCCCCCCCCCACATCGCCCCATACACTTACCTTGTTTCTCGGTCCAACTGCACATGCGCGAACTGCGGCCGTATCCCCGCTATCCCTCTGCAGGGCACGTTCCCGTGCCAGGCATTTGTGAATGGCTGACGCGGGCAGGCTCCTTTTTAGAGGGAAGCAGAGCATGCGACCATCTGTTTGGAGCCACTGGCCTCAGACAAAGCCTTAGACGACGTGACATCAGCGTCTCTGAGCGCGCTGATTGGACGAGCAGCCCCCCCCCCCCCCCCCCGTGCATGTTCTGTAGGACTGGGAAGAGGTGAGTTGGCAAACCTTTGTGGATGTGTTTTGCTGTATGTTAAAAAATGTGGAAAACTTGAGTGAAGAAGCAAAAACAAGCCATTACATGGAGCAAGGCCACTTTCACAAGTAAAACGCAATGCAGCTCATCGCAAAAGCGATTTATTATTAGGCGTGTTGCAAGTACTTTGAGTTTCAATAATTTTTGTTAGTCCCATCTATTAATTCTGCTGGGGGTGTAGTGGTCTGTTTGACAAATTAAAGTGGTCCCACATCTATTTTTTAACTAGTGTGGGACAGCATCTTGACTGGCTCAAGGGGCACCCAGATTGTTGAAGCCCCCCCCCCCCCCCAACACCCCAAAATTCTTATCTTAACCTAAATTCTTGGCCAAAATGTGGTCAACAGCGGCCAATTGGAGGATCAAGGTTGAGGTAAGGATTTCGAGGCGTTTCGGGGGTCATAGCCCGGTAGGGAGGAGGGTGCTCCAGCAATCTGGATGCCCCCCCAAGCCTGTTACCATGCTCTGCCACATCCCGTTAGTTCGAAAACAGGTGTGGGACTGCTTTAAAATGCTTTCATATACATAGTCAGGGTTACATGTACAGCGCTCCTTGCCCAATGTGCAAAATGTTTCCAAATCCTCAAGGTTAGGGAATATGAACAGACCTTTATGGATGTGTAGCCAAGCTGTATTCCGAGCTGGTGACCTTTTATAGAATTGGTAACCACTGAACCCCTTTTGCTGGACATCTCCTAACTCGTTTGCCTTCACTGTTGGTCTAAGTAATAGTGGGAAAATCGACATACCTGTGATGGGAACATCAAGAGCTAAGAACTTTTCTTGACGTTACAAATGCCTTTAAGTATTAGGCTTGGGGCTTCCAATCCTCAGAGCTGCACACATTTATCAATGAACCCATCCATCAGATGGTCTTCCACGTGTGTGATAGTCATGGAGCAGGGGGAAGCCAGTTTGGGTCAACACAGTCCTTCCTATGGATTTACCAGTAGAGTCACTTGAACTTCAAAAAAATTGCCAAGGATGACATAGTTCTTTTTAACCTTAAGCCTTTTTCTTTTTCAGGCCAATGAAAATAGCCTGCTAAGTGCACAGCTGAAAGGCTTCCCCCTGTATCTTCACTCCAATCTAGGCCTCAAGGACTGCAGTATCAACCCCAAATCCCCACTCCTGTACATCACCAAGCCCAACCAGATGGAGAAAGGTGAGCTGCCCGGAGAAGACTGGACCGTCTTTCAGTCCAACCACTCTACCTATGAACCCGTTCTGCTGGCCAAGACAAAGTCTGCTGAAACGATACCTCACCTCAGCGTGGACGCTGCCCTCCACACCACTGTGGTCCAAGACCTGGGGTTGCACGATGGAATCCAGAGAGTGCTGTTTGGCAACAACTTGAACTTCTGGCTCCATAAGCTGGTCTTTGTGGATGCAGTCTCCTTCTTGACTGGAAAAAGGTTGTCTCTCCCGCTCAATCGCTATGTTCTTGTGGATATTGATGACATCTTTGTTGGGAAAGAGGGAACGCGCATGAAAGTGGAAGATGTGAAGGTAGGAGTGATCAAATGTGGGGTGATGGTCTTTATTATATTAGACATCATTACATAGGCTCAATATTTGTCTAATTGCCCTACGTTTTGTTTCAGGCACTGTATGACACCCAGATTGAGTTAAGGACGCACATCCCTAATTTCACTTTTAATCTTGGCTTTTCTGGAAAGTTCTTCCACACAGGTGAGTGAGTAGAATATTTGAGGCATAACCAAATGATTTCCTTACCAAAATTCTTTTGGTATGTGAGCCAGCAAGCCACATCCCCATAAGAGGTGGGTGGCTTACTGAATCCCCTTGATAGATTACTCCCTCTCCAACCAACCAGGAAGGTACAAAAGGAGCCCGGTGCCCCCAGTGCTGGTAGAATAGCTGTGGACCTGTGCCTATTGGCATAGGGGCTGATATTTGCAGGATCAGAGTCCTGAGTTTACAGACCAGGGGAACGAGGAACCCTACCTGAAAACGGAAAAAAAAAAGGCCAAAACATTTGGCCTAATATTCACCTCCCTAAATACTTTACACACATGATATGGGGTCAACCTTTAAAGTGGACCAAAACCAAAGCCAGCGTCTATAAGACTCTTGGTCCGATTTGACAACCACCCCTGCGGCATCCTGATTTGGGATAACTCATTATGTAAAACCCTGCCAAACACCTCATGCTCGGCCAGGGGCAGCATCTCTCGTTTTTTTTTCTGGCTGTGTGAGGCCCCATCCTACTTAAAGCGGACCTTCATCCTGAATAAGAGCCTATCATGTATGTTTCCCCAACTCTGTATATACAGGTTGCCCACATTAAAAATCATCCTACCTGCATCTACTCAATTTTATGAGCTTTTAAACATCCAAGATGGCGGCCCATGGAGTCTCAGGCTGCCTGCAAACAGGAAGTGTCTTCTGACTGTGCCGCTCTGCAATCTGGGGTTGATGATCTTTTTTCTGACCCTAGCTCTGCTCTCTGTGCAAAGCACAGTTATAACCCACCCCCTGCACTTTTGACCCCTTTCCTCAATATATGATGCTCCTGAGGCAAGATAGCGGCGCTCATTTCCTAGAGTCCTGAACAGAGTTGCAGCCCAGTGGGGGAAAGAATAAAATGTAATTTTCTAAAAGCGTAAATTATATTAATTTTAGATGCTGGGGAATAGTTTAAGGGTTTGGACTTTTCATTAAATGATGCTGAAGGTCCGGTTTAACTGAAAGCCTTGGCCACGCACAGGCGAGGGATGCAGGGGGTGTCGCGTGCCGATCACAAGTGCAGCTAGACTTTTTTCAATTTGTCCAGCCGCACATTATTATGTGCGGTCGGAGAAGCTGATTGGAGGAGCAGGAACACCAATGAGCTATGTATAGCATGATCTTGGAGGTTTCACAAAGTGAGCCTTTCCAAATCTGGATGCTCCAGGGGAAGAGACCACAACCCGGGATAGTGAAAGTCACGGGTTTTGGTCCACTTCGTTACAAGGTGTAACTTCTTGTAAGTTGGTCTTTTGAGAAATTATTGTAAGAAATTCTACATTTATAGGTTTAGAGAGGGTTTCGGTGGTAACTGGTACCAATGGTAGACAAGCTATCCTCCCGTGGTGGGGAATGGGAAGTGGCTCTCCATGTAAAAAACGGTTGGGAAACCCTGTTATATCTGTTGATGTTGGTAAGGTTTAACGCTGTGCTTTCTTCCTGATGCTGCCACAGGCACTGATGCCGAGGATGAAGGAGATGACCTCTTGCTGTCTTACGTCAAGCAGTTTTGGTGGTTTCCTCACATGTGGAGTCACATGCAGCCTCACCTGTTTCACAACCAATCAGTGTTGGCGGAGCAGATGGCCCTGAACCGGAAGTTTGCTGTGGTGAGCCTGGGGAATCTTCACATTTAAAGTCATGTTTGCATTTAATGATTCAGCCTGACTTTTTTTCATTTTCATTCAAAATTACTATTTAAAGATAAACTCCAAAATAATACCTTTTAATTGGCCCTACACTAACCTTCACTGGAATGACCATACATCGCGCCCCTCGTTGGGCGCCAGATCCTTTTCTCTGGGTAAAGCATAGACTGACAGGTCTGGCTAGTGGTGAATGTCTCAGCTATCCTCTGTAGTGACATTTGCACATAGCATCTGCACTTTAATAGCCTTATATCCATTCTGACCCCATTTTTATGCCCGCACCTGTGTGTAAAATGCTAGATTTGTGCTTTACCAAGTATTGTGACCATGTTTTGGTTCTGTTTAGGATCATGGCATCCCTACTGATATGGGGTACGCTGTGGCCCCCCACCACTCGGGTGTCTATCCTGTGCATGTGCAGCTGTACGAGGCTTGGAAACAGGTCTGGGGCATCAAGGTAACCAGCACAGAGGAGTACCCCCACCTGAAACCTGCACGCTTCCGTAGAGGCTTCATTCATGGAGGAATTATGGTAAGTTCCTGCTTATCGTCATACCGTCAAAACCCAGCAGCTAAAAAGATTCCAGAGTCGGCCACTGGCTTTCCCACCTGGGGCATCCAGAATTGGCATGTAATCACTTACCTTTACCCTGTCCAATGGCGCATGCGTGGGCTCTCACCGAATGATAGCGGTCTACCGCGACTGTCATTTATCGAGTTCTGTCCTCGTTTTCATTAGAGAGCATGCGCTGCTGCATCCACGACGAAGTGCGAGTGCTTCTGGTCAGCCATTCAGATGGGGCAGGAGTGTGCATGCCGCGGGGGAAGCGGCAGCGCATGCTCCCCATTGAAGTCAATGAGAGCCATATCCCGAAAGAAATAAACACGCCAAACGGCTCTGACTGGTTGAGTGCCCATGTGTATGTACTATAGAAACGAGGAAGAGGTGAGTTGTTCCTGGCTTTTTCGGGAGATTCACACAGCATGGACATCCCAATTTGGGATGTCCAGTGGGAATGGAACAAAACACAGAAAAATCAAATTCCTGGGTTTTGTACCTCTTTAAACCCCACCAGTGATGCAAAACTTAATTAGCCAATCTTCCCACCCTCTCCCTGGGATTATAAAAAGCTTCTGTTCTCCTATGCTGGGCTGTTTCTTTTGCCCTTGGCGTCAAGGCCTATGTCCCATCTATCCTATTTTTTGCAGGTGAGTCACACTCATATACACACACACACCAACCATTTTGGGCTCAGTTGTGGGGAGGGGGCAGGAAGAGGCACAACATGGCACATACCTATATTAGGCAGCAGCACCGCAGGATGAATGGGGAGGGGGCAGAATTGCTTCCTGCTGAGCACACTTTTACTTGATTTTACCTGCAGATAGGGGGTATTTCATACAGAATGAAATGGGACCCAGCACCACAGGATTTGAACAACGGCCTGTTTAATTCCCGGGTGCTGGGTCATGATGCAGTTGCTGGTTCAGCCACTCAAACCTTTGTCACTCTGGGACTTTGGGGATATTGCTAAATCTGTTGCTGGGAATGGAGAGAAGGCAGGATGGTCATAAAGCTGGGTTTTAGTCTGTTTTAGATAGGCCCTCCTAATGAGATTGAAGGTACTCTTACGGGGAGTCTCCGCATTGCAATTTAGGATACACAGCCAGGTATATAGTAAAATGAAGCCTCAGTGGGTCACACATGATATCCATCTACAGAGTTTGGTGAGCTGGTCTATTATATATATTAGCAAATGTGTGTTTTATGAAGGCAGTTTTAAAGCGATACAGCCGACAAAGGCAATTATTAGGCCATTGTGTTGGGCGATGTTCAGCACTGTCCTAAACTGTTTTCTGTTTTTAAATTAAAAAAGAAATGACCGAGATATAGAGGTTTACCGTTTCACCTGATAATTTTGAAATATTTGGGTGTGGCCCTTGGCTCTGTGATGCCGCATAATAATCAGAATGGCCGGGGTCTGTGAGGCAGGCATTCTCTTGACCCTGGCTATTCTCTCTCCCAGTATCCATAGTCTGATGATGACGATTTTTAAACCATCAGCTTAGCTCTATTATTGGTGGTCTGTGGTACTACTCTTTACCTAGATTCTACTTCCAGAAGTAGCTGTGTTCTGACCAGAAGGGAGAGGGCAGCCATGATGAGGTGAGATGCTGAATGACTGTGTATGCACTTTGCCTGCAAACTAAACTATAACTAAAAAGGTTGCCATTGGCAACTGTGCATCAAGAGCTACAAGAAGATAGTCCTGTATGCACAGAATGATGCTGCTATGGTCACTGCCGAGGTGCAGGTACCCAGCACCCGTGTTCTGCAGGACTTGCATCTCTTTTCCTATTGCATGGCACGGCCTGCTTCAAGAAGTCTATACGTATGGGATATTCCGCCGCAAGGTGGCGCAGTGTACTGCAGAAGAGTTGTGACTCCTCCCGACCGCATATAAAAACAGGAATCACCATAGACCTCTGCAGTGACACTGCAAAGATAGTAGATGGCTCTTATATTGCGCAGGTGAGCGGGGCAACCAAGCCTGCGGCCCTGCATGTCTATTTCCACCCGTTTCCGGACCCTCTGTGCCTCCCAGCCTCGGCTGACGGATCGGGTGAAGGTAGAGGAGCACTAGGGTCAAGTGCTCAAGGAGCGCGGCTCCAAGCCGCAGACCCTGTACCACAAAGGGTAGCCGGCCGTAGGCTTTATGGTGAGCCTACTGAGGGATGCAGAGTTCCTGTCCTAGCCTCTAAGGGGGTGAGTGTTTTGGGGACCGTGTACCTTGTTTCTCTGGTTTCTGGGCTCCCTCCCCCACCCCATCCCTGGCCTGGCTCTTGCCGCTGCCTGCTCGCTTTCCTCCCCCCCCCTCCCCGACGTGTGTTTGGGGGGGGGGGGGGGGTGTTAGCGGCGAGTGTTTTCACTGTTTTTTAACTGTGTTTTTGCTGGCGTTGCCGCTTTGTACTACGCTTTGCGGCGGGTGACGCTATAACTGTGAGGCATTTATTGCATTGTGCCGGCGCGGTCACGTGAGCGTCGTCGTTCGCGCTCTTCGGGGGGGCGGGGTATGACGCGTATCTGCCGGCGCCATTTTGTGTCTGCTCCGCGCCTGGGGCCCCTTTTCCTCCCTGGGATGCGGCGGTGATTTCTTCTTGTCGCTTCCTCCTGTGGTCTGGCGGCTTGGCGATCCTTCGGTCTACTTGGTCCGTGAGTCCCTTTCGGGGGTTTTGTTTCCTTAGGGCACGTGCTGCGGGATATGTGCATGTTATTTATGTCTTTCAGGCGGGACAACTGTGGGTTGTGGTTTCTCCCGGTTCTACTCCCTATCCGCCCCTCATCTCCCCCCTTACTGGTTTCTAGGGGTATCCCTTGGGGGGGGCATCCCGGGTGGCTTTTTTCTTTGCCTTTACCCTGTGCTGGCCTATTGCGCCTGTGTTAATCACCATATGGAGTCTTCTGGGGATAGCGTGCTCGGGGGTCCTTCGGGGCAATCCCGGCTGTGTGCCATGTGCGCATCCCCTTTGAGTAATAGTGCCGCGGTGTGCATGCCGTGTTCCCAAGATATCATTGCGGCCCAGGCTGGGCTGCCCACCTCTCTTCCCAGTTCTGCGCCACCTTCGACATTGCCTACCCCTCCCCGCCTGCATTTAACCCCCAGTGAGGGGGATACTAGCAGGGGGTCACAATCTGATCTGGCACTCCGTGTGGCCAGCATTGAAAGGCAGCTTGCCAGGCCTGTTCCAAGGAAGGCCTCTGGAAAGAAATGGCACCTGGCTCCCATGCCCTCCCTCTTTCCTGAGGAGTATGAGGGAAATAATGCTTTTGGTGGCCGTTACTCCCTAGAGGAGCGGGAGCTTTCCCAGGACTCTGACTCCTCTGGGGACCAGCAGGAGGGTTACGACAGTGACCCTGGGTCTGCGTCCGGGGAGGAATCATGGTTCCCTGAGGACACTGTTAATCTGTTGTCTCACATTTTTGAAATTTTGCACATTGTCCCCCCTGAGGTGGCTAAGAGGAAGCAAGGTGAGCTTTTCCGTCCTGATAAGCAGCGTCTGGAGTTCCCTGAGCAGGGCCACTTCACTACTATGGTGCTCAAGGAGTAGGAACGTCCTAATAGATTGCCCGCAGTGCCCAAAGGGTTGGATAAGAGGTATCCCTTTCCTGCTGACCTGGTCAAGCGATGGTCGTGTCCCCCTGAGGTGGACGCTCCCATTTTAGGGCTGTCCAACACCTCGGTCATGCCTTCCCCTGACACTACTACACTGCGGGACAGCGAGGACCAGCGCATGGATCAGCTGGCCTGCCATGCTTTTACTTGTGTGGGGGCTGGGCTGCGTCCGGTCTGCGCCGCTGCCATTACAGCCGTTGCCCTTAACAAACAGCTCAAGCGTCTCTGTGATGGCGCTACGGCTGGTAGGAGGGGGGAGGATTATAGGGCCCTCTTGCTTTGCTCTGATTTTGTTGCCTTTATCCTTACTGCCATGGATGATGCCGTACGGCTGGGTGGTAGGGCCTCTGCACTTTTGGTGGCTATGCGCCGCTCTGGTTGCGGCAGTGGCCAGCTGACGCTGCTGCTAAGAAGGCTCTCACTAGGCTCCCCTTTGCGGGGCTGCGGCTCTTTGGTGAGCGTCTGGATGTTCTAGCCAAGGATGGTAGGCTACCTCAGCGTAGGAGGCAGCCTCAGCCTTTTCGGGGGCCCTCCGCTCCCCTCCCCTCCTTTCGTGCTCCCAGAGGAGGTCGTGGCTCCCTATTCTCGGGTAGCCGCAGAGATTCTTGGGGCCTTGGCAGATCCCGTGATCGTCCCGGTCTCTCGTGGGGTTCCAAGCCCAAACCCCCTCCCAAGGCCCCTCAGGCATGAGGAGGCGCCCTCACCCATCCGGGTGGGGTGACGGCTTCGGCTCTTTGCTCACATCTGGAGGCTCCACGTCTCGGTGGATTCAGGAGGTGGTGTCCTCCGGTTACAAGATAGAGTTTGCAGCCTGGCCGCCCCCAAGATTCCTCAGATCCCGGATGTCTCAAAACCCTCTGTCAGCTCAGGGTTTGCGCCTGGTGGTGCAACGCCTGTTGGAGTCAGGAGTCATTTGCCTGGTGCCTTCCCAGGAACAGGGTCAGGGGTTCTACTCCAATCCTTTCACGGGTTCCCAAGAAGGACGGGTCTCTGAGGCCCATCCTGGACTTGAAGGGTCTCAACAAGTTTGTCAGGTTCAAGCACTTTCGCATGGGGACGCTACGCTCTGCTGTCAGTACCCTTCGCCCGGGCGACTTCATGACCACCGTGGACATCAAGGATGCCTATCTTCATGTGCCTATCTTTCCAGGTCATCAGAGGTTCCTGAGGTTCGCTCTAGAGGATCAGCATTACCAGTTTGTGGCTTTACCGTTCGGTATCACCTCGGCGCCTCGGGTGTTCACCAAGGTGCTGGCAGGGTGATGGCTCTGCTGCGGAATCGGGGCATCCGCATCCTCCCTTAGCTGGACGATATTCTGATTGGCGCTCAGTCTCCTCATCAGGCCGAGCAGGACACCCAGGTGGTGACTTCCGCTCTCGAGTCCTTCGGCTGGGTGATCAACTTTCCCAAGTCTTCTCTGTCTTCATCTTTGGTGCGGTCCTTTCAGGGCATGACTCTGGATATTTCTCAGGTCAAGGTGTTCCTGCCTCAGCAGAAAGTGGAGGGCCTTCAGAAGCAGGCACGGGCCCTGCTTTTGTGTTCCCATCCCTCCATTCGGCAGGGGATGCAGTTGGTGGGCCTGATGGTGTCCTGCTTCGAGGCAGTCCCCTTTGCTCAGTTTCACATGAGACCTCTTCAGTTGCACCTCTTGTCAGTTTGGGATCGGGACCCTGTGTCCCTGGACCAGGAATTTGCTCTGTCCCCACTGGCCAGACAGTCCCTCTCGTGGTGGCTGGACTCAAGGAACCTTCTAGTGGGCAGGACCTTTCTGCCTCCGTGCTGGGAGACTGTCACCACAGATGCCAGGCTGACCGGTTGGGGGGGCTTTTGGAAGTCTCTGTATTCCAGGGTCGGTGGGGCCCCAAGAGGCTCATGCTCTCATCAATGTCCTGGAACTGAGGGCGATCAGGTTGGTTCTTTCTCAGCTGACCACACACCTTCGGGGTCGGGCTGTTCAGATCCGCTCGGACAACCAGATGGCGGTTGCCTACATCAATCATCAGGGAGGGACTCGGAGCAAGCGAGCCCTCAAGGAAGTGTCTTGGGCGGAAGAGAATGTCCCTTGCATCTCGGCTGTCTACATTCTGGGGGTGGAGAACCAGGAGGCAGACTCCCTGAGCAGGGGGACGTCTCTGCTGGGGGAATGGTCCCTCAGCAAGGGATTTCACTCCGTGTCACCGCTGGGGTCAGCCAGATGTGGACCTGTTTGCGTTCCGCATCAACCACAAGCTTCCCAGATTTGTTTCCCTGTCACAGGATCCTCTGGCCTTCGCCACGGATGCGCTAGCAATGCCTTGGAGGGAGTTTCGGCTCCTCTGTGTTCCCTCCTTTTCCTCTGCTGGGCAGGGTGCTGAGCAAGATAGCCCAGGAAGGGGTACCAGCCATCCTGGTGGCCCCCTGTTGGCCAAGAAGGGTGTGGTTCGCAGACATCGTGCAGTTGGCAGTAGATGGGTACGTCTTGCTCAAGGATCCAGATCTTCTCACTCAGGGACAGCTGCGCCATCCCAATTTACAAACGCTGACTTTAACAGCTTGGCTGCTGAAACCTCCATCTTGATGGACAAGGGGGTACCGGCCTCTGTTGTTAAATACTATGAATCAGGCTAGGAAGAAGTCCTCGTCCTTTTATCTACTACAGGGTCTGGCATGCTCACATGGTGTGAGTCCAAGTCTCTTCCTTGTCGGGTGTTTTCTATCCCCAGGATTCTGGAATTTTTGCAACATGGTTTGGATTCGTGCCTTCAACTTAGTACCCTCAAGGGACAGGTGTCAGCTCTAGCTATTTTTTTCCAAAGATCTTTTGCCAATCACCGGTCAGGCTAGTTTCTGAGCTGGCGGCGCTTTCCATCAAACCTCCTTATTTTGAGCAGCATCAGGATAAGGTGGTGTTTCGGCTTAAGCGGATTTTTTACCTAAGGTTGTGTCTGCTTTTCATCTCAATCAGGACCTTGTGTTACCTTCTTTATGTCCTAACCCTGCTAATTCTAAGGAACGGACTCTTCATTCTCTGGATGTTGTCAGGGCTCTGAAGTTTTACTTGGTTGCTACTGAGCCTTTCAGGAAATCTGATGCTTTTTTTGTTCTTCCTGCTGGACCTAGGAAGGGTTTGCCTCCGGCTAAATCCACTATCAGCAAGTGGATCCGTCAGGCGGTGGAGTAGGCCTATTCTGCTAAGGGGAAGGTTCCTCCTTTTAGGGTTACTGCTTATTCCACTCGTGCTATTGGTGCTTCTTGGGCTTTTCAGCACCAGGCTTCTGTTGAACAAGTTTGTAAGGTCGCAACTTGGTCTTCTGTTCATACCTTTTCCAATTTTTACAAGGTTGATGTTAAGGCTTCTGCTGATGCTGCCTTTGGTCGCAAAGTACTTCAGGCGGTGGTTGTTTGAACTGCCTGCTGCTACTTTTTGGGGATCCCACCCTACCTTACGGACACTGCTGTTGGATGCCCTATACGTAAGGACTTCTTGAAACAGGCCGTGCCATGCAATAGGAAAAAGACAATTCTGTGAGTACTCGCCTGTAGAATTGCTTTTACTTTGCATGCCACGTCCTGCTTCACCCCACCCTTGTTATCGTTATTCTTGGATGCCTCTTTATGGTGATTTTTCCAAGTTAGTTGGGGTTTTTTTGTTACCTTTTTACCTTTTATTACCTCCCGGCTTCTTGTATAACTGCTTGTCAACGCTGGAGAGGTCTATGGTGATTCCTGTTTTTATATGGGGCCGGGAGGAGCCGCAACTCTTCTGCAGTACACTGCGCCACCTTGTGGCGGAATATCCCATACGTAAGGACTTCTTGAAGCAGGCCGTGCCATGCAAAGTAATAGCAATTCTACAGGTGAGTACTCACAGAATTGTCTTTTTGTGTAGATCTAGGTGTATGTAGAGTTGCCATTAGCAAAACTGCTTCCAAATAAAGTTGCGAACATAAGAAGAAAAAAAAAGATACTAGATCATCTCGGCATCTTAAGAACCTCCTTTTGACACAGAAAAATACTTCCAAAAATGCTATTGAAAGTGGATTTCAATAATTTAAGAGTTCCCTCGCTGGGGGAGGTGAAGGAAAGCGGCTTAATGTCTAAAATGTGCAACCTTCCTTACAGGTCCTTCCACGGCAAACCTGTGGCCTCTTCACCCACACCATATTCTATAATGAATATCCTGGAGGGCCTATAGAACTGGACAAGATTATTAACGGTGGAGAACTTTTCCTTACTGTGCTGCTAAATCCTGTGAGTACACCTATCATTATTTTTTTCATACCATGCTTTACGAAATGGGACTAGGCTAAGAAATTGTGCAGGTCGGGTGTAAAATGAAAGCTATTACCTCCAAACAGCTGATTTCTGCCAGGCTGCTCTGTCAGAAAAGTGCTTTTGCTGGAGTGTTGTCTGTTGTATGGCTGCAAATCTTCCTCCCCATGTATCATTCAGAATGTTACATTAAAGTCTCTGAAACCATGGGGGCGTCTGTCTCATTTTCTGTCTTTTATTTCAGTTTCTTCTCCGCATACAGGCATCAAAAATAAAATCTGTGGCCTGGCCTGCAGGAAAAAATACCATTAGACTTACCGGTAAGGTCTTTTTCAGGAATCCTTCAGCTTGACCACATGGAGAGAGATTATGCTCCACCCCCTGGGAGGAAACACAAACATGAGCAGAGATTTAAAAGCCCCACCCCTTCCTCCCCACCTCCAGTATTTGAACCTAATATAACCACCCTTGGACTCTGGGCGGGTATTCAGCGGTCAAGCTGAAGGATTCCTGAAAATTCCGTTACCAGTAAGTCTAACTGTGGTTTTTCCAAGTCATCCTTTAGCATGACCATCTGAAGAGGATTAGGCAAGTAATTATACCTTAGGGATGTGAAGCTGCTAGTAAGACCCTTCTACCGAAAGCCTGAGGTTTTTCAGATAGTAGGTCAAGTCTATAATGTTTGAGGAAGGTGTGAGGTGATGACCACATTGCTGCTTTGCAGATCTCCTCTCTAGATGCACCAGTCCTTTCTGCCCATGACCTAGCCATAGCTCTTGTAGATTGGGCAGACTGCTTTGGGGGAGAAAACCCCTTAGTAGAATATGCCTGTGAAATAGTCTGTTTTATCCATCTGACTATAGTGAACTTTTATGCAGCTGAACCTTTTTTTTTTCCGCTAAAAGTTATAAAGAGCTGTTCCACTGTGCGCCACTCTTGTCCTTTCCAAATAAATGATCAAGGCTCTTCTAACCTCAAGCAGCGAGAGTTCTTCTTCCTTGACTGCTCCATTTAGCAATGTCGGAAGAACTATCTCTTGGGACCTGTAAACCAAAGTCACTATTTTTGGTAAAAATAATGGATTGGGTCTAAGTATAACCTTGTCTGTCCAACGGTTTCCCAGGGGGTTCATGTTTGTGTTTCCTCCCAGGGGGTGGAGCATAACCTTTCCATGTGGTCAAGCTGAAGGATGACTTGGATAAAGAGCTAGATCCCACCTTTAGCAGCTTTTTGAAGCAACATACCAGGAGAAATAATCTGAATGGCAAGGTAAGAAGGCTTGCTTTGATTTTATTTAGCTTGGACAATCACTTATAAAGTAAAGACTTTTGTGGACTTTCTTGACAGACCTTAGATGAGGGATGCCATAGGGGATGCCATAGGGGGGCACAAGGCTTCTCTGCTTACAGTCACCCGATCCTGCTGCAGTGATCAGTCTCCCGCAGACCTAGAATCTAAACCTAAGTGCTGTACTTCATCATGGAAGCCAGACTGAGTCCACCCAGTAATTCACTTTGAGCGTATCAGATGAAATTGTCCACCTCCTGACAGCTTGAACCTGGAAGTGCAGCTCCTGGCTTTAGATATCAGAACTGTGGGAGAGTAAATGCCCCTGCAGGTCCAGGTAAAATGTAAGCAGGGGAGCCCAAAGCCCCTATGCCAGGTACTGAGGTCTGTCAGAAATGTTTCTACAGAAGTCTAACTGGATGATGCTCCTTCCTGTGGCTGAGCCCGATTTGAGCTTTTAAAATAAAACACAATGCTTACCTGACTGGCACAAACACCGATTCCCTCTCCGTCCGTCGGTGGCCACATGGAGAGCTGATTGGCTGACCAGACACTTAGTCATGGTTGGGGCAGTGGCTTAGAACATGGAGGTGCTGCTCCCAGTGGGTGAATGGGCAGCTGTGTCTGGTCAGGTTAACCTCCTTTTTTATTTTTAATGCCCAGATTTGGCTCAGAAATGGGCAGCGGAGTCCAGTTAAACTGTTGCAATTTAAAGATTGTCTTGGAGAAGTAAAATATCAAAGCAAGCTTTCCTTACCTTCCATTCCTATTCTTCGTCCGGGTGTTTTTCTGGTTAAAGCTGCTTTCCCTTTAATGTACCTCTAGCATACCAAAACCTAACTCCAGGGCTCGCTTATTGCCTTGCCCTTTGTGTGAAATCTTCTTTGATCCAGCAGTCCCTGCTTGAAGGGTAGCGGCCAGCAGACACTCCATTCAGTCAGAATGGGTTGCCAGGTAGTAAAATGTGTTCTGATTGGTCAAGAACCTGTTGGATTGCCGTAGGGGTAACAATACCGGTGTTCCTGGGGATTCACACATGGGGCAATACCCAGGTGAGTGAAAAACCTTGGTTTTGGTCTGCTTTTAGCTCATCACTGGAACTGCTGAGGACTATATTTGCCTGAACTGTGGGTTGGTCCAGAGCAGACTTCCCTTAGGGAAGATTTGGGGCATCCCAAAACCCCCGCTTTCCCACCTTGGACACGACATGGGCAGGATTCTTTTCTGTCTTTGGTAGTCTGTGCCAGAATGGTACTAAAGAAATGTGGGTATGCACCGTCCTACTCATAAAAATGTTAACATGAAAAGGTGCTGGAAAGCCCGTATGGTCAAACAACTGTAATATCCCCAAATAGTGAGAGGAGCCTGGGTAACTCCTCTCAAATGACCACCATATAACAGGCCGCACTCAAAGTAATAAAAGTAAATGCATTTTTATTTATTACTAAATTACAATCATAAAAATTTAGATATTTAGATCAATACATAACAACACTATTGACATAGTTAAAAAACATATAGACAAACACAAGGGGGGACCTATCTACAAATGGAGACTATATACATGAATATATTGAATATTAATATTAAATGGCGTGTCGCAAATGCCTCTGAAAAGTAAGTATATATAATATTTCTACTTGTATGCGCTGGTGAATACAAAAGCCATGAGCTATATCACATGGTAAAGTGCATAGTGCCTAATGTGCATAAATTGTGCAATTATATGTGTGTGAAAAAATATCTATATACAAAAGTATCTAAAAGATATAAACAATGTGACCCTATAAACCTGCAACACAAATAAACCAAAAACAAACCTTAAAGTACAAAGAAGTGCTGAAATAACAACAAAAGTAACCAATGATTTGAAGTGCTGTAGTGAGAAACAATACAGCGCGCGCACGCTAACACAATGAATAAGGATTATAATGTAATACAAAGCTGGCACACCAAAGATCAAAAAATGTAATAAAGTAACAAAGTTTACGTCACCAGTCTCCAGGGGTCCCCCGCAGCAGCCGCCACCGACGCGTTGCGTGCCCTATAGACACTTCGCCAGGGTGATGTGCCAGAATGGTAGTCTGTGCCAGTCCCTATATTCTGTCTTTCATTCTAGTCTTTCCTTTTTTTTCTTTCTATTTCTTACTTTCCATCTTTTCTTTGTTTCTTTCACTGTTCAGTTTTCCACTCCTTTTTTTCTTCTTTCCTTCTATTATTTTTTCTGTCATTCCTTCTATTCTATTTTCTCTCCTGCTTTTTTGTGTCATTTCTATTGTTCATTCATTCTATGCTTTTAATCTGTCATTCCTTCTATTCTTCAATTCTTTCTCTTTTTGTTATTCTTTCAATTCCTTTTATACATTCATTCCTTGTATTATTTTTTTTCTTTCTATTCTTTAGCAGTATTTATCATACAGGCAACTTTATCAACCTGTATAGAAGTATCATACCCCGCCGCAAGGGGCCCATAGAGACCCTATCGCCCAAGGGCCCGCATAATCCTGTAGTCGGCCCTGCTCTTCTTGCCCTTGCATTGTTATGCAGACACCATGAGGACCCAAAGTGGCTAGAAATCTCACCAAAAGTCCAACAAGACAATTGCTTTATTCATGAGGAGGAGGGGGGTGGGGGATTTGCTTGAAGGAGCGGCCCCTTCGCTTCATATGTCTGCTGCGGTTACGGAGACGGTTCCAGTCACTGAGATCAATAAGCTTCCAGGCTGTTGTAGAGCATAAAGCAGCCATTAAATACAGCATCAATATTAAATGAAGCAGTAATGGTTTCTCAGGGTTCTCCCTGGGATAAATCTATCGCCGTACACACAACGCTCAAGCTGCTAGAAAAACTTGCAAGATTTATTTCCCTCTGATAAGAGCCTGAGACTGATTTCCTGGAAGACGTTTTATCGGGCAGTGGGGACCGGGGCCGGAATCTGCCTGCACTCGCCTTGATGAAACCCACATTTTGATGGTGGAACAAATATTTGTTCCCATAAAAGGGATTTATCTTGAGATGGTGACGGCTACACAGAAAGTTTTTGTTTAATTATTCTAAATTCTAGGTCTAGAGAGTCTAGGGGGGTCATATTCCTATTAACTATTGACATTGTGACAATTGGTATTGGCCAAAACATTCCTATCTAAAGTAGACCATAACTGGATCAAAAGACTTAACTTGTCAGTTTTTCTTGGTGCCATTTATTTTACATTCCAAAAGAGGGGGAAAGGCACATTTGTGTTAGGAGTGTGCCTCCATACATGTGATTTACTTATCCGCATGCAGTTTCCAAGTTGTGGCTCTGTGTTGCTCAAGTGGGAGCAGCTTTCCTGTCCATTAGGGGATTTTTCAGGCAAAAGGTTAAAAAAAAAAAAAATCTTACCTTGCCAAGCGTTCTCCAGTGCTGTGCCTCCTCCCAGCTCGGTGCCTTGAATAGGGAAATGTACTTCCTTATCTGCCACCTTCAGCACCACCCTGCTGATGTGGGCCACCAATGCTATCTGAAATAGCTAGACCAGACCACACCCCCTTTGTATTGATGACTTGAATGACACTCTCAGAGCTGCTATTCAAGCCCAGATAAACCCAGCCTCCTCCTAGCAATCACTCGCTCTCAGCGCCTACCCCACCCATTATGCTGATTGTTATGATGCATCACAGCTCCAAGGGCCACACCCACATGTTTTAGAAGAGGAAAAAAATGAGGTAAAACTGTAAACCTCGATATCTCGGCCATTTCCTCCTCGATTTTAGAACGGGAAACTGTTTAGGCCAGTACCAAACGTAGCCCAACACAATGGTCTAACAATTGCCTGAAATATCACTTTAAAGTGATTGACAAGCCAAAAGTTAAAAAAAAATATCAGTAGCTTTTCATTAAGTGACTGGAGCGCTGTGATTCACCATCTGTCGGTCTTAGTATTGAGGAAATCACTTCCTCATTCAGCTTTCAGTCTCCAACCCACTGACCTGGTCCTTTGATCGATCTTCATTGGCCCGAAAATGGAAACGCCCCCCACTCCCTTCTTAGGCGTCTTGATTGGCTGCGTTTCTACAGCTATGAAATCCGACCCTCCTCTCCAGCTGGCAAGCTGGAGACGCTCTTAGCCTGCAAAATCTTTCACCCCTTTTTTTCTAATCCTACTATTTGTTGGCCATGGGGACAACAATCACACTTGCATTTAGTATAACTTTAAAGTGGACCAACACCCAGGATTTTGACTATCCTGGGTGTTGGTCCAAAAAAACTCACCTCTCCCCGCTCCCACGTGACCTCGTCCGGCCAATGACAGCGCTCAGAGCCGCTCTGGTATGCGCGTCCAAAGCCGCTTGGACGCGCATACCAGAGCGCTGTCATTGGCTGCGTCTCTCGCTTCCCTCTAACAGGGAGCGCGCTTGCGCCGGCCATTCACAAAACGGCCGGCGCGGGAGCGCGCCCTGCTAGAGGGAAGCGAGAGACGCGGCCGCGTCTCGCGCATGCGCCGTTGGATCGCCGGTAAGGATTGTGGGCCTCCTGGGGGGTTCCTCCCCGCGGGACATCCCGATTTCGGATGCCCCGCGGGGAGGGATCTGATCAGTCCGGGAATCTTATAGATTCCCGGGCCGATCCCCCCTGGGTGTTGGTCCACTTTAAGTAAAACTTTAAATCTAGTTTTTGACTACAAATCCCAGAATCTTATCACTGTAATATCTCATCAGCAGCTTTGGCTAAATCAAGCAGAAGAAATGACCTCTCCAGGCAAGAACACTGCCAATAACATTAGCTACTGGAACACAAGATCATGATCCATGCATCTAAATAGACTGAATTAGAGCAGTAGGGGTTAAACTTGTGAGCTTCAGCCAATCACATTATTAGCAAGGCAGAGTCAGGAAATCTCTCCTCTGTATACCGCACACATCAGTTGATGTGCAATAGAATGTGTATAAAAGAATTGCGAGCAAATAGAAAAGATAGGTAAGCCCAGCACTTTGAGGACATCATTTTGCACACACTAATGGAAACTTTTAGTAGAATTTCCCTTTTAGAATAGAACAAAACCTAGGGTGGCTTGCCCTGGAATTTAAATTACCTCCCCCCGGGCATCCCGAATTGGGATGCCCAGCTGTGCAAACCCCCTCCCCCACAGATTGCCTGTAAATGCTTACTTTTCTCGGTATAATGCAGATGCACAGCTCTCATCCAGTCAGAGCCAATTAGTGTGACTATGTCATTCGGCAAATGGCTGTGATTGTTTACTATGCGGGCACATTCCCTGCATCCTTGGGCTGCGCACACTCCTGCCCCAGCCATTCAGATAGGGTGTGCGCAGCTTAGATGCTCCCACTTTTGTTTCACAATGAAGTCTATTACAGCGGTTTGCCAAATTACACAGTCACAGTGAATGGCTCTGATTGGACGAGAGCCTGCCCATGTCTGATTGGACTGGGAGGAGGTTTTTCTGGGGGGTTTTACACAGCAAGGCATCCTAATTCAGAATGCCCCCATGGCACAGAACAAAACCCGGGATATACAAAAGGTTATGGCTATAAAGTCTGACACAAATCTTCCCTGGGGGGGGGCATCTCGATTTGATTCATCAAAGCAAAACCTGATTTAAATAACTTGATTCCTCCAATCCCCATAATTTACAGTTGGTGACCCAGAATTGACCAATAAATGGGTTAGGTTAGTATGCAAACTAGAAAAATAAGCAAAGAAGAATACGCTTCTGTTTTAGATCTACAGCTTATTTCATCAGAACTTCATTACAAAACTAAATGCAGTCTCTGTAACCTTGACCCACGCGATGCCCATATGGAACTTCAACTACCCCACTAGCTTGTGAAGGTAGTTGGATCATTGCTTCTAAATAAGAACCATGTAGTAACACAAACAGACCTTTAAACCAACCTCAACGTTTTTTCATGTGATGTAGAAAAAAAAAAGCAGGACAGGATGTATTTTTTATAGTAAACTTCTGTTCAGTCTTTTTGTGTGTATTTGAGGTTTCTGCATGGTTTGCATTTTTTCTGTCTCCTGATGTTCTGACGCAATCCTGTTGCAGATCAGCATTTTTATGACCCACTTGTCTAATTACGGCAATGACCGCCTGGGCCCATACACCTTCAAGCACTTGGTGAAGTTTCTCAACACCTGGACGAACCTGAAGCTGCAGACGCTGCCTCCCGTGGAGCTGGCTCACAAGTATTTCCAGATCTTCCCAGAGGAGAAGGACCCCCTGTGGCAAGTAAGAGAATGCACAGACTGAATGGTGGCACTTTGATGACGGCTTTGTCTGTAAAAGTGCAGATGTAAGGAGAATCACAGGGTGTTTAACATGAAACTGGTGCAGTGATGACTAGATACCACTTATCCTTGTTCACCTCCGAGGTTTAATTCAGACCCCTGGTCTTACATTAGGCTGTAAATTATTTTCTTCTTATTGCCATTGGAGTTTTAAAGTGGACCAACACCCTCCCCTGATCGGCCCTTATAGATTCCCGGACCGATCAGCTCCCTGACTGCGGGGCACCCCGATCCCGCTGTGTGAAACCCCCCCAGATCCCCGAAAATCCTACCTGATCCTCGTTCCAGTGGCGCATGCGTGGGCCGCCACCGCCTCCCGCGCGTCCCTCTAGCAGGGCGCGCACCCGGGGTCAGGTGAGTTTTCGGGGCTTTCTGGGGGGGGTTTCACACAATGGGGCACCCACGATCGAGGTGCCCCGCGGAAGTGGACCAATACCCGGATAGTCAAAATCCTGGGTGTTGGTCCACTTTAAAGCAAAGCTGTTATGATAAAGCTGTGTATTAAATATTGCCCTCCCTGCACACTCGCAGTTAAGAACCAAATGGCACATTAATTCTGGTTACCGAGGTATTAAAACCAAAAAATTCCAGCAGTTAAGACTATCGCATAGAGCCAGGCTTAATGGCAAACTACAAAGGCCAGACCAGGGAGATGAAATGCTGTTGCTAAGATAATTAAGGAACTATTATTCGAACCCTTGTTTGATCCTCAATAGACTGGCTGTTGTGTTTGTGCATTTAGCTGCTTTACCTGATAAGACTCATATTTATAATATACAACTGGGCTTGGGGGTAAAGGCTTAGGTGAAACAGGAGGCTATGCTTTTGGAGATCTTCTCTATTGTCA
This sequence comes from Gastrophryne carolinensis, assembly GCA_027917425.1. Lineage (NCBI taxonomy): Eukaryota > Metazoa > Chordata > Amphibia > Anura > Microhylidae > Gastrophryne > Gastrophryne carolinensis. The sequence goes on from CM051238.1 coordinate 72,097,902, forward strand.
TTGCATACCTAGTATTCCTCATCTGTCAGTAAAACAAAAGTGAATTAAAATAAATATGTAGCATAGGTGCACACCTTAAAACCACCGTGTTCAACCTAGGTATCTAGATTCGTAGAATTTAATATATTTCAAAAATTCTCAACCATTTAACTTCATTGTGGCCCACGAGTTACCAAATGACAGGAGGAGCCCGCACTATTCAAAGGGTTGAGCTTTCCGCCTTCCAACATCTATCTATATGATAATACAGAGATTAGATGAAGGTGGGTTTGTAAGAAAGCAAGGGTTTCCCCACCAGGACCCTATAAGTCAAATAAATAAATAAGTATGGCAACTAGAACTGTGGTTTGACAAAGTCGAATATATTTAGATGTAAAATGAATACCACTAGGTGGTCGTATTTATAAGTATATGGATATAAATACCTAGCAATATAGGTATTTGTAGATGCACAAAGTGAAGACCTTAATTTCATATAAAACCCAGTCAATGGTATAAAGTGAGAAGGCACACCTTGCTGGATGTCAACCTGCCCCAGCTAAGACAAAAGGTATTGTTAAAATGACCTGACTTTGTGCCTACCTATTGAGGTGTAACCACCTTGATTCTGGCCTACATTTTTCCCATTGCATTGCACGGCCTGCTTCGCACATTCATTACATCCCCCCGCACCTGCATTTAGCCCCCAGTGAGGGGGATACTAGCAGGGGGTCACAATCTGATTTGGCACTTCGTGTGGCCAGCATTGAAAGGCAGCTTGCCGGGCCTGTTTCAGGTAAGACCTCTAGCAAGAAGCGGCACCTGGCTCCAACGCCTGCCTGGGTTGCTGAGGAGCATGAGGAAATTGATCTTTTTGATGACCGTTACTCCCTAGAGGAGGGGGAGCTTTTCCCGGGCTCTGATTTCTCTGGGGACCAGCAGGTGGGCTGCGACAGTGATCCTGGGTCTGAGTCTGAGGATTCCTGGTTCCCTGAGGACACTGTTAATCTGTTGTCTCACATTTTTGAAATCTTGCACATTGTCCCCCCTGAGGTGGCGAAGAGGAAACAGGGTGAGCTTTTTCATCCTGTTAAGCAGCGTCTGGAGTTCCCTGAGTCATTTCACCAATATGGTGCTCAAGGAGTGGGAACATCCTAGTAGATTGCCCGCGGTGCCCAAAGGGTTGGATAAGAAATACCCCTTTCGTGCTGACCTGGTTAAGCGATGGTCAGGTCCACCCCGAGGTGGACGCTCCTGTTCTAGGGCTGTCCAACACCTCAGTCATGCCTTCCCCTGACACTACTACACTGCGGGACAGCGAGGACCGGTGTATGGATCAGCTGGCCTGCCATGCTTTTATATTTGTGGGGGCTGGGCTGCGTCCGGCCGGCCTGTGCCTCTGCCATAACAGCTATTGCTCTTAAAGTGGACCAACACCGAGAGGTGATCGGCCCGGAAATCTATAAGATTCCCGGGCCGATCACCTCCCACCCCGCGGGACATCCGAGATCGGGATGTCCCGCGGGGTGAAACCCCCCAAAAAAACCCCAACACCTTACCTGCCGCCGCCGCCGCCGCCTCCCTCGCGCCCCTGTAGGCGTGCCCGCGCCGGCCGTCTGCGAATGGCCGGCGGGGGCGCGCGCGCGCCGAAAGTGACGCGAGGGAGGCGGCGGCGGCGGCGGCAGCCGCTTGGACGTTCCTGATCCCCGCCTGGACGTTGGCGGGGATTGGACCGTCCAGTCACGTGGGAGCGGGGACAGGTAAGATTTTGGGGCTTTCTGGGGGGTTTCACACAGCGGGGCACCCCCGATCGGGGTGCCCCGCCGAAGTGGACCAAAACCCAGGATAGTCAAAATCCTGGGTGTTGGTCCACTTTAAGAGACAGATCAATCGTCTCCTTGATGGCGCTACAGCTGGTAGGGAGGAGTATAGGGCCCTCTTGCTTTGCTCTTAATTTGTTGCCTTTATCCTTACTGCCATGGATGATGTGGTACGGCTGAGTAGTAGGGCCTCTGCCCTTTTGGTGGCTATGCGCCGCTCTGGTTGTGTCAGTGGGCAGCTGACGCTGCTGCTAAGAAGGCTCACACTGGGCTCCCCTTTGTGGGGCTGCGGCTCTTTGGTGAGCGTCTGGATTTTTTAGCCAAGGATGGTAGGCGGCCTCAGCGTAGGAGGCAGCCTCAGCCCTTTCGGGGGCCATCCGCTTCCTTCTCCTTTCGTGCCCCCAGAGGAGGTCGAGGCCCCCTCTTTTCAGGTATCCGCAGGGGTTCTTGGGGCCGTGGCAGATACCGTGGTCGTCCCGGGCTCTCATGGGACCCCAAGCCTAAACCTTCTCCCAAGCCCCCTCAGGCATGAGGAAGCGCCCTCACCGATCCGGGTGGGGGGAGGGCTTCGGTTCTTTGCTCATGTCTGGAGGCTCCGCGTTACAGACCGGTGGATTCAGGAGGTGGTGTCCTCCGGTTACAAGATAGTTTGCAGCCTGGCCGCCCCCCAGATTCATCAGATCCTGGATGTCTCACAACCCTCTGTCAGCTCAGGGGTTGCGCCTTGCGGTTCAACGTCTGTTGGAGTCAGGAGTCATTTGCCTGGTGCCTCCCCGGGAACGGGGTCAGGGTTTCTACTCCAATCTGTTCAGTCCCCAAAAAGGATGGGTCCTTGAGGCCCATCCTGGACCTGAAGGGTCTCAACAGGTTTGTCAGGTTCAAGCACTTTCGCATGGAGACCCTTTGCTTGGATGTCAGTACCCTTCGCCAGGGCGACTTCATGACCTCCGTGGACGTCAAGGATGCTTATCTTCACATGCCAATCTTCCCAGGTCATTAGAGATTTCTCAGGTTTGCCCTGGAGGATCAGCATTACCAGTTTGTGGCCTTAACCGTTCGGTATCGCCTCGGTGTTCACCAAGGTGCTGGCGGGCGTGATGGCTCTGCTGCGGCATCAGGACATTCACATCCTTCCTTACCTGGACGACATTCTGATTGCGGCTCAGTCTCTTCATCAGGCTGAGAGGGATACTCAGGTGGTGACCTCCACTCTCGAGTTCGGCTGGGTGATCAACTACCCCAAGTCTTTACTGTCTCCGTCTTTGGTGAGGTCTTTTCTGGGCATGACTCTGGATACCTCTCAGGTCAAGGTATTCCTGCCTCAGCAGAAGATGGAGGGCCTTCAGCAGCAGGCCCGGGCTCTGCTCTTGTGTCCCCATCCCTCCATCCGGCAAGGGATGCAGTTGGTGGGCCTGATGGTGTCCTGCTTCAAGGCGGTCCCCTTTGCTCAGTTTCACATGAGACCTCTTCAGTTGCACCTCTTGTCAGTTTGGGATCGGGACCCTGTGTCCCTGGATCAGGAATTTGCTCTGTCCCCCCTGGCCAGACGTGGTGGCTGGACTCCAGGAACCTTCTAGTGGGCAGGACCTTTCTGTCCCAGTGCTTGGGAGACTGTCACCACAGATGCCAGTCTGACGGGCTGGGGGGGCTTTTGGAAGTCTCTGCAGTTCCAGGATCAGTGGGGCCCCCAGGAGGTCCATGCTCCCATCAATGTCCTGGAACTAAGGGCGATCAGGTTGGTTCTTTCTCAGCTGACCTCACACCATCGGGGTCGGGCTGTTCAGATCCGCTCGGACAACCAGACGGCGGTTGCCTACATCAGTCATCAGGGAGGGACTCGGAGCATGCGAGCCCTCAAGGAAGTGTGTCTGATACTGTCTTGGGCGGAAGAGAATGTCCCTTGCATCTCGGCGGTTTACATTCCGGGGGTGGAGAACCAGGAGGCAGACTCCCTGAGCAGGGGATGTCTCGCTGGGGGAATGGTCCCTCAGCAACAAGGTATTTCACTCCCTGTGTCACCGCTGGTGTCAGCCGGATGTGGACCTGTTTGCGTCCCGCCACAACCACAAGCTTCCCAGGTTTGTTTCCCTGACACAGGACCCTCTGGCCTTCGCCACGGATGCGCTAGCAATGCCTTGGACGGAGTTTCAGCTCCTTTATGTGTTCCCTCCCTTTCCTCTGCTGGGCAGGGTGCTGCGCAGGATAGCCCAGGAAGGGGTACCAGCCATTCTGGTGGCCCCCTGTTGGCCAAGGAGGGTGTGGAGTCGTGCAGTTGGCAGTAGATCAGTTTGCCCTGCCCAAGGAATCCAGATCTGCTCACTCAGGGACAATTGTGCCATCCCAATTTACAAACGCTGGCTTTAACGGCTTGGCTTCTGAAACCTCCATCTTAATGGATAAGGGTTTGCCAGCTTCTGTTGTTGATACCATGATTAGGGCTAGGAAGATATCCTCGTCCTTTATCTACTACAGGATCTGGCATGCTTACCTAGCCTGGTGTGAGTCCAAGTCTCTTCCTTGTCGGTTGTTTTCTATCCCCAGGATTCTGGAATTTTTGCAACATGGTTTGGATTTGGCCCTTCAACTTAGTACCCTCAAGGGACAGGTGTCGGCTCTGGCTATTTTTTTCTAAAGATCCTTTGCCAATCACCGGTTGGTTAAGACCTTTTTCCAGGGAGTTACTCATGTGCGTCCGCCGCGTAAGCCTTTGCTACCGGTTTGGGACCTGAATCTGGTGTTGTCTGCTCTGCAGGGTCCTCCCTTTGAGCCTATCCGTGGGGCTGCCTTGCCCATTCTGACTCTTAAGGGGGCCTTTTTGGTGGCCATTACTTCTGTCAGGCGAGTTTCTGAGCTGGCGGCGCTTTCCATCAAACCTCCTTATTTTGAAAGGCATCAGGATAAGGTGGTGTTTAGGCTTAGGCCAGATTTCTTGCCTAAGGATGTGTCTGCTTTTCATCTCAATCAGGACATTGTTTTGCCTTCTTTGTGTCCTAACCCTGCTAATTCCAAGGAGCGGACTCTTCACTCTTTGGATGTTGTCAGGGCTCTGAAGTTTTATTTGGTTGCTACTGAGTCTTTCAGGAAATCTGACGCTCTTTTTGTTCTTCCTGCTGGACCTAGGAAGGGTTTGCCTCCGGCTAAATCCACTATCAGCAAGTGGATCCGTCAGGCGGTGATTCCACTCGTGCTGTTGGTGCCTCTTGGGCTTTTCAGCACCAAGCTTCTGTTGAACAAGTTTGTAAGGCCGCTACTTGGTCTTCTGTTCATACTTTTTCCAAGTTTTACAAGGTTGATGTCAAGGCCTCAGCTGATGCTGCTTTTGGCCGCAAGGTACTTCAGGCGGTTGTGGTTTGAACTGCCTGCTGTTACTCTTTGGGCATCCCACCCTAATTTTATGGACACTGCTTTTGGATGTCCCAGATGTAATGAATGTGTGAAGCAGGCCATGCCATGCCATGGGAAAAAGACAATTCTGTGAGTACTCACCTGTAGAATTGCTTTTACCATGCATGGCACGGCCTGCTTCACCCCACCCTTGTTATCGTTATTCTTGGTTGCCTCTTTATGGTGATGGTTCCAAGTTAGTTGGGGTTTTTTTGTTGCCTTTTTTGCCTTTATTAGCTCCCGGTTTCTTGAATAACTGCTTGTCAACACTGGATAAGTCTATGGTGATTCAGTTTTTATATGGTATTTTATATACCAGGAGGAGCCACAACTCTTCTGCAGTACACTGCGCCACCTTCTGGCGGATTACCTAGATGTAATGAATGTGTGAAGCAGGCCGTGCCATGCATGGTAAAAGCAATTCTACAGGTGAGTACTCACAGAATTGTCTTTTTTTTTTTTTTTTCTCAGATTTAAGGGCTATTTTTTTCTTTTTTTACTACCCCCACTCGCCCCCCTGGGCCTAGAACATGGATTCCCAGGGTCGCCCTCACAAAGTGTAGATCTAAGCATTATTGATCTCCCTGTCTTTCTTCGCGCAATGGAAGCTTTGATCAACATTTTAGAAAGGGTCATTAAGATCAGATGGGGTAGACATACATATCTTAGGTCTAATCCTAAAATGAATGAAGAAGATGGTTGTAAAATATATGTAGATCCAGAGTACTACCTTGTTCAGATTAAATACACAAATCCTACACTAACAGGATTTCCAAATGTTTTGTAAAAGTGAGGTCTTGAGCCTTGCTAAAGGGTTCTTATGGTTACTAAAAAACCTAAAGCCATGGCATTGAAATCGTGGCATGAATATGGGTGTATTGTGTCAAGTTAATGGTTCTTATCTGTAACTGCAGAATTTCATTAAATAACTTAGTTATACTAAAGATAAGCCAGATTGTTGGTAAACTTCAATCCGTTTCCAAAAAGACTCTGTAGTTCCTAAGTTATCTTTAAAAGTATTAGAGCACTGGAGATTCATAGAAATAATGAAGAGTGGGTGTGGCAACAATGATGTTATGTAAGCACAGTGCGTGCTTAGCATATTCATATGGGCAGTTTCTAGGCAGAGATTGCAGTCTGTCAGCTCAGTGTGACCAGATCATGACAGTAAGAGACATGTTGCAGTGATAATTACTCCAGCCTATTAGCAACTAGTTTGCTCAGATGAAAGGGAGGGTTTGCTTGGTGTCTGTCGCGTGGCAGACTGTTGATTGCTGGCAGCCTGATCAAAGACTGGAGACAGACGCTGATAGCTGTGCATGTTCACAAGAAAGAAGGGAGAGGAGGAGGCAGCCAATTAAGACTTATGGGGAGGGAGTGGGGGTTGTTTTCTGTTCTCTGTCCACTGAAGGTTGATTGAAGGACCAGGTCAGTGTGCTGATGATTGATAGCTGAATGAGAAAGCTATAGAGACTGAGAGTAGAAAAGGACGTGCTGGAGGGGCTCAATGAAAGGTAAGCTACTAATATTTTATTTTTTTACTTTTGACTTGTCAAACACCTAAAAAAAAAAAAAAAAAAAAAAAAAAAAAGGAAAATAAGGCAACATGCTATTTGATATTGAAATCAAACCAGATAAGTGCAGTTCCATAGTAATTCATAAAAAATAAGCACCATCAGAAAATTAACATCCATATTTAAATAAAAATAGACCTTATGGGAAAATAGACAATGTCCTTATGGGAAGCAAGGGGCCAACTGCTTGACCAACTGCTTCTCAAATGTCTTACTCGTGTTCACCCTCTATGATCTTGTTTCTACTGTTTGCCAAAAAATCACCAAAGCTTGATGGTGCCTCTAGGGCAGCGCATTGTGGCCAGGTCTGATTCTGGTTTTCAGCCACTTGCCCCTGGCATACCTGGAAGGGTTGGCTTGTAGGCAAGTCAGTGCCCTCTGCCTAGAACTCTGGGTTGGTAACCTAGAGGGGAGAGGGTTTACTTTTCTTTCTTGGCCGACTTTTTTTTTTTACACATGCCCCAGGTAGGTGTAACATAATGTCAGAACCATGCTGCTTTTACACCCACTTTCAGGTGTATATTTTTCATGTATGCAATAGGAAAAGAAAAAAATGAACCTGTAACCTGTAACGTCTGTTGACCCCCTCAGGCAGTATCTGATTCCTATATTTGTACAGAACGGCCAGTGCATAGTCAGCCATTTTCTTCCTGGCTTCACCTTAGGCTACCTTGTGGTTTGTGATTTGGATGTGACTTGGCCAGAACAGCGTGAGGCCTTACATCCCAGCGTTGCCGTGCATATATTTTGTTCTTTGCGCACTTGTCTACAGACCGTGATTGGAATTTGAAAATCGTCCAAGGCTTCTGCATTCCCTTCTGAGGAAAGGTGAAGGCTTAGGTTCTGGAGCCTTCAAACATCTCCTAGTCCAGTAGAACGGAGAAGAGACAAGCGTAAGGAAATGATTTGCTGGCCATAGACTCCCATTAACCTGCATTTGTCTCCCCTGTGATATACAATGAATGATTTATTGTTGGCTAAATGAGTTGTGATTTCTCCACAGGATCCGTGTGAGGATAAACGCCATAAAGACATTTGGTCTAAGGAAAAGACTTGTGATCGCTTTCCCAAACTACTTATCATTGGACCTCAGAAAACAGGTATGTCCTCCCATGACCTCCGTATGTCTTTGCTGAGGCTTCATTCTTATCTACAGTTGTGGCCAAAAGTTTTGAGGCTGACTCTCTTGTTTTTTTGCACAGTTTGCTGCTTTAGTTTTTCTATTGGAAATTTTCATCAATTCGTGAATGTTAGGAAGTGTGATCAGATGAATTGCAATACAATCAAAGGCCATGGACAAGAAAATATTTTCAAATGAATTCCTGCCCTGCCACAACATATCCTGCTAACATAATTGTATTGATTGTCCCTATTGCTGAGGAGAAAGTGTAAATGAGGACTAGGCAACTGATATGACTCGGTCATGCTGGTTACATTAAAAGTGCAGGCAGGTTGCTTTAAAATGTTGATGATAGTACTCAGAATCCTCTTATGTTAACCATGGTTACCTCTAAGCATTCCACCAGTGCTGTGCCTCCTCAGCTCTGTGACTTGAATGAGGAAATGTACTTCCTTATCTGCCCCTCAAGCGCCACCCAGCTGATGTGGGCCACCAATACAAGCTTGAGGAGCTAGTCCAGACCACACCCCCTCTGTACTGATGGCGTGAATGGCACTATCAGAACTGCCATTCAAACCCAGCTATCCCCTCCCTCCTCCTCCAAGCAAGTGCTCACTCCCAGAACCACCCCACCCATTATGCTGATTATTATGATGCATTGCCGCTCCAAGGAGAGCCCCCACAAGCACAGTAACACAAGCACACCCAAATCAGGGTGCCCCCGTGGAAGAGGAACAAAACATGGTTGATTGAAAATCCCCATTTTTGTTCATCTTTAAATATCCTCCTCCTAGAGTGATCTAGGGATGACCTGGAAAACAACGCTTTTTCCTGCATGATGATGCACCACCATTATGATATAATAGTTGCCTTAGACCTTTTGGGTCCATGGCTAGAAAACTCCCCATCTCAATACCATTGGGGACCTGTGGGCAGTTCTCCAAAAGTGATTGAGCAAGCAAATCTGCATAAAATGTGATTAAACCGGACCTTCAGCATGATTTAATGAAAAGCCCAAACCCTCAAACTATTCCCCAGCATCTAACATTAATATATTTTAAGTTTTTAATCACTTATTATTCTTTCGCCCACCGGGCTGCAACTCTGTTCAAGACTCTAGGATATGGGTGCCACCATCTTGACTCAGAAGCTTCACACATACTGAGGAGAGCGGGATAAAATGCAGGGGGTGGGGTTATAGCTGTGCTTTTCACAGACAGAGCAGAGCTGGGGTCAGGAAAAGGACACCAATCCCAAAATGCAGAGCGACACAGAAGACACTTCCTGTTTGCAGGCTGCCTGATGCTCCATGAGCTGACATCTTGGATGTTTAAAGGCTCAGAAAATGCAGTAGATGCAGGTAGGATGATTTTCAATGTGAGCAATCTGTATGTACAGGGTGTGGGAAACATATAAGATATGTTCTTATTCAGGGTGAAGGTCCACTTTAACTCCAAGCACTGATTAGGCAGGAGTGGGTTGGCATCAGTCAGTATTTGGCCCAGAGTTTTCATTACCTCCAATCTTTTGCTATTGGTAACTGTACACCAAGAAGAGAAGCAAGTCCTGTACACACAGAACATTGCTGCTATGGCCACTGCTAAGGCGAGTGAGCTTACTGGACCTTAAACATGCCCAGCAGCAGTGTTCTGTGTGTACAGGACTCTCTTCTCTCTTCTTGGTGTACAGTTGCAGTAATGGTAACAGATGACAGATAGTGAAAGCTGCTTCTATAAAACAAACCTTTACTAACATGAGAAAAAATTACTTGATTAGCTCTGCACTTTGAGGACATTACTTAGGCACATGAAAAAAATATACACTTGCTAAAATTCCATCGAAAGTGGACTTTCCCTTTTGAAGCTGCTCAAAACCCTAGCTGAGGCTAGCCCTGACTAGAGGGCTGGCCGCTTGACTAAATCGGGATGCCCTGCTATGTGAAACCCCCCAGGGAGGTAAAGACCTATACCAGCAGCTCTTGCAACACTGTGTTCTCCAGTGGCTGCGCTCCTGCACCCAGCCATTTAGATGCAGCCACCTGGCTAAGGAGCGCCACATACTTACCAATGAGGCAGAACAAGCAATTCCCTTCCTGCTGGCAGACATGGTCTGTGTCCATCATGCGGACTTCACTGACCCTCGCTAGCCTAGTCCATTCATTGGACTGCCTTGGCACACCCCCTCCCTTGCAATGAATGGAGTAGGACCCATGGACGCCACCATGTGCGACAGTCTCTGGATGCCAGCACCGGTTGAAGGCGATATGAGGGAACACTGGATCGACACAGAAGAGCTGCAAGGGGCAAAAAGCGAGTTAGGGGATTGTTTTTTTGCATCCAGAAAATTTTAGACACATATAAAACGCTTACAATTTTTGTCTAGTATAATATAAAATCCTCTAAGTAAAACATTCTAAAACACTGAAGCAGAATACATTGTGAAAAGCAACATTGATGTCGGTTTCTAAACATTTGCCAATGGCTATAGTAGCGCCACCCAGTGTCCACTGTTCAATCTGTCCCCTGGGAGGGTCCAGTATCAGGGGCTTTTCAGGCGGGGCACGCAGGAGGGATTACTGGTTTGTGTGGACTATGAAAATAAAGGAAACTGAGATTAATGCAGGATGTGATGTGTGTGCAGTAGGAGCCAGGATTAATACAGGATGTCGGGGGGGGGGGGGTGGGGGGGAGATAATGAGGCAAGCAGAGCCTGCTATTACATTGGCTGATGTGTAGCTGAATAAGTGTAACGTTCATGGACACCACAGCTGCAGAACATGTCTGTTATACAGGATACTAAGGGGTTTATTGAGGAAGCGCTAGTGTCAGGTGATTGTTAGGTCCCAGTGCAACAGGTGTATTTATGAAAAAAAATACATAGCACCTGACAGTGCCAGGTAGTGTCCCATCTATCAACAGTGCTGGCGCTGTGTTCCCTACATTACCACAAAAGACCAGGCGCTCACCCTGCACTGTGTGGCCTTATCCCATAGATTTCAATGGGCTGAGATTGTATTTGTATGCATTTTTTGGGTTGCGCTGCAAACTTGCAATTTGGGCCATGCACCTGTGTCATGCCATTCAAGTGTTTAAGAAATTCCTGGTGTTTCCGCATTGAAATTGTGCTGCCACCCCCCAAAAAATAAAAAATTGGGGATTGCATCAGGCGCTGTATGCCTGTTTTCCCCTTTTTACAGCTCCCATGCAGGCGCTGTGTGTTTGCAGTATTAAATATCCTGCAATTCTGGCGCTCCTGGACAGTGCTAGGGGTCGCTAGCGCATAGGCTTATACATGCCCTTTCGCAACGCCCTGCCAGGAGCGATTGAGCGCAGACTGTCCGCTGTCTTTAGCTGGCGATGCGGACCCAGAGATCATCTCTCAAGAGACACTCCTCTTGCTCCTGCAAAATATTCCAGTAAATAAAGTAATGGCGAGAGTCAAGTGCCATGACGGTATAGGAAAAATTTAGCCTGTGCTAGAAATATCAGAAGATTTGTAAAATAAGCTACAAAGTCCTATTTGGCTCCCAACCTCTGATTTGGTGTCTGTCTCCGTAGGAACCACTGCGCTGTACCTCTTCTTAGGAATGCACCCTGACCTGCGCAGTAACTATCCCAGCTCCGAGACATTTGAGGAGATCCAGTTTTTCAATGGGCAGAATTATCATAAAGGCATTGACTGGTAAGTTAAATGTGCCAGTGTACCAACCAACATGCTGGCCACAATGTCCCACCAAAAAAATAGACAAGCTTCAATGAAGTGGACCAAAACTCAAATCAATGCTTCAAAGCGCACCAAACGCATATTTTTGATGAATATTTCCTGCATGCCTCACCCCACAGGCCAATACTGTTTTCCCTGTTTTCCTGGCAGTAGCTCCGGCAATTTACCTGCAGTCGCAGATTGCTAGGTGTTTGAGTGACATTTAAACATGGCAATGCTCAAATCTCATGGTGCTGGGTTCTCATTCCTTATGTATGAAATGTTGCAGATGACATAGAAGCCCAGGAATAGAACACCAAAAAGAGGGCTTACAATATGTCAGGGTAACGTGAAAATAGTGATGTATTTTTCCAAGGGAGATGACTATTGCCACAGAGATTGGTTTTTCATCACTGGTGACGTCTGGTCCAGAAAAACAAAAGCTGGGATTTTCATTATCCATTTGCTCCTCCTTCTCAGGGCATCTTGATTTGGATGCACCACTGTGTGATATCCCACATATTGCCCTTTCCAGCAATCCAGGGCATGTGCGGACCAACAGCCAATCACCAGCTTGCGCTGGTACCGCTCAGAGCAGGAAAAATGACTGACTGGACCACGTGCCACTGGCAGTTCAGGGATTTGGCCTGTGCGTGCACCGTAGGATTGCCAGTGGGGAGAGCTTATGCTTTACAGAGAAGCTGCGGGGGACAAAAGTGTAATAGGCTTTTCCCCCCCTTCCACACAGTCCCTTTTAAAGATGTACCTTGTGATATCTTGCTGGTCTTGGAAAAGTTTTTGTCAAGTTCTAATCCCAATAAAGCCAGCAGCATTATCTCTGCTATGTCTAATATTATTTTTCTGTTTTTATACAGGTACATGGAGTTTTTCCCCATTCCATCCAACACCACTTCAGACTTCTATTTTGAGAAGAGCGCCAACTACTTTGACTCAGATGTCGTTCCTAGGCGGGTGGCAGCGCTTCTGCCCAAAGCCAAACTCCTAACAATCCTCATCAACCCTGCAGACCGGGCTTACTCTTGGTACCAGGTATGGGGCACTCTTGTGTAAGAGGCATCTTTCAGTCCATGAGTGGCCAGTAGTTAGTCTGTATCCAGCGCCACCTGTTCCACTTATCCAGTGCCACCTATTCCACTTATCCATCATCCACCTATTCCACTTATCCATCATCCACCTATTCCACTTATCCATCATCCACCTATCCCACTTATCCAGTGCCACCTATTCCACTTATCCATCATCCACCTATCCCACTTATCCAGTGCCACCTATTCCACTTATCCATCATCCACCTAGTCCACTTATCCATCATCCACCTATTCCACTTATCCATCATCCACCTATCCCACTTATCCAGCATCCACCTATCCCACTTATCCAGCATCCACCTATCCCACTTATCCAGCATCCACCTATCCCACTTATCCAGCATCCACCTATCCCACTTATCCAGCATCCACCTATTCATTGTCACACCCTGCCATTTGCCAAAACTCACCTTCACCGGGGTCCCGTGGCGAATGCATGGGCTCTTGTCCAGTCAGCGCTGTTTGGAATCCTAGGAAAAGGCGTCATCCTATCTGTTTTCTCAGACTGAGGCATCCCAGTGAGTGGGAATTGGTATGCCCTGGTGTTTTTTGGTCTTTGCTCTGGGTATATCCTGATTTGGGATGCTCCACTGCGTGATAACCTCCTATGAGATAAGTGTACCAGCTCTTCAGCAGTTCAATGCTGTGCATTTATATGAAAGAGCGCGTGCCTGTTGCATGTGGTGGATTGGAATGTCTGCAGGTGCAAACCAGTCATAGCTGAGGTAGCAGATGTAAGGTCCCATCAGAGGTCAGTTCCTTTCAGGGACCCTGAAAAATAAGTCAGTAGAAGGAAGCAAGTTCTATAGCATTTATCAGGGAATGCAAAGTGCTGGTGAATAAAAGATATGCCACCCCTGACAGCTAGCATGGGGCAAGCAGAAAGCAGCTAATTGAACCCGTTGCTTGGGATATCCCTTTAACATCTGTAGGACTTGTGTGGTTTCAAGCCGCTCTTTTTTCCACTTAACCCTTTAAACGCCACTGTGGCTTCTCCTACCGTTAACTGCGAAGCAAGTAAAATCGACATGCTTGGCACTTTCCCTGACTAGCTAAAAAAACTCATCTCTGTCCTGGATCCGATCTGAGGTTCAGGGTCTTCAGCAGGGCAGAGAGGACACGTTCCTTTTCCCAGCTTCTGGCATCTCGCCGGCAGCAGGGGGACTTCTTATACCGGGAGTAAGATGACAACATGGCTCTGATCCCATTCCCCCTCACCCAGCTTCCGACAATCACCTCCGGCTGTTAGAAGCAGCTGTGGTGATCGGCGTGGGACTTCACAGGTGAAAAATGGTCTGGCAACAGAGGGTGACAAAATCTCTAGGTAGGCTGGCCACTTGAAAGGGTTAATCTTGTGTTTATAAATGGAGCACTGGTCTGAGAATTGCCTTCACTCTTGCCTGGGAAGATCTATGCATTATGTGTTTGTCTTGTTTTCAGCATCAGAGAGCCCATGATGACCCCGTGGCTCTGAAATACACCTTCCAAGAAGTCATCACTGCTGGGCCAGGAGCCCCTGTAAAGCTGCGCGTGCTGCAGAACAGATGTCTGATCCCAGGATGGTACTCCACTCATATCGAGCGCTGGTTAAACCACTTTCACGCTAACCAGGTTACCTACCTTTTATTGCATCCTAATTCTATTTTAACCCTCTAGTAACAGAGAGGAAAAAATGTCACATGTGCCTGCATTAGCGGGGCAGCTCCAGAGACACAGTGTAGAGTGTGGGGTTTTGGCACACGGGGTAGTAAGGGGTCAGCAGTCTGCACTTATCTTACATTTTCCACACTCCCCTGGGGTATGCACAGGTAAGCAGAGCAGATCTAAGTTTTCCCCCATGTCTGCTAGAGCCATGCATCGGGTGGACAAGACAGGGGAAGCCGCTGTGTGCGTGGCAAGGATGCCCTCTGCTTAGCTGCACAGATGTGCCGTAATCTACCATGGAAAGGTAAGATAACAGGGTTTCATGCAGAGGAGATAGGGACTTTAGATGCTTAGGCTGGGCAAAAAAGCTTTTGGTCCTCTCTCCACTTTCTATGATATTTAAGGTATGTATTTTTTGTGCCAAAATGATGTCCTCAAGGTATTGAGCTGATTTTTTATTCTTAGTATACAGTACATCCTGCTCCAAATCCAATATTTACAGTTGGGATATACTCCGCAAGATGGCGCTGGACTGCAGAGACATCGAAATTAGGCTCCTCCCGGCCCCTCAAATACCCAGGGACCTCCCACAAATCCCCCAGAATTTCTCTGCAGTCTGGCTGCGAAGGACGAGAAATTGGCTCTCTACTCGCAGGTGAGCGGGGCTATTAACCTGCGGCCCTGTAGGACTATTCCCACCCGTTCCACTAGTAATATGCCTCCCAGCCTTGGCTGCGCTGGTCGGGTGAAGGTAGGCAGCACCGCTGTTAGGTGCTTAGGAGCGCTGCTCCACCGCAATCCCCCACCAAAGGGTAGGCGGTATAGGCATATGGTGAGCCTCTATGGGATGCCCCTCCCGCACTATTGCCCCTGCCTATCGGTGGCCCCTATTTAAGTGGCCGCTGTCCTCCCTCATCCTCCTTGTAGTCTTCGGAGGAAAAGGGGGGGGGGTGTATGTGTATAGATATGTATGTCATACAATCTTTGCTTTCACTTTTCACATGTCTTTATTCCTGTGTCAGCCGCAGTGCTAACTTGCCTTTATTGCTTTTAAATTTACAGCCGCCGCGTGCTGACTTTGTTCCGCGCTTGGTGGTGGCATTACCTTAGGCGCTGGTGCGCCATCATTGGCTGTTAGCCTTCTGGCTTCGCGCTCTTCGGGGGGGGGGGCCTGTCTTTGGCGCGTTCCGCGTCATCGCTATTACTGGCCCGCCCCTCGAGGTATACAGACGCCATCTTTTCTGACTTGGTTGGCCTATGCACGACGGACGCCTACCTACCGCAGTCCGTAAGTGCCCTTGCGGGCGACTTTATCTGCTTCACTTTTTGTTACGACGTACTTAAGGTCTTGTCTGCTTATGTCTTTCAGGAGGGACGAACCCTTCTTGGCTTCTCCCGCCCCTGTTTTTAGTATATTACTTGTAGGCCTTGTAAAAATTATACTCCCACGTCCCTAGCGGGTTATTGGGGCATCCAGGGTTGCTATATAGCGTTATTCCCTATCGGCGTATAGCGCCGCTATAATCACCATATGGAGGCATCCCAGGATAATGTTACCGGGGTCCCTTCGGGACAGAACCGGCTGTGTGTAGCGTGTGGGCAGCCTCATGCTGACGCTGACAAGGCGCGGGTCTGTGTACCCTGTGCTGAGCAGGTGCTTGCATTGCAATCTGGCCTGCCAGTGGCTGCACCTCGTTTCAGTTCACCTACTCCCCCAAGCTTAAATCTCACTCCTGCTGAGTTGCATACTAGTGGGGATTCTCAGCCTGATGTGTCTTCTAGACTGGCTACTGTTGAACAAATTATTGTGAAGTCTTTAGCGCGTAAGGCCCCTGCTAAGAAGCGGCACTTGACGCCTAATGTCACTATTTTCCCTATGGGAACTGAGGAGTTTATGAATCTGTGTGGCTATACCCCGTCTGATGAAGGGGAGCTCTTTTCTGATTCAGGCTCATCTGATGAGAGACCAAGGGGTCATGACGATTCTGGCTCTGACCCCTGGGCCCCGGATGACACTGACAGATTATTGACCCAGATTTTTGAGGTTCTGTCTATCTCTCTCCCTGTTGAGGCTCCCAGGCAAAGAGGGGAGCTTTTCCATATAGCAAGATCACGTTTGGAATTTCCAGAGCAGGCACATTTCCATAACCTTGTGCTCAAGGAATGGGAGCGCCCCAGTAAACTTCCCGGGGTTCCAAAGAGTTGGGATAGGAAGTATCCCTTTCCTGCTGAGATAGTTAAATGTTGGTCATCCCCCCCCCCCCCAAGGTGGATGCCCCGATCCTAGGGCTATCCAACACCTCTGTCATGCATTCCCCTGATTCTACTACCCTGCGGGACGCCGAAGACCGGCGTATTGATCAGCTGGCATCCCACGCCTTTTCATGTGCGGGGACAGCGCTGCGCCCGGTCTGTGCCTCTGCCATTACTGCTGTGCCCACTAGAACCCTTATCAGAAATATGCTTGATAGTGCCCCTGATGATTTGCCTTGTGAGGTGTTTAATGCACTCTCCAGTTGTGATGTTTTTGTAAATTTTGTCCTATCAGCATTGGATGACACCATCAGAATGTGTGCCAGAACTTCTGCCCTCGTGGTGGCTATACGCCGCTCGGTTTGGCTGCGCCAGTGGGCTGCTGACAACGCTGCCAAGAAGGCCCTCACTGGTTTTCCCTTTAAAGGACTGCGTCTGTTTGGAGACCGCCTGGACCTTTTTGCTAAGGGAGGCAGGTTACCCCAGCGCAGGCGGCAACCTTGGCCCTTTCGGGGTCAGGATTCCTTCTCCTCCCCTTACCGCGGTGCAAGACAGGGAAGGGGAGTGTCTTTCCCTGGGGCCCGGGGAGATTTCTGGGGTAGAGGCAGAGGACGTGGACGTCCTGGCTCCTCCTGGGGTCCCAAAGCTAAATCCTCTTCCAAGCCCCCTCAGGCATGATGGGGCGCCCTCACCCATCCGGGTGGGGGTACGGCTGCAGCACTTAGCTCACGTCTGGAGGCTTCATGTCTCAGACCGGTGGATTCAGGGGATAGTGTCCTTCGGTTACAAGTTGGAGTTTGCTGCCGATCCCCCTCCAAGATTCATCAGATCCCGGATTCCTCAGGACCCTGTGTCAGCTCAGGACCTAGTGCAAGCAGTGCAAGGCCTCCTGGAGCTGGGGGTCATCTGCCAGGTCCCTTTTAGAGAAAAAGGCAAGGGCTTTTATTCCAACATATTCACAGTACCCAAACAGGATGGTTCTGTCAGGGCCATCCTGGACTGGTGGCGTGCTTCAAAGCGGTCCCTTATGCTCAGTTCCACTTGAGGCCTCTGCAACTTCACCTATTGTCTGTATGGGACAAGGACCCAGCGTCCCTGGACAGGGTCTGTGTGCTTTACCCCCTGGTCAGGAGTCCCTCTTGTGGTGGATGGACTCAAGGAACCTGTTGGGGGGCAGATCCTTTCTTGCCCCTTCCTGGGAGACGGTCACCACGGATTCCAGTCTGTCAGGTTGGGGGGGTTTCTGGAAGTCCCTGCGGTTCCAGGGGAGGTGGGGCCCTCAGGAGGCCCACACTCCTATCAATGTCTTGGAGCTGCGAGCGATCGGGTTAGTTCTGGCTCGCTTGACTACTCATCTTCAGGGCCTGCCTGTTCAGGTGCGCTCGGACAACCAGACGGCAGTTGCCTACATCAATCATCAGGGAGGGACCCGGAGCAAGGGGGCCCTCCAGGAAGCGTCTCGGATCCTGACTTGGGCAGAGGTCAATGTCCCCTGCATTTCAGCTGTGTACATCCCGGGGGTGGAAAATCACCTGGCGGACTCTCTGAGCAGGGGGACCTCTCGCCAGGGAGAATGGTCCCTATGCAGCAGGGTGTTTCTATCTCTGTGTCACCGTTGGGGCCAACCAGATGTGGATCTGTTTGCGTCCCGCCACAATCACAAGCTTCCAGCTTTTGTCTCTCTGTCCAGGGATCCTCTGGCTCTGACCTCGGATGCGCTAGCAATATCATGGAAGGACTTTCAGTTCCTGTATGTCTTCCCCTCAATTCCCCTGCTGGGCAGGGTTCTGCGCAAGATTGCTCTGGAGGGGGTGCCAGCAATTCTGGTGGCCCTCAGGTGGCCAAGAAGAGTGTGGTTCGCCGGCGTGGTACAGCTGGCAGTAGATCAGTACACTCTGCCCTTGGTGCCAGATCTGATCACTCAGGGCTCACTACGCCATCCCAATTTACAAACTCTGGCTTTGACGGCTTGGCTGCTGAAACCTCCATCTTGATGGAGAAGGGGCTGTTTCCTCAGTTGTGGATACTTTGATTAAAGCTAGGAAGAAGTCTTCCTCTTCCATTTATTACTGGGTTTGGCGTGCCTACATTGACTGGTGTGAGTCTAGGTCTCTTCCCTGTCGTGTGTTCTCTATTCCCAGGATTCTGGAGTTCCTGCAGCATGGGTTGGAGATGGGGCTGCAACTAAGTACTCTGAAGGGTCAGGTGTCTTCCCTGGCTATTTTTTTCCAGACGTCCTTTGCTCAGCACCCTCTGATCAGGACTTTCTTCCAGGGGGTCACTCATGTGCGTCCCCCACGTAAACCTATGGTGCCTGTTTGGGATTTGAACTTGGTTCTGTCAGCCTTGCAGGGTGCTCCCTTTGAACCTGTGCAGGATGCTGCATTGGCCATTCTTATGCTCAAGGTTGTGTTTCTGGTGGCTATCACTTCTGTCAGGCGTGTGTCTGAGTTGGCGGCGCTGCCCATTCAGCCCCCCTACTATCAGAGGCACCAGGACAAGGTGGTGCTTCGTTTCAAACCTGATTTTCTGCCTAAGGTAGTGTCTGCCTTTCATTTGAATCAGGATATTGTTCTTCCTTCTTTGTGCCCTAATCCTAGCAATGCTAAGGAGAGGGTTTTGCACTCTTTGGATGTGGTTAGGTATCTGAAGTACTATCTGGTGGCTACTGCACCTTTCAGGAAAACTGATGCTCTTTTTGTGGTCCCTTCTGGTCCTAGGAAGGATTTGGCTCCTGCCAAGTCTACTATCAGCAAATGGATTCGTCAGGCTGTGATTCAGGCCTACTCTGCTAAGGGGAAGAATCCTCCCTTCCGCCTTACTGCTCACTCCACTCATGCTATTGGTGCCTCTTGGGCTTTTCAGCACTAGGCTTCTGTTGAACAAGTTTGCAAAGCCGCCACTTGGTCTTCTGTTCAACCTTGTAAAACTTTGAAATGGTATGATGTTAGGGCCTCAGCTGATGCTGTTTTTGGCCGCATGGTTCTGCAGGCGGCAGTGGTTTAAACTGCCTGCTGCTAATTTTTCTTGGGCATCCCACCCTACTTTATGGACAATGCTATTGGATGTCCCAACTGTAAGTATTAGATTTGGAGCAGGACATACTGTATACTAAGAATAGTATGATTCTTAGCGTATAGTGTGATTACTCACCTGTAGAATTGGTATTATAAGTATACAGTACGTCCTGCTCCATCCCACTCTTGTTTTGCATTTTCTTGGATCCTCTGTATGGTGATTGTTATCATTGTTATAGTTGATAGTTTGGATTGTTTAATGCTCCCGGTTTCTCCTTTACTGCTTTTCAATGCTGGGGGATTTGTGGGAGGTCCCTGGGTATTTGAGGGGCCGGGAGGAGCCTATTTTCGATGTCTCTGCAGTCCATCGCCATCTGGCGGAGTATATCCCAACTGTAAGTATTAGATTTGGAGCAGGACGTACTGTATACTCATAATACCAATTCTACAGGTGAGTAATCACAGAAATGTATTTTTTGTTCCTATGTTAGCAAATGTGTGTTACACAGAAGCAGTTTTCACTACCTGCAATCTGTTGCTATAAGCAGCCATACATCAAGAATAGTGAAGTGAGCCCTGAGCACACAGAACACTTCTGCTGTGTCCACTGCTGAGGCTCATGGGGGAGCCCATTATTAGCATTCTATGTGTACTAGGCTCACTTCTCTCTTCTTGTAGATCTTGGTGTACAGTAGCAACATATTGCAATGCAGCTTCCATAAAAAAACACATTTGCGAGCCTAAGAAAATTGTATAGGAATACTAGAAAAGCTCAGCACTTTAGGGCCGCCATCTTGAAATTTCAGAAATAGACACCACAGGTGGCAAACTCCTTCCTGAAGGGCCAGCAACAGGCCATACCAGGAAATCCCATCATTCCTACTCCATAAGCCTTTAATAAGGCTAAACCCCGTTGTTTCCCTGGTGGCTCCTCCGCCCTCATGTGCTTGTCTTGTCCTGGCGTTGGACTTTAATGATTTGTTAGGTGTATAGATGTCACATCTGATAGAACAGACATTGTGCTTGCACAACTGCCAGCATGTTCTTCTGGACAGATTATGGGTTTCTCAGTGTTTGGTGGTAACCAGGTCTGCTGGGATTTGTAGTCTCACAAAGGATCAAATGAAGGCCAGGCACTGAGAGATAATGGATCCAATACAGTATCCTTTCATGATATGTGCTTCGCATGCAGCTTTCCTGTACTGGATAAATGATCTGGGGAATCTGAATGATCAGCATTACAGCCAAGTAGCATTTTTAAGGAGATTAGCAATGGCAGCCCCATAAATCTTTTGAGACAGGTTTCCTTTGAACAGATAACTATCTGAATAGCCCATTGGAAACCTGTCGCTGTAGAAAGTGAATTCTTACGGTGTTTTATCTTACAGATACTGGTTTTAGATGGCAAGCTGCTGCGAACTGAGCCAGCCAATGTCATGGAAGCTGTGCAGAAATTCTTAGGAGTTGCAAATCCCATGGACTATCACAAAACTCTGGCGTGAGTATCCATATCTGCTGCCACGTGTGGGGGTCCCATGTTGGTCTGTTACTGCGACACACTACCCAAAACCTTCCTTCAACCTGATATTCTTAGTATACAGTACGTCCTGCTCCAGATAGATTACTTACACTTGGGTTATCCTCTGCCAGATGGCGCTGCACTGCAGAGACATGCAAAACAGGCTCCTCCCGGCCCCTCAAATACCCGGGGACTTTCCACAAATCCCCAGATTTCTCTGCAGTGCTGACTGCGAAGACAATCACTCTGGCGCAGGTGAGCGGGGCTATTAAAGCCTGCGGCCCTGTTGAACTATTCCCACCCGTCCTGGGCTGCGCTGGTCGGGTGAAGGTAGGCAGCACCATGTGTGCTTAAGGAGCGTTGCTCCACCGCAGTCCCCCACCAAAGGGTAGGCGGTATAGGCTGATGGTGAGCCTTATGGGATGCCCCTCCCGCATTATTGTCCCATGCCCAGGTAGCGGTGGGCCCTGTACAAAGGGCCGCCATCCTCCCTCATTCTCCCAGTAGCCCTCGGCAGGAAGAGAAGGGGGGGGGGGTGTGGATGTCCGTGTACTGTGATTACACGCTTATGGTCCTCTTTGTAATGTCTGCTTGGACTGGTGTATGTGGTGTCAACCGCCGCGCTGACTTGTCTTTTTACACTGTTAAGGCCGCCGCCGCGCGCGCCTTTTTCTTTCATTTGGATGTTCCACGCCGGGCGGCGGCGTTACCTCAGGCGCTTCTGCGTCCTCATTGGCTGCTTGTCTGTTGGACTTCGCGCTCTTCGGGGAGGCAGGGGCTGGCATGGCGCGCCTCGTGTCACGGCTCGCGCTGGCCCGCCCTTCGAGGTTCTCGGCGCCATATTGTCTGGTCGCGCGCGTGTGTGTGACGGTCTTACTTACCGTGGTCCGTAAGTGCCCTCGTGGGCGGCTTTATAATTCACTGTAGTGTGTTTCAGTTCTGACACCCTTCTTCTCATTGTGTCTTTCAGAGGGTGAATCCATTGGCTTCTCCCGGCCCGGGTTTAATTGATAGCGGGCCTTGTAAATTTACTCCCACTCCCTAGCGGGTCATTGGGGCATCCAGGGTTGCTTTATAGCGTCAATCCCTACTGGCATATTGTGCCTAATAATCACCATATGGAGGCATCTAAGGATAATGTGACCGGGGTCCCTCTGGGACATGACCGGCGGTGTAGGGCATGTGGACAACCCCATGCTGATGCTGACAAGACACGGGTCTGCGTACCCTGTGCTGAGCAAGCGCTGGCTTTGCAATCTGGCCTGCCAGTGGCTGTACCTCGCCTCACTTCACCTAATCCCCCTGGCTTAAATCTCACTCCTGCTGAGTCGCACACAAGTGGGGATTCTCAGCCTAAATTTGCGTCTAGACTGCCTACGGCTGAACAGATTTTTGCGAGGTCCTTAGCGCGTAAGGGCCCTGGTAAGAAGCGGCTCTTGACGCCTAATGTTACTGTTTTCCCTATGGGAACTGAGGAGTTTGACTCTGTGTGGCTATACCCCTTCTGATGGAGAGCTCTTTTCTGACTCAGGCTCATCTGATGAGAGACCGGAGGCTCATGAAGACTCTGGCCCTGACCCCTGGATCCAGGATGACACTGACAGATTATTGATCAAGATCTTTGAGGTTCTGTCTCTCTCTCCCACTGGTGAGGCTCCCAAGCAAAGAGGGGAGCGTTTCCATACAGCATCATCACGCTTGGAATTTCTAGAGCAGGCACATTTCCATACCCTTGTGCTCAAGGAATGGGAGTGCCCCAGTGAACTTCCAGGGGTTCCAGGAGATTGGGATAGTAAGTACCCTTTTCCCCCTGACGTGGTTAAATGTTGGTCGTTCCCCCTCTGAGGTGGATGTCCCGGTCATAGGGCCATCTAACACCCCTTTCTTGCATCCCCCCGACTATACTACCCTTCGGGATGCTGAGGACCGGCGCATTGACCTGCTGGCCTCCCACGCCTTTGCATGTGCGGGGACGGCGCTGCGCCCGGTCTGTGCCTCTGCCATTACTGCTGTGGCCACTAGAACCCTCATCAGGAAAATGCTTGATCGTGCTCCTGATGATCTCCCTTGGGATGTGTTTAATGCACTCTCCAATTGTGATGTGTTTGTCAAATTTATCCTATTAGCATTGGATGACACCATTAGAACGTGTGCAAGAACTTCTGCCCTTGTGGTGGCTATACGTCGCTTACTCTGGCTGCGACAGTGGGGTGCTGACAATGCTGCGAAGAAGGCCCTTACCGGGCTCCCCTTTAAAGGGCTGCGTCTGTTTGGGGCCCGCCTAGACCTGTTTGGTAGGAGAGGTAGGTTACCCCAGCGTAGATGGCTGTCTTCGGGCCCTTCGGGGCCAGGGCCCCCCTTCCACCCCCCACCATGGTGTTAAACAGGAACCAGGGGCGTCCTTCGTGGGGGCTCCCGCAACTCCCTGTCCCAGGAGCAGAAGACAACACCCCTGCTCCTCTGGGGGGGCTATGCTCAAATCCTCTCCCAAGTCCCCTCAAGCACGATGGGGTGCGGAGGACCGGTGGATTTAGGAGGTAGTTTCCTCCGGCTACAAGATGGTGTTTGCTGTGCCCCCCCCCCCCCATGATTACCGGGTCCCGGGTACTCCTGGTCCCTGCTTCTGCTCAGATGCTGGCGCAGGCCGTGCAAGGTCTGCTGGGTATGGGGGGTCATTTGCAGATTTCCCTTAACAGACAGGCAAGGGACCCTACTCCAACCTTATCACTGTTCCCAAAAAAGATGGGTCAGTCTGGCCCATTCTGGATGCACAGATCTTCAGCAATTCGTCAAGTACAGGCGCCTTCCTCATGGAAACTCTGCGCTCGGCCATTTGCTCCTTGCGAACCGTGGGCTTCATGCCGTTTGTGGATATCAAAGATGCTTACTTTTCACATCCTTGTGTTTTCAAGACACCAAGATTCCTTAGATCCGCGTTGGAGGATCAACACTGCCAATTTGTGGCCTTGCCATCTGGCCTCTCTTCAGCTCCCAGAGTGCTCACCAAGGTGCTGGCGGGGGTGATGTCTCTGATGAGGCCAAGGGGCGTCCGCGTGCTGCCCTACCTGGACGTCCTCATCATTTCCCAGCCTCTACATCGGGCATAGTTGGATACTCAGCTGGTGGTGTCCATCCTGGAGTAATCTGGATGGGTGATCAGCCACCACCAAGTTCTCGCTGTCCCCTTCTTTGGTAATCTCATTCCTAGGAATGAATCTGGACACTGTTCAGGCTAGAATATTCCTTCCTCAGCAGAAGGTGGACATCTGCTTGCACAAGTTCAGTTTCTCCTAGCTGTCCCCGTTCCTTCTCCAAGGCAGGGGATGCAGCTGATGGGCCTGATGGTGGCATGCTTCGCAGCGGCCCTTTGTGCTCAGTCCCTCTTGAGGCTTCTGCAACTTCCCCTATTGTCTGTATGGGACAAGGAACCCAGCGTCCCTTGAGGGGCCGGGAGGAGCCTGTTTTGCATGTCTCTGCAGTGCAGCGCCATCTGGCGGAGGATAACCCAAGTGTAAGTAATCTATCTGGAGCAGGACGTACTGTATACTTATAATACCAATTCTACAGGTGAGTATTTCACAGAATTGTATTTTTTGTACCTGCAGCACAGCACAGGATATCGACTGTTTCTAGTAACCCATACACAACACCAGGCAAACCCTAATGAAAGATTTTTTTCTGTAATGGTTACTAATAGTTATTTATAGTTATTAAAGGGGAGAAAAGCTCCTCCACCTGAGTATCTTGTGCAATGAAGTGGTGCCTTGGTATAAAAAAAACGGTATAGGTCTAATAAAAGGTAGACTTTTACAAAGATGCAGGAAAAAGACATTCAAGCAAAGCAGAGAGCAGCTATCCTCTGCTGTTTGATAAAGGATGAGTGGGGATGGGTCCCCCGCTCAGTGCTGAAAAAATAAAAAGGTCATATATAAATCCAGGGGCTGGGCTACCTAAAAAGGCCGACAGATTTTAGATATTACAAAATTGCACAAAATTATTATGAAAACACAAAAAAGGACATTTCATGTTAAAGCCTGAACTCTGCAAAAAAATATTTTCCTGAAAATTCCTGCAAAAATCACAGTTAAACATGGCGCAAAATGGTGTTAAATAGTCTGTCAACAGAGAGTGACAACATCTCAAGTATTCTGGCAGTTGAAAGGGTTAAAAGTAGCTTTGCGCTTTCAGATTTAACTTTTTTCTTATTTGCAAATTGATATTTTAGGAAAATGTATTTTTTTATTCTACTTTTTTATACATTTTTAAGGTAAACCCTGTGCACCTAAAGAACTCTTTGAGGGATTACTTCCAGAAATATGCGCCCACTACAACAAGCTGGGTATACATAGAAAGCTGTGTACTTTCAGGCAATATATGGTTTGTTGGGGGTATTTCAAATGTAAAGGGTTGAAAAACTTTGTCTGCAGATCTAACATTTTTTTAAGTAAAATTAATCTTATGGACATGCTTTACTCTGGGGTGTTGGGAAATTTTTCCCTGGATAGTAGCTATGCATGTTGGGTAGTCTGTTCGGGGACCTTGCTTTTTCAGATTTACCTTTTTTCTTATTTGTATATTGTTGTTCTAGGAAAAAGTGGCTTTGATTATGCTTTTTTTTTTTCTTTTTTAGGGAAAACCTGTGCAACCAAAGAATTCATTGAGGGATTACTTCCCACCCACTACTTACAACAAAGCGCTGACATCTCCACTGTACCACAGTCGCTCACCTTTCCAGTGGTTCCATGGTCGCGGGGGGCATCTCTGGACTCCTGGAAAGCTGAGGATGTGGCCACTCTCTATGCCAACGCTCTATTCAAAACCATGATTTATGCTGTGCATTAGTATGTATGTCACAAAGCACTGATTGGACGAGTGCCCGCACATACACCATGAGAATGGCGGAAACGTGAATTGTGTGGACAATCTGGGGGGTTCCAAATCTGAATGCCCTAGGTAAATGGGCTTATCACCAGGGTAGTGAAAATCCTGGGGATAGGTCCACTTTAAAGTGGAACAAACCCCATAATTCTCACTATTTAGGATGCCCTGCTGTGTAAAACTTCCCAAAACATTGCATTCTGTCACCTCCCATGAACCACTCACACCTTCTCCATTGTGATTTGCAGACAAGCATATGGTCATCAACTTATTGCACTCACACAGCGCTGCTGGAGGGTAAAAGATAAGGGATTCCAGCATTTTTAGGGAGATTTACAATGACAGGCATCTCCAAGTCAGGGTAAGTCTAGAACTAGTTTAAAGTATTTCCAAAAGACTTCTGCCACACTTAGGTTTCCTAGGGAGCATCCCAATTTTGGATGCCAGCCAAATAATTGCTGGGGGAAACTTGGCCAGTATCCTGCATGAAGCACACAAATGATTCTGCTCAGTAAGTGCATCAGGAATTCTTGGTATAGGATTGTCAGAAGTTCCCTTTAAATTTGAAATGCTGCAATACTATATCAACCTATTCCAAGTATGACCTCCACATAGAAAGCCAGAACTTCTACTCAAAGCATATCCCATGTGCAGAGCGAGAGGAGGCCTTGCTGGCTATGTAGACTGCAATAAAGAGCCAGTGGAGAGAAGGATCAGATTCAGGTCATCTACCAAGCACTCAGTGACCTACACGCCTTCCTCCATTTTCTGTCCTATGAAATATTACATGGCTATAATAGCGCCATGTATTTCTCTGCGCTTGGCAGCACAGCCCTGTAATTAGTGCAATTATTTCCAATCCATAATCCCTTCATTGGTGATTTTTTTCCAGGTTTGATTCCAAGAAGGGATTCTGGTGCCAACTTCTGGATGGTGGGAAAACCAAATGCTTGGGGAAGAGCAAAGGGAGGAAATACCCAGATATGGACTCAGACGTAAGTGGAGTTAATTTCCTGGTGTTACACTAATGCTAAGCCTTCTCTCCGTCCACAGGTGAAGGATCTCCTAGAAATAAAGTGTTGCAATGCCTGTAGTGTGCTGGCAGGTGCCGGAAAGTTTT
Source organism: Gastrophryne carolinensis (assembly GCA_027917425.1). NCBI lineage: Eukaryota > Metazoa > Chordata > Amphibia > Anura > Microhylidae > Gastrophryne > Gastrophryne carolinensis. Next base: position 72,125,021 of record CM051238.1, read on the forward strand.
GGCTGATTGCTGTATATTTTTCTTCTTTGCGCTAGGAAGTCAGCTGGCCCCGAGCATGCTTTACCTATTCATGAGTTGTACTGCTTGTACTGCTCCAGTGGCTTAAAGTGGACCAAATCCCAGGATTTTGATTGTCCTGGGTTTTGGTCTTCGCCGATCGGGGAAGCCTCCCCCCCAAGGTCGCCCAATCTCACTCACCTTCCTCGGTCCTACAGCGCATGTCCAGCCTCTCGTCCAGTCAGCGTGCTCGGATCCATCCCACTCCTTTGTCCAAGAGCTTGTCTAAGAGGATTTGAGTGTGCTGGCGGCCGTGTTACCCACTACCCTTTAGCAGGGAGCTTGCCCGCACCACACGTCCTGCTAAAGATATAGCGGGGATGCCGTCATTGGACCGGGAAAGGAGGTGCATTTTTGGACAACCTCAGGGGGTTTGACACAGCAGCGCATCCCGAATCTGGATGCCCTAAGAGTAGCGAGTATGTCATAGACTCCAGTGTGGGTTTTGGTCCCCTCTAAAGGAGATGTATTGAGAAATTGTATAATATTAAAAATTCATACAAGCACGTTGGCTAATGAGCGGAGGGGTCACTTATACACCTAAACTGAATAAAACTCCCACCAAGCTTGTGGTTTATTCTCCTGGTATAAATAAAATCCAGGAGTGACAGGTTTTAGTGCATCGGGGTGGACCAAGCCTGTCCCCCCTGATGTCCTCTTCCTTCCATTAAAATAAAGAATAACAAGCCTGGCTGGATATTTCTTGATGTCGGGTGTATAAGTGACCCCTATGAATTTTTATCATTGAGCCATTTACTCGATTGTGCTCCTTAGAGGAGTTAAAGTCAGAAAATGCTTTACTCCCTCAACTCCTGAGTCAGAGTGTCCCTGTGTTTCTCTCTGTGCTTCAAGCCCAGGCCAGGAAGCCCCTAAGTACACTTCTGCATTCCTTCACTGAGGTCTGAGGAAGATGGGAAGACCATGGTGGTACACCCACCTGGTGAATTGGATTGGTTGCATGGTGCAGCAAGCACACCCATCTAGTGAATTGTATTGGTCGCATGGACTGCCATTTTAAAGTGGACCAACACCCAGGATTTTCACTGTCCTGGGTGTTGGTCCACTTCCACAGGGCACCCCGATCGGTGAAACCCCCCAGAAAGCCCCTAAAATCTTACCTTATCGGTGACGGATAAGCCGCCGCCTCTCGTGCGTCCCTCTTACAGGGCGCGCGCCCGCCATTCACAAACGGCCGGCGCGGGTGCGAGCCCTGCTAGAGGGACACGCAGGAGGCGGCGGCTTGTCCGTCGCCGATAAGGTAAGTTTTTAGGGGCTTTCTGGGGGGTTTCACACAGCGGAGCATCCCGATTTCAGATGCCCCGTGGGGAGGGAGCTGATCGGCCCGGGAATCTTATAGATCAGGGGTGGGTGTTGGTCCACTTTAATGGACCATGGAAGTGGAAATACAGGACTTGATTTGATTGCACTTATAGTGACATGTCCAGCAACGGTTTAACTTAGCCTGCTTTCTGCTTGCCTTGTGCTGGCTGTCAGGAGCTGCATATTTCTTCCAGCCTGCTTTATATTCCTTAGTGCACTCTCTACCTTATGCAGGGCCTCCTTAGTAGCAGAAGTAAATTTAATATGGGAACTGAGAACAATGAATCGGCAGAAGGTATGCATAGTGCTGATGAATGAAAGATGCCACCCCTGACATCCAGCGCAGGGCAAGCAGAAAGCAAGATAATTTAACCCTTTGCGTGGAATGTACCTTTAAAGGAAAAGTCTGCTTTCATGCACTTTCTCCTAGACCTTAAAGAATGGAAGTTTCCATGTACAGGATGACAATAGTTCCAAGTGGAAGCCTGTGTACACAGGCCATGCCCACCCATTGGCACAGCCTCTCATACCGCCACTCTGGTAGTTACTGATTTTGAGGCCTATGGGAAAGTCCAAAGAAGTGGAATTTTCCTTCTAAAGCAGACCAAAACACTCCCTACCCAGATATCTCCAGCGATACCCAGGTAAAGTTTGGGGATGTGGCCCACAGTCACGGTGTGCAATCACCAGATAGGTGAGTGACTTCAGGCGATAGCAGGGGGTTCAGCCAAGTTGGATGGTCCTGGAGCCTAAAAGACCCCAGAGCCAGCTGGCACGGGTTTTACTCGACTTTAAAGCAGACCCAAACCCAGTGCCTACCTAATGGGTTTAGCCCGGACCACATTGTGACAGAATTGGCGGGGCACCTAGATTGCTGGAGCCAGCCCCGCCCCTAATCCTTACCTTAACTTCAATCCTCAGCCGAAATGCTGCGCCGCCATCACTGGTGGTCTCGTAGGCCGGCCCTTTTTGCAGGCTGAACAATGGATGTGACGCTGGCTCACATGACCACCAGCAACCAATCACGGCATCACGTTTGGGCTGACGATTGCGGTTAAGGTAAGGGTGGCTGATGTGCAGGGTCTCAAAACAGTGGATGAGACACCGGCCCACATGACCACCAGTGGCCATTTCGGCTGAGCATTGCGGTTAAGGTAAGGATTTTCGGGCTTTACATGGGCTGATTTGCAGAGGGCTCGAGCAATCTAGGTGCCCCCCATCTTGTCACAATGTGGCCTGGGCCCACACGAGTTGGGTAGGCAGTGGGTGTGAGTTTGCTTTGAAGTAAAAATCATTATCGTGGCCTTTTCCTGCAGGCCCCAGACCAGCACCACAACAAACCCTCTTACCCTTCATCGCTCCTGCTGTACGCCACGTCTGGCTGGACATGTACAGGGTGGTACAGGACAGTCATGTCTCCTCCCTGGAGTTTCAATCCCAGAAGCGGCAACTGTGTGGAGCTCATGAAGATGCTGGGTGCCCTATACAAAGAGAGCACTGTGGGAGCGATGGCGGGTTATAGGGTTATGTCTGGCAAATGGGTCTTCTGGTCTGGGAACTTTCCTTTTTTTTTTTTTTTTTGAAAGTGGTGTAACAATTACCTTTGCCTGCAATATCAGTGGTTTCCATTTTTAAATTGAAGCAGAAATGGTCGAGACATCTGGGTTTACAGGTTCAGCCAATGACATTGTCCTTTGCAGCCTGTCCCCCAATCAGCTCAGCAGAGGGTGACAGGATTGCTGGTCCCTCCCTCCTCTGCCTTCTCCAGTTTCATCACATTTCTGTCAGGGCAGAGAGCTGATTATTATGTAGCGTCAGAGCCAAGGGTCACGCCCATTTTTTTCAGAAGAAAAACCATAAGCTAAACCTGTAAACCTCAATATCTCAGCCATTTATTCTTCAATTTAAAAATGGAAAACAGTTCAGGACAGTGCCAAACTTAGCCTGACGCATTGGTGTAACAATGACCTTTTGCCTGCAGTAGGCTTTTGTGTTAAACCATTCTCTGCTCCATCCTAAATGGAGCTTTGCTTTAAAGTGGATCAAAACCCACGTCCTGGAATCTATAGCCTTGCAGGGCTACTATATTACCCCCCCCCCCCCCCCACCGGCTGTGTGACCGGATACTTTTTGCCCACTCCAGACATTTGTGAATGGCCAGCGCAGACATGCTCCCTATTAGAGGGTAGTAGAGGGTAGCGCGGGATGTGACTGCCAGCACGCTCAGGTCCGTTTGCCTTAGACGATTGGACGATAGGGAATTTCTATGTCTATGCCTAGCCCCGAGGGGGAGGTGTGTTTTTTCGGGGGGTTTCACACAATGGGACATTCCCAATCGGGGTGCCCCGGGGGCAAGAACCAAAGCCCAGAATAGTCAAAATCGTGGGTTTTGGTCCACAGGAACCATGTTTAACCATTGTAGATGATGCAATAGCGGTTTCATTGTGTGCTGTGAATTTCTGTGAGCTTAGCTTTTTTTCTCTCTTTGCTCTTCTCTCCTCTCTTTTCAGTCTCGAGCATTTCTGACGGACTATTATAGGGACCATAATGTTGAACTTTCCAAGCTGCTTTACAAAATGGGCCAGACTCTGCCCACCTGGCTACGGGAGGAGCTGCAGAACACGAGGTAGCTGTTAGCTGCTGCTTTTGGGAAGCAGATACGATCTTAAAAGCAGAAACACTGGGATCTATGGGCTGCCTGCCTAGTGAGGGGCATTTAGTCCCTTGAATGAAAAGAAACCAGCGGTGAGGAACATCTGGGGCTCCCTATCTCCTGAAGGCATCACACAGCCACTGATTCTCATCCAGAAAGGCCTGTTTTAGAGGCCTTATTTACTTTGTAGGAATCCTGCTGTACAGGATTTCTGATGTTTTTGTGTTTTTTTTGTTTTTTTACTGTTGTACATGGACTCAACCACTGATATCATGAGCCCCATTGACTGAGACATGGGCTATTAAGTGAATCTTGGATCAGTATGATGTCAAGTCCACAGCAATTTCAAAGGACAGAAACTTTCAGACAGTGTGGGCTGGTCAATGATCAAATAAGCCTGTCTAGACGGAAGTGCCACAAAGCTAGGAAATACCATGTATTTCACCATTTTTTTTTTTTCTCGGTCTTCCCATGTATAGACTGCAACCGTTTAATTATGGTTCGAAGAGATCCTGTCTTGGACAGGACAGGTCAAATAGTGAAGCTAACACCTTTTGGCTGGAGGGAAACCTCGCAATTCATGTATTTAGTGTAAATTGTTGGTGCTAGCAGTGTACTGAATTATTTACTAATGAATTTGCCTCCTAGGGCAGTGTTATCGACGAAGGTACGAAAGCTTTATTAAAAAAAAAAGAGAGATAAAAAAAAACTTTTGGGACCTTTCCCGGTTCAAAAGATTGCCCGAAAGTGTTTGCCCTCTTAAAGCTCCACTACCAGGAGATGAAAGAGCCACAAAATCAACTACGGGACTCTGATGAGTATGTTGTAGCAATAAAAATTCAGGGATTTCGGCAAGAAAAGTCACTTTTACATTGGAGTTTGCAAACCACTAAGGCAGGAAAGGGTGGTCATGTGATTATAGCTGCGTTAACATCCCAGCATGCACTGCTGTGCCGCTCTAGCTAGATAATCACCTTTGCCTCAAACCTGCTGTACAGAATTGCCTATATTACTCTGTGAGCCCTGTCATTGGCTTTTGGTGTACATACTCTGGCCCTTTAACTGCTCAAACACTAACAAGACAGGCTAATGTTTTAAAGGTGTAGTCCTGTGTTTCTGTGTGTAACAGAACTGCTCAGCCAGGTATAACTTCCATCATCTGATTAAAAGAACTTTACCCTTCTGGCAACTTGGATGTTTGTAAGACTAAATTGCAAAGAATTCTGCACCTTACAAACCATTGATGTCCTTATTGACTCTTGACGCTCTTTTCCGATCTTAGGTAGGAGCCATTGAATTGATTACAGACACTGTACAGTACTGGAATTATTTTACTACTGAAATGCAGAGTGTTTTTTTTTTTGGAAGGTGTTTGAAAACTCTACAATTTGCTCTGCATTGATTATCAGATTGCTACATAATGCTATTTCTCTCCATCATTTGGGGACACACATAATTTTCCCATCTACCAGGGGATTCGGGACCAGGTGCCTTCTATTAAAGTGTACCAAAACCCAGACTCCAGGGCAGGCACACTCGCTCCCAGGGCATCCAGATTCAGGATGCACCGCTGTGTCGAGCCACCCAGGTCACTCAAAAACTCACATCCCCGCTATGCCTTTAGCAGGGTGAATGCATTTGTGAATGGCCAGTGCAAGCACACTCCCTGTTAAAGTGTGGTGAGGGATGCGGCCGCCAGCACGCTCGGATCTGTTTGCTTGCTTTAGACGAGCTCTTGGACGAAGGGGTGAGAGCGGATCTGAGCGCGCTGACTGGACTAGGCTGCGCATGTGCCGTAGGACCAAAGTAAGGTGAAGTAGATCAGGCGACCTGGGGGGCATTCACACAGCGGGCATCCCCGATTGGGGTGCCTGGGGGGCAAAGCCAAAAACCCAGGATAGTCAAAATTGTGGGTTTTGGTCCACTTTAGGTAATGTCTCTCTTGTCGCAGCTAGCTAGAACTAGTTTATTAATAGTGCTTATAGTGGCCATTGTTGTCTTATGCACTCATAGAATGTTACCGTCCCATCCGTACACTTGAACAACTTTCTGTGAACACGCAAGTGAATAAACACTATATTAGTGACTACAAACACGTGAATTACACTCGGACACACCAGTGAACAAACGCCAGTGACTACACACATGTGAATTACACTCAGACACACCAGTGAACAAACGCCAGTGACTACACACATGTGAATTACACTCAGACACACCAGTGAACAAACGCCAGTGACTACGCACATGTGATTAACACACTAAGGGGCAGTGAAGTGCACATGTGTCCGGAGCGGTGGGCCGTCGGGGAGCAATTGGGGGTTAGGTGCCTTGTTCAAGGGCACTGCAATCATGTTCCATGGCTGGAAATCAAACCTGCAACCTCCCGGCTGGTTACCTACTTTTAGGCCTGACTGGCCCCAAATTTAATTTTTATTAATGTTGAAGTGGAATATACACTTGTAGACTGGTCCTGCTGTATTCATTACGATTTGTTGTATCTAGTGTATAAGGTTGTTCCTCACCAAGGTCGCTCTTACGGTTTCATCTCCTAGGTTAGGGGTTCCCAACACTTTTTCATCAAGTACCACTTTCCTTTACCACCTGGGTAGTATAATATGGGCTGTCAGCACCTAAAACGGTGTTAAAGTGGACCAACACCCTGCCTGCCGGCCCGGGAATCTATAAGATCCAAAATCGGGATGCCCCGCTGTGTGAAACCTCCCGCAGGACACCCGCAAACCTTACCTGAATCCCGGTCCAACGGCGCAGGCTGCAGGCAGCGGGCGTGAGATGCGGCCGCCAGCGTGCTCGGAGCCACTGAGGTTTGACGCGCATACCTCAGCGGCTCCGAGCGCGCTGATTGGACGAGCGGCCACGCATGTGCCTTAGGAGCGGGGTGAGGTGAGTTGTAACTAGCGGTCTGGGGGGTTTCACATAGCTGGAAGTGGACCAAAACCCAGGATAGTCAAAATCCTTGGTGTTGGTCCACTTTAAATAAATACAAAACAAAGTTATATGATGTATTCAAAAACTGCATATAAATAGTTCTCATCTTTTAGAGCAGTTTTCTACTTATAAAGCAAATCAGGTTTGGGTAATCTCAACAGATCAGTTTGGGATACAAATCGGTCTGCAACCTGGCAGAGCATCACCTGATAGGATCTAAAGTACTATCTGTGGTACTCGTACCACTGATTAGGAACCCCTCTTCCTGAGTATTCTAGAGTGTTATTAATTATGACTATTATCAAGCAATCTAGCATATCACTGAGTAATACTGAAGTATCTATTGGAACGCTGAGTCATCTAGAATACAACTGAGTAATTTAAAGTAGTATTGCGTAATCAAATCACTGAGTAATCTAGATCAGGCCCCCCCAAACATTTTTTAATCAAATGCCACTTTCCTATTTCTGATTATATCAGGCACCCCCTTTAAACAGCCATTTAAAATGAATGAATCACAAAAACTAGACAGTTTTACGGTGGAAATGAGGATTTGGTGTAGTTTAGATGGCAGGAGATCAGGTTGGGTGGGGTACAGGTCACTCTGCAGCCTTGTCAAGTACCACATGTTGGAAACCTCTATCCTAGGTGGAAGAAACCCTTTGCATCCTAAAACAGATGTTCAGGACTTCTTTACTTGTTGAAGGCTTCTATGGTGACTTTGATCACTTCAGCTCCTGTAAGGATGTTTTATTTCTCACAGTCCAGCAGAGACAATGGGACAACCGATTCCAATCTCTTCCTCAGGCTGCACCATAACATCTGAACTCTTTAAAATTGAATGTATGAGGTGAAGGGATTTGCCAAGTTAGGTTCAGATACACAATGCTGGAATCCAACTACCATCAGGTAGGTACCAGAAGACAAGGCATTGAAGATCCTGTGTTGCGCAAAATTCAGTGTCTCAACTATGGTCCACGAAAACCTCAGCTGAATGGGGTGTGTCGATACAGGTGTTCTCTAAAGTATGTAACACATGGTGCACTCCAGATGCATGTGTTTGGTACCATCTAAAGGTAATAAACTTTTTGAGGACCGGGCCGGTGATTATCTGGTGTACAGGAATGTCCAATAATGGCTTTTTCTTCTTATGTGTGCTTATACTCTGCTACATGGGCTGCTAAAAAGATAAAACTGGAAAGAGTTACCGCCCTTGGTGCTTATGGGCTGACCTGGTCTAGGGTCTAAGAGTCTGGTTCAGCATTCTAACTTAAAATTGCTGGCTTGACTGTTTTAAAGTGGAGCAAACCCCTTCAGCAGCCAGCCTGGAATTTAAAAGATCCCAAGGCCAACTGCTGGATTTCATCAGAGCTCATATCTTGATGTCCTGCTGTGTGAAACCCCCCCCCCCCCCCCCCCCCCGCTGGGCATAACTCACCTTTCCTCGCTCCAAGGGCATCTGATTGTTTACAATAGGGGGAGCGTGCGCATTGCAGTGAAGCCAGTCAGGGCCCTTTTGCCAAATGATTTAAACACAGCAAAGGGCTTTGATTGGACAGGAGCCCTCACATGTGCCTTTGGACCGGTATGTTTTACTGGGTGACCTGGGGGGGGGGGGGGTCATACAGCGGGGCATCCCAATTTGGGGGCTAGGAACAAAACCCAGAAAAGTCAAAGTCACAGGTTTTGTTCCACTTTAAACAAATTATTTGCAGCAACTCTCCGAACATAATTAAAGAACAAAAAGAAACCTTTATTTGGGGTGTATTCCAGGGCCTATCTGAGGTCTTTAAGTTCCAATTTTGTATGTGAGGAGCCCAAGCCTTGCTGAATGTTGATTATCAAGAACAAGGAAGAGATATGGTTTACTCTCCAATCCCTTCCTTAAACTGGTTTCCATTTTTCACTCAGAAATTTTCCCCAAACACAAACTGGACATGGTTAAATACCTCTCCCCTTCCTCCTGGCCCTCAGTGGTTTTGTGTTTTCTTCCAGGAAACCAGAATCTACATCCCTTTTTTTTTGTCCCCTATGGAAGGTGGTGGTCTGTACTCCCTCCCCTATCTCCAGCAGGCCCAGGTGCTGCTTTGCATGACCCAATGCTGCTGGAGTCAGGGGGTTCCCCTCTCTTTATCCACTCTCCCTGGGCATTCCCTTCCCTGCAGCTATTCCTGTATCATGAACGCAAATTGAGTCAATCGGCCAGCCGTCCTATCGTTTTAGGTGAGCAAAAATTTCTCGTTTATCGCTTGATGATTGGAGTGTGGAAACAAGTCGCCCTAAAAAAAGTGTGTTGCTATGAGGAGTGATCGCTCTAGCGATGGAAGTCTTTGGCGCCTGAACCAGACGCTCAATCGCAGAAGATTTGTATGTATCTGTTGGTGTAAACCCAGCATTCATTTATGCTGCTGTAGGGGTAATAGCCCTGTGGGAGGAATTCTTACCCCCTAGTGTTGAATCACCTGATAGCTGAGCGTAATTCTAAAGTATGTGTCCCCAAGTTAATTTTGAGATTTGGCATGAGTACTTTTTTTTTTTTTTTTTTTTTTTTTTGGTTGATACATGTAATAATTTCTCTCTGGCACATCTAACATATAAGAGGGAAAAATAAATAAATGATGATACTCCTCTTCTGTCCCACATAGTAGCTTCTGGCCGATGAAAGCTTTATGTGGTCATCACAAGATCAGGTCCTGTGCAGTGTACACAGCGATTCTTTAGGAAGTTATGCAGCATTTAAAATACCATCCCTCACCTTCGCTGTGAATGGCGTGCATGGGTCCATTGTGGCGCTGCTCCAATCACGGCAGCAGAAGGTGTGTGCTAGGCACTGTCTCTCCCTTTGCACTGAGGCCCATAAACATATCATGGGGTTCCACCTCATCGCCAGAGTTTAGATACATGAAAAATTCACCACCCCGTAATCTGTAATATGGCACAAAACCCATTTTGGCCTCTCTGCGCACCCCCCAAACCCCCACCCCCCAAGAGTACCTTGGCAATGCGAATTGGCTGAATTTAAGAATGCCGGCTGGGGAGACCAAGCATGTAGGCCGCACTGGGTTCCGTGTAGTCCACGGAGTGGTCCCGCCCTATCTGAATGGCTGGGCACAGGAACACGCCACAGCTGCAGGAAAGCTGGTTACACAGCCGCCAGCAAAGAACACATCGTGGGATCGGGCGTCTCGATTTTGGATGCCCCAGGGACAGTCAACCACTGCGGCTTTTGAATCCCTACACAAATGCTCATTATGGTTCTGCAAACATTTCTGCATGCTTATTATCTGCCCTGGTCACCCGTGGCAGATTATATGCTAAAACAATGGGGAACCACTATACAGCCTAGTGATAAGACTTCCAACCAGTGCCAGCCCATTTGGCTACAGGAACCCAAACAGGCCTCCTGTCCTTTCATCCACAAGCACCACTCTTCCTGAAGCCCTGTTAGAATGTCTCAGATCCAGTGGAAGTGACTCACCTGGTTTCTACTTCACAATAGGGCTCCAGGTTTTACTCAAAACTGTTAAGTGTTGGGTGGTACCTAGAAGAAAAGGCCAAGTCCTTCCCATACTGGAGTTCAAGGAAGGCGCTCCAGACCTTCACTTGTGTGGGGGCATCTTGCGCTCAGAGGCCGCACTAGGACAGTAGATAATCAGATCTTTTAGTTGATCTGGACGTTTTTCTGTTAAAAGCACCTACTTTGGAGGAGGTACACTGCAAATTTCCAGAAGTTATGCCAGATTTGGATGAATCATCAACCACAACAAATTCCATAGGATGCTATCCAGGACCCTGTCATTCGTGGGCTTGTGTCTAAACCTGAGAGTACAAGCAAGTTTATCTGTGCCACAAGAGGATCTAGGAGAGCAACCTCCTGATCAATATGCTGGTGCTCCAATACTCCTCTACTGTTGACGCTTTGACACTTGACATTGGATCTGGCCTATACGCCAGTTGGGATCCAGTCAGCCAATGCGGCTGCGTTCGTATACATCAATCACTAGGGTGGCACCCAGAGCAGGGTGGACATGACAGAAGCTTGCAGGACTCTGCACTGGGCTTTGCATATTCTGCTCAATCTGACTTAAACAGGAAGATTTAAACCTACAGTAAAGAATGTCCTGAATGAATATTTTTATGGGTAGTGCTAAAATTCCTGAAGCACAACAGGAAAGAATGAGTTGAAATAAAGTGCTGGTCACCACTTTATGCCAAATATAATATTTTATTTGTAGTTTTGAATCCTGCTATGGGGGAAAGGTGTTCTGTGATACTCTGTCATCTCCAGAGGCTGATAACTGTATATTTGGCTTATGGATGAACGATACAGCAAGAACAACGATGGGCAGTATTGACAAAGTATATCTTAACTCCTTTGCCTAGTTGAAACCTATTTTAAAGAAAAGTGAAGTGTCCCTTAAGAGGATTGAAACCTGCCTCTCTGCTATGATACTTAAGTTACCCTCTGCTAAAATGAAAGGAGAGAACTGGGAACCCTTGCAGAGGGAAGGATACAATTATGACACTAACTGTCCTACCAGTAACAACAGTAAGGGGCACTCGGGGATATGATAACCGTATTAACAAGTAGGGGTAAAGAATCTGAGTGGAAAAAAGAGGGAAAAAAACAAGGTTTCGTTACTCTTCCAGGGGACTTCTGAATTTGAATGTCCCGCTAGGTTCTAAAACAGAAGATTAAAAGGAGAGCCACAAATTCCTACCGCAATGGCTTTTCTCGCATATTAATGTGCGGCATAGATGGATAGAGGGAGAGCAGCAGGCATCCCTGCAGCCGCTTCCCTCTGGCTGTGGGTACCTGTGCCCCATTTAGAAATGTCTTCAGCCAGAGCACCACCCTGGCCCATGCATGTGCCATGGGATCACTGGAAAGGTGAGTTTCACAACAATGCCTGGGGCTTCAGATAGTGTATGAAAAGAGACCACCAGCCCTGGGTTCTTAGAGACTTTAGACCGGTGGTTGCTCCATTTTAAGGCTTATATCCTTAAAACTCTATGGTGCACACACCAAAAAAAAAGCTCTAAATTTAATTTTTGATTAATTCTTCTGGTCAAACTAGCAAAAACAAATATGTCCATTTTATTTAATTCTGCAGTACATCAAACTTTTTTCTTTAATTCTTGCCGGAATATGTGATAAAATGTGGTACATTGAATGGGTCATCTCATGAGTGCTAGCCTGAAAGTGAAAAATCTAATGGTTAAAAATAAAACGTGGGATTGAACAAAAATCAACCTATGTTGATAAGGTAGTACGTGCAAGTGCAATTCAAGCAGCCCCCCACTGAAAATATTTAGCAGGAGCTTTGTTTTTGGAGTGCAGTAACGCTGCACGGTCGGTTTAGGTGTTGAGCGTAGCCTTATATTAATGAATGTCAAAGAATGCAACAAATAATGCCTCTTTAACTGCTCTTGTAAATTATATTGATATTAACAGTCTTTTTAATTTAATGGTGGTACTAGTTTGACTTCTCCCCTTCCCTTTTTCTGTAACCATGTTTGTGGGAATTCTACATAATAAGGTATGATATGAAGCTGAACCTAATACATGTTGTCAAGTCTTTCTTTTTCTCTGTGTCATTGGAACTCCACATTTCAAATTCCATTAAGCCCATAGGGACATTAAAACGTGAGACAATAGGTCGAATTTCACCCTCTTGGCTCCTACAGCTTGTGGATCTCACCTCATCATGGCTGTGCTCTCCCTTCCTGTCATAATGCAGCTGTTCCTGCAAATGGAAACGAGGCAAAGCGCAGTGGCAGGCCCCCTGAGTTCCTTTGCCATGGACCACCAATAATAGGGCTAAGCTGGTGGTGTAAAGCTCCACATCATCAGACTGTGGACACTGGGAGAGAGGGAGAACAGCCAGGGTGATTAGAATGCCGGTCTTACAGACCCAGCCCATTACAGTGACTAGTTTGCGGCATCACAGAGCCAAGGCCCACATTCAAATATATCAAAAGAGAAACCATAAGGTAAAACCTTGATATCTTGGCTATTTCTTCTTCAATTTAAAAAATGGAAAACAGTTTAGGAGAGTGCCAAATGTAGCCTGACGCAAAATCTAACAACTGACTTTGACTTCTGTATCCCTTTAAGTGTGTCCTTACAATCTTTGTTGTTTTCCACTTGCTTTTGTAAAAATGACTGCTCTTTTTGTGGCTAGGTCCGCCAATCTGTGTGCCTGGCAGGTGTAATGTCTGTCAGACATCACCAACAGGTACAGCCCATTGGTCTGCTGTGTGACCAGTAGATAATATCGGTTCTGGTAGAACTAGAGGAACTGATATATGAAATTCCTTAGCTTTGCTATAACTTTCCTCGCCCATGATCCAATGCAGCATGTACACAAAATGAAAGAGATGTGGCCAAAGTAAGCAAAACAAACACTAATTTTTTTTTAAATATATAGACTCAAAGAAAAATCAGAACAGATAGGTGCCCTTATTGATGATAATGGGGAAATGGTCACTGGGGATGAAGATAAGGCGGAGCTGTTGAATGTATACTTTAGCTCTGTGTACACAGGAGAGGAGCAAGGAGCCAACACAGGAGTTACCACTCATAGCAATAGCCCAAGTATAATACTTAAGAAGCTAAACATGGATATCATCCAAGAAAGAGTAAATAATTTAAATGTGATATGATAAGACTGCAGGACCAGATGGACTTCACCCAAGAGTTCTCAAAGAACTCAGCTCTGTTATATCACCACCTTTGTTCTTAAAAAGGGCTCTAGGTCTTCTCCGGGCAATTACATACCTGTAAGTTTAACATCCATTGTGGAAAAATTGCTTGAGGGGCTATTAAGGGACTATATGCTTGAATATGTAACTATCCATAATATTATAGGTGACAGCCAGCAAGGTTTTACAGACAGAAGCTGCCAGACTAACCTGATTGGCATTTGAGGAGGTGAGTAGAAGCCTGGACAGAGGCGTGACTGTAGATAATAGTTTTTCTGGATTTTGCAAAAGCATTTAACACTGTCCCCCATAGACGATTATTGGGGAAATTGAGATCTTCAGGTTTAGAAAATACAGTTTGTAACTGGATTGAAAACTGGCTGAAGGATCATGTGCAGAGAATTGTGGTTAATGATACCGTCTCTGAATGGTTACCGGTTGTAAGCAGTGTACTCCAGGGTTCAGTGTTGGGCCCACTTTTATTAAACTTGATTATAAACAACATAGAAGATGGGATTAAAAGTACTCTCTATTTTTGCAGATGACGCAAACATATGTAGCACAGTGCAGACTATTGAAGATGTTCACAAGCTTCAGGCTGACTTGGACACTTTGAGTGTCTGGGCATCCACTTGGCAAATGAAGTTCAATGTGGAGAAATGTAAAGTCATGTACTTATATATTCTCGGGGGAGTAAAACTGGGAGAAACACTTGTTGAGAAGGATCTGGGGGTACTGATAGAGATACAAAAATATGGGGATACACTATTCAGGTAAAATCCTCTTTAAAGACAAGGGGGCACTCCCTTTGACTGGAAAAAAAGAAATTCAGTTTCTGGAAGCGACAATCATTCTTTACCATAAGAACTTCCACTATCTTTGGAATAGCCTCCCCCAGAGAAAACACTGACTGTACTCTTAATATAAAAATATAAAGGGTACAAAAGGCATTGGAAAATACAAGGAGAGCAAGAGGAAACACGGGACTACAGCTGGTAAAACAAAAAAAATTAGAAGAGCCAGTGGATTCTCCTGAAGTGGGACCATATGCTGCCACCACAGCAGCAACCGAGGTGGGACCTGCCAAGGAAAAGGTCCTAAAAGCATGTATAATATACTATGCTAAGGCAATATCTGATGTGAATAACATTTTCATTCATGGTATTTCAGGAGAGTATTCAATAAATAGATCAATAGTGAATTGAATCTGTTTGTTCTCAACCCGACTGGAATACAAGCCTTCCTAAGGAAGCTATATGAAAAATGTGTCCGAGGGGCAATACATCAGCAGCTCCTGCTATGGACATAGTCCAATTTATGGACTCTTAAAAATGAAAATTTTATGCAGGCATTGTAAAATATAATGTGTGACTTTGATCAAATTTAAGTAATGTGGAGAAATAAGGTCAGATTAATTTTTATGTTTGAGCAAAAAATAGTTGCATGGGAGTGAAAACAATTGAGGTCAAACCAAGGAAGGTAATACACCTCAATATTTTCTTCAGTTCTTTTTGAAGTTTCTTTAAAAAAACAAAGCTGTGCCATTAACATATATTTGGGTTACCAAATGCTTGAGGATGAACGTTTTCAGACCTGTTCCACCTTCTGAAGGCATGGCATGTGTCACACTTCTTTTCATAAGCCATATGAGAGAAACCGTACCTCGTGGCAACGACTGATATCACTGCAAAACTGTCCTATGATACAGGCCTTCAAGACCCTGACAGGCTGACACTACCACAGGTTAAGCGAGCCCTGCCAAATGACACCAGTTCTGATGTAACCTGGTCGGTTAATGGGATTATATCTGGCCAGAAGCCAGCCTGGTGTAGTATAACTAAAGTATGGCAGAGTAAGCTTTAGATAAGAGAGCAGCCCAAGAATGATATATATTTAATCGCACTAGACAAACTCCATACATACAATGCATAGATATATATACAGGTCAGAAGGGCAACTGGGACAAGTGGTTAGGTTACCAGAAGGAGCAGAAGAAATGTATACCAGTTATTGTGAGTTGTTGCTCCTTAGTAATGTGATGCAAAGCGCTGGATCTTGGTCCCTCTGAACATGAGTTGACCCCCCCAGACGAAAGACCTAAGGCTCTTGTCTGGGCTCTCCATACCTCCACAGGTGGGACACTTCTCCTATTGGAGGTGTAAAACAGTACCAGCAAGATCATTTGAAGTGGAACCCCCCCCCCGCTGCAGCACTTGAAGAACCTAATTGAGGCTCACACTGTAATTAGCTCTTTTGTTATGAACAGGTCATAACTAGAAATTATGTCTAGATTTTCCTCACAAGCAGTATATCTCACTCCATGATTCTATCAAAAAAATTTTAACCAAAAGATAACGTTTCAAAGCAGAAAAACTATGCAATACAAATTCAGCCAATTGACAGAGGCTGTCTTTTCTGTGGAACTCCAGGAAAATGATTTTATGGTGCTTTTTGTCGAGTCGGATACACTTTAAAATGTGATTCTTTTTTGAGAAAATAAAACACCAACAAAAATTATGCCCCAAGAAAATTCAGTACACTGGTAACAGGGCAGAGATCACAATGCCAGTAGAAACCTTGTGGTCAAAATGCTACAGCTGGTGACGCTAACATATCAATCTTATAGAAAAAATGGGGGACCAGATAGCTTACAGACATGGTCCAATGTAGTCTAATGAGGCAAAGCCCAGAAGAGTGCACAGTCCCCATGTGAAAAAAGGCACTTACCCCTTACTACATGATCCCCAGCTGTATGGATCTCCTAGCTGATGTTAGGGGGTTAGACTTAGCATCCTCTTTCAGGCTGAGAGCATCATATTCAGACTCCAAGTGAGCCCTATGCTGAATTGCCCGATTGTACGTCTTAATCAAGGTGCCCAGAATGACTGGGCAGAAGTGTGCCTCATAATGTTCAGCCCAAAATCCAGACCCAACTGCAGAAATTACAAGATTTTTGGAATACCGGTAGATTGTGATTATGGAGACAACACAGCCAACTTGCCACACTGAAAGAAGGACATCTTGCTTTCATTAGAGAGGTTGTGTTCCATAGGACAGAACTTGTAACCAAGCTAGACCATTTCTGTAAGTTTTGTTCCCCTGACTGCAGGCTGTAGGGGGTCCAGAGTGTCACCCTTGTTACGTGTAAAGATTTTGTCAATGCAACCTTGGCAGAATATTCTAAGTATACAGTACGTCCTGCTCCAGATATAATACTTACAATTGGGTAATCCTCCGCCAGAGGGCGCTGTGCACTGCAGACATGCAAAAAACAGGCTCCTCCCAGCCCTTCATATACTCAGGGACCTCCCACAAATCCCCAGATTTCTCTGCAGTGCTGACTGCGAAGACATGAAGTATCACTCTCTCGCAGGTGAGCGGGGCTATTACAGCCTGCGGCCCTGTCGGACTATTCCCACCCGTCGTCCTTGATGATGTGCCTCCCAGCCTGGGCTGCGCTGGTCGGGTGAAGGTAGGCAGCACCATGTGTGCTTAAAGGAGCCATGCTCCACCGCAGTCTCCCACCATAGGGTAGGCGGTTTAGGCTGATGGTGAGCCTTGTAGTGGATGTCCCTCCGGCATTCTTCTCCCATGCCCCGTGTAGCGGTGGACCCTGTGTACAGGGTCGCCGTCCTCCCTCGTTTCCCCCGTACTTCGGGGGAAAAGAAGGGGGGGTTTGTGTGTCTAGTCCCTTGGCGGTCTCAGTGTACAGTATTGTCACGCTTATGGCCGTGCCTTTGCCCCTGATCGACAACTGGGTGTCAGAGCCGCGCTGCCCTTCTAGTTTGACCCTCTCAAATTTACTTTCAATAGTCTACCGCACGTCCTGCGTTATTATGCTACATCTTGGGCAGGAAACGTGATTTTTCGTGCGCCTACGGGTGTTAGAATGGTGGCGGTGTTTTGAGACTGCATGAGTATCATTAACAGATGTCCTTATTGGCACACTCGATGCTTAGCTTGCCGAGCCTTTACACAGCTGCTTCAGAGTCTCGCGCTCTTTGGGGGAGGCGGGGACCCGGCGTGGTGCGCTCCGCGTCACGCCCAGTTAGACCCGCCCTCCGAGGTTCGGTTGGCGCCATTTTGTTTATCTCAGCGTGCGCGTGTGTTGGCGGTCTCCCTCCCCTCCCTAGGTCGGTGAGTGCCCTCGCTTGGTGTTTTCATTATTAGTACTCCTTTTGTGGCGCATGGCCCTGACACCCCTTGTTCCCCTTATGTCTTTCAGACCTTGAAGTTTCCGGTGGCTTCTCCCGGCTTAACATATATTGTAGCGGGCTTACAAATTCTCCCACATTAACCTAGCGGGTCTTTGGACATCCAGGGTGGCCTATTGCGTAAATCCCTACTGGTATATTACATTAACAATCACCATATGGAGGCATCTCAGAATTATGTGACCGGGGTCCCTCCGGGACAAGACCGGCTGTGTGCAGCGTGTGGACTGCCCCATGCTGATGCGGACAGAGCACGGGTCTGCGGACCATGTGCTGAACAAGCACTGGCCCTGCAATCAGGGTTGCCAGTGGCTGCGCCTCGTTTCAATACACCTCTCTCCCCGTGCTTAAATCTCACTCCTGATGAGTCGCACTCGAGCGGGAATGAACAGCAAGTCGTACCGCGCAGACTGCCTACGGCCGAGCAGGTGATTTCGAGGTTGGCAGATCGCTTGGGCCCTGGTAAGAAGCGGTCCCTGACGCCTCCGGTTTCGCCCATTCCTTCTGAATCTGAAGAGTTCACTACTGAGCAGGGTTTTGCTCTTTATGATGAAGGTCGGCTATTCTCTGACTCGGGCTCCTCGGACGAGGGGTTGAGGAGTCATGATGACCCGGGCCCCGGTTCCTGGGGCCTGTGTGACACCGACGAATTACTGATAAAGATCTTCGAGGTCTTGTCTATTTCTAACCCTGGTGAGGCCTCCAGGCCTAGCAGGGAGAGTTTCCATACAGCGCCGCCGCGTTTGGAATTTCTGGAGCAGGATCTCTTCCAGGCTCTTGTACTCAAAGAATGCCAATGCCCTAGCAAACTTCCAGGGGTTCCAGGGGACTTTTCTTGTGCAGGGACGACTCTGCGCCCGGTCTGTGCCGTGGCCATTGCTGCAGTGGCCACTAGGACCCTCATCAGAAAGCTGATTGATCATCAACCGGAGGATCTCCCCTGGGAGGTGTTTAATGCACTCTCCAGTTGTGATGTATTTGTAAGATTTATCCTTTTGCCGCTGGATGACACCATCAGCATGTGCGCTAGAACTTCCGCCCTTGCCGTAGCTATACGCCGACTGGTCTGGCTGCGGCAGTGGGGTGTTGATGATGCTACGAAAAAGATTCTTACTGGCCTTCCCTTTAGAGGGCGACGCCTACTCGGGCCCTTCTGGACCTGTTTGGAAAAAAAGGGCAAAACTCCCCTTTACAGAAGGGCCCGGCCTTCTTGAGGCAGGGGCACCCCTCCACCCCCCTATGTTAGCGTCAAAACAGAACCAGTGGTGTCCTTCCAGCTTTTTGGTATAGATCCCTGCCCCAGGAGTGGCAGACAGTGCCCTGGTCCCTCCGGCAGGACTAAGTCCAAGCCTGTTACAAAAACCCCCCAAGCATGATGGGGAGGGGATGGCCGCAGCACCTTGCCCCTATCAGGAGGCTGCATGCCTCGTTCAGATGGAGTCAGGAGGAAGTTTCCTCTGGATGCAGGATAATGTCTGCTGGGCGGCCCCTTCCCGAGATATTCAGGATGCTTCTGGTCTCTGTCTCTCTTCTTGTGTTGGAGCAGGTCACGCACGATCTGCGAGGTCTGGGGTCACCTGCTGGTTGCCCTTAACAGACAGAGGCAGGGGCCTCTACACTAACCTTTCCACTTTCCTCCAAACTGATGAGACACTCTGTCCATTATGGCCTTCCATAGGTGAGGCAACTTATATTCACAGGCGGTTTACTGCATGGTTCCTCTGCGTTGGGCCGCCAGTGCCCTGTGTCCAGGGACCTCTTGCCGTCGGTAGGGACCTAAAACGCTTATCTCATGGCCATTGTGCCTTCCGGGCTCCAAGGACCTTACAGGTTAGTTGTTGGCGCTCCAACACTGCTGCGGCGGCTTTATTATCTGGCCTTGGTTCTGCTCCCGGAGTGATCGCCTAGGCGATGACGGGGGGTGATATCTCTACTGAGACCTAGGGGGCGTCCGCGCGAGGAACTGCTGGGCCGTCCCTCTTTGCTTCCCAATTCCTGCATCAGACCGAGTTGTTACTCGGTTGGTGGTGTCCTTTGGGAGTCTTTGGATGGGTGCTCAATCACCTCAATTCCTCCTTTTCCCCTAGGGGTATCTCCATTCCTAGGGTTGGACCTGGATTCGGTTCAGACAGGAACCTGCCTCCTTGCCTATACTTGGACAATCTGGTTGCATGGGCTCGGTCCCTCTTGCTGTTTCCGTCTATTCACCAGGCTGGATTGTAGCTGGTGGGCCCGTTGGTGGCTGTTCTAAGGTTGTCCCTTGTGCTCAGAGCCCTTGGGCTCTTCTGCTACTCTTATTGTAAATGCTGGACTGGGTTCCAGCTTCCCTGGAGATGGGTCCGCGTTCCCTTCCACCTTGGCACGGTGGTTTCCCCTGAGACTGTTGTACTAGGGGTACCAGTCAGGGGGTCCCCCCTTCCATTGCGTCTTCCTGCATTTGGATATCAAATCTATCAGGTCGAAGGAAGGGGGGACTTTTTTCTTCTAAATCCCCCTGTGGTTCAGGGGGAGGTGGGACCTTTAGGGGCTCATCCACCAGTCTACTTTGAAGCAGCAGGCCTTTAGGTTGGCTCTATATTGCTGGACTCCTCCCTTTCGGGATCAGGCTATTTGGGGGCCCCTTGGTCTGTCTGACGACAGTGGCCTTATCTGTGTGGGCTAGGAAGCAGGATGATCCCCCTGGAGGGTATCTGATCCTGATCCGGTGTAGGACAGCGTTCCCTGCATATCTAAGATATTCACTCCTTGGAGGTACTTCTGCGATAGGATGTGCTTGTTTTTGGGTCTCTATGTGATCCGTCTAGTGTGGATCTTTTCTGGGCCCGTCCCTATTTTGGGTTCTAGGCCCTTGTTTCCCTGTCTCAGATTGTTCTGACCTTGGTCTCGAGGCTTCATAACTTCATGCTGAACATTCTGTTCCATATGTCTTACCTTCCTTCACCCTGCTTGACAGGTTTCGGTGCCGGTTGCTCTGGAAGGGGGAACCTGTGATACTGACGGCCCTTGGGTGGCCTAGTGGAGTGTGGTTTGCAGATGTGGTTCTGTGGACAGCAGACCTGTACGTCCTGTCAGGAGTGTTGGCCTGTTCACTCGGGCCCCCCGTCTCTACTTCACCCCTATCTTCAGACTCTGGTCTGGATGGTCTGACGGTTGATTCATCCACCTTGATGGAAGTGGGTGTACCTTTTGAGTGTCGGTGACTTTTGGAAGACGGGGTTTTGGCTTCTTTTGCTTCTTCTTCCGTCTGTTGTGGGGTATTGTTTACCCATATTGATTGGGTTGAGTTTTTGGCTCTCCCCTGTGGGCGAGCTTTGTTTCCAGGGTTTTTAAGTTATTACAGCATGGGTTGGAGTTGGCTCTCCTACTCGGTGCCCTGGTGGTTCAGGTTCTGCCCTGTCCGTCTTCTGCAGAAGTCTTTACTCAGTCCCTTGCCTGGGTTGACTTTTCCTTCAGGGATTACTCAGTGACATCCCCCTCGTAAGTCTAGGGTCCTTGTTTGGATTGATTTCTATTAGTTTTGCCTTGTGGGGTGTTCCCCTTTGGCTCTACTCTGGTTGCTGTCTGGCTGTTCTTATCCTTAAGGTTGCCCTTATGGGGCTGTTACCTCAGTCAGCTGTGTGCCTGAGCGCGTGGCTCTGTCTAGCTAGCCCTCGTTTCCTTACTGTATATCCACCGAGATGAGGCGGTGTTCTGCCTTACGTCGGTTCTTCGGCCTAAGCTGGCGTCTTAGGCTCAGGTATTAAGACATTATCCTTCCTTGGGATTCGTTCCTTGTAATGCTGAGGCAAGGGAACCTATTTCCCTCAATAGGTGCGGGAATTTTCTTCCCAGTTTGTCTCTTGTCCCTTAGGGGACTGTTGCTCCTTGGGGTAGTGGGCACCTACATCTGGATGTGCCTGATCTCGTCTGCCTCTAGGGGTTAGGCGGCCTTGGGCCTAGCCTTTACTTGGATAAGATATCCCTTCTGGTCCTGGGGAAAGCTTGGCTTCTTCCTGGGCTACTTTTAGTTTTGGCTCTTGTTAGGCTTCCCCTCAAGCCTTTTCCTTAAGGGGAAGAGTTCTTCTCATTATATTCTGATTACACTGGTGCCTTGGTATCTTTGGGCCTTTCGGCACCAAGTCTTGTGAACAGGTTGCTTGAACGCTACTTGTTTCTCTTGTTCGTACCCTTTCAAGGGTTGTTTTAATGTTGACGTTAGAGCTTTGCTCGTGTCGCTCTTGGTAGTGAGGTGTTGCAGGTGACAGTGCTTTCAACTGTCTGCTGTTGCCTTCTTTGTTGGGGATCCCACCCTGTTCTATGGACACTGCTATTGGATGTCCCAATTGTAAGTATTATATGGTGCAGGACGTACTGTATACTTAGAATAATACAATTCTGTGAAATACTCACCTGTAGAATTGGTATTATACGTATACAGTACGTCCTGCTCCACCCCACCCTGGTTTGCTTTCTTCTGGATCCCCTGTATGGTGATTGTTTTTATTGTTATCATTACCAGTTGTTTTGGTAGGTTTCTCCCGGCTTCTGGTTCACTGCTTTTCAATGCTGGGGCGCAGTTATGATATATAGACTTCTGCTTTATTTGAAAAATAAGTAGTTTTATATTCAAAATATTTAATCAATAACAATTAAAACCTTTGCAGCTAGCTGCAGTTAGTTGAATAGCTAAAAAAAATTGTACAAAGGGCCTAAAAAGCAGGGGTGCATTAAAATATTTTTGGGTGTCTAGCAGGGCCCTACATATATAATATATAAATTGCACACAAACATAAACTGTTGCTCCCCTGACGCAAAAACAACAGATTGTGAGATGGTGAGAGGCAGCTTGCAAGCGTCTAGTGTGGGGTCTGTGGCATACGCTATATTCTACTAAATTAATCCAGCATGGCTGGGGGAAAAAAAGATGTTTTGTTTGGAAATTATTCAAAGAATTGACCAAGATATAAAACAAGATATAAAGTTTGTACCATAATGATCACCTGCAAAAAACTGAAGCCTGGACAGGTTCTAGGCAAAATAGCACTCACATTCCCCCCTCCTCACCCATTCTATGGTCATGCTGCTGTCCTATACAGGTATGTGCCAGGCTGTGCCTCTGCCATAGCAGCGGGCAGTGCCCCCTCCCCCTGACTGAGCCCAATATGGAGAATGAGGGACCTGTCTTATGGCCTGCACCACTAATAATGGCCCTGATTCATCTGCAGAAAACAGGATGACTGGGATATAGGCGCCACCCAATGACCTTGTCATTCATGATATCACTCGTGATCGCCCTGCCAGACCTTCCCAAGAAACAGCCCTGCCTGTAGCTAATACGTAGGTAGGTTTCAGTAGTACAACCCTGCCAGAACACTTCTGAGCTGGGAACACCTCCAACAGGAGCCACTGAGCCTTTGTGAGTATGGGAGAAAACATAAAAAGTAAGCAGGCAGGGTTATGGGAGCCTTCAAGGAAGCATCGGTGAATTAGGCCCTAGCCTTCAATTTTGAGTGTTCCATGGTCCTATTTAATGCAGGCCCAAGTATTCTCCACTCTATCCAAATCTAAAAGGAATAATTCGGGCAGAATCTCTATGTGCAGGCCTGAGGAGCTGGCACTGACCTGCCTGTCTAGCTCTGCTCATCACTAGTATCTGCAGTACTTCTTTCATTTTCCTGATCTTTGATTTACCTTATTAATCGCACTATAAAAGGCACTTTAAGGGTTTAGAGGAGAAAAATAAGAAAAAAATATTCTGAACCAAACGAGAAGAAAAAGAAGATTTGATAAAATGCAGTTTATGAGAACCTCCATAACAGGCAGTGTTCAGCATTCCTCCCCCCAAGAACCCCATAACAGTTAGTGTGCAGGATCCCCCCAAGAACCACATAACAGGCAGCTTGCAGGACCCCCCCCCCCCCCCAGGACCACATAACAAGCAGCTTGCAGCCCCCACCCAAAAAAAACCCATAATATGCAGCATGCAGCCCCCCCCCCCCAATAATCCCATACCAGGCAATTGTGCAGTTTCCACTCTCCCCAAGAACACCATAACAAGCAGTGTGCAGAATCCCCCCCCAACAAACCCCATAACAGGAAGCATGCAGATCCCTCCCCCCAAGAACTTCATAATAGGCACTGTGGAAGAACCAAGAAATAGGCAGTGCAGCAACCCTTAGCTGTGCTGGGGGATCCCCTCATTGTGTGTGTTAGAGGAGAAAGCAGCGCAGCTCTGTTATGGGGTGGACGGGGAGCAGATATACTCACAAACAGGATCCAAGTGGTGCTTGCTGTTCCCTGTCCTGGGTGGTCATGTAGGTTGGGGATCAGCAAGTAGCACTGGGGTCCTGTTTGTGAGTATAACTGCTCCCTGCCTGTCCGCCCTTCAGTCTTCCACTGTCTGTGCCCTATTCACACATGTGATGCAGGGCTCCCCCAAGATTTAAAAGAAAAGTCTGCTTCCAGCGCCACTGATCGACCTCCTGTAGACCTGGTTTTCACTGGTGGACACAGGCCACTGGTAAGGGGGGGGGGGGGCAGCTACATGGCACCCCCTGATCATGGTGCCCTATGTGATGGCACATCCTGCACACCACAAAGGCTGGTCCTGCTCCTGCTAAAAGCTTCACACGTCACCTGCCACCTGATTACCCGCACCACTATTTGGGACACTGGGGGTCTGCAAAAGAGCTTGTTGGCCATCGATATGGCCCCGAACCCAGGGCATAAAGGCAGGTATACCAGCAGGGCCAGGGGCCGCCTCTGACTCGTGGGTTACCAGTCCTTATGCCTGGTGCCCAGGCTAGTTGGTTCTTCATTCATATAGTAAAAAATAAAATCAAACCTAATAACACCAGTTGTCATTTTCATTGATAAAAACATGATATGGGGTTAAAAAAAAAAAACCTCTGCCTTATCAGGCCCTCGGCTCCCGAACACCTTGCCACAGGGCCGCCATCTTGCTACAGGTGTATGTATACCACAATGCTTCCGGGTGCAGCCTTTGACCCTGCGCAGAGAGCAGCCAGCTTTTCTTCCATAACACATGGGACGGTGTCAGGAGTGGCGACATAAGCAGAAACTGCGGTGGGGGACCTGCGCTCGGCTTTTTTTTACTTTTGGTCTGCTTTAAAGGAAGGTATTAAGGAGGGGGGATCCAAAGGTACATGTGGCCACCAGGTAATCCTTTCACTACTTTGCTACCTCCCTGGTCTTCTCTGAGGAACGTTCTGGGGGGGAATCCAATAAACACACCATCATTGTCTGGGGAGTCCTACAAGACCCAGCTCTGCCTTCCCTCGTGCCCAGATAATCATATTGCATCTATAGCTCATCTCACTGCCACTGCAGTCCTCACTGCCACTGCAGTCCAAACTGGAGTTGTCAGAGTAAAAAGGTAAAATCTTTAGAACATAAGGAAATAGAGTGAAGTAGAATGGTAAGAAGGTGGAAAAATGAAGAGAAAGTGTATCATTTTCCTTTCCAGGCACCATCTTGGATGTTACATCTGACCAATGAATTCCCTTCATATCTTCAAAGGTTCTAAATATTCTTTAGGGTGCATCCTGATGTGTGATGTCTTGCAATCTGCAATCACTCGTGATTGCCCTGCCAGACCTTCCCTAGAAACAGCCCTGCCTGTATCTAATACGTAGGTAGGTTTCAGTAGTACAACCCTGCCAGAACACTTCTGAGCTGGGAAAACCTCCAACAGAAGCCACTGAGCCTTTGTGAGTACGGGAGAAAACATAAAAAGTAAGCAGGCAGGGTTATGGGAGCCTTCAAGGAAGCACCGGTGAATTAGGCCCTAGCCTTCAATTTTGAGTGTTCCGTGGTCCTATTTAATGCAGGCCCAAGTATTCTCCACTCTATCCAAATCTAAAAGGAAAAATTCGGGCAGAATCTCGGCATAAAATTATATTCCCATATTCAATGTATCCTTTATGTGCAGGCCTGAGGAGCTGGCACTGACCTGCCTGTCTAGCTCTGCTCATCACTAGTATCTGCAGTGCTTCTTTCATTTTCCTGATCTTTGATTTACCTTATTTATCGCACTATAAAAGGCACTATAAGGGTTTAGAGGAGAAAAATAAGTAAAAAATAATCTGAACCAAATGAGAAGAAAAAAAACATATTCTAAACCAAATGAGAAGAAAAAGAAGATTCGATAAAAGGCAGTTTATCAGAACCCCCATAACAGGCAGTGTTCAGCATTCCTCCCCCCAAGAACCCCATAACAGTTAGTGTGCAGGATCCCCCCAAGAACCACATAACAGGCAGCTTGCAGGACCCCCCCCCCCCAAAAAAAAACTCCATAACAGGCACTGTGGCAGAACCAAGAAATAGGCAGTGCAGCAACCCTTAGCTGTGCTGGGGGATCCCCTCATTGTGTGCGTTAGAGGAGAAAGCAGCGCAGCTCTGTTATGGGGTGGACGGGGAGCAGATATACTCACAAACAGGATCCAAGTGGTGCTTGCTGTTCCCTGCCCTGGGTGGTCATGTAGGTTGGGGATCAGCAAGTAGCACTGGGGTCCTGTTTGTGAGTATAACTGCTCCCTGCATGTCCACCCTTCAGTCTTCCACTGTCTGTGCCCTATTCACACATGTGATGGGCTCCCCCAAGATTTAAAAGAAAAGTCTGCTTTCCGCGCCACTGATCGACCTCTTGTAGACCTGGTTTTCACTGGTGGGCACTGCCTGTGTAGGAGTCATCTGTACACAGGCCACTGGTAAGGCGGGGGGGCAGCTACATGGCGCCCCTGATCATGGTGCCCTATGTGATGGCACATCCTGCACACCACAAAGGCTGGTCCTGCTCCTGCTAAAAGCTTCACACGTCACCTGCCGCCTGATTACCCGCACCACTATTTGGGACACTGGGGGTCTGCAAAAGAGCTTGTTGGCCATCGATATGGCCCCGAACCCAGGGCATAAAGGCAGGTATACCAGCAGGGCCAGGGGCTGCCTCTGACTCCTGGGTTACCAGTCCTTATGCCTGGTGCCCAGGCTAGTTGGCTCTTCAGTCATATAGTAAAAAATAAAATCAAACCTAATAACACCAGTTGTCATTTTCATTGATAAAAACATGACATGGGGTTAAAAAAAAAACCTCTGCCTTATCAGGCCGTCGGCTCCCGAACACCTTGCCACAGTGCCGCCATCTTGCTACAGGTGTATGTATACCACAATGCTTCCGGGTGCAGCCTTTGACCCTGCGCAGAGAGCAGCCAGCTTTTCTTCCATAACACATGGGACGGTGTCAGGAGTGGCAACATAA
Source organism: Gastrophryne carolinensis (assembly GCA_027917425.1). Lineage (NCBI taxonomy): Eukaryota > Metazoa > Chordata > Amphibia > Anura > Microhylidae > Gastrophryne > Gastrophryne carolinensis. The sequence continues at coordinate 72,152,175 of CM051238.1, forward strand.
GCAGAAACTGCGGTGGGGGACCTGCGCTCGGCTTTTTTTTACTTTTGGTCTGCTTTAAAGGAGGGTATTAGGGAGGGGGGATCCAAAGGTACGTGTGGCCACCAGGTAATCCTTTCACTACTTTGCTACCTCCCTGGTCTTCTCTGAGGAACGTTCTGGGGGGAATCCAATAAACACACCATCAATGTCTGGGGAGTCCTACAAGACCCAGCTCTGCCTTTCCTCGTGTCCAGATAATCATATTGCATCTATAGCTCATCTCACTGCCACTGCAGTCCAAACTGGAGTTGTCAGAGTAAAAAGGTAAAATCTTTAGAACATAAGGAAATAGAGTGAAGTAGAATGGTAAGAAGGTGGAAAAATGAAGAGAAAGTGTATCATTTTCCTTTCCAGGCACCATCTTGGATGTTACATCTGACCAATAAATTCCCTTCATATCTTCAAAGGTTCTAAATATTCTTTAGGGTGCATCCTGATGTGTGATGTCTTGCAATCTGTAATCACCTGCAGCTACCAGCAGATGGTGCTGTGGGGCAGCAGCGTCTCTGCTGTCTCCGCTTTGCATGCCTGGCATTGACCCTCAGAGTGGAGAAAGCCCCTTGGCATAGAGTCTCCATGCATGACTATATAACTGTAAGGTGAGCTACTCCATCCAATACTGACTGCATCTTTTTACTTTCATGTTATTTTCTCTTCCTTGACTTTAAGAAACTCCTCTCAGCCAATCCCAGCCAGCTTTATCAGGGGACATGTAGATGTCTTGATTCTCTGCAGGTTTCAAAGGCATCTGTAGGCAAATAGATCACTTAATAGTGCGCTGTGGAGTGTCCAATTTGGGATGGCCAGCAGTGTAAAATAAAATACTTTTGGATTCAGCAAAACAACTGACAGCAGCAAGACTGTGGCACTCGACTGTTGACAACAGGTACTGATTGGCTGACTAAGAGGCCACTTACTGTACTGTCACTGGCAGAATCTAATCTCCCACTGGGATATTGGGCCCGTGTCGTAATGCATTTTCTCTTGCAAAAAGGGGTCGGGGGGGGGGGGGGCTTACAGAGCAGACTGAAAACCTGCTTAAAGTGGACCAAAACCCAAGATTTTGACTATCCTGGGTCTTGGTCTTTTCCCCCATGGCACCCCGATCAGGGGATGCCCTGCTGTGTGAAACCCCCCAGATTGCTGAAGTCAACTCACCTCTTCCCGGTCCTACGGTGCATGCAAGGCCGCTCATCCAATCAGTGCAGATGATGTCACGCCATCTAAGGCTTCGTCTAAGGACAGTGGTTTTGAGCGCACTGACGTCCGCATCCCCCGCTACCCTTTAACCAGGAGCATGCCTGTGCGGCCATTCACTCAGGCTGGCCAGGGCACGCACCCTGCTAAACGGATAGTGAGAATGCGGCCGCGGCTCACGCATGCGCCATTGGACCGGGAAACAAGGTAAGTGTATGGGGCGACCTGGTGGGTTTCACACAGTGGGGCATCCCGAATTTGGATGCCCCGGGGGAGGAAATCGATTGAATCTTATAGATTCCTGGGCCGATCACGGTGGGTTTTGGTCCACATTAAAAAGAAAAAACGGAGGCCTATGTCCTTATCCAGGGGCATACATACCTTAGAGGTAGCGTAGGCATGTGCCCCCAGGTCCGTGGAACAAGGGGGCCCAGTGCAAGCTATCGACACCACCTGATGCCAGCAGCATACTTCCTCCAAGCTGGCCGCACATCTCGTACCTCCACTGCTGCCGCCATGCATGCGCTGCAGTGCAGCGCTTCTCTCCGCACCAAGCCTGCTGCTCGACTCTGTCCCCCACCGTGTGTATGGCACTCGCTTTCCACATCTCCAGCGCGGGACCCAGTCTGTGAGTGTCCAGTTGTGCTGCTGATGGTGGGGGCCACTTATAGGGGCCCCATCAGCGACATGTATGCCCCCGTCTTCATCCCTGCGGCATCCCGATTTGTGGTGTCCCAATGTCACGCCACGCCCACATCCCTGCTATTCCTCTAGCTGAGGCACATACCTGCACCAGGCATTTGTGAATGGCTGGTGTGGGTATGCAGAGGAGCGGCCATGCACCCAGTGATACGCAATCAATTCACAAATCTTAGCTGACCTGATGTCAGATCTGGGGGGTATGCACCTCACATAGAGATGATTGCCTGGCAAGGTGAGTTCATGGGTCCTGGGTGTTACACACATCAGAAGTTCCGACCCGAGTTCAAGCCGCAAGTCGCTGAAACGCGTTGGGATATTTTGGAGAATCACCTCCACCATTCGGATGTTGCAAATAATGCTTTTTTATTAAAACGCTGCGGAGGCTGCCCGTGACGGTTGGTGCGGTGAGAGACACTTTTATTGAAGCGCTATTGTTTATGGATTGTTTGTGAGTGCATTATTTTATCTTACCCTATTATATTGTTTTTTATGATATTGCACTAGTGCGCTCTATTTGTGTTTTTTTCATGCCTGTTGGGACACATTCCCATTACATCTCTACTGAGTGATATATTGGAGTTGTTAAAGGAACAGCGTCATTTGAGCTCTTGGCCAATACCTGCATATATATCTGAGAGGCAGATCATCTGACTATTTTATATGCCATTGAATCTGTTTGGTCCGGTAAGAGTTTATTTCATCGGGTGACGGGTTGAAAACACCTACCTCGACCTATGCACTTTGGGATGCTATACTTATAATGAGTGTTAGCTGCACTTGAAAACTTTGAAGGAGCTCTGTGTTTTCTATAGATTTTTTACATTTTGTTACGCACATCAGATCACCTCAAATCGAGATGCCCCACATCAGGGTGGGAAATAGGACCATTGTTAAATTAAGCCACGCCTCCTCATTGAGGGATGGATAACAGATACACCTTGAATAGGCAAATGAATCATTTATTGATGCAGATCTGCATGTTACGTTACACCTCAAAGAGGGACAAATGAGAACAAGGAATGACAGGGGGACACAGACTCAAAAGAGGGACAGTCCCTCCCAATCAGGGAAAGTATATATAGATATAGATAGATATTATAGACTCTAGGCCACTGGTTGCTCCTCTTTATCAGATCTAAACCCTCCTGTCAACTCTGTACTTGGGAGGGTCTTGGTCCTCAGGGACACCTAACTATCCTCATGCCATCAGTGCTGCATTGCAGTGTGCAGCTCGTTCCTGTCCTTGGTCTTTCTTACCTTCGCCCTGGCAAAATCTGGCCACCACAATTAGCTCTCAGTGGTCATGTGGCCGGGGTTTCTCTTCCAGGATTCAGGCTGCCAAAGGAAACATGAACCACATGACTGCTGGTGGCCAATTGGTTGGGGCCAGATTTCATGAGGGGAAACAATGTATATGCAGGGGGCTTTAAAGTGCACTAAAACCCACTGCGATCGGCCCGGGAATCTATAAGACCCACCGCGACCGATTTCCCCCCCCCCCCGCCTGGGACATCCAAAATCGGGATGCCCCACTGTGTGAAACCCCCCAGGTTGCCCATACACTTACCTTCTTTTCTGGTCCAATGGCGCATGTGCAAGCTGTGGCCGCATTCCTGCTACCCCTCTAGCAGCCCGCACCAGGCATTTGTGAATGGCCGACGCGGGTATGCTCCCTATTAGAGGGAAGTGGGGGATGCGGCCGTCAGCGCGCTCAGAGCTGCTGAGCTTAGACGTCACTTAGACGCCCATAGCTCAGCGGCTCCAAGTGCGCTGATTGGAGGAGCAGACGTAGGACCGCGGTGAGACGAGTTGGCTGCAGCGATTGGGGGGGTTTCACACAGTGGGGCACCCCTGAATGGTGTTCCCGGGGGGAGTGGACCAAAACCCAGGATAGTCAAAATCCACTTTAACTACTATTTATTATAGTTCCTATCTCTGTCAGGGCCTATTCTACTGACAGAGCTCTAATCTTTCCTAACTGTAGTGTTGACCACCGTACCTACCCGTCACACGGCAATTCCCAGACAATTCCGTATGCCAGAATGCCCCTCTGTGTGAACATTGTATTTCACTATACAAAATCTACGTTTGATCAGGGCCCCCAGACACAAGAAGCCCGTCCCTGCCCGCAGCAGAAGGAAGCAGCCAGCAGGGGGCGACTGGCAATTAATTCAGGCCACATTGCCTGCCATGAATATTGAGGTGAGTTCTGATTGGAAAAGAGGCTGCACATGCACTGTGAGGTGAGTAAACAGGCAATGGCCTTGTAGTGCAGACCGAAGCTCAGGTAAGTAAAATTGCTCTGTGCTGCCTCAGTGTTTGGCGGGTACTTTACGGTTTCTAACAACCTAAAGCCATTTTTGATTGTAGACCAGCTTGCGCTGCAGGCACAGTGAATACAGGTGACGCCACTGCCAGCAGCCAATCATCAGCTGCGCTTTTTCACCAAGATCGCCATCTTTGTGTCTGGCAAATAAAACTAATATTAATGTTTTCTATTATTTTCTGCACATACCCTTCTTATATTCAATGAGCCGACTTGTATCACTATGGGGCGTTTTATGACTGAATATATGCGGCTTAATCAGGATTTGGCTGGCAGAAGGATCCGGGCGGTACTTCCGGTGGAAGGGGTGACCTTTGCCCCCTCGCCCGCCCCTCCTTCCTTTCCTGTAGCGGCTCCACGAGAAGACGTAGCAGTAAGTGATGGTGGCTTGCGGGATCTGCGCTAATCCGGGCCAGCGGTGGCGGGAATGCGGCTCTGCGCCGGGGCATGTGCTCGGAGAGGCCTCCCGCTGCCCCCCTATGGGGGTATTTTGGCGGGAATCGGGGTTTTATCCCGGGATTGGGGGGTGATTGGTTGGGGCCTGGGCTCCATAACAAGCCTGCTCCCTGATACATTACTGGAATGAGGCCGGGCTCGGGTTACTACGCTCATACGTGCAGTGGCGCTGTACAATGCTGTGTGTGGAGAAGGCGCCTTTTTCTGAGGTGAAATGGAAGCCTGTGCCGGAGTGAGGGGCTCTGCCTGCTGATTGGCTGGCCGCTGCAGGATCACCATGACAGCCGTGTGGCCTGTGTGCCATGGCAGCCGAGCTCCCCCTTTCTCCAGTGTCTGGCACCATGTTGTGTGTACGTGTCTGTGTATAGCACCAGATTGTTAATGCAGCAGGAGCTCATACCTGAGCAGCTTAGCTTTAGATTGTATGACTAGGCCCCAGGGGAATCCTGCTTTGGAATGTTTATCTCCTGGGGTCACTAATAAACATCTCAGGAATCCCATGGCACATGTGGGCATCCCCCAAGCTCTCCTATAGCTGCTTGCAAACAAGAGGCTCTCTGCCATTTATATTCAAACCTCTTTCCTGGTTATGAATGTTCTGTTGTGTTCTGATTGGATGAGACCTTGCTCATGACCTGTGGCAGCATCCGTCAAGGGGAATAAACAAGTGGCTTTGCATAATGGAGCATATCAAGTCTCAAAAGACCAAACACAGGTGATTGGAAAACCTTTTCCGCAGTCTCCCACAGTGATGTAAACATTGGCGGTTGCATTTTGCAGTATGTGAGGCACGCTCCTGTGCTCATTCATTCATACGCAGGGAGCAGTGTCCAAGCTCTGGCCTAAACAGCTGTAATGCTGATCATTAGTATGCATGGCCTATGGTTCTGAATGGACGAGGGCCCACACGTGTAGATTGGGGGAAAGGTGAGTTTGTATGGGTGATCTGTTGGGTCTCACATAGCAGGGGATCCTTAAAGTGGACCAACACCCAGGATTTTGACTATCCTGGGTGTTGGTCCACTTAGGTGGGGCACCCCGATCGGGGGTGCCCCGCTGTGTGAAACCCCCCCGATCGCCGCAAAAACTCACCTCTCCCCGCTCCCACGTGACCTCGTCCGGCCAATGACAGCGCTCAGAGCCGCTCTGGTATGCGCGTCCAAAGCCGCTTGGACGCGCATACCAGAGCGCTGTCATTGGCTGCGTCTCTCGCTTCCCTCTAACAGGGAGCGGGCCTGCGCCAGCCATTCACAAAACGGCCGGCGCGGGAGCGCGCCCTGCTAGAGGGAAGCGAGAGACGCGGCCGCGTCTCGCGCATGCGCCGTTGGATCGCCGGTAAGGATTGTGGGCCTCCAGGGGGGTTCCTCCCCGCGGGACATCCCGATTTCGGATGCCCCGCGGGGAGGGATCTGATCGGTCCGGGAATCTTATAGATTCCCGGGCCGATCCCCCCTGGGTGTTGGTCCACTTTAATAGGAACAAAACCCCAGATATTCAAAATCCTGAGTTTTGTTCCACTTAAATAGAACACAAAAGAATTTCACTTTCCTCTGATGGCTTCCCAAATTGGGATGCCCTGCTGTGTACCCCCAAGCAGGTCGCCTGTTTCACTCACCTTCCACTCCCATGGCGCAGGTGAGGGTGATTGGCTGAGCCTCTAATGGGTGTGGTCTGTCAGACAGACATTCTCATCTCCCTGGCTGTTCTCCCTCTCTGTGCCCAGTCTGATGTGGCACTTTAGACCACCAGCTTATCCCTATTATTGGTGGTCTGTCATAGAAATTCAGGAAGTGTACCACTATTTGCCTGCTGTCTACTTTCAGAAGCAGCTGTGTTCTAACAGGAAAGAGGAAAGCCATGATGTGAGCTCTGAATGACAGTTTATGCACTTTGCCTACAGAGTCCCTTTAAACATTCGGCAAAAGGTTCTGTGTGCATGCAGGGTCATGGCAGTTGGACCGCATCCCCTGCAGCGCACGTGCTCCTGTCTCCAAGCTATCTGAATGGTGCGCTTACAGCTCAGGGATGTGGTGGTGAGCTTGTCATTGTGGGAGCGAGAAAAAGAACAAATGACTTGAGGAAGCAAAGCTCAAACTTTCCCTCATACCTGCAGCATAGGGGCATCATTTAGACTCTAAACACCAGTGTAGCCAGGATTGTGTTTAAACTTGCCATGATGCCAATCACTGACCCAAGACTGCTGATCAGGTAGGGGGGGTCTGCCTCTTACAGTTTATCCTATTGCGAAGATTAGTCCACCCTCCAGATCTGGGTACTAGACTAAGCTTGGCCAGCAGGTGCCATATATTTAAAGAGGAGGTGCACAACACTTCCCCCTAATACCTGCTGCAGGTGGCATCCCGATTGGCTTACCCCTTACCTGATATGGGGCAAACAAATACCCTTTGCATTCCACTGGAATGCTGCAGGTAATTGGCTCATCCAAAAGGTGACTTTTCTACTAGCCAGGCTTAGATATGAAGTCAGGCTAAGTCTTGACAATGAAATTGGCGATTTGAATCCCCTGGCGTTCTGAGGTGATATGCCCACTTGCCAACAGAGCTGCTCAGAGCTGTTAAATAGCTCCCCTGTCTGATCTTTGGCATCATGTGGTCTGATGTGCACCTAGACTAATATAAACTGTTCTGACTTGCCAGAGATGTCTTAATTTAACTTGAATGGGTAGAATTGTCTTGATTCCTTGGAAGGCCTTTTTAACGTGGATAGCGGTCATGCTGATAGAAGTTTTAATTTGGTTTAGGAGGATGTAAGAAAACCTAGTTTCTAGCATAACATTGGTAATGACTGCTCTAGCCAACGCCTGTTGCTTCCATCCTTTCTTGTGAGGGATGCTTGTGTATGTTAATGGCCTATCACTTTGGAGAGCATTGCCTTAGCTAGATGTTCACAGGGCAGATGCCAACATCTATTTCTGGGTTTCTAAAATTTGCATTTCTTCTTCCAGAAATGGCTCCACGTAAGGGTAAGGAAAAGAAGGAAGAGCAGGTCATCAGCCTGGGGCCACAAGTGGCTGAAGGAGAAAATGTGTTTGGAGTCTGCCACATCTTCGCCTCCTTCAATGACACCTTTGTGCATGTCACCGATCTGTCTGGCAAGTAAGTAATAGCCCATTGCTGGCGTGTGGGACCTATGTGTAAAGCGGGTTATGAAGGACTCCCTTTCCATTGATTGTGGCCCTAAGTGTTTTGAATGCATTGAAGGCTGCGGTTACCTTCATCCCTGTCCTGGTGGTATATCCTACATTGCCATGCTGTCTGTAACTAGGGAAAGCAGCAATGGTGTCAATATGGCTGATTCCATATAAGTTTAAAATTGTCCTGGGAGTTGCTTATTTCCAGGGAAAGATTAAATGAGGAAATGTTTTAGATATATTTTCAAGGAGATTATGGTCAATTGTGATCAATTTCTCATTTTCCTTTAAATTTATTTTTTATATTCCTGTTGGAAAGGCAGCGATAGGCATATTAGCCCTGGGAAATGATTGGGTTACAGTAGTTAGGTCTTAAGCCTGTTAACAATCTTGTCCTTTTTCCAGGGAAACGATTTGCCGTGTCACTGGTGGTATGAAGGTTAAGGCTGACAGAGATGAGTCCTCTCCCTACGCTGCTATGTTGGCCGCTCAAGACGTCGCCCAAAGGTGCAAAGAGCTTGGAATCACCGCTCTCCACATTAAGCTGCGTGCCACAGGAGGAAACAGGTATGCAAAGAATTGGCTTCCTAGGTGTCCACTTCAACATGTTACAGCAGACCTTTACATTTCCCTGTATCTTGGCCCATGTCATAGGCACCCTAACCCGCCGATTGGAATTGCTGCCCATGTGCCTCAAACTTGCAATTCTTTCGCCATGGCGTCCCATATGACTGGGAAATGAATGCATACTGCCTATTGGCAGTGTAACTCTAACATGTGCATTGGTTCCCTGTCCCCATCAGTTAGCGGTTCGCTTGGAAAATGGGAGCGATGTGCAGTGATGGCATATTTTGTAGTCTGTGGGCATAGGACCCTTCCTGGCATGGAAAGTTGCAGGGAAGAGTTTAGGGTCAAGATCAAGACCATTGATGCACAAGCCGTGGCCTGCACTGTCTTTCTGCCCCAGCACCTCTGCCAACACCACCCACCTCTTTCTGCCTCATCTTCTCCTACTCGCCCACATCACCTTTTTCTGCCAGACCCCTTACAACTTATTCCCACCTCACCTCTGCACTTACCTTCTTAACCCATCTCTGCCCACTTCTTACCAACACACCTCAGCCCACCATACGTTTTCCCAGCTCTGCTTACCTCTGCATATACATGAAAGTTTATATAATTTAAGGTTAGTTTTGCTGCAGCTATCCGTTTTTATTGCGGCCCTGTGAATTGAACAATAATACAATGAACAAAAAAGGTTGTGCTGCGATCTGAATTATGGACAAAATGTGTAGATTGTTAGCTTTAACATTTTGGACTGTAAACTTCTACGTAACCCTACCACATTCTGGTCATGTGGTTTCTTGGATGTGATTAGGGAGTTTGTCAAGAGGCTTAAAGCTGTCCAGAACCCTGCTATCCCAGCTTTTACAGTCTTAAAGACTTCAGGTCTTGTCTACTGCCTCCCTTGAGAGCATCCTGATTTGGGAATCCTGGGTTAAACCCTGCTGGTATGGTATGCTCACCTCTGGCTGATCGGGGGGTCCCTTCCAGGCATAAGTATGCAAAATGGGGAGTTTTGATTGGACACAAATCTAATCATTTGCCGTGGGGGTGTGGATAGACGTGGCAAGTAGCTGAACCTGGGGTTTTCAGGCGTGTGATCCCAAATCAGGATGCTCCTATAATGTAGGCCAAAACCCAGCAAAGTGAATTAGCTTATGTTTTGGTCTGCTTTAAAGCATTGACTATTTTGTGATTTCACTGTGTGAAACGCCCCATATCGCCCAGAAAATCAACTTTTCCTGCTCCTACAGCACAGGCGGTTGTCCAATCCAGGCTGTTTGCTGGTCATCTGTAATGTTCATCAAGCGTCTGTGGCAATGGGAACTAAAGTGTCCACATTCCCAGCAGTGGCCTTGCTACTGTCCCAGGTTATCTGAATGGCTGGGGAAGCGAGCATGCACACCCCCCTAAGATTCTGGGGAAGCGAGCATGCACACCCCCCTAAGATTCTGGGAAAGGGAGCATGCGCACCCCCCTAAGATTCTGGGGAAGCGAGCATGCGCACCCCCCTAAGATTCTGGGGAAGGGAGCATGCGCACCCCCCTAAGATTCTGGGGAAGCGAGCATGCACACCCCCCTAAGATTCTGGGGAAGCGAGCATGCCCACCCCCCTAAGATTCTGGGGAAGCGAGCATGCCCACCCCCCTAAGATTCTGGGGAAGCGAGCATGCACACCCCCCTAAGATTCTGGGGAAGGGAGCATGCACACCCCCCTAAGATTCTGGGGAAGCGAGCATGCACACCCCCCTAAGATTCTGGGGAAGCGAGCATGCACACCCCCCTAAGATTCTGGGGAAGCGAGCATGCACACCCCCCTAAGATTCTGGGGATGCAGCTGCCTGACATTTACATCTGCAAGGGAGCCAGGAAAGAGTTTCACAGCGCTCTTGGGGAAGGCCAGCCCTGGAATATTTTAGATGTTGGCTATTGTTTTGCTTTAAGTGTAATATAGGAGGTACCTTGTTATGGCCATGGTTTAGATATTTGCATTCTCTATTTAACTGAACAATAGAGACCTGTAAGGTACTGTTGGCACAAGAAGCAGTCTTGTATTTCCACCATGGACAGTCAGATAACCTGAACCGGAAATGAGTGCATCTCCCTGCTGACATCACAGGCAGAATAAGTGGCCGTCTCGCACTAAAATATAAAATGGTCCCAACTTAAATTATGCATGACTGTTTTTCAAATACCTGGACAGGCGAGTAGAGCAGGGAATGTTCTATAGCACATAGATTTGAGTTTGGTGGACATGTTTTTAGTGAGTCCTTTGAGCAGATGTTCTTTGTTATAAAAGTGTGGAGCAAATGTTGGCCCTGTTCCTGCAGGAATTTCCTGTGCTTCTGGAGCCTAATGAAAGCTATTTAGTACCGTTACGAATTACTGACCACCAATACAGCGCATTTTAAAGTATTTTCCCTGCATCCTTTTTAAAGTGGCCAGCCAATGGGTGCTTGACCGTTCTGGGTCAGGCTGGGGGGGGGGGGCATCCAGATTGCTGGAGCCCCTCCACTTATAACACTTCGCAGCCCTGATTTTCACTCACCTGGGCCTCGTTCTCCCTGGCGAAATACCAATTTATTTGGGGTTGTGTTTAAAGGGAATCGAGACAGCAGTTTGCTGTAGATTAACTGCAACAGCCAGTTTCTGTAAGGGAGTAGGTTAAAGGTGCCTGTAAATATATTTGGACTTACTGGCCACACAACATCTTAAATGGCAGTTTGTATAACATACTGTAGATTATATAACTTGGCCATAATCTAAGACTCTAGGGCAGGATTTCAGCTTTCCATGCTTTTTGAAACCTCCATGGCTGCTCACAGGTGTATGCTGCTGGATGCAGTGGGGGAGGTTTCACAAAGCACGGCATAAATAGGGATGCCCCTAGGAAAAGTGTGGTGGTGACCCCCTTCCATATATGCAGTTAATAGAGCAGTCAGCTGCTATCTGATGTAGGCACGGGGTGTCCGTGCCATAGCCAGACAGACTCAGGAGCCAGTGTGTGCACCTGAAGACCTGGGCCAGAACTCGGATATGTTTAGAAGGTGTCGACCTGGCTGGATCAGATGTGGGGCTCTAAAGCTAATTTAACAATTATGAAGCTTATTGCTGCTCCTGTGAACTGATGTTTTGGGGGGGGGGGGGGGGTCTGTTCTGCTTTTAAAGAAAAACTAACCCTATGAATTTTCTGTTGTGTAGGACCAAGACCCCTGGACCTGGTGCCCAGTCTGCATTGAGAGCCCTGGCTCGTTCTGGCATGAAAATTGGCCGCATTGGTAGGTTTGAATGTTTTGATGGATTGTTATGGGCCCTAGCCAACCTTCCTGGATTTATTCAAAACAATTTTGGGGGGTTAGCTTTGGGATGTCCTGCAAGTTAATGGAGGCCTATATGCTGCTGCCCCCCCCCCCCCCCCTTCCCGTGGTGGCTCAGGGAAAAGTCAGGTGAGCAGCTCCACTGTAAAAGCAGAATGTTGCACTCAAACGGTCACCACAGCCTTCATGGCTGCCAGTTGCTTGGCTACGTTCTGTTGGGATGTACAAGTAACTCGTCCATTGAGGACTGTAGCCAAGGTTTGGCTCCACCTGAGTAGTGGGGCCTAAATACTTTGACTTTGGTACCTCAATGTTATGTGAAGAGTTTGAGCTTTGTTGAGGCAGTTATAGGTTTTGGATGAATGTACTGCTTTTGGAAAACCATCACTTTAGGTTCCTATGACACACAATTGCTTCTCTTGTATAAGATGCTGGTTTATAATTTGTATTTAACTTTTCTTTTTTTAATCCCACAGAGGACGTGACTCCCATCCCTTCAGACAGCACCCGCAGAAAGGGTGGTCGCCGCGGTCGTCGTCTGTAGTTCTCCATCTTTCCTTTTCAGTTAATAAAAATCGATCCAAAAAGTCTGTCTAATGCCCATTTGTGTGAAACGAAGATTCTTTTGGAAGAAAGTGGTGGGAGAGACTGGAGTATGTTAAAGGGAATGTGTAGGCCAAGTGTAAAAAAACATTGTTCCTGTAGCCCTGGTCCCTGTCCTTTTCTCCCTTCAATCTTCATAATGACCCACAGAGCTGAACCAAGGGGTGGTGATGAAGGATTTGTAGAAAAGCAGGTACTGGTAAATCTTAACAGGGTTTTTTTTTTGGTGGGGGGGTGTAGCAGTTTCCTGCTTTGCTTGGCAGATTGTCTATACAGATGCCCAACTCATGCCCATGAATTTCCCTGCCATCTTTGTAAGTCTTATCTTTCTTGCCCCTCCCCAGCATTTTGCATTCGATGTGCTCTCCTGCTGCCAAACCACAGAACTGGAGATGTGGCCACTCATTGCTCCCCATACCAAACGAGGCAAACCTTATTGGCCACCAGTATGGGCCACTGGGGCAGCACAGGTGCAGGTTGTCCTCCTTATGGGTTTAAAGCAAAACTCCCTTTTATCATGTTTTTGTGTTCTGTCTTTTCATCTTCTCTAATGTAAACTTGTTAGAATTGTGCCCCCCAAACCTTTTTGATCTATCGGCATGCTGTTGCCTAGCATGTTCCAGTGTGTGATCTTAAAGTGGGAGTGGCTTTCTTGGCCTTGAGTGAAAGCTACTGACTTAACAATCCTTCCACTGTAACAGGTGAGCTTCATTAGCAGCTTTGGCTAAACAAGCAGCACTAATGACCTCCCCAGGTGAGAGCGCTACCAGTAACCCTTTAGCTACTGATACACAAGGCTGATCCCCCTGAATCTGAAGAGGTTGAATGAATGCAAAAACTGGTCACCTCTGCCTTAGCCTGTCATGATTGGCAAACCAGTTTGATGTACTGCAGTACAGTGGCGTATGTTGCTAAGGGAGACTTGTATAACATGGAGCTGCAAACAGAAAAAAACTAAGCTTCTTAAACCGGACTTTCAGCATGATTTAATGGAAAGCCCGAACCCTTAAAATTTCCCCAGCATCTAAAATTAATATAAGTCTTTAGTCATTTACTACTTATTCTTTCCCCCACCCCAACTCTGTTCAGGACTCTAGGATACCGGTGCCGCCATCTAGACTCATCACGCATACTGAGGAGATTGGGATAAAGTGCAGGGAACATGTTATAGCTGTGATTTGTACAGACAGCAGAGCTGGGGTCAGGGAAAGGACGGCAATCCCAGAATGCAGAAGACACTTCCTGTTTGCAGGCTGCCTGATGGCCCATGAGCCGCCATCTTGAATGTTTAAAGGCTCATAACATGCAGTAGGTGGGCCCTTTCAGCGGGTTAAGACGTGGCCAACCACAGGGCTGCCTTCCCCATTGAAAAAGGGATATGATTTGTGGGCATTCTAGGGGGTGATGTGCATGGGGCTTCAGCATTTGGGATGCCCCAAGCCTCTCAGAATGCTGCCACACCCATTAATGGGGAAGTGGGTGTCGAAACGCTTTAAGGTTTGCCTTTACCCTTTAACTGCCAGCATACTTGGGGATTTGGTCATCTTTTGCCTTTTTTTGGCAATCAAATCTTCAACTTTTGCGTAACTCATCCACAAATGACTACAGATCCTGTTAGTTTAACAGTCACTTAAAAAGGGTGGACTTTTTTTAAGTTTGTGATCATAAGTTCGGTTTCATCTGTAGCAGTTTGCAAACAGCAGAGAGAGTTCAAGTCACAGATGTGCCACTAATAATTTTTACACACAAAGGGGAGACTTGTACTACTGAGTGTCAAGCAGGTAATATGTGGATCTGATACAAAGAGGCACTGCAGGATTCAAAGGAAAATTACAAGGCGGTTGAAAATCTGGGTGGCTGCAGCATGTCATTTAAGCCTATCAATTTTTTTTTTTAAACTCTTTATTTAGAGATTTTGCAATTTTAAACATTACATACTCAAACGTACATAGGTTACATGAGGAAAGAGGGGTAGAGCATCCGGGAACACCGTGTTCAGAGTATATAACTCACCACTAACATATATAGGACAATTGTCTCCACCGCATCTCGCATGGCGGGAAGGAGCCCGACCCCAACCCCCACCCAAGGGGAAAGAGTGTGGTCGGATCCCGCCCCACCCACCAAATGCCATACAGCTCTGATTAACTCGATGTTGACTATATCCCCCACACATTGGCCAGTACCCATAATCCTGTCATCGCCATGAGGGGGAAGGGTTCTCCAACGCTAGATGTGCCCAGTCGGCCAGCTCGATGGGAGTGGGAAAAGACAATGGGACTTAAGGGGGGATGGAGATAGAGGAAGGGGGAGGGGAGGGGGGAATCTAGGGTCTTAGGTGCAGGGGGGATAAGTGATGAATGGGGCGGGGTATGGCGTGTGGGACACGGCTCTTGATTGGGACCAAATTGTTTCCTCCCCTGACAAGTAATGCAGTTTTTAGCCTGTATGAGGCAGGGAAGACCAGCAGATCGGTCAAGGGCCCCGCACTCCTAGCCAAACAGACTCCTAAAATCTGCCGATTCCTCATACATCAGCCAGGGCAACCACGTGGATCGGTATTGCTCATCCCTGTCATGTAGGGAAAGTTTCAGGTCTTCCATTTCTTTGACATTTATAACTTCTCTCACCCAATCTCTAACAGTGGGAGTTGTTTTTTGCTTCCAAAATCTGGGTATTGTCTGCTTGGCAGCATTTAAAAGGTGGATCAGCAGGGTCTTCTTATATTTTCCTGTCGGCACCTTCGTGGAGTGTAGAAGGATTTGGGCTGGGCCCCCGTAAGCTGTGTGACAATGGGGAGGACTGCCTCCCAGTATCCCTGGATCCCGGGGCACGTCCACCAAATATGGAACAATGTCCCTCGACTCTCGCCACATCTCCAACAACTTGGGTCTGCTCCACTGAACATCCTCCCCAATCTATCAGGGGTATAATGCCACCGCGTCAGCAGTTTGTAATTGGCCTCTTGAACACGTGTGGCTATTGAGGATTTATGCGCCAGTGTCGCTATTTTAGTCCTCTCTTTATCATCTATTGTCCTGCCCAGGTCAATTTCCCAGTCTCTCCAGGATGAAGGCGGGGGCTCCTGTCTACCCATGAGGAGGGAGTATAGATGAGCAGCCATGCCCCCACTTGATCTCTAGACTAAACAAATCTTCTCAAACTCAGTATGGTCCCTGGCGTTCCCCTTATTGTAGCCCCACCGGGACAATAGTGACCGGAGAAGCGTCCAGGAATCAAGATTTCCGTTCTCCAGCCTGACTCTCAGGTCTCCTATGTCTGCCCAACCGCTGCCCGTTATCAGGTCGCTGCCCCTCAGTTGGCCCACCCTTCCCCATTCCCTGAGAGCTGTTCTAGAGCCGTCCTGCAGGATTGCAGGGTTATCTATTAGTGCGACCACGGGGGTAGGCCAGGGGGAGATTTCAGGGTGCTTCCTATGGCGCCGAAATACCTTCAGTGTGGCTGGCACAGTTGGATGTGTTCGCACCCCTAACCTATATGTTTCTTTGTTCCAAACTGTTATGTCTAATGGGGCTTGTGCAATGGAGAGCTCAAGTTGGACCCACCTCTTTGAGTTTTTACATGTGTGCCATTCACAGACTCTCTGCAGATGAGACGCTACCCAGTATGATTGAATGTCTGGCAACGCCATACCCCCTGAGTGTTTGGGCCTGATTAATAACTGGCGTCGGAGCCTGGCTTTCTTTTTCTGCCAGACGAATCTCATCAGGATCTTGTCTAGTTTCTTGAAGTGCGTGGGAATGGATATCGGAAGTGCCTGGAATAGGAATAAGAGCTTCGGGAGGATTGACATTTTGATTGTTAACCCTACCCATCCACGAAAAGGTGGGGGAGTCCCATCTGCCTAGATCTAGTTTTATTCTTCGAGACAAGGGGAGGAAGTTCATCTCCAGAATCCTTGACAACTGGTTTGGCAGTTGAGTGCCCAAATATGTCATCGAGGTCTTTGCCCACTTGAATGGGAAAGTTTGCTGAAGATTCCCAGCCACGTCTCCCGGCAGTGATATATTTAATGCTTCTGATTTATCAAAATTAATTTTAAAGAAAGACAGCCTACCATAAACCTCAAGCTCCTTCATCAGAACTGGCACTGTGATTACGGGGTTCGAAATAAAGAACAGGAGGTCGTCTGCGTAAGCCGCTACCTTGTGGGTGTGCCCTCCAGTTCTCAGGCCCCCTATGTCATCGTTTTCCCTTATTCTACATAGAAACGGTTCCAGGGACAGGGCGAACAACAGAGGCGATAAGGGACAGCCCTGGCGTGTACCGTTGCAGATATGTACCGTGTCAGATAGGTGGCCATTAACCTTAACCCTAGCTGAGGGTATTGTGTAGAGAGCACTGATGAGCTTCCTCATATTGTCCCCTAGGCCTATGTGCTGGAGTGTTGCCCTTAGGAAAGGCCAGCTCACCCTGTCAAAGGCCTTCTCTGCATCCGTGGACAGAAGCATCAAAGGCCCGCCAGAGCTCTGTGCTGTATATACGGCACTAAGTGCTCGCACCACATTGTCCCTAGCCTCCCTCCCCAACACGAACCCTGTTTGGTCCAAATGAACCACCTGAGCAACCACCGGGGCCAGCCTGTTAGCCAGGATCTTCGCGTACAGTTTCAGGTCCGCGTTGAGGAGGGAAATGGGGCGGTAGCTCTTACATGACAGGGGGTCCCTTCCTGGTTTATGCAGGACAGAGATGTGCGCCTCCAGATCCCTGCTTGAGAACGAGCCCGGGTTCTCCGGGTCAGTTATCGAGTTCCAAGCTGTAATCATCCTAGGGCCTAGTATTGAGGCAAAAGTTTTATAATATTTGGCGGAGTATCCATCTGGGCCAGGGGCTTTTCCCAATGGGGTTTGCTTGAGCGCCTCTAACAGCTCCTCTAACCCAATCGGATCCTCTAACAGCGCTGCCGACTCCCCTTCTGCCGTTGGCATGCCTGAGCTCCCTATGTATTCCTCTAGGTGCCTAGGTGTGCGTGTGTTATTGCCCTCCCCCCCCCAGTTTGTACGAGTCAGAGTAATACTGCCTGAACACGTCTGCTATTCCTTCTGTGGTGTGTTGCGTCCGGTGCGCTCTGTCTCGTATCTCGGCAATGAAATTCTGAGCTTGCTGCCGAGTAAGTGCCCTGGCCAGCAGCGCACTACTTTTGTTGCCGTATTCATAATATGTACGTTTGCATCTCCTGATCACATGTTTGGCCTTCTGTCTCAATAGAGCGTTGAGGGCCT
This sequence comes from Gastrophryne carolinensis, assembly GCA_027917425.1. Lineage (NCBI taxonomy): Eukaryota > Metazoa > Chordata > Amphibia > Anura > Microhylidae > Gastrophryne > Gastrophryne carolinensis. Next base: position 72,169,773 of record CM051238.1, read on the forward strand.
CTCTCACCTGGGTCATTTCCCCGAGCACCCCAGCTGCCCCGGATTGTTTATGGGACAACTCAAGAAGCCTAACCCTCTCCATAAGTTTCTCAATTTGGGCCACCCTTTCCCTTTTAAGCCTAGCTCCGTGGCTAATCAGGATACCTCTTATTACTCCCTTATGTGCCTCCCACAACATCAGAGGGGAGACTTCTCCGTTGTCATTAAGTCTGAAGTACGTCTCCAGCCCCTCTTTTACATCTTGCAGCACAACTGAGTTCTGTAGGAGCGATTCATTCAACCTCCACGTGGAAGAGGGTGGTGGCCTGCCTAGCAGATCTAGGTCAAGGAACACCGGGGCGTGGTCTGAGAAGGAGATCGGGCATATTCCATCTCCTGTGGCCTGACCCATAAGTCCATGTGAGACCCATATGTAGTCTAGCCTAGAATATGACCCATGTACCTTAGAGTAGAATGAATAGTCCCTTGCTCCTGGGTTTCTAGGACGCCACGCATCCACCAGCTGCAGGCTGTGTAGTTATTCTAAGTATGTCACACACCCCACTTCATTTACTAATTATTATTACACTTGGGTAATCTCACCGCTAGGTGGCGCACTTGCAGAGATCTCCAAAAATTCAGCAAGCCCCTCCCGGTCTATAGACACCTGGTACCTCCCATCAATTCCCCTGTGTTGGTCTCTGCAAGATGGCGACAAGACAGAAGAAAGAAGTCTCCTGCTTGCAGGTAGCCGGGGTATCACCCCGGCCCCCCCCCCCATGGTCTATTGCTGCCCGATCCTGTTTTGTGTGTTCCCCTGTTAACAGGCAGCCTCCCAGCCTTGGCTGTAGGTCGGGCAAAGGTAGCTGGCACCCTAGGTGCCCAGGAGATTAGCTCCTCCGCTCGACCCTTCATTGCGGGGCATAGCGGGATTCCCGGAGTGGTGATCCGGATGTGGGATGCCCCTGGTCTTTAGTGGTAGTCAGGGAATGTTAGTGCCTTTATTCCTGGTGTTCCTCGGCATGCTTGTGGTCCTTGTGCTGCTCCCCCCCCCCCTCTCCCCTTCAGTATTCTGGCATGCCTGGCGGCGGTTCCGGGAGTGCGTTTGGGGCCCGGGGCCCTGTGGGGTCTGTTTCACGTGGGGGAGACACTCTTTGGCGCCGGTTTTTACCCCCTCTGGGGATTTGGAGGCTGGGTCGCGCGGCGCTTTGCGCCGCGGGGGCCGCGATATGGTGGCGTTTTGGGTCCGCGCCCCGCGGGCGTTTGATGTACTGCTTGTGTCTGCGGGGTTGTGAGTGAGAGAGAGAGAGAGAGTGAGCGCGTCTCTCTCTCTCTCTCTGTGTGTGTGTGTGTGGGCTTGTGCGCACGTTGTCTTTTCCCGCCGGCCGTTCGCTGCGCGGCCCTCGCAGGGCCTGACGTGCGGCGCGGTTGGGGGGGCGGATCACTTGGTGACGCGCGGTTTCGCGCGTTTGGCAGCGCGTCAGGGAGGGGGCGGGGCCCCTGCTGCTCCCGCGGTTCTTGTTGCACACGGCCTTCTTCCTCCTCCTCTCCCTTGTGTTGCGCTGTGCGGCCACCATTGTCAGTCATGTACACTTGAGGTAGGTCTCCCCACTTCTTTGTCTTCATTTTGGAGTTGTGTGTGTGGGGTTTGGTTGCGTGGGGCGGGAGTGTTGTTAGCCCCACGCTGTGATGATCCCCTTGGTCTCTTCCTCTCTCACTCCAGTTTTTGGAGTGATGGCAGGCTCTGGAGCCCGGGGTGTCTTTTGATTGTGCTTGCTTATATATTTATATATATATACATGACTGTACATATGTTTGCTCACATATTTCGCCTGTTGTTTTCTACATATGTTAGCATGTGCCTGGAATGATTGATGTCTTCCAGATCCCGGGTTCCCTTCCTTTGGGCTCTCCCGGTCTTACATTCCTGGCCTGTTGGGGGGAATAAAATTTGGGTTATAGAGACGTACATATTTAGATATATATATATATATATATATATATATATATATATAGTTATTAGGTTTCCCCGTGGTCAGGGTAGTGAAAGTTCTTAGCTAGACCTTATTGTAGGGGGCATCCCGGGTTGCTTACTGCGTAAATCCCTAGGTTTGCGAATACCATAATTTCACCATATGGAGGCTGCCAGGGATTCCGGATCTGATCCTTCGGGACAATCTAGGCTGTGTGGGGGTTGTGGGACTCCGCTCCCGGGGGATGATGTCATTGTATGCATTCCATGTGCGCAGCGGAGCATTGAGCGCCAGTCCAGCACTCCGGTGCCTGGTACGTCATCGTCCGCGCCATCTCCCTCTCCTCCTCCTCGCCTGTTCCGGACCCCGTGTGACGTGGTCACGGGTGGGGATTCGCAATCGGAGGTGTGCGCCCGGTTGGCCAACCTCGAGAAAATGTTTTCCACCATGTCCGCTCAGTAGGCTACGGCCAAGCGTAAACACCTATCTCCGCCTCCGCCGGCCTCGGAGGAGGAAGTGATTGAGGACCTGGATTGGTCGGACCGTCCCCTCGATGAGGGTGAGCTTGTGGACGAATTGGATGATTCAGAGGGCCAGCAGGTGCTGGGTGCTGAGGGGGACCAGGTGGATGGTCCTGCCCCTGATACGCCTTCTATTTTGACCCAAATGTTTGAGGTTTTGGATTTGGTTCCTCCTGAGGTTGCTCCTCGGCCTAAGGGCCAGCTCTTTGGGGGCTCCAAGCAGTGTCTGGAGTTCCCCAGTCAACAGCATTTCGAGGATGTTGTCTTTAAGCAGTGGGAGCATCCTACACGGCCCGTCGGGGTACCGCCTAGCTGAAACGTTGGTCTGTCCCTCCCGAGGTGGATGCTCCGGTTTTGGGACTATCTAATTCGGCGGCTGTTCATTTTCTTGACACTACTTATTTTAAGGATGGCGAGGATCGCCGGATTGATCAGCTGGCCCTACATGGTTTCGTCTGTGCGGTTTCGGTTTTGAGGCCTGTTTGTGCTTCGGCTCTTTTGGCCTTGGCGGTTAGGTCCATGGTCAGGGATTTATGTGTGGATATTGATCCCTCGGGTGATGAGTTTCTTGCGCTTAAGCATGTGACTCCTTCTTGTCATTTATCCTGGCCGCTCAGGATGATGCTATGTTGATGTGTGGCAGGGCTTCTGCCCTGTTGGTGGCTATTCGCCGATCCGTGCGGTTGAGACAGTGGACGGCTGACTTTAATTCTAAAAGATCTCTCACGGCTCTTCCTTTTCTGGGTTTGAGGCTTTTTGGTGAATAGCTGGATTCTGTGGCTAAGGGAGGCAGGCTGCCTCAGCGCAAGAAGTTTCGCCGTTCCTTTCGGGGGGCGGCCCCCTTCAATCCGTCCTTTCGGGGAGCCAGAGCCGGCAGGAGTGCGGGCTTCTCGGCTTCCAGGGGTGCGGGTTGGATTAGGGGTGAAGGCCGTGGCCCAAGTCAGCTGCCAAGCCCGCTCAGCAATGATGGGGCGCCCTCACCCGTGCGGGTGGGGGGACGGTTGCGACTCTTCTCCCGGGTATGGGACCAGGAGGTCCCGGACAGGTGGATTCGGGAGGTGGTGTCGGCCAGTTACAAGTTGGAGTTCGAGTCCCGCCCTCCTCCAAGGTTTTTCTGGTCTCGGGTTCCTTTGGACCCGGTGGCTGCACAGGGGCTCCTGGCGGCGGTTCAGAATCTCGTGGATTTGGCGGTCATTTGCCCGGTCCCTCCTTCAGAGGTGGGGCGGGGATGTTACTCCGTCCGATTCTGGATTTGAAGTTTCTCAACAGGTTTATTCGTCCCCGGAGGTCTCGCATGGAGACCTTGCGGTCGGCGATCGGCTCGCTTCGGCAGGGGGACTTTATGACGTCCATAGACATCAAGGACGCGTACTTTCACATTCCGATCTTTCCGGCTCATCGGCGGTTGCTTCGCTTTGTGGTGGAGGATCGGCGCTTTCAGTTTGTGGCTCTTCCATTCGGTCTCACCTCGGCTCCGAGAGTGTTCACCAAGGTGTTGGCAGGGGAGATGGCCCTGCTCAGAGCTCAGAGGATTCGCATTGTTCCTTACCTGGACGATCTTCTCATCATGGCTCCTTCCTTCAGTCAGGCGGAAGGGGACACCAGCACGGTGGTGTCTATGTTAGAGAGGTTCGGCTGGGTGATCATTTACCCCAAGTCCTCTCTGGTCCCGGCCAGGGTGGTGGCCTTTCTGGGGATGCCCTTGGACTCTTGCCAGCACAGAGTGTTTCTCCCTCAGGCCAAGGTTCTTTTGATTCAGGAATTGGCTCAGCTTCTTCTCTCCAATCCTCACCTGTCCATTCGGCTAGGGGTGAGACTGGTGGGGTTGATGGTGGCCTCGTTCGAGGCAGTTCCCTTCGCACAGTTTCACACGAGGTCGCTGCAGCTTCATCTTTTGGCGTCTTTGGACAGGCGCCCGCGGTCGTTGGATCGGTCCTTCCGGATGTCCCCTCGAGTTCGGCAGTCTCTTCGGTGGTGGTTTGTCCCGGACAATCTTTTGAAGGGCAGGTCGTTTCTGACTCCGCTTTGGGAAACTGTCACCACGGATGCCAGCTTGTCAGGATGGGGAGGTTTCTGGAAGGATCTTCAGTTTCAGGGGCAGTGGGACCCTCAGGAGGCCCACTTGCCCATCAATGTTCAGGAGTTGCGAGCCATCAGTTTGGTTCTGTCTCACTTGACGCATCATTTACAGGGCCTGCCGGTTCAGGTTCGATCGGACATTCAGACGGCGGTTGCTTACATCAATCACCAAGGAGGGACTCGCAGTCTGGGTGCCCTCAGAGAAGTGTCTCTGATTCTGGTTTGGGCGGAGACGTATGTCCCTTGCATTTCGGCAGTGTACATTCCAGGAGTGGAGAACATGGAGGCGGACTTCCTGAGTCGGTGCTCATCCCGCCGGGGGGAATGGTCTCTCCATCCCCATGTGTTTCGGTCCGTGTGTCTTCGGTGGGGGACGCCGGAGGTGGATCTGTTTGTCTCTCGTCACATTCACAAGCTTCCGACATTCGTGTCGCTGTCTCGGGACCCTCTGGCTCTGGCGGTGGATGCCTTGGCCTTGAGCTGGAAGGACCTGTATCTGTTCCCTCCGATTCCCATGCCAGGCAGGGTGCTGCGAAAGCTAGTTCAGGAAGGGGTTCCCGCCATTCTCGTGGCTCCAAGGTGGCCAGGGCGGGTGTGGTTCGCAGACATCGTTCGTCTGGCAGTGGATCGGTTCGATCTGCCTCTTCGGCCGGATCTGCTCATTCAGGGTCAACTGGGTTACCCCAGTTTACCAACGCTGGCTTTAGCGGCTTGGCTGCTGAAACCTCCATCTTGAAGGAGGAGGGTCTTTCGGATTCGGTCATTCAGACTATCGTTAGTACTAGGAAGAGGTCTTCCTCTTCCATCTATTATAGGGTCTGGAGATCTTATATTGACTGGTGTGAGGCTAGATCTTTGCCATGCCGGGTCTTTTCTATTTCTCGGATTTTGGATTTCCTTCAATCAGGGCTGGATTCTGGTCTCCAGCTGTGTACCTTGAAGGGGCAGGTGTCTGCCTTGTCTGTTTTTTTCCAGAGGTCTTTTGCTAGCCATTCTTTGGGCAAGACTTTCTTCCAGGGGGTTTCGCATCTGCGGCCTCCTAGGAAGCCCTGCTCCCAGTTTGGGATTTGAATTTGGTGCTCTCTGCTTTACAGGCTCCTCCTTTTGAGCCTTTGCAGGATTTTGCTTTGTTCACTTTGACTCAGAAGGTTGTCTTTTTGGTGGCCATCACTTTGGTTCGGCGTGTTTCGGAGTGGCAGCCTTGTCGATTCAGGCTCCCTACTTTGAGAAGCATCAGGACGAAGTGGTCTTTCGTTTCAAGTCAGATTTTCTTCCTCAGGTGGTATCTGCTTTTCATCTTAATCAGGACATTGTTTTTTCCTTCTCGGTGTCCTAAGCCTAGGAATGACAAGGAGTGTGCGTTGCACTGCTTGGACGTTGTGCGTTGTGTTAGGTACTTTTTGCGTGCTACGTCTTCCTTTCGTAAGACTGATGCCCTTTTCGTAGTGCCCTGTGGGCCTCGGAAGGGCTTGGCTACGGCTAAGTCTTCCATTAAGCAAATGGATTCGTCAGGCGATTGTTGGAGCCTATTCTGCCAAGGGGAAGGATCCCCCCTTTGCGCGTTTCTGCTCATTCTTCCTGTGCGGTTGGTGTGTCCTGTGCCTTTCAGCACCAGGCTTCGGTTGAACAAGTTTGTAAGGCCACTACCTGGTCTTCGGTTCACGCCTTTTCCAAGTTTTTACAAGGTTGATGTGCGGGCCTCAGCGGATGCTGTGTTGGGCCGTAAGGTTCTGCAGGCTGCAGTGGTTTGAGTTTTATCTGCGTTATTGCCTGGTTTGGATACCCGCCCTATTTTGGACACTGCTGTTGGATGTCCCAAGTGTAATAATAATTAGTAAATGAAGTGGGGTGCGTACTTAGAATAATACCATTTTGTGATTACTCACCTGTAAAATGGGTATTATAAGTATGTCACACACCCCACTTCACCCGCCCTCTTTTGGTATCCTGGTTCCTTATATGGTGAAGTTTTGTTTTTTACAGTTGAGGGTTACATTTGTTTATTCCTGGTACCTTGTCTTACTGCTGTTTTAACACTGGGAAATTGATGGGAGGTACCAGGTGTCTATAGACCGGGAGGGGCTTGCTGAATTTTTGGAGATCTCTGCAAGTGCGCCACCTAGCGGTGAGATTACCCAAGTGTAATAATAATTAGTAAATGAAGTGGGGTGTGTGACATACTTATAATACCCATTTTACAGGTGAGTAATCACAAAATGGTATTTTTTCTTTAGGGATCTCAGAGCTAGATGGGAAATCGCCGATCTGCCCGCTGAGGAGTCCAGCAGGGGTTCTATGGCCAAATTGAAGTCTCCCCCCAATATTATCTCCCCCTCCTTAAATTTTCCTATTTTGTCAAGTGTACTCTTTAAAAATTGTATCTGGCCTTGGTTGGGTACATATACTGAGGCTAGGGTGTACATCGTCTGGTTGATTAGGCCTTTGATGAAAATCGCCCTTCCTGACTCATCGCTCCAGGACTCCTTCAGTGTGAAGGGAATATCTCTTGCCAATAATATAGCTACTCCCTTCTTTTTGGTGTCTGCCGCGCAGCTGGTGAATGCCTGGGGGAACCGCCTACTGCAGAGCCCGGGAGCTGCGTTCCTCTTAAAATGAGTCTCCTGCAGGAAAACTATCCCTGCCCTACATTATTTAGCTCCTGTGCTAGAATCGTTCTTTTTTCTGGGATATTAAGTCCCTTAACATTTAGGGAGACAATTTTAACTGGGCTCATGATGGTCTAAGTACTTGAGATGAGGAGGAGGAGCTCTTGGGGTGTCCTCCGAGAGTCTTGCGTCCGGTCCCACACGCCAATAGGGGGGGGGATAAATGGATGAGAGGTTTGGGGTGGGGCCTGGGGAAAGGGAACAAAGGGATGAACAAATAAGTAACAATTAACTATAAGACTATTAAATAGTCAATCGGAGGTCGCCTTACAAGGGGACCTTCGTTACTGGTGCTGTTTTACTTCTCCCTCACACCTCCTCAGAGCCTCTTTTGGGCCGAGTTGGACGAGTACTATCTTCTCCCCTCTGGGGAGACCAATAGGCTACCCCAGGGGGGTGCACCAAATATTCCGGGGAAGTGGAGGTACAGAAGCAGGGACAGCAATGAGGGAGACGCACTATATCTACTGCCTCTTAGTGTTACACCACAGGGCAATGATAAGAAAGTGGCGGGGGGGAGGACAGTGCAAAACTCGCCTCAACTTGGTTCACTTAGCATCTCGGAGAGCATACATCGCAGACAACATTATACAAAACATTTTGCAGATATTTGAAGTAGGGGTCTGGGCACCGACCCCCCGCGCGCGCCACCGCGGCCCGGGGGACCAGGAGCCCAGAGGACAACATCATCTAAGAAAACACCCCCCGTGTCAACCTTCAGCTTTTAACTGGCGCACATAGCACGCAACCCAGAAAGAACTCTGAGGCGCCCATCCCCCGACCCCGCGGGCGCGAGGCGGGGGGCCAGCGCCCTGAAAGACATTACTCAGCTGAAAACATATCAAACCTTAGGGGACACCTCGCCAGCACTCCCCGGCCGCCCCCCCCAGCACACCCCTAGGCACAAGGGTAAGCTGAAGTATTTCTAGGCCCGGGGTGGGCAGCAGAGGAGGCCGACCCAGTGTGGCCCCCTCACACATTTCTATCGTCGACGCCCTCCCACACCCCTCCCTGCACCCCGGACAGCTCCACCGAAGCGCTGCGGCAACTGCCTACTGTAGACTGCTAGGTCAGGCGCTGTCCAATCTGGGATGTCCACTGAGGCTGCCTCCAGGAAGTGGAACAAGTCCGGGAGTTGGCTCGGGGACCTGAGGATAAAAAGTCCCCCGTTTCTACGTACTAGGAGTTGAAAGGGATGGCCCCAACGGTAAGTGGCGCCCTGCCTTTGGATTGTCTCAAGCAGCGGCTTTAGGAGTCTTCGCATATGCAATGTCCTCCGCGAAAGATCTTGCAGGATGGTGATCTGTGCCCCTCTGAACTGTAATGGGCCACAGTCCCACGCCTTCCGAAGCACCTATTTCTTGATTTTAAAAAAGTGGACTCTGCAGACTATGTCTCTTGGTCTTCCAGCATCAGGTGGGCGAGGGCCCAGAGCTCTGTGCACTCGGTCTAGCTCTATGCGGTGTGTATCTGGTTGGCCAAGGAGCTCATTTAAGATGGAGACAACTGTTGCTTGTAGATCCTTTGGTTCCACCGATTCCGGGACCCCCCGGAGGCGAAGATTACTTCTGCGGTTGCGGTTCTCTATGTCATCTTGCGCCAGGAACAGGTCTGATAAGAGGCGTTTATTTCCTTCTTGCTGGTGTTCAAGCTCTGACACTCGTATTTCAAGGGATCTATGGGAGGCCTCCGCTACATCTACTCTCTGTGTGACATCCGTTACTGCCCCCTGCAAGGTCGCCAGCTCTCTCTTTATGGTGCCCTCCATCCTCGCGACGTATCCATCAAAGTCGCCTCGTGTTGGGAGGCCCCGTAGGGCTTCATTGATATTGATCTTTACCGCTTCAGCAATGGTGCGGGACAACAGATCCATAGGCATCACCGGAGAGGCTTCTGATTGGGAAGGAGGCTCGCCGGCACGCCGCTCGGGACCCGCTGCCGACCGGGGCGATGCCAGGCACAATTCTGCATTTGCCGGGCTCCACGTTATTGGCGACTGGAGTGCGACCTCCTCGCCCCGCTCTCCTTTTCTCCACAACATTGTCTCGGGCTCTTCCATCAGATAGCTGGAGGGGGATTCTCCCCGGCTTCCCCAGGACGGCACCGGGCTCATTGGAGGCGGAGGAGTGAACACCATGCTCCCAGGGGATGGGGTGCGCAACAGTTCTGCATTAGGGGATCGTGCCGGAAGCCTCTGCTGTGGGGGAGGGGCTCCACCCGGAAGGGTCAGGGGCTGGAGATCTGGACTATGTTGCCCCCCGGATCCCGCCAAGCATCCCCTGGGGAGCCCCTTCCAGGGTCGGGCCCCAATTCATGTTTCTGAGGGCCCCTCTGCTGCTGGGCTTTGTCTTCCTCCCTTTTCCCCAGGTCTCCATTCCCCTGTGTGCAGTTCATGAGGCAGGTCCCCTTCCCCGTTTCTCCAGCTGAAGAAATTGCATGGGGGGGACTTGGGCTGGGACTGATCCACAGGCCGCCGGGTGTTCCTCCCCGCCCTCCCGCCGCCCAGCGTACCTCAGCCACCACAGTGCGGAGATGCCGCTCAGCAGACCGAGGCTCCTCCGTGTCTTCACCTCTGCCTGGCTGCTGCATGTGGACGCCGGGTCCCGCCGCTGTCTCCGGGTGTAGCAGAGGAGGCCGGTCTCCCCGACGCTCGGCTCCCTCACCGCCGCCATCTTGCCGCTGCCGGCCGCCGGCATTCCTCCTCCTCGTGCAGGACGGGGCTCCTCCGTCTCTTCATGATTGTTCGGCTGCTGGGCGCCGACACCGGGTCTCACCGCTGCCCCGGAGCGCCGCAGGTAAAGCCGATCTCCCCGACGCTCAGCTTCCGCACCTCCGCCCGCCTCCGCCGGACCTCTGACCGCCGCCATCTTGCCGCCTCCAGCCGCAGGCTCTCTTCCTCCCCGCGTTGGGAAGTAAGTAGGAATAGGGCGCTCCTGCCCCTTCCGCCGTGATCTGCTTCCCTTCCCCTTCCTTGACATTAGGTCAGGGGGTTTCTATAAGGTGCCTGGGTGTAGTTTTCCTCTTATGGCGTGCGGAGCTCCCTCAAATTGCTCCCTCACGCCGCCATCACAAGCCACGCCCCTCTCAATTTCTTTAACGATCCATGTCGTGATGTACTATTGTGTATGGGCTTGCTTATCTGCCATGAGTTCTTCCATTCTCCTGATGGCTTAGTCTCCTGTATCTATTCCACAAGGGATGGTATGATCAGAGTGCACCAAAACTTGGAATGATTGCTCTAGATGCACAAAGGAGATGCCTTGAGACCTTTTTAATTGAGGCATGGGATCATAGAGAGGTTATCTGAGTGGTATAGTTTATGCTTTTGCATGTTGACATTCTTGTGTACCTTTGGGACCTGGTCCTGAAATTCTTTGATGGATGGGCAGTCCGAGGGGCTCCTGTACCACCTAACCAGTAGATTATAATTTCTCCTGGCTTTTGCATGCAATGGAGATTTTGTGTTAGTAAGGATTTGAACCAGATCTGCTTCCCATTTCTGTATAAAACTTGGGGCTTTATCTGGGTGTGCATCCCATAGGGTTTGGTATAAGTGAGGGGGCAGTTTTGCTAGAGAATCTCCTTTTTAAGGGGGGTTATAGGAGGTGGCAATAAGACTGTTCTCTAAATGAGGCAAAAAGGCTGTCCATTGTTTAAACTGTAGCCAGGAAGGTCTAAGCCTGGATTGGAGATCTACCAACTCCTATAGGGAGGGTGTCTATTAGCATATGCTTAAACCGTACCAACAGCCTGGCACCAGTTAAAAAAAGGTAGTGGCCATTTTGGAGCTTCCGCTACCAAGTGACATAACTTAAAGTCACAGTGATGTGACTTTCTGTTTGCAGGTGGCCTGCAAGCCCATGAGTGCCATCTTGTTTTGTTTTTAAAATTTTTCCCAGCCTGCCACCCTAGTTAAGATCGCCACCGCATGGTATAGTCATGTCCGGCCTTGAGCATGGCACTTTCCACCCTGGCTCTTCCACACAAAGTCCATTAATGCCTGTTGTAGTTTTTTAAAAAAGTCTTTGGGGGGTATGTGTACTGTCTGGAAGGTGTAGAGAACGTGCAGGAGTATGTCCATTTTTAACACGTTAATACAACCGTTTCCAGGGGCATAAGGAACGGTTTCACAATAGAATTCATGTATGTCCCTCCCAGGAACTTCTTTTGTTACTCCTGTCCCAGAGGGCAGGACTGGTCATTCACAGCAGTCTAGATTCCGTGTTGGATATGGAAGCGATTGTCCCGATTCCCAACCAGCAGGGTTCTAATCGAGAGATGATGCCACACGGAGTACATCTTGTGTGAGGAATCTACTCCTGCCTGGCTCCATGGTTTCAATAGACCTGAAGAGTGCCTATTGGCAGGTACTGATGAGCTTGTTTGCTCAAGCCTTTTTTAGATTTGCAGTAAAGGTGGGGGACCAAATACTCCACTTCCATTTTGAATGTCTGCTCCAAGAACTTACCAAAGTTCGCTGTGCTAAGGCAGAAAACATTCGGGATATCTAGACAACCTTCTCTTTGCCCCAGATCAGGAGACACTGCTCCAAGATCTGTAATTGAAAAAGGATTCATTGCTTTGATTGGGTTGGATCTTGAATTACCAGAAGTCCAGGCTGGTCCTGTGACAGGTCATGACTTATCTGGGGTTCGATATCAATACGATCCTTCAGAGAATCTTTCTGCCTCAGTCTCAGGGAGGTGTTAGTCCCTGTGTTCCAGTCGGACGATTTCAGTTCATCAAGCTATGTTGATCTTTGGGCTATTGAGCTCATCCCCCCCCCCCCCTGCTGTAAGATGGGGTCAGCTACAGCTGTAGGACTCCACAGCTACATAATTGAACTCTTGGGACAAGTCTCAGGAGTCCATAGACAGGATAATTGAAGTTCCAGATTTAGTGACGGAATCTGAGTTGGTGGCAAGACAAGCAAAGATTTGTCAATTGCCTATCCTGGTGGGTCCCCAAAGGCATAGTGATGATGGATGCCTCTTCGCAGGGTTGGGGTACCCATTGTTACAGCTCAAGGGAAATGATCCAGAAAACAGAGCTTATCCTCACCGAATCTCAGAGTTGTTAGCTGTGAAGGAGGCATTGCTAGTCTTTTCCCCACCTTGAAGGGTCATCGCGTACGAATCAGAACAGACAATGCGAGAACTATGGCATATCTGAATCATTGGGGAGGGACAATGTCATCCATCCTGCAACAAGCAGCAAAGGAAATTCTGATTTGGGCAGAAATTAACCTTTTATTCCGATCAGCCATCCACCTGAAAGGTTGCCTAAATCAGGTGGCAGATTTTTTGAGACACTCGCCACTGGCGGAAGCAGAATGGTCACTAAACCAGGAGGTGTTCAATCAGACATGTGTCCTGAGGGGAACACTGGAGGTGGATCTTTTACGCGTCCAGTCTGAACAAGCTGAGGAAGTTCTCCCTTGATCCCTCCTATCAAGCTCTAGGAATAGATGCCCTAGCTGACCAGTGGCTTTTCAATCTGACTTCTGCTTTTCATCCAGTTTGGATCCTCCCTCAGGTTCTAAACAAAATATCCTGCCAGTTGGCTATGATTCTATTGCTAGCCTCATGGTGGACTAAGAGACCATGGTTTTCAACTCTGAAGATGCTGTCGGCCCAGGAAACTCCTGGTGAGGCCAGATCTTCTATCCCTGGGCCAGTGCTTTGACAGGATCCGCAGAAGTGGCGTGACACTATGGACCCTGAGATTGCAATGCTCCTGAAAAAGGGGTTTTCAAGGGAGGTGATCAAGACTCCTTCTGCTGCTTTCCAGCTCAAAGGAGGTGACAAAGATTTGGAAAACCTTTGAAATGTTGATCAGCCGATTTTTGTTAGTTTTTAGGCAGTCCAGACCCCTCCGTTTGAAGTTGGCTCCTCAACTGGATCTCGCACTGGGTTCTTTAGGGCTCTAGCCCACCCTTTGAACCTCTATCAAGCTCTCGTACTAAGTTTCTTACCTGGAAGGCAATAACTTCAGCCCGCAGAATCCATGATATCCGGGCTCTATCCTGCCGTCACCCCTTCCTTCAAGTTTTCCAGGATCGTATAATATTACGGGTTCCGACGTTCACCGAATCCAAGAGATTATCCTTCGATCCGCTGAGGGATATTGGTTCCTGGGTTCTGTAGACCAGTCTTTGGATGTCAGGGCCTGTTTGCTGGAATACCTTTGACAAAGAAAGGACTGGAAAAAGGCTGATGGTTTATTTGTTTCCTTCTCAGGTCACAGGAAGGGTCACTGTGTCCAAGGCAACATTGGCCCAATAGATGAAGAGCACTGGCCATTCAGTTTTGCTTACAATGGATCTCCTTCTAGGGCGGATCACAGCTCATTCAACAAGAAGCATTTCTACGTCTTGAGCGGAGCAAGCTGGTGCCTCTATCACACAGATCTGTAGAGCGGCAACTGGTCTTCAGCTAAGACGTTTATTAATCATTACTGCCTGGATCTGCTCACCTTGCAAGATCAAACCTTTGGCAGGAGTGTGTTCCACCCAGTAGAGGTAGTATCTTATCCTCTCAGTGGTCTGCTGTCCTAAGGATGTTTTGACAAAACTTTATATTCTTTGTGTGTCACACACACCCCGCTTCCTGTAGTAATAACGTTCGGGTAAACCATCTCCAGATGTCATTGCAGAGAGAGAGATCTTGAAACTGGCCCCTCCCAGTCTATATATACCTGGGACCTCCCACTTAACCCTTTAAGTGCCAGCCTACCTGCAGCATTTCCCACTCCCTGTTGCCAGACGATGTTCCACTATTTTACGCTACACATGTTCAACTGTCATTTTTGAAAGTATTTCCAGGGATTTCCTAGGAAAATGATATATTGTTTTTTTCAGCAGAGTCTGGGCTTTAGTATAATCAATTTTATTGGTTTTTAAACATTATACAAAAAAGGAAGGGAGAGGAGGAAAGTACAGGGGAAGGTAAAGGATAACGTGGGGGTACAAAAGGGAAAGGGGGAGGGAGGGGGCAAGGTCCACAGCACGGGAAGGGTTACAGCATGTGGGAACACAGGTTTCTCATAGCAATAAAAAGTACAAAACATTATTTCTGTCATACCAAACACATTCTCCAGACAGTGCTCTGTCTTATATGAAAGTGGGTCAACCAGGTGAAGGCGAAGCCCCAGAAGTGTCTGAGAGAAGATCATGGGGAATCCCCTGAACCAGTTGGGGCCTTAAATGGCCCATCTCGCCCGTGACAGCACCGGCTAGTTGGGAGAGATCAGGAGGTGTAGCCTTAGGCTTCTGGGACCCATTGCATCATAAGTGAAAAGAGTCCCCGAACATGCCGGGGCGAAGGGGTGAGTAGGCCTACGAGTGGGTCGGGGGAGTGGAATGTGCTAGGGGAGTCGAAGCACAGCAAAGGCAAAGGATAATGCGAAAACTAGAGTCAGGCAACCACTAGTGTTACACCTCGACTCATGAGGCCTGCAACAAGTATATGAGTTCCCTAAGGTATCAGGGCCGAGAGGTTCGAGTCAGGGTACGTTATCCACCCCGTCCAGGTCAGCAGGAAACGGTCTATGCGGTCTCTGTCTTTTGCAATTAGATCCTCCATGTATCGGATCCTCTCTAGCTCCTGGACCCACTCCATCAATGTAGGGGCCTCCTGCGATTTCCAATGTCTTGGGATGATGGCTCTCATAGCTGAAATGAAGTGTCGCAAGACACTTTTTTTGATGTCAGAAGTGGGCCCAGGAACAAGAGACAGCAGCGCTAGTTGGGGAGTGTTAGCTACCTTAGAGCCCGAGATCTGTTCATAAATAGAGAAGACCTGGTCCCACAGGGCCTTGATGGCTGGGCATTCCCACCAAATATGTGTCATGTTGCCCGTATCTTTCTGGCATCTCCAGCACTTCTCCGAGTAGGAGGCAGCGAATCGGTGTATGTCCGCTGGGCACCTGTACCATCTCGCAAGAACTTTATAATTTCTTTCTTGAGTGGCACAGGAGACCGACGCCCCCAGGGTACCCAGGTAAATCTTGGCGATCTCATCCCCTGACAGCTGTAGCCCTAGCTCCCTCTCCCATCTCTCAATGAACTTAGGGTGTGTGTGTTGGCTAGATCTGCGCAGAATAGAATATAGGTTCGATATTACGTGAGAGGGGGGACTATCCTGTGTGATCAGTGATTCAAGGTCTGTAGGCGAGCTTCTCGATATCTCCACCAGATTGTTAGTGTTTAAGAAGGTATGTAGCTGCCTGTGTAGCAACCAAGACACATGTCTGCCCCCTGCTTCCCGTCTCAAGTCCTCCAGTGTAGGCACCCCTCCCGGTTTTAATATTTGGCCTACTGTGATGTTGGTATGGGCCTCCCAGATCAGGAAGCGCCGAGAGAGTAGCCCCGGTTCAAAGGCAGGGTTGCCAAATATTGGTGTGAGGGGGCCCGGTCTATGGACCAGTTGGCGTTTACCCTGTAAGGGGTCCCAGACATCCAGAAAGTGCTTCATGAGAATGGGCAGGGAGCCTTTTTGCGTCCTGGAGAGGGGGCTAGCCCACGCGACTGAGGTGGGGTTAAACGGGGAGAGCGCCCCCTCCAGCTGGACCCATAATTTGTCCTTACCCCTACGTGTCCAATCTACTATTCTTTGCAGGATCGTCGCCGCGTGATATTCCTTGAGGTCTGGGAGGCCCACACCGCCCTCAGTTTTACTCCTTGATAGTGTGGACAATCGTATCCTTGGTTTGGTGACCCCCCAGACAAATTTGGAGAACGCTGATCTTAATTTACGGAAGAAGCTGTTTGGGAGATTTATCGGGATTGCTTGAAAAACATAAAGGAGCTTTGGGAGTATGTTCATTTTTAAACTATTGATCCGTCCAAACCAGGAAACCAGCTTCTTTACGTAAGAGCTCAGGTCCGCCAATGTTTTGGAGAGGATGGGAGCATAGTTTAGCTCGTATAGTCGGGTGAGGTCTGTTGGGATCTGCATGCCCAAGTATTTAATAGCATCGGCCCTCCACTTAAATGGGAAGCTACCCCTCAGTCGGTCGACCTCCTGCTGCGTAAGCGAAAGGTTGAGAGCCTCTGATTTCGAGTAATTTATTTTGAAGTTACTCAGAGTCTGGGCTTTAACATGAAATGTCTTGTTTGTATTTTTTAGGTGTATTCTCAATATTTTTGGGTGAAATATGTGAAAAAAAATAAAAAAAAAATAATTTTTTTACAATTTGTAGTGTTTTTTTGTAATAAAAAATGTAAGTTTGTCAATAAAATTTTACTGCGTGTGAAATCCCAATTTCTCCCGGTTACAGCGATACCACATATGTATAGGTAGACACCCTTTCCTGCCCAGGAGACTCCCCCAAACTGAAATAGCGCTTTAGGGGATTTTCAGAAAAAATACAACTGTGATATGCGCTATGCGCACCTTGCAGTTTTACCAGAAAAGCAACCCTTTACATTTGAAATACCCCCAACAAACTATATATTCTCTGGAAGTACACACCTCAAGCTTTCTAGGTGTACCAGGCTTGTTGATGTGCCCATAGTTTTCTGGAAGTAATTCCTCAATGTATTCTTTGGTTGCAAAGAGTTTCCCCAAAAAAAGGATAAAAAAGCAGAATCAAAGCCACATTTTCCTAAAAAAAACTATATACAAACAAGAAAAAACAAGTTTAATCTGAAAAAGCAACATTCCCCGAACAGAACAACACCCAACATGCATAGGTTCTGTCAAGGGAAGATTTGCCAAACACCCCAAAGTAAAGCATGTGCGTAACGGTAATTTTCCTTGAAAATTTCAGTTCTGCAGACAAAGTGCGCACCTTGCGATTTTTCAACCAAAACAACCCTTTACATTTGGAATATCCCCCATAAACCATATATTCCCTGAAAGTACACATGTTAAGCTTTCTAAGCGTACCCAGCTTGTTGTAGTGGGCTCATCTTTCTGGAATTAATTCCTCAAAGAATTCTTTGGTTGCGCAGGGTTTCCCTAAAAATGTATAAAAAAGCTGAATAAAAAACACCTTTTCCTAAAATATAAATATGCAAGCCAGAAAAAACAAGCTAAGTCTGAAAGCGCAAGGTCTCCCGAACAGAACAATACCCAACATGCAGAGGTACTATTAACCCTTTTAATTGCCAGCCTACTTGAGATTTTGTCACCCTCTGTTGACAGGTCATTTTTCCCCATTTTGCGCCATTTTTGCTGTAATTTTCAGGAAAATTATATTTATATTTTTTTGCAGCAGAGTTTAGGCTTTAACATGAAATGTCTTGTTTGTAAATTTTATTTTGTTTTTTACAATATTATTAAGTAAAAAAAAATAAATAAATAAAAACATTTTTAGAAAATTGCCTCCTTTATTTTAAATAAAAAATGTATTTTATTAAGGAAAAGCATATTGCATGTGAAAGCCGATTAGAACGGTACCACATATTTATCGGTAGCCCCCCGTTCCTGCCCAGGAGACCCCCATAACTGAAACAAGTAATCTATAACATTTACAAATAAAATACAACTACCATCCACACTACAAAGGGTTAAATCGAGAAAAAAAAATGACATAGGGTCCCCCCTCCCTGGGGGGGGGGGACCCCATTTTTTTGGGGGGGATTTTTAAGGGTTAAAAACCCTTAAAAATCCCCCCAAAAATTGACATGGGGTCCCCCTTACCCAAAGTAACCAGCAAGGGACCAGCCATGCAGGGCTTGTAGAAACAGGGCGCAGGGGCCAGCTTTTGTGGCCCCTGGCCCTGCAGGCTACAAGCCCGCATAGCCCGTGGGCCCGGGCTCTTCTGCCCCCCCCCGGGCTTTGGGGAGGCAGGTAATGGGGGTGCCAGCCCAGCCTTGTGAACTGGTATAGGGGTCATGGACCCCTTACCAGTTCACAATGGGTTAAATGTAAAAAAAACACACACACACACAAAAAGAAAAAATTATTATTTTTTTTTTTTAATACTTACCTCCCATCCATCCTGGAGCACTGTGTCCCTCGGCGATCACTGGCTTCTGCTCACCTGCTGGAAGCCTTTTATAGCTGCTGGATGACAGAACACAAAGGGTTAATTAAAAAAAAATGACATAGGGTCCCCCCTCCCAGGGAGGCGGACCCCATTTTTTTGGGGATTTTTAAGGGTTAAAAACCCTTAAAAAAAAAAAAAAAAAAAAATGACGTGGGGTCCCCCTTACCCAAAGTAACCAGCACGGGACCAGCTATGGGAGCTTGTAGGCACAGAGTGGGGGGGCCAGCTTTTGTGGCCCCCCCACCCTGCAGCCTACAAGCCCACATAGCCTATGTGGGCCCGGGCTCTTCTTCCCCCCCCTGGGCTTTGGGGAGGCAGGTAATGGGGGTGCCGGGGGTTAATGGCAAGTCACCCGCTAGGGCAGGTGACTTGCCACCCCCCCAGCCTTGTGAACTGGTACAGGGGTCTCATGGACCCCTTACCAGTTCACAAGGGGTTAAATGTTGAAAAAAAAAAAACACACATTAATAAAAAGTATTTTATTAAAAAAAAAAAAAATTTTACTGTACTTACTTCCGATTGCAAGCTCTTGTCCCTCGCCGCTCTGCTGACAGATGCCGGTGATCGGCATCCAGAGAAGGAGGAGGCAGGAGATCAGAGGATCTCCTGTCACCTCCTTCCAGGGCACCGATCACCGGCATCTGAGAAGCTGAGAAGGCTGAAGCCGGTGGGCTTCGGGGCCGGGATGACGTCATAAGCCCCGCCCCCAAGATGGCGGCCGCCATCGAGGATGAAAGGGGAGAGAGCCTCTCGGGCTCTCTCCTGAAGATCGGTAAGTCCTGGGGGGGGATCGGAGGCCCCCCAGGTGAAGAGGAGGGACAGTGGGAGCCAGCGCACATGCAGGTAAGTGAATGTCATTTTTTTTTTTTTTTTTTACAGTTAGCAGCTTCTGCGGCCTATTCCGGGGGCTCTCCTGGAGCCATCCGACCCCCCATGAGGGATCGGATGGCACCAAATTAAAGAGGAGACCCGGCCGGATCCAACAAGGGGTCAGGTGAGTATTTTTTATTTTTATTTTTTAAACCAGCAATGGGGAAAGTCAAGCACGTAACACCTACGGGCTTGGCACTTAAGGCCCAGCCAAGCCAGCACGTAGGTGTTACGTGCTTGGCAACAAAAGGGTTAATCGCCAGTGTTCTCTCTCTGCAAGATGCGTCAAGACAGAAGAAAGAGGTCTCCTGCTTGCAGGTAGCCGGGGTTACACCCCTGCACCCCCCCTGGTCTATTTCTGCCCAGTTCTTGTTTACTTGTATTTTGTAATTATCGGAAGCCTCCCAGCCTCAGCTGCTGACTGGGTAATGGTAGCTGGCACCTAGTGGTGCCTAGGAGCTTATCTCCTCCACTAGTCTCCATTATTGGGGCAGAGTGGTTATCCGGTTGGTGACCCGGATTTTGGGATGCCCCGTCCCGTTGTCCCCATATCTCTTCTCTCCTTCTCAGGGTCTCCCCTTTTTGGTGGGGAAGTCCGTTAGGGGGGAGGGGGGGGTTGAGGGGTCTTTTCTGCCTTTATGGGGATGAGGCTGGTGGGGTTGATGGTAGCCTCCTTCGAGGCAGTTCCCTTTGCTCAGTTTCACACTCGGACGCTTCAGATGCATCTGTTGGCGTCTTGGGACCGTTATCCACTTTCATTGGACCAACCCTTCCAGTTGTCCTCCCGGGTCCGGCAGTCTCTTCAGTGGTGGTTGGTTTCGAACAATCTCCTGAAGGGCAAGTCCTTTCTGACTCCTCTATGGGAGACTGTCACCACGGACGCCAGCCTTTTGGGTTGGGGGGGATTCTGGAAGGATCTTCAGTTCCAGGGGCAGTGGGGTCCTCGAGAGGCTCACTTGCCCATCAATGTTCTGGAGCTGAGAGCTATCCGTCTGGTTCTTTCTCTTCTGACTCACCATGTCCGGGGCCTTCCGGTTCAGGTGCGTTCAGACAACAGGACGGCGGTTGCCTACATCAATCATCAGGGAGGGACTCGCAGTCTGGGAGCTCTCAGAGAGGTTTCCCTGATTCTGACCTGGGCGGAGGCTCATGTTCCTTGCCTGTCGGCAGTTTACATTCCGGGGGTGGAAAACACGGAAGCGGACCTTCTAAGCAGATGCTCCTCCCGTCTGGGGGAATGGTCTCTCCATCCTCGGGTTTTTGAGGCTCTGTGTCTTCGGTGGGGAACACCGGAGGTGGACCTGTTTGCCTCTCGTCACAATTACAAACTTCCGACTTTTGTATCAATGTCTCAGGATCCTCTGGCTCTGGCGGTGGATGCCATGTCTCTGAGCTGGGGGAAACTGGGGTTCCTGTATCTGTTCCCTCCGATTCCCTTGCTAGGAAGAGTGTTAAGAAAGTTGATTCTGGAAAAGGTCCCCGCCATTCTCGTGGCTCCAAGGTGGCCAAGAAGAATGTGGTTCGCGGACGTCGTTCGGATGGCAGTGGATCAGTTCGAGTTTCCTCTGCGGCCGGATCTTCTCACTCAGGGTCGGCTGCGTTACCCCAACACTGGCTTTGACGGCTTGGCTGCTGAAACCTCCATCTTAAAGGAGGAGGGTCTTTCTGATTCAGTTATTAAGACTCTTATCTGTGCTCGAAAGAGGTCTTCCTCTGCTATCTATTATAGAACCTGGCGTTCTTACATCGATTGGTGTGAGGCTAGATCTTTGCCCTGCAGAGTCTTTTCTGTTTCCAGAATTCTGGATTTTCTTCAATCTGGATTGGATGCTGGTCTCCAGCTTAGTACCTTAAAGGGGCAGGTTTCTGCCTTGTCTATTTTCTTTCAGAAGGCTTTTGCGCTTCATCCGTTGGTCAAGACTTTTTTCCAGGGGGTTACGCATCTGCGGCCTCCTAGGAAGGCGTTGCTACCTGTTTGGGATCTGAATTTGGTTCTGTCTGCTCTTCAGGCTCCTCCTTTTGAGCCTTTGTCGGATATTGCTCTTTCCACTTTGACTCAGAAGGTAGTCTTTCTTGTGGCTGTCACTTCGGTTCGGCATGTCTCTGAGTTGGCGGCCTTGTCCATTCAGGCGCCCTACCTTGAGAAACATCAAGATAAGGTGGTATTTCGGTTCAAATCGAATTTTCTTCCTAAGGTTGTTTCTGCATTCCATCTGAATCAGGACATTGTTCTTCCCTCCTTGTGTCCTAAACCCAAGAATGACCAGGAGAAGGTTTTGCACTGTTTGGATGTTGTTCGCTGTGTTCATTTTTATTTGCGTGCTACGTCTTCTTTCCGTAAGACTGATGCCTTTTTCGTTCTACCGTGTGGGCCTAGGAAGGGTTTGGCCCCAGCTAAATCTTCCATTAGTAAATGGATTCGTCAAGCCATTATTGGCGCCTATACGGCTAAGGGAAAAGTTCTTCCCTTCCGTATCACTGCTCATTCTACTAGTGCTATTGGTGCGTCCTGGGCTTTTCAGCACCAGGCTTCTGTTGAACAAGTTTGTAAGGCGGCTACTTGGTCTTCGGTTCATACTTTTACAAAGTTTTACAAGGTTGATGTGCGAGCCTCAGCGGATGCTGTGTTTGGCCGCAAGGTTCTGCAAACTGCAGTGGTTTGAGTTATGCTTCATCTTCCTGCTGGATACCCACCCTTTAGGGACACTGCTTTTGGATGTCCCGAACGTTATTACTACAGGAAGCGGGGTGTGTGTGACACACAAAGAATAATACCATTTTGGGAATACTCACCAGTAAAATGGTTATTATTGGTGTGTCACACACACCCCGCTTCACCCGCCCTTTTTAGTATCCTGGTTTTCTCTATTTGGTGAAGCTATAAATTTATTGAGGGTTAATTTTTCTGGTACCTTGTCTTACTGCTTTTCAATTACACTGGGGATTAAGTGGGAGGTCCCAGGTATATATAGACTGGGAGGGGCCAGTTTCAAGATCTCTCTCTCTCTGCAATGACATCTGGAGATGGTTTACCTGAACGTTATTACTACAGGAAGCGGGGTGTGTGTGACACACCAATAATAACCATTTTACTGGTGAGTATTCACAAAATGGTATTTTACCTGGTAACTTCTTTTGTTAACATTCAAAAGGGAAGCATACAGGCTTTCCTCCCTCAGGCTACATATGTTATGTTGCTGATTTACCAGTTGGTGCTTTCTTTTTTTTTTTTTTCAGATCTCTTAAACTACTTGTGTCAGAAGGAGCTAAAGCTTTTGTGTATTCTGGTGGTCATGTGTTCCTACCTAGAGGCGGAGCCTTAATATCTCGGTGGTATGTTTCCCTTTCAATTGTTTAGAAAAGTTACCAGGTAACTCTCACTTGCAGGATAAAATTAATTTCCTGTCTGGGGTGAAGGGCCTCGCTAAGTGTCTGCTGCATTTGTCTGAGAATTTGTAGTAGAACCTGGCTTTACATCTATCCTTATGTTTTCTAAAGGCCTGGTCATCCCCCAGCTTTTGTGTTTTTATGGATTCTCAGGCCTGTTGGCAGATATATATATATATATATATCCCTATAGTTTTCCACAGATGGCAACAGTACCTGCATTCGACTAGTGTGCAAGCTATTGTGTTCTTTGATTCTTCTTCTGTGGTCCCATGGACCCAGCCAGTCCCTAAAGTTCTGCCCATAGGCCCCAGGTGGGGCCAGAGCCATTTTTTGTTCAGGTGGCGGGTTGCAGCAGTGAACTGTGGCCGCCTGGAGCGCTCCAGGTGCCTTTCCCCGACCCCTAACTAGATTCCAGGGCTGAGATGGCAAGAAGGCGGAGTCAGTGTTTCCGGCCTGTGCAGTAGTGAACGCAGCGGCGCGAATGGAGGTACCCGGCGGTGGTGACTGTTTTTTTTTCCTTTGACAACGGCTAGGGGCAGAGCATCAGGGATGACTTCCTGTTGGAGATCAGGCAAGGGAAAGAAACAGGCAGCGGGTGTGGTAGATTTAGCTGCACTTTTGGCTGGGCTCTTTTCGAAACAAGCCAGCCAGCCAGCAGCAGCTTCGGCTGGAACGACCACACAGCCGCCCCGCCTACCACCGCTTATGGTTCTATGGCAGCTCCAATGCTGGATTCTGCATCGCTTTGTCATAAGGCTGTAAAAAAGAGCTCCACCTTGCCACTGGTGAGTTCATTTTTTAAAATTGGGTCCCTTTTAACTTTGTCAGTGGAGCTTTTAGTAATTGGGGTTTGTGCTTGTATTTTTCACCCAAAGCCCAACAGTGGTAGATCCTGTCCTGTATGTGGTGCTGTTTTACCATCTATATGGAACAAATCTCTCTGCCAGAAATGTACTAGAAAAATCATCAGTCATGAATCATCCACCTTTATGTTGGATATTTAATTAAAAATCTCTCAGATTCCGCTGCAACAAATGGTGTCTTTTTCACAGAATACAACTCAGCCACTGATGCAAACAGTGATGCAGTTTCCTCCATATTCCATAATCCCCGTTGGCCAGTTGGTTCAGATTTTAGACCTGGTAGTGCTTCAGAAGATGAAGAGGTTCCTTCTCATTCAGAACTACTCACTTCACCCAGGTTTTCTGGAGGAGATACCCAAGACTTGTTACAAGATATCTGACAACTTGGGTTTGTTGGAGGAAGTGATGGGGGCTTATATGAAGATCTCAGGGTTCCAAAAGGTCATTTTTTTCTGGTTCATGAGACTGTGAAGGAATCTACAGAGAGATTTTATGGAAGAACGAAAAACCACAATTGGATGCAAAAAACAGTGAAGGGAGTATAATAAAACGCTAGTGCAGTGGTACTCAACTGGCGGACCGGGGTCCGAATGCGGACCTCGGTGCCAAATTTCTGGCCCCCTGCCCTGACAGCCCTGCACTTAGTTGCTTCTGTGTTGCCATGCACAGCGCTGCCCTGTTACAGATTGGCGATGTAGTTGTTTGTCTCCCTGCACCTAGCATTGCAATATGAAGTACTGCATGGACAAGAAGTGGCATTGCAATGTATAATCCACCCCAACCCACCCCAATGCACTGATTTCTATCTATCCAGCCCCCCTGACAGCGCCCTGTCTGGACCTTCGCCTCTCACCAGATGCCTGTAAATGGACCTTTACAAGAAGTGGTTGAGTACCCCTGCGCTAGTGCATATTACAAGATCAGTAGTAACATACAATAGATATATATTTTGCTGAAGTTACATAGGAAAGCTGATAGCATGAATATTGACCACTAGATGGTGCTGTTGTGATCTCCAGCAGCAAGATATAGTTCTAAGCTGTACACTTATAAAGTACTAACATGATAAAGCAGTAAAAGGCAGTTAGAAATATTCAAACATAAGATTAGTCAGAATGGCCCATATAGCCCCCGACACCTTTCAGCATTTACAGAAAAAACATCAAAATAACAGTCGTAAGGAGATCAAAATGAAACAAGTGCGCTTTCCTTTTGAGAAAAGTGTCCAAACCAAATCGTTGATGGTTCTTTACTGCCCACCTGGTGGCACTGCCTGTAAGCTTGTTTGATCTCTTTACAATTGTTATTTTGCTCTTTTTTCTGTAAATCACTGTGAAGGAATCTGTCACCCCAGAATGGCTTTCTCAGTTGAAGGCTCATCTGGAGGCTGGGTCTCCACCATGGACAGTTATAGATTCTTTACCTATGATTGAGAGAGGGGTTTTCTTCCTAACAGATGCCTCCACAGAACTCGTCAAACTAACAGCGAGAGTTACGGGCCTGGTAACATGGAATGTCCAGACTTTGCGCAGTGCCTTTTGGGTCGCAATTAGAAAAGTTATTAGAGAGATTGGCAGACAATAAAAAAGTGTTCCCTGAAAAGCTGAAACCCAAGATGCCTAGACATTCTTTTCGTAAAGCAAAAGGGACCAGTACACATAGAGGTAGGTAGAAAAGGTCAGCTCTACCTTGTGTATTGTAGATCTTGACACAAACTAATGAGGACATCCCAGCACCGGCTAAGAGTGCGCCACTCACTGTACAGGTTGTACATTCCTTGATTAATGCAACTTGAATCATTAGTAGGCTTTTGGATAACATCGCTGACTTCTCAAGTTAATTATAAACAACTGCTTTTAGAAAAGCAATGTGCCAGTTTGGTCAAACTTTGGTAGGGAATTGATAAGGAAATACAGGTTATGTAATAATAAAGACAGCCGCAAAAGCAGTCAGTCAGGTGATAAATGTATACAATGTATTGTATTCAAAGATGAGTTTTTACAGCTGAAGGCTCACTACTTCTAGCTAGAAATAAGAGATGATCGTACAGAGCTATGAGGCAAGTTTGACTGAAAGACTTGGCTTCTTCATGTGTGTCACAAGATGGCCACTGCCATGCATGTTTACAAGTGCAGAATCTGCCTGCTATTCCAAACATCTGCATGGTGTTAATATCTCTCAATAAGCTTATATCACTGATTGCCACAGATGGGCTTTAGTGGAGCAATTTACTAAGTTTTAATATTTTGACCAGAGATCTGCTTTAATTCTTCATTTAGAGCAATTAGAGAAATCACTATGATTTTAAGATTTATTAAAGCCGACCAACCCATGCGAACTGGAGGGGCATCCAGAATGATGGTCTCCCCATACATAGAATGCCCATAATCCTTACCTTTAGCCTCCATCCTCGCCAGGACTGCGATTAGACACCGCCAGCGTTCACGTGGGTAGTTCCAGCTGCTGGATTGAGGCTAAAGGTAAGAATTACGAGCGTTCTTGGGGGTTATGTCCCCCCCCCAAACTGTTTTATAGTGGCGGTACCAACACCCACTCCCGCACAGGTGTTGGTCCACTATAAAACCTGACAATAGCAATTACAGTAATCATTGGATAAATAGTGTGAATAACACTAATGGGAACAGCAAAAATAAATGGTAAAATGAAAGAAATGGATACATATGTGTTCATCCGGCTGCTAGTGAGTCCTACAAGGGAGGGCTGGTTTGGTGTCTTTTTAGTGATATACAAATAGTATTTTTATATCTGCTTAGCAAATT
The DNA here is from genome assembly GCA_027917425.1 of Gastrophryne carolinensis. Taxonomy (NCBI): domain Eukaryota; kingdom Metazoa; phylum Chordata; class Amphibia; order Anura; family Microhylidae; genus Gastrophryne; species Gastrophryne carolinensis. Next base: position 72,195,889 of record CM051238.1, read on the forward strand.
CAAAGAGAATTGTTGAGCCCAGGAGTCTGCCCAATCACTCTGGCAGGTTATCAGTGATAAACTCACTGCTTTATGGATCTCTTGATGTAACACATGCATTTGTGATATGTTCCTAGGTCACAGAGGGGTTTATTACCAGATGGGAGGAGAATGCAATGGTGGGGATCAGGGTAATTGGAGAAGTGACACACACAGGTATTGAGACAGGGAAAACCGCAATGATGTCATTCCATCCTACAACTATTACCTCCCATTTCTATGGGTTTATATGTACATATATGCCTCAAAGGAGTCAACAGTACCTATCATAATTTCCTATTTTGAGGCACAATTTTCCCTGGACAGGAAGTGATATAAATAGAGTCACAAACAGAAATAAAGATACACTATTTTGGCAAAACTAAAAAGTTCTGCCTGGAGCTCTACTTTAATACAGACAGTGGCACAGTCACTAGGGGACACTTCCAGAGTGATAAAAATATCCCGGGACTTTTGTCTGTCCCTTGAAACCAGAAGGAGAAGTTTAGATGGTTTCTTTTTCTGCAGAAAGTCGCCTACGCCAGAACTGGGAAGTCCCCATTGCGCATCAGTTGACATTCACTTTCATGATCAGCAAAGCAAACAATAGAACAAACAATAGAAGTTGTGGCCTTGCTGTGTGTGTGTGTGTGTTAAAGGAGAACTCCACTGAAAGGTCAGCATCCAATCCATACAGGAAATGTATACAGAAGTTACAATATGGACATTAAAGTCATTGTGGAAAAGGAAATTTGACAATGTTCCACAATTCTAATTTCATATTTGGTGGATCTGCCCAGTAATATAAAAAGTAGAAAGTAAGGTACGGGGGGGATTTGCTGGCTGAGGTCTCAGGACACAAATGCAGCTCTTACTTTATTCAGTAGCACCAGCCTCAGTATGGCAGTATAGGAAATTATTGAAATTATTAATTATTGATAGGAAAAGGAAAGTCCAGGAAAAAAAAAATAAAAACATTAATACTCACCTTTTCTCATTGCAGCCTTTTCCATTCAAGTCCAATTAAATGAAAAACGCACTGGCTTCCAAGAACTAGTTACACAGCCAAACCCACGCACATGCCTTTAGCGCAATGCTGGAAGTATTTGGCTGTAACAGGGGTGAGACTTGGGGCTTTATTCATCAAGGGATAGCGACAGGTAGTGCCTTGTAAGCGACAGACAGCGGCTGGTGAACGCCGGCCACGGCACGCAATACCACATTTATGAGGGTGATTCTGGTGAGCGACTCCTACAGCGACACGTAGCAACCAATTCATCATCACAGACAGCTCAACGGATCCCGGTGGCGCTCTGGCTTTCAGAGCGCCTGGTTTTACCTGTCGCTCTCCCATACATTTTTTTTTTGTTTTGTATCAAATCATTGTGTGACCTCTCCTGGCCTATTTAAATACATTTTTGAAAACCTTTTTGATTTTTTTATGCAGAATTGTCATTACAGGCCTGGTATTAAAGTGTTGATGTCACAATGTAAAAACAATGTAATTCCATATGTTTTTGCTTTGTTACTGGTGGATATGTGTTCAAAAACGGACTTTAATCACACAGCCTCTGGCACTCTGGGCTACAGCGACACAATTTTAAGCGCCGGCGCTGTGTGAGGCTGTTTTTTCGATGAATATGGTTTGAGTCGCTCACACTGACCATTCGATACCGTTCGCTCCCATATAGTGCTGTACTGGTGTAATAGCGACTCACACATCAAATTCATCAATGCCGGCAATGTTACTACAGCGACTGAGACGCTCTGTAATAGCGACTCACGACCAATCAGAGCGACTACTAGCAGACGCTCTTAGCGCCGCTGTACAGACGCTCATCTGCCGGTAAATCGCACTAGTAATGAATCAGTCTGCACGTGAGTACCTAAACAGAGTTTCAAGCCACCACATGGAGAGACCCATGTAAAGGACAAGTCCACTTTCAGTTGAATTTCTGTTGCCAATAGCAACTGATTGCCGATAGTTGCAGAAAAAAATTGCTGCTGGGCATGTGTAATGTTGAGTGAGCTGCCAAGGAGAAAGTCTTGAATTTACCTTGAATTTATCACATGCCTCATTCTGAAATAAATGAATTAGGGGCTGTGTAGCTCAGGCTGAACCCCAGCCTCATCAGGGATGGCTAAGTGATCTTATCAAGTCCACTACCCTTTAAAACATGGACAGTTCCGCTGGTATCTGGTGCCTAGTCGCCTTGGTAAAATGCTCCCAGGGCAATCTAGTGCATGCTTCAGGGGTTGTAATGTGGTAATTTTCTGCGCATCTGGTGGACGTGTCCCATGCTGACCCGTTTTTGGTCCCAGGTTTACAGGATAGCCAGTAAAATGTTCCGGACAAATATCAGGAAGGATCCTTGGGTGGCTCTCCTTCATCGCAGATCTCCAGAACTTACCAAAAAGCAGAATAAGCTATTTACTTATCTGCTCTTGGCGGCTAAGCAAACCATTGCTAGAGCCTGGAGGAAACAGATTGTCCCGCTGTCGGAGGTTTCATCCAGGATGAATGGATTTCTGGTCAATGAGAGACTCTCAAGCATTCTAGCTTCATGATAAGTTCCTCTCCATTTGGGAGCCCTGGACACAATATATATGGCCTAATAGGCCACCAGGAATGCTTAATTAGGTGACTGGTATGGGTTGGGTTGCGAGGACCCCACTCCCCTCATACCCTCCTACCTTGTCCCCCCCTTCCCTCTCCCTTACTGCTCTCTCTCTTAATTATTCTGGGTCTATCCCCTCACCTTCTGGGTCTTTTTCCTTGTTTGTTTCTTTGTTGTTCCCCCCTCTTTTTTGTCTCCTGTTTCTTACTCTGCGGCTCGCCTCTCGCCAGTATCCCGGGCCATAGGCCACGGTCGCGGGTCCGCTCTGTGGCAGTTGGCGTGCCCGGGTGTGGTGTGGTTCGGGGTGGGTGGCGGGGGGGGGAGGCAGTGGAGAGACGCTAATAAGGCCTGCTTGGGGCTGCCGTCCCCCGGCGCGGGAGATGATATAATCGAGGACACAACACTGACTGATCTCATACACCAATTGTTTATTCATGTCTTAAACATGTTGTAACTGCATTGTCATTTATTTCTTAGATGATCCGATTTGCTATGTCCTGTACTTTCTTGTCAAATTAAGGTAAATTGTTATTGTCATTGTAATGCTCGCCTCCCCTGCGCGGGACGGTCTTCTGTTTGGCCGACCACTACACTTCTATCACCTTCCTTTTTCCTCTAAAATAAATAAAAATATTGGAAAAAAAAAAAAAACATGGACAGTGACTGTAAAAATAGAGACCAAATAACTTCTTATATTAAAAGATAAGAATCAATGTCAATGGAATTTTTGAAAGTCTATATTTTTTTTGTGCCAAACGATGTACGACAGTGAAAGCCACTTTGCTGCGCTATCTTTTCGGCACTGCACAGTGTATTTATGATTTTTTTTCCACCCTGAAAAGATTGGCGCTGTATTTTTATGGCGCTGGTGGGCATTTCATTATTACAGTTACAAGAAATCACTACTGGGGACAAACTTTACAGTGCGTTTTGGCTGCGTTTTACTTGTTGGTGTACAACTTACACATTGGTAAGCAAAAGAAGCCATGACAAATGATTTTACAAGGGATAAAAATGACATTTGGCGACATCTAGGTCCTGCGTTTCCATTATTGACAAGTCCCAATGCAGGTTCTGTACAAATAATGTGTTTAATTACATTAATTAATTATAAGCATTAAACGCTTCAATACAGTTCTGCCCTCTTAACCTACAGCGCCGCTAGAAACTGGCACTGCTTTAAACAGAGGGTCTGGCGCTGCAACCATTTATCTAATCTAGTGATAAATTAGAAGCAGACTGGCGGCCACATCGGCACTGCTTGTTTTTGGTTTCTTAAATTGCACACTGAGTGCAAGGTGGCGCTGACACTTCATAAATTAGGCTCAGAGCCTCTGACACAAACATGGGATAATAAGAACACTTAGAGGCCGATTCATTAATAGCGGCAGGTAGCGACAGTTGAGCGACTGTAGCGGCATTTTCAAAGCGCCCGCTAGTAGTCGCTGTGCTTGACCGTTGTTCGGTAGTTGATAGTGACTCAGTCGGTTTGCCGTAATGTTGAATATTGGGTGAGGAGTCGCTATTTGACAGGTTCCGCGCTGTATGGGAGCGCAGAATAGCGACTGGTCAGAGCGACTGGCTCCTACCATATTCATTAACAAATCACGCTCGAAAAATTATTGCGCTGTAAAATGCATGTTTAAACCCCAGAGCGCTGGTGGCGATGGGTTAAAAGTAGTTTTTTAACCCCCAAACAACCATATTTTTGGAAACCAAAAAAAACAAGTTTTTTAAATAAGTTAGTAATATTAATACATTAATATCAGACCTGTAATATCAATTCTGTACAATTTTTTTTTTCCTTTAAAAAAATTATCAAAAATGGCAGAAGCGGTCACAGAATTTTTCACATTTAAAAAAAAAAAAAAATTAATAACAATGAATTATTAATATTTAAAGATTTTTCCATTGAAATGCATTGGAGAGCGCCAGGTAGCGAGAGGTCATACCTGTCGCTGTTCAAGGTCGGACGCTGGCGCTGTGGGCTGAGGCTGGAATGATGATGAATGAGTCGCTATATGGCGCTATCTCAGTCGCTAAGCAGGATTGGCTTGATAATTGTGTGATTGTGGTGGGGAGTCGGCGTTCTCGTGGCGGGGCCTGTCATTACCGGCCGCTCACCAGTCGCTACCTGTCGCTATTCCTTCATAAATAAGGGTCTTAGTTAAAGAGAACCAAAACCCACCCTGGAGTCTATGAGACTCCAGGGCAGGCATACTCATCCCCCCCTGCTGTGTGAAACCACCCAGGTTGCCCGAAAATTCACCTTCATTCCCGGTCCAACAGCGCATGCGCGAGCAGCGGCCTCATCCCCGCTATCGCTTTAGCAGGGTGCATGGCAGAGATTTATTAATGACTGGCGTGGGCACGCTCCCTCTTAGAGGGTAGCGGGGAATGCGGCTGCCAGCTTGTTAGGATCCGCTCACATTAGACGAGCTCCTGGATGAAGAGGCCCGAGCGAGCTGATTGGACGAGCAGCCGTGCATGTGTCATATGATCAGGAAGAGGTCAATTTGGGGTGACCTGGGGGGTTTCACACATCGGGGCACCCCCAATCAGGGTGACCCGGGGGCAAGGACCAAAACCCAAGATAGTCAAAGTTGACTTTAACCATTAGTTTGGCGAGTCCCTGTAATTCTAGACTGTGTAAGTAACTGTAAACTGTTTATCTAAATATATCTGACTTTTTTATATCAGTTGATAGACCAGCAATGTCAGCAAATCCGGCTTTGTTTCATTTTACAGAGCTCTATGTCCAGTCACCAGCAGCTGCACAAATGATGACAAAGCAGACAATGATTTATCCCTAGTGATGCTCTGATCAGTTCAGGATTCAGATGCTCCCAAACCTACTTAGAGGAACTGAGTTACACATGTAAACTTCCTAGACAACTCCCTCACAGCTCCACTTGCCACAAGTCCAGAGCAGGCAACCTAGTACTTGCCCTTCCAACGCCAGTGCACCAATCTGCACACCTGCCATCATGTGACACAAAGTGAAATCCTTCCACTATCAAATTACTTTATTCTGTTATAGAAAATATCTTATGTTCAAAGGAATAATTGGGATTCTTCTTCTATTCTAAAAATGTATTATGTATTGTATTATATTATGTATTACTTATTGTGTATTAAGTATGTAAAAATGTATATATTAAAGATGACGTTTAGCTTCATATAGAGAAAGTGGTCATATACCCATATGTAAACCACTTCCTCATTCACGAGTGGCTGGTAATCACATGACTGCCGCTGACCAGTCTGTATTTTGCAGCGAACATCAAACCTGAATGGTTTCCATTGGTCACCTGATTAACTGCCTTTGGTGCCATACACCATGAATAAGGAAGTGGTGACATGAGTCTAGTGCTGCTTTAAAGCAGATGGAAACCCAATTCTGGGTCCACCATTCAGTGTTTGGCCCCCCTCCCCAGCTGAGCAGACCGGCCACTGCTGTTGCCTCGTCGATGGCCCAGTTTTCAAAGAAAACCAAGCTTTTCCACTGCTGAAGCCACTCCTTCTAGCAATATTGAGAGAGCCTTTTGGCTCTCTCAAAGTTGTTGCTGGCCGCATCCCCGAAACACTATTCGAGCCATTCAGAAAGCCACCTGTGCGGCTGCAGAGATGCCAGGGATGTGGCACAGATCACGTAGCGGGACCCCCCCCCCCCCGGGATCAGGTAATATCACTGGCGCCCCGGGGGGGGGGTTCACACAGCGAAGCATCTGGTGTAAGACCGGCTAGCGGCCGGTTCAGGGATCTTTTAGAATTTAAAGTTGAATTTTACCTTTAACCTGAATCCAAACAGCAACACATCCGTTTGACTTTACCATATAGCATGTTATCCAACAAACTTTTAGAGGAAGTTTTGATCTGAACAATGAGTGTTACACCAGAAAACATTATATATTGTGTGAATTCCGTTCTTTCAGCTGTTATGCCATTATGCTTTGTCATATACCTGAGGTTGGCAGCTGGTGTCTGGGGGAACTTGGCATCCATTGGGACCTCCCCAGAACTAGCGGCTGGGAAGAGACCCAGCAGAACAAGCTGGAGAGTCAGGAGTGGGGAGGATGAGGAATCCTGCTGGAAGCAGACAGGGCAGATCGGATCAGACCACAGTGCAGGTGCAGAAGTGTGGAGACACTGAGAGTGCAGTGCCACTGGTACACCTGATTGTGGTACTGCAGGAGACCCCAGGTGAGAGACAGAACGTAATGTCCTGGAGCCGGAGGAACTAGTCAGAGGCAGAGCGGGGTCGTTAGTAGTAACAGGGTTCAGAGCAGGAATCAGGAGCAAGGATCAGGAAGGCTGACATCAAGACAAGAAAATATTTTGCCATTTTTCCTTAGGCCTGGGACATGTTTGTGTGCAGTGAATAACAGATGCATTGAGACACCCAATCACCTATGTGGGTGCGCCTGCATGCACCTAACTGGCAAGCAAAAATAATGAACACACATACTCAGGATGGCTATTTAGACCCCAAATCTAGGTTGAAAATGACTAATGGACAGGGGGCATATCTGTAGGTTGTGAGACTGCACTGGGCCTCATCATTGTTGCTCCTCCACCTTATTTATCAGATTTGTTCTCATTATAAAAAAAATAAATGGAAAAAGTTGCATCATTTGTCGCAGCAGTTTTAGTTTTTAGTTGTATTCAGTGGAGTTAGAATAATGGCCCCGTATGAGCCATGACAGGGCCCTATTTAATGTTCACACTTGGGCCCCCTCACATTTCGTTAGGCCTCTGCAATTAGAGGATGCAGAAGAGGCGATCACATGACATGCCACATGCTTGACTTGCGGTTGCTGCTAGAACTTGCTTTTACAAAAAGAGAAGCAACAAGTGAAAGTGGCCAGAGAAAGGAAGATGTGATCAGCATGAAAGAGGACATCCTAAACAGTGCTGTGATCTCTTCTGTACTAACCTTTCTACTGCAAATCTCTGGATGATTTCCATCATTAGCCAGTCAGTAGGTAACATATAACAAACCTCAAAACCTGTTCATTAGAAGGAAGTAACGGTGGATGTCATAGCGGGGAGGGGAGCCCTGTCATTTACCTGGACCTGCATGTAGGGAAGCACATACAGCTGTGATGGAGACCAGGAGTAATAGCCCAGAGCAGAGGAAGGAAGGCTTTTATAGTTTTGAGGTGGGGCCTCTTTGGAATCTCCCCCATGTGACTTTTACATCACTGGAGACGGGGAAATGGAGGGAGATACCCCAGAAAATCTACCTTCACTTGCCTGCCCAACAGTGATGTATTTAGTCATATGGGGGAGGGGGGATCCACAGAGGCTCTGCCTCTGACCTATAAACGACTCCTTCCCTATTTCTGAGCCATTACTCATAGCTGAGAGCTAAAATTGAACAAGGGGGTTGATCTAGATATGCCGCAAGAGACATTGAAGACCCCAGCGATGGGCCGGGATAAGCTCCTGGAGGAGGACCCTAGCCTCTAGGTGAAAGAAATTTACAGACACTGAGCACTTAGTATTTAATGCAATAGTTAAAAAAAATCAATACAGGATTGTTTCAATGAAAAAATTGTGCCAGCATTTGCCGCGTGGCTTTTTGCGTTGAAAAAAAAATCACAACCCTCTAGCTGATATGGGAGTGAAATGAATATATGTTAATTAGGTTTGGTTGTAGCACACTGTAATAAGTAGCTTCAAATCAGATGGAAGAGAAGGCAAAAGACCAGGGAGATCTGGGTTCAACCACCTCAATCGTGTCCTCTGCTTGTTAGACACCAATACATGAGATATAAATAGGAGCAGTGAGGTAATGAACACCATAAAAAATGTTATGCATGATAATTCATGATTTTAATGCTTATAAATCGTGAAATACAGACGTGTAAGCTATATACAATAGGATATATAGGTTCTATGATAGCCAAATACATATGCAGCATAAGGAAGGCATCATACACATAGGGCAAATAAAGAATAACAGAACTAAATACAACAGCAGATAATCATTGAAGCAAGATTGGCCCTATTTGTGCTGTCCATCAGACACAAAAAATCAAGTGCATAACAAGATAAACAAGAAAACCAGTTCTGATGCTTACAGGCTGACCGCAGGTCGTTAGAATCCCTCAACGTTTCGATCTGCTATGAGACCTTTGTCAAGAGGAAAAAGCTTTTTCCTCTTGACAAAGGTCTCATAGCAGATCGAAACGTTGAAGGACAGCACAAATAGGGCCAATCTTGCTTCAATGATTATCTGCTGTTGTATTTAGTTCTGTTATTCTTTATTTGCCCTATGTGTATGATGCCTTCCTTATGCTGCATATGTATTTGGCTATCATAGAACCTATATATCCTATTGTATATAGCTTACACGTCTGTATTTCACGATTTATAAGCATTAAAATCATGAATTATCATGCATAACATTCTTTATGGTGTTCATTACCTCACTGCTCCTATTTATATCTCAGTGAAATGAATATATGTCAGATAAAAAAAATGTTGCATGCAAGCTCAGTACCACCTCTCTCTCTCATGTGTAAACTTTTTGGGTGGTTCTCCGAGACCTGAAAACAGAGAATAAAACGTTCATGGTCATAATGTAGCCCCATCCCCCCCTTTAGGAATAAATGATCAATTATTACTCAGACCTGACATTATAAATAAAATAGATTGCTTATTGTGACATTGTTATTATGAGAAAAAGGACCCTTCAAGTGCTCCTTAATTAGGGACCTAAAAGCTCAAGAGGGAAGTGGCTCGAGCAGTTACTGTACATGCAAATATTTAGCTTTCACAAGAGCTCTGCTTTTTAATAGTCTGAATATAATGCAACAGTAACTATAGTCTCCTGAACATCGCACACAGATCCAGTAATGACTCCAGGGGCAAAGAACCGCATCTACAACACTACTTGGCATATTTGTATTTAAACACCTTTTTCTGTATTTTTATTGTTTTTTTTTACAAAATTACTTTCTACTTAAAGCGGACCAAAACCCACTGAACTTGTGATGTACATTTGACCAAAGCCCCTGCCGATACTCTCTTCTTAGGGTGTAGAACTAGAAATGGATATTTTCGCTTATCAAATCACCCTGAAACACTGATTTTTGCTGTCCCTCTTTGTAAGATGGCAGGTGATTAGTAATTTCACAAGTGGGGCAATGACATCATTGTCACACACAGCAATGGAAATGAATGGGGGAGGCGGAGCTTTAAAGCTAAACCAGGTGGAATTATCTGGGATTAGAATGAAGCAAAAGCAGTAAAAATTGGCATAAGTTAATATTCGTGGGAGAGCAATTCAGGGATGCTAGTACAAATGCTGAGTAACAAAAAAATAATATATATATATATATATATATATACAAAAATTTGCATATGTGTTAAAATATGCACATAAAAGAAAAAGGTAATAAAAATGCCTGCTCACCAAGAATATGAACAAACAAAATGAAACATAATTGCCAGCAAAGGGTTAAAGCAATCCCACACCCCAGGATCACTAAATCGCAGGCCAACCTCTTGCTGCTCATGACAGGGACAGGGTATCCCAGTTAGTGAATTCCTGGCATAGCCCCCCACAAGCCTCTTTTCTTTGAGTTCTGTGTGTACATGGCTCACTTTTCTCCTCTGGTAGGTCTTGGGGTACAGACAGGGTGTATGGTTACCAATCACAACAGATTGCAGGCAGTGAAACCTGCTTCCATAAAACACATATTTTCTAGCATAAGTAAAAAAATAAATACTAAAGCAGCTCAGCACCTTGGGGACATCATTTTGGCACACCAAAAAATACACTTTACAAATATCAATTGAAAGTGGATTTTCCCTTTAATCATCCGGCCAGAGCGGGGCAAAAACTTGGTTGGTCCACTTTAAGACTCCGAGCAGAGCAGTAAGGATCCGCTTGTGGTCTCCCTGCAATTGCTGTAAATGCGCTATCCATAGTAACCTATGGGCCCTTTCAAACAGGTGTTTAACAAAAGTCCTTCAGGTTGTAGCGCTTACAGTCCATTTAGTGCGATTGCTTGCAAACCGCTATGCACCCATATGTGTTTATTCCCTCAGCAAATTACCAAGAAGGGAGTAGGTTCTCTTTAAGCCATGATCCCTATGGGACATGATCTCCTTTGGCACCCATATCACCTCCCATCAGCCTCCTGGGAATTTGACTCAGGTGTTGTTCTCTCCCAGGTGGGGTATGCTGATTTGGGATGCCACACTATTCGTATGGGGACCTTCCCATGGGACACAAGCCGCTCAGCCAATCTGTGTTGTGATCCATTTAGTGGTGATCTCAAGTGTGATTGCTGCACCCTTAAGTGACTTCCTCTGCAAATCTCAAGGTTGCCAAGAAGGGAGTAGGTTCTCCTTATCTCTATGGGGCATGGCCTCCCCTTGGCACCCCTATCACCTGCTATAAGCCCCCTGGATAGACTTAAAGTGGACCAACACCCAGGATTTTGACTATCCTGGGTGTTGGTCCACTTAGGTGGGGCACCCCGATCGGGGGTGCCCCGCTGTCTGAAACCCCCCCGATCGCCGCAAAAACTCACCTCTCCCCGCTCCCACGTGACCTCGTCCGGCCAATGACAGCGCTCAGAGCAGCTCTGGTATGCGCGTCCAAAGCTGCTTGGACGCGCATACCAGAGCGCTGTCATTGGCTGCGTCTCTCGCTTCCCTCTAACAGGGAGCGCTCCTGCGCCGGCCATTCACAAAACGGCCGGCGCGGGAGCGCGCCCTGCTAGAGGGAAGCGAGAGACGCGGCCGCGTCTCGCGCATGCGCCGTTGGATCGCCGGTAAGGTGAGGATTGTGGGCCTCCTGGGGGGTTCCTCCCCACGGGACATCCCGATTTCGGATGCCCCGCGGGGAGGGATCTGATCGGTCCGGGAATCTTATAGATTTCCGGGCCGATCCCCCCTGGGTGTTGGTCCACTTTAAAGAGGAACAACTCCTGGGAATTTGTCTTGGGTGTTGCAACTCTCAGACAGGGTATCCCGATTTGGGATGCCACGCTATGTGTGTTGGCACCTTCCTATGCAGCAAGAGCAGACTGCTCAGCCAATCAGCATGCTCGGTTTCACTACATTTGGCTGTGCGGCTAGCAGAGCTGAGTGATACGAGTAAGCTGTCAGTCACATTCCCACTCACCTCTAGCTGTGGCATTCTGAAAGGCCTTGCGCAGGTATGCCAGGTATGCCCCCCAGCTAGAGGTATGCCGGGGATGCGGCCACAACACTGTTGGAGATATTGTTACAGCTAGTCTCTGTATGAGATCAGCATCTATATTGCTAGGTTAATGCTGTTTACATTTATGACAATAGGTGGCCTAAGAGTTTTTGGATGCAAATCCCTTATCTACGTTCCAGAAAAAAATGCACCAAACTCCAAAGCAGAGCATTTGAGGGAGTCTTTGTTAGATACAGTGATAATGTTAAAGGTTACAGAATCCTAAATCCCAAAGACAAGGTTACCATTAGCAACAGCATACATTTTGAGACAATGTGATGAGAACAGAGGAAGTAAGAACAGAAGAGAAAACTGACACTGATCAGCCATCAGGGCTGGATTATAAGGGGGCTCAAGAGGAACACACCCCGGGGCCTCCACCACTTGCCCTGCAAAGGGGGCCTCCACCAACCTTTGGGTTATGATCTGGTCCAGGAGGCTTTTCAGTCTTTGGTCTGACGCGCCGCGGGGCCAGCAACAAAGCTATCGGCGGCAGTAGGGCCCCCTCCACCTTGACAAGCCTTTTTTGTTTTTACCTGCAGCCAAAGCCACCACAGGGCAGGATGGAGAGTATAGAGCAGCAAAGCCGGTGTCACCAACGCTACAGTGATGGGTGCGTGCAGAGCTGTCACTGCATATTATCCATCAAGCACAGCCACTGGCAGCTCAATGCAGGGAACGGTTTTCTGCTGGAGCAGCTGGGCAACTACACTACTCCCCGCCCAGAATGGCGAAGCAGGAGTTCCCCAGCAGCACGCACCCGCACAAGGGTGGCACATAGGATCTGACGTTCCAGTAAGTAGGCGGATGCCTGACAACTACCAATCAGTTACTTGGCTGGACTATTATTTTAAAGGGAAACAAATACTGTATCTGGGGCCTCCACCAGATTTTATGCCCAGGGGCCTCCACCACACTTAATCCGGCCCTGTCTGCCATTATCTGTAACTTGTGAATAGTTGAAGTAACTGAAAAGCAGATGCAATCAAGCTTAGACACCAAACTGAAGATGCTCAGTAAGAGAAAACAGGTAAAACACCTGAACATCTCACATACAAGGCAAGCACAGCCAGTACTAATGAACCTGCAACTTGTGAAGACATATCTCAGCTTTCAGAAGGGGAAGCCAGTGATTGGATAAAGGCAATCTCTCTCTATCTTGGTGGCTTGGGGGAGGTGCTCATAAGAAGCAATTTAATTGCTGGCAAAGACCTTATTTTAAAAGTAACAGTAATGGTGCACTACAGCGCCCCTTGCAGGTGGTCACCCTAGGCAGATGCCTAATTGTAAATACTGCTCTGAGTGGGCGGGTGCACTACAGCGCTCTTTTCAGGCGGTCTCCCTAGGCACATGCCTAATTGGAAATGCTGCCTTAAGTGGACGGGTGCACTACAGCGCCCCTTGCAGGTGGTCACCCTAGGCACATGTCTAATTGGAAACACTGCCCTGAGTGGGCGGGTACACTACTGCGCCCCTTGCAGGTGGTCACCCTAGGCACATGCCTAATTGGAAATACTGCCCTGAGTGGGCGGGTACACTACTGCGCCCCTTGCAGGTGGTCAACCTAGGCACATGCCTAATTGGAAATACTGCCCTGAGTGGGCGGGTGCACTACTGCGCCCCTTGCAGGTGGTCGCCCTAGGCACATGCCTAATTTCAAATACTGCCTAGAGTGGCGAGTGCACTACAGCGCCCCTTGCAGGTGGTCACCCTAGGCACATGCCTAATTTCAAATACTGCCTAGAGTGGCGAGTGCACTACAGCGCTCCTTTCAGACGGCCTCCCTAGGCACATGCCTAATTGGAAATACTGCCCTGAGTGGGCAGTGGGGGGCATCCAATTGCTGGATGCTCTGAACCACATACCAGACAGGACAGCCCATTCCCTGGTACCATTACATAGCTACAGGGACCGCACGCTGCATCACAGTCCCAAGTGTCCACCGGCAGTCAGTGAGGTTTGCCTTGAGCCAGCATTCCTGAGACGATATCATGGAAGAGGTCACATTTGTTGTTGTTTGGGACATCCAGCAATCGGGTGCCCCCTCACTACTGAATAAATCGGGGCAGCACTCACTTTTTGTTACACTTTGTACACAGCATCTCTATGCAGCATTTTTACATTTGCAGTGTGACTATGTAACTCTAGCAGAGTTACACAGCACGTCTACCTGACTACTGATGATGCAGTGCAGCAACCAATAGGAAAGCTGCATTGTGTTCTCAGACAATAGAAGCTCTGCCCAGCTCAGGGTATTTCCAGCGCTGTTACACTGATCTTTTTTCACTTCTCTTGTGTAGTTTTTATGTGCAGAGCTTTGCTGTGATCTGACTTCAGAGCTTCGCAGCACCGTCTGGATCAGTTGTGCAAAGATGGCCGAAGAGACCCAGAACCTGGTGCACAGCCAGACCAGTACCGAGAATGTGGTGGAGATCAGTGACCAGCAGCCACGGTACTTACCCTGACTAATTTAAAGATTAATGCTAGAGATTGCAATACAGATGTAGCAAACATTACACTGGCATTTAATGTGTTAAATAAATAATGGCGCAGAACTTTATCTTGAGACCTTTAATGCTTTTCAATGGCTTCTGTGTCAAGATAACAAATCATTTATCTGTGTCAAGTTAAGTCTTGCTACATCTGTACATTGAATTATTGTGATAGGTGGGAGTGTGGCTATTTGTGATGTCATCTGTTAATGTATGAGCTGCTGGCACATATAAATTCTGCAATAGATTAGGAAGGTGAGTTGGTTCCAGTCTTTTCAATCAGTCGTCAGTTATTCTCAATATTTAATTATTCTCTCTCGATTCCGCTCTCAATGTTACATTCTTTCTCTGATGCATTTTGACTCTTGTTTTTATTGTATTCCGATTGTACAACGTCATAGCAAAACTTTGCAGAGCCCTGATGAGAAGCCTTAAAGCAGAACCAAACCCTGCAGCATGTCAGTGGAATCAAAAAGATTCCAGGGCTGGCAGCTGGCAGCTGGCCTTTCTTAGGGACATCCCGATTTACGTGAATCCCCCCCGAGGCACCGCAATGCTCACCTGCTTCCTGGCTCCCTCGCCCATGTATACACCGACGGTCGCATCCCCTGGATATTTGAGCTGTGCGTGCGCTCCCACACCCCACCATTCAGCGCGTTCATGAGCTGCAGGGGATGAGCCCCCTCTCTCTCTGATTGCCATAAACAAGAGCCATTTGCCGAACACATAATATGCACAGCAAACGGCTCTGATTGGATGAGAGCCCACGCATGCGCTGTAGGGAAGAGACGAGTTGTGGGCCAACAGTGGGGTATCCCAGTTTTGGATGCCCCGGTGGAAAAAAAATGCCCCGCTTGTTCGTCGCGGGGATTGGCTGCAGCGGTCACGTGAGAGCTGGGAGAGGTGAGTTTTTGGGGGTTTCTGGGGGGTTTCACACAGCGGGGCACCCCCGATCGAGGTGCCCCGCCGAAGTGGACCAAAACCCAGGATAGTCAAAATCCTGGGTGTTGGTCCACTTTAAGTGGCTACCCTCAGTTTCCCCCCATGCATACAAGCTGCCCACACACACATATTATTCACCAAACACTGACATAATAGTTTCAATTTCCTATTTAATTCAGTATGCATTTACATTCAAAATCCGGGGGGGTTGTAGGGTGTAGGTCAGCCATAATGCAAGGAATCCTCTCCCTCAGTAAAAGGTGAGTGTATCTCCAATGCAGGGATATGCTTCTTTACAATGAAATTGCAGGAGGTTCCCTCACTGACCTGAGAGAAGAGCGCCATGCCAGAACAAGCACACCATCATCTACATGAGATAGCCATGATAGTCGGGTGTGCTGGAACCAGCATGTCTGAGGCCCGTGCAGGGGAACATCATGGGCAGGCATAGTCATGGACACTCACTTATACTATAGGCGAAGATACTGTGTCAGGAGGGGGTATGACCCTCACTATGATGGTGATGTAAGCATTCAGGGAGAAAAAGGTGAGCTGGAGTGTATTGGCTGGTGGGAGCACAATGGGGCAAGGTATTGGGGAGACCTGGGACCTGGGGCTGGGACCTGAGGTGGGTGTTGGAAAAGTACTGAGTTACGTCTGGGTGAAGTGCCCACTGGGAATTCTCCCTGTGGCCAGTCCGCTCTTGTGGTCAAGTCATTGGCAGCCCTACAAGGAAACATAGAACATTTCCTGAATTTATGCAATAACTACCCCCTAAAGTGTGGGGAGCTCTAGAGAGACATGAGCATGTCAACATGAGGTAACAAGCTCTCCAACATTAGGGAATTACCTCTTAAGCCACATAGTACTTCAAAAATCCCCTCAACCACAGCTTGTTACAGTAAAACACATGGCGGCCATTTTGTCCTATGCTGCTCATTTCAGGAGCCAGCACAGAGATTCAATGTCAGGAACAAACATGTTATTGTGAGCAGAGCGATGCCGCGTCGTGTAGCCACGCAAGAATATGATACAGAAGCCACATTAGATAAATCTAAACTCATTTATGTATTATAGGATTACATTGGAAATGCCTTGTGGGATGGGCAGATTTATAAATACAGGGTAAAAGAAATAAATGTACCCACACATAAAATGATAAACCTTCCAGGGACTATTTGTTTTTTTGTGACTCCATTGAGGAGATTTGGCCCTGCACCCTCAGGAGACAGGAGGTTCATGGGTGTCATTAGTTCAGGAAAGTAGTGACCAGCCTAAAATAAGGGGTTATTGTGTCAGTGACCCCCTCCATGTTCTAAGTGGCCCTCATGACTTTGCTGT
The DNA here is from genome assembly GCA_027917425.1 of Gastrophryne carolinensis. Lineage (NCBI taxonomy): Eukaryota > Metazoa > Chordata > Amphibia > Anura > Microhylidae > Gastrophryne > Gastrophryne carolinensis. The sequence continues at coordinate 72,212,523 of CM051238.1, forward strand.
TGGATTAACCTCTCGTTTGGTCCCTGAAATTGCAAAGGTTTTTTTTTTCAAGAGGAAAAGTCAGAAGTTCCTCTGGCCCAGGCAACATGGCGGCATCCCTGCTCCTTTCATGTCAAGCCTATTACAAGCAGCTGATACCTGCCGCTTCTGTGTTACCTCATACGGCTGCCATTCACATGACTGCCGGTGACCATTTTGATTTGCATGGTGGGTGGGTGCCCAGTGATGTGCAAGCCTAGCTGCTGGTGGTCATGTCATGCTCAGGGGGGCATCCCAAGTTGTCATACCTCCATGCTGCAGGGTCACGAAGATCTAAAGTCTCTCTTAATTGTAGTTCTTTTAGTTCATCTTCAAAGCAAACCTCCAGTTAAAAATAATGGTGGGGGGGATCCCCTCACACCCTTATCATACAGATATGAAATGCCCAATGGCATGGGTTTACCCCATGGAACGCGTGGGTAAAAGGGATACCAGGAACCAGCGGGGACACCAATTGGCCAACATATATGGTGATATTCTTTCATGTTGAATCTACCTGAGCACTTTAAAAGGTTTCCCTTTCTGTATATAATCAGTATTTGCACTTTATGTAAGCACTTTAGGTACGCATTGGCACTTTTTGCACATATTTTGGGTTAACTACACATGAATTCTTTGGATTTTTTGGATTATACTATTGGATGTAGCATGATACTCTTGGCTTGGATGTCCCTGCTGAAAAAAATTATTTTAGATATTTGTTGTGAGTTTCTTTTTTAATAATAAATTCATGGTTATCATGTAAACGGTAAAACAGTTTGTGGTTTATTAGGCTGGTGGTGCCGATTTGGGCTGTTTTCTGTGGTTGCTGGGGTTTAGTTTCTCAAACTGGTTATTTGTTTAGGGCATCCCACATTGGCACACCATTCCTATATTGTAAAATTTCTTTTTTTGGGGTGGTGCAGGGGATGTTTAATCTTTTTTTTGTATAGTGCCCAACCAGTTAAAAGTAAGCCCAAAATTGGTCCAAATATGTGTCCCTGCCTGGCAGCAACCACATGTGGCTCAAGCTCCTACACCCTGGTGGCCATTGCAGTTTACTAGTAAATTTGACTGGTGGGGCCTCCAAAATTCCCACTGGCCACTTGAAGTGATGTTCGATACGAGTGCGGTGCTGAAAAGCTCACCAGGTGAGTATTAAGCCTTAACCATTGAATATCTAATAGGAAGAACAGCTTCAGACACTGAGGTAAACGTCTGGGTGTCCCTGGAAATGGGGAGGCCGATTCATTAACAGCGGCAGGTAGCGACAGTTGAGCGACTGTAGCGGCATTTTCAGAGCGCCCGCTAGTAGTCGCTGTGCTTGGCAGTTGTTCGGTAGTTGATAGCGACTCAGTCGGTTTGCCGTAATGTTGAATATTGGGTGAGGAGTTCCGCGCTGTATGGGAGCGCATGATAGTGACTGGCTCCCACCATATTCATTAACAAATCACGCTCAAAAAATTCTCGCGCTGTAAAATGCATGTTTAAACCCCAAAGCGCTGGCGGCAATAGGTTAAAAGTAGTTTTTTAACCCCCAAACAACCATATTTTTGGAAACCAAAAAAAGTTTTTAAAATAATTTTGTAATATGAATACATTAATATCAGACCTGTAATATCAATTCTGTACATTTATTTTTTATATTTTTTTTTACCTTAAAAATTATTTTAAATGGCAGAAGTGGTCACAGAATTTTTCACATTTAAAAAAATAAAAAAATAATTACAATTAATTATGAATATTTAAAGATTGTTCCATTGAAATGCATTGGAGAGCGCCAGGTAGCGAGAGGTCATACCTGTCGCTGTTCAAGGTCGGACGCTGGCGCTGTGGGCTGAGGCTGGAATAATGATGAATGAGTGGCTATCTGGCGCTATCTCAGTCGCTAAGCAGGATTGGCTTGATAAATGTGTGATTGTGGTGGGGAGCCGGCGTTCTTGTGGCGGAGCCCGTCATTACCGGTCGCTCACCAGTCGCTACCTGTCGCTATCCCTTGTTAAATAAGGGCCAAAGTGTTGGCTCCTGACACACAGGCTGTGGGTGTAATTTAGCAGCAGGGGCAATAACTGTGAGGTATTTTACTTACTGCCCAAGGAAAACTGTTATAGGGTTAATTCCGTCTGTTGCCAAACAGGAAGTGCATTTAAAAAAAAACACATGGATGACACTAGGATCAGAGGGGATTTACCATAGAAAATAACCCCATGGTGCCAATATGAAGAACGTTTACTTAGGTGTTTTTTTGCAGCTGAGAAATGAAAGTTCAGTAAATGTGTGATGTCACTAGTTGCTAGGGAGAGGCATTCTGTATCCTGGCTTGTCTGCTTGGAATACTACACAGACAAGTTATTCCCCTTTTCTATCATGTGCGTCTCTTCTTATAAAACCACAAAAAAACATAGAGATAAATACCTGAGAGATTAGAAAACATTTCCCACATCAGCCCTCCTGATTCTAGATTGCAATTGAACAAATTTACACTTTTTCAGGAGAAGAAGAAATCCCCTTCTAGAATTTTAATCTGCCAAGATTTGAATATGTCTCCTGATTTGCTAGTTTTGTTGTGACATCACCAGTTGCTGGGTAGCCATTGTTGCTGAGATGTACTCTTTCTGTTGTGTTGCTTGGAAGCAATTACATACATAGGTTTTATATTATGAAGCAGGAACACAAACTACAGCAAACTGACACCAGTATAAATTATAAATAACTGGAATTGAAGATTGTATCTGTATCAAATACGTATCCAGCTTTATATGTATTGTGCTTATGCTAACCTATGTAAAACCCAAAAAAACAGGTCAAACATATTAATGAATATAGCATGTCAATAACACAGTTTTTGTTACGTTATTTTATGCTTTTTAACTTTTTTAATTTCTATTTTTTTTACTTTGCTACATTTTAAGCTGCTGAGATAGCATGTCTCCTAATTGGCTAGCAGATTGTGACATCACCAGTTGCCGGGTAGCCCTTGCTTCCAAGTTGTACAGTTCTGAATCTGGTTGCATGAAAACATTTAATACACAGTTTTATCAAGTCGGAACTGAAAAACAGTATTTTTTTACTTTATTATTTGTATTGTAAAACACCTTTAATAATTTTTTTTTTGTTTTTTCTTAAATTATCTTTACATATATGAGATACTTTCTGTTTTTTACTAGACACACAGGGGTGTGCCCATTTGGGTTGCTCCTGTGTTTGAAACCCTTGGGATGGTCTGTTTACTCACCTCAATCCATGTCATGGCACATGTCCAGCCATAGGGGTGGGAGTGGAGCACCTTGGGGCCCACCAGAGGAAATTGTCACAGGGGCCACCAGAGAAAATGATCACAGGGGCCACCAGAGGAAATGATCACAGGGGCCCACCATTCAGCTAAAATATTAGCAAATAACTAATGTAACTTTGGAACACTCCAGGCAAACCAGAAACACTGTTTTAGTATTTGACCTCTTTTACTGCTCTGATGGGGCCCAGGGCTCTCCGGAGAATCCTCTGCTGGGCCAGCAACCTGTTCTGAGTGAGTGGATTGCTGGGCACCTCACCGCAACTGCTGGTGTGGGCGCACACATCGGCCAGAGGAGCAGCAGGAAGCCCAAACGTGTCACGACAAGAGAAATAAAACTGCATTTACTTACCTTCCATCTGGAGCAGTTAATTCAGCATTGGGCTTATAGAAGTGACCCCCCCCCCCCTTACACACTGGCCAAGCTGGCTCCTGGGCCCAGTCACAAAGAAGCCGGCTCCTTGGCTGAGTCTGGCCAGTTTTCCAGTCGGGACCATGCTAGAGCTGGTGAAGGAGACCGGGCCCCAGCTGATAAGAGGATTAGACTTCTATCGCTATCTCTCTCTCTATATATATATATCTATTCGTCTATGTATCTATCTATGCAGAGGCGTAGCTAGGGGGGAGCAGGGGGGGCACTTGCCCTGGGTGCAGCAGGTCAGGGGGGTGCCAAAGCGGGGCCTTAGAACAGGTGGGAGGGCACCATTTTGAATCCTTGCCCTGGGTGCCAGAAAGCCTCTTATCTATCTATATATCTATCTATCTCTCGCTCTCTCTATCTCTCTCTCTATGTCTGCCTGTCTCTCTCTCTCTATATAATATATATATATATATATATATATATATATATATCTGTCTATCTATCTCCCTCTATCTCTCGCTCTATCTATCTCTCTATGTCTCTCTCTCTATATATATATCCTTGTTCATTAGGGTAGAGGGACAACTTGCTAACAGCCCCGCCCAGGTAACTGAACCCCCTCCTAGACAATGGAGGTACAGAGGAACCTGCTGCCTGTCAACATGGGCCTGGTGTTATATTCTAGGGCATATGGGGACTGGTAGGCCAGGGCTTACCGGAGAATCCTCTGCTGGGCCAGCAACCTGTTCTGAGTGAGTGGATTGCTGGGCACCTCACCGTGTTGGCTCCCCGCTGCTGCACGCAACTGCTGGTGTGGGCGCACACATCGGCCAGAGGAGCAGCAGGAAGCCCAAACGTGTCACGACAAGAGAAATAAAACTGCATTTACTTACCCTCCATCTGGACCAGTTAATTCAGCATTGGGCTCATAGAAGTGACCCCCCCCCCCCCCTTACACGCTGGCCACGCTGGCTGAGTCTGGCCAGTTTTCCAGTCTGGGGCCATGCTAGAGCTGGTGAAGGAGACCGGGCCCCAGCTGACAACCGAAGTAGACTGTTATCGCTGTCTGTCTCTCTCTAGCTATCTCTCTCTCTATATATATATATCTATAAATCTATCTCTATGTCTGTCTGTCTCTCTCTCTCTTTCTATCTCTAGCTATATATTTATCTGTCTGTCTGTGTTTGTCTGTCTCTCTCTCTTGCTTCTTTCGCTCTCTTTCTATATCTATCTATCTATCTATCTATCTATCTATCTATCTCTCTCTCTCTCTCTCTCTCTCTCTCTCTCTCTCTCTCTCTCTCTCTGGGCCTGGTGTTATGCTCAAGGGCATATGGGGGTTGGTAGGACAAGGACCCCATGTTTTATATATTCAACTAAAAAGCAAAGACGTGCATTGCACTTGCATAAACTTCTTTGGGGGAGTTTGGTTGGGCTCCATTTGCAATGCAGGCAGACTCAGACTGGCACACAGGGTTACCAGGAAATAACCCGGTGGGCCCCCTGGTCCCTTTGAGGGCCTTCATCACCAAACCTGAACTACAGTATGTATAGCTTATTTGTGCAAATACAGAGACCATTCAGTTTGGCATAATGTTTCTGTACTTGGGACATGAAGTTAAGCCAGTATTACTTGCATCTAAATATGGGGTGGGCCCCAGAGTCCATCATCACCATAGTCTGACACTGAATGCAGCGTTAATTTTTTCACCAGCACTGCACCTCCATTACATGCAAGTGCAGGAACCCACAGGGATCTACATAGGTGTGAACATAACGTCAGGTTATTACACAGAAATATTTGAATTGCTTCTTTTACATAAGGCAAACATCAAGCCTTTCATTATTACTAGCACCCTTCTTGAGGCACAAGCCTGAGGACTATTTTTTCTTCTTCTTCTCCACAGAGGCCTAACCTGCAACAGATCCAGCGCCATGCCCCTCCTGTCAGTCTTCGTAGCTCTTCTCATCGCAGGTCAGGCCGTGTCCATCTACTTCATCACCCAACAGCAGAGCAAAATCACTGTGCTCTCTGACGCCACAACTGCCCTGAAGCTGAAAGAGATGGAAAGGGGACTTCCTGGCTCCCGTAAGTCATGTGGGGGGATATAAAGCATTTATTGCTTAATGATCATGGGCAGATCATTAGATATCTGATGAATCTGTGATCTGCGGAAAAAGCTGGTCTCCCATTCGGTACAAGTTGACCTTGATGTTACTAATTATTACTAGTTACCAATATTAAACTGTGAATCATGTAACTTCAAATTCCTGGTTTCAGCATCCGTATCCAAACACCATTTGAAGTGGACCAAAACTCAGGATTTTGATTATACTGGGTTTTGGTTCTTGCCCCTGGGGCACCCTGATCGGCCAAACTCCCCTCCCCTTGTACAACGCATGCGTGGCCACTCGTCCAATCAGCCCGCTCAGATCTGCTCGAGTCCATGAGCTGATCCGAGCGCACTGGCAACCATGTACAAATGCCTGATGCGGGGGGTAGGAATCGATCGGCCTGGGAATCTTATAGATCACTAACTTACTTCCTCTACTCCCGGCTGACCAATGGGGGTAAAGAGGTTTCCTTTAACCAATGTATCATTACCATGCCATAGAATCCCCCTTATAACTAACAAAAAAAAGTTTAAATATTTGTATATCATTCTGGAGGTCCCCATATTAAAAAAGTGCACACAAGTTTGTAAAGAACAGCATTCTAAGGATATGCTAAAAAATACAATTCTGTGATTACTCACCTGTAGAATTGGTATTATAAGTATACAGCACGTCCTGTACCAGAATATTCCTTACACATGGGTAATACATCCGCAAGATGGCGCTGGACTGCAGAAAACAATTTGTGGCTCCTCCCAGCCCTCAGGGACCTCCCACAAATTCCCCAGTATTGACAAGCAGTTACACAAGAAGCCGGGAGAACAATAATAACAAAAATCCAAAAGGAACATTTAAACAATCACCATACAGAGGTAACTAGAAAAAAGATAACAAGGGTGGGATGGAACAGGACGTGCTGTATACGTATAATACCAATTCTACAGGTGAGTAAACACAGAATTGTATTATTCCAAGTATACAGCACGTCCTGTTCCAGAATATTCCTTACACATGGGACATCCAATAGCAGTGTCCGTAAGGTAGGGTGGGATCCCCAAAAGTAACAGCGGGCAGATTAGACCACTGCCGCCTGTAGAACTTTGCGACCAAAATCAGCGTCAGCTGAGGCCCTAACATCAACCTTGTAAAACTTAGAAAAAGTATGAACAGAAGACCAAGTAGCGGCCTTACAAACTTGTTCAACAGAAGCTTGGTGCTGAAAAGCCCAAGAGGCACCAATAGCACGAGTAGAATGAGCAGTAAGGCGGAAGAGAGGTTCCTTCCCCTTAGCAGAATAGGCTTGAACCACAGCCTGACGGATCCACTTGCTGATAGTGGACTTAGCCGGAGCCAAACCCTTCTTAGGCCCAGAAGGGAGAACAAAAAGATCATCAGGCTTCCTGATGGATTCAGTACCCACCAAATAGCTTCAAGGTCCTGACCACATCCAGAGAATGTAAGACCCTCTCCTTAGGGTTACTAGGATTAGGACACAGAGAAGGCAAAACAATGTCCTGATTGAGATGAAAAGCAGACACCACCTTGTCCTGGTGTCTCTCAAAGTAAGGAGGTTTAATGGAAAACGCCGCCAACTTAGAAACACACCTAACAGAAGTGATGGCCACCAAGAAGGCTACCTTAAGTGTCAAAATGGACAAAGGGGCCTCACACAAGGGAGACCCCTGCAAGGCACCAAGTTCAAATCCCAGACTGGTAACATAGGCTTACGTGGGGGACGCAAGTGAGTAACCCCCTGAAAAAAGGTCTTAACCAGACGTTGGTTGGCAAAGGATCTTTGGAAGAAAATGGTCAAAGCTGAAACATGACCTTTGAGGGTACTAAGTTGAAGACCCAAATCCAAACCACGTTGCAGGAATTCCAGAATCCTGGGGATAGAAAACACTCTACAAGAAAGTGACTTAGACTCACACCAGTCAATGTAAGCATGACATACCCTATAGTAGATAGATGACGAGGACTTCTTCCTAGCCCGAATCATGGTATTAACAACAGAAGCAGGCAGCCCTTTTTCCATCAAGATGGAGGTTTCAGCAGCCAGGCCGTTAAAACCAGTGTTTGTAAATTGGGATGGCGTAGCTGCCCCTGAGTGAGCAGATCTGGAATCCTGGGCAGGGTGTACTGATCTACTGCCAACTGTACGATGTCTGCAAACCACACTCTTCTTGACCAACAGGGAGCCACCAGAATGGTTGGCACCCTTTCCTGGGATATCTTGCGCAGCACCCTGCCCAGCAGAGGAAACGGAGGGAACACATTAAGGAGCTGAAAGCCCTTCCAAGACAGTGCTAGTGCATCCATGGCCAAGGCCAGAGGGTCCTGGGACAGAGAGACAAAGACTGGAAGCTTGTGATTGTGACGGGACGCAAACAGATCCGGCTGCCCCCAGTGATGGCACAGGGAGCGAAACACCCTGCTGCTGAGGGACCATTCTCCCAGACGAGAAGTCCCCCTGCTGAGGGAGTCTGCCTCTAGATTTTCCACCCCCGGGATGTACACAGCTGAGGTGCAGGGAACAATCTCCTCTGCCCAAGACAGTATCAAGGACACTTCCTTGAGGGCCCTCTTGCTCCGGGTCCCTCCCTGGTGATTGATGTAGGCAACCGCCGTCTGATTGTCCGAGCAGATCTGAACCGCCCGACCCCGAAGGTGTGGAGTCAACTGGGTGAGAACCAGTCTTATCACCCTCAGTTCCAGAATGTTGATAGGGGTATGAGCCTCCTGAGGGCCCCACTGACCCTGGAACTTTAAGGATTGCCAGAAGCCCCCCCAACCTGTCAGACTGGCATCTGTGATGACAGTCTCCCAGCAAGGGGCCAGAAAAGATCTGCCCATCAACAGGTTCCTTGAATCCAGCCACCACAAAAGAGACCGCCTGGCCAGAGGGGACAGAACAAATACCCGATCCAGGGACACAGGATCCCGATCCCATACTGACAAGAGGTGAAGTTGGAGAGGTCTCATGTGAAACTGAGTGTATGAAACCACCTCGAAGCAAGAGATCATCAGGCCCACCAGCTGCATCCCCTGCCGAATGGAGGGATGAGGGCAAGACAGAAGAAGCCTGGCGTGAGCTTGAAGACTCTCCACCTTCTGCTGAGGGAGAAGAATCTTGACCTGAGATGTATCCAGGGTCATGCCCAGAAAGGACCTCACCAGTGACGGGGACAGGGAAGACTTGGGATGGTTGATCACCCAGCCGAAGGACTCCAGTGTGGACACCACCAGCTGGGTATCCAGCTCGGCCTGCGGGAATGACTGAGGCGTGATGAGAATGTCGTCCAAGTAAGGAAGGATGCGAATGCCCTGAGATCTCAGCAGAGCCATTACGCCCGCCAGCATCTTGGTGAATACCCTGGGAGCCGAGGTGATACCGAAGGGCAAGGCCACAAATTGGTAGTGCTGATCCTCCAGAACGAACCTCAGGAATCTCTGATGACCTGGAAAGATAGGTACATGAAGGTAAGCGTCCTTGATGTCTACAGAGGTCATGAAGTCACCTGGGCGCAGAGAATTGACTGCAAAGCGCAGGGTTTCCATGCGAAAATGCTTGAATCTGACAAACTTGTTGAGACACTTTAAATCTTTTTGGGGACAGTGAAAAGATTGGAATAGAAGCCTCTGCCCCGTTCCCTGAAAGGCCCCAACTCCAGAAGGTTTTGAACTGCAAGGCACAGCCCCTGAGTTGACAGGGGGTTTTGAGCCATCCGGGATTTGATGAATCTTGGGGGTGGCCAGGCTGCAAACTCTATCTTGTAACCGGAAGACACTACCTCCTATATCCACCGGTCTGAGACGTGAAGCCTTCAAACGTGAGCAAAGAGCCGAAGCCGTCCCCCCACCCGGATGGGTGAGGGTGCCCCTTCATGCCTGAGGGGGCTTGGGGGAGGACTTTGGCTTGGGACCCCAGGGGGGGGCCGGGGCGGCCACGTCCTCTGCCCCTGCCCCAATGATCTCCGCGAGCCCCAGCAAAGGAGACTCCTCGACCAGTTCTGGAACCACGGAAGAAAGGGAGAAAGGCACCCATCCCGGGACGGCCTCCTACATTGAGGTAACCTACCGCCGTTCACCAAAGAGGCGCAGCCCCTTAAAGGGAAAACCAGTGAGAGCCTTCTTAGCAGCATTATCAGCTACCCACTGACGCAACCAAACAGAGCGGCGTATAGCCACCAAAAGGGCAGAAGTCCTCCCACACATTCTAATGGCATCATCCATGGCAGACAGAACATATGCAACAAATTCATAGCAAAGTAGGAGAGATCTATACTCTTCTCCTCCCGCTTCATCAGATGCGCTATCTAAGAGACTCTTAAGCAGCCCTTTAATAGCAATAGCTGTAATGGCAGAGGCACAAACCGGGCGCAGCGCGGTCCCCACACAGGCAAAAGCATGACAAGCCAGCTGGTCCATGCGCCGGTCCTCACCATCCCTCAGGGTAGTAGTGTCAGGAGAATGCATAACAGATGTATTTGACAGCCCCAGAACGGGCGCGTCCACCTCAGGAGGACATGACCAACACTTTATCACCTCAGCAGGAAAGGGATACCTCTTATCCCAACTCTTGGGCACCCCAGGGAGCTTGCTAGGCCGTTCCCATTCTTTGAGCACCAGATTATTAAAGTGAGTCTGCTCTGGGAACTCCAAGCTTGGTTTGACCGTATGAAAAAGCTCACCCTGCTGCTGCGGAGCCACTGCAGGAGGGGAAATACAAAGCACTTAAAAAATGAGAGACAAAGGCATGTCAGTGTCATCTGAGGACCATGGGTCTTCTCTAAAGGGAGCCCCAGTACCACCATAAATCTTAGGCTGCTCCTCAGATGATTTCGAATCAGAGAATAATTCCCCCTTCTCAAGGGGACCATAACCAGAAATGTCAAAAAATTCCTCAGCCTCAACAGGGAAGAGGGAGACAGCAGGGGATAAATGCCGCTTCTTAGCAGAAGCCTTACACGGGGCAGACCCAGCAACATGTTTCTCAATGCTGGCCACCCATGCAGCCAAATCAGGTTGAGACTCCCCACTAGTATGCCCCTAGCTGGGGGTCAGATGTAAGCGTGGGGGGGTAGGCGAAGCACCAGGCCCAGTAACAGACAACCCAGACTGCAGCACAAGCACCTGCTGGGCGCAGAGTACACACACCCTGGCATCATCACTTATAGGGGATACCCCACACGCAACACAAAGCCGGGCTTGTCCCGAAGGAACCCCAAGCACATTGTCCCCAAAAGCCTCCATATGGTGATTTGAGTGGCACAACAGGCCAGTAAGGGTTAACGCAAAAAGAGCTACCCGGGATGCCCCAAGGCCCCGCTAGGGAAGTGGGAGATAGCGAGGGGAGAGGGCCGGGAGAAACCAAAATTGCTGAGGTTTTAACCCGCCTGAAATACATAAAAAGCATCCACATAAGTAAATACAGTTGAAAAAATAACCAGAAGACCACCCCGCAGGGGTACTCACGGACCGCAGGGAGCCAGCAGCGCACGCAGCCCAGGAGAGGGGAAAATGGCGCCCGCAGAGACCTCGAGGGGCGCACCGTGGAGACGTGATGCAGAAAACGTCAGCCACAGAGCCCGCACCCCCCCCCCAAGAGCGCTAATCGCGCCCCATGTGATCCGGCCAGCCAATAGCGGCACTGCAGCCTCTGAAGTAATGTTGCCGCCGTCCGCGGAGCGCTGTACAAGCGCGCGGCGTACAAGGCGAAACACAAACCAATAAAGCACATGGTTGGCACTGCTTGAACCACCGGCCACCCCCCCCCCCCCCAGAGATCTCCCCAAGGGAGAACGAGGCAAGGGAGTAACAGCAGCCCAAGTGAAAAATGTGAGGAGGGAGAGTGGAGGGGGACGCCTAGGAGAAAAGGGTTAAACGGCACAGGGAGCCTGGCAAACTCATAGTGCAGGGGGGGCATCCCAAAAGGCTCACCATAAGCCTAAACCGCCTACCCTGTCAGATCAGGGACTGCGGTAGGAGCAGCGCTCCTCGGCACCTATCCTGGTGCTGACCTACCTTCACCCAAACCTGTCAGCCGAGGCTGGGAGGCAGTGTAGTTCGGAATGGGTGGGAATAGTCCTGCAGGCTGATAATCCCCGCTCACCTGCGCACATAGAGAGCCATCTTCTATCTTCGCTTGAAACCCTCCAGATTGCCCAGTACAACTCACCTCTTCCCAGTCCAACGACACATGCGCAGGCTTTCGTCAGTGCCGTTTGCCGAGACTATATCATTCGGCTAATGGCTCTGATAGGCTTTAATAGGTAATGGGAGCAGCTGCATCTTCAGCAACAAACACGCTCTTGCCCCAGAATGACTGGGGTGGGAGTATTTGTACAGTATCACCAATGATCAGATATATTACTGCGACACAGCAATTCTGGTGTTGGCCACTAGGGGAAACCAAGTGCCAGATGAGGATTTAATTCCTAGACTTATTTTTATGATACAATATTATTATATGGTACTGCTTAATGAATAAGCCAGAAATTCTATAGTGCTCAAATCATGTTTATAATATCTGAAAAGATAAATTTATTTTTTCTTAGTTGTGTTTGTATGAAGTGATCTCTTCTATTTTTCATCCTCAGCTCCATCCCCGAATCGCCCAAAATTGAGAATGGCATCTTTTGCTATTCCTCTGGCTTTGAGTGATACAGACGGCTCCATGCAGGTAACCATCCATGATAATGCTGTACTACTAACCTATGGCTCACTCCATCCTATCTCCCTTCTGTGTCCCATGAGTATGCTTTTTGGCTTTTTCCTTAAGCCTGCACACTGCTGTTTTTATTATTGCAGCTTTTTAAATACTCATATTTTTATACTTTTTTTATACTCATATTATATTTGGACACACATTGGAATTTATGGCATTATTTCGCTTGACTTTCTCTTGCTTATTTGTCCTCCGTTTGTGATGATAGATTAATTCAATACTCCATTTAGCTGCAGCACAAGGCTTATTTGTATGTGTATTTTAGTTGTTTTTATATTTTTCTATAAAAGATTTTCAGATTATTTTTGCATTTCTAGCTGTTAAGGTGGGAGGGGGTCACGCCAATGTCTGTAGGATATTTATCCCTGGCATTAATATTATTTGTTAATTGCCCTCTCTCTTCCTGTAGCCTTGCAGCAGCATCTAGGAGCAGAAACTTGGCACTGACTTCTGCCATTCCCCTGGTTTTCCCAGTAGTAGACCACCAATCATAGGGCTCGACTGGTGGCCACTGGGAGCAGAGTTGTAGACCACCAACTGAGCCCTACGATTGGGGGTCGAGCCCTATGATCGGCCTCTGTGTATTGCAGCCTTGTAATTAGGCATCAAAGTATGCTGATATAAACATGCTGCCTGCTATTGTACTAGAGAGCATGGCAGACCCGTTGGCTGTAGTAGACCACCAACCATAGGGTTCGACTGGTGGTCTATACCTGCCCCCAGTGGCAGTTTGTGTATTGCAGCCTTGTAATTAGGCATCAAAGTATGCTGATATAAACATGCTGCCTGCGATTGCACTGGAGTGCAGCCACAGCCACTGGCTGGAAATTTGCACTGGAGAGGAGTGGAAGGGGCCAAAGAGGTGCCATTGATGGATTTCTTTTGTGGTACCACTGCGTCTGCCGTGAACACAGAAACGCATGCGGTACTGGATACAGAACAAAACCCACTGGACTTGTGAAATACATTTGGCCAAAGCCCCTGACAATACTCCCTTCTTATGGTGTAGAGCTAGAAATGGATATTTTCCCTTTTTGAATCATCCTGGAACACTGTTCTTATTGCTGTCCCTCTCTGTAAGATGGCAGGTGATCATTTGTGCATAGGTGTGGCAATGACATCATTGCCACACACAACAGTGGCAGTGAATGGAAGGGGCGGAGCAATTCAGAGAATGCTAGTTAAAAGTGAGGGTTTTGGTCCTTTTTAAGCCCTTTTGAAACATAACATTACAGTAAACGTATGAATTTATTTGTAGAAGCTGGAGAAATCGGCTGGAGAAGGCAAGCTTGAAGATGCAGTGAAATACATGCTCCTGGTGAGTGTCGGGGACAGCCACATCCACCTGATTCAGAGGGAAGTAGACTGGGCAATGATCTCATGCCAGTGGGCACCAGTATACTGTACACCTACTGTTCTGGAGGGGGGTAATAAACAGATAAGTTGCCAAACATTTACAGTATCTGCCCACACTCAGGCCTTACAGAGTGACAGGCCGGAGCAAGGACAATCTGGTTTGGAAGCCCTCAGCTAGGTACCATAGCTTCAGCCTCCATAACATGTGAACGTGTTGATAGGGCAGCTGCAATAGAGGCTCCCTGGCATTAAGAAGATCACAGACCGTCAGACCAGGGTGGGGGAGCCCTCGACCTGCAGAAAGGCTGTCACCCAGAAGGCGACCCCCTATACCAGTTCACATGGTAGTGATGACCGGTATGTCTGCATCGGTGGATATATTGACCCGGATCTTGCCAGTATCTGGGATGCAGCGAACCAGAGCGAATTGGCAAGATCTAGGTCAAATCTAGCTTTGGCCCATAATCAAAGCCCATCACTAGTTACAAGTCGTTTTACCTTGTAGGCGATTCTCCACACTCACAGGTAAGTTGTATGACTCTTGCCGAATGAGGAAGGAGCACTCTCATTGGCTGATTCTCTCCTTAGCAGCAGGACACATAGCCAGCATACTAGTCATAATTTGCCCCCAAAAAAACAAAAAGTTGCCTATTTAAATCCTCGGAAGCAGGGGAAAGAAGATGTATTGCTAAGTGTGTGTACGTATGTGGTGTGGGAGGGGGCGTTTGTAGAAAGACTATACATACTTAACCTTGTGCAGGATTGAGCCCCTCAGCCTGACTTACATCAGTCTCCCTGCTGCCAGTTCAATGCTGTGCCCCTATTTCTGGTCAACAAGCTCTTTTTGTGACTGGAAGCAGGAGTGCACACAAAAGCTGGCCATGGAGCTTGAAGAACAATGGAAAAGAGTCAGAATGCAGGACTGAAATCAACTGAGCCTCTGGCAGACAAGGTAAGTATTTTTTATAGGGTCAGATGTAGTTTATGTACTCTGTCCTATAATCCACCCCCTAAATTGCTAATCTTTTTATCATTTTGATTTTTTTTTTTTTTTTTTTTTGCAGACCACCAATCCTTTGAGAACTTACCCATCATTCAATGGCACAATCCTGGAAAATCTAAGAAAACTGAGGAGGTCCCTAGAAAGCCAGGAGTGGATGGTCAGTGTCTATTCTAACTGCTCACATAAATATTTAAGGACTGAGGACAGGGGCACCATTTGCACTTTTTCTTTGACCAGCCACGGTGCTGATAAGACTGAAAATGTTGCCAGAGACCCGAGACAGGGCATAGCCAGTCCTCCCAGCAGAGAAGGGGGTCACATCTACAGCCAGGGCCACAGGTAAGTGGAGATGCCAGAGGGGGGAGGGGAATATAGCTAGGAAGGGAGGAAGACATTTGGAGATGGCATAGGGAAAGGTGAGTATAGCTGGAGAGCTAGGAAGGAATTATAAGATGGAAGAGAGGAAGGTAACTGGAGATAGGTGTAAAGTAGTAGTATAAGTGGATAGATGACATCTTACCTTTATTGCCCACCAATTATAAAATATTTGCTGATAGATTAGCTGTTTGTTTACACTCCTAAATAAATTCCTATTGGTGGCTCTGCAACAGCTGTTAGCCTATAGGAGCTGCTGTATCCAGGGCCATCAATGGGAATTGTCTCCAAGGCAGGGGCAAACACCCCATAACAGGCAGAACCCCCTCTTTCCCAATCTCCCCATAACAAGCAGCGTGACAGACACCCCCCAATCACCCCATAACAGGCAGCATGGCAGACAGCGCCAATCACCCCGATAACAGGCAGAATGGCAGAACCCCCTCTTTCCCAATCACCCCATAACAGGCAGCGTGGCAGACAGCGCCAGTCACCCCGATAACAGGCCGAATGGCAGAATCCCCTCTTTCCCAATCACCCCATAACAGGCAGCGTGGCAGACACCCCCCCAATCACTCCATAACAGACAGCGTGGCAGACACTGCCAATCACCCCCATAACAGGCAGCGTGGCAGAACTCCCTCTTTCCCAGTCACCCCATAACAGGCAGCGTGGCAGAACCCCCTCTTTCCCAGTTACCCCATATAAGGCAGCGTGGCTTAACCCCCTCTTTCCCAATCACCCCATAACAGGCAGCGTGGCAGACCCCAGCCAATCACCTCATAACAGGCAGCGTGGCAGATACCGCTAATCACCCCCATAACGGGTAGTGTGGCAGAACCCCCTCTTTCCTAATTACCCCATAACAGGCAGTGTGGCAGACACCCCATAATCACCCCATAACAGGCAGAATGGCAGAACCCCCTCTTTCCCAATCTCCCCATAACAAGCAGCGTGGCAGACACCCCCCAATCACCCCATAACAGGCAGCATGGCAGACAGCGCCAATCACCCCGATAACAGGCAGAATGGCAGAACCCCCTCTTTCCCAATCACCCCATAACAGGCAGCATGGCAGACAGCGCCAATCACCCCGATAACAGGCAGAATGGCAGAACCCCCTCTTTCCCAATCACCCCATAACAGGCAGCGTGGCAGACAGCGCCAGTCACCCCGATAACAGGCCGAATGGCAGAACCCCCTCTTTCCCAATCACCCCATAACAGGCAGCGTGGCAGACACCCCCCCAATCACTCCATAACAGACAGCATGGCAGACACTGCCAATCACCCCCATAACAGGCATCGTGGCAATACTCCCTCTTTCCCAATCACCCCATAACAGGCAGCGTGGCAGACCCCAGCCAATCACCTCATAACAGGCAGCGTGGCAGATACCGCTAATCACCCCCATAACGGGTAGTGTGGCAGAACCCCCTCTTTCCTAATTACCCCATAACAGGCAGTGTGGCAGACACCCCATAATCACCCCATAACAGGCAGCGTGGCAGACATCGCCAATCACCCCCATAACAAGCAGCATGGCAGAACCCCCTCTTTCTTAATCACCATGACAGGCAACATGGCAGACACCCCCATCACCCCATAACAGACAGTGGTCCTGATTAATTAGCAGAAAACAGGTGCCCAGGGCAAATCCTCCCCTAAAAGCAGCCCTGCCACTGAAGTAGGCCACATGTTGTAATCAATAAAACAGTTATGTCTGTTTTTACTCACTGACACCATCCAAACCTCTCTGTTGATGAGTTGATGCTTTAATCGTGGCCGTGGCATCTGCAAAAACCAGCATGGCTCCCCCCATACACAATGACCTTGGCACCCAGAGTGATCTCCGTGCTCACTAGAAACTGCCCTGTTTACAGCTAACAAACAAAATAGCTTTTTATTATTATTGATAATAATGTAAGATGGTTTAGGAAGGACTGATAAATACACCTTCATTTCAAGGGCCTAAGTAACCTGAAAATGTCACAAGTTGGCTTTTATCCTCTCAATGCTACCCAGACATTGTAAATTGTAAAAGCTATAGTAATTTTGTGTTTGGTGGATATGCATCTATTACACTTTTCTTCCATTTAGGCGTTTGATGCCTGGCTGCAGCAGTGGTACCTTTTTTATCTGGTGCAGACTTCTGATAACGCAAAATCAACACCACAACCAACAGGTATAGTGTTATAGCTGCCATGGCTCACTACCCAAGGCAAGGCCAGCTGCTGTGATTCTCCTTCTCTGCTCTTTGTCTTGGCTTCATAGATGGCACTGGCTCAGCTGTGTTGTTTGTATGCAAAATCCAGGACACCAAACATAGTCCTTTATTTCTGTTAGCCCGATTTATACAAGTATATATCTACAAAATAATGATGGTAAAACAGAATGTCTAAAAGGAAAGGGTCACTTTAAAAAAGTATTACAGTCTTACCTATTAGTTATTTTGGACAGGTCTTGGATTTGATTAAAATAAAAATACCTAAAATAGCCAAAAATGGATGAACCCAGTGTGCATGCACACACAAATCTAATTAAGGGTAACGCATAACTCCAAAGATAGGTAATTACTAGACAGGACAATCCGCATAGCAGCAATACAGTTAGGAAAGCGATAGAAACCCTGATGACAATAATAGATGGTCAGGGTAATCCCCTGTCCTCAAAGGAGATATACTTATTAATTTGGCCATCAAAGCTCCAACAGATAAATAGTAAGCATCAAAATATTGAATTGAAAATGGACCATCAAGATGTCAACTATTAAAAGTTGGAGTATTTGCTGAAGAAAAAAAGATTTGCAAATCTATATCTTTTTTAATAGGTTTTACATAGAAACAGTAAAAAAGAAAGAAGAGGTTTCCATATGCCATATTCCATACTCCACAACACAAAAAAACTGCAGTGCAGTCAAGGGCCCTGTAGACAACATGCAGCAAAAACAAGTTAAGTGTGAAGTTTGTGAATAAGAGAACAGAATTAAAAATAACAGACCAATAAAAACAAATGGGTAGGGGTTAGGTACAATACAATACAAATTCACCCTTAAACAACCGTTGCTTATGCAAGAGCAGAATCAAGTAGCCCTAGGGGCTATACATTCATAAAGAGTATATAGTGCACTACTTACAGGTAAAGATACCAAGTGGGGATCAGATAAGTCCTCAACGATTCAGTTGGAAAGTCCTTCGTCAGGAGGCAACGGTGCTACATTGCTACTACAATCTTTTTTTTCTCAGCAAGTACTCCAACTTTTAATGGTTGACATCTTGATGGTCCATCATCAATTCAATATTTGGATGCTTACTTATTATCTGTTGGAGCTTTGATGTGCTTCTTCATTGGGGAGAGGCCAAATTACCTTGTAGACAACATCACATTTACAGCAGAACTTAAATGACCTCCCCACTACTATTTGTGCTAAAATTCTTCTATACCTTACTTGCAGCACTTAGAGGAATTCTGATTTTTAGCCAGACCAGATGTTTACTAGTTCCTCCTACTTGGCAACACTCGGAAATTGATTTTAGTCATTAAAGCAAACGTATATCATTACACTGCCAGGCCTGTTCCAGTGTGAAAGCTTCCCAGGTTACTTGGTTACTACAGGTCCAGTTGTGTTAGTACACAATCCTTTTAAGTAGAAAATGACTTTCATGCTATGAGACCTACCTAGTCTCCAGCAGAGGTATGATGTCGAACAAGGTGGGTGGATTTTACCAGCAAAGTTTGACCCATATATAGGGTAGATTTAAAAACCTACTTATATTAACCTTATTTGGGAAATGACAGAACTCTCCAGATAACCATTGCTCCATAACAGCACAGAGCCCGGAGGAGCAGATCTTGGGACTGGGTGAGTATTAGAGAGAAAGACATCAGGCAAAGCAGCCGCAGGGGATAAGAGGTAAGAAGCGATTTTTATTTTTACCTGGAAAAATGTGAACATATTGTTGAAATATATCAGTCCACACATTCATAATCCAGGAGTTTTAAATGATCCTGAGAAGGATTAAGTGAGCTTGATTGGTGAAATGTACCAGACTCAGTACAGGCCCAATAAATTAAAGAGGAGCATCGGGGGAGGTTAAAATTTCCCCCAAGCCTCACCAATCTGCCCCCCCCCCCGGTTTTACCTTAGGGCATGCTTTACTCACTTCACCAAGGGATCCATCTTCTAGGTCCCTCGGTTTCCGGGTGACCTTCCGTTGGGCCGCGCCATCCTGCATCCCACAAGGCACTGTGCAAGAAATCCCATGAGACTCTGACTTCGCTAAACCATTGAGGGGGGGGGGGGCGGTAGGCTGAAGCAGCTGCATCCAAAAGGTAAGTAGAGGGCGGTGGCAGGGGGGAAATCACCCCCTTTATATTTTCGGTCCGATGTTGCTCTTTAAATAAACATTGGCTAGCATCCAGGAAACCTATAATTGTGTGACAGAAAAATAACATACATTAGGTAGCACAAAAGATGCTCTCAATATTATTTTACAAGTACTTCCCTCCATATGACAGCATCACATCAATAGCTGCTAATCTACTGTCTTGCCTTCATTTGGGTGACGGTTGACGGTTTTCATGCATCTCATAAATGTCGTGATGATAGAGATGGGCCAGAAATCTAGTTTTAGTGCAGTAAGATCCACTGTGCCTTTTTTGTAAAATATACATTTCATGGGCTTGCGGACCCCTATGGTGTTGCTTGCCAGTTCTCTGCTACACTAGTATATCAGTGGTATAGCAGACTGTTAAGGCCAGGGGGGTTACATGGCACTCAGGGCTGGTCACTATCAGTACTATGCATGTGATAAATGTGGAGTCAGCCATGTGGAGAAATGTGCTGGCTTACCTCAGAGATTCCATTCTGCCATTCACCTTTTCGGGGGATCCACTAATTTAGGGGCAAGTATGTTTTGAAATGGAATGACATACACCCTAGGAACCACACCAGAATACTCTCGTTTAACTTTAGTTTGGCATTCAATACCATTAGGCCAGAACTATTGGTCAAGATGTTGCTTCTGTGCGATATCGGAAGCTTTCCGACAGCTAGGACACAGCAAGTCATGCTTAGACCACTTCTGTCTAGCAAAACAAATATAGAAGCCCTGTAATGTTGTGTCCTGTTACTGCTCTTGTTCTTCTTATATACTAATGACTGCTCCTCCATAGCGGAAGAAACTACCACCATTGGGCTGGTGAGGAATGGAGATGAAAAGGTCTATTGTAGTGCAGTTCACAAGCTGGGATGGTGGTGGGTTGCAAATAATAAACAACTCGGCTAAAACGGTTGTAGGACCAGCAGCTCCCCAACCCATATCAATTCATGGCAAAGAGGTTGAAGTCATCATCTCTGATGATCTTAGATGGAATAAAAATATCACTGCTCTACAGAAGAAAGACCAGCAGCAGCTCTTCTTCCTGAGACAACCTCAAAAAGTGGGTATGTCCAAGAAGCTACTGGTTTCATTCCACAATGCAGTCATTAGGTCCCTATTATTGTGCTCCTGCTTCTGACGGTTCATGGGTGCATCCATAAAGGATCCAAACCAGTTACTAAGCTGCGGAAAAGATAATCGGCTCACCCCTTCCACCCTTAAATCGGATGGAAACCCATATTTCGGTCCTCCCCTCAAAGTGTGGGACCTCCCCTGCCCAGCTGCCGTTGCCTCGGCGGTGGAAAGCCGGGATTTTCCACTGCCGAATTCATGGCCTCCGGCAATTTTGATTGCCACTGTGATGAGGTGATGCCAGCTGCTATCCTCGGCGCACTGTTCGGGAGTACATGTGGCAGAAGCCGTGGACACAGCGCCCAGGGGGCTTAAAACCGTGGGGCATCTGGTGTAGGATGCTCCGCGGGGTCGGCTAGTGGGTGGGCCTGGAATCTTTTAGATTCCAGGGCCTGGCCGCTCAAGTTTTGACCCACTTCAGCTGACTTTTTTAAAAAGAGTTAAAGCTTGCTCAAAAAAGATCAATTCAGATACCACTTCTCTTGGTAATGTACGGTTTAGTCACCTTCCTTATGGGTGATGCTTTAGGTTGCCTGTGTGTAGGACTACATGGTCCAGGGATGGATTCTTTCCCTTGGCCATCCACATCCTTAAAAGCGATATGGAAAAGTGACACTGTTCCCCTGAACACTAAGATCCATTGAACTGTTATGTTTTGGTACACTCTGTAGATCACATTCTTTAAGCTCCCAGATGTTCCTAGTACCTCTATGCACTTTACAGTTGGTGCCCTGTATTTCTATTGTTCTGTGTTGTTCTATGTCTATGATGTACTTAGCGGATAAAAGCTATTCTATTCCACAATACAAAGCAAAGCCATACTGTCACGAGGCAAGCATGTTTGGGATGATACAGCCATCTGAACAAATGTAGTCCACACTCCTATATTTCTTCTACAAAGAAAAGTTGGGAAATGCTTCAAACTAAAAATATTAATAAGACACACAGGTTAAATGTATGGTGTGAAGAATATAGACTAAAAATTAACTAGGGGTAAAGAAAACCAAAGATATAAGAAGCTGCTGGCACTAATATTGTTTCTAACAGGTTGCCACAGAGGGAAACAGCTGGCACCCCTTCCTGCCTGAGAACAAGACAAAAGGCTCATACATGCGGCTTTCCTGCTCAGTTTGTCTTTCGCTCAACCACTAGAAGCATTTAGAGCCTTTCTGCTGCTAAGTCTAGACACCTCCTAAGATAGACATATCCAACATGTTTCATAGTCTCCACAATTTCTTTCCCAGGCACTAAAGACTTAATGACACCGCGGAAACTGGATATGCTCCAAACAAGGCCTGGCACTAGCGGAAACTTGGTTCTTGCCTCCACCAGTTACTTCTCTGACTCAGTGACCTATCCTATTGATGATAGCTCAAGTGGTGACTATACTTTGTCCTCTGTCTTAAAAGTGCAAATAGTATCAATTTTAAAAAAATGGCATAAAACCCCGATTTGGACTATCCCAGGTTTTGTTCCGTGCCCTGGGGACATCTTGATTGGCGTTGGCCCTAGTTGAACGTATAAATGGTCAGGATGCCCCGCTGTGTGAACCCCCCCCCCCCAGATCAACGGTTAAAACAGCTTACCCTTTCCCAGTCCAATGGTGCATGCACTGGCTCTCGTCCAATCAGAGCAGTTTGCTGTGCCTATGTCATTTGGAAAGTGGCTCTATCTGCAATTGTGAGAGCAAACGGCCGCATCCCCAGCAACCTATTTAAATGGCAGGAACAGGAGCGAACACAGGGAAGGAAGCTGTTAGTGCCGATCTGGGGAGGGGAAGGGGGTTCACACGAAGGGGCATCCTGACCATTTATATTCCAGGGCTGGTTGTGCAGGGTTTTGATCAGCTTTATATATACATTCAGCCAGGATATTTTAGTCCCCATGGCAGGCCACTGCAGTGGATGTTCCTCTTTAAAGAAGACCAAAACCAGTCTTAGATGGCCGCATACGGCCGATATACGCACCTCACCTGTGATTCTACAGTGCATGTGTGGGCCCCGGCTTCCCCTAGATGAGCTGCTTGAGAGCCCAGCGAATCAGACAGGCTGGACGGAACCAGGGATGCTCTCTGTTCCTCGCTCTCTATTTTCTGTGGACAAACAGAGTTCTATGCCGTGCTTTAAAGTGGACCAAAAGACCCTGGAGTCTATCAAATTGGATTGCCCTGCTGTGTGAAACTTATTGGTAAAACTGTGGCTGCACTCTAATTCTTTAGCTAGGTGTGTGTTCGTGCCAGGCACTTGGGAATGGTACTCTCAGCTCCATTCAGGCCTTAGCCGCTAAGACTACTCGTTGGCTAAGAAAAGCCGATTGGATCGTTGGTCAGTTTTACAGGCAAATGGGAGGGTTTTACATAGTGGGCCATCCCAAATCAGGATGCTTTGGTAGCAAGGACCAAATCCTGGGATAGTCAAAATCAGTATAGCAGTGATCCCAGGGGGATTCACACAGCTGGGAACGTGAGGCGACACAAGGGGCCCACTGAGACTCTGTGGCCCAGGGGCCTACAAAACCATGGAGCTGGCCCTTTATTCAACCGCCGACTTGTTGGATTTATGAGAGGCCAACAGAGGGGACCCTATCAGGGAATCTAGGGCACTAGCACCATTAGCAACACAATAATATGTAAATATAAAATACAATTTATACAAGTCACAATACACTAAATACTATAGCTAAAAACAAGGGGACCACAGATATGCCAACATCTAAAATTTCAAAGGCACTATAAACCTGTTGATTAACATACCTATATGCCAATAGCAGCAATAAGTGGGAGATAAGGCTGTGTCTATACAACAAGTATGCACAAAATAGGGGTGCTAAACCGAACCCCAGCGGTATGACACAATGGCAAACAGTACACAATAACCCCAAACGACTCCTGGACACAGATTAGGGCAGGAGTCAGCTGTACACCAGAACACGGATGGGTGCAGGACCAAACTGAACCCCAGAACATGGCTTGATGCAGGACCCAGCTGAGCCCCAGAACATGGCTTGATGCAGGACCCAACTGAACCCCAGAACATGGCTTGATGCAGGACCCAGCTGAGCCCCAGAACATGGCTTGATGCAGGACCCAAGTGAACACCAGAACATGGCTTGATGAAGGACCTAAATTAAAACCAGAACATGGCTTGATGCAGGACCCAACTGAACACCAGAACATGGCTTGATGTAGGACCCAACTGAACACTAGAATATGGCTTGATGCAGGACCCAACTGAACACCAGAACATGGCTTGATGCAGGACCCAACTGAACACCAGAACATGGCTTGATGCATGACCCAACTTAAAACCAAAACATAGCTTGATGCAGGACCCAACTGAACACCAGAACATGGCTTGATGCAAGACCCAACTGAACACCAGAATATGGCTTGATACAGAACCCAACTGAACACCAGAATATGGCTTGATGCAGGACCCAACTGAACACCAGAATATGGCTTGATGCAGGACCAAACTGAACACCAGAACATTGCTTGATGTAGGACCCAACTGAACACCAGAACATGGCTTGATGCAGGACCCAACTGAACACCAGAACATGGCTTTTGCAGGACCCAACTGAACACCAGAACATGGCTTGATGCAGGACCATGCCGAGCAGCTGGACACAGAAACACCTCTGGATGCAAGACCCTTTTGGACACCAGAACACAGCTGGATGCAGGGCCTGGTTGGACAACAGAACAAGGTTGGATGCAGGACCCAGCTGGACACTACAACACGGTGGAATGCAGGACAGGACCAGAAACAGTAGAACAAGGTTGGATGCAGGACCCAGCAGGACACTACAACACAGTGGAATGCAGTACAGGACCAGAAACGGCTGCATAATGGACCCAAGGAACAGTAAGGGGGTCTTTGAGCTTAAAATGTCTGTTGGATATGAGATTTAAACTTCCCCCATTGTCAGCAACCTGGGAGCAGCCCCAGTGCTCTTGCTCTTGATTCGCTGCCGGAGTGTTAATAATGTATTTAAGGCGTTACTTGCCTAATTCTGATCAGGTATTTCTGGAATTTTAACACAATTACCAAGTTAGGTCCCTGGGCGAGTGACAATGATAGTTAAATGCTTTGCCTACATCTTACCCTGTTAAACCGGACAAAAACCTACATTGTTTACTAGCATCCCCTGAATTTCTCCTCCCATGAGGAGTACATTTTACCAATTTTCACTGCTTCTGCTTTACTCTTATCCCAGCTAATGCCTCCTCTTTAACTGTAACGCCCCGCCTCAAGTCATGATGTCATTGCCACACACATGCAATGACTGTGTGTCTGCACCTCATCTGAAGCACTTCTCTATCTAAAAACCCAAACAGATTTTAATCAGTTTAACAATTACAAATATGTTTTGCACTAAATTGTGTGTTGAGGTGGAGAGCTTTCCAGACTATTGAATACCAGTCAACTGAGGTGAACAGTATCTCTTCTATATACTGTTATGGCAGCTCACTACTTTTTTTAATGAATTATGGCCCATAATGTTTCTGTGGAATCAATATACATTGATTGGTTATAACAGGCAGCATAAACAGTTCTTTATATCATTGTCTTATATATATGGTTTCTTTTGTTAGGTGCCCCTGTGATGACCGACTGCAAGGCGAGGGCCTCTAAACTTATGCCCGGTGCTTTTGTACCACAGTGTGATGAGCAAGGAAACTACATCCCCAAGCAATGCTGGAGAAGCACTGGCTATTGCTGGTGCGTCTACAATAACGGCACTGAAATTCCCGAAACCAGATCTCGAGCAAAAATCGACTGCAACGGTAAGGCCAACCTGTCACACTCCACACACAAATGATTTAAAGAGGATGTCTAGCCCAAAACCCTGTGCATTGCTGCTCCATAAGGTTCTAGACAGCCAAACTCTTCAGGCTGGTCACATTGAGTGTGGGAGCTCTTCCACTATTTCTTTGCCTGTCTTTGGCCATTTTACTTTTGAGCAATGACTTCAGCTGCCTGCATTGGGCCTAGCACAGGGGAAGGGAAGGGTGGATGGGGATGTTAACAGACATTACTCTCTGTTCCCCAGCTAAGACCAGTAGCTCAGATTGCAGGAGGGCTCTCAAAGCCTAAGCACAGGTTAGCAGGGCTAGCTCCAAAACCTGGCATACCTGGGCAAGTGCCAGGGCCTGATGTCTTCAGGGTAGTAGAAAGCAGTAAGGACCGGAAGGTGATTGGTGGCAATGGAGAAGGCAACAAGGAGTAAAGGATGATTGTTGGTGGCAGAGAAGAGAGTGAGGCCTAGAGGACAATAGTGGCAGTGGAAAAAGCTGTGATTATCAGAGCTCGTTCTACAGACCCATTCGTGGCAGTGGAGCTGGAGAGTGTCCAAAAACCTCCATAAATGTGTAAGTTAGTTTAAAATCATGAATATTTATTATTGATGTGCCACGTTCTATATGCCTTCATGGTGGTCCTTGACACATGAATATTAGAGGTGAATCTCTGGATTGGCAATTAGGAAGATTTATTTTGCTCTCCTAAAATCATAGGTGGGCTTCATAGGATTGAATGACCCCCATGAGACATTACCATTGGGGCCTTTGCAGACAACAATGAAGCCAAGCCTTACTGTTAATTTCCTGCGATATGCAAAATATCTAAAAACAGACCAGAAGAGTCGCACACATTAAACATTAAAGTGGAAATGGCACAGACTCAGAAACAAAGGTCTTCAGGAAATACAATATTTATTCGGTCAATCAGGAGCCCGCTTACTTATTTTGCCACTGCCCAAATTACTGGCTCTTTTTGCTTGCTTGAATATAGTTTTAGAGCTTAAATGTCAATCCTGATTGGATGCTTGGACACGTCAGACTTCGATTGGATATTTCAAACATATACAGACATATATGGAAGGTATAGCTCAGACATGAAGAACATCTGTTTCTCTTTAAGCAGACATAACATTCTTTAGCGATAGTCATATGAGGAGGGAGGGGTGCAAACCCCTCCACACACTGAGAATGTGAGAGATTACATGCAGGCGGCTTATAAAATTAATACTAATTATAATATTTAATTTTCCACCTCAGCATCGTAATTAGGACATTTTTTTATTTACTCCAAGTAAGGCGATAGAGTAGGGGTTCCCAACAGGTGATACTAATCCAACAGGTGATACTAATCCAAGGCTGCATACGTACTTGTGCCCCTACCTGATCTGCTACCAACTATAGTGCACTTGAGCATAATTTGCACCATAAATGAAAAACCCCATTTTTTATGCGATTCATTTCCTTTAAATGTGTTTTGTATGTTTTAATTACGGTTTTAGATGACTTCACCCCCAAGGTGGTATTTGATTAAATTAGGAAATGTAAAGTGGGAACCCCTGGTATGGAGGGAATAGTGGACTGACTTTGAAGTTTAGAGCACTTTTTCTTTAATAAAACTTGAATATGTTTTAATTTTAAACAGATATCGAGGACACGGCTATGTTGGATTATGAGCCTTATGTCGGTAGGTGCATGGGATTCACTGGATTTTAATCAGGATGGCAAAGTGAAATGCTTCCTCTTTGGAATGAAATCAGCCTAAAGTACTTACCTGGTCTGCATGCCATTGCCCCACGTATATCCCAAAAGACCACTGGGGTTCATCAGACAGGCAGAGCATTATACAATGCTCATTCACCCACTGCCTGTGCATCTCCTTGCTCATCAGCGGTGACTATCTGTGGCTGCCATGAACTAAGGAATGTAGAGAGACAAGTACAATGTCCGATTCCTGGCCATTTTCTGTGGCTTTATAGCCAAGGGTGACAAATGCCCCTATGGGTTGTTTTGGTTTTAGGTCTGCTTTAAACTGATTGCATACATAAGGGGACTTATTACCATTTGGGGAAGCTCTCTGCATTTTGAGAGTCTTTCCAATCTTTAATGAATATTGGTGAACAGAGGTTTAACAAACATCTTCTCCATTTCATTGGGACTGGGGTCTGGGCTGTCAGTAATGCAGAGAACCTGCACTTTAATGAACAATTAATTGTTCTCTGCATTTTCTAGGTCAAAATGTTACAAAAAAAAAAAAACAAAAAAAAAAAAAGAGTTCACCTTCATTTCTCACTAGAGGAATGTCATCTTTATTCAGAACGCTCATTACCTGACACTGTTTCCATACTGCCTACTGTTCCTTTGGGCCCCCCATAGCAGTAATCTCAGTGCTGGCTGCAGCCCCACTGGAAGCCCCCACATATACAGAGACAGCAGTTGCAGCCATAGCTTGCAGGCAGCGGGGGTGCGGTGCTTCCACTGTCACCCGCCTGGCTGGGGTGGGCAGCAGTGAGCCTATGTGCAGTGCTTGCAGTAATAGTTTGATCAAAGTTTTCACAGGGGAGGGACCTAAACCCCCCCCCCCCCCGAGGGCCAACTTTCCAGAAGGATTTAGGTCAGCTTTAACATAACCATTTTTCGAGGTTCACAGCTTACTTGAACCATTCCTTCAGCCAAATCAACAACTGCCCCCCCCCGAACATCCTGATTTTAGTCTGCAAAGTTTCTCAGAGATCTCAGAATAGTAGCAGCACTTAATCTTCCCCCTCCCAAAAAAATCATTTCCCTGGTGGTCTTAAAGCGGAACAAAACGCAGGATTTTGACTATCCCAGGTTTTGTTTGGTGCCCCGCTGTGTGAAGCCCCACAGAAAGCCCATATAAACTCACATTTCCCCCGGTCCTAAGACGCAAGCGCCCAATCAGAGCAGTTTGCCGTGTATATGTAATGCTCAGCAAACAACTCCGATTACATGCTGCGCTTCAGCAATCAGGAACGCAGCAGGCGGATCCTCTGCAGCTTGCGCGCTCCTGTCGTAAGCCTATGTGAATGGCTAGGAGCGGTAGCCCCCCTCAATGCCCGAAAATGAGGGGATGCAGCCACCGAAAGTTGTCATCCCCAGAGGGGTTGGGGCCTTGGGACGGAAAATAGGTGAGTGTTGTGGCACCCTGAGGAATCACACACAGCTCTGTCCTGGGTTTTGTCCCGCTTTAAGTACCAGCAGAGGGTAGCTCAGATACTTGTACAACTAGTTGGGAAACACTGGTTTAGGATTGCTTGTTATGCAGTAGGTTGTATATGTATGTACGTCACTTTAAAAGGTAATTCCACTTTCAATGGCATTTTTAAACCGGACCTTCAGCGTGATTTAATGAAAAGCCCAAACTCTTAAAAAACGATTCCCCAGCATCTAAAATTAATATATTTTAAGTTTTTAGTCACTAACTTATTATTCTTTCCCCCACTGGGCTGCAACTCTGTTCAGGAATTTAGGATACGGGCGCCGCCATCTTGACTCAGAAGCATCACACTTACTGAGGAGAGGAGAGTGGGATAAGGTACAGGGGGGCGGGTTATAGCTGTGCTTTGCTCAGACAGAGCAGAGTTGGGGTCAGGTAACGGTCAGCAGTCCCAGAATGCAGAGCAGCACAGTCAGGAGGCACTTCCTGTTTGCAGGCTGCCTGATAAGATGGCGGCCTCCATAAGCCGCCATCTTGGATGTTTAAAGGCTCATAACATGCAGTAGATGCAGGTAGGATGATTTTTAATGTGGACAATCTGTCTGTACAGGGTGTGGGAAATGTATAAGATAGACTCTTATTCAGAGTGAAGGTCCGCTTTAAGTTATTGTGTGGCAAAATGTTGTCTTCAATGTAATAAGGTTATGTTATTTTCATTTCATTTTAATGTTCTATTTGTTTACAACTCCAATAGGAAATTACCACTTTGTACGGCAAAGTGGTGATTTCGAATACATATCAGACTTCCTGACTCTAGCTTGCTAATTATCTGATATGGGCGACCGATTTTACCTATTCTGCTGAAATTCAACTTCTTCAGTTTGGAACGTCTTGTGTTTCAGTAGCAAGTGTTAATGGTTAATGCCCGGGTTCCCAGATGGATAGATCATTAGGCTGCTTAGATTTAGCCAAAGCTGCTAAGTCTAAAAATAAAAGAAAATAAAAAATAACTCCCCCTACCCCCAACACCCTTGGTTGAACTTGATGGGCATATGTCTTTTTTCAACCATATTAACTATGTAACTATAGGAAGAATTGTGGTCCATTGTTTTTATGCAAGGCCATGAAAGCCACTCCCACTTTAGCAAAACAAAGTCCCAGGGATATGAGAATCATGGAAAACGCATGCTGGTAAGTAATACACAGGTCTGGGGGCACAAATGTTTAACATTCCAAAAGAGGAAAACAAGCCTGACAAAAAGGGAGTTTTCCTTTACATTTTCCCTGTTGTGCCAGAGAGGACCTCCAGTCACCTTGGACTTGAAATTGATTTCTATGTAATTAGTTAATGATTGAATTGCATGTTAATCTGCTGGAGATTGCCACATGGGCAGCATTACAGTTTGTTTTGATTTTTATAAAGAGGACCTATACCCCAACTAATTTGAATAGCAGCGCCCCACCAGCCAGGTACCAACAACTTACCTTTCCATACAGTGATGGTTGGCACAGAGAATCAGCACCGTGTTTTGTTGCTCCAATAGGATGAAGACAACTCAGCGCTCACTGCTGATAGAAACATAGAAGGTTGACAGCAGAAGGAGACCATACGGTCCATCTAGTCTGCCCTTATGTGTATACTGTATGTTCTCTTTATCTTAGGATAGATGTGTGCTTATCCCAGGCATGTTTACATTCAGTGACTGTTGATTTTTCAACTACCTCTGCTGGAAGTTTGTTCCAAGCATCTACTACTCTTTCTGTAAAATAATATTTTCTAACATTGCTCCTGATCTTCCCCCCGACTAGCTTCAGGTTGTGCCCCCTTGTTCTATCATTAAGCTTCTTCTTAAAAACACTTCCCTCCTGAACCTTATTCAATCCTTTCACATATATAAAGGTCTCAATCATGTCCCCCCTCTCCCTTCTTTCCTCCAGACTGTACAAATTAAGTTTTTTAAGTCTCTCCTGAGTTTAAGTCCTTCCACCATTTTCATTGCCGGCCTTTGGACCCGTTCAATTTGAATAATGTCTTTTTGCAAGTAAGGTCTCCAGAACTGCACACAGTATTCTAGCTGTGGCCTCACCAGGGCTCTATACAGCAGCATCACAACCTCCCTCTTCCTACTGGTGATGCCTCGAGCTATGCAGCCGAGCATCCTGCTTGCTTTTCCCACTGCCTGGCTACACTGTCCACTCATCAGACTGCTGTCTGTCCAACCCACATACAGTCTTTCATTTAGGATTCGTTCAAACTGGACCAACACACTTACAAGAAACAGTGCTCATTTGCATCCCTCCCCAGGGCAGTTCAGATTGCTGCACATAATTTACCTTTTTCTAATTCCTGCCATGAGTGTTTTTACCTCTCTAAATGGTGTCCCATGGAGCTGCAGACCACCTGCAAAGAGGAAGTGCTGGGTTTCCTGCTGCTGTGCATTGTGGGTTATGTTGGTTATGCTGGAATGCTGGGAAAAGAAGCCTCAGATGTGCTTCAAAATGGCAGCGACCAGGTGAAAATCAGTGAGGTGGCGTTTCAGCTTTAAGTGAATGCAGGAGCAAATATAAATGCTGACAATGCTTCAGCATAATGCATGCAGATTTTTTTTCACCTGTGCAAGGCTGTTGGCCCTGTTTAAATAAAGTAAATACAAGCGATAATGGCGACCATGTGGCAATCTGATGTAACAGTGATTTTATCGGGCAGTGAATTGTGGGTATTTTGAGGCAAATTTAACACACTGGATTTGATTTCCTCTAAATCTATTTTTTTTCGTGTTCACAGAGCTAAAGGAGCGCCAGTGAGGAGCACACCTTGTGTGAGGACGCCCATCTGCATTTTATCGCCTACGTGTAGCTTAGTGCTGCTGCTTATTTACTTGTAGAGACAATGATTTATACTTCAGATTATTACAGTTATCTATATAAAAAAGGAGAGCTCAAAGTGGACCTACAAATGATTTTTAAAACCTGGGCAGCCTGTCTCTTTCCCGACACCCCCTCCCTATGCAGAGCTTATAGATCTTGGGATGGAATGACCATAGGGATCACAGGGAGAATTCCCGGTGGGCTCACTGCTTACATGTACTCAGTTCTCTCCTAACACCCTTCTTCGCTTTCTACCTATCAAATCCCCCCCCCCATACCTGGCCGGATTGTAGCCCCCCCAACCAAAACATCCTAGCCTATGTTTTGCCTAAGCATCATGGTGGTGGGGGCCACACCCACTTCTGACACAGCATCTGCCCCTGCAATATTAAAGGTGCAGTACCATCTTTAAAGAAGCACTATCGTGAAAAAATGGGTTTAATGCTAAAAATCCATATAAATATGCAGGATGGTGGGAGGAGGGGTCACTTATACACCGGGCATCAAGAAATATTCAGACAGGCTTGTAACTTTTATTTTATTGGGTGGAAGAGGAAATCGGACTCATAGACCAAACGTGTCACCCCTGGAATTTGTTCCTACCATGTGAGAGAAAACCACAAGCTTGGCAGGAGTCTTATGCAGTTAGGGTGTATAAGTGACTCCTCCTCTCATTAACCGACATGTTTATATGGATTTTTATCATTACACAATTTCGCAATAGTGCTTCTTTAAGAGTGGCCCTTTCCACCCCCTCATGATTTGCCACTGCAGTGCTATAGGCTCAGCTTATTGACCTACTCAGAAGAACCCCGGGGGCGGGGCTCAGCAGCTCATGGGCTGGCCAATATATTCCCAGGCTGATTTTTGGCCCCAGTCTGCAGCTGGTGCCTCTTACTAGAGAAGTGTTGGTGGGCAACAGTGTCTGCAGCAGCTTCTGGTCTTCCAGGGGAATGGAAAAGCCATGATCAATAGAGCCAATATGAGAAAGGGGCAGACTGGCCAATGGGACGAGCCACTCTAAACTTAGCATTATGAATGTGTGGGTTCTATACCCACCAATGCCCAATCTGCTGATTTATGTCCGGGGGTTGTTGTTGCTAAATGGTAGGTCTGGTTAAGGCAAAATACACCCAATAAATAGATAGAATAAACAGATCGTATACAAGAATAGAGTCTGCTATGGGCTTCATTCACTCATTTAGAGAATTTCTCACGGTTGCTTCTTAAACCGGACCTTCACCCTGAATAAGAACCTTGTATGTTTCCCCCACCCTGTACATACAGATTGCTCACATTAAAAATCATCCTAGCTGCACATATTGCATGTTTTAGAAACTTTAAACATCCAAGATGGTGGCCCCTGGAACAGATTTAAAGCCCAACACAGGAAATAAATAAATAAGCGACAAAAAAACAAACTATTTCCTAGCATCTAAAATATATATTAAGGGTTTGGGCTTTTCATCAAATGATGCTGAAGGTCCGGTTTAACCCACATGAGGACACAAGAGTTGGAAAGACATCCTACTAGTAGCGACTGTAGAGGGCAAGTTGATGCTATCAATCAGCATATCGCTCAGTACAGGTGACACCAACTTACAGGAAGTGAGACATTGAGGGACTGATTTTGGCCACTTTTGCCAATGCTTTTTTTTTTTTTTTATTTTTTTTTGTTTACTGCACTGGGAACTTTCTACAGGTGAGCTACAGACTGTTTCCATTAAAAATGACTGGCTAAAGTAAAAAATAAAAAAAAACAAACAGCAACTTACCTTCCAGTACTGTCCCCCTCTGCTCAGCACCGTGAATGAGAAAATACACTTCCTCCTC
Organism: Gastrophryne carolinensis; assembly: GCA_027917425.1. NCBI lineage: Eukaryota > Metazoa > Chordata > Amphibia > Anura > Microhylidae > Gastrophryne > Gastrophryne carolinensis. The sequence goes on from CM051238.1 coordinate 72,245,962, forward strand.
TGCCACTCTAGCTCCTCCCTGCTGTGGACCACCAATACAAGGAGCTAGTTCAGACCACGCCCCGTCCCTGCATTAATGGTTTGAATAGCGCTCCAAGTGGCTATTTAACACAGCTAACCCCTGCTTCCTCCCAGCTTCCTCCTTGTTCCCGCTGCCCATCAGGCTTATTATGCAGCATCACAGTCCAGGCCACTCCCACATTCTTCACAAGAGAAATCATGAGGTAAAAGCCGACTCAGAAGCAGGTTGCGCATCAATCCTGAAAGCAGGCCTCACTTCACTAATTAGCAGGTGGTGAGTTTTGTTCTCGCTGTAGTTCTCCTTTATTCCTTCCTATTTTCTTATTTTTTTTGTATGAAAATTATAGTAAAAACGTCTTTTGTTTTAATGTGTTGAGATTACTGGAGCACAACAGTGTATTGTCCAAAGCACAGCATACAATGGTTTAAACACACTGGAAATGTATTTACTACTATAAAAAGTTATATCGCTTTAAGTCCTGTAATACAGTTGTGGGAATCATACATTTTTTTTTATTTACAAAATAAATGTAACTGATTATGAAAGAGAAATGTGCCTGTATGGGAGGACCATGGCTGAGAAATTGGCAGTGGCCTGCTATGGGATCTAGGCAATTATTCTTCAAAGGGGGTCTCTGCACAGGTATAAAGGGGTTTTGGTGCCAAAAAAATGGGCTCACATCTAAGGTATTGTTAGGATCAGATCCAGTTTGAGAAATGTAAGAATATGTGGCACCCTGGAGGTTTTATATAGCGGGACATGCCAGTTCAGGGGGAGGGAGTAAGCCTGCCATGGAGTCCCAAACTCCAGGGCATGTTTTTGGTCCACTTTAAAGGGGACCATCCCCTGGGAATTTTACTTTTCCAAGTATTGTTCCTCTCATGTGTGTGTATATCCCCCCCAGCTTGCTCCCATGGTGCGGCTGAAACAAAGCGCGTTGACTGGCTGAGCAGCCTACTCCGCACGCTTGATTGAGCTCAGCTAGCCACTGACAGGAGCCAAGTGTGCCACAACTGCATCCTCTGCTCAGTTTCTAGCTAGTGATGTGCCCACGCCATCCATTTAAAAAGGCCTAGCACAGGGACACGGCACATAGGGCTCCAGGAGCAGGTAAGTGAAACGTGGATGGGGGGGTTCACAAGGTGGGACAGTCCAATTCAGGATGTGCCAAAGAATGGGACTTGGGGTGGCCATGGAGTCTTTTAGACTCCATTGTTCTTCCTTAAGGAGGAACTTCGAACATAAAATAAAAACGGGCAGATTCCTCCCCGCCACAGGCTGCTTCAGGACCCGATCCTCGCCCGTTCCTTACTGTCAAAGTCACACATCGCTCATGGAAATCTTGAGAGATTTCGGGCGGCTCCATCGCATCCCAGCCATGGGCACTGCACAGTGCCTGACGGGATGCAAGATGGCGCCGCCCGTTGAAAGGTCGCTGGAAAATCCGAGCGACCCAGAAGATGGATCCCCCAGGGAGGTGAGTAGAAACTACCCAAAGATAAAACTGGAGGGGGGGGGCAGCGAATCAGTGAGGTTTGGGAGGTTTTAACCTCCCCCAATGTTCCTCTTTAAGGGATAGGCAAGATGACATGACGGGCTCAATGACCATACAGAGTTGTCATCATAGGAGAACCTGTAGTTCTATCACTAGAATTCCAATTAGTACAAATTACCAAAGGATAGGTACATAAAACCACCCTAAAGCACCTGCCTGACCAAAGCAGACCTACTTTGAAGAATGTCTGATTTAAATCCCAACTGCAGTCAAAAATGTTTTATACATTTGTACAGAAGAAAGAAGCATTAGAACCACTTCAGCATGTAATGGCCCTCTGCAACCCCATTGGGCTGTTTTAATATTGCTGGGTTCATAAAGAACAATGGCAAACTGTGTTTTATTACTGGACAGCAACGATCAGTCACTGGCTTTATCACCATTTTTACAATCGTTTTATAGTCTTAGCATAGAGATTGCGCTTTTTCCTGAAACATTTTCCATTGCTGAAATACAGCATTTACCTAGGTATACTGCAACATTTTAATGATAAGATGACGTTTAGCTTCTTAGAAACGCATACTAATCCATTCCAGCATATTTTAATGTGTTGCCATGCTGAATTGCTTTATAGTTGTACATGGGCCTATTTTGATGGAGTTTCTATGTATCCTAATTAAAGAGGGAAACAAATAATCATGTGATGTGCAGTGCTTATTCAAATAGGAGGACTGTCACTCTAATGGATATTGGGGTGTAAACATTCATATATTAAAAAAATCACCAATGACAAGTCATGCTTAATCATAACAAGGGTCACCATCAGGGCAGTTTTTTTTTTTTTCTGGAAGGGTTATGGCAAAACCTTTTAGAGATGCTCCTCATTCTGGCCCTTATTAAAGTCTGACACTTCCAGACAGGAAAGCAGTGGCACAACTCTGCCAACAAATGGAGATACCAGGGTAAGTCCAAGTTACCCCTGCAGAGCGGATCCAAACCAGCTCAAACATGAAGGAGCACCCTCTCCCTTTCAGCTGGAGGGAGTTCTTCTGTATTGAATCAAGTAACATTTTTCCCCAGATACCAGATTGAAATTCGAACGCTCCCTTTTTAGACAAAGATTTTGATCACTTCTTACCTGGAATTTCTGACCAGGTAACTATCCCCACAGGAGGTCAGGTGAGATAAAAGTGAGAAGTCATCAACTACATCAAGTGTCAGATTGTGCCAGCCAAGAGTGGGCTCCATTTTGGGAATATTCTTGGATTTTACTTGCAGGGCTAAGTAAGATGGTCCAGGGGACCCAAAGGCCGACAACCCATCAGGGCCTGTGGTTGCTAGGGCTGTCCTCAATAGAGGCAGTACCATTTGCAGAGTTCCATACCTGGTTACTGCAAATGGCATGGTTGTCTGGTTAGGACAAGGACATGTCAGTGAATGTCCCTGGATGACACTAGTTTCCTGTCAGCAAAGTGAGGGAGTTAATGACCATATTTGCCTGCGTATAAGACGACCCCCCAACATTTCCACTCAAAATATAGAATTTGTTACATACTCACTGTATAAGACTACTCCCTCTTCCGCACACCAAATAAAACGTAAAAGAACATCAGATTTTATTTCAACATGTTAATTTATATTCAAATGCTTATGACATGCAGGAAAACTGTCACAAGGCTACATGTTATGAAACCCTTGTGTACACCTGCCTGGGTTTTGATGGGCCCTTGGGCCCCTTGCAGTGATCATGTCTGTGATTTTCTGCTGTTCTTTTCTAGTGCTCAGAAACCAAATGTTCTTTTCTGGATGTTTAATAGTGATGCAGCAGGACCAGCACCTAGGCAATAGTGGGTGTTGATAATGAGGCATCCCAATTTGGGATTAAACACTTTACCTCTCCTGGGAATCAAAAGCTGCCATGGGAGCTGTGGCCAGTGAATGTGCAGAGCAGGCAACACCACAATGGCTAAAGTTCAAATGGAGCCATCCCCGCTCGCGCATGCACCGTTGGATCACCGGATAGGTAAGTTTATGCACTGATCCAGGGGGTTGACACAGTTGGGTATCCCAAATCAGGATTTGATCCACCTCAAAACACACCAAAGCTCTGGTAAAACAGCTCTAAAGCACTCAAAGGCTGGGTTACAGCTTGTTCCTAGGGCATCCCAATACGGGTTGCCTGGCTGTGTGAATCCCTGTTACTCCTGCAGCTCATGTGGCATCCACTGCCAGCATATTTGAATAGCAGGCAGTGGCTGTGCATAGCATCGAGGAGCAGTCAGCAGAGGTTGCTGCATTCAGAATAGATTGTGGTCAATAATATGCACCACAATCTTTTCTGATTAAATGTTAGCCTGTGCATGCGCCGTGGGTGGGTGGTTGGAGTTGAGTAAAAACCAATGTGGGTTTACACACATGGTTATCTAAAATTCGGATGCCCCTGTAATGTAGACCAAAAACCAGGTGAGGGAAACTCCTTGGATTGGGTCTGCTTAGAGGTACTGACAGTTTGCCTTCTGACCTGCTCTGATGCTTCATGTTTCTTCTGTAGCCATCTTCTTATCAGCAAGTCAGTCCTGGCAGCTCATCACTTCACACACACGGCCCAGGAAGGGGAACACATACTGGCGCACGCTGACACAGAAAACAGGAGGGGGGGGGGGAAGAGGGGCAGTGCGGGGGAGCTCCACGGCGAGGAGACCGTGGAGAGACGGCGCTGCACTATCATCACACACGGCCAGGGGAAGGGAAAGATATAATGGCATGCTGACACAGGAAACAGGAGGGGGGGGGAGAGGAGGAAGAGAGGGGGGGAGAGGAGGAAGAGAGAGGGGGGGAGAGGGGCAGCGCGGGGGAGCTGCACACACACCGACAGTTCCCGGCTACTTTCTGCAGCTTCGGACCAGGCTGCGGGGGAGCGCCACTGCTTCCAGCCCAGCAGAACGGGCTGCTGATGCTCGCCGCTGTATGTGACCCAGGTGCACCCGCATACTTCCCAACTTTTGAAAACAGTAAAGAGGGACATTTGTTGTTCTTAAACAACGCGCCCCAGCCATGCCCAAGCCACACCCCCAGCCACGCCCTTAAAGCGAAAAGCCACCTAAGAATTAAATAATAATACAGACAAGGCCTGCGCAAACACATTACAGCGAAGGGCTGTAGTGAGAGGGGCATCCCTTTTTTGCAGCCAGTGAGAGGCAGCCCTCTATTGCAGCCAGTTAAGGGCATCCCTCATTGCATTGGCGACACACACACATGCACAAACACACACAGACACACACATGCAGGCCATTTCCCCTCCTGCATGATCTCCAGTGAGGCTCCTTCCTGGAGTCCCACCCACTGGAACCTAAGCGTGGGGAACCGGCTCTTTCCTGGAGACCCGTCCCCCACCCATTGAACCACCAATGAAATTAAAGAGAAAAAAAACAAACCTGCCTCCTGTGGCCTCATGCGCCCGCGGCCACCAGCCTCAAATGTGAAGCTGAGCGCTTACACTCGGGGTCAGCGGTGGTGGGTGTCTGAGAGGTTGCGGCAACCCTCCAGGCGACGGCGTGGGACATAGCGGCAACGATGCAGGACAAGTGCATGCGCCGTGGGACACCCTGGCAAAAATGGTGGGTAATGTGGGGGCTGGCCTCTAATCTTCCCCCAGGGCATTCCAAATATAGTATACTCTTTCCCCCTAAAAAAGTTAGAAGGATAAATTCACCTATCCGGTGATCCCACAGTACTATCCCCCCCATAATTCTATACAAGGTGCATACCCACACTAGGCATTTCTCAAAGCTGGCATGAGTATGAGATGGTATGGCAGCTCGCAGTCAGGTTTCTGTCATACTGGGGACCAGAAGCATACCTCTCTACTGTCCTGGATCTGACGGGATAGTCCCACTCTCTTACTGCTGACTCATGGTGCTGGAACAGTTCTGTGGTATGCACCGGGCCCCCTAGTGGCGATGCCCCCCCCCGTGCCATGACTCACTTTGGCATTATTGTCTAAGTCATTACTGGCTCAGGGGAGCCCAGCAACATTGCACCCCTCTGACAAAGAGCAGACCCCAATCATGGGTTGTGATGGAGTGAGCTTAATTTAAATAAATGTTTATATTTGCTTCTTGCCGGGGTCAGGTGGCCAATCAAGAGGCCTGGTTGACAGAGCCGCTAAGATGCGCCGGAGAAGCTGATCACCGGTAGGGTGGAGGGGTGGTAGGGGGGATGGTGTTATGGGCGCCGGAGCAGCTGATCAGCGGCGGGGGGGGGGGGGGGTGCAGGCGCCGGAGCAGCTGATCGGTGGTGGGGGGTGCGGGCGACGGAGCAGCTGATCGGTGAGGGGGGGTTGCCGGCAGTTTGGACACCCCCTGCCACCAGCCCTGAGTGTGCAGCTGAGCGCTTACACTTGGGGCCGGTGGCGGGGGGGGGGCATCTTAGAGGCCGCGGCAACTCCCCGGCAACAGCATGGGACATGACGGCGCGGGACAAGAGAATGCACCGCGGGACCTAATAGTAAAAATCGGGGCAGTCCCGGGAAAAATCAGGAAGGTTGGGGGGTATGGCACCCGGCGTATAAGATGACCCCCCACTTGGAAGCATGTTTTACAGGGGGAAAAAGTCGTCTTATACGCCAGCAAATATGGTAGGTGGCTCAGGTTTCAGCTGCTGGCAGGCAGCCACTTGTTCCAGTGTTTTGTACCATTTTGACTACAGATAAAAGTCAACTAAGACAGTCGATGCATATGTATGAGGAAGCCTTTGAGTATAGAGTGTGCCTGTCTGCTGGATACTTAATGGAACCAGGTAAGTGGGCTGGTCCCTTTGGATGATATAGCAATTCAGTGTTTCACTTTGGGAATCACTTTAGTCTCTTTAGATAATCAGCAGAGCAGAGAAATGATACTAGGATCTCTCATCCAATTTCAGCAAGCCTCGTCTGGTTTGTCTCATACTAAAGTGGAACTTCATGGCCTGGAAGGTACTCCACCTCTTCTCCAGGGGGGCCAGGGTAGTAAGCTTAGGTAACCTGTAGACCAGTAACATTTCTGACCCAGCAGGTTTGGGGCTGAGGCATTTCCCTGTCCCCAGACACTGCACTTTCAGAATGAAGGCATTTAGATTGCCAGCCAACATGCACTTCTTATTAGCCAGCAGATGGGATCTATCACTTTGACCACCGTAAAGAACCCCCACTGCATACAACCTCTATTTCCAGGTTTAAACATTTTAATTCCCTTCTAAAACCTGGTCAGAGTTGGGAGAAATACCCCATCCAGACACACTAGGGTTAATTTAGAGTCTGGTAAGAAAACGCAACTTCTTTTTTTAAAACCGAAAACGGACATCGACTTTCATCATCTACCAGGTGTAAATTTTCACCTGGCTCTGAATCTGCCATTCACTTTCATTGTCTACCATGAGGCTGATTTCTCTCTCTCATCAGGCTCGGAACCAACCCCAATGAGACCATGGTTAGGGGCCCAGTTACTTGCCCTGCTATTATAAATGCTGATAAGATCCTGTCCTCCTAAAAAAATGTACCCCAATAGGGGAAGCCAGCCAACAAAAAACTAAAAAAAAACAGGTGAGCAAAATTAAAAGGTGCAACCTCAAAGCATGTGAGTTACAGAGAGTTGCATTGGGTGATATCACCTGCGGTGAAGAATGAGAAAAATACAATTCTGTGAAATACTCACCTGTAGAATTGGTATTATAAGTATACAGTACGTCCTGCTCCAGATATAATACTTACACTTGGGTTATCCTCCGCCAGATGGCGCTGTACTGCAGAAGCATGCAAAAACAGGCTCCTACCGGACCTTCATATACCCAGGGACCTCCCACAAATCCCCAGCATTAAAAAGCAGTGAACAAGAAGCCGGGAGAATTAAAACCACCCAGAACAACTGGTAACGATAACAAGAGAACAATCACCATACAGGGGATCCAGAATAATGCAACAGGGTGGGGTGGAGCAGGACGTACTGTATACTTATAATACCAATTCTACAGGTGAGTATTTCACAGAATTGTATTATTCTCAGTATACAGTACGTCCTGCTCCAGATATAATACTTACACTTGGGACATCCAATAGCAGTGTCCATAAAGTAGGGTGGGATCCCCCAACAAAAAAAGGTGACAACAGGCAGTTTAAAATACTACCACTTGCAAAACCTTGCGGCCAAAAGCAGCATCCGCTGAGGCCCTAACATCAACCTTGTAAAACTTCGAAAAGGTATGAACAGAAGACCAAGTAGCGGCCTTGCAAACCTGTTCAACCGAGGCCTGGTGCTGGAAGGCCCAAGAGGCCCCGATAGCACGAGTAGAATGAGCAGTAAGGCGGAAGGGAGGACTCTTCCCCTTAGCAGAATAGGCCTGAATCACAGCCTGACGAATACATTTGCTAATAGTAGATTTGGCCGGAGCCAAACCCTTCCTAGGACCAGAAGGGACCACAAAAAGAGCAGTCTTCCTGAAGGCCGCAGTGACTACCAGGTAATACTTCAGACACCTGACCATATCCAAGGAATGCAGAACCCTTTCCTTAGCGTTGCTAGGATTAGGACACAATGAAGGAAGAACAATATCCTGATTCAAATGAAAAGCAGACACCACCTTTGACAGAAAGTCTGGCTTAAAGCAGAACACCACCTTATCCTGGTGTCTCTCGTAGTATGGGGGCTGAATAGACAACGCCGCCAGCTCCGATACACGCCTGACCGAAGTGATAGCCACCAGAAAATACCATTTTGTGAGTACTCACCTGAAAAATGGATATTGTCAGTGTGCCACACACCCCGCTTCACCTTTAAATTCTTCACGATTGGGTTACTCACCGGCAGGTGACGCTGTTGCAGAGAGGAAGTCTTGTAACGAGCCCCCTTCCGGCCTATATATACCTGGTACCTCCCATTAAAAAGCAGAAAGACAAGGTACCAGTAATTTAACGGTAACCTCAAAATAAATAAAAGCTTCACCATATGAAGGATTCGGGATACCGAAAAGGGCGGGAGTGAAGCGGGGTGTGTGGCACACTGACAATATCCATTTTTCAGGTGAGTACTCACAAAATGGTATTATTCTCAGTGTGCCACACACCCCGCTTCACATTTAAATTCTTCACGATTGGGACATCCAAAAGCAGTGTCCACAAGGGATGGGTATCCGAAGGCAAAAATGAAGCATAACTTAAATGACTGCAGTCTGCAGAACTTTGCGGCCAAAAACAGCATCCGCTGAGGCTCGCACATCAACTTTGTAAAACTTAGAAAAAGTATGAACAGAAGACCAAGTGGCGGCCTTACAAACTTGTTCAATAGAAGCTTGGTGCTGAAAAGCCCAAGACGCTCCAACGGCGCGAGTAGAATGAGCAGTGATACGAAAAGGGGGAACTTTCCCCTTAGCAGCATAGGCCGCAATAACGGCCTGACGTATCCATTTGCTAATGGAAGATTTGGCTGGTGCCAAACCCTTCTTAGGCCCACAGGGCACAACAAAAAAGGCATCCGTCTTACGAAAAGGAGACGTGATAATCAAGTAGTACTTAACACAGAGTACTTCATCCAAACAATGCAAAACCCTCTCTGTCATTCTTAGGATTAGGACACAAGGAGGGAAGAACAATATCGTGATTCAAATGAAAAGCAGAAACAACCTTAGGAAGAAAGTCTGGTTTGAACCGAAAGACCACTTTATCCTGATGCCTCTCAAAGTAAGGCGCCTGGATAGACAAGGCCGCCAACTCCGAGACACGCCGGACCGAAGTGATAGCTACCAAGAAGACTCAGGGTAGACAAAGCAATATCTTGCAAAGGCTCAAAAGGAGGAGCCTGAAGAGCAGAAAGAACCAAATTCAAATCCCAAACAGGGAGTAATGGTTTCCTGGGGGCCGCACATGCGTAACCCCCTGGAAAAAAGTTTTAACTAAAGGATGAAGCGCAAAACGCTTCTGAAAAAAAGATAGATAAGGCAGAAACTTGCCCTTTCAAAGTACTTAGCTGAAGACCAGAGTCCAGCCCAGATTGTAAAAACTCCAGAATGCTGGAGACCGAAAAGACCCTACAAGGAAAAGATCTCATCTCACACCAAGCGATATAGGCTTTCCAAGTCCTATAGTAGATGATAGAAGAACACCTCTTCCGGGCACTGATCAAAGTCTTAACGACTGAGTCAGAAAGACCCTCCTCCTTCAAGATGGAGGTTTCAGCAGCCAGGCCGTCAAACCCAGCACTGGTAAATTGGGGTAACACAACCGACCCTGAGTGAGCAGATCGGGCCGAAGAGGCAGAACAAACTGGTCCACTGCCAGCCGAACGATGTCTGCGAACCACACTCGCCTTGGCCACCTTGGGGCCACGAGAACGGCGGACACCCTTTCCAGAGCCAACTTCCGAACCACCCTGCCCAGCATGGGTATCGGAGGAAACAGGTATAGAAACCCCAGATCCCCCCAGCCCAGGTACATGGCGTCCACTGCCAGAGCCAGAGGATCCTGGGAGAGCGACACGAAGTTCGGGAGCCTGTGATTGTGACGAGAGGCAAACAGGTCCACCTCTGGTGTCCCCCATCGGAGACACCGTGAGCGAAAAACCTGAGGATGGAGAGCCCATTCTCCCAGACGGGGAGAGCCCCTGCTCAACCGGTCCGCTTCCTGGTTCTCCACTCCTGGAATGTATACCGCCGAGAGACAAGGAACATGGGCCTCTGCCCAGGTCAGGATCAGGGACACCTCTCTGAGAGCACCCATGATGTAAGCATCCGCTGTTCAATTGTCTGAACGCACCTGGACCGGAAGGCCCAGAACGTGTTGAGTCAGGAGAGCAAGAACCCGACGGATGGCTCTCAGTTCCAGAACATTGATGGGTAAGTGGGCCTCGAGGACCCCACTGCCCCTGGAACTGAAGCTCCTTCCAGAATCCGCCCCATCCCGAAAGACTGGCGTCCGTGGTGACAATTTCCCAAATAGGGGTCAGGAAAGACCTGACCCTCACGAGATTGGCCGACACCAACCACCACTGGAGGGACTGCCAGACCCGGGAGGACAACTGGAAGGGCTGATCCAGCGACCGACAGATAAAGCTGAAGCGTCCTTGTGTGAAATTGAGCAAAAGGAACTGCCTCGAAAGAGGTGACCATCAACCCTACCAGCCTCATCCCCAGACGGATGGACGGCCGAGGATTGGAAAGAAGGACCCGAGCCAACTCCTGAATCAGATGAATTTTGGACTGGGGGAGAAACACTCTGTGTTGATGAGAGTCCAACTGCATCCCCAGAAAGGACACCACCCTGGCCGGAGCGAGGGAGGACTTGGGGAAGTTGATCACCCAACCAAAGCTTTCCAGCGTGGAGACCACCATCCTGGTGTCTGTCTCCGATTGATTGAGTGACGGAGCCATGATGAGAAGGTCGTCCAAATAAGGTACGACACGAATGCCCCGAGATCTGAAAATGGCCATCACCCCTGCCAGCACCTTGGTGAACACTCTTGGAGCCGAGGTAAGGCCAAACGGATGTGCCACGAATTGAAAATGCTGATCTTTCATCACGAATCGAAGAAAACGTTGATGAGCCTGGCAGATGGGAACATGAAGATAAGCATCCTTGATGTCTATGGACGTCATGAAGTCCCCCTGCCGAAGGGAACCGACGGCCGTACGCAAAGTTTCCATGCGAAACTTCCGAATACGGATGAACTTGTTGAGTAATTTCAGGTCCAGGACGGGACGAACCGACCCGTCCTTTTTGGGGACTGCGAAAAGATTGGAGTAGAAACCGAGGCCCATCTCTAAGCGCGGTATCGGCCGGATGACCGCCATTTCTAACAGATTCTTTACCGACGCCAGGAGCCCCTGTGCAGCCAAAGGAACGATGGGCACCCGAGACCGAAAGAACCGTGAAGGAGGACGAGACTCGAATTCCAGTTTGTAACCGGACAACACCACCTCCCGGATCCATCTGTCCGGAACCTCCTGGTCCCAAACCTGGGAGAAGTGTCGCAATCGTCCCCCCACCCACACGGGTGAGGGCAGCCCCTCATTGCTGAGCGGGCTTACCAGCAGGCTTGGGCTTGGTGCCCCAGGACTGAGTGGGACGGCCACGGCCCCTCCCCCGAGTCCAACCTGCACCTCTGGTAGCGGGAAAGGAAGCCCCCCTACCCGCTCTGAATCCCCGAAAGGAAGGCCTAACAGTACTTGCCCCCCGAAAGGGACGACGAGGCCTCTTGCGTTGCGGCATTTTACCACCTTTTGCAACTGAATCAATTTTATCACCAGTCGCAAGCCCAAAAAGGGGAGAGCTGTGAGCACCTTTTTAGAAACTAAGTCCGCCGACCACTGGTGCAGCTACACTGCCCGACGAATAGCCACCAGCATTGCCGCTGTCCTGCTACTCATAGCCAGCGCATCGTCCTGAGCGGTCAGAACATAGGAAACAAAAGACTCACACTGCCTGAGAGCAGTAAACTCCTTACAAGTGGGATCAAGATTCACACACAGATCCTGAATAACAGGCCTAACCGCCAATAGAAGAAGCGCCGAAGCACACACCGGGCGCATCGTTGATCCGGCACTAATAAAACCATGGCGAGCGTACTGGTCAATCCGACGATCCTCACCATCCTTAAGGGCAGTGGTCTCAGAAGACTGCACCATAGCCGTGCTAGAGAGCCCTAGCACAGGGGTTTCGACGTCAGGGGGAACCGACCAAAGCTTCACCAATTCTGGCGGAAAAGGATAACGTTTCTCCCAACTGGAAGGAATTCCAGTTAACCGCGTGGGATGTTCCCATTCCTTAAGCACAACCCTCTCAAAGTGTTGTTGTCTGGGAAAAACTAAACGCGGCTGAGGCACATTAAACAACTGACCCTTTGGCAGGGTGACAGCCTCAGGCGGATCTAAATTCAAAATTTCAAACATTTGAGCCAGAATGGAGGGGGTGTCTAGGGAAACCCCCGCAGCCAAATCGCCAATAGCATCAACCTCAAGCTGATCTGCAGGCTCATCTGACTCCACCAGGAATTCCCCCTCCTCGTCCAGGGAGCAATCGGACCAATCCACAGGCTCACATACCTCATCCTGTGAAGCCGGAGGTACAGGAGAAAGGTGCCTCCGTTTCGCAGTGGCCTTCAACCCTGCTTTGACGGAAATGATCTTCTTGAGGTTGGATAATCGTGCAGACACCTCGGATTGCGAATCCCCACCTTTGACAATGTCACACGGGGTCCGGACCAGGGAGGGAGGGGTAGGGGATGATGGAAGTTGCGAAGAGCCAGCAGCCGAAGCGACGGACTGACGCGCAATATTCTGCTTTGCACAAGGAATGCATAATATAACATCATCGCCTGGGAGCGGAGTCCCGCAGCCCCCACACAGCCTGGATAGCCCAGAAGAACCATTTCCGGTATTATCGGAAGCCTCCATATGGTGATTTATGGTATTCGCATAACCATGAGTTTAAGGCATAAGCCACCCGGGATGCCCCTTTATGTTAATGTCCCGGGAGGGAGGATTTAATTTATAATAATGATCCCCTTTTAAATAATTTAATAATTTATATATATATATATATATATATATATATATATATATATATATATATCCCAATTTAGAGAAAAAGGACTAGCCAGGTATAATAGAACCGGAATCCCAGAATCTGTGGGGGAAAAAAACAACAGTAAGATCCCCAGAAAACAAATGGCAGCATGCAATACAACATTCAAGCAACAATGTAACACACAATAATACACACACCAAAGTGCTTTAAAGAGGCCAAAGAAAAACTCTTGTCCTTTGTTTTTCCTCTTTTTTTTTTTTTTTTAAATCAGTCATGATAACAATAGATGGCCCCACGCGAGGTGAGGCCGCTTACCTGCCCAAGTAAGGCTGAATAGCCAAGGCACCCGAACAGCAGCAATGGCAGCAGTAGCAGCAATAGCGGCAGAGACGAAAACACATATGCGGCTGAGTGCCCCGCACCTGTAGTCCTAATGAAAGGAAGGAAGTGCGGCTGGGGCCGGGTTGAATGACGCCGCCGCCGCCGCAACCACGCCCCCCTCTGACGTCATCCGGGCCCGCCCCCCTCCAGATTCAAACCGTGCGGCCCGCCAGACGGCGGTGCCGCAAAACAAGAGGGCGCACAACGCCCTCAGTAGATGGAGGGAGACGAAAGCTTGCTAGGCAGTCTGCGCTGCCCAACCGACAGTGCTGACAACGTGGCCCGCCGAACGGCGGTACCGATTCAAAAAGGAGACAAGGGGGGAGGGGGAGGGGAGCTGTGAGCACCTAACAAAGGACGCAGGCAGCATCAGGCATGCCTGCCACAGCGCGGCCCGCCCCGGCCGCCCTAAAGCTGACCCAAACTCTGGCCATTCAGGCCAGCAGCAGCCCGCCAATATGGCAGAACTGCCAGTGAGGATAAACAACGTGCCATGTGAGGAAGAATCAGCCAGGCCAAGTGCACCCTTGCTTGCGGTGCAGCCTGACAAGTGTTAAACAAGTAAAAAACATACAAGTAAAACACACATGCATATACACATCCCTCCACCCCCCCCCCCCATAGTGAAGGGAGAAGGGACCGTAACGGGAGAGCAAGGGGCACCTCGGGACAGGGGCATCCCAAATCCAGGAAATCCGGATCATCATGCCGGACAGCCGCATTGCCCCCAAAACAGGGGGTCAGGGGGCCTAAGCACCTATAGTGCCATCTACCAATTGCCCAGTGAGCAGCCTAGGCTGGGAGGCTTCCATTTAACCACAAAGGTAATAAACAATCAAAACCGGGCAGAAATAGACCAAAGGGGGTGCCGGGGTAAGACCCCGGCTACCTGCAAGCAGGAGACTTCATTCTTCTGTCTTGTCGTCATGCAGAGAGAAAAACACTGGTATTAAATGGGAGGTACCAGGTATATATAGCCCGGAAGGGGGCTCGTTACAAGACTTCCTCTCTGCAACAGCGTCACCTGGCGGTGAGTAACCCAATCGTGAAGAATTTAAAGGTGAAGCGGTGTGTGTGGCACACTGAGAATAAACCACTTTGAGGGTAAGTACAGCCAAGGCAGCATCCTGAATAGGCTCAAAGGGAGCACCCTGCAAGGCAGACAAAACCAAGTTCAAATCCCAAACAGGGACCATAGGTTTACGTGGGGGACGCACATGAGTGACCCCCTGAAAGAACGTCTTAACCAAGTGATGCTGAGCAAAGGTCTTCTGAAAGAAGACAGACAGGGCAGAAACCTGACCCTTCAGAGTACTGAGCTTTAAACCCAACTCTAATCCATGTTGTAGAAATTCCAGAATCCTAGGGATGAAGAACTCCTGTCAGTACCAGTCTATGTAGGAACGCCATACCCTGTAATAGATGGCAGAAGAAGTCTTCTTCCTAGCCTGTACCATGGTATCCACCACTGAGGCAGACAAGCCTTTCTCCATCAAGATGTAGGTTTCAGCAGCCAAGCCGTCAAAATCAGAGTTTGTAAACTGGGATGGCGTAAGGAGCCCTGAGTGAGTAGATCTGGCGCCTCTGGCAGGACGTACTGATCTACTGCCATTTGTACCACGTCTGCGAACCACACCCTTCTTGGCCACCTTGGGGCCACTAGAATTACTGGCACCTTTTCCAGGGCAATCTTGCACAGAACCCTGCCCAGCAGGGGAAACGGGGGAAATACATACAGGAGGCGAAATTTCTTCCAAGACAACGACAGAGCGTCCATGGCCACGGCCAGAGGATCCTGAGACAGGGAGACAAAGGCCGGGAGCTTGCGATTGTGATGGGATGCAAACAGATCCACAACAGGTAGACCCCAATGGTGACACAGGGACTGGAACACCCTGTTGCAGAGGGACCACTCCCCCTGACGGGAAGTCCCCCTGCTCAGAGAGTCTGCCAGGAGATTCTCCACCCCCGGGATGTAAAGAGCCGAGATGCATTAAACATTGGCCTCCGCCCATGTCAGAATCCGCGACACTTCCTGGAGGGCACCCTTGCTCCGGGTCCCTCCCTGATGATTGATGTAGGCAACCGCCGTCCTGTTGTCTGAGCGCACCTGAACAGACAGTCCCTGCAGGTGATCGGTCAACTGCTCCAGAACCAACCTGACCGCCCGTAGTTCCAGAATGTTGATGGGTAAATGGGCCTCCTGAGGACCCCACCTGCCCCCAGGGACTTCCAGAATCCCCCCCAACCTGACAGACTGGCATCCGTGGTGACCGTCTCCCAGGAGAGGGCTAGAAAGGACCTGCCCTTTAGCAAATTCCTGTGGTCCAGCCACGACGAAAGGGACCTTATGACCAACGGGGGAAGCACACAAACCCTGTCCAGGGACGCAGGATCCTTGTACCACACCGATAGGAGGTGAAGCTGCAGCGACCTCGAATGGAACTGAGCAAAGGGCACCGCCTCGAAGCTCGCCACCATCAGACCCACCAGCTGCATTCCCTGCCTGAGTGAGAGCTGGGGGCACGAGAGCAGGGACCGCACCTGCGCAGTCAGGGCTTCCACCTTCTGTTGGGGAAGGAATATTCGTGACTGAACCGTATCCAGAATCATCCCCAGGAATGGGGTCACCGACGAAGGGGACAGAGAGGACTTGGGGTGATTGATCACCCAGCCGAAGGACTCCAAGGTGGACACCACCCGCTGAGTGTCCAGCTCCGCCTGCTGTAGGGGCCATGAGGCGATGAGGATATCGTCCAGGTAGGGCAGCACTCGAATGCCCCTGACCTTAACAAGGACATCACTCCCGCCAGTACCTTGGTGAACACTCTGAGAGCTGAAGTGAGGCCAAATGGTAGGGCCACAAACTGATAATGTTGATCGTTCAACGCGAATCTGAGAACCTTTGATGTCCCGGAAACACAGGGATGTGAAGGTAAGAATCTTTGATGTCCACAGTCGTCATAAAATCCCCTGGGCGCAGAGAGCCAACGGCCGAGCGCAGAGTTTCCATGCGAAAGCGCTTGTGCTTGACAAATTTGTTGAGGATCTTTAAATCCAGAATGGGCCTGACTGACCCATCTCTTTTGGGTACTGTGAAAAGGTTGGAGTAGAACCCTTCTCCCAATTCTCTCAAGGGAACCTGGCAAATAACTCCCAGATCCAGAAGGTCTTGCACTGCCTGCATCAGGACCTGAGCCGATATCGGGTCCTGGGGGATCCGGGACCTGAGGAATCTTGAGGGGGGCCGCACAGCAAACTATTTTGTAGCCAGAGGTAACTACCTCCTGAATCCCCCGGTCCGAGACTTGGTGCCTCCAGACATGCGCGAAGTGCTGTAGCTGTCACCCCATCATGCCTGAGGAGTCTTGGGAGGGGCTTTGGGTTTGGTCCCCCAGGAGGAGCCAGGGCGTCGCCCCTTGCTCCTATGCCAGGAGTCTGCACGAGCCCCCGCGAAGGACACCCCTTTGCCCTGCTTAACACCCCTGTAGGGGGCGGAAAGGGGGCCCTGGTTCCGAAAGGGCAGAGGCTGCTGCCTGCGCTGTGGTAACTTACCTCCTTTAGCAAAGAGGTCTAGGCGGTCCCCAAACAAGCGCAGGCCCTTAAATGGAAGCCCAGTAGGGGCTTTCTTAGCAGCATTGTCAGCCGCCCACTGGCGTAGCCATACCGCGCGGTGTATAGCCACCACCAAGGCGGAAGATCTGGCACACAGCCTAATAGCATCATCCGATGCAGACAGGATAAAGTTCACAAACACATCACAATTAGACAGTGCATAAACAGCATCAGTAGGCAACTCGTCCGGGCCGTCAAGTGCATTCCTGACCATGGCCCTGAGCGCCACAGCTGTAATGGCCAAGGCGCAAACCGGGCGCAGCGCCGCCCCACCAAATGCAAAGGCATGGCATGCCAATTGGTCAATGCGCCAGTCCTCAGGATCCCGCAGCGTAGTGATGTTGGGGGAGTGCATAATAGAGGTGTTAGACAGCCCTAAAACAGGAGCATCGACCTCGGGGGGTGATGACCAGCACTTGACCATATCACCAGGAAATGTATACTTCCTGTCCAAACTCTTAGGGATCCCGGGAAGTCTACTGAGATGTTCCCATTCTTTCAACACGAGGTTATTGAAATGGGTTTGCTCAGGAAATTCCAGTCGAGCTTTAGCAGTATGAAATAAATCACCCCTTTGCCTAGGGGCCTCAACAGGGAGAGAGATGGACAAAACTTCAAAAAGCTGAAGCAGTAGTTTGTCAGTATCATCATCATCCGGGGTCCAGTGGTCAGAACCGGAATAGTCATGACCCCTTGCCTTCTCATTAGAAGATTCTGAGTCAGAAAATAGCTCCCCTTCATCCGAAGGGGTATGGCCATAAAAATGTGAAAACTCCTCAGGCTCCGCAGGGAAGGGAGCAGAATCAGGGATTATGTGCCGCTTTTTAGCTAGTTGAGAAACTAGCAAGCAATTTCTCAACACTGGCTAGTCTAGTAGCCACATCAGGATGAGAATCCCCGCTTGTATTGGGGGTTAGACTCAGGCTTGGGGGAGTGGGTGAAGTGAGACGAGGTGCAGGCCCAGCCACAGGAGGGGCAGGAAGTACCATTAGCGCCTGCTGTGCACAAGGGACGCAGACCCGTGCATTGTCACCGCTGATAGGTGAGACCCCACAAGCTACACACAGACGGGCTTGTCCCGAGGGAACCCCGTTCACAATATCCTGGGATGCCTCCATATGGTGATTAATGGGCACAATAGGCCAGTAGGGATTGACGCTGTAAGCTACCCTGGATGCCCCAAAGACCCGCAGGGAAGTGGGAGAAATTATCCTAGGTCCACTGGTAATGAAACCGGGCCGGGAGAAGCCACTGGATTCGATCGTCTGAAAGACATAATGGGAATAGGGATGTCAGAGCCATGCGCAGCGGACAAAAAAGAAAAACTCGCCCGCGAGGGCACTCACTGATCTAGGGAGGAGGAGGGCCGCAACACATGTGCGCGTGACCAGCAACAAAAGGGCGCCAAGAAACTCGAAGAGCAGGCCAGAGCGGCTGTGACGCGGAGCGCGCCAAACCGGGTCCCCGCCCCCCCGAATAGCGCGAAGCTCTGAAATAGTTTCAAAGATGTCAGAAGAGCGAAGTGTATGGCACACTTAGAAAGGATTCGCCAATGAAGACGTAGTGCCGCTCGTCGCAGCACATTCAGCAACGGAAGGAGTGCGCGTGGCGGCGACATATAATAAATTTTAACAGCGCAGCACTGACACCAGTCAAAGACAGTACTAAGGCCATAAGCGTGTAAACATACACTGACCACCACACCCCCCCTTTCTTTCCCACCGGACTACGGGGGGGAACGAGGGAGGATGGCGACCCTTTGTACAGGGCCCACCGCTACACAGGGCATGGGGCAATAGTGCGGGAGGGGCATCCTCTAGAGGCTCACCATCAGCCTAAACCGCCTACCCTTTGGTGGGGGACTGCGGTGGAGCATGGCTCCATAAGCACACAAGGTGCTGCCTACCTTCACCCGACCGACGCAGCCCAAGCTGGGAGGCACATCACAGGGAGGACGGGTGGGAATAGTCCAACAGGGCCGCAGGCTGTAATAGCCCCGCTCACCTGCGAGAGAGTGATACTTTATGTCTTCGCAGTCAGCACTGCAGAGAAATCTGGGGATTTGTGGGAGGTCCCTGGGTATATGAAGGGCCGGGAGGAGCCTGTTTTTGCATGCTTCTGCAGTACAGCGCCATCTGGCGGAGGATTAACCAAGTGTAAGTATTATATCTGGAGCAGGCCGTACTGTATACTGAGAATAGTAATAAGGTGGCCAAGGCAAACACAGGCAGAGATCAAATTGCTGGAAAAAACCTGGGGTAGACTGGTCACTATTTCCACAGCAGCCACAGAGGGAACCAGATGAATGTTACCTGGGACATCATACTGTGGCAAGCATTCCAGGGACTGAAGAAAGGCATAAGATACCCCAAAGAAGTGTAACAAGCTGGGAACAAACAATAGTGAAAGCTGCTTAGCAGTGAGTGTGCATACCCTAGCGAGTCACTATAAAAACTGGTTCTTTGTGTAAAAGGGGCTGGGTTAATGGAGTAGGGGAAGAACTTTCTAAAAACCTGTGCAGCACTTTGTTCGCGCACATCATTGTGAAGGAATAAAGTTATACGCTCATATGTGGCAAATAAATAAATGGGTCTAGATGTATTGTAGAAGCTCAGATGTGGTTGTGTGGGGGAGTGCCAAGTGTGAATGTCCCACCAGCTTTCTCTTTTACGGCTTTATGCATTTGTGATGGCCCGAGTTCCTCTACCCAATACTAAACCTTCAAAAGACATTTCCATTTCGAAAGCCAGTTGACACCAAGCTTCTTTCTGGTCACGGCAATTGAAGAGTGGGGGGTGGGATATTCCCATAACTGACCATCTAAGCAAATCCACATGCAATCCATTCAATAAGAGATTCAAAAGTGACAATACTAAATCATGCCATTGTTTTATTAGGGATACAATGGAACTGTAAACAAGCGGCAGTGTTTTTCCCACAAAAACTTATAAATAGGATTGACTATTGACTGTGAATCCTCCCACAACAGGAAATGGGTACAGTTATAACTAAAATGAACTACATAAAAGTATAAAAATGATGTAAAGATTAAAAAAGGATTTCTCACAAGGCATCTGCTTTCCGAGATATGGCCTTTGACACCGCATATAAATATAGAGTTCTTTTAATCACAGCTTAAATTACATCTTCCTCCGGTCAGGCCGAGCTCTGCAGAACCCAAGTGCCACTGGCAGACCCTGGGGGAAGGATTCATAAAATAATGGAACAAATGAACATAAAATTCTTCTTCTTGTTACTCTGGCATGATGTCCGCAGCAAAAATATACATATACACATGATGGCTTCTACAGCTTCTTTCTGATATACACCTGTAAGAAAAAAATAAAAAAGTTACTTTCATCCCACATACCCAATGCAGAAATATGCCATCAAATGCTCACTCAGAATAGGAATAAAAAGAGGATCAAAACTGTCCCCTTCCCTGTACAGGGACCACTTTGTGAACCTCCCCAGTTTTCCTGTTTTCTTACCTCGCCGGCCCACAGCACATGTCCAATCAGCTTTCTTAGCTGCTCAATATACATGGCTGAAAAAGCTGATTGAGGAGAGCCTGTGCATGTGCCGTGGGATTGCCTGTGAGGTATAAATCTGAGGCAGATAAAGGGTTTCACAGAGGGGGCACGGACCAAATCCTAGTTTTTCTATCTTTCTAAAAGCGGACCAATAGCCAAAAAAAGTACAGTATTGTTCGACCTATAAGAAGCACTTATACTTTGACACAAAAGTGGGGGGAAAATGCCAGTGCGCCTTACTGGGCGAATGTAAAAATACAATTCTGTGATAACTCACCTGTAGAATTGGTATTATGAGCATACAGTACGTCCTGCTCCAAATATAATACTTACAATCGGGTTATACTCCGCCAGATGGCGCTGGACTGCAGAGACATCGAAAATAGGCTCCTCCCGTCCCTTCAAATACCCAGGGACCTCCCACAAATCCCCAGCATTGAAAAGCAGTTAATGAGAAGCCGGGAGAATTAAACAACCCAAACTATCAACTAGAACAATGATAACAATCACCATACAGGGGATCCAAGATAATGCTAAACCAAGGGTGGGTTGGAGCAGGACGTACTGTATACTCATAATACCAATTCTACAGGTGAGTAATCACAGAATTGTATTATTCTTAGTATACAGTACGTCCTGCTCCAAATATAATACTTACAATTGGGACATCCAATAGCAGTGTCCATAAAGTAGGGTGGGATCCCCAAGTAAAAAGGCAGCAGCAGACAGTTTAAACACTGCCGCCTGCAGAACCTTTCAGCCAAAAACAGCGTCAGCTGAGGCCCTAACATCAACCTTGTAAAACTTTGAAAAGGTATGAACAGAAGACCAAGTAGCGGCCTTGCAAACTTGTTCAACAGAAGCCTGGTGCTGAAAAGCCCAAGAGGCACCAATAGCACGAGTGGAAGGAGCAGTAAGGCGGAAGGGAGGATTCTTCCCCTTAGCAGAGTAGGCCTGAATCACAGCCTGACGAATCCACTTGCTGATAGTAGACTTGGCAGGAGCCAAACCCTTCCTAGGACCAGAAGGGACCACAAAAAGAGCATCAGTTTTCCTGAAAGGTGCAGTAGCCACCAGATAGTACTTCAGACACCTAACCACATCCAAAGAGTGCAAAACTATCTCCTTAGCATTGCTAGGATTAGGGCACAAAGAAGGAGGAACAATATCCTGATTCAAATGAAAGGCAGACACTACCTTAGGCAAAAAATCAGGTTTGTCTCTCATAGTAAGGGGGCTGAATGGAAAGCGCCGCCAACTCAGACACGCCTGACAGAAGTGATAGCCACCAGAAATACAACCTTGAGCGTAAGAATGGCCAAGGCAGCATCCTGCACAGGTTCAAAGGGAGCACCCTGCAAGGCTGACAGGAGCAAGTTCAGATCCCAAACAGGCACCATAGGTTTACGTGGGGGGGCGCACATTAGTGACCCCCTGGAAAAAAGATGATCAGAGGGTGCTGAGCAAAGGACTTCTGGAAGCAAATAGCCAGGGCAGAAACCTGACCCTTCAGAGTACTGAGTTGGAGCCCCATCCCCAACCCATGCTGCAGGAACTCCAGAATCCTGGGAATAGAGAACACCCGACAGGGAAGAGACCTAGACTCACACCAGTCAATGTAGGCACGCCAAACCCTGTAATAAATGGAAGAGGAAGACTTCTTCCTAGCTTTAATCAAAGTATCCACAACCGAGGAAGACAGCCCCTTCTCCATCAAGATGGAGGTTTCAGCAGCCAAGCCGTCAAAGCTAGAGTTTGTAAATTGGGATGGCGTAGTGAGCCCTGAGTGAGCAGATCTGGCACCAAGGGCAGAGCGTACTGATCTACTGCCAGCTGCACCATGTCTGCGAACCACACTCTTCTTGGCCACCTGGGGGCCACCAGAATTGCTGGCACCCCTTCCAGAGCAATCTTGCGCAGAACCCTGCCCAGCAGGGGGATTGGAGGGAAGACATACAGGAACTGAAAGTCCTGCCATGACATTGCTAGCGCATCCGAGGTCAAGGCCAGAGGATCCCGGGACAGAGAGACAAAAGCTGGGAGCTTGTCATTGTGGCGGGACGCAAACAGATCCACATCTGGATGGCCCCAACGGTGACACAGAGATTGAAACACCCTGCTGCATAGGGACCATTCTCCCTGGCGAGAGGTCCCCCTGCTCGGAGAGTCCGCCAGGCGATTTTCCACCCCCGGGATGTACACAGCTGATATGCAGGGGAATTGGCCTCCGCCCAAGTCAGGATCAGAGACACTTCCTGGAGGGCCCTCTTGCTCCGGGTCCCTCCCTGATGATTGATGTAGGAAACTGCCGTCTGGTTGTCCGAGCGCACCTGAACAGGCAGGCCCCGAAGGTGAGTAGTCAAGCGAGCCAGAACTAGCCTGATCGCCTGCAGCTCCAAGACATTGATAGATGTGTGGGCCTCCTGAGGGCCCCACCTCCCCTAGAACCGCAGGGACTTCCAGAAACCCCCCCAACCTGACAAGACTGGCATCCGTGGTGACCGTCTCCCAGGAAGGTTCCTTGAGTCCATCCACCACAAGAGGGACCTCCTGACCAGGGGGGAGAGCACACAGACCCTGTCCAGGGACGCTGGGTCCTTGTCCCATACTGACAATAGGTGAAGTTGCAGAGGCCTCAAGTGGAACTGAGCATAAGGGACCGCTTCGAAGCACGCCACCATCAGGCCCACCAGCTGCATCCCCTGCCTGATGGAGGGATGGGGACAAGCTAGGAGGGACTGAGCCGGTGAAATCAGACTGTCCCCCTTCTGCTGAGGAAGGAAGATCCTTGCCTGAACTGTATCCAGATTCATTCCTAGGAATGGAGTTACCAAGGAAGGGGACAGTGAGGACTTGGGGTGGGTGATCAACCACCCCAAGTCCTCACTGTCCCCTTCCTTGGTAAGATGACTCCAGAGTGGACACCACCAGCTGAGTATCCAACTCTGCCTGATGTAGAGACTGGGAAGTGATGAGAATGTCGTCCAGATAGGAAAGCACGCAGACGCCCTGACATCTGAGCAGAGACATCATGCCAGCCAGCACCTTGGTGAACACCCTGGGAGCTGAAGTGAGGCCGAAGGGCAAGGCCACAAACTGGTAGTGTTGATCCATCAGAGCGAACCTGAGGAACCTTTGATGACCTGGGAACACAGGAATATGAAGGTAAGCATCTTTAATGTCCACAGAAGTCATGAAATCCCCTTGGCGCACGCAACTGATGGCAGAGCGCAGAGTCTCCATGCGAAAGCACCTGCCCCTGACAAACTTGTTTAGGATCTTCAAGTCCAGGATGGGCCTGACTGAACCATCTTTTTTGGGTACTGTGAATAGGTTGGAATAAAAGCCCTTGCCCCTTGCCCTGGCAGATGACCCCCAGCTCCAGGAGGCCTTGCACTGCTTGCACTAGCTCCTGAGCCGACACAGGGTCCTGAGGAATCCAGGATCAGTTGAACCTTGGGGGAGGGCAGGCAGCAAACTCTTGTAACCGGAGGACACTACCTCCTGAATCCACCGGTCTGAGACATGAAGCCTCCAGACGTGAGCGAAGTGCTGCAGCCGTCCCCCCACCCGGATGGGTGAGGGCGCCCCATCATGCCTGAGGGGGATTGGGAGAGGATTTAGCTTTGGGACCCCAAGAGGAGCCAGGACGTCCACGTCCTCTGCCTCTACCCCAGAAATCTCCCCGGGTAAGAAACCCCCCTTCCCTGTCTTGCACCACGGTAAGGGGAGAAGGGACCCTGACCCCGAGATTGCCGCCTGCGCTGGGGTAACCTGCCTACTTTAGCAAAAAGGTCCAGGCGGTCCCCAAACAGGCGCAGTCCTTTAAAGGGAAACCCAGTGAGGGCTTTCTTGGCAGCGTTGTCAGCAGCCCACTGGCGCAGCCAAACCGAGCGGCATATAGCCACTACGAGGGCAGAAGTTCTGGCACATATTCTGATGGTGTCATCCAATGCTGATAGAACAAAATTTACAAAAACATCACAACTGGAGAGTGCATTAAACACCTCACAAGGCAAATCATCAGGGGCACTATCGAGCATATTTCTGATAAGGGTTCTAGTGGCCACAGCAGTAATGGCAGAGGCACAGACAGGGCGCAGCGCCGTCCCCGCAAAGGCGTGGGATGCCAGCTGATCAATACGCCGGCATCCCGCAGGGTAGTAGAATCAGGGGAATGCATGACAGAGGTGTTAGATAGCCCTAGGATCGGGGCATCCACCTCGGGGGGGGGGGGGGGGGGGGGAGGGGGACCAACATTTTAATTCCTATCCCAGCTTTTTGGAACCCCGGGAAGTTTACTGGGGCGCTCCCATTCCTTGAGTACAAGGTTATGGAAATGTGCCTGCTCGGGAAATTCCAAACGTGATTTTGCAGTATGGAAAAGCTCCCCTCTTTGCCTGGAAGCCTCAACAGGGAGAGAGATAGACAGGACCTCAAAAATCTGGGTCAATAATCTGTCAGTGTCATCCGGGGCCCAGGGGTCAGAGCCAGAATCGTCATCACCCCTTGGTCTCTCATCAGATGAGCCTGAATCAGAAAAGAGCTCCCCTTCATCAGACGGGGTATAGCCACACAGATTCCAACACTCCTCAGTTCCCATAGGGAAAACAGTAACATTAGGCGTCAAGTGCCGCTTCTTAGCAGGGCCCTTACGCGCTAAGGACTTCGCAATCAACTGTTCAACAGTAGCCAGTCTAGAAGACACATCAGGCTGAGAATCCCCACTAGTATGCAACTCAGTAGGAGTGAGATTTAAGCTTGGGGGAGTAGGCGAAGTGAAACGAGGTGCAGCCACTGGCATGCCAGATTGCAATGCAAGCACCTGCTCAGCACAGGGTACACAGACCCGCGCCTTGTCAGCGTCAGCATGAGGCAGCCCACACGCTACACACAGCCGGTCTTGTCCCGAAGGGACCCCGGTCACATTATCCTGGGATGCCTCCATATGGTGATTATAGCGGCGCTATACGCCGATAGGGAATAAAGCTATGTAGCAACCCTGGATGCCCCAATAACCCGCTAGGGAAGTGGGAGTATAATTTTTACAAGGCCTACAAGTAATATACTAAAACAGGGCCGGCATAAGCAGACAAGACCTTAAGTACATCGTAACAAAACTGAAGGATATAAAGCCGTCCGCGAGGGCACTTACGGACCACGGTAGGTAGGAGTCCGTCGCGCACAGGCCAACCAAGCAGGAAAGATGGCGTCGGTATACCTCGAGGGGCGGGCCAGTAACAGCGATGACGCGGAACGCGCCAAAGACGCCCCCCCGAAGAGCGTGAAGCCAGAACGGCAAGCAGCCAATGATGGCGCACCAGCACCTGAGGTAATGCCGCCGCCAAGCGCGGAACCAAGTCAGCGCGCGGCGACAAATTTAAAAATGCAGTAAAGACAAGTCAGTGTGGCGGCTGACACAAGATTAAAAGGCATGTGAAAAGAGTGTAAAGCTCAGAATGCATAACATACATATCTACACCCCCCCCCCCTTTTCCCCCGAAGACTACAAGGAGGATGAGGGAGGACGGCGGCCACTTAAATAGGGCCCACCGATAGGCAGGGGCAATAGTGCGGGAGGGGCATCCCATAGAGGCTCACCATAAGCCTGAACCGCCTACCCTTTGGTGGGGGATTGCGGTGGAGCAGCGCTCCTAAGCACCTAACAGCAGTGCTGCCTACCCTCACCCGACCAGCACAGCCAAGGCTGGGAGGCATAAATACTAGTGGAACGGGTGAGAACAGTCTTACAGGGCCACAGGCTAATAGCCCCGCTCACCTGCGAGTAGAGAGCCAATTTCTCGTCCTTTGCAGCCAGACTGCAGAGAAATTCTGGGGATTTGTGGGAGGTCCCCGGGTATTTGAGGGGCCGGGAGGAGCCTATTTTCGATGTCTCTGCAGTCCAGCGCCATCTGGCCGAGTATAACCCGATTGTAAGTATTATATTTGGAGCAGGACGTACTGTATACTAAGAATAAAAGCGGGTGGTGGTGGGAGAAAACCAGGGGACATTTCAGAACTTCATAACTTCGCTTCATAGATAATATGAAGGGCACATTACCTTACACCTCAAGACACCTTCAGTCGCCTTTGTCCACTTTAGTCTTTTTCTGTAAATTAAACAGCACATAAATCACACATTTGCTTTACATAGACAGCACCACTTCCTTTCCACAAAGACAATTATGAATTATACAGACATATCACTGTTCTAAAGCTTCTACTAGCATGTGTGTATATAAACATATGAGCTCTTCTGGGGAGAGGGACTGGTGAGTATTTTGTGATAAGGCCCTATAGCAGGGGCTCCAAACCTTTTCATTTTCTAAATATCCCAAGTACAACCTAGGTGATAAGCACAGTAATGTCAGTCACCTAACAGTGTTAAACACCCAAAACCACTATAAGTGTGTAAAAAATGCACAAAGATGCAAAACAAAATTAGTTCTCTATGCCTCCTGAAGTATTTATGGAGCAAATTGGGCATGGGTATAGTATAGACGGCAGGTGATCAGGTTGGGTGCAGATCAGTTTTTGACCGGGCTATCCGCCACTTGATAGGACTTTGAGTACCACCATTAGTACTTGAAACACTGGTTGAGAATCCTTACTCTATGGAAAAGGGGATTGTACACAGTCAAGTAACATTATCATTACTTCTCACATCAATAAAACATAGAAACATAAAAGGTGACGGCAGAAGGAGACCATATGGTGCATCTAGTCTGCCCTTATGTGTATACTGTATGTTCTCTTTTTTCTTAGGATAGATGCGTGCTTATCCCAGGATTTTTTTAATTCAGTGACTGTCGATTTTTCAACTACCTCAGCTGGAAGTTTGTTCCAAGCATCTACTACTCTTTCTGTAAAATAATATTTTCGAACATTGCTCCTGATCTTCCCTCTGACTAGCTTCAGGTTGTGCCCCCTTGTTCTATCATTAAGTTTCTTCTTAAAGTGGACCAACACCCAGGATTTTGACTATCCTGGGTCTTGGTCCACTTCGGTGGGGCACCCCCGATCGGGGTGCCCCGCTGTGTGAAACCCCCCCGAACTCACCTCTGTCAGCGGCGACGGACAAGCCGCGGACAAGCGGCTCCTCCTCCGCCGCCTCCCGCGCGTCCCTGTTGACGCGCGCGTGCCCGCGCCGGCCATTCACAGACGGCCGGCGCGGGCGCGCGCACGACTAGAGGGGCGCGAGGGAGGCGGCGGCGGCCGGCCGCCGCCGAAACTAAGGTAAGGAGTTTGGGGGGTTTGGGGGGGTTTCACCCCGCGGGACATCCCGATCTCGGATGTCCCGCGGGGAGGGAGGTGATCGGTCCGGGAATCTTATAGATTCCCGGGCCGATCACGGGTGGGTGTTGGTCCACTTTAAAAACACTTCCCTCCTCAACCTTATTGAATCCTTTCACATATTTAAAGGTCTCCATCATGTCCCCTCTCTCCCTTCTTTCCTTCAGACTTTACAAATTTAGATCTTTAAGTCTCTTCTGATAATTTTTAAGTTTAAGTCCTTCTACCATTTTTGTTGCCCTTCTTTGGGCCCGTTCTATTTGAATAATGTTAACGTCTCCAGAACTGCACACAGTATTCTAGCTGTGGCCTCACCAGGACTCTATACAGCGGCATCACAACCTCCCTCTTATTACTGGTGATGCCTCGAGCTATGCAGCCGAGCATCCTGCTTGCTTTTCCCACTGCCTGGCTATACTGTCCACTCATCTTGCAGCCTAAATCTCTCTCCTCCGAGGTCCTGGCTAACACAGTGCTGCCCATACAGTACTCAGAGCAGGGATTCCTTCTACCCAAGTGCATGATTTTGCATTTAGAGACATAAAACTTTAGTTTCCACAGTTTTAAACATTTATCTAGGAGTGTCCACCCTAATGGAACCACTGTGCTCTGCAGATCCGGCATCGCTTAATAGCAACGCTCAGGATACATTTTTACCATAGCAGCACGCACAAATCTCACAAACTGCAGTTTAAGAATTAACTGTCACCAACCGCCTGAAAGACAATCAACCCCTTTTGGCAAACACTTCTCTAATTTTTAAACAAATATATGGTGTATATAGCACTGCACAGCCTATTAAATCTCCTTCTCATACCCCCACTTTTTAGGCATGATCTGCATCTCTGTTGAGAAACCTGAAAGGGCCCAAGTAAAGTTTCAAGACCGCATTTGCATTGGGCTGCATTCTCTTTGCTGTAAATTGCATCACAGCACCTAAGGTTGAAAGGTTCAGAAGGCCAAAGATGTCATAGCTGGGATGTCTGGGGGCCAGCAGAAATGAAGGGGTTTGTGGGCCACAGAGGGCGGAGGGCTCACAGTGGGGCACCCTGAATCACCTAGTCCACCATTTCTTGCCTGCCTTTGGACACATTTATTTGAATGCCTTTTTGCAGGTAAGGTCTCCAGAACTGCACATAGTATTCTAGATGTGGCCTCACCATAGCTCTATGCAGCAGCATCACAACCAATCTGTTCTTATTGGCAATGCCTCAAGCTATGCAGAAAAACATCCTGCTTGATTTCCTCACTACCTAGCTATACTGCCATTTATTTTGAATCGGTCCATAATCAGCATACCTAAATACTCGCAAGACGGTTTCTTCTAGCCATGAGGATAATTTTACATTTTGAGACAGTGGACTCCAATTTCTATTCTATTCAATTTCTGTTTTGACCACAGTAAAGCCAAGTGATTGTCCACCTATTATCTGCACTATTACAGACCTTTGTATCAGTAGCAAACAGGCAAACTTAACCTACCAAGCCTTCTAACTTTCCATGTTACTTACAAATATGTTAAAAAGAATGGGGCCCAGGACAGAGCCTATATGTTCTCAGTACTTCTTGTATGCACATGGTCATTTTGTATTATGTGTGCCCCACCTATCTGTCTGGGTATGTCTGAGCAATTATATTACCAATAGTTATACAGCTTTGTATTCTATACCCAGTAGATAATTATTTATGTGAATACTTTAACAATTGTTATGTGAATACTTTAACAATTGTTATTTGGTAAGTCTACAACGTATAGTAAAATATATTTGTATAATTTTAAGGAAATTGGACCAAAACCCAGGATTTTAACTATACAGGGTTATGGGTTTATGCCCCTGGGGCATCCTGATTCAGTATGTTCCGCTGTGTGAAATCCCCTCAGGTTGCCCAGTAAACTCACCTTTCCCCGATTTGATGCCTCAAGCACGGGCTCTCCCACAATCTGTGTCCAAAAATCGGCTAAGACTCAGTTAGGGCCATTAACAAATGCCTGGCACAGATGCACGTCCTGCTAAAGGCAGCGGTGACAGAGGCTGCGGCTCCTGCATGCTCCATTAGAACAGGGAGAAGGAGAGTTTACAGGGGACTCGGGGGAGGGTTCACACAGCAGGGCATCCCAAATCTGGATGCTCGGGGGGGGGGGGGGATCAGGAGGCCCTAGAGTCTTTCAGATTCCACGGCCAGTATTGGTCCACTTTAATACACCATCCTTACAAGTGGCCCATTGTAGATACAAACCAAAGTGACACAAAAGGAAATGCAGTCCTCAAGCATTTCTACATGGGCCATTTAACTCTAAGGTTGCAGGAACGTCCTACCTGCCATACCTGAGTAGTAACCTCCCAGAATTATGACGCTCCCTCCTAGTCTGGACAGCAGTAGGAAAAGAAACCATTAGTAACAGTTAAGGAAAGTTAAATATGTTTTCTAACTTAAAAAGGCAGAAGCACTAAAATACTACATATACCAGACATTTTAAAAAAGAGAAAGTCCAGACAGCGCCTGTTTGGTCCTCCTCATTCCTCCACGGCCACGCTCTAAATGTGGTCGCATGTCCGCCCCTGAGAGAGCCTGGCAAGTGCATCCACTTGTGCTTATGTTGGGAGGACGGAGGACAGTTGCAGAAACTCTGGAGACAAAGCCTCTACAAAGCGCTACAGAAAACAGAGGCTTCAGTTGAGTTCCTTGCTGCCTTATTGCTATTGGGATGGCCAATTTAAAGCAGGGGTTTTTCAGTCTAGGGGGGCAAATTGTCTTAGTGTTCCACTTAAAGGGGCCTCAATAAAATGTAAACAGACAATGCAGGAAATATGTAACCTTAAAAAGTAGCAACACTCCCTTTGAGCCTACAAGACTTTGGGGTACTTGGTCTACCACTTTATGTCAACCTCCGCCCACTGATCCACTTAACTCTTCCACAAGCCTGCGCCGCAGCCGAATGCCCAGTGTACAATCTAGCTAGGCGTGCACCCAGGGCGGACCCTTCTAAATGCAGGAAATCTGAATTGTATGAGTGTGGCTGACTGGCCGAGAGGCCCTGCGCATGAGAAACATATAAGGTTGACGGCAGAAGGAGACCATGCGGTCCATCTAGTCTGCCCTTATGTAGTTACCGTATGGACTCTTTATCTTAGGATAGATGTGTGCTTATCCCAGGCATGTTTTCTAACATCGCTCCTGATCTTCCCTCCGACTATCTTCAGGCAGACCCGATTCTAGCTGTGGCCTCACCAGGGCTCTATACAGCGGCATCACAACCTCCCTCGCCCTACTGGTGATGCCTCGAGTTATGCAGCCAAGCATCCCGCTTGCTTTTCCCACTGCCTGGTTACATTGTCCACTCATCTTGCCACTTTCACTAATCGGTATCCCTAAATCTCTTTCTTCCGAGGTCCTCAGAACAGAGCAGGTATTCCTTCTACCCAAGTGCATGATTTTACATTTAGAGACATTACACTCTAGTTTCCACAGTTTTGACCATGTATCCAGTAAAGCTAAATCATTTTCCATGTTGCAGACACCTCCAGGAGTGTCCACCCTATTACCTTTGTATCGTCTGCAAACAGGCAAACTTTTCCTACCAAGCCTTCTCCTATGGACACTTTTCACCTTTGTTCAGATTGCACGCCATTAACAACACCACGCTGATACCGATCCTTCAGCCAACTGGAAATCCACTGAACTATCCACGGATTGACTCCTAACCTATCTATGAGCTCTTTATGTGGTACAGTATCAATGGCTTTGCTAAAACAGATAGGCGATATCCACAGCACCACCTAACACAGCAACATCTAACACTTTAGTGACATTGTCAAAGAAATGATTGGTGACATGATCTGTTCCCATTAGTTTGACCACTATAGATGTTAAACTAACTGGCCTGTTACTGGCTTCTTTTCTACTCCCCTTCTTATGGATTGGTATGACATTGGCCATTCTCAAATCATTTGGAACCTCACCAGTTGAAAGGGAATAGTTAAGTAAATCAGAGAGGCTGCAAGCACAAATTTGAGTTCCCTTAGAACTCTCGGGTGGATTCCATCTGGAGCCATTGCTTTACTTACCTTTAGATGAGCTAGCTTGGCTAAGACGTCAGCACCCAAAAACTCTGGAGATGGACCCTCCCAGCTGGATGCTATGCTATGGCCATACCTACTATGGGTTTTAAAGCCACTATCTTAAAAATACAATTCTGTGATTACTCACCTGTAGAATCGGTATTATATGTATACAGCACGTCCTGTTCCAGAAGATATTCCTTACTCTTGGGTTATACATCCAGTAGATGGCGCTGGACTGCAGAGAAAGAAAAGTGGCTCCTCCCGGCCCCATATATACCAGAGACCTCCCACAAATTCTCCAGTATCGAAAAGCAGTTAAAATGAAACCGGGAGAACTATAACAATTACAAAAAAATTTAACAATCACCATAAAGAGGTAACTAAAAATAATGATAAGGGTGGGGTGGAACAGGACGTGCTGTATACATATAATACCAATTCTACAGGTGAGTAATCACAGAATTGTATTATTCTAAGCATACAGCACGTTCTTTTCCAGAAGATATTCCTTACTCTTGGGACATTCAATAGCAGTGTCCGTAAGGTAGGGTGGGATCCCCAAAAGTAACAGCAGACAGTTTAAACCACTGCCGCCTGCCTTAACATCAACCCTGTAAAACTTAGAAAAAGTATGAACAGAAGACCAAGTGGCGGCCTTGCAAACTTGTTCAACAGAAGCTTGGTTCTGAAAAGCCCAAGAGGCACCAATAGCACGAGTAGAATGAGCAGTAAGGCGGAAGGGAGGCTCCTTCCCCTTAGAGTAGGCCTGTATCACAGCCTGACTGATCCACTTGCTGATAGTGGACTTAGCCGGAGCCAGACCCTTCTTAGGTCCAGACGGCAGCACAAAGAGAGCATCAGTCTTCCTGAAGGATTCAGTAGCCACAAAATAGAACTTCAGAGTCCTGACCACTTCCAGAGAGTGTAAAACTCTCTCCTTGGAATTACTAGGATTAGGACACAGAGCAGGCAAAACAATGTCCTGATTGAGATAAAAGGCAGAAACAACCTTAGGCAGAAAATCTGGCTTAAAACGAAACACCACCTTGTCCTGGTGTCTCTCAAAATAAGGAGGCTTGATGGAAAGCACCGCCAACTCAGAAACACGCCTCACAGACGTGATAGCCACCAAAAATACAATTCAGTGATTACTCACCTGTAGAATTGTTAATATGAGTATACAGTATGTCCTGCTCCAGATAAGATTCTTTACTCTTGGGTATTACTCCGCCAGACGGCGCTGGACTGCAGAGACCGCAAAATTGGCTCCCTCCCGGCCCCTCAAATACCCGGGACCTTCCACAAAACCCCAGCATTGAAAAACAGTTATCAATAAGCCGGGAGAATGATAACATAACCAACCAGTAACTATCAACAATGATAATCACCATACAGGGGATCCAAGGATAATGAAAACAAGGGTGGGGTGGAGCAGGATGTACTGTATACTCATAATAACAATTCTACAGGTGAGTAATCACAGAATTGTATTATTCTTAGTATACAAAAAGTCCTGCTCCAGATAAGATTCTTTACTCTTGGGACATCCAATAGCAGTGTCCGTGAAGCAGGGTGGGATCCCAAAAGGTAACAGCAGACAGGTCAGACCACTGCCGCCTGCAGAACCTTACGGCCAAAAGCAGCATCAGCTGAGACCCTAACCTTGTAAAACTTGGAAAAAGTATGAACAGAAGACCAAGTAGTGGCCTTGCAAACTTGTTCAACAGAAGCCTGGTGCTGAAAAGCCCAAGAGGCCCCAATAGCACGAGTAGAATGAGCAGTAAGGCGGAAGGGAGGATTCTTCCCCTTAGCAGAGTAGGCTGAATCACAGCCTGACGGATCAATTTGTTGATGGTAAATTTAGCAGGAGCCAAACCCTTCCTTGGACCAGAAGGGACCACAAAAAGAGCATCAGTATTCCTGAAAGGTGCAGTAGCCACCAGATAGTACTTCAGATTCCTAACCACATCCAAGGAATGTAAAACCCCCTCCTTAGCGTTACTAGGATTAGGGCACAAGGAAGGTAGAACAATGTCCTGATTTAGATAAAAGGCAAATACAACCTTAGGCAGGAAATCTGGCTTGAAGCGAAACACCACCTTGTTCTGGTGTGTCTCAAAGTAGGGGGGCTGGATGGAAAGCGCCGCCAACTCAGAAACACGCCTAACAGAAGTGACGGCCACCAAAAAGACAACCTTGAGAGTAAGAATGGCTAAGGCAGCCTCCTGCACAGGTTCAAAGGGAGCACCCTGCAGGGCAGACAGGACCAAGTTAAATCCCATACAGGCAAAATAGGCTTACGTGGAGGACGCACATGAGTAACCCCCTGGAAAAAGTCCTGATCAGAGAATGCTGAGCTGAGTTGCAGAGAGGAAGTCTTGTAACGAGCCCCCTTCCGACCTATATATACCTGGTACCTCCCACTTAACACCAGTGATTTAAAAAGCAGAAAGACAAGGTACCAGTAATCTAAAGGTAACCTCAAAATAAAGAAAAAGCTTCACCATATAAAGGATCCGGGATACCGAAAAGGGCGGGGTGAAGCGGGGTGTGTGGCACATTGACAATATCCATTTTTCAGGTGAGTACTCACAAAATGGTATTATTCTCAGTGTGCCACACCCCCCGCTTCCCCTTTAATTCTTCACGATTGGGACATCCAAAAGCAGTGTCCACAAGGGATGGGTATCCGAAGGCAAGAAAATGAAGCATAACTTAAATGACTGCAGTCTGCAGAACTTTGCGGCCAAAAACAGCATCCGCTGAGGCCCGCACATCAACTTTGTAAAACTTAGAAAAAGTATGAACAGAAGACCAAGTAGCGGCCTTACAAACTTGTTCAACAGAAGCTTGGTGCTGAAAAGCCCAAGACGCTCCAACGCCGCGAGTAGAATGAGCAGTGATACGAAAAGGGGGAACTTTCCCCTTAGCAGAATAGGCCGCAATAACGGCCTGACGTATCCATTTGCTAATGGAAGATTTGGCCGGTGCCAAACCCTTCTTAGGCCCACAGGGCACAACAAAAAAGGCATCCGTTTTACGAAAAGGAGACATAATAATCAAATAGTACTTAACACAGCGTACTACATCCAAACAATGCAAAACCCTCTCTTTGTCATTCTTAGGATTAGGACACAAGGAGGGAAGAACAATATCCTGATTCAAATGAAAAGCAGAAACAACCTTAGGAAGAAAGTCTGGTTTGAACCGAAAGACCACTTTATCCTGATGCCTCTCAAAGTAGGGCACCTGAATAGACAAGGCCGCCAACTCCGAGACACGCCGGACCGAAGTGATAGCTACCAAGAAGACAATCTTCTGAGTCAGGGTAGACAAAGCAATATCTTGCAAAGGCTCAAAAGGAAGAGCCTGAAGAGCAGAAAGAACCAAATTCAAGTCCCAAACAGGGAGTAATGGTTTCCTGGGGGCAGCACATGCGTAACCCCCTGGAAAAAAGTTTTAACTAAAGGATGAAGCGCAAAACGCTTCTGAAAAAAGATAGATAAGGCAGAAACTTGCCCTTTCAACGTACTTAGCTGAAGACCAGAGTCCAGGCCAGATTGTAAAAACTCCAGAATCCTGGAGACCGAAAAGACCCTACAAGGAAAAGATCTAATCTCACACCAAGCGATATAGGCTTTCCAAGTCCTATAGTAGATGATAGAAGAAGACCTCTTCCGGGCAATGATCAGAGTCTTAACGACCGAGTCAGAAAGACCCTCCTCCTTCAAGATGGAGGTTTCAGCAGCCAGGCCGTCAAACCCAGCGCTGGTAAATTGGGGTAACACAACCGACCCTGAGTGAGCAGATCGGGCCGAAGAGGCAGAACGAACTGGTCCACTGCCAGCCGAACGTTGTCTGCGAACCACACTCGCCTTGGCCACTTTGGGGCCACGAGAATGGCGGACACCCTTTCCAGAGCCAGCTTCCGAACCACCCTGCCCAGCATGGGTATCGGAGGAAACAGGTACAGAAACCCCAGATCCCCCCAGCTCAGGGACATGGCGTCCACTGCCAGAGCCAAGGGATCCTGGGAGAGCGACACGAAGTTCGGGAGCCTGCAATTGTGACGAGAGGCAAACAGGTCCACCTCCGGGGTCCCCCACCGGAGACACAGTGAGCGAAAAACCTGAGGATGGAGAGACCATTCTCCCAGACGGGAAGAGCCCCTGCTCAACCGGTCCGCTTCCTGGTTCTCCACCCCTGGAATGTACACCGCCGAGAGACAACGAACATGGGCCTCCGCCCAGGTCAGGATCAGGAATA
Source organism: Gastrophryne carolinensis (assembly GCA_027917425.1). Taxonomy (NCBI): domain Eukaryota; kingdom Metazoa; phylum Chordata; class Amphibia; order Anura; family Microhylidae; genus Gastrophryne; species Gastrophryne carolinensis. The sequence continues at coordinate 72,282,178 of CM051238.1, forward strand.
CCTCTCTGAGAGCACCCGGACTGCGAGTCCCCCCCTGACTATTGATGTAAGCAACCGCAGTTCGATTGTCCGAACGAACCTGGACCGGAAGGCCCAGAACGTGCCGAGTCAGAAGGGCAAGAACCCGACGGATGGCTCTCAGTTCCAGAATATTGATGGGTAAGTGGGCCTCTTGAGGTCCCCACTGCCCCTGGAACTGAAGCTCCTTCCAGAATCCCCCCCATCCCGAAAGACTGGCGTCCGTGGTGACAATTTTCCAAAGAGGAGTCAGGAAAGACCTGCCCTTCACGAGATTGGCTGAGACCAACCAACACTGGAGGGACTGCCGGACCCGGGAGGACAACTGGAAGGGCTGATCCAGCGACCGAGGCTGCCGGTCCCAGGACGCCAACAGATAGAGCTGAAGCGTCCTCGTGTGAAATTGAGCAAAAGGAACTGCCTCGAAGGAGGCAACCATCAACCCTACCAGCCTCATCCCCAGACGGATGGATGGCCGAGGATTGGAAAGTAGGACCCGAGCCAACTCCTGAATCAGATGAATTTTGGACTGAGGGAGAAACACCCTGTGTTGACAAGAGTCCAACTGCATCCCCAGAAAGGACACCACCCTGGCCGGAGCGAGGGAGGACTTGGGGAAGTTGATCACCCAACCAAAGCTTTCCAGCGTGGAGACCACCATGCTGGTGTCTGTCTCTGATTGATCGAGTGACGGAGCCATGATGAGAAGGTCGTCCAGATAAGGTACGACACGAATGGCCGAGATCTGAAAATGGCCATCACCCCTGCCAGCACCTTGGTGAACACTCTTGGGGCCGAGGTAAGGCCAAACGGAAGTGCCACAAATTGAAAATGCTGATCTTTCATCACGAATCGAAGAAAATGTTGATGAGCCTGGCAGATGGGAACATGAAGATAAGCATCCTTGATGTCTATGGACGTCATGAAGTCCCCCTGTGGAAGGGAACCGATGGCCGTACGCAAAGTTGCCATGCGAAACCTCCGAATACGGATGAACCTGTTGAGTAATTTCAGGTCCAGGACGGGACGAACTGACCCGTCCTTTTTGGGGACTGCGAAAAGATTGGAATAGAAACCGAGGCCCATCTCTAAGCGCGGTACCGGCCGGATGACCGCCATTTCTAAAAGATTCCTTATCGACACCAGGAGCCCCTGTGCGGCCAAAGGATCTATGGGCACCCGAGACCTAAAGAACCGTGAAGGAGGGCGAGACTCGAACTCCAGTTTGTAACCGGACGACACCACCTCCCGGATCCTTCTGTCCAGAACCTCCTGGTCCCAAACCTGGGAGAAGTGTCGCAATCATCCCCCCACCCGCACGGGTGAGAGCACCCCCTCATTGCTGAGCCATTACCAGCAGGCTTGGGCTTGGCGCCCCAGGACTGAGTGGGACGGCCACGGCCCCTCCCCCGGGTCCAACCTGCACCTCTGGTAGCGGGAAAGGAAACCCCCCTACCCGCTCTAAATCCCCGAAAGGAAGGCCTAATGGTACTTGCACCCCGAAAGGGGCGACGAGGCCTCTTGCGTTGAGGCATTTTACCACCTTTTGCAACTGAATCAATTTTATCACCAAACAGTCACAAACCCAAAAAAGGAAGTGCTGTGAGCACCCTTTTAGAGACTAAGTCCGCCGACCACTGACGCAGCCATACTGACCGACGAATAGCCACCAGCATTGCCGCTGTCCTGCTACACATTGCCAGCGCATCGTCCTGGGCGGTCAGAACAAAGGAAATAAAAGACTCACACTGCTTAAGAGCACTAAACTCATTACTAGCGGGATCAAGATCTGCGCATAGATCCTGAGTAACGGACCTAACCGCCAATAGAAGGAGCGCCGAAGCACACACCGGCCGCATCGTCGATCCGGCACTGATAAAACCATGGCGAGCATACTGGTCAATCCGACGATCCTCACTATCCTTAATGGCAGTGGTCTCAGAAGACTGTACCACAGTCGTGCTAGAGAGCCCTAACACAGGGGTATCAACGTCAGGGGGAACTGACCAAAGCTTCACCAATTCCACCGGAAAAGGATAGCGCTTATCCCAACTGGAAGGGATTCCAGCCAGTCGCGTGGGATGTTCCCATTCCTTAAGCACAACCCTCTCAAAGTGTTGTTGCCTGGGAAACACCAAACGCGGCTGAGGCACATCAAACAACTCACCCTTTGGCAGGGCTAATGCCTCAGGCAGATCTAAATTCAAAATTTCAAACATTTGAGCCAAAATGGAGGGGGTGTCAAGGGATACCCCCGCAGCCAGATCGCCAACAGCATCGATCTCAAGCTGGTCTGCAGGCTCATCCGACTCCACAAGGAGTTCCCCCTCCTCGTCCAGGGAATAATCGGACCAATCCACAGCTTCGCACCCCTCATCCTGTGAAGCAGGAGCTGCAGGAGAAAGGTGTTTCCGCTTCGCTGTAGCCTTCTGACCTACCTTGGCGGAAACTATCTTCTCGAGGTTGGACAATCGTGCACACACCTCGGATTGCGAATCCCCACTTTTGACAATGTCACACGGGGTCCGGAATAGGGAGGGGGGGTAGGAGATGACGGACGTTGCGAGGAGCCAGAAGCCGGAGCGACAGACTGACGCACAATATTCTGCTTTGCACAAGGAATGCATAATATAACATCATCGCCTGGGAGCGGAGTCCCACAACCCCCACACAGCCTAGATGGCCCCTCAGAGCCATTTCCGGTATTATCGGAAGCCTCCATATGGTGATTTATGGTATTCGCAACAACCGTGGGTTTTAGGCATAAAGCCACCCGGGATGCCCCTTTAAATTAATGTCCCGGGAAGGGAGGATTTAAATTATAATTGTCCCCCCCTTTTTTTTTTTTTATATATATCCCAATTTAGAGTAATAGGACTAGCCAGGTATAATAGAACCGGGAAGCCACTGCAGTGAGGGAATCCCAGGATCTGTGGGGAAAGAGACAACAGTAAGATCCCCAGAAAAAAAGGGGCAGCATGCAGTACAACATTCATGCAGAAAACAGCATATACCAACATATAGTAAAACACCCCAAAGTGCTTTAAGAGGTCAATAAGAATTTGAACCAGTTCAAAACTGGCCAATGGCGGCCGCACCTAAAGCGGAGCTAAACAGCCCTGGCAGTTCAGGCAATACGCCTGCAACTGCCAACAGCGCGGTCCGCCAATGGCGGACGCAACCTAAAGTGGAGCTACAACTCTGGCAGTTCAGGCCGTGCCTGAAACAGCCAGCAGCGCGGCCCGCACAATGGCGGAGCCGCAAGAGAGAGGGCGCCCAGACGCCTACGATCAGTTGGGGGACACCTGTAAACAACAAAAAAAGTGTTAGCAGGTCAGGCCGTGTGCACACAGCCAGCGGCGCTGACCTGAAACTGACAATGGTTATAAACACAAGCAAAAACACCACATGCATATATACATCCCCCAAACCCCCCCCCCCCCACTAAGTGAAGGGAGAAGGGACCGTAACGGGAGAGAAAGGGGCCAAGGGGAACCTCGGGACAGGGGCATCCCAAATCCGGATCATCATGCCGGATAGCCGCATTGCCCCACGCATGAGGTCGAGCGGAGGAGATAAGCTCCTAGGCACCTATAGTGCCATCTACCATTTGCCCAGTGAGCAGCCTGGGCTGGGAGGCTTCCATCAACCATATAGGTAACAAACTATCAACTGAGCAGAAATAGACCCAAAGGGGGTGCCGGGGTAAGACCCCGGCTACCTGCAAGCAGGAGACTTCTTTCTTCTGTCTTGTCGTCATGCAGAGAGAAAAACACTGGTGTTAAGTGGGAGGTACCAGGTATATATAGGCCGGAAGGGGGCTCGTTACAAGACTTCCTCTCTGCAACTGCATCCCCTGGCGGTGAGTAACCCAATCGTGAAGAATTAAAGGGGAAGCGGGGTGTGTGGCACACTGAGAATATCCTGCCATGACATTGTCAGAGCATCTGTGGCCAAGGCCAGAGGATCCTGGGACAGGGAGACAAAGGCCGGGAGCTTGTGATTGTGACGGTACGCAAACAGATCCACATCTGGCTGACCCCAACGGTGGCACAGAGAGTGAAACACCCTGTCGCAGAGGGACCATTCTCCCTGGCGAGAGGTCCCCCTGCTCAGAGAGTCTGCCTGCAGATTCTCCACCCCCAGAATGTACACAGCTGAAATACAGGGAACATTGGCCTCCGCCGAGAACAGGATCAGAGACACTTCCTTGAGGGCCCCCTTGCTCTGGGTCCCTCCCTGAAGATTGATGTAGGCAACTGCCGTCTGGTTGTCCGAGCGTACCGAACAGGCCGGCCCCGAATCCTTGCCTTAACTGTATCCAGATTCATTCCCAGGAATGGCAAAAAGAAAAAATGTATGAGTGTGCACAACTATAAGCAATTCAACAAAGAAAAAGGTGCTGGCAGTATATGGGGAAATGACTGTTCATATGAAATAGAGCAAAGCCCTAGACACGCCCCCAAGCCCCTAGATTCCTGCCGCACACTAAAAAGTATTTGCTCAAATGTATATTGAAAAATATATATTATTTTATTGAGTCAGGACTTGTAAACTCATTAAAACCACATATAAATATACACAAAAACTGGAGGGTAAACCCTTTAAGTCAGTGGTCCCCAACCCCCGGGCCGCGGACCGCTACCGGTCCGTGGTTCAAATGGTACCGGGCCCTGAGGCTATCGCGCCCCGCGCTCCAAACCCCCGCCCCTATTCAACCCGCGGACCGTGGCCGCTAGGATTCCGGACCCCATGGCCAGGAGGGTGGGTGCAGAGACGGGTGTCGAGGGATATCGGGGCTGGAGACGGGGAGGGAAGGCAGCGGGCGGGGCCGGAGACGGGGAAGGAAGGCAGTGGGCGGGGCCAGAGAGCGTGAGGGAAGGCAGCGGGCGGGGTCGGATGGAATAGTAGGCAGCGGGTGGGGTCGGACGGAATAGTAGGCAGTGGGCGGGGCCAGAGACTGAGGGAAGGCAGGGGGCGGGGCCGGAGACCGTGAGGGAAAGCAGAGGGTGGGGTCGGACGGACAGGAGGCATGTGCGACGGGTAGGAAGGACAGCAGGTGGGTGATTTATGGAGGAGCGGCCGGCTCAGCTGTCTGCTTCGATGGCAGGAGGCTGAGTGGCACTCAGTTAAAAGAAGTTCTGCAGTGCACTTTCCAATATCCTCCGGGCTGCAACAAGCAGGACTATGCATTCGTTTCGCCCTGCATAGTTCTGTTTGCAGCTGCCCAGCGGATATAAAACAGTGCATGAAGCAGGACGTTTATGATTGTGCATTGCTCAGCCTCCTGGGATAGTTGCAGATGGCTGAGCGTGCCTTTTATCACCAGCCAGCTTTTCCCTGGGGCATCCTGAATCGGGATGCCCCCACTGTGTGAACCCCCCCAGGGCACCTGTAAAAACTCACCTTTTCCTGCTTCAACTCTCTTTTCCCTGCTCTGTCCCAACCCATGTCTCTTTTCCCAGCTCTGTCCCATCCCATCTCTCTTTTCCCAGCTCTGTCCCATCTCTCTTTTCAAAGCTCTGTCCCATCCCATCTCTCTTTTCCTAGCTCTGTCCTATCCCATCCCATCTCTCTTTTTCCAGGTCTGTCCCATCCCATCTCTCTTTTCCTAGCTCTGTCCTATCCCATCTCTCTTTTTCCAGCTCTGTCCCATACATTTTTTTCTGTAACTGTATTTTATTTCGAAGGCATGTTTAAATACGTCAACATTAAAATGATTGAATCAAAACAATATTAACAATCAATGCCACTGCACCGCCCCCAGCCACACCCCCCGCCCCGCCCCCAGTCAGCCCCCCCAGTGTCCCACAGGGCCGCGGTAATATTACCAAATCCTGAACCGGTCCACGGTGAAAAAAAGGTTGGGGACCACTGCTTTAAGTGGCTCTAAATATATAGTAATCATATTTTTTGAAATAACAAACAATAAATGAATGATAAGTGGCAGGAAAAATGGATATGACGACGCAGAAAAAGTGCAGTAGTGTTAACGTGCCCTATCTATACTAAAAAACTAAACTAATAAACTATATTTGCCAAAAAAATTATATTGATCAAACCTTATTAAAAAAAACCCTAAACACACATGATTGTGAAATACAATACAATAATACAATAAAGTGTAGAGTGCAAAGAAACAGTCTGAAGTGTCCTATTATGACTGCCAATATACATTCCAAATATAAACATTAAAGATATGTTTATATGGTAGTGTTGATCCTCCAGAGCGAATCTGAGGAATCTTTGATGACCTGGAAAGACAGGAATGTGAAGGTAAGCATCTTTGATGTCCAGACGTCATGAAGTCCCCTGGACGCAGGGAACTGATAGCAGAGAGAGTTTCCATGCGAAAGCGCCTGCATCTGACAAACTTGTTGAGGATCTTCAAGTCCAGGATGGGCCTGACTGACCCATCTCTTTTGGGCACGGTGAAAAGGTTGGAATAAAAACCCTTTCCCCTTCCTCGTAAGGGGACCTGACAGATGACCCCCGCTCCAGCAGGCTTTGTACCTCCAGAAACAGAGCCGGAGCTGAAATAGGGTCCTGAGACATCCGGGATCCGATAAATCTTGGGGGCGGCCAGGTATCAAACTATCTTGTAACAGGAGGACACTACCTCCTGAATCCACCGGTCTGAGACATGAAGCCTCCAGACGTGAGCAAAATGCTGAAGCCGCCCCCCCACCCGGATGGGTGAGGGCGCCCCTTCATGCCTGAGGGGGCTTGGGGGAAGACTTAGGCTTGGAGCCCCAGGAAGAGCCAGGACGTCCACGTCCTCTGCCCCTTACCCAGAAATCTTCTCCGGCCCCCGTAAAGGAGACCCCCTTCCACGGTCTGGATCCACGGTAGGGGGAAAAAAAGGAGCCCGGGCCCCGAAAGGCTCCCTTAGCAAACAGGTCCAGGCGGTCCCCAAATAGGCGTAGTCCTTTGAAGGGAAACCCAGTTAGAGCCTTCTTGGCAGCGTTGTCAGCTGCCCACTGGCGCAGCCAAACCGAGCGGCGTATAGCCACCACCAAGGCAGAGGCTCTACCACACATCCTAATGGTATCATCCAAGGCAGAGAGGACATAAGCAACAAATACCTCACAGCGCGAGAGTGCATTATACTCTTCACTAGACACATCATCAGGAGCACCATCCAGGACACTTAAGCAGGGTCCTAATAGCCACAGCTGTAATGGCAGAGGCACAAACCGGGCACAGCACCGTCCCCACACAGGCAAAGGCATGGGACGCCAGTCCTCACTATCCCTCAGAGTAGTAGAGTCAGGGGAATGCATGACAGAGGTGTTAGACAAACCCAGGATTGGGGCATCCAATTCAGGAGGGGATGACCAACGCTTTACCACATCAGCAGGAAAGGGATATCTCTTATCCCAACTCTTAGGGACTCCGGGAAGCCTGCTAGGACGCTCCCATTCCTTGAGCACGAGATTATTGAAATGAGGTTGCTCAGGGAACTCTAAACGTGGCTTGGCACTATGAAACAATTCCCCCTGCTGCTTAGGAGCTGCGACCGGGGGAGAGATAGCAAGCACTTCAAAGATCTGAGCCAAAAGCCTATCAGTATTATCTGGGGCCCAGGGATCAGAGCCAGAATCATCATAACCCTTGAGCCACTCATCAGATGACTCTGAGTCAGAGAACAATTCCCCTTCTTCCAGGGGAGTATAACCAGACAGTTCGAAGAACTCTTCAGCCTCCATAGGGAAAAGAGTGACATCAGGCGTCAAATGCCGCCTCTTAGCAGAGGCCTTACGCGCCATGGTATTAGCAAGCAACTTTTCAACACTAGCCAGTCTAGTAGACACATCAGGCTGAGATTCCCCACTGGTATGCAGCTCACGGGGAGTCAAATTTAAGCTTGGGGGAGTAGGCAAAGCCATACATGGCGCAGGCCCAGCTGCTGGTAATCAAGGCCGCAGCGCAAGCACCTGCTGGGCACAAGGTACACAAACCTGCACATTGTCAACACTTGTAGGGGACACCCCACAAGCTACACACAGCTGGGCTTGTCCCGAAGGAGCCCCGGGCACATTATCCTGAGACGCCTTCATATGGTGATTATAGCGGCACAATAGGCAGATAGGGAATCGAGCTATAAAAGCAACCCGGGATGCCCCAATAGCCCGCTAGGGAAGTGGGAGGAATTAGCACACTAGGCCTCAAAAAGTTTAATAACTAAATAGAGGGGGTAGGGCTGGGAGAAACCAATTGAGTTTGACCCGACCGTAAGACAAACGAAAAAACCCCGTAAGCGACATGCATTCATGACATTAAGTAAAAATAAACAGCCCGTGAGGGGACTCACGGACCGCGGTAGGTAGGTAGCCAGCCACACAGCACGAAGAGCAAATAAAAATGGCACAGAGTATACCTCAAGGGGCGGGCCGCTGAGACAGTGATGCGGAACGTGCCCCCCCCCCCGAAGAGCGTGAAGCCGCACCCGTGACAAGCAACCAATGATGGCGCAGCAGCGCCTGAGGTAATGTCGCCACCAACCTGCGGAACGCCACAGAAGCGCGCGTGGCGGCGGCATATTCAAAAACGTAACCAGTGCAACCAAGGTCTGTGTGGTGACAGAACTAAAGGAAAACCAAGCACACATACAAGTGAATGTACAGAAGCACACACTCACCCCCCCCCCCCCCCCGAGAACTACAAGGGAGAGCGAGAGAGGGCAGCGGCCACCTAATGTAGGGCCCACCGATAGGGGCGAGGGGCAATAGCGCGGGAGGGGCATCCCATAAGGCTCACCATATGCCTATACCGCCTACCCTTTGGTGGGGGATTGCGGTGGAGCAGCGCTCCTAAGCACCTGACAGCGGTGCTGCCTACCGTCACCCGCAGCAGCGCAGCCAAAGCTGGGAGGCACAAACAATGGAACGGGTGGGAATAGTCCTACATGGCCGCAGGCTAATAGCCCCGCTCACCTGCGAGGAGAGCCATCTTCTTGTCCTTCGCAGTCCAGACTGCAGAGAAAATCTGGGGATTTGTGGGAGGTCCCAGGTATTTGAGGGGCCGGGAGGAGCCAATTTCGCGGTCTCTGCAGTCCAGCGCCATCTGGCGGAGTAATACCCAAGAGTAAAGAATCTTATCTGGAGCAGGACGTACTGTATACTAAGAATAAGACCACCTTAAGCGTAAGAATGGACAAAGGGGCCCCTTGCAAGGGCTCGAAGGGAGACCCCTGCAGGGCAGATAAGACCAAGTTCAAGTCCCAGACTGGTAACATAGGCTTACGTGGGGGAGGATCTTTGGAAAAAAATAGCCAAGGCAGAAAAATGACCTTTCAGAGTACTGAGCTGAAGACCCAGATCCAAACCATGTTGCAGAAACTCCAGAATCCTAGGAATAGAAAACACACGATAGGGTAGCGAGTTAGACTTGCACCAGTCAATGTAAGTACGCCAAACCCTGTAGTAGATGGAAGAAGAGGACCTTTTCCTAGCACTGATCATGGTATTTACAACCGAGGCAGGCCCTTTTTCCATCAAGATGGAGGTTTCAACAGCCAGGCCGTCAAAGCCAGTGTTTGTAAATTGGGGTGCCGTAGGTGCCCCTGAGTGAGCAGATCTGGAACCCGGGGCAGGGCGTAATGATCTACTGCCAGCTGCACGATGTCTGCGAACCACACTCTTCTTGGCCGACAGGGGGCCACCAGTATGGCTGGCACCCTTTCCAGCAGGGGAAAAGGGGCAAACACATACAGAAGCTGGAACCTCGTCCAAGACATTGCCAGGGCATCCATGGCCAAGGCCAGAGGATCCTGAGACAAAGACTGGAAGCTTGTGATTGTGACGGGACACAAACAGATCCACATCCGGCTGACCCCAGCGGTGGCACAGGGAGCGAAACACCCTGCTGCTGAGGGACCATTCTCCCAAACGAGAGGTCCCCCTGCTCAGAGAGTCTGCCTCCAGATTCTCCATCCCCGGGATGTACACAGCTGAGATGCAGGGAACATTCTCCTCCGCTCAGGACAGTATCAAGGACACTTCCTTGATGGTCCTCTTGCTCCGGGTTCCTCCCCGATTGATGTAGGCAACCACCGTCTGGTTGTCCGAGCGGACCTGAACAGCCCGACCCCACAGGTGTGGGGTTAAATGGGCGAGAACCAACCTGATCGCCCTCAATTCCAGAATGTTGATAGGGGCATTGGCCTCCTGAGGGCCCCACTGACCCTGAAATTTCAGGGACTTCCAAAAGCAGTCTCCCAGCAGGGGCCAGAAAGGATCTGCCCCCCAGCAGGTTCCTTGAGTCCAGCCACCACGATAGGGACCGCCTGACCAGAGGGGACAGGACAAACACCTGATCCAAGGACACAGGGTCCCGATCCCATACTGACAAGAGATGAAGCTGAAGAGGCTCATGTGAAACTGAGCATATGGAACCGCCTCGAAGCAGGACACCATCAGGCCCACCAGCTGCATTCCCTGCCTGATGGATGAGGACAAGACAGAAGGAGCTGAGCTTTCTCTTGAAGACTCTCCACCTTCTGCTGAGGAAGAAAGATCTTGACCCGAGATGAATCCAGAATCATGCCCAGAAAGTACTTCACCATGGAAGGAGATAGGGAAGATTTGGGACACCACCAGCTGAGTGTCCAGCTCTGCCTGATGGAAGGACTGAGAAGCGATAAGCATGTCGTCCAAGTAGGGAAGAATGCGAATGCCCTGAGATCTCAGCAGAGCCATCACTCCTGCCAGCACCTTGGTGAATACCCTGGGAGCCGAGGCGAGACCGAAGGGCAAGGCCACAAATTGGTAGTGCTGATCCTCCAGAGCGAACCTGAGGAATCTCTGATGACCTGGAAAGATAAGTACGTGAAGGTAAGCATCCTTGATGTCTACAGAGGTCATGAAGTCCCCTGGGCGTAGGAAAGTCACAGCTGAGCGCAGTCTCCATGCGAAAATGTCTGAATCTGACAAATTTGTTGAGGTGCTTCACAATGAAAAGATTGGAGTAATAGCCTTTGCCCCTTTTCCTCAAGGGCACCCGGCAGATGACACCCAGTTCCAGAAGGCCTTGGACAGCCAGGGACAGACCCTGAGCCGACAGGGGGTTTTGAGCTAACCGAGATTTGATGAATCTTGGGGGCGGCCAGGCTGCAAACTCTATCTTGTAACCGGAGGATACTACCTCCTGAATCCACCGGTCTGAGACATGACGCCTCCAGAAATGAGCCGAAGCCGCCCGCCCGGGTGGGTGAGGGCGCCCCTTCATGCCTGAGGGGGCTTGGGGGAGGACTTAGGCTTGGGACCCCAGGAGGGGCCAGGGCGGCCACATCCTCTGCCCCAAAAATCTCCACGGGCTCCAGCAAAGGAAGCTCCCCGTCCAATTCTGGAGCCCCTGAAGGAAGGAAAGAAAAGGCACCTGAACCCCGAAAGGACCGGGGATGCATTCTACGCTGAGGTAACTTGCATCCCTTAGCAAACAAGTCCAGACGTTCACCAAAGAGGCGCAGCCCCTTGAAGGGAAACCCAGTGAGAGCCTTCTTAGCATCGTTGTCAGCTGCCCACTGGCGCAGCCAGACCGATCGGCGTATCGCCACCAATAAGGCAGATGCCCTGCCACACATTCTAATGGTATCATCCAAGGCAGAGAGAACATATGCAACAAATTCCTCACAACACAGAAGAGCTCTATACTCTTCACTACCTGCATCATCAGGGGCCCCATCTAAGAGACCCCTGAGCAGGCATTTAATAGCAACAGCTGTAATGGCAGAGGCACAGACCGGACGCAGCGCGGTCCCCACACAGGCAAAGGCATGGCAAGCCAGCTGATCAATGCGCCTGTCCTCCCCATCCCTCAGTGTAGTAGAGTCAGGGGAATGCATGATGGATGTGTTGGACAACCCCAGAACTGGTGCATCTACCTCAGGAGGACATGACCACCGTTTAACCATTTCAGCAGGAAAGGGATACCGCTTATCCCAACTCTTTGGCACCCCGGGGAGCCGGCTAGGCCGTTCCCACTCCTTGAGCACCAGATTAAAATTAGTTTGTTCAGGAAACTCCAAGCATGGTTTAACAGTATGAAACAGCTCCCCCTGCTGCCACGGAGCCATGGCAGAAGGAGAGATACCGAGTACTTCAAAAATGTGAGCTAAAAGCCTGCCAGCATCATCTGAAGCCCATGGGTCAGACCCAGAATCGGCACAATACACCCTAGATTGTTCCTCAGATGATTCTGAATCAGAAAATTATTCCCCCTCTTCCAGGGGGGTATAACTGGTAACGTCAAAAAAATCCTCAATCCTCAGGTAAACACCAGGTGATAAATGCCGCTTCTTAGCAGAAGCCTTATGTGGGCCAGAGCCAGCAATATGTCTCTCAATGCTGGCCACCCGATCAGCCAAATCAGGTTCAGTCTCCCCACTGGTATGCACCTCACTAGGAGTCAGATGTAAACGTGGGGGGTAGGCCAAGTCAGAAGGAGCGCAGGCCCAGCCACCGGTAACCCAGACTGCAGCGCATGCGTCTGCTGGGCGCAGGGCACACACACCCTAACATCACTTATAGGGGATACCCCACACGCCACACACCGCCAGGCTTGTCTCGAAGGAACCCCAAGCACATTATCCTGAGAAGCCTCCATATGGTGATTATTGTGGCACAAAAGGCCAATTGGAATTGACACCAATAAGGCTACCCGGGATGCCCCAATAGCTAGGGAAGTGGGAGATATACAATACAATAGCCCTCCAATAGGGAGTTAACGCTAAATAGAGGGGATAGGACCGGGAAAAACCACAAAAAAGTTTGACCTGCCTGTAAGACAAAGCAAAGAACCCGTATGCATAATACAATGAAAAGCAAAGAAAAGCCAGCCCGCAGGGGCATTTACAGACCGCGATAGGGGGACGCTAGACACGCAGCACAGGAGCTCCAAAATGCCGCCTGCATATACCTCGAGGGGGCGGCCGCGGAGAAGTGATGCAGAAAATGTCACCCGCAAGGTCCGCCCCCCCGAAGAGCGCGAAAACGCGCTCCCGTGACAAGGCCAGTCAATGACGGCGCAGCAGCGCCTGAGGCTATGTCGCCGCCGTCCGCGGAGCAGAGTACAAGCGCGCTGCGGCAATAGCAAAACCAGTACAACCAATACAAAACACGTAGCAAAATACATCTATATACACCCCTCCCCCCCCCCCCCTGGAGATCTACCCAGAGGGAGTGAAGGGGATGCAGAGGAGCCTAACTGAGGGGACAGGGGGCGAGGGGCAAACAGCGGCGAGAGAGGCATCCCATAAGGCTCACCATGGGCCTGTACCGCCTCCCCTTTGGTGGGGGACTGCGGTTGGAGCAGCGCTCCTTAGCACCTAGCAGCGGTGCTGCCTACCATCACCCAACCAGCGCAGCCTAAGCAGGGAGGCAGAGAAAGGAACGGGTGGGAACAGTCCTACAGGGCCATAGGCTAATAAGCCCCGCTCACCTGCGAGTAGAAAGATCCATCTTCTAGTCATCGCAGCCCAGACTGCAGAGAAGGACTGGGGAATTTGTGGGAGGTCCCTGGTATATTATGGTGCCGGGAGGAGCCACTTTTCTGTCTCTGCAGTCCAGCGCCATCTACTGGATGTACAACCCAAGAGTAAGGAATATCTTCTATAACAGGACGTGCTGTATACTTAGAATATACTGAACAAAAGCATATAGCTATTCAGATGGTCAGCCACAGCCTTATCTCAGTCAATATAATTATTTTCCCCATTTCTAATTTTTGAGACATTATTTTTCGGTCACCAAATATATCAGAAAAATGTTTTATCTCCCCTCTTCACAGATTTTGCCACTGCTTCCTCCTTTTGCCCTTTAGCAGCATTTATAATCAGTTTTGCTTCCATCTGTTTAATTTTATATGCATCTCTGTTCTGCATCTCCTTTTTATAGGCAGCCTTCTTTTCTTTTACACTCGTTCTTACTTCCCTAGTAAACCATAGCGGTTTCTTTTTTTTTTTCTTTTATCCTTGCTAGTTTGTTTCACGTATTGCTTAGTTAGCCATTTTAATAGTGCCCAGTGGGCACTCATTTCTGCTACTGTGTTCCACTCACCTAATTCCCTTTCTACATAGTCCGCCATTACCTTGAAGTTTGTTTTTCTAAAGTCCAGCACTTTGGTTCTTGTTTGGGATTGCAAAATGTCTGTTTTTATCCTGAACCATAAGCATTGGAACCCAGATTTTCTTTAACTCTGACCTCAGACACCAGATCCCCATTAGTCAGAACCAGGTCCAAAATGTTATCTCCTGTAGTTGGTGACGTTCGTCGTTTTAGAGATGCTCCAGTAAGAGCCCCTAACACATTCCTGCTCTTGCATGTCAATGCACTTAGCATATTCCAGTTCACATCAGGCATGTTGAAGTCACCCATAATTACAATGCCCCCCTTCACTGCCATTCCAGTGATTTAGTCTATTAACAGGTTATCTAAATTCCCAGATTGTCCGGAGGCCTATATATCACCCCAATTCTGACCACAGCTCCCTCCTTAGTCTGTCTGATAACCCAGAAAGTTTCTAGCTCATTAGGTGTATGTTGAATTACTTTAAGATTATGGGGGCGCTATATCGATGATTGCCTGGTTGTATGGGAAGGGAGTGAGGAATCTCTAGAAACATTTTTCTCTACTCTGAATGCCAATGACTGGGGGTTGGCATTCACAAAAGAAATGAGTAGGAGTAAGATCCACTTTCTAGATCTAGAGATTGAGATTAAAGAAAGGAGTATCATTACAAGGACATATTTTAAAGATACTGATAGGAACTCATATGTTCCAAAGGAAAGCTGCCACCACCCTAGGTGGTTAAATAATATCCCAAGAGGGCAACTATACCGTATAAAAAGGAATTGCACAAAAAAGGAAGATTTCGAGTGCCAAGCGAAATTAGTAGGTGATAGGCTGATAAACAAGGGCTATGGAGAATTGGCTGTTCATAGGGAAATTAAGAAGATTGCTTCCTTGGATTTGTCCACTATGACAGGGATTGCTAAAGAGAAAAAGAATTCAGAAGAAAATAATTTTGCTAGTTGCGCCATGATTACAAGATTTGGTGGGGATTATAATAGGGTGAGTAAAATTCTAAGGAGGCATTGGCATGTTGTTAAAAATGATGAGGTATTAGGACCCCATCTCCCAGAAAAGCCTAGGGTATTATATAGAAAGCCACCTACGCTTATGACTCATTTAGTGAAGAGTTTTATTGAACCCCCAAAAAGAAGAGATGGTCTGATTTGTGATGTAAAAGGATTTTTTAAGTGTAAAAAATGTGTGGGATGCCGAACCAGTGATACTGAGAATAAGAAGAGTATCAAGAATTTTAAGTCTACTGTGACAAAAGAAGTTTTTAAAATAAATACCTTTTTAACTTGTAACAGTGAAAATATAGTATATGTATTGGAATGTCCATGCGGGAAACAGTATGTGGGGCGCACAGGAAGGAAATTTAAAGTGCGACTCAGAGAACATATTTATAACATCAGAAGAGGATATGAGTCCCATAGTGTCTCAACACATTTTGCTTGTTTTCATAATAAAGATCCCGCTTTGTTAAAATTCTGGGTGATAGATCAGTGGATAGGTGGATTAAAAGGAGGAAATAATATTAGAGAGATATCTAGAATGGAATCAAAATGGATATATAAATTACAGTCTCTACAACCGAGAGGGTTAAATGTAGAGTACGACCTAAATTGCTTTATAGGAGATAATTGAGATGAATTCTTTATAGCCGTTTTTGAAATGTGTTGGGGTAATTAGTGGTGGGAATTAAAATGAAATAATAGTTAGTTTAGTGAAAAAATAGTTTCACTAATATTTAAAAAGATTAATGTTTTATATTAATGAATATGTTTTATGAATGTAATTGTATTGGTTTTTGGGTTTAATATAAATGTGTATTATGTC
The DNA here is from genome assembly GCA_027917425.1 of Gastrophryne carolinensis. Taxonomy (NCBI): domain Eukaryota; kingdom Metazoa; phylum Chordata; class Amphibia; order Anura; family Microhylidae; genus Gastrophryne; species Gastrophryne carolinensis. Next base: position 72,298,104 of record CM051238.1, read on the forward strand.
CTATAAAAATTGTAGTTTCTGTAGGAGGAAGATGCGCTCTAACCCCTTTTGGGGGATGCGCACATCATATATAGTAGAAATGAATAGCCGCATATGCGGTAATACATTCTGGAACCGAACAGGTTAATAAAAAACAAAAGACCACGTGACATGATGAAGTGAATAAATTAGTGACACTCCTAGCCCCGCGCGAGCCCATGAATAAGTCGTAACGACGAAACGCGTTGGGCGGAGCTAAGGAGTGTCACGTGTGCTGGATCTGACGAGCAGCGCCGCGTCCTACGGCCGGAGGAGGCGGTGAGCTGTTACTTGGAATAAGTGCTTTATATCTGATATGCGGGTCCATACTGAAGGGGTTGGATGACGCCTGTGCTTCTACTTTTAAATTGAATGCGCGATTGTTTTTAAAAATCTGGTGAGCGGCATTTTAAAGGGCCAGAGGCCATAAAGTGGATTCCTTTGAGTGAAATGTTTTTACGCTATTGGAGCATTTCTTGTGTTTTTATCCCTATAACATGTAAAATAAACCCGGAGCAAGTTGATTTTCTTCTGTGTGGAGAGTGGAGTTTCTAATCCTTTGTGTACAGCGGTGAAAAATAAGCCCTTAAATTGATAAGCGGTCCTTTCTGGTCAAAGGAGAATTGTAGAGCCTCTCAGATTACATTTGAGATCATATGTGCAAAATACCAAGAATATATCTGGTACGTTATATATAAGAAGGTGGTGGTGGAGTGACGTCACTGAATTGTTTTGAAGAGCACCTGTGGTGTTAACATTTGCTTCGCTGAGCCTTACACACAGCTCTTGGGCAGTGTATCTATATCTATGTTGAATTACTGTTGATTGAAGAGTATTCTTGACATAAATGGCTTCTCCACCGCCCTTTCTTTCTAATCTGTCTGTACAATGTGTATCCAGGTATCTCTCCGTCATTGTGAGCCTTGAACCAAGTCTCTGTTATTGCAAAAAGATCCAATTCATCTCTGGATATGATAGCCATTAACTCACAGAGCATGTTGCCTAAGCTGTGAGCATTGGTACACATGTGGATGTTGTTGGTATTGCATTCTAGTTTGTTTTTTATCTTTTCCACCTTTATTCTACCACTGACCAGGTTTCCTGCCCTGCTTCATCCTAAATAGCTGGGGACAGAAATCATCCTTACAAGTTAAAACTCTGTCCACTTCATCTAGTTTAAATCTAGATCTGTGCCGTGGGAATGGCACACACAGTGGGGGAGCCGGATTTGAGACGTCACACTGTGTGTATCCCAGCATCGTCTGTAAACTGAAGTTTCCTCATTCACACGGAACATGCGTGGGCTGCTCAGCCAATGAGGCTACCAAAGAGGAACAATACTCAAGATTTCTTGGGTGTGGTGATGTGAGGAAGGGTCAGACAGGAAATGGCGAGGCAAGAACCAATAAGACAAGTAGCGGTAAGTGGAGGGGAGGTGGGCAGAGGTTCTGAGGGGCCACAGCCAACAGCAGTACGTGGGACACAGGTTGTACATCCCTGCTTTAAACTGGTTGTCCAGGCTAAAAAAAAACACAACTTTTGTTCCCTGCAGAACACTGCTAGTCTGGTGCTGTGGCCCTTACCAGATTGTCAGATAGAGTTATAGGCCAGACCACCTGTCACAGATGCCGCTGAGCCTTGGCATGCCCACTTTCATTGATGTGAATGGAGGGGGCATTCCTGCATCATTGTGACCCATAGACCCAGATCTCAATGTGATGAACAGGTAAGTTTCAAAGCCATAGACTAGCAGAGATCATCAGCAGGGGACAAAAGGTTGCTCTACAGGTGTTTTTTTTTTGCTTGACAGGTAAACAAATGTAGAAAAATTCTATGGCATAAGAAACTGGATTGTAGTACTGCCAGCAAAATACTTTTCTTATAGTACATCTGGGGACACACTTCCACTTCCTCACATGTGGGGTTTTAGCTGTGCCTAGCAGGAACCTGGACACTATGCCATGCGGTTCATGACTGGGATGGGGCTTTTATGAATTCTACACAGGAAGTATGCATTATGTGATATTGCAGCATATAATGCACCAAACCACACTTTAGGCAACACATCAACTGTGAAGTAGCATAAATAGTCGTAACAGTGTGAGCACGTGTGCATGGGATGGTTGCCTCAGGTGTATAGAGCAGGCTCTCGTCCAATGAGGGCAGCCTGCTGTGATTACATTGTTCGGCAGGCGTCTCTCATTGACTTGCTGGGTATGTTCTGCTTTAATTGGCCCCACCATACATCATCATGTATGGACGCACCTAGTGGAGTCAGTAGGAAAGTTCCTACAAAGGCCATACAAACCCTGCTAAATGAGGGAATAAGGAAGTATGTGTGTCAGTTCTTGGGCTTCCAGCTGTGCAGGAGAATCTCCCCCTTTCAATCCCTCTGCTTTGGTCCAAGTTAAAGCAGACATCCCCAGATCCCGGAGTGTAGACACCCACCTAGGATGAAACAACTAGGCAAGGTTCTCCAACACACACAAAGGACAAGGTGAGAGAAGGCTGTATAAAGCCTAAATTCCTCACGCCATGCGGTCTCTCCTCCCCAGCAGCATTCAGTCAGCTACACTACTGAAGCATCCCCCCCCCCCCCAACGCCATGTTGACAGAGGGTCACTAGACAAATGCAGAAGCAGTAAAAAAAAAAAAAAAAAAGTGGGCCAATCAGTAGTAGGCCAATCAACAGGGAGGAGGAGGAAGAAAATACAATTCTGTGATTACTCACCTGAAGAATTGATTTTAATGGTATCCTGCTCGGGTCGCTCCATTCTTGACAATTGGGTTATCCGCCACAAGGTGGCGCAGTTGACTGCAAGACAAAAACTTGTGGCTCCTCACGGCTCATATAAGGGCAGCTGTTTCCCTAATAATCCCCAGCGTTGAAAGCAGTAAATACAGAGACAAGCCGGGAGGCCAGAGACCATGTTAATTTACACAGCCCCAAAATAAACTCTCTCAAACAGTAATCACCATAACAAGGCAAAAAGAGGATAACAGAAAAATGGGTGGGATGGAGCGACCCGAGCAGGACACCATTAAAATCAATTCTACAGGTGAGTAATCACAGTATTGTATTTTTTTTATTGTATTGTGTCCTGCGCGGGTCACTCCATTCTTGACAATTGGGACATCCAAAAGCAGTGTCCAGGAAAGGGTGGGATCCCCAGTGAGCAACAGCACGTAGTTCATGACACTACCGCCCCTGAGTGAGAAGCCCTGGATCGTCGGGCATGACGTAGTGATCCACTGACATCTGGACTATGTCCGCGAACAAACACCGCCTCTGCCAACGAGGGGCCACCAGGAGGGTCAGTACCCCTTCCTGGGCTATCTTGCGCAGCACGCGACTCAGGAGAGGGAAGGGAGGAAAGGCGTAAAGGAGCCGAAACTCCGTCCAAGGAATTGCCAGAGCGTCCGTGGCGAAGGCCAGAGGATCTCTTGACAGAGACGAACTTTGGAAGCTTGTGATTGTGTCGGGACGCAAACAGGTCCACGTCCGGCAGACCCTAGCGGCGACACAGAGCGCGAAAGATCTCGTTGCAGAGAGACCATTACCCCAGATGAGAAGTCAGGGAGTCTGCCTCCTGGTTCTCCACCCCGGGGATGTAAACCGCCGAGATGCAGGGAACATTCTCCTCCGCCCAAGACAGGATCTGGGTCACCTCCTTGAGGGCTCGCTTGCTCCGAGTCCCGCCCTGATGGTTGATGTAGGCGACCGCCATCTGATTGTCCGAGCGGACCTGGACCGCACGACCCCGTAGAGTCCACTGAAAAAGGATCAATCGGATCGCTCTCAGCTCCAGGAGATTGATAGGGACATGAGCCTCCTGAGGACCCCACTGGCCCTGGAAAAACCCTCCCCAACCGGACAGACTTGCGTCCGTGGTGACAATCTCCCAGCGCGGAGCCAAAGGACCTGCCCACTAGAAGATTTCTCGAGTCCAAACACCACGAGAGGGACCGTCTGACCAGAGGGGACAGAGCGAACTCCTGCTCCAGGGACTCCTGTTTCCGATCCCAAACAGTCAAGAGATTCAACTGAAGCGGTCTCATGTGGAACTGGGCGAAGGGTACAGCCTCGAAGCAAGACACCATGAGGCCCAACTACTGCATCCCCAGATGGATGGATGGGTGTGAACACGACAGCCAGGCCCGCACCTGTGTCTGAAGACCCATCTTCTGCTGAGGGAGGAACACCTTGACCTGAGAGGTGTCCAACGTCATGCCCAGGAAAGACCTCACCAATGACGGAGTGATCGAGGACTTGGGATAATTGATCACCCAACCGAATGCCTCGAGAATGGACAATACCTTCTGAGTGTCGCTCTTGGCCTGCTGAAAAGATTGAGCAGCAATCAGCAAGTCGTCCAGGTAAGGAAGAATATGAATGCCCTGGCTCCTCAGCAGGGTCATGACACCCGCCAGCACCTTGGTGAACAGCCGAGGGGCTTAAGAGATTCCAAACGGCAAAGCCACAAACTGGTAGTGCTGATCCAACGCGAACCTCAAGAACTTCTGATGTCCTCAGAAAATAGCTACGTGCAGGTAAGCATTCCTGATGTCCACCGTGGTCATTAAGTCGCCGGGCCAAAGTGAACTCACCGCGGACCGTAAGGTCTCCATGTGGAAGTGTTTTCGAATCTGACAAATCTTTTGAGACCCTTCAGGTCCAGGATAGGTCTCAGAGAGCCGTCCTTCTTGGGCACCGTAAAAAGATTGGAATAGAACCCTCGACCTCGTTCCTGGTGAGGCACAGGACAAATCACTCCGGACGACAGAAGTCGTTGGAAGTCAATCTTAGGCCCTGCGCCGTGACCGAAGAAATCTTGTGGGCGGCCAAGCTGCCAGCTCTATCTTGTACCCAGAGGACACCACCTCCTGAATCCACCAGTCCGAGACGTGCTGTCTCCAGACGTGAGCAAAAAGCAGAAGCAGTCCCCCCCCACCCGGATGGGTGAGGGCGCCTCCTCATGTCTGAGGGGCCTTGGCAGGGGGCTTGGACCCCCAGGAGGGACTGGGCAGACCGCGGGATCTACCTCGCCCCCAGGAGTCTCTGCCGCCACCAGAGAAGGGAGATCCTCATCCTCCTCGAAAGGGACGAAAGGAAGAAGAGCCCCGACAAGGCGGCACAGGCTTCTAACGCTGAGGAAGCCTCCCATCCTTTGCTAAGAGATCCAGGCGCTCCCTGAACAGCCGAAGTCCCAGGAAGGGAATACCAGTGAGAGCTTTCTTGGCGGCTGTGTCTGCTGCCAACTGTCGCAGCCAGAGGGAACGACGAAGAGTGACCAGCAGGGCCGAAGCCTTGCCAACAAGCCGGACGGTATCATCCATGGCCGAAATCACAAAGGCAATGAACTCCGCGCAAGCTAGGAGATCCTTATACTCCTCCGCCCGCTTGCAAGATCTGGCTATATCCATAAAGACGTCTCACCCCTTTTAATGGCAGTGACCGCGGCACAGACAGGGCGAAGGCCAACGCCCACAAAGGTGAAAGCGTGACATGCCAGCTGATCCATGCGCCTGTCAGCATGACCGTGCAAGGAAGAGGTATCAGGAGACGGCATAACTGTGGTATTGGAGAGCCCCAAAACAGGGGCATCTACCTCAGGGGGACGGGACCAGAGGCGAATTAAATCCTCCGAAAAGGGATACCGTCTGTCCAGTCCCCTAGGCCCCGACGGCAATTAGGCTTCTCCCATTCCTTAAAAAACATTTTAGAGAAATGACCCTGTTCAGGAAAGACCAGACGCCGTCTCTCAGGCGGAAAAAGGTCCCCCTGCTTCTTTCTGGCCGCCTTAGGGGGTACAATTTGCAAGGTTTCAAAAACTGCCGACAACAGCTTCTCTGTGTCATCGGGAAGCCAACCGTCCTCATCAGAGGATGACACAGGGTCAGTATCAAGGCCCCCCTGTCGGTCCCCAGAGGAGTCAGAATCATGAAATAACTCACCCTCCTCTATGGAGTCTCGGCCACCGAAGGCCTCATAGTCATCATCATCGGTAGAAAGTGCATAAGCCGGAAAATTTTTGCAAACAGACTCACGGACCGCAGTCCATGAATCAGGGCTAGGAGCAACAGATCGAGGAAGAGGCCGCAGCACGATGACCGCCGAGGGGGACACAGCCAGAAGCAGCAGCCACCACGCGCCGCAGCAATGGCGCCAAAACGAGCTCCTCGAGGGAAGGGCCGTGCGATGATGACGCGGAACGCGCCATCGCGCGGCCCCACCCGCAGCAGCAGGAGAGACTAGAGCGGCCTCCGGGCGCCAAAGCCAAAATGGTGCCCGGACCGCATAAGGAGCAGGCAGGGGAGGCCTAGCCCTCCCTACCACGGAAGGCAGGCGCGCTGCTGCGCCCTCCTCAGCGCCCGATCCGACGCCCTGGCCGGGGCCCCCGCCCCCCCCCCCCCCCCTTGCAGCCTGGACGCAAGGAGAGGAGAGAAGAGGAGGAAAGGTGAGTAATGAAATGAAGTAATGTACAGTGCACCAAACACACAACTAATAATAAAGCTTGTGGGAGACAATAAGGGGTCCCAAGGTGGTCCCCCCCCCCCCATATAGGCTCACCATAGCCCATGGCCGGCTACCCTTCGGGACAGGGTCTGCGGCCCAGAGCATAGCTCTGCCGAACGCCTGACCCTCGGCGTTCCCCTACCATCACCTGATCAGAATCCGGAGGCAGAAAGGGTCCACTGAAACAGGTGGGAATAGGGCTGCAGCATCCGACAGGCTTGGGATGCCCCGCTTGTCTGCGATATCCATGGAGAGAGAGAAAGATCCATCTTCGCAGTCATACTGCAAGAGACTGGGGATTTTTAGGGAAACAGCTGCCCTTATATGAACCGGGAGGAGCCACAAGTTTTCGTATTGCAGTCAACTGCACAACCTTGTGGCGTATAACCCAGTTGTCAAGAATGGAGAGACCTGAGCAGGACACCAAGAAAATTCAGGTTTGGCAGGGTGAATGTGTAGCTCGCCAAGATGACTCCTTGGAAAACAGGGTGACTTGGCATCTCTACAACCAGCCATCTACCTCCATGAGGCATTATTGTGCCAGGACTGTGGAAGCACCAATTATCACTCAAATGTCCTCTAGCGGATCCTAAATTCTTACCAACAAATATTATACCCAATTCATTTGGTCAGGTCTAGATGCTCTAAAGCAAAACCCAGAACCACAAAAAGCACCCCCATGAGACATCACAGAATTCCTGGTTACCCCCTAGGGGTGTAACATTTCATGGCAGTGTTGGAAATGTTCTGCGTGTTCAGTGCTCCCCACAGCCTGTACGAGCATAGCCTGTAGCACAGAAATTACTTTCTGTCCCTGACAGGAACCCAGATCATCTCACAGCCTCAAACGGACTATGGACAAAACAAAGCTGGTCATTTTCCCAAAATCTAATTTAGCTCCACACCATCCCCACAATAACCATATCTGTTAAGGACCTCGCTATCACTGCAGCTCCACAAGCACAATGTCTTGATGTTTGAATGTGAGGTGTAAATAATAGTTAGGAGTCCAGTAAACCCACTAGCCACTCCCTGTCATCCCCTGCATCCGCCCCTTCCTCACACCCAAAACCACAAAAATTCTAGTGCGTGTGTAATGTTGGCAATAATTCCATATTCATGGCCTGCCCTAAAATGCACAGCTCATGCTTGACAAGTGCCTCAAAAGAAGGCCTCAGCCACAAAGTCCCACACCGATAACATTCAAACCCCATGCAATAAACAGACAAAGGTTCCCCTGACAGAAACAACCCCCTGGCGGCGCACAAGCAGGCTTCAGTCTTCAAAGCCATTGCGCAGACATGGCGGTGCCATCATTTCATAAGCGATTATGGCATTGCTCTGTATCCTAGAAAGTTACCAGTAACATTTTCATGATTGGACGACCCAGTGCGACTTTCTCTGTCCTCGGACACCTATATGAGGAGATACTGAGAACTCCTGTTGGCAGCCAGTTAGGAAGACCATGTTCGGTCTCAAAGCAGAACCCAGCTGTATCCAATGGTATCAGAACAGACCATCTATAGCTTTTCATAAGGAAGGAAGGTTAAATTCTGATTGGAACTACCAACTGTATTCGTCTATATGACTAATAGATAATTATAAATATACAACTTAATCTCTGGTAGTTATTTTATCTCCATCCACAAACCTACACATCGCTACCCTCAGGAATAAAATTACATTCTACTGGGCCTGGCTTCTGGCTCGATATAACCCAGTTAATGGACTGGGTATATCTCAAAGGAGAAGTTGTGGGCAGTCCTACTTGTCTGGCAGGCTGCTGTTCACTGTGTTCATGAAAGGGTCCCTCAGACTGTCAGGACCTGACAGAGTGTTGTGCCCGCAACACTTCCTGTGTTGCCCTGGGTATGGAGGGTGCCTTGTCTGTACAACTGTGACAAGCTGGCTTCCTGAACCATCTTTTCGAAATAAGTGGAGACCACACTGTGTGTAAAAATCCATATAAACATGTCGGCTAATGAAAGGAGGGGTCACTTATACATCTGAACTGATAAAACTCCGGCCAAGCTTGTGCTTCTCTCATAGTAGAAATAAAATCCAGGGGTGACAGGTTTAGTCTATCAGGGGTGACAGAGACCGTCACCCCTGATTTTCTCTATGTTCCATTAACTCCTTAACAAGTATAAAAATGTGAGAAAAGCAACATTTCAGACAACTAAGCTTGCAGAGTGCCTAACTCCTACACTATAACTAAATGGGGAGCACATGCACAGCCAGCTTCTTTCTGCCCTGACCATGTAACACTCAGAAGAAGAGGTGCCCAAGTGCATGAACATGATGCAAGCCCACCATGAGACAATATTGGGATTCCCTTCACAGAATCCTGACCTCCTGTTACCTGGCTCTCACATATGAATCTAACATTAACATTAAGGCTTTGCAGACCTATTTTTTCTGACTCGAGTCAGCAACTCTTTAATGGTACCTATAGGAAGTAATCACCAGCGCAGTGCTCCAAAACATGCTGTTTTTTATTTTTAATAAAGCCTTTGCCCAATATTTATAAAAAACATTGTATTTACATTATTTATTTATATACATAATTTATAAAAAAAACAGGAAGCAGTATGATTTTGAATGGCATGCCATTTGCTAATTTATTCAGTTCCAAGGTACTAAACAATGGCAGTTAGGTTGTAGTGCTTTCAGATTTATTGCAGTTATAATACCCGAAAAGGCTGACCCCCAATTCTGAGCTGTTTTTAACTTAATTGAATTAACCATTTGAACAGCAGACTGCATCCGGTTTGTTTTTTATGAATATTGGGCAAAGGCATTCGTAGAAAAATGTTTGGAGGCACTGGGCTGGGGATAGAAGGTGATAAAACTTTCTGGTTATAGGATCACTTTAACTGAAAGGTTATCATTGTGACAGAAGAGTAACTTCCATTTTCAGCATTTTGCTTAAGAGGAAGAGCAAGCATTTTGTACCACTCAACCCACCCTTTTCCTTCCCCTTGTGCTATGCCCAATTTGGGGGACGGGCAATCTGCACGACAGCTTCAGCTGGGACCTTGAGGGCCAGGTCAGTAACCTAATCCCACACAGCAGTGTGACTGTACTGGTCTGTCACTCAAGTCCACAGCTACAAATAAGTCCCCCCCCCCCCCCCCCACAGTATTAGGTGGTTTGTTTTATTATAGTAATACCCAAATCTGGCTTAGCACAAGGGTTGGGGGGGGGTTACAAAAAGTTCTTCTTAAAGAGGACCAACACCCAGGGGTGATCGGCCCGGAAATCTATAAGATTCCCGGGCCGATCACCTCCCACCCCGCGGGACATCCGAGATCGGGATGTCCCGCGGGGTGAAACCCCCCAGAAACCCCAAAAACACCTTACCTGATCCGCCGCCGCTTCCGCCGCCGCCGCCTCCCGCGCGCCCCTCCAGACGTGCGCGCGCCCGCGCCGGCCCTCTGTGAATGGCCGGCGGGGGCGCGCGCGCGCCGAGAGTGACGCGCGGGAGGCGGCGGCGGCGGAAGCGTCTTGGACGTTCCTGATCCCCGCCTGGACGTTGGCGGGGATTGGCTGCGGCGCTCACGTGGGAGCGCTGAGAGGTGAGTTTTTGGGGGTTTCTGGGGGGTTTCACACAGCGGGGCACCCCCGATCGGGGTGCCCCGCCGAAGTGGACCAAAACCCAGGATAGTCAAAATCCTGGGTGTTGGTCCACTTTAAATGGGCTGCACACATTAGATAAATCCCTCATACATACATTTCTGGATGTAATATTCACAACTACCGCCAAGTAAAGTAACTGGGACCATTAGCATGTGATATTTTCTGAGAAAGATTTAATGGAGATTATTTAGAGGACAGAGGTACCTTTTTCTTGGACTTTGACAGGCCGATTCCAGAATCTGTTGACTCCACAATGGTTGTAATACTTTGTGCCATTTTCTTCTTCCCCTTATTCTTTTCTCTCTCTTCTTTTTCTGAAGAAGTAACACAATAACAGCAAACCAGTCATTTTGTATACAGAGGTACTGGCTACAACGCTATAACGTAATTAGCTTAAAGAGACAGTCCAGGGAATGGCAGTAATAAGCCAGAAAGGAGCTCACATGAAGCCTGTCCTCTCCTCCGTTTGCTGCAGATTCTGTAGCAGGATTCCAAATGTTACCACTTCTTTCCTTTCCAGTATTCCACAACCAAATGTGGTTGCATGGCTGCCCTAGCTCTCGCAGAATGAGCAATCCTGGCAGCACAGTGAACGGGGGCAGCTGCGCTACCATGTTTGTGCATGGACGTGTAGGAATGGAACTAAAGGGGAACAAAAAACGAAACAGGATGCCCTGCTGTGTTAAACCCCCCCAGAGCATTGATAATCCCTTACCTTTCTCCAGTCCAATGGTGCATGCGCGGACTCTTGTTGGATCAGAGGCGTCTTCCTTTTGACAAATGGTTCTGATTGTTTTCAATGGGGAGCATCTACTATTCACATAGGCTGGGGAGGGAGCGCCAGCAGCTTGTGCTCCCCATTGCAGGCAATCAGAGCCCTCTGCCTAAGGATGTAAACATGGGCTCTCGATGGTCCAGCAGCGCATGCTCAGGCTCTCATCCGAGAGGTGAGTTTTACTGGGTAAACTGGGGGGGGGGTTCACACAATACAACTTCTCGGGGGCACAAAACAAAACCAGGGAAAGTCAAATTTTCAGGTTTTGTTCCTCTTTAAGGGAAAGAGCATATAAGAGGTAGTCTAAATCACCCAGATCCCTTTCTGGAAGAGAAGAGGCATGACCACAGCAATTTTTTGTGAACATCCTCAGAGTAGTAGAAAGGCTGAAAGAAACTAGAAATATTCTCCCACCACAAACCTAAAAAGTCTCTGGTGGGTCAGAAAGATGGGGGCATGTAGAAATGAGTCTTCTAAATCTACAGAGGCCAGGCGTTGAGCTTTTTGAGACCCAGTATGAGTGAACACTCTTTTTGGGTACTACAGAAAGGTTGGCGTAAAAGTCGGAGCCCTTTATAACATAGGGATTAGGCAAATCACTTTCATGGATTGTAGACATTCTACAGCACCATGCAGAACAGGGTAGTGCCAGGCAGTTGAACTAAAAAAACCCGGTTGGAGGAATCATACTAACCTGTCGTAAAGCTGATTGAGACTGCTTTCCTGACCAGGGAATCAGTTGTGTGGGTTCCTACCCCATTTCTGCAGATGTCCCTGGGGGGAGGGGGTTAGGCAGTTTGTATTGGCCAATTTGCAAAAGCACTGAAAGGAGGGCGCTGTTCCATCTCAGAGAGCTTGGTGGGTTTACCACCTGTGACCTTCTTTAGGAGTCCAGTGATTTCCAGCACAGACCGGTAAACACCAACATTGGGAACATCTAGAGACATATCTGGTAACAGATATCGGTCTAGACATGATTGAAGTGTGAGAGCATGCCCAGAAAGATTCAGACAGTGTTAAAAGCCAAAACTGGATTTACAAAATAGGAACAAAAAATAAACTGTAGAATTTTAGGAGTAGACTGTCACACTGCAGTTACTCGACAAGAATCAGCATAATTAAATCATATGCTAAATAGTTGCAAGCCTGAATTCTGTATGACTCTATAAAGCCAAGGCAGTCTTATGTACTAAGCTGTTGTGGATGGTGAGACATTAAACATGAAGTCCAAAATCTTGTTACCCTTTTTGTGTATCAGTCTACTACAGTCTAAGCCATATATGCACAAGCTGTGGCCCTTGGAGCCATCTAATGCAGCCACTGGCTTGCTGTGCATAAACTGGGAGGGGTAAATAGCGCTGGTGTGTAAATGTAGTGTAAAGTAGTAAAGGAGGGGGCACATTGGCAAAAATACAATTCTGTGAAATACTCACCTGTAGAATTGGTATTATACGTATACAGTACGTCCTGCTCCAGATATAATACTTACACTTGGGATATCCTCCGCCAGATGACGCTGTGCACTGCAGACATGCAAAAACAGGCTCCTCCCGGCCCTTCATATACCCGGGGACCTCCCACAAATCCCCAGCATTGAAAAGACCCAGGGACCTCCCACAAATCCCCAGCATTGACAAGAAGCCGGGAGAAATTAACCACCAAAAACTGGTAACAACAACAATGGTAACAATCACCATACAGGGGATCCAGAACAATACAAAAACCAGGGTGGGGTGGAGCAGGACGTACTGTTTACGTATAATACCAATTCTACAGGTGAGTATTTCACAGAATTGTATTATTCTAAGTATACAGTAGGTCCTGCTCCAGATATAATACTTACACTTGGGACATCCAATAGCAGTGTCCATAAAGTAGGGTGGGATCCCCAACAAAAAGGCAACAGCAGGCAGTTTAAACTACTGCCGCCTGCAAAACCTTGCGGCCAAAAACAGCATCTGCTGAGGCCCTAACATCAACCTTGTAAAACTTGGAAAAGGTATGAACAGAAGACCAAGTAGCGGCCTTGCAAACTTGTTCAACAGAAGCCTGGTGCTGGAAGGCCCAGGAGGCCCCAAAAGCACGAGTAGAATGAGCCGTAAGGCGGAAGGGAGGACTCTTCCCCTTAGCAGAATAGGCCTGAACCACAGCCTGACGGATCCATTTGCTAATAGTAGACTTGGCAGGAGCCAAACCCTTCCTAGGCCCAGAAGGCACAACGAAGAGAGCATCAGTCTTCCTGAAAGCCGCAGTGACTACCAGGTAATACTTCAAACACCTGACCACGTCCAAGGAATGCAGAACCCTTTCCTTGTCGTTGCTAGGATTGGGACACAATGAAGGAAGAACAATGTCCTGATTCAAATGAAAGGCAGACACAACCTTAGGCAGAAAATCCGGCTTGAAGCGGGACACCACTTTGTCCTGGTGCCTCTCATAGTAGGGAGGCTGAATAGATACAGCAGCCAGCTCAGACACACGCCTAACCGAAGTAATGGCCACCAAAAAGACAACCTTGAGGGTAAGAACAGCAAAAGCAGCATCGTGAATAGGCTCAAAGGGAGCACCCTGCAAGGCAGATAAAACCAAGTTTAAATCCCAAATGGGGACCATAGGTTTACGAGGGGGACGCGCATGAGTGACCCCCTGAAAGAAGGTCGTAACCAAATGATGCTGAGCAAAGGACTTCTGAAAGAAGACGGACAGGGCAGAAACCTGACCCTTCAGAGTACTGAGTTTTAGACCTAACTCCAAACCATGCTGTAAGAACTCCAGAACCCTAGGGACTGAGAACTCCCTACAGGGAAGAGACCTAGACTCACACCAGTCAATGTAGGTACACCATACTCTATAATAGATAGCAGAAGAAGTCTTCTTCCTAGCCTGCACCATAGTACCTACCACAGAGGCAGACAAACCTTTCTCCATCAAGATGGAGGTTTCAGCAGCCAGGCCGTCAAAGCCAGAGTTTGTAAATTGGGATGGCGTAGGGAGCCCTGAGTTAGCAGATCTGGCGCCCCTGGCAGGTCGTATTGGTCTACTGCCATTTGAACCACGTCTGCGAACTACACTCTTCTTGGCCACCTGGGGGCCACTAGAATCACAGGTACCCCTTCCAGAGCAATCTTGCGCAGAACCCTGCCCAGAAGGGGGAATGGTGGAAACACATACAGGAGCCGAAACTCCTTCCATGACATGGACAGGGCATCCGCGGCCAAGGCCAGAGGATCCTGAGACAGGGATGCCAAAGCTGGGAGCTTGTGATTGTGACGGGATGCAAACAGGTCCACATCCGGTAGACCCCAACGGTGACACAGGGACTGGAATACCTGGTTGAAGAGGGACCACTCCCCCTGACGGGACGTCCCCCTGCTCAGAGCGTCTGCTAGCAGATTCTCTGCCCCGGAATGTACACAGCCGAAATGCATTGGACATTGGCCTCCACCCATGTCAGAATCTGAGGCACCTCCTGGAGGGCACCCTTGCTCCGGGTCCCTCCTGATGGTTGATGTAGGCAACCGCAGTCCTGTTGTCTGAGCGCACCTGTACCGACAGACCCTTCAGGTGGTGGGTCAACCGCTCTAGTACCAACCTGACTGCCCGTAATTCCAGAATGTTGATGGGTAAATGGGCCTCCTGAGGGCCCCACCTCCCCTGGAAGCGCAGAGACTTCCAGAATCCCCCCCAACCTGACAGACTGGCATCCGTTGTGACCATCTCCCAGGAGGGGGCCAGAAAGGACCTGCCCCCTATCAAGTTCCTGTGGTCCAGCCACCACGCAAGGGACCGTCTGACCAAGGGGGGAAGCACACAGACCCCGTCCAAGGACGCTGGGTTCTTGTCCCACACTGACAGAAGGTGAAGCTGTAGAGGCCTCAAATGGAACTGAGCAAAGGGAACTGCCTCGAAGCACGCCACCATCAGGCCCACCAGCTGCATTCCCTGCCTGATGGAGGGCTGGAGGCACGAGAGCAGGAACCTTGCCTGCGCAGTCAGAGCTTCCACCTTCTGTTGAGGAAGGAATATCCTTGACTGAACCGTATAAAGAATCATTCCCAGGAACAGGGTCACCGAGGAGGGGGACAGAGAGGACTTGGGGTAATTGATCACCCAGCCGAAGGACTCCAGGGTGGACACTACCAGCTGAGTGTCCAACTCTGCCTGCCGCAGAGACCGAGAGGTGATGAGTATATCGTCCAGGTAGGGTAGCACACGTATGCCCCTTAACCTTATCAGGGACATCACCCCTGCCAGCACCTTGGTGAACACCCTGGGAGCAGACGTGAGACCGAATGGCAAGGCCACAAATTGGTAATGCTGATCTTTCAGTGCAAATCTGAGAAACCTTTGGTGTCCTGGAAACACCGGGACGTGAAGGTAAGCATCCTTGATGTCCACAGACGTCAAAGTCCCCTGGGCGCAGAGTTTCCATGCGAAAGTGCCTGTTCTTGACAAATTTGTTGAGGATTTTTAAATCCAGAATGGGCCTCAATGACCCATCCTTCTTGGGTACTGTGAAAAGGTTGGAATAGAACCCCATGCCCCTGTCTCCTAAGGGGACCTTGCAAATGACCCCTAGATCCAGGAAACCCTGCACGGCCAGCAACAAGACCTGAGCTGAGGCAGGGTCCTGTGGAATCCGGGACCCAATGAATCTGGTGGGGGGCCGTACAGCAAATTCCATCTTGTAGCTGGAGGACACTACCTCCTGAATCCACCGGTCTGAGACGTGGCGCCTCCAGACATGCTCGAAGTGCTGCAGACATCCCCCCACCCTGACGGGCGAGGGCGCCCCTTCATGCCTGAGGGGCTTTGGGCTCCCCAGGAGGGACCAGGACGGCATCCTCTGTTCCTGTGCCAGGAATCTGCGCGGGACCCAACAAAGGACCCCCCTTTTCCCTGTTTAGCCCCACGGTAGGGGATTGAAAGGGTGCCCTGGCCCCGAAAGGGCCGAGTCTGCAGCCTGCGCTGGGGTAACTCTTGCCTCCTTTGGCAAAGAGGTCTAGACGGTCCCCAAACAGGCGCAGCCCCTTAAATGGAAGCCCAGTAAGGGCTTTCTTAGCAGCATTGTCAGCAGCCCACTGGCGCAACCAAACCGCGCGGCGTATAGCTACCGCCAGGGCAGAAGATCTGGCACATATCCTAATAGCATCATCCGATGCAGACAGGATAAAGTTCACAAACACATCACAATTAGACAGTGCATTGACAGTATCAGGTGGCAACTCATCTGGGCCATCGAGAGCATTCCTGACCAAGGCCCTGAGCGCTACTGCCGTAATGGCTAAGGCACAGACCGGGCGCAGAGTCGCTCCCCCAAATGCAAAGGCATGGCATGCCAACTGGTCAATACGCCGGTCCTCAGAGTCCCGCAGCATAGTAGTGTCAGGGGAGTGCATAATAGAGGTGTTGGACAACCCTAAAATAGGAGCATCGACCTCGGGGGGCGATGACCAGCACTTAACCAAGTCAGCAGGGAAGGGATACTTCCTGTCTACACTCTTAGGGATCTTTAAGCACGAGGTTATTGAAATGGGTTGGCTCTGGAAATTCCAGACGAGCCTTAGCAATATGAAAAAGCTCACCCCTTTGCTTGGGAGCCGCAACAGGGGGAGAGATGGACAAAATTTCAAATATCTGAAACAGCAGTCTGTCAATGTCATCCGTGGTCCAGTGCTCGGACCCAGATTCGTCATGACCCCTTGACTTCTCGTCGGATGACCCTGAGTCAGAGAACAGCTCCCCTTCGTCCGAGGGGGTATGGCCGTAAGGATGTAATAATTCATCAGATTCCATAGGGAAAAGAGTCAGGGGTTAAATGCCGCCTCTTTGCGGTGGCTTTACGCGCTATGGAACTAGCAAGCAATTTTTCAACACTGGCCAGTCTAGTAGCCACATCAGGATGAGAATCCCCGCTTGTATTGGGGGTTAGACTCAGGCTTGGGGGAGTAGGTGAAGTGAGGCGAGGTGCAGGCTCGGCCACTGAAGAGGCGGGAAGAACCGAGAGCGCCTGCTGTGCACAAGGAATACAGACCCATGCATGGTCACCACTGCTAGGTAAGACCCCACAAGCTACACACAGCCGGGCTTGTCCCGAAGGAACCCCGGTCACATTATCCTGGGATGCCTCCATATGGTGATTAATCGGCACAATAGGCCAGTAGGGATTGACGCTACCCTGGATGCCCCAATAACCCGCGGGGAAGTGGGAGTAATTTTAATAGTCTCAACCGGGAGCAGCCACCGGAATCCACGGTCTGAAAGACATAAAGGGAACAAAAAAATGTCAGAGCCATGCGCAAGAAAGATGTAATGAAAAGTCGCCCGTGAGGGCACTTACAGACCGAGGGGGGGAGGACGGTCTTCACCATGCGCGCGCGAGTAAAAAATGGCGCCAAGCGAACCTCGAAGGGCGGGCCAGAGCTGGCAGTGACACGAAGCGCGCCAAGTCAGGACCCCGCCCCCCTGGAGAGCGCGAAGCTCCAAAGCCCGTAGCTAAAATAGAAGCAGGGCAGTGACACTTGAAAAGGAATTGATCGAGTGGATTACTTCAGAAGAGCCACTACAACACTAAAAAGAAACGCCGCAGCGTCTGCAGAGCCGCCGCAGCGTCTGCAGAGCCGCCGCCGCACGTGCAGTACAACCATAAAAGAGGCGGTGGCGACCAATACAAGATAAAAGCAAACAGCACGGTTCTGACACCCATACCCAGTCAAAAGCAATACTAAGGGCATAAGCGTGTAAGGGTACACAGACCGCCATACTCACAAACCCCACCCCCCCCTTTCTTTCCCCCCGGGCTAAGGGGGGAACGAGGGAGGATGGCAACCCTTTGGGCAGGGTCCACCGCTACACGGGGTGTGAGACAATGATTCGGGAGGGGCATCCCACCATCAGCCTAAACTGCCTACACTTTGGTGGGGGACTGCGGTGGAGCATGGCTCCATAAGCACGCATGGTGCTGCCTACCTTCATCCGACCAGCGCAGCCCAGGCTGGGAGGCACATCACAAGGAGGATGGGTGGGAGCAGTCCAACAGGGCCGCAGGCTGTAATAGCCCCGCTCACCTGCGAGAGAGTGATACTTCATGTCTTTGCAGTCAGCACTGCAGAGAAATCTGGGGATTTGTGGGAGGTCCCCGGGTATATGAAGGGCCGGGAGGAGCCTGTTTTTGCATGTCTGCAGTGCACAGCGCCATCTGGCGGAGGATATCCCAAGTGTAAGTATTATATCTGGAGCAGGACGTACTGTATACTTAGAATGTACAATTCTGCAATTACTCACCTGTAGAATTGATTTTATTGGTATCCTGCTCGGGTCGCTTCATCTTCATTCTTCACGATTGGGTTATCCGCCACAAGGTGGTGCAGCTGACTGCAAGAAGACTTGTGGCTCCTCCCGGCCCATATAAGGGCAGAAAATTCCCAGTGTTGAAAAAGCAGTAATACAGAGAAAAGCCGGGAGGTCAGAGACCATGTTACTTCACACGGCCCCACAGTAAACTCTCTCAACGGAAATCACCATAACAAGGCAAAAGAGGATAACAAAACAAGGGTAGGATGAAGCAACCCGAGCAGGATACCAATAAAATCAATTCTACAGGTGAGTAATCACAGAATTGTATTTTCCTGGTATCCTGCTCGGGTCGCTTCATATTCATTCTTTATGATTGGGACATCCAAAAGCAGTGTCCAAGAATAAAGGGTGGGATCCCCAAGGAGCACCAGCACGTAGTTCATGACACTACCACCTGAAGCCCTTTGCGACCAAAAACAGTATCAGCTGAGGCCCTAACGTCAACCTTGTAAAACGTAGAAAAAGTATGAACTGAAGGCCACGTAGCGGCCTTACAAACCTGTTCAGCAGAAGCCTGGTGCTGAAAAGCCCAAGAGGCACCAATAGCCCTAGTGGATTGAGCTGTAAAATGGAAAGGGGGTTCCTTCCCCTTGGCAGAATACGCTTGCACCACCGCCTGTCTGATCCACTTGCTGATAGTGGATTTGGCTGGAGGCAAGCCCTTCCTAGGTCCATCAGGCAGGACAAACAGAGAATCCGAATAGTTACCAAATAGTACTTAAGCGCCCTGACCACGTCCAGGGAATGGAGGGTCCGTTCCTTAGAATTAGAAGGTGCAGGGCACTAAGAAGGCAAGACAATGTCCTCATTGAGATGAAAGGCAGAGACAACTTTGGGCAAAAATTCCGGTTTAAGATGGAAAACCACCTTATCCTGATAACGCTCAAAGTAAGGAGGCTTCATAGAAAGCGCCGCCAACTCAGACGTGACGCACCGAAGTGATAACCAAAGAGACCACTTTCAGAGTCAAAATAGGTAAAGCAGAATCACACAAAGGCTCAAAGGGGGGACCCTGTAGAGCGGAAAGCACCAAGTTCAAATCCAACACCGGTAGCAAGGGCTTACGTGGCGGATGTACATGGGTAACTCCTTGGAAAAAAGTCTTGATAAGTCTAGGATTAGCCAAAGATCTTTGGAAAAAAATAGCCAAGGCTGAAATCGGTCCCTTGAGGGTACTCAGTTGTAGGCCATGCTGTAGGAACTCCAAAATTCTGATAAGGGAAAAAGTGCGACAAGGAAACAACTTCGACTCACACCAGGCAATGTAAGAGTGCCAGACCCTGTAATAAATCATGGAAGAAGATTTCTTCCGAGCCTGAATCATAGTACTCACAACCGAGGCTGGCAACTCCTTTTCCATCAGGATGGAGGTTTCAGCAGCCAAGCCATCAAAGCCAGCGTTTGTAAATTGGGGTGGCGTAGCAGTCCCTGAGTGAGGAGCCCTGGATCGTCGGGGGAAGACGTACTGATCCACTGACAACTGGACTATGTCCGCGAACCAGCACCTTCTCGGCCAGCGGGGGGCCACCCGGATGGTAGGTACACCATCCTGGGCTATCTTGCGTAGGACGCGGCCCAGGAGAAGAAAGGGAGGAAAAGCATAGAGGAGTCAGAACTCCGTCCAAGGAATTGCCAGCGCGTCCGTGGCGAAGGCCAGAGGATCTCGACAGAGAGATGAACTTTGGAAGTTTGTGATTCTGACGGGACGCAAACAGGTCCACGTCCGGGTGACCCGAGCGGCGACACAGGGCGTGAAAAATCTTGTTGCAGAGAGACCATTCCCCCAGACGAGAAGTCCCCCTGCTCAGGGAGTCCGCCTCCTGGTTCCCCACCGCTGGGATGTAAACCGCCGAGATGCAGGGAACATTCTCCTCCGCCCAAGACAAGATCAGGGACACTTCCTTGAGGGCTTGTTTGCTCCGATTCCCGCCCTGATGATTGATGTAGGCGACCGCTGTCTGATTGTGCGAGCGGACCTGGACCGCACGACCCCGTAGGTGGGGAGTCAACTGGAAGAGAACCAACCTGATCGCTCTCGACTCCAGGAGATTGATAGGCACGTGGGCCTCCTGGGGACCCCACAGGCCCAGGGACTTCAGTGATTGCCAAAACCCTCCCCAACCAGTCAGACTGGCGTCCGTGGTGACAGTCTCCCAGCACGGAGGCAGAAAGGACCTGCCCACTAGAAGATTCCTCGAGCCCAACCACCACAAGAGGGACCGTCTGGCCAGAGGGGACAGAGCGAATTCCTGCTCCTGATCCCAAACGGTCAAGAGATTCAACTGAAGGAGGTCTCATGTGGAACTGGGCGAAGGGGACAGCCTCGAAGCAAGACACCATGAGACCCACCAACTGCATCCCCAGAAGGATGGAGGGGTGTGGGCACGACAGCAAGGCCCGCGCCTGAAGACCCTCCACCTTCTGCTGAGGGAGGAACACCTTGACCTGAGAAGTGTCCAAAGTCATGCCCAGGAAAGATCTTACCAATGATGGAGTGACCGAAGACTTGGGATAATTGATCACCCAACGAAAGCCTTGAGAGTGGACAATACCTTCTGAGTGTCGCTCTCGGCCTGCTGAAGAGATTGAGCAGCAATCAACAAGTCGTCCAGGTAAGGAAGAATGCGAATGCCCTGGCTCCTCAGGAGAGCCATGACACCCGCCAGCACCTTGGTGAACACCCGAGGGGCCGAAGAGATTCCGAATGGCAGTGCCACAAACTGGTAGTGTTGATCCTCCAAGGCAAACCTCAGGAACTTCTGATGTCCCTGGAAAATAGGAACATGCAGACCATCACTGTGGTCATGAAGTCGCCGGGCCGAAGGGAACTCACCGCTGACCGTAAGGTCTCCATGCGGAAGTGTTTGAACCTGACAAATCTGTTGAGACCCTTCAGGTCCAGGATAGGTCTCAGAGAGCCGTCCTTCTTGGGCACCGTGAAAAGATTGGAATAGAACCCCCAACCCTGTTCCTGAAGAGGCACAGGACAAATCACTCCGGACGACAGGAGCCGTTGGACAGCCAACCTCAGGCCCTGCGCCGACAAGGGATTCCGTGAAACCTGGGACCGAAGAAATATTGGGGGCGGCCAAGCTGCCAGCTCTATCTTGTAGCCAGAGGACACCTCCTGAATCCACCGGTCCGAGACGTGCTGTCTCCAGACGTGAGCAAAAAGCAAAAGCTGTCCCCCCACCCCGATGGGTGAGGGCGCCTCCTCATGCCTGAGGGGCCTTGGCGAGGGGCTTGGGCTTGGACCCCCAGCAGGGATCGGGACGACCGCATGGTCTACCTCATCCCCAGGAGTCCCTGCGACCACCAGTGAAGGAAGAACCTCATCCCACTCGGAAGGGACGAAAGGAAGAAGAGCCCCGAAAAGGCCGTGCTTGCTTCCGGCGCTGAGGGAGCCGGCCATCCTTGGCCAAAAGATCAAGACGCTCCCCAAAGAGACGAAGGCCCAAGAAGGGAATCCACGTGAGATTTCTTGGCAGCGGCATCGGCCGGCCACTGCCGCAGCCAGATAGACCGACGAAGAGCAACCAGCAGGGCCGAAGCCCTACGCCAAGCCGGACAGCATCGTCCATGGCTGAGAGTATGAAGGCAATAAAGTCAGTGCAAGCCAACAGTTCCTTATACTCGTCCGCTCGCTTGCAGGATCGGGCGGCCTCAACAAGGCGCTTCACCTTATTTTTGATGACAATGGAGACAATGGCCGCGGCGCAGACAGGACGCAGACCAGCCCCCACAAAAGTGAAAGCGTGGCAAACGAGTTGATCCATGCGCCGGTCAGTATTATCATGTAAGATAGTAGTGTCCGGAGACGGCATAACGGAAGTATTGGAGAGCCCTAGGACAGGAGTGTCCACCTCCGGGGGACAAGACCATAGACGAAGCAACTCCTCCGAAAAGGGATACCGTCTGTCCAGTCCCTTAGGCACCGAGGGCAGTTTATTAGGCCTCTCCGATTCCTTAAAAACCATTTTGGAGAAATGGCCCTGCTACGGAAACACCAGGCGCTGTCTTATCAGGGCGGAAAAGATCCCCCTGCTTCTTTTTGGCCACCTTCGGGGGAACAATGTGCAAGGTATCGAACACCGCAGACAAAAGCCTTTCCGTGTCATCGGGGAGCCACAGGTCCTCGTCTGATGAGGACCCGGGGTCACTGTCAAAAGTCGCCCGGGTGGTCCCCGGAGGAGTCTGAATCACAGGATAGCTCACCCTCCTCCATGGAGTCACGGCCACCAAAGGTCGCATAAGCATCATCAGCAAAGAGAGTAAGCCGGTTCCAAATGCCACTTCTTACTAGAGGCCTTGCCAGCGGCCGGATGGGACAATTGCAGTTCAAGGCTGGCCACGCGTAACGCCAGGTCTAAATGGGACTCTCTGCTGGCTTCCCCCTCGCTGGGGGCTAAATGCAGGCGTGGGGGTGTCGGCGATGCCGTAGGTAGATTAGGGCTGGGGAGAGTAGCGCTCGCCCCATCCTGTTCCGCAATAGGCTCTGGGCACAGGGGACACAAACCGCACTGCGGCAGCTCAAAGGGGATGTACCACACATGAGACACAGCGGAGCCCGCCCCCAAGCTTGCTATCCCCAGAAGCCTCCATTATGGTGATTAATAGGCAATAATAAAGGGTTAAGGGCACTAAGGGCCCACCCCAGACAAGCCCAAAAAATAACCCCCAAGCCCAGAAAAAAGGAGGGGGGGGGATGGACCGGGAGGAACCAAAAGCAATATGGGACCAGCCTACAAGACATAAAAAGAAAACCCACATAAGCATCCCACAGCGAATGCACCACAAAAATATAAGCACAGCAGCGACAGCCCAGGCCGAGGAGGGGAGACTCTGGGCGCAGGGGATGAAGCGCCCAGCAGCAGACCCGGAGAGGAGGCACAGCAGGTCTCCCACGTGGAGTGAAGATGGCGTCGAATGCAGCACCTCGAGGGACGGACCACGGCGCGATGGCGCAAACCGCGTCATCGCATGCGCCCCCCCCCCCTCCCCCGCAGCGCAAAAAAACTCTGGGCGCCCGTGCAGGGAAGATAGCGCCTGGAGAAGAAGACAGGGAGGGACCCCCTTTTCCCCGCCCCGGAGCGCGACCATCGCCCGCAGCAGGCAGGGAGCACGCCGGAGGACCGCCGCCCTCAGGAGAGAGGAGAGGTGAGTAAAAGAGCACAGCCACGATGGCAGTAAAGTAAAGCACAACAACACTGATCCACAATCATCTCCTAATAAAGCAAGTGGGAACAAACAATAGGCAGGCATAAGGGGTCCCAAAAGGTTCCTCCCCCCCATATAGGCTCACCACAGCCTATGGCCGGCTACCCTTCGGGTACAGGGTCTGCAGCCCAGAGCATAGCTCTGTGAACACCCAACCCTAGGTGTTCCCCTACCGTCACCTGAACCACAGCCAGGGCTGGGAGGCAGGATGGGTCCTGGAACATGTGGGAATAGGCTTGCAGGGCCGACGGGCTTGGGATGCCCCGCTCACCTGCGATAATCCAGAGAGAATCTTCTGTCTTTGCAGCCAGACTGCAAGGAAACTCTGGGGATTATGGGGAATTTACTTTCCTTATATGGGCCGAGAGGAGCCACAAGTCTTCTTGCAGTCAGCCGCGCCACCTTGTGGCGGATAAACCAATCGTGAAGAATGAAGATGAAGCGACCCGAGCAGGATACCAGGAAAATAGAGGTGTCAGTGGTGACTTGAAGGAACATGTTGACATCTTGTCTAGTTTATTTTTAGTATTTTATTGTATGTTTAGCATTGGTAGGCATTTAGATAGGATGAGTATTGGGAATTGGGTTATGATAGGGGACTGATGGGCTATAAACATGGGACCCAAATATCTGGAGCATATGTATTGCTAGCATCTGGGGATTGTTGAGTAAAAATATAGTTATGGGGTGGTGGAAGGACGGAGTGTAAAAAAGAAATTCACTCTAATGCAATATGTGGAGACATTGGGTAACCAGAAAATCTTCATTATGCTATTAAAATGAAAAATTCTAAGTTCTGAACCTATTCCTTGTGGCCTGCGACCAGTTTCCATATCTCTTAAAGCAGACCTTCACCCTGAATAAGAGCCTATCTTGTATGTTTCCCCCACACTGTACATACAGATTGCACACATTAAAATTCATCCTACCTGCAGCTATCTACCGCATTTTCTGAGACTTTAAACATCCAAGATGGCGGCCCATGAAGGTGCAGGCAGCCTGCAAACAGAAGTGTCTTCTGACTGTCGCTCTGCATTCTGGGACCTTTTCCTGACCCCCAGCTCTGCTCTGTCTGTGCAAAGTTCAGCTAAAATCCCACTCCCCTGCACTTATGACCCCTCTACTCAGTATGTGACGCTACTGAGCCAAGATGGCGGCGCCTGTATCCTAGAGTCCTGAACAGAGTTGCAGGCCAGTGAAGGAAAGAATAAAAAGTGATTAAAAACTTTAAATATATTAATTTTAGATGCTGAGGAATAGTTTAAGGGTTTGGGCTTTTCATTAAAGGATGCTGAAGGTCCGCTTTAAGTGGCCTGTGCTCCTCAAAAGGTTGACCAGCCCTCTGGTCTAAGCACTTACTTTTCGTTGATGGTTCGTTGATGGTTTTCTCCATGGCAGACAGCTGCTGTGTCTCCTTTATATTATCTTTTTTTAACCGCTTGGTTGGTTTTTCACTTTGCTTTTCAAGATCTTCTTGAGCTATTTTACGCTTCTTATCACTCTTTTTCTTTTGAAATGCTGGAGTGACCACAGTTGTTGACACATTTTGCCTTTTATTATCGCCCAAGGCTACACTCATATTGTGAGGTGAAGACTCAAGGGCATGAGGTAGTAAGTTCATCAAAGGTGTATTATTCTTTGCTGGAGTTGTGGCTACGGCAGCTTTTTTAGATGCTTTTTTGCTTTTTGCCTTCTTTGGATTCCGACCTTCTAGAAGGGCCAAAACAGTTTCCTCTTCAGATTCCAGCAAGGCTTGAGTGGAAAAAAAAAATCAGATTGCAAATACACAAATAGAAATAAACTGTAGTTAGTAAAAAATCAATTCAAGCTACAAATCAACATTTTAAAAGCAGACGACGATGGAAGAGCATTTAATCTCTTGCACAAAGCAAAAAGCAATGCAGACATTACGCATGGCTTGCAGGCCACCACAACGTGATATCCCACTGCTGATATCAGAGCATCCAGATGTACAGTAGTCTCATATGTGGGTAGAATAATACAATTCTGTGGAACTCACCTGTAGAATGGTTTTTGTATACATCCAGTCCAGCCTGTCCAAATATCCTCATTATTGGGTGTTCACCCCTAGAGGGCGCTTGACTGCAAGATCAAAGATGTAGCTCCTCCCAGCTCCCTATAAAAGGCAGCTGCCCCTCTATCATTCCCCAGTGGTTTAAAAGCAGTATTCAACAAAAGAGGGCAGGCCAGGAGGCCTAAAAAACCATGCAACTTCACATAGCTTCAGCTTGTACTCTCTCTAAACAAAAAACTAGAAAACCCAGTGTCCTATGAACTAAAAATGGTTGATCACCATAACAGGCATACAGGACATAATGAACACATGGGCGGGGTGGGACGGCCTGGACTGGATGTATACAAAAACAATTCTACAGGCGAATTTCACAGAATTGTATTTTTCCCTACATCCAGTCCAGGCCGTCCCAATATCCTCACGATTGGGACATCCAAAAGCAGTATCCATATCCTCAGTGCGGAGCAGCATGTAGTTCATTTCACTACCGCCTGAAGCACCTTTCGGCCAAAAACAGCGTCAGCTGGAGCCCTGACATCCACCTTGTAAAACTTTGTAAAAGTATGAACAGAAGACCAAATCGCGGCCTTACAAACTTGTTCCACCGATGCCTGGTGCTGAAAAGCCCAAGAGGCACCAATAGCTCTGGTAGAATGAGCTGTCTGATCCACTTACTGAGAGTGGACGTGGCTGGTAGCAATCCCTTCCTAGAACCCTCTGTTAGGACAAAAAGCAAATCTGATTTCCTGAAGGATTCAGCCATAATTTATGGCTCTAACCACATCCAAAACATGGAGGGTACGTTCTTTGCAATTAGCCGGTGCTGGACACAAGGAAGGTAAGACAACTTCCTAATTAAGGTGAAAGGGAGAAACGACCTTAGGCAAAAAAGACAATTCTGTGAGTACTCACCTGTAGAATGGTTTTTGTTCTTGCATGGTACGGCCTGCTTCAGTATTCATAACAGTTGGGTTATTCCGCCACAAGGTGGCGCAGTGTACTGCAGAAGAGTTGTGGCATCTCCCAGCCCCCTATAAAAACGTGATTAACCATAGATTTACCAGCGTAGACAAGCAGTGAGACCAGAAGCCGGGAGAAAGATAAAAAATGTAAAAAGGTAAAAAACCCAAATTAACTTGGAACAATCACCATAAAGAGGCAACCAAGAAAAACGATAACAAGGGTGGGGTGAAGCAGGCCGTGCCATGCAAGAACCAAAACAATTCTACAGGTGAGTACTCACAGAATTGTCTTTTTCTTATTGCATGGCACGGCCTGCTTCAGTATTCATAACAGTTGGGACATCCAAAAGCAGTGTCCAAAAGTAGGGTGGGATCTCCAATGAGTAATGGCCGGCAGTTCAAGTCACTACCGCCTGAAGTACCTTGCGGCCAAAAGCAGCATCCGCTGAGGCCTTAACATCAACCTTGTAAAACTTGGAAAAAGTATGAACAGAAGACCAAGTTGCGGCCTTACAAACTTGTTCATCAGAAGCTTGGTGCTGAAAAGCCCAAGACGCACCAATAGCACGAGTAGAATGAGCAGTAATCCTAAAAGGAGGTTCCTTCCCCTTAGCAGAATAGGCCTGTTTCACCGCCTGACGGATCCACTTGCTGACAGTGGATTTAACAGGAGGCAAATCCTTCCTAGGTCCAGCAGGAAGAACAAAGAGCGTCAGACTACCTGTAAGGCTCAGTAGCAAACAAATAAAACTTCAGAGCCCTGACAACATCCAAAGAGTGAAGGGTCCGCTCCTTGGAATTAGCAGGGTTAGGACACAAAGAAGGCAAAACAATGTCCTGATTGAGATGAAAAGCAGACACAACCTTAGGCAAGAAAACCGGCTTAAAGCGGACCTTCACTCTAAATAAGAGTCTATCTTATATGTTTCCCACACCCTGTACATACAGATTGCTCACATTAAAAATCATCCTACCTGCATCTACTGCATTTTATAAGCCTTTAAACATCCAAGATGGCGGCTTATGGAAGCTGCCATTTTTGCAGGCAGCCTGCAAACAGGAAGTGCCTGCAAACAGGAAGTGACTGTGCTGCTCTGCATTCTGGGACTGCTGACCTTTCCCTGACCCCAGCTCTGCTCTGTCTGAGCAAAGCACAGCTATAACCCGCCCCCCTGTACCTTATCCCACTCTCCTCTCCTCAGTAAGTGTGATGCTTCTGAGTCAAGATGGCGGCGCCCGTATCCTAAATTCCCGAACAGAGTTGCAGCCCAGTGGGGGAAAGAATAATAAATTAGTGACTAAACATGTAAAATATATTAATTTTAGATGCTGAGGAATTGTTTTTTAAGAGTTTGGGCTTTTCATTAAATCATGGTGAAGGTCCGGTTTAAGCCGAAACACCACCTTATCCTGATGCCTCTCAAAATAAGGAGGTTTCATGGAAAGCGCCGCCAGCTCAGAAACTCACCTGACAGAAGTAATGGCCACCAAAAAGGCCATCTTAAGAGTCAGAATGGGCAAAGCAGCCCCACGTATAGGCTCAAAGGGAGGACCCTGCAGAGCAGACACCACCAGATACAGGTCCCAAACTGGTAGCATAGGCTTAAGTGGCGGACGCACGTGAGTAACTCCCTGGAAAAAAGTCTTAACCAACCTGTGATTGGCAAAGGATCTTTGGAAAAAAAAATTGCCAAGGCTGACACCTGTCCCTTGAGGGTACTGAGTTGAAGGCCCGAATCCAATCCATGTTGCAAAAATTCCAGAATCCTGGGGATGGAGAACACCCCGACAAGGAAAGGACTTGGACTCACATCAGGCAATGTAAGCATGCCAGATCCTGTAGTAGATAAAAGATGAGGATTTCTTCCAAGCCGTTAAAGCCAGTGTTTGTAAATTGGGATGGCACAGCTGTCCGAGTGAGCAGATCTGGATCCTTGGGCAGGGGAAACTGATCTACTGCCAACTGCACGACGTCTGCGAACCCTACCCTCCTTGGCCAACAGGGGCCACCAGAATGGCTGGTACCCCCTCCTGGCCTATCTTGTGCAGCACCCTGCCCAGCAGAGGAAAAGGAGGGAACACAGAGGAGCTGAAACTCCGTCCAAGGCATTGCTAGCGCATTCGTGGCGAAGGCCAGAGGGTCCTGCGACAGAGAGACAAACCCGGGAAGCTTGTGATTGTGACGGGACGCAAACAGATCCACATCCGGCTGACCCCAGCGGAGACACAGGGAGTGAAAAACCCTGTTGCTGAGGGACCATTTCCCCAGCCGAGATATCCCCCTGCTCAGGGAGTCTGCCTCCATCCCCGGAATGTAAACCGCCGAGTTGCAGGGGACATGCTCTTCCGCACAAGACAGTATCAGGGACACTTCCTTGAGGGCTCGCTTGCTCAGAGTCCCTCCCTGATTGATGTATGCAGCTGCCGTCTGGTTGTCCGAGCGGATCTGAACAGCCCTACCCCGATGGTGTGTGGTCAGCTGAGACAGAATCACCGAAGACGGAGACAGTGAAGACTTGGGATAGTTGAACACCCAGCCGAAGGACTCGAGTGTGGAGGTCACCACCTGAGTATCCTTCTCGGCCTGATGAAGAGATTGAGACACAATCAGAATGTCGTCCAGGTAAGGAAGGATGCGAATGCCCCCTATTCCGCAGCAGAGCCATCACACCCGCCAGCACCTTGGTGAACACCCGAGGGGCCGAGGTGATACCGAACGGTAAGGCCACAAACTGGTAATGCTGATCCTCTAGAGCGAACCTGAGAAATCTCTGATGACCTGGAAACATTGGCACGTGAAGGTAGGCATCCTTGATGTCCACTGAGGTCATGAAGTCGCCTGAGCGCAGGGTACTGACCGCCGAGCGTAGAGTCTCCATGCGAAAATGCTTGAACCTGACAAACTTGTTGAGACCCTTCAAGTCCAGGATGGGCCTCAGGGACCCGTCCTTTTTGGGGACCATGAACAGATTGGAGTAGAAACCTCGACCCCGTTCCTGGGCAGGCACTAGGCAAATAACTCCTGACTCCAACAGACGTTGGACCGCAAGGTGCAAACCCTGAGCTGACAAAGGGTTTTGAGACATCCCGGATCTGATGAATCTTTGGGGTGGCCAGGCTGCAAACTATCTTGTATTCTCGGCAAGGAAAGTTCTTGGCCTCGCACCAAGCGATATAGGCCCGCCAAACTCTGTAGTATATCATGGAAGAAAACTTCTTCCGTGCCTGAATCATTGTTTGCACAACCGTTGCCGATAACCCTTTCTCCGTCAGGATTGAGGTTTCAACAGCCAGGCCGTCAAAGACAGGGTCCGTAAATTGGGGTGCTGCAGCGACCCCTGTGTGAGAAGTCCTGGGTCGTCGGGCATGATGTAGTGATCTACTGACATCTGGACTATGTCTGCAAACCAACTCCTTCTCGGCCAGCGAGGAGCCATCAGGATAGTTTGTACCCCTTCCTGCCTGGGCTATCTTGCGTAGCACTCTGCCCAGGAGCGGAAACGGAGGGAATACATACAGAAATTTGAACTCCGTCCAAGGAATCGCCAGAGCGTCCGTTGCAATGGCCAGAGGATCTCGAGAGGGAGACGAACCTTGGGAGCTTGCGATTGCGTCTGGACGCAAACAGATCCAAGTCCGTATGACCCTAGCAGAGACACAGAGCGTGAAAGGTCTTGTTGCCGAGGGACCATTCCCCCAGGCGCGAGGCACTCCTGCTCAGGGAGTCTGCCTCCTGGTTTTCCACCCCGGGGATGTAGACCGCCGAGATGCAGGGAACATTCTCCTCTGCCCAAGTCAGAATCTGGGTTACCTCCTTGAGGGACCTCTTGCTCCGAGTCCCGCCCTGGTGGTTTAGGTAGGCCACAGCTGTCTGATTGTCCGAGCGAACCTGGATCGAACGGCCTCTTAAAAGGGGAGTCAAGCGTAGAAGAACCAACCGGATTGCTCTCAGCTCCAAGAGATTTATGGGTAACCGGTTCTCCTGCGGACCCCACTGACCCTGGATCTTTTGGGTCTGCCAAACGCCTCCCCAGCCTGTAAGACTGGCATCTGTGGTAACCATCTCCCAATGGGGCGTCAGAAAGGACTTGCCCACCAGCAGGTTCCGGGAGTCCAACCACCACAAGAGGGACTGCCTGGCCAGGGGGGACAGCGAAAAGCCTTGTTCCAGGGACTCCTGCGTCTGATTCCAGCCAGTTAGCAGGGTCAGTTGAAGAGGTCTCATGAGAAATTGGGCGATGGGCACTGCCTCGATGCATGACACCGTTAGGCCCACCAATCTCATCCCCAGACGTACCGCCAACCGTGCTGCCAACAAGACAGCAAGGCCTGCACTTGTGTCTGGAGACCCAAAACCTTCTGCTGTGGCAGAAAAACCTTGACCTGAGTGGTGTCTATCGTCATTCCCAGGAAGGATCTTACTGTTGAGGGAGTGAACGACTTGGGGTAAATGATTACCCATCCGAAGGCTTCCAGGGCTCACAACACTGTCCGAGTATTGTTCTCGGCCTGCTGAAGAGACCAGGCCGAAATCAGCAAATTGTCCAGACAGGGTAACACATGAATACCCTGACTACTCAGAATAGCCATGATGCCCGCCAGCACCTTGGCGAACACACGGGGGGCTGAGGATATCCCGAATGGGAGTGCTACAAACTGGTAATGCTGATCCTCCAGCACAAACCTCAGGAACTTCTGATGTCCCTGGAAAATCGGGATGTGCAGATAAGCTTCCCTGATATCCATCGTAGTCATGAAGTCGCCGAGCCATAGCGATCTCAGTGCCGACCGCAATGTTTACATGCGTCTGACTTTTACAAACCTGTTGAGACCTTTCAGGTCCAGGATCGTCCGTAGCGTTGTGTCCTTCTTGGGAACCGTGAACGGGTTGGAGTAAAATCCCTGACCCCGTTCCTGCCGGGGTACAGGACAAATCACACCTATCCGCAGAAGGTGTTCAACAGCCGTTCTCAAAGCTCGAGCTTTTAGTGGGTTTCGAGATATCCTTGAAAGGAGAAATTTTGGAGGGTGGCCTGGCTGCCAGCTCTATCTTGTAACCGGAGGACACTACCTCCTGAATCCACCGATCCGAGACGAGCCGCCTCCAGATCTGAGCAAACAGCAGAAGCCGTCTCCCCACCCAGATGGGTGAGGGCGCCCCCTAAAGGTCCA
Organism: Gastrophryne carolinensis; assembly: GCA_027917425.1. Classification (NCBI taxonomy): domain Eukaryota; kingdom Metazoa; phylum Chordata; class Amphibia; order Anura; family Microhylidae; genus Gastrophryne; species Gastrophryne carolinensis. Next base: position 72,329,795 of record CM051238.1, read on the forward strand.
GGCACTCCACAGAGCGAGCGGCGTAGAGCAACAAGCAAGGTCGAAATTCTGGCGCCAAGCCTGACCACATCATCCATGGCAGCAACAACAAAGCCAATGAAATCCAAGCAAGCCTTAAGTTCCTTATACTTCTCGGCCCGCTTGCGAGCCTTAGCTCTAGCCGCAAGGTGTCTCACCTTTCTGTTGGCTAGTGAGACGATAGCCGAGGCACACGCCGAGCGAAAGAGGGCACCAGCAAAGGTGAACGCATGACAAACCAGCTGATCCATGCGTTTGTCTGCAGGATCATGTAAGGAAGCATTATCAGGCGACGGCATAACAGTGGTATTAGACAAGCGTGACACGGGAGGATCCACCTCGGGAGGGTGACACCATAACTGAACCAATTCAGCAGGAAAGGGGTACCCGATAGCCAATGGCAAGACAGCGTTTTTCTATATATCAACAGTTGCTTCCTTATCAAATATTTTCCACATAGCCAAGTGAATGATTAACTCTATATTTAGAGATAGATCCTTTTTCCTTCATATATTCATCAAAGGCTGGATCGGTATAATTATTTCCTCATTTATTTTGAGCATGTAATAAACATTTTGGCAGCTTTAATGCCATATTGGCAGCTTTAATAAACATTTAATTGGATTTTATCCTTGTAAAAAATGTGCAGGATGCAAGAACTGCATAAATAATAATAAATGTATAAAAATTTTTTTTTCTAAAAACACTAAAAAAGAATTTATTATAAAAATTTTTTTTACATGTGTAAGTAAAAATGTGGTCTATTTATTAGAATGTCCCTGCGGGCTACAATATGTAGGCCGCACGGGGAGGGACTTCAAAACAAGGCTAAGAGAACACATATACAACATTAAAAGGAATTATGAGTTACACAGTGTTTCCTTACACTTTAAAAAAATGCATAACAGTAATCCAAAAGATTTAAAATACTGTATAATAGACCAGATAAATTTGAGCCTCAAAGGAGGGGATATAATTAGAGAATTATCAAAGCTGGAATCCAAGTGGATTTTTATTTTGGATACAATACAACCTAATGGTTTGAACATTGAATTTGATATTAATTTTATTTAACATACTTGATAATCAATAGTTATGAAAAGGATTTTTTACATGTGTATTATGTCTGTTTAACATTTTTAATATACCTTTTTAATACCGCTGTAGCTAGAAATAAATAATTATTCCACCGTGGAACGTGAATCATCTGGCAACTCCCCTTCCTCCGCAGAACCCAAGCAATTAAAAAGATCGTCATCCGAGTAAATCTGCTCCAGATCTGCTTCTCGAGACTAGCCAGCCTATGCGCAAAATCAGTATGAGACCCCTTGCTGGCTCCCCCTTCACTAGGGGCTGAATGCAGCAGCGTTGGGTCCGGAGAGACCGATGGCAATACAGGGCTAGGGTCAGGGGCGACCGCCCGCTCATGGTCCAAAACAATACCTCTGGCACAAGTGGGACAAATAGTGCTGAAGCCGCCCAGAGGATTCCTTCAGCACAAGGGGCAGAGCCTGTCCAGGTGCGACGCTGGGCCCCGCCCCCCCCCGTGGAGCATAGGAGCAGGACGCCGCCTTCCAGCATCTACTGTCATGGCGGCGGTCCCCGTCAGCAAGGGCCGCAGTGTGGGCTCCCCCCTATCTTACACAGACAGCGCCGCACACGGCGGTGTGGAGAAGGCCCGCGGGGCGCGACTGCCGCACGCCCCAGGCAACCGACGGGGGAACGCAGGGAGGTGAGTAGGTGGTCAGAGACAAGTGAGTGCAGGTGAAGTCGCACCAAGCACGCAGCACACACACAATAATAAAGCTTGTGGGCAAGGAGGGCATATACATAAATATACAAGTGGTTCCCCCTCAGGCTCACCATAAGCCTGTGCCCGGCTACCTTTTAGAATGTCTATAAATAAGGTCTGCGGCCCAGAACATGTGCTCTGCCCAACGCCACAGACCCCGGCGTTCACCCTACCATCAAGGATCCGGTAGCAGCCAAAGGTTGGGAGGCAGGGATGGGTCAGAAGAGATCCATGGAAATAGGGTTCGCAGCAGCCGGCAGGCAAGATGGCCCCGCTCTGCTGCCAATATCTGAAAGAGTGCCAACGATCTTATGCAGCCAAACTGCAAGATGAACAACTGGGGAATGCTAGAGGGGCAGCTGCCTTTATAGGGAGCTGGGAAGAGCTACATCTTTGATCTTGCAGTCAAGTGCCCTCTAGGGGCGAACACCCAATCGTGAGGATATTGGGACGGCCTGGACTGGATGTAGTAACTTGTGCCACTTTAATACATCACTGCCACCACTAGCCACTAAATCATCAGTCTCTTCCCACTATTTAGGTGGTAGATGCTAGTAACCATCCAGGTCCAGGTCTAAAACACACCCTTCCTTCAAATGCTCAAGTTTTACAACCAGATTTTTTGACCGAGGACTACATCAGATGTATACACCATCCACCACATCGAGACATAAAATGCTACCAGTACAGACTAAGGAGCAACGTCGAAACCTTCCCACAGGCAGAATTTACACATCAGAGGCAAGAGCAACCAGAAAATCCCCCTTTGAAATAGCTTTGTGTCTGAACAGGACTGAAAACAGCTCAAACACAAGGCGACTACAACGTAAACACTAAGACACAATATTACAAAAAATACAATTCTGTGAGTACTCACCTGTAGAATTGATTTTGTAGTATACAGCACGTCCTGTTTCACTAAATTCTTTACGTCTGGGTTATCCGCCACAAGGTGGCACAGTGGACTGCAGAAAAAACTTGTGGCATCTCCCAGCCCTATAAAAGGACAGGAACCTCCCACAAATTCCCAGTGTTACAAAGCAGTTAGACAAGAAGCCGGGAGAATAACAATGAAGGAAACCCCAACCAAATATTTGAACAAATCACCATACAGAGGTAACCAAGAATAATGATAACAAGGGTGGGATGAAACAGGACATGCTGTATACTACAAAATCAATTCTACAGGTGAGTACTCACAGAATTGTATTTTTCCAAGTATACAGCACGTCCTGTTTCACCAAATTCTTTACGCTTGGGACATCCAAAAGCAGTGTCCGTAAAGTAGGATGGGATCCCCAAAGGCAGTTTAAAGTACTGCCGCCTGAAGAACTTCGCGGTCAAAAGCAGCATCAGCTGAGACCTTAACATCAACCTTGTAAAACTTGGAAAAAGTATGAACAGAAGACCAAGTAGCGGCCTTACAAACTTGTTCAACAGAAGCCTGGTGCTGAAAAGCCCAAGAGGCCCCAATAGCACGAGTGGAATGAGCAGTAAGGCGGAAGGGAGGTTCCTTCCCCTTAGCAGAATAGGCTTGCACCACCGCCTGGTGGATCCACTTGCTGATAGTAGATTTAACCGGAGGCAAACCCTTCCTAGATCCAGAAGGGAGAACAAAAAGAGCATCGGTCTTCCTAAATGATTCAGTAGCTACCAAATAAAACTTCAGAACCCTGACCACATCCAAGGAATGCAGAGTCCGCTCCTTGGAATTAGCAGGATTAGGACACAATGAAGGCAAGGCAATGTCCTGATTGAGATGAAAAGCAGACACAACCTTAGGCAAGAAATCTTGCTTAAACAGAAACACCACCTTGTCCTGGTGTCACTCAAAATAAGGAGGTTTGATGGAAAGCGCCGCCAACTCAGAAACACGCCAGACAGAAGTGATAGCCACCAAAAAGGCTACCTTAAGAATCAGAATGGGCAAAGCGGCCTCACGGAGAGGCTCAAAGGGATGACCCTGCAGAGCAGATAACACCAGATTCAAATCCCAAACTCGTAACATAGGCTTACGTGGCAGACACACGCGAGAAACCCCCTGGAAAAAAGTCTTAACCAAACTGTGACTGGCAAAAGATCTTTGGAAAATAATTGCCAGAGCTGAAACATGACCTTTGAGGGTACTAAGTTGAAAGCCCAAATCCAAACCATGTTGCAAGAATTCCAGAATCTTGGGAATAGAAAAATACAATTCTGTGATTACTCACCTGAAGAATTGGTATTATGAGTATACAGTACGTCCTGCTCCAGATAGAATACTTACACTCGGGTTCTACTCCGCCAGAAGGCGCTGGACTGCAGACATCGAAAATAGGCTCCTCCCGGCCCCACAAATACCCAGGGACCTCCCACAATCCCCAGCATTGAAAAGCAGTTAACGAGAAGCCGGGAGAATTAAAACAACCCAAACTAGTAACTATAACAATGATAACAATCACCATACAGGAGATCCAAGATAATGCAAAAACCAAGGGTGGGGTGGAGCAGGACGTACTGAATACTCATAATACCAATTCTACAGGTGAGTAATCACAGAATTGTATTATTCTTAGTATACAGTACGCCCTGCTCCAGATAGAATACTTACACTCGGGAAATCCAATAGCAGTGTCCATAAAGTAGGGTGGGATCCCCAAAGGTAACAGCAGACAGTTTAAACCACTGCCACCTGCAGAACCTTGCGGCCAAAAGCAGCATCAGCTGAGGCCCTAACATCAACCTTGTAAAACTTTGAAAAGGTATGAACAGAAGACCAAGTAGCGGCCTTGCAAACTTGGTCAACAGAAGCCTGGTGCTGAAAAGCCCAAGAGGCACCAATAGCACGAGTAAAATGAGCAATAAGGCGGAAGGGAGGATTCTTCCCCTTAGCAGAATAGGCCTGAATCACAGCCTGACGGATCCATTTGCTGATAGTAGACTTGGCAGGAGCCAAACCCTTCCTAGGACCAGAAGGGACCACAAAAAGGGCATCCGTTTTTCTGAAAGGTGCAGTAGACACCTAACCACATCCAAAGAATGCAAAACCCTCTCCTTAGCAGTACAAGGATTAGGGCACAATGACGGAAGATCAATGTCCTGATTCAAATAAAAGGCAGACACAACCTTGTGGCTTGAAGCGGAACACCACCTTGTCCTGGTGTCTCTCATAGTAGGGGGGCTGGATGGAAAGCGCCGCCAACTCAGACACACACCTAACAGAGGTGATAGCCACCAAAAAGACAACTTTGAGAGTAAGAATGGCCAGGGCAGCATCCTGCACAGGTTCAAAGGGAGCACCCTGCAAGGCTGACAAAACCAAGTTCAAATCCCAAACAGGCATCATAGGCTTACGTGGGGGACGCACATGAGTAACCCCCTGGAAAAAAGTCCTGATCAGAGAATGCTGAGCAAAGGACTTCTGGAAGAAAACAGCCAGGGCAGAAACCTGACCCTTCAGAGTACTGAGTTGGATCCCCATCTCCAACCCATGCCGCAGGAACTCCAGGATCCTGGGAATAGAGAACATCCGACAGGGAAGAGACTTAGACTCACACCAGTCAATGTAGGCACGCCAAACCCTGTAATAAATGGAAAAAGAAGACTTCTTCCTAGCCTTAATCATGGTATCAATAACCGAGGTAGACAGCCCCCTCTCCATCAAGATGGAGGTTTCAGCAGCCAGGCTGTCAAAGCCAGAGTTTGTAAATTGGGATGGCGTAAGGGACCCTGAGTGAGCAGGTCTGGCACCCTGGGCAGAACGTACTGATCTACTGCCAGCTGCACCATGTCTGCGAACCACACTCTTCTTGGCCACCTGGGGGCCACCAGAATTGCTGGCACCCCCTCCAGAGCAATCTTGCACAGAACCCTGCCCAGCAGGGGAAATGGAGGAAAGACATTCAGGAGCTGAAAGTCCTGCCATGACATTGCTAGGGCATCCGTGGTCAAGGCCAGAGGATCCTGGGACAGGGAGACAAAGGCCGGGAGCTTGTGATTGTGACGGGACGCAAACAGATCCACATATGGTTGGCCCCAACAGTGACACAGAGATTGGAACACCCTGTTGCAGAGGGACCATTCTCCCTGGCGAGAAGTCCCCCTGCTCAGAGAGTCTGCCAGCAGATTCTCCTCCCCCGGAATGTACACCGCTGATATGCAGGGAACATTGGCCTCCGCCCAGGTCAGGATCAGAGACACTTCCTGGAGGGCCCTCTTGCTCCGGGTCCCTCCCTGATGATTGATGTAGGCAACTGCCGTCTGGTTGTCCGAGCGCACCTGAACAGGCAGGCCCCGAAGGTGATGAGTCAACTGAGCCAGAACCAACCTGATCGCCCACAGCTCCAAGACGTTGATAGGTGTGTGGGCCTCCTGAGGGCTCCACCTCCCCTGGAACTGCAGGGACTTCCAGAAACCCCCCCAACCAGACAAGACTGGCGTCCGTGGTGACCGTCTCGCAGGAGGGGGTCAGAAAGGATCTGCCCCCCAACAGGTTCCTGGAGTCCAGCCACCATGAGAGGGACCGCCTGACCAGGGGGGAAAGCGCCTTGAAGCCTGCCACCATCAGGCCTACCAGCTGCATTCCCTGCCTGATGGAGGGATGACGACAAGATAGCAGGAACTGGACCTGCACAATCAGACTGCCCACCTTCTGCTGAGGAAGAAAAATCCTTGCCTGAACTGTATCCAGATTCATTCCCAGGAATGAAGTCATCAATGAGGGAGACAGAGAAGACTTGGGGTGGTTGATCACCCAGCCAAATTACTCCAGGGTGGAAACTACCAGCTGAGTATCCAACTGATGTAGAGACTGGGAAGTGATGAGAATGTCGTCCAGGTAGGGCAACACGCGGATGCCCTGAGACCTGAGCAGAGACATCACTCCTGCCAGCACCTTGGGCAGGGCAATGCCACAAATTGGTAGCGTTGATCATCCAGAGCGAACCTGAGGAACCTTCGATGACCTGGAAACACAGGAATATGAAGGTAAGCATCTTTGATGTCCACAGACGTCATGAAATCCCCTGGGCGCAGGGAACTGATGGCAGAGCGCAGAGTTTCCATGCAAAAGCGCCTGCACCTGACAAATTTGTTGAGGATCTTCAAGTCCAGGATGGGCCTGACTGACCCATCTTTTTTGGGCACGGTGAAGAGGTTGGAATAGAAGCCCTTGCAGATGACCCCCAGCTCCAGAAGGCTTTGCACCGCCTGCACTAGATCCTGAGCTGACACAGGGTCCTGAGACATCCGGGATCTATTGAACCTTGGGGGAGGGCAGGCAGCAAACTATCTTGTAACCGGAGGACACTACCTCCTGAATCCACCAGTCTGAGACATGAAGCCTCCAGACGCAAGCAAAGTGCTGAGGCCGTCCCCCCACCCAGATAGGTGAGGGCGCCCCTTCATGCCTGAGGGGGCTTGGGAGAGGACTTAAGCTTGGAGCCCCAGGAGGAGCCAGGGCGTCCACGTCCTCTGCCCCTACCCCAGAAGTCTCCTCGGGCCCCAGTAAAGGAAACCCCCCTCCCTTGTCTAGCACCACGGTAGGGGGAGGAAAAGGAGCCCTGACCCCGAAAGGGCCGAGACTGCCGCCTGTGCTGGGGTAACCTGCCTCCCTTAGCAAACAGGTCCAGGCGGTCCCCAAACAGGCGTAGTCCTTTGAAGGGAAAACCAGTGAGGGACTTCCTGGCAGCTTTGTCAGCAGCCCACTGGCGCAGCCAAACCGAGCTGCGTATAGCCACCACAAGGGCAGATGTTCTGCTACACATTCGGTGTCATCCAAGGCAGAGAGGACATAATTCACAAAAACATCACAACGAGCGAGTGCATTAAACTCCTCACAAGGCACATCATCAGAGGCACCATCAAGGATACTTCTGAGCAAGGTCCTAATAGGTACAGCCGTAATGGCAGAAGCACAGACCGGAAGCAGCGCCGTCCCCACACACACAAAGGCATGGGACGCCAGATGGTCAATGTGCCGGTCCTCAGCATCCCGCAGGGTAGTAGAGTCCGGGGAGTGCATGACAGAGGTGTTCGATAACCCTAGGACTGGGGCATCCACTTCGGGAGGGGATGACCAACACTTCACCACATCAGCAGGAAAGGGATACTTTCTATCCCAACTCTTAGGTACACCGGGAAGTATACTGGGGCGCTCCCATTCCTTGAGCACAAGGTTATTGAAATGTGCTTGCTCAGGAAATTCCAAGCAAGACTTAGAAGTATGAAAAAATACAACTCTGTGAAGTACTCACCTGTAGAGTTGATATTATACGCATATAGCACGTCCTGCTCCCGAATAGTCATAACATGTGGGTAGTCCTTCACCTCCGGCGCCGTGCACTGCAGACATGTAGAAAACAAGCTCCTCCCGGCCCTACATATACTGGAGGACCTCCCACAAATCCCCAGCATTGAAAAGCAGTGAGAAGAGAAGCCAGAAGGAACCAACCACCCAGAATAACTGGTAGAAATATCTGAACGATAATAATCACCATACAGGGGATCCAGAATTAGTGAAACCAGGGTGGGGTGGAGCAGGACGTGCTGTATGCGTATAATATCAGCTCTACAGGTGAGTACTTCACAGAGTTGTATTATTCTAAGCATACAGCACGTCCTGCTCCCGAATAGTCATAACATGTGGGACATCCAATAGCAGTGTCCAAAAGCATGGTGGGATCCCCAGAAAAAGCAAGGCACAGCGGACAGTAAAGGCGCTGTCACCTGAAAAACTTGCAACAGGCATGGCAAGAGCATAGGCTCCAACATCAGTCTCATAACGGAACCAAGCAGGTATGAACAGAGACAGGCCATAAGGCAAGTAATTGAACTAACAGAGAAACAAAACCCTGGTGCTGAAGGGAACGCGATACCCAAGCACCCATGATAACAGAGTAAACAATAACGGGGAAGAAAAGCTCCCCTGAAGGAACATAGGTCAGTGTAGTGACCCAACCAGCTCACAGGCAAGGAAGCCTTGTGGCAACTCTTGTAACACCCTCAAGGGGAACAAAAACAGGGCACCCGACCAAGGCGGGAATACAAACCCTTAATTACCAGGAAGCCAAGGCTTCCCCGGGATCAGAGAACATCCAGAAGGAGCGCTCCAAGGCGCAATGGCGCTGGAATAGATATCAGGCGCATATTTAAGGAGGCGCCCCTAGACTTCCAAGAACAGCAGTCCCCCAAAGGCCAAGGAGGCCAGCATGGGAAGAAGTGCAAAAACCTGAAGAGGGATGTAGGCCCTCACAATTAGTATATTAGTAATCAGCCCATGGCTATACAAAAGGGTCTGAACCAAGGGTCCAACAGACCACCTGGGCCAGAAGCCCAGGATAAAGGGAAACACCCCAAGGCATGGGGTACCTGTAGCTGCATATAGCCGTACATGTATATATGAGTATACATAGCGTCAGGGAATAATTAGCCAGAACCATCGTCTCAGGCCCAAGTCTGACGGAGTCAGGAGGCCCCAGAAGAGCGGTCTGGCCTCCAGGGCAGCCGATACCGTATCCAAGCAGGATCCCCAGGAAGTCCGCAGGGTAACAGGATGAAAGGTTTGATCCCCACAGGGACTTTTGGAACTACTGGGTAGGTGCAGTTAAGCAACCCAAAGAGAATACTCTACAAGGCCAAGACAGGCATACACCATCAGAGTCCCCAGATGGGGAGCAAACCCCAATTTAAGCTGTAATGGCTTTAAGGCCCTGGGGACCTATAACGCCTCACAGGGAAGAGACTAAGGCCCCTGCCAGTCAATATGGGAACCACCCAGCCATTATAGGTGGAATAAAGCGAAGCTGGGGAGCTAGCCCCCAAACCTCCACTCATACTAGGTCACCCAGAAGATGAGGCCCGCCCCCAGACAGGAGGCCTTTGATTGGAAACAGGAAGAGACCTGATAAGGACAGGACCGCACCCCAACTGGGATATCACAATTCCGCAGCCCTCGGCCGAGGCGTCTGCGAGCCATTACTCCCAAGGCCGCCTAGGCCATAGATCCCATGGGACTCACTATCCAGCCAGCCGTGCGCAGAGCCCAAAGGTAGGTTGGTGAAAAGAAGGCATGTGAAATAATAAGGCTAAGCCTAGATACTCAGGCCCCCCAAACAGGAACCAGAATATCCTGGGACTGTAGGGACAAGGGCAGAGGCCCTGTGTCAGAAGGGAGACCCCTCAGAGCCACTCTAGGCTCCCTGGGCAACCCGGGATGGCAAAACCTGCCGCTAAGGGCAACCATAGAAGCGAATACCGCTGAGAAGCAGGGGGGGTAGAACCCCACCCAGGCCAGGGACAGGGACCCTCCAGAGGTAGCAACCTGTCACAATCTTTAAACCAGCATTACAAACATGCCCTCATCTTACAACAGGCCAGGAATCCCTCATGAACCGACCGGTCCTAAATGAGGGGGAGGCCGCCCAATTAGAATCAAAGGGGGCCACCGTTACAGCGAGCCCAGCAGATAAGATGGACCCTCTAAGGGCCCAACCTAGAACCCCATGGTTCGTGGGAGAGATTTGGCTCTCCCTTTCCAAACCTGCTAGACTGGCACCCAGGGGGGCCATACTCTAGGAGATGCTAGCAAGGAAGGGAGGTGCCCCCCTGAAGGGGCCCTTGCCAATGGGAAGTTCCAGAGGAATCAGCTTACCAAGAAGGCCTGAGCACAGACCAAGGACCGGGGCGCTGAGACATATGAAGGTTTAGTAACCTACTGCGCCGAGGAGCCCAAGGGCTCGGTATATAAATGACATCATCTTGATGTGCCACCGACAGACCCACCAGCTGCCATCCCGCTTGGTGAAGGTAGGGCGCAAGTAAAGGAGGGCAGAGCCCCGGTAACCAGGGGTCCCCTAATGCCAGGGAAGAAGGCAGCAAGCCTGAACAGATTTCCCCGGGACGGGGAATAGTGAATAAATGACGGTGAAGGGATGGGGAGTTTAAGCAACCATCCAGTAGCTTCTAGGGGACACTGTCGGCAAACCGACCCACTTTGTCTGATGCAGAGGTGGGGGGGAGTAAGGAAGACGACCCGGTAGGTCCCAACGCCGAAGCCCCACCTCAGGCACATCCCCATACCCGCCAGGCTAGTAGCCTGGGAACGAAGGGGGGCCCCTGCAGTTCCTCAAGCTGCAGGGTTGATCCTGCGACACTGGCTAGAATAGTCTAAGGCGTGCCGCAGACTCCAGAGAAGCTGAGAAGTGCTAGAGCCTCGCAAGAGGTCGAACCCCCCCCCCCCCCCCCCGCGCGCGCAGGGGCCCGTGGCCCAAGACAGATATGTCATATATGGATTACTTGCAAGGGCAGAATAGCTAAGCCTGCCGTAGGCGCGTGGGGTCCAGACTACCTCATACTGATGAGGGGGGAGGATGGAAAAAATGTATAGGGGCCATGGCCCCATCCCGTTAAGTCAATTGCCAAGGCGCGCCCAACACTGCAGGCCCTAGTCCGGCCTGCGCCAGGTTCAGAAGGGAGAGCAGGGCTAAAAATACCCTGACAGGAAACTGAGGGGGGGGACCGCCAGCGGGAACCCATCCTGAGCCCAGGTGGGCTACATCCCGGAACCGCCATAAGGAGAAGGCATATTCCTGGATGTGAGACAGCTGTGCAGTCGCCCCCTCGCCCAAAGGGGCCCCTTCATGCTTGCGAGGTTTTGGCAGATTTGGACTTGGTCCTGCCAGAAGGCCCAGGGCGCTGCCTGCCCGCGCCATGCTGGAAGTCCACGCAGAATAACTGGAAACACACCTCAGATTCACGTCTAACACTGACGTAGGGGGGTGGAGGGGTGACCCTGCCTTGTGGAGGCCGGAGCGGCCTTCTGCGGGAGGGTGCTATAGCCTTTTTGACGAAAAGGTCCAAGCGGGCCCCGAATAACCTCCGTCCTCTGAATGGAAGGCAAGCGAGAGCCTTTTTTGTAGCTCCATCGGCGCCCCACTGTCGCAGCCAGACCAGGCTGCGAATGGTTACCGCAAGTGCTGAGCTCCTAGCACACATCTTAATGGTGTCATCCAGTGCCGATAGAATAAACTTCACAAAGGCTTCGCAGTCTGATAGGGCAATAAACACCCCCCAAGGAAGATCCTCAGGGCGGTGATCCAGTATCTGACAAGAGTCCTGGCGGCCACCGCAGTGATGGCCATGGCACAAACCGGGCGCAGGGCCGTCCCAGCACACGAGAAGGCGTGAGGCCAGTCTGTCAATGCGCCGGTCCTCAGCATCCCGGAGGTTTGTGACCCCTATAACCGGCGCGTCCACCACCAGGGGAGCTGACCATAAATTAACCACATCAGGGGGAAAAGGGTACTTCCATTCCCAGACCCCTGGAATCCCTTTCAGCTTACCAGGCGATTCCCATTCCTGGGATATAATATTCTGGAAATGTTCCTGTTCTAGGAACTCCAAGCGCAGCGGCGCTGTATGGAAGGTCTCCTTTTTAGGCTTGGGAATCTCCCCAGGGGGGGAGATTGACAAGACCTCAAAGATTTTGATCAGGATTTCATCCGTATCACACAGACCCCAGGAGCCAGGCTCGGATTCCTCACGGCCCGCGGGCATCCCATGGGAGGAGCCCGAGTCTGAGAAAAGCTCAGCTTCCTCAGAAGGGTCAGGGTCCTACATATCAGCAGAATCATCGGTATTGTTAGGAACCGGAGAACCTGGGGGCGTCAGGGACCGCTTTTTACCAGGGCCCATACACTCCGCCAATCCAGAGAGCACCTGCTCCGCGGTGGGCAATGCTCTCGGCACCTCTTGCAGGTCATCCCCGCTGGAGTGGGACTCATCATGAGCGATGTTTGGGAGCAGGGAGACGGGGGTGAGGAAGGGAGGATCCTCTGTTAGCAATGCCTGTGCTGCACACTGTCCGCAGACCTGTGCCCTGTCGGCCTCAGCCAGGGTCTGGCCACACACTGCACACAGCCGGTCACGTCCCGGTTCCATAATTGTGAAATGCCTCCATATGGTGATTTTTATGCAGTATAACGCAGGGAATTATGCAATAAGCAACCCTGGATGCCCCAACAACCCGCTAGTAATGTGGGAGAATTTGTAAAGAGGACCCATGTAATATATGTTAGGCCGGGGCCAGTAACGAGGTCTTGGCTTCTGAAAGACACAATGGGACAAGAGGAGAGGAGTCAGTGCCATGCTCTGATCGAAAAAACCTAGAAATCATACCGCCCCGGAGGGCACTTACATGACCGAGGGAGGAGACGAGCCACACCACGCGCGCGCGGGAAGATAGAGAAAATGGCGCCAGCAAACCTCGAGGGGAGGGCCAGGCCAGGCTGTGACGCAATTCTCGTCAGGGCGAGTCTCCGCCTCCCCAAAAGAGCGCGAAGCTCCAACCGACCAGAAAAGGTAGAACAGAGTGGATGTATAAGTCTCATGCTGACATGCTGAATGAAGCTGCCGAGCAGCAGATAGTTAGTAAAAAAAGCCAGCACACGCTGTATAGCGAGACGCGACACTGACCCCCTAACTCAGAGACCGAAGTCTAAGGGCGAAATAGCGCTAGGGCTGCCACACATACCCCCCCCCCCCCCGAGTTACGGGAGGAAGTGAGGGGGAAGCGGACGGTGTCCATGGACTAATTTTGTGAGGGGCACGGGCAAAATTGCGGGAGGGGCATCCTCTATAGACTCGCCATTGGCCTGACCGCCTACCCTATGGAGGGGGATTGCGGTGGAGCATGGCTCCATTCAGCACACCAGGTGCTACCTACCTTCACCCGACCCGCGCAGCCTAGGCTGGGAGGCATATTTCTTCTGAAGAGGACGGGTGGAAATAGTCCCACAGGACCTTGGGCCATAAGGCCCGCTCGCCTGCGAGAGCGTGATACTTCATGTCTTCGCAGTTCCAGCACTGCAGAGAAATCTGGGGATCTGTGGGAGGTCCTCCAGTATATGTAGGGCCGGGAAGAGCTTGTTTTCTACATGTCTGCAGTGCACGGCGCCGGAGGCGGATGACTACCCACATGTTATGACTATTCGGGAGCAGGACGTGCTGTATGCTTAGAATAGTTCCCCCTGTTGCCTCCCTGGGGCCGCAACAGGGGGAGAGATAGACAGTACCTCAAAAATCCGAACCAACAGTCTATCAGTATTGTAGCGATAACCCTACTCTTCGCCGGAGGGCTTCACCGCCCAAGACGTCCTTTTCCCAATCGTAAGAGGTGCTGCTGGAATTCCAGAGTCGTCCGTGAGGAAACAGGAACAGCCCTTACAAGGGCTAGTGAACTGTAATATAGCGTTTCCCCCAATAAGAGACAGAACTCAGTATTGAGGGTGAAGGTGAAGTCTTTTATTAGTGCCACTCTAGGCCTTATATACACAAGTCTCCATGCAATGGGACCTCCCCCATGGACCTCATGACAAATACACAGACCAACTCTGCCGGTGACGCAATCAGCAAAACAATAGGCGTCTGTAATACACTCAATCAGAACAATGCCATTGCCTGTGACGTAATCAATTAACACAAAGGCAGTTTATAATACAATCCAAACTCCAATGACCTAATTAAGAAAAGGCCAGTGAATGGCCCGGTGGGCAACTGAATAGTGATGACATCTAAAAGACAGAGCGTATGTCACAATGCCCCCTTTTTGTGGAACACCCGGCAGACCCGGATTGACCCTGTTCGGGTTAACGTGGGGCTGTCCGGACTCTTGTTATGGGCAGAGTTCTGTGTAAGGACAATCCATCTGCATTACTGGTTTGTCTACAGGGCCGGTATACACACACACACACACATACAGTTGTACTCACAGGGTGCTGGTCTTGTACACACACAGTTGTACTCACAGGGTGCTGGTCTGGTACACACACAGTTGTACTCACAGGGTGCTGGTCTTGTCATTTCCCCCCCATAAGAGACAGAACTCAGTATTGAGGGTGAAGATGATACACCCACACACACATACAGTTGTACTCACAGGGTGCTGGTCTTGTACACACATACAGTTGTACTCACAGGGTGCTGGTCTTGTACACACACATGTACTCACAGGGTGCTGGTCTTGTACACACATACAGTTGTACTCACAGGGTGCTGGTCTTGTACTCACACATGTACTCACAGGGTGCTGGTCTTGTACTCACACATGTACTCACAGGGTGCTGGTCTTGTACACACACATGTACTCACAGGGTGCTGGTCTTGTACACACACACACACAGTTGTACTCACAGGGTGCTGGTCTTGTACACACACACACACAGTTGTACTCACAGGGTGCTGGTCTTGTACACACATACAGTTGTACTCACAGGGTGCTGGTCTTGTACACACACACACACAGTTGTACTCACAGGGTGCTGGTCTTGTACACACATACAGTTGTACTCACAGGGTGCTGGTCTTGTACATAGTTGTACTCACAGGGTGCTGGTCTTGTCATTTCCCCCCAATAAGAGACAGAACTCAGTATTGAGGGTGAAGATGATACACCCACACACACATACAGTTGTACTCACAGGGTGCTGGTCTTGTACACACACATGTACTCACAGGGTGCTGGTCTTGTACACACATACTCTCTTAGCTCTGGTTGCAAGGCATTGAGAAAATGTTCTAGTAAAAACAACTGTAGGCTTCCGGGGTGACAGCGTGCCGGGCTAACAAAGCCTCCTTTACCAGATGGTAGTGTGGTATGTCCGCATCAGGGATGGCCCGGAAAGCATCGGAAGCTTTCCCCGATAGTTTCCCTGATAATATGGTGACCCATTCCTCCGTGGGTACCCGGTGTAAAGCGCACTGCCGTTCAAAATCGGCCAAAAATCCATCACTCATCGTCACTTTCCTGGATGGACTTAAATGCTGCAAATGGAATCTTTTTTCCCCCCAGTGTAACTGAGGCTCAGAGACACAGGGCGCTGAGAGGCTGCTGGGTTGCGAGTCGCCGATCTTCCCTTCGCTTACTGGCCTCTGCCTCCGCTGCGGCGAAGACTTGGTCGATCAGTTCTTGTGATGGATTCGGCCATAGACCGACAATCTGTTCCGAACCGCTTGAACGAGAGCAGCGTCTTCATCGATCTCTATATTGGTTTCGGTCCTCACTGCTGCACGATCCATTTCGATCAGCTCGGCTATCAGTTCCCGACGTGGGTGGTTGCTAGCTGACCTTCCCCGGCTCTCGAGTAGATCCTTCAGGGTCAGCCTTTTCAACTTGTCCTACTGACTCTGCATCAGGGTAGCACTCTCTCTGGGTACAAAGGACCATCCGACCGCTTGCCACCAATTGTAGCGATAACCCTTATCGCCGGAGGGCTTCACCGCCCAAGACGTCCTTTTCCCAATCGTAAGAGGTGCTGCTGGAATTCCAGAGTCGTCCGTGAGGAAACAGGAACAGCCCTTACAAGGGCTAGTGAACTGTAATATAGCGTTTCCCCCAATAAGAGACAGAACTCAGTATTGAGGGTGAAGGTGAAGTCTTTTATTAGTGCCACTCTAGGCCTTATATACACAAGTCTCCATGCAATGGGACCTCCCCCATGGACCTCATGACAAATACACAGACCAACTCTGCCGGTGACGCAATCAGCAAAACAATAGGCGTCTGTAATACACTCAATCAGAACAATGCCATTGCCTGTGACGTAATCAATTAACACAAAGGCAGTTTATAATACAATCCAAACTCCAATGACCTAATTAAGAAAAGGCCAGTGAATGGCCCGGTGGGCAACTGAATAGTGATGACATCTAAAAGACAGAGCGTATGTCACAAGTATCATCCAGGGCCCAGGGGTCAGAGCCAGGATCGTCATGAGCCCTGGGCCTCTCATCAGATGACCCCGAGTCGGAGAATAGCTCCCCTTCCTCCAAAGGGGTATAGCCAGACAGTTGCAGAAACTCATCAGCTTCCATAGGGAAAAGAGTGACAACAGGCATTAAGTGCCGCTTATTTGCAGAGGCCTTACGCGCCAAGGTATTAGCAATCAACATCTCAACACTAGCCAGTCTAGAAGACACATCAGGCTGAGAATCCCCACTAGTATGCAACTCCGTAGGAGTGAGATTTAAGCTTGGGGGAGTAGGTGAGGCAAAACGAACCGCAGACTCAGCCACTGGAAGGCCGGATTGCAGTGCAAGCACCTGCTCGGCACAGGGTACACAGACCCGTGCCTTGTCAGCGTCAACATGGGGCTCCCCACAAGCTACACACAGCCGGGCTTGTCCCGAAGGAACCCCGGTAACATTATCCTGAGACGCCTCCATGTGGTGATTATAGCGGCACAATAGGCCGATAGGGATTAACGCTATCCAGCAACCCGGGATGCCCCAATAACCCGCTAGGGAAGTGGGAGTAATTAACACTAGGCCTCACAAGTTAACCAACTAAATAGAGGGAGTAGGGCCAGGAGAAGCCAAAGGGGTCCGCCCGTCTGAAAGACATAAGCAAAGGGGAGCCGTAAGTATACAATAATTAAACACCGGTAATAAAGCCGCCCGCGAGGGCACTTACGGACCGTGGTAGGTAGTAGCCCATCACGCAGCAAAAAAAAATGGCGTTGGTATACCTTGAGGGGCGGGCATGCATGAGCAATGACGCGGAACGTGCGAAAGACAGGCCCCGCCCCTCCCAAAGAGCACAAAGCCAACACGTGACAAGCAGCCAATGACAGCGCACCACCAGTGCTTATCCACATCAGCAGGAAAGGGATACCTCCTGTCCCAACTCTTGGGCAATCTGCTAGGACGTTCCCACTCCTTGAGCACCAAATTATTAAAGTGGTTCGGCTCTGGGAACTCAGGCGTTGCTTAACAGTGTGAAAAAGCTCACCCTGCTGCCTTTTAGCCGGGACAGGAGGGGTAATACTTAGCACTTCAAAAATATGAGCCAACAGCCTATCAGTATCCTAGGGAGACCATGGATCTTCCCCAAAAGGAGACCCAGTACCGCAATAAACCTCCTGCTGCTCCTCAGAGGAATCAGATGCGGAGAAAAGTTTCCCCTCTTCTAGGGGGTAGAGGCCAGGGAAAGAATAATGTCCCTCATCCTCCCCAGGAAAAAGGGAAACAGCGGGAGATAAATGCTGCTTCTTGCCAGAAGCCTTACGGGGGACAGGCCCAGCCCTATGCCTTTCCAGGCTGGCCACCCGCAAAGCCAAGTCATAATGTGATTCCCCGCTAGCATGTCCCTCACTAGGGGTCAAATGCAGGCGCGGGGGGGGGGGGGGGTAGGTGGTGTAGAAGGGGGCGCAGAGCTGGGCAGCGTAGCAGGCAACCCAGACTGCAGCACAAGTACCTTCTGGGCGCAGGGCACACATACCCTGACACCATCACTCACAGGGGATACCCCACACGCAGCACACAGCTGGGCTTGTCCCGAAGGAACCCCAAGCACATTATCCCTGGAAGCTTCCATAAGGTGATTAATATAGGCCCAATGGCCAGTATAGGGTTAAGGCTAGCAAGAGCCGCCCGGGATGACCCCCCCAACCAGGGATGCCCAGACGCCTGCTAGGGAAGGTGGGAGATGAAAGGGGGGAGGGCCGGGAGAAACCACAATCACGGTTATCCCGCCTGAAAGACATAATGAAATACATAAATATCCCATAGTGCAGCGAAAAAAGCAAGAAAGACAACCCCGAAGAGGACTCACGGACCGAGAGGCAGTTATCACAGAGATCCAGAAAAAAACAGCAGCGCACAGCAGCACAATAGCACACGAGGACCCCAGTACACCGCAGAGCCAAAATGGCGCCGAATGAACCTTGAGGGGCGGGCCGCGGAGATTTGACGCAAAAAGCTTCACCCAAGGGACCCGCCCCCCCCCCGAAGAGCGAGAAAACACTAGACACGTGACCCACCCGCGCCATGACAGCGCACTGAGTCACCTCAGCGTATGTCGCCGTACAAAGCGGCCCGCGCAAATAAAAAAAAAAAAACAGTAAAAAAAAAAAAACTGAAAACTACTCAGGTCACCACCGCCTACCCCCCGAGAGCACCCCAGGGAGAGAGCGAGGCGGGAGAGAGCAGCGGCACCCCAGGCAGACGCGGGGGGGGGGGGGGGTGGAGGGGGGAGGAAGGGCCCACAATATAAGGATAGCATGAAAGGGCATCCCACAAAAGGCTCACCATAAGCCTGAACCAACCACCCATGTTAGGTACAGGGATTGCGCTCCTCAAGCACCTGACCCTGGTGCTGTCCTACCTTCACCCGAACCAGGCAGCCGAGGCTGGGAGGCAGTGGGTCCAGAACGGGTGGAAATAGTCCTGCAGGGCCGCAGACTGGTAAGCCCCGCTTGCCTGCGCAATATAGAGAGCCATCTTCTATCTTCGCAGTCCTGACTGGAGAAGAAAACTGGGAATTTGTGGGAGGTTCCTGTCCTTTTATAGGGCCAGGAGATGCCACAAGTCTTTTCTGCAGTCCACTGCGCCACCTGGTTCCTGGCCTCTAGGAAAGGAATGTGCCTGTGGAGCACAAGCCCAGGCTAAGGTGCACACTATTCTCTACAGGCATGTTGGCCAGGATGGGCTGTCTGTCCAGACACAAGTGCATTGAGCGCCAAATACAATGATAGATGCACCAGGAGTGCCAAAAGATTAGTAGGTTTGTCCCATGCCTAAAATGGTTCTCCTGATCTGGGGTGCACAGTGTAGAAGTGGACTTGCCTTTTAAAGGAGCAGGCAGTCTTGTGGTTCATGGGAGCAGCCATGATTGAATTACCTGTACCTGCTGGCCCATTGACTTCTATTGAGAAGGGAGGGGCTTTGTTTCATACATCTCAATGCTGCAGACACAGGTAATCCCATCACGGCTGCTCCCGTGAACCACAGGAGTTCTTTAGACTGAACTGTCCCTTTAAAGTGTATTTTGAAATTTAAACTACAAAAAAAATATCCTATGTCATGCAGGCTACTGAAACTGAACATAGAGTCCCCGTCCTATACACTTACCGCTAGTTGACTGTGGTGAAAGCAGTTTAGGAGCAGCACTTATTGGCTGAATAGGAGAGGTTTCAGGCTTGCCCTTGCTTTTGTTTTTTTTCTTTTTTATCTTCTCGGGTATTGAGTCCTCAGACACCACCTTCCTCTTTTTTGAATTGGTAACTGTAGGAGATGCGACTTTGACCTCTGACTTGAAAAAATAGAATAAAAAGATATACACTTTGATAAAGTTTACATCAAAACCTACATAAGCTTAATGCTAAATACATCATTAGACTGGTACCTGAGAATCCTTTGACTTGGTGCTTGGTGTGCAACTTAAACTGTTCTTGGCTTTTGTTGGTTTGGAAGAAACAGCTGACTGATCCTTTCCTATACATCAAATTGAAGCGTATGTTATAAGGGATACGCAGATAAAATGTTAGTAAATCTATTTGCTATGTGGTTAGATAAAAACAGATTACACTGCCATTTTATTTATGGGTGGAGGAGCAGGGGGCCTGGAGTGCCATCTAAGGTTATACTTCAGACAGGTTATCCCTAAGCTCAAGCTTCTCCCCCAGAGGAGGAAGTGACCATAACCATCTATTAGTGGCGAAGGAGCAGTAATTCTGCCTAGCTTTACATTAGTTTACATTCCATGCAATTGATAGCTCCACCTAAACATTAAAGTGGAACAAAACACAGGAATTTGCATTTCCTGGGTTTTGTTCCATTCCCCTGGAGCATCCTAATTCGGGAAACCTCCCAGAACACCGCGTTTCACTCACCACCTCCTGGTTTCAATGGCACATGTGCGGGCTCATGGGGAGCGTGCCCCAGTTTCCCAGATACAGGCTTGCCAAAGCCTTGGGCAGACAGACGGCTACCAACGGAAGAATGACTGCTTAGTTAGCCATTGACTGTGCAGCCGCTGCTCTTTCGGCAGAGTGTGAAGGGAGAATATGGTCAGCAAATGAGTAAAATGTTTAAGAAATTTTGGAACCGCTCACAGATGGTCCTAGTAGCCATTGGTCTGAGAATGCTTGCCGACGTGCGTCTCAGGAGAGGAACTGCTGTATCATATGACATGTCTATGCTTCACTCCCTTGCTCTATGTGGCCAGAGCTCAGGTTTACATGCAAATGTCTATGTGGCCAAAGCTCAGGTTTACATGCAAATGTCTCAAGTTTGTTGCGTAGTGTTCAGCCAATCAGCAATCTGAAATGTATTGGCATATGTAACAAGGCAGCTGGCTGCATCCGTGGCTTCCTGTCTGAAGCACGCTCCCACACCTAGTCTAGTTAAAATGGCTGGGAGTTGTAGCACACCTCATCTAAAAGGGAAGTGATCCACGTAAATGCAATGAGAGCACTGGGAAAGGTGAGCTTTCCAAGCCTGGGGGTTTCAAACAGTTGGGCATCTCAGTGGCAGGCCCTGGAGTCTAGCGGCCCATGCCTGTTTCAGTCTCCTTTAAAGAAAATCTGGGGCTTTACAAATCCCAAAAATGTACAACATTCTTGATAAAAGATTTTCCACTGGCATCCCTTGTGTCCATGTAACTGGCATGGGGATTGGGTGTAGTTTTGGTCCACTTTAAGCATAAGAAAACACAAAATGCAGTTAACAGTGGATTACTCACCAGTGACTAATGCTTTGCTGACCTCTTTGCCAACAGGCTTCTTGCTTGATGAAACAGCTGTACCAGCAACTTTACCCTGAAACACAAAAAGGTTTTATGTAATCTCCACACCAATGAGCGCTCTTACTAGCACGAGAAGCCCCTGCCAATAGAACTAGAAAGTAATATTTTCGCCTATCAAATCGCCATGGAACACTGATTTGTTTGCCGTCCCTCTGAGATGTCAGGCAATTGCAAAGGGGGGGGGGGGCAATGACATCACTACCAACAGTGGCAAGGACTTGAGAAGGCAGCTTAATAAAATGGCATTAGCCATGAGCAGAGAGAAGCAGGAGCAGCATAAATTGTCAGAACAACTCTTTATGTGGCAGCAATTCAGGGAATGTTGGTGAAATATTTGGGTTTTGGTCTTTTTTAAATGATACAGTTCTAGGCTCCTAAAATTCCCACCTTTTGGGACTAAAGATCTGTACCCGATGGGGGGGGGGGGGGGGGGGGGGATATACATAGTTACACACACAGGATTATTACCAAAATTTTTGCCCCATAAGATGCACAAGCCCATAAGATGCACCCAGGATTTGAATGAGGAAAAAAAAAACCCTGTTAGTCTTTCCAGTAAGTCCTTCAGGAGGGCCACTTGGGAGAGTAGGCTCCTCCCCCTGGAGAAACACCAAGCAAGCTTACAACGAGCAAGTTTAAAAACCCCACCACCTTACTCACTAAGACTAACAGGGATTTTCTCCCTTCATCCTTCAGGACAACCACTTGAGAGGATAAACAAGTAATATAGGTTAAGTGCTGGACACAGAATGAAGAACTCTTCTACCAAAAGCTTGTTAGACAAAAGATCAAGCTTATAATGACTAAGAAAGGTATGAGCTTTTTTTTTCTCCTTAGGTTTGGGCTTAGAAATACCAGGCTGAAAGAAGGAGAAATAATATCATAGTAACATCCACTATGACCTAGCAAATGACAATTGAGGCTCAAAATAACTGCAGAAATAATACTTCTCTGAGGCACTGCTGCTGCATCTCCCCTGGACTACCTGACCGCCTGCTTCACCATCATGGCCCGGTTTAATGTGAGGGTTCCTTAGCGTTCTCCAGGTCCCCACTTTAGTTTTTTGCGCCCCTAAGAAGTTCTCTGTCCTGGACGCTGGGGGTGTCTGGAGCACATGCTGTGCATACCGACTGAAATGCGGCCAGGGGACCCGAAAAAAACGTAATCCCCATGGCCACCACTGCCGCGACCCGGGACAAGCAATAGGACCTCCTTCACCCGTGTACAGCCCACCTGCGAATCGCACCCCCTCTGGCAGCAGCAAACAGGTGGGAAAGAGGGGGTTCAGAGGACCTCTTGGGCAGCAGGTAAACTATCCTGCAGAATTCCAGGGTTGGTGTGCCTCACCCCAGGAATGCCTGGGGGTAGAAAACGAGCTAAAATAAAACTGGATGAAGTCTGTAGTCCCTGACAATTTCTTGGAGAGGGAACACAAATTACTGAGTTGATCGGTGCTAGTCCGGTGATCAGTAACTCACCTGATCGCTGAATCTGAGACCCCACTGCATCCCTCACCGCCGGGGCCAAATACATGGGGTCAGGATCATAACCGTGACCAGCCATCAGTCAAAGAACACTGCCACTGCTCTCTATTCATTGCAGTAGAAAGAGTGTCGTGGTCCGACATGCCTCCCCTCCATTGTAGTGATTGGAGAGGGTGTGGCCACGCCCGTGTCTGATGGCAACGAGTGGGACCCGACCCACAAGTGCAGTTGAATAGAGTTCTCTTTGTCTGGGAACTGGCCTCAGGAGCACCGTTTTCAGCCATAGCCTCTTACTGGAATATCAACTGCCATTAGCAGAAGGGACTTATGCAGCTGAGAGATGCAGCTAGAAGATGTAGGCCTGCAAGAATAGGGGGAAACCTGGAGGAAAAGCCTATGCAACAAGGCCGGGCTTCCCAGCTAGAATGTAGGCCTGCTTTAGGCAAAGCTTCGTGCTGAAAACAAAAACATACCTTGGCTGCTGGTTCTTCCTCACTTTCTGAAGATTCACTTGAACTCCTGAGGTCGGCTTGTTTCATTGATACTGGAGTTTTTACTTGAATAGCAGCCTTTGCTTTACCAACCGCTGGAGTTAATGAAACAGGGTTTAACTTTCCTTGTGAGGCTTTTATTAATGGAGTAGCAACCTGTCAACACCAAAGAAATCATTAAGTCCATCCAAAAACAGATTAATTTATTTTCCACAAAAATCAAGGTCTTGTTAGCTTCAGGTACAAACCTGCACTGCATGAGCTCTCTATTGTGAAACCCTGTGGTGCTCTGATAAACTCAGGTTGACCAAGAGTGACAAGTGTGCACAGGAGGAATGCTGGTCAAGGCATGTGCCAAAGGATCCCAGATCAAGTTATCTGAGGAACTGAGGGGGCTCACACAGCTGCACAAAGCAAGATAGGTTGGGGTGCAAGTTTAGGGTTATGGCCCCCTTAGAACTCTGGGCTCTTCAGTTGTAGACAGAAGATTAAAAGGATGAGTCGGGGGAGCAGCTCACAGCTTTAACAAACAGGCCAATTGAAACAGTGCAGCCATAATCTGGGATTGTCAGCCATACTAGGGAACGGGGAGGGGTATCAACTTTTTTTTTTTTTTACACTTTACTCCCTCTAAGAGGAAGTAGCTCACCAATCTGCATCATGTACCTTTGAGACAGGCTCCTCTGAAGAATCACTATCCGAAGACTCACTTGAAAGCGCAGCAGGTACTTTTTTCAGTGCGGGAGTAGTACTTGAGGGTGTCTGTGTTTTTGGAGATTTACCCACCATCTTTGAGTTGTTTGACTTTACATTGCTTGGTGCTAGAGTCCTAACCTATCAAAAGAGCCAAGAACAGAAAGCAAGTTTTACTACTTGTATTAAAAAAAAATGTATATAATATTTATACACAGTTACATGAAATGTTTTATTTTTAGGGATCTCATACTGTAGAATAGAAGAATCCAGAAACAGACAGTTAACTCGTAGTATCACATAGTGCCCCAACCAGAAAGGGAATTTTAGTATTACTTATAATGATTTCTTACAATAGTGTTATACTCCTGTCCCTAGGCGTGTCAGACAGTACTGGAAGAGTTAAAGGCAAGAGTGGTTCCTCCCTCAGTCAGGCCCACCCTATAACTCAGTTTTGATAATGAGTAAGAAGCATGACCCAGGACAGACAAATAGAATTAAATAATGTAACAAACATGTTAAATGGACCAAAACCCAGGCCCGATGGACCTTGATGGCAGCTTGATTCCCTCCAACCCACCCCCCCACCCGGATGCCCTGCTGTGTGAAATGCCCCAGGTCGCCCAGTAGACCAATTTCTATCCAGATCCAACAGCACTTGTGCAAGCAGCGGGTGTTGCCTGCTATACCCTTAGCAGGGCACGCACCCACACCAGAGGGTAGAAGGGATGCGGGTGCGGCGCTTAGCTGCACCTGGCTAGAGTCAAGCCCTTAGACAAGTTTGAGAGCACCAATTGGACCAGAGGCTGCGCACGCGCCATAGGACCAGGGAAAGGAGAGTTGGAGTGAGTGACCTAGGGGGTTTCACACAGTGAGGCAGGCATGCCCCAGGGTCAATGACCAAAACCTGGGATAGTCAAAATCAGCAATAGCATCTGCTGCTATAGCCAGAGGGTCTTTGGATCGGGAGATAAATCTTGAATCCTTCTGATTGTGGCGGGACGTGAAGAAGTCCCGGTCTGGGGTCCCCTAGCAGTTGCATAAGGCTTGAAAAGATGCCCTGACTGAGGGACCATTCTTCCTAATCCAAAGTCGCCCTGCTTTGACTGACTTGTACATTGTCCACTCCCGGTATGTGGATTGCCGAGATACACAGGACGTTTTTCCAGCTCACCTCCTTGAGAGCTCGCCTGCTTCTGGTGCCCCCCTGGTGGCTGATACAGGCAAACGCCGTAAAGTTGCTTAATTTCTGACAGGATGACCCCGTTTTAATTACGTCCGTGGGAAAAGGATTCTTGGTATCCAGGACTCTACGAATGGTGGGGAGCTTATCAGGCTTCTCCCATTTTTTCTGGATTAGTTTGGTAAAGGGAGACTGCTCTGGGAAAAAGCCACCTTTGTTTTTTGAATCTGTATAGATCCCCTTTATTCCTCTTAGGGGCTCTAAGAGCTGGAATTCCCCAAACCTCTAGAATAGAGGAAGTTCGTTTACCCATTTGCTCCTTAAACAAGAGGGCCCCTGCTCGGAAGAAGAAGAATCTGCATCCAAACTACTGAATCCCTGCTGGATGAGAGTTCCCACTCCGAAGAATCTTCCTGAGATTTTATGGCAGCATAAATATCTTATTCCTTCAAGAAATGAAAGCATTTAGTTCCTGTGGAGTCTTTCATTTTTGACACCTTTAAAGATCGAGACTGGTTGCTCCTTGGGAGCAGTGGCTTTCCAAATCAGCCAGTCTCTCCGCCAATTCCAGCTGGAACTGAAAAATACAATTCTGTGAAACTCACCTGTAGAATTGTTTTTGAATATATCCAGTCCAGGTCGTCCCAGAAGTGATGACAGTTGGGTAATACACCGCCAGGTGGAGCTCGACTGCAAGATCAAAAGCTGTAGCTCCTCCCGGCCTCCTAAAAAAGCAGGTGTCTCTCTATGATTCTCCAGTGGTTAAACAGCAGTAAGAAAAGAGACAGGCCGGGAGGCCATGAAACCATGTCACTTCACATAGCTTCAGCATGTACTCTCTCCAACAAAAAACTTAGGAACAAGGTCCAATATAAAAATGATAATCACCATAACAGGCAAACAACAGCAGTGGTGGTTCTGGAGAGGCCCCAGGCAATAAAGGGCTAGGGGCAGATACGCCCGCCCGATCATGCTCCAAAATGACAGTTCTGGCGCAAGTGACACAAACAGTGCTGAGTCCGCCCAAAGGGCTAGCACCGCACATGGGGCAGAGCTTCACCCGTCCAGATGGGGCCCTTAGCTCACTATCCACAGAAGCCTCCATTATGGTGATTAGAGTGAAAGGTATGTAGGTTACAAGGCACTAACGACCCAAACCTAATGAGACCCCAATTTAGTCCCTCTTTTTGTGATTCCTCTTAAGGAGCGGAGAGAGGAGTGGGGGGGGGGGGGTCGGAGACAGGGAGAAACCACAACCCTTAACCTATCAAGGGGCCCACCTAGAAGACACAAGCAAAAAAGGCCATGGGAATCCCACAAAACATGCAGCAAGGACATGAGCATAATCAGTTAAGAAGAGGGACTCACGGCACCACAGGCGACAGAGCGTGGAGGACAGCAGGCAGCATACGGCAGGCAGCTCAAGATGGCGCAGGTCAGCCTCAAGAGATCCTCGACGGGCGGGCTGCGCAGCAGTGACGTGAAGAGCATCATCGCGCGGCCCCACCCCCAGCCGAGGGAGCGAAACCGAGCGCCCTCCTCCTAAAAAATGGCGCTGAGGAGAGTGAGGGAAGAGGCCAGAGAAGGACAGCCCACGGAGGGGCCTCCCCCACAGTCGGGCGCAGCGCGAGCACACAGCAGCAGACTGCAAGATGAACACTGGGGAATCCTAGAGAGACACCTGCTTTTATAGGGGGCCGGGAGGAGCGACTGCATTTAATCTTGCAGTCGAGCGCCACCTGGACTTGGATTACCCAACTGTCATCACTTCTGGGACTGGATATAGTGAAAACCTGGAATATCAGGACGAGGTGGAGCCGGAGGAGGAGCTGAAAGCCCAGAGGAAGCAGACCTGGAGGCTTCCATAGAGGGGGGCAGCTGCCTACTAAATCTGGATAGTATCATCATGGCGGTGCATTCAGAGAGGAGGCCTCTGCAGGAACAGTGGACATGGGGCGACACTCCAGACGCCTCAGTCATGGTGAAGTCAGTTTATTTCCCTGGGGGCCTAACATCGAAGTATATGAGGAATCTCGATAATCAAAACTTGATTACTCCAAGCCCCTAGGGGTGGACCACAACCTATCATCCCTTATCCTCATCCAGATCTAAAACAGAAGGCGAATTAAGAAATTAATTTCCTAAATAAACAGCAAAAATATCAATAATAAAACAGCAGTCGACAGGAGGACGGCAACACAGACACAGCGGCAGCAAGTGACCCAATTCCAGGACGGAAGCGGCCCAGAAGGACAAAGCGGAGTGAGCGGCGGCCAATGATGTACGTCCACTACCCGAAGATCCAGCAACAGCCAGCAACAGCTAGCAGAAGAGCGGAGCAGCTGCCCTCTGTAATCTCTTAACTTATGCGGGTACGGGCAGCGAGAAGCCGGTAAAGGTGTAGGGAGCGGTGCAGCAATGAGGGAGGCACAGGCAGCCCAATGCACAGTGCATAAGCTGCAATAGCACCTATCCAGCACCTCAACACTGAAGAACATCCGCGACCCTGGAAGTGAACAAAGCCGATCCCCAGAGCAGAGCTCACCACTGCCTCCTAAAACTCCTGTCCTGCGCCAAAATGTACCCAACGTCAGGTAGCAGCGTTGTTACATAGTGCCCCACAGTACAGCCCAGAAAAAGTAATGGAAAGAAAATAAGCAAAGGTATATCCGTCTCCTCATGGTGCAGAAAGTAAGTCTAGTCTATAGTGTTTGAGGAAGGTGTAGGGTGAAGAACACATTGCTGCTTTACAGATCTCTTCTATAGAGGCACCAGTTCTCTCTGCCCAGGAAGCAGGCATGGATTCTGGTTTTATGTGCAAACACATGAGGAGGAGAAATTCCTCTGGATTTGTAGGCTTGTATAATAGTTTTCATGTGAAAGCAGAATCTTTTGACGGATACTGTCTATATCGTACCCGAGGAATCTGCAAAGGTAACTAGTTATTAGACTGGACTTTTCTAAATTCTCCAACGAGCCAAAAAGTTTTAAAGGAGAAGAAGAGCGTTCTTTAGATCTAATAGAACTGACTCTTTTGACCTGTTGTACAGTAGTAGATAAGGAATAATTGTAATTCAGTCCTGTCTGAGGTGTGCCATCGGATCTTTGTAAAGATTCATGGGGCTGACGACAGGCCGCAGGGTAACGCACTGTACTGGTAATGATATAGTCCCTGGACTGGTTGAACCGCAAACCTCAAAAACTTAAAAGATGTATTGTCAGAATTGGGATATGCAGGTAGGCATCCTGTAGGTCTAGGTTGACCATCAAAGCCTGTTCTATAAGGGTGTTCCTTACTGAATAAATCGATTCCATCTTGAACCTTTTGAATCTGATGAATTGGTTCACT
The DNA here is from genome assembly GCA_027917425.1 of Gastrophryne carolinensis. Taxonomy (NCBI): domain Eukaryota; kingdom Metazoa; phylum Chordata; class Amphibia; order Anura; family Microhylidae; genus Gastrophryne; species Gastrophryne carolinensis. Next base: position 72,358,363 of record CM051238.1, read on the forward strand.
TTCTTCAGATTGGGGCAGTTGTGGCCTAGAGGTAAGGGGAGCTACTTGTGACCGGAGGGTGGCAGGTTCAAATCCCGATCCTGGGACATGACTAAAGTTCTCTTGAGAAAGGCACCTAATGCATTGTGTACACTCACTGCATGGATAGGTTAAATGCGGAGGACGAATTCCTATGTGTGAGCAAGCATACAATGGTCATCTAATGCATTATTAAAAAAATAGATTCAAGATCATCCAATATTTTCCTTCTGGTTTTTGCATCAGGGAAACAGTAGAATCCCCCCCCCCCCCTTTTGAGTTAGTTCTTGTAAGACTGGTGGAAAGGCTTCCCTCTTTCTGATGTCTTTTGGTAACCTGGTCACTAGAAAAAAAAAAAAAAAAAGAAGGATTGAGGGATGGATGAAATTGATATCCCCTTTCCTGTGTCTGCACAAACTGATTTGGGGAAATTTCTCTCCAGGCGGAGGTGAGTTCCCCCCAACTGAGTAGTCGCTGTCAGGACTGAAACTTTGGGTCTTCTGGGGGATTGCAAAGCAAACTACGCCTTCTTTGAGACCTAGTCTGTGTCCAACTTCTTTTCTGCTTGTTTTGTTTACTATGGGTTATTCGCAAGCCCATTCTACCTCTATAATTGGTGTGATTTGGAAACTTTCTCTACTTCTTGGGAAATGTCCTCCCTGTTTCACTAGAACGTATCAAAATGGTATCTATGTCCTCTCCAAATAGGAGATTACAATAAAATGTAGGGATGCCGCATGCCGTACGTCGAGTACGTCCGTGACCCAAAGATCCAGCAACAGCCGGCAGCAGCTAGCAGTCTTAACTTATGCGGGTACGGGCAGCGAGAAGCTGGTAAAGGTGCAGGGAGCGGTGCAGCAATGAGGGAGGCACAGGCAGCCCGATGCACAGTGCAGAAGCTGCAATAGCACCTATCCAACACTTCAACACGGAAGAACCGCAGAGTTTAGCATTGGAAGCCAGATCCCCTGATCACGTCTTAAGTGCCCTTCTGGCGCAGGACAGTAGGGCTGTAGACTTAGCCGTGGCCCTTAATGGCCTCTTCTAAAGCACTAGCTAAGAAGGAAAAAGCTCTAAAAAAGGGTTGGCAAGGTATCTAAAACTTTCCTTAGGAGTGTCACCTTCCAGATTCCAGGTTACTGAGACACTTTCCATGCTTCTAATGGCATCATCTGCTGCCAGTGTAGGTCTGAATGTAAATGTTACAGCATCCCAAGCATTCTATCCTGCAATCCATTAAATTACGCAGTGCCCCCATATCTTCAAAGCTTAAGTCTGCTGCTCTGGACATTTGACTTGGTGTAGCGTCTAATTTTGGACATTTACTCCAAAGCTCTATGTCCTTTTCCTGAAAGGGGAATTTTCCTTTTAGCAAGCTAGGCATAAAAAAAAATCTTTTTGGGGTGTTCCCATTCAGATTTAATGATGTCCTTAAGTGCTGAATGAATAGGGAATGATTTGGAACTTTATCCCACATGGTATCCTGCACAAACAAGGGCTTTTCCTCGCATTTAATCCCCATGTATTGTAGATATCTAATCTACAATAATAAATAGTATATCTAATAACCCTGCCAATTCCTCTGGTAAGTGCCCAGAGGAACTGGGGGCCCCTTTTCTCTCAATCTGTATCCCCTTATTTAACGAATCCTCGGAAGAAAGTTCACCTTCACTCTCTATTATTTCGGATCCTGCTTCAGCATGAAGTGGTCCCAGATCGAGAGTATTGATGGTCGGGATAGATGTAGTGAGGGAAACCAGAGCTCTAGCTTCCCGATTTACCTGCCCTGACGGAGGGATGCATGTGTCAGCAGTGGATGCCCCTGGGTATGACCCAGGAGAACTATGGACTTCAAACATTAAGGAAATGTATTTCTTCAAGGCTAGGATTTCCTGTCTCCTCTCCCATTTTAAGCTGTAGGCATGCTTGACACAGGTTTCTGCCAGGTATCTGGAAGTGTAGCGCTGCAGAATTCACAGTGTCACATGGGTTTAGGATCCTCGAGCTTTAAAAGACGAGAACCGGAGACCACTGGCCCAGAGGCTCAGGCGAGTCCAAGGGGGCTCACTAGGCATGCACGTTCGATGCCGAAAAGGCTGGAATATAAAGAGGGCAGAGCACAACTAGTGTCCTGTCTGTCAGGCCATGTGGGACTGCGCTGGCCACCTGTGAATCTCAGGTGAACGACCCCTGATAACAGATGGTTCCAGGCTCAGCGGCCTTCTCCTGAAGCTGAAAAATACAATTCTGTGAAATTCTCACCTGTAGAATTGGTATTATACGTATACAGTAGGTCCTGCTCCAGATATAATACTTACACTTGGGTATTCTCCGCCAGGAGGCGCTGTGCACTGCAGACATGAGAAAACAGGCTCCTCCCGGCCCCTTAAATACCCAGGGACCTCCCACAAATCCCCAGCATTGAAAAGCAGTGAACAAGAAGCCGGGAGAATTCAACCACCAACAAAAACTGGTAACTACAACAATGATAATCACCATACAGGGGATCCAGAATAATGCAAAAACCAGGGTGGGGTGGAGCAGGACGTACTGTATATGTATAATACCAATTCTACAGGTGAGAATTTCACAGAATTGTATTATTCTAAGTATACAGTACGTCCTGCTCCAGATATAATACTTACACTTGGGACATCCAATAGCAGTGTCCATAAGGTAGGGTGGGATCCCCAACAAAAAAGGCACAGCAGACAGTTAAAAGCACTGTCACCTGCAAACCTTGCTACCAAGAGCGACATGAGCAAAGGCTCTAACGTCAACCTCATAAAAACCTTTGAAAAGGTATGAACAGAAAACAAGTAGCAGTCTAGCAAACTTGTTCAACAGAACCTGGTGCTGAAAGGCCCAAAAATACCAAAGCACAAGCAGAATCAGAAATAAAGTGAGAAGATTCTTCCCCTTAAGAGAATAGGCCTGAGTAACAGCCTGACCAGACCAAATGCTAATTGTAGCCTTGGCAAAACTTAGAGCTCTCCCCGTCGGGGAATTGAACCCTGGTCTCCCACGTGACAGGCGGGGATACTGACCACTATACTAACAAGGATCAGCTAGAAGCTGAAACCTTTCCTAGGACCAGAAGGGACAATCCATCCAAGTAAAGACCAGGCCAAAGGGCGCATAACCCCTGGAAGCAGACGAGATCAATCACATATGGATGGAGACGCCCGCAAACCCCAAGGGGCATCAGTCCCCCTAAGGGACAAGAGACAATCCAGGAAAAAACTTCCAACACCTGTTGAGGTAATGTAGACCCCCTTTCCTCAGCGTTACTAGGAATAAGGCCCAGGAGAAAGACAAATGTCTTGAATACATGAGCATAAGACACCACCTTAGGCATAAAGGTCCGGCGTAAAGCGGACCACCACCACATCATGGTGTATATATCAATGAACGAGGGCTAGCTAAACAGAGCCGCCTGCTCAGGCACACGTCTGACTGAAGCAACAGCCCCCAGAAGGACAACTTGAGGGTAAGAACAGTCAGACAGCATCCGGAATAGGTCCAAAGGGAACACCCCGCAAGGCAAACAGAATACAATTCAATCCCAACAGGGACCATAGAATTACATGGGGGATGCACCTGAGCAATCCCCGAAAGAATGCTTAACCAAGGAAAAAACTGAGCAAAGACTTCTACAGGAAGGCGGACAGGGCAGAACCTGAACCTTCAGAGTACCGAGTTGGGGAGCCAAATCCAACCCATGCTGTAATAACTCTAGAACCCTGGGAACAGAGAACGCCCAACAGGGGAGAGACCTAGACTCACACCAATCAATATGGGTACGCCATACCCTAAAATAGACGGAAGAAGAAGAAGCTAACTCCTAGACTTCCAATAGTCACAGTCACCCAGAAGATAAGCCCGTCTCCATCAAGGTGGATGAATCAACCGTCAGGCCATCTAGACCAGAGCCTGTAGATTGGGGTGAAATAAAAAGGGGGCCTGAGTGAGCAGATCAGCACTCCTGACAGAACGTACAGGTCCGCTGTCCACAGTACCACGTCTGCACACCACACTCCACTGGGCCACCAGTATCACTGGTCCCCCTTCCAGAGCAAACTTAGCGCAGAACCCCGCCTAGCAGGGTGAATGAAGATAAGACATACAGAATATAATGTCCAGCCATAACGTTACTAAGCCTCCTGACCACAGTCAGAATATTCTGGGACAGGGAACAAGGGCCGAGAACCTATGATAGTGACGGGGCCCAAACAGATCCACACTAGATGGATCCCATAGTGACACAAGGATTAACACATCCTGTCGCAGAAGGACATCCACCGGAGCGAATACCACTGATATGCAGGGAACGTTGTCCTCCACCCAGATCAGAATCAGATACCTTCCTGGAGGATCATCCTGCTCCGAGACCCACACAGATAATACAGGCCACTGTCGTCAGACAGACCAAGAGCCCCCAAATAGACATGTCCTGAAAAGGAGTAGTTCAGCGAGATAGAGCCAACCTGAAGGCTCACCGCTTCAAAAATAGAAAGGTGTATGGACCCCTAAAGGCCCCACCTCCCCCAGAACCACAGGGGATTTTATAAGAACCCCCCCCCATTCAACCTGATAGATTTGGTATCCATCTACAGGAAGATGCAAGAAAGGGGGTGCCCCCTGACTGGTTCCTTGAGTTCAACCGTCTCAAGAGGAACCACCGTACCAAGGGGGAAGGTACACAGACCCAGCTCCAGGGATGCTGGAACCCTGTCCAGTATTAATATAAGTTGCAGAAAAGCCCAAGGGCGCTGAGTATAAGGGACATCCTCTGAGCAGCCACCAACAGGCCCACCAGCTGCAATCCTGCCTGGTGAAGGGACGGGGACAGCAACGAGGGACAGAGCCCATGTAACCAGATTGTCCACTTTATTGCCAGGGAAGAGGGTTCTTGCCTGAACCGAATCCAAATTCAACCCTAGGAATGGAGATACCAAATAAGGGGACAATGAGGAATTGAGGTGATTGAGCACCCATCCAAATGACTCCCAAAGGACACCACTAGCTGAGTAACCAACTCGGCCTGACGTAGAGATAGGGAAGTAAGAAGGACGACCAGGTAGGTCCTTGTGCGGACACCCCTTGGTCTCAGAGACATCACCCCCGTCAGCACCTTGGCAAGCACTCTACGAGCAGAAGAGAGGCCAAATAACAAGGCCACAATCAGCAGTGTTGGCCCTCCAAAACTAACCTGTAAGAGCCTTGGTGTCCAGAAGACACAGGGGTATTAAAATAAGCATCTTAGATCTCCACAGACGGCAAGAGGCCCACTGGGCGCAGGGCGCTGGCGGCCCAACTCAGAGATACCATGCAGAAACTGCCTGTGAATGTAAAATTGCTGAACCTATGGAAGGCCAGAATGGGCCAGACTGCCTCATCCTTTTGGGGGAATGTGGAAAGGCTGGTGTAGAGGCCCCTGCCTCTGCCTGTTAAGGGCAACCTGCAAGTGACCCCAGACCTTGCAGGCCGTGCATGGCCTGCACCAACACCTGAAGAGAGACAGGGACCAGAAGCACCCTGACAATCTCGGGAAGGGACCGCCCAGCAAACTCTATCCTGCATCCGGAGGAAACTACCTCCTGAATCCACCAGAACGAGGCATGAAGCCTCCTGATAGGAGCAAGGTGCTGCGGTCATCCCCTCACCCAGGCGGTCGAGGGCATCCCATCATGCTTGGAGGGTTTTGGTGAAAGATTTGGACTTAGTCCGGCCGGAGGGGCCAAAGCGTTGTCTGCCACTCCTGGGGCAGGAATCTACACCAAATAGCTGGAAGGACACCCCTGGTTCGTGGGGGGGGGGGGGGTGCCCCTGCCCCGAGGAGGCCAAGACAGCCTTCTGCGTAGGGGTGTTTTGCCCTTTTTTCCAAACAGGTCCAGACGGGCCCCAAATAGGCGTTGCCCTCTAAAGGGAAGCCCAGTAAGAGTCTTTTTTTGTAGCATCGTCAACACCCCACTGTCGCAGCCAGACCAAGCAACGCATAGCTACCACAAGGGCAGAAGTTCTTGCACACATCCTAATGGTGTCATCCAGCGCTAAAAGGATAAACCTTACAAATACATAACAACTGGAGAGTGCATTAAACACCTCCCAGGGGAGATCCTCAGGTTGATGACCAAGCATCTTTCTGATGAGGGTCCTAGCGGCCACTGCAGTGATGGCCGGGGGACAGAGCCGTCCCTGCACAAGAAAAGGCGTGGGAAGCAAGCCTATCAATGCGCCGGTCCTCAGCATCCGCAAGGCACTTACAGACCAGAGGAGGGGGACCGCAACCACGCGCGCGAAGATCATCAAAATGGTGCCCAGCGAACCTCGAAGGGCGGGCCCAATCTTTGGCCGTGACTCAGAGCGCGCCAAGCCCAGTCACCCGACCAGCGCAGCCCAGGCTGGGAGGCACATGACAGGGAGGACGGGTTGGAACAGTCCAACAGGGCCGCAGGCTGTAATAGCCCCGCTCACCTGCGAGAGAGTGATACTTCATGTCTTCGCAGTAAGAACTGCAGAGAAATCTGGGGATTTGTGGGAGGTCCCTGGGTATTTAAGGGGGCCGGGAGGAGCCTGTTTTCTCACGTCTGCAGTGCACAGCGCCTCCTGGCGGAGAATACCCAAGTGTAAGTATTATATCTGGAGCAGGATGTACTGTATACTTAGAATACAATAAATTAACAAAAAGGTTGCAGCTTATCTGTCCAGTGGTTCCTTAGGGAGAAATCAAAGAACTGAGATGGGGAGGAAGGGCTGGGGTTTTAACCTCTGTTCCCTCTGGCCCTCTTAAAACAGAACTCTGGGCTCTTCAGTTGTAGACAGCAGAGCAAGAGGAGTCAGGGGAGCAGCTCATAGCCAAAACGGACCAAATGAAAGCAGTGCAGCCTTAATGTGAGATTGTTAGCCATTTGAACAAACGCAAAAGTGGTATCTTTTCATTTATTTACACTTTACTCCCTCTTTAAGAGTAAGGTAGCTCTTCAATCTACATCATGTACCTTAGAATCAGGCTCCTCCTCTGAAGAGTCACTATCCGAAGACTCACTTGAAATCGCAGCAGGTACTTTTTTCAGTGAAGGAGCAACTTTAGCAGATTTTACAGTACCTAAGGGCGTCTGTATTTTTGCAGATTTACCCACCATCTTTGTTAAGTCTACATTGCTTGATGCTGAAGTCTTAACCTATGGAGAGTCAAGCACATAAACGAAAGCGGGTTTTACTACTTGTATAACAAAAAAATACAATTCTGTGATTCTCACCTGTAGAATAGCTTACTCTCTTCATTCACTGTAGGGCGTCACGAATCAGACCTGAATTGGTTTAACCGGACCTTCAGCATCATTTAATGAAAAGCTTGAACCTTTAACAAAAAACTATTCCCCAGTATCTAAAATTAATATATTTTACATTTTTAGTCGCTTACTTATTTTTTCCCCCACTGAGCTGCAACTCTGTTCTGGAAACTAGAATACGGACGCCCCATCTTGCCTCAGAAACATCACATATTGAGAAAGGAAAGCAGGGCAGGGCAAAAGTACAGGGAGACTCCATGGGGCAACATCTTGGATGCCCTTTGAGTGCCGGCCTACCGAGATTTTTTGTCACAATCTGTTGCCAGACGACTTTTCACGTTTTTGCGCTACACGTGTGCAACCTTGATTTTTGAAGGGATTTTTTTTAGTGTATTCTCAATACTTTTGGGTGAAATATGTGCAAAAAAATGAAAAAAAACTATTTTTTACAATTTGTAGTGTTTTTTTTTTGTAATAAAAAATGTAAGTTTGTTAATAAAATATTATTGCGTGTGAAAGCCCTATTTCTCCCGGTTACAATGGTACCACATATGTATAGTTATACCCCCTTTCCTGAAACAGCAGTTTAGGAGATTCCAGATAGGATACAACTATGCAATATGATTGCATAGTTGTAAGGGGTTAATAAAAAAAAAAAAAAATGACATAGGGTTCCCCCTCCCAGGGGGGGGGGGGACCTCATTTCTTTTTTGGAATTCTAAGGGTTAAAAACCCTTAAAATCCCCCCCAAAAAATGACATAGGGTCCCCCTTACCCAGCATTACTGACCCGGACCAGCTATGGGGGCTTGTAGAACAGGGCGCAGGGGCCAGCGTTGGTGACCCCTGGCCCTGCAGGCTACTAGCCCACATAGCCACGTGGCCCAGGCCCTTCTGCCCCCCCCGGCCGTTGGGGAGGCAGGTAATGGGGGGCTGGGGGTTATGGCAAGTCACCCGCTTGCTGCAGGTGACCTGCCATACCCAGAGCCTTGTTAACTGGTATAAGGGGTCTCATGGACCCCTTACCAGTTCACAAAGGGTTAAGTTAAAAAAAAGACACCAGACAAGTTCTTTATTATTCTATTTTCACTTATACTTACCTCCCATCCAGTGTCCCACGCTGCTGCAGATGACAGTTGTCGGTAGTGATCAGAGCAGGGAGGGTGGCAGGCAGGGAGATCAGAGCCACCCTGCCTGCCACCCTCCCTGCTCCGATCGCTGCTGACAACTGACAGATCGGAGCCCGGGTGCCAGTAAGCCGAGGAGCGGGATGACGTCATCAAGTGGGTGGAGTTAGGGGCGGGGCCAGCGCTGGCCGAAGAGGATGGTGATGGCCCGTTTCTGGGCCCTCACAAGCAGCGTGGAAAGCCTAGGGGGGGGGGGGGATCGGAGCCCCCCCTGGTGAAGAGAAGACCCGGGGAGAGCCATCGCGCTGCCAGGTGAGTAAATGTCATTTACTGTTTTTTTTTTTTTTAAAGATGTCGGCGCCGGTGGGGGTGGGGTGGGGGGGGGCTATTCCGGGCCCCCTCCTGAAGATCAGAGGCCTGGGGGCGGAAATCTAACAGCGGATTCTTGTACAGAATCGCTGGAGGAGTAAGGTAAGTCTGTATGTTTTGTACTTTTTGTTTTATGGGGCTCTAAAGTCAGCTACGTGACTCTCACGTAGCTGGCACTTAACGGTTGGAGAGGCAGCTACGTGAGAGTCACGTAGCTGGCACTAGAAGGGTTAAAGGCTCATAAAATGCAGTAAATGCAGGTAGGATGATTTTTAATGTTGGCAATCTGTATGTACAGAGTGGGAGAAACATAAGATATACTCTTAATTCAGAGCGAAGGTCTGGTTTAACTCTCGTTTGAAGGGCGGGAATGCAAGATGAAAGGTGTGGTTCCTCCCAGCTTTAATATACTTCCGGCTGCCCTCTGCAATCCAGTAATTGAAAAGCCGCCAGGGAGGATAAGGAATCCTAAGGGATCCCATGTTTAGTTGGAAATAAGGAGACGTTAGAATCCCTTTCTTTTCTATTTTACCTTTTTATCAGATGCTAACACACAAAATGATTACATATATACAGGGCTTCACTACAAACCAATTATACAGGTGAGAATCACAGAACAGTATTTTCCCTCATATTCCACTCTAGGGCATCACCGAATCAGATATGAATGGGCCCTCCCAAAAGTAGTAGCGAACCTCCATGTCTAACATTTTCTGATGGCATTTAAGGGGCCATAACCCTTACGCATTCCTAATGCACAGCAAGGGGAAGCAAATGAAAAGGAACAGCTGGGCATCCAAGAAGAATTAGGTGCCAAGATAATGGCATACTAGGGGTCCGTAACCCCTGTGTAGCCCTTCACCATGGGGTTGGCAACTAACAAGGAACAATCAGGCGTCCGAGAAGAATGGAGTGCCCAGAAAACTGGCGAAGTGCTGTCCTTGAAAGCCCAACCCAGCGCATACTCTATAGACCACCTGCTTCTCAACGAGATATAGAGCAGGCCTGAAGTAGTATCAGTAAATCCTAAGGGTTACCCTGGCTAAAAATGCAGAGTGTTCACTCCCCTGGGCCAATTGTCCTATGCCTGTAACAAAACTACAGAAGTGACTTCTGTAAAAATACAATTCTGTGATTACTCACCTGTAGAATTGGTATTATGAGCATACAGTACGTCCTGCTCCAGATAGATTACTTACACTCGGGTATTACTCCGCCCGATGGCGCTGGACTGCAGAGACATCGAAAATAGGCTCCTCCCGGCCCCTCAAATACCCAGGGACATCCCACAATCCCCAGCATTGAAAAGCAGTTAACGAGAAGCCGGGAGAATTAAAACAAACCCAACTGGGAACTATAACAATGATAATCACCATACAGGGGATCCAAGATAATGCAAAACCAAGGGTGGGGTGGAGCAGGACGTACTGTATACTCATAATACCAATTCTACAGGTGAGTAATCACAGAATTGTATTCTTAGTATACAGTACGTCCTGCTCCAGATAGATTACTTACACTCGGGACATCCAATAGCAGTGTCCATAAAGTAGGGTGGGATCCCCAAAGTAACAGCAGACAGTTTAAACCAGTGCCACCTGCAGAACCTTGCGGCCAAAAACAGCATCAGCTGAGGCCCTAACATCAACCTTGTAAAACTTTGAAAAGGTATGAACAGAAGACCAAGTAGCGGCCTTGCAAACTTGTTCAACAGAAACCTGGTGCTGAAAAGCCCAAGAGGCACCAATAGCACGAGTAGAATGAGCAGTAAGGCGGAAGGGAGGATTCTTCCCCTTAGCAGAGTAGGCCTGAATCACAGCCTGACGAATCCACTTGCTGATAGTAGACTTGGCAGGAGCCAAACCCTTCCTAGGACCAGAAGGGACCACAAAAAGAGCATCAGTTTTTCTGAAAGGTGCAGTAGCCACCAGATAGTACTTCAGACACCTAACCACGTCCAAAGAATGCAAGACCCTCTCCTTAGCATTACTAGGATTAGGGCACAATGACGGAAGAACAATGTCCTGATTCAAATGAAAAACAACAGACACAACCTTAGGCAGAAAGTCTGGCTTGAAGCGAAACACCACCTTGTCCTGGTATCTCTCATAGTAAGGGGGCTGGATGGAGAGCGCCGCCAACTCAGACACACGCCATACAGAGGTGATAGCCACCAAAAAGACAACTTTGAGAGTAAGAATGGCCAGGGCAGCATCCTGCACAGGTTCAATGGGAGCACCCTGCAAGGCTGACAAAACCAAGTTCAGATCCCAAACAGGCACCATAGGCTTACGTGGGGGATGCACATGAGTAACCCCCTGGAAAAAAGTCCTGATCAGAGAATGCTGAGCAAAAGATCTCTGGAGGAAAACAGGCAGAAACCTGGTCCTTCAGAGTACTGAGTTGGAGCCCCATCACCAACCCATGCTGCAGGAACTCCAGGATCCTGGGAATAGAGAACACACGACAGGGAAGAGACTTAGACTCACACCAGTCAATGTAGGCACGCCAAACCCTGTAATAAATGGAAGAAGAAGACTTCTTCCTAGCCTTTATCATGGTAACAACCGAGGTAGACAGCCCCTTCATCAAGATGGAGGTTTCAGCAGCCAGGCCGTCAAAGCCAGAGTTTGTAAATTGGGATGGCGTAAGGGACCCTGAGTGAGCAGGTCTGGCACCCTGGGCAGAACGTAACGATCTACTGCCAGCTGCACCACGTCTGCGAACCACACTCTTCTTGGCCACAAGAATTGCTGGCACCCCCTCCAGAGCAATCTTGCGCAGAACCCTGCCCAGCAGGGGGTATGGAGGAAAGACATACAGGAACTGAAAGTCCTGCCATGACATTGCTAGGGCATCCGTGGCAAAGGCCAGAGGATACTGGGACAGGGAGACAAAGGCCGGGAGCTTGTGATTGTGACGGGACGCAAACAGATCCACATCTGGTTGGCCCCAGCTGTGACACAGAGTTTGAAACACCCTGTTGCAGAGGGACCATTCTCCCTGGCTAGAGGTCGCCCTGCTCAGAGAGTCTGCCTGCAGATTTTCCACCCCCGGGATGTACACCGCTGATATGCAGGGAACATTGGCCTCCGCCCAGGTTAGGATCAGAGACACTTCCTGGAGGGCCCTCCTGCTCCAGGTCAGGTTGATAGGTGTGTGGGCCTCCTGAGGGCCCCACCTCCCCTGGAACCGCAGGGACTTCCAGATACCCCCCCAACCTGACAGACTGGCATCCGTGGTGACCGTCTCCCAGGAGGGGGTCAGAAAGGATCTGCCCCCCAACAGGTTCCTGGAGTCCAGCCACCACGGGAGGGACCGCCTGACCAGGGCGGAAAGCACAAAGACCCGGTCCAGGGACGTAGGGTCCTGAACTGAGCATAAGGGACCGCCTCGAAGCATGCCACCATCAGGCCCACCAGCTGCATTTGCTGCCTGATGGAGGGACGATGACAAGATAGCAGGAACTGGACCTGCACAATCAGACTGTCCACCTTCTGCTGAGGAAGAAAAATCCTTGCCTAAACTGTATCCAGATTCATTCCCAGGAATGAAGTCATCAAGGAGGGAGACAGAGAAGACTTGGGATGGTTGATCACCCAGCCAAATGACCCCAGGGTAGACACTATCAGCTAAGTATCCAACTCTGCCTGATGTAGAGACTGGAAGTGATAAGATGTCGTCCAGGTAGGGCAGCATGCGGATGCCCTGAGACCTGAGCAGAGCCATCACTCCTGACAGCACCTTGGTGAACACCCTGGGAGCTGAAGTGAGACCAAAGGGCAATGCCACAAATTGGTAGTGTTGATCTTCCAGAGCGAACCTGAGGAACCTTCGATGACCTGGAAACAGAATATGAAGGTAAGCATCTTTGATGTCCACAGATGTCATGAAATCCCCTGGGCACAGGGAACTGATGGCAGAGCGCAGAGTTTCCGTGCGAAAGCGCATGCACCTGACAAATTTGTCAAGGATCTTCAAGTCCAGGATGGGCCTAACTGACCCATCTTTTTTGGGCACGGTGAAGAGGTTGGAATAGAAGCCCTTGCCCCTTTCTCTTAAAGGGACCTTGCAGATGACCCCCAGCTCCAGAAGGCTTTGCACCGCCTGCACTAGATCCTGAGCTGACACAGGGTCCTGAGACATCCGGGATCTGATGAACCCTGGGGGAGGGCAGGCAGCAAACTATCTTGTAACCGGAGGACACTACCTCCTGAATCCACCAGTCTGAGACATGAAGCCTCCAGATGCAAGCAAAGTGCTGAAGCTGTCCCCCCACCCGGATGGGTGAGGGCGCCCCTTCATGCCTGAGGGGGCTTGGGAGAGGACTTAAGCTTGGAGCCCCAGGAGGAGCCAGGGCGTCCCCGTCCTCTGCCCCTACCCCAGAAGTCTCCTCGAGCCCCAGTAAAGGAAACCCCCCTCCCTTGTCTAGCACCACGGTAGGGGGAGGAAAAGGAGCCCTGACCCCGAAAGGGCCGAGACTGCCGCCTGCGCTGTGGTAACCTGCCTCCCTTAGCAAACAGGTCCAGGCGGTCCCCAAACAGGCGTAGTCCTTTGAAGGGAAAACCAGTGAGGGCTTTTTTGGCAGCGTTGTCAGCAGCCCACTGGCGCAGCCAAACCAATCGGCGAATAGTCACCACAAGGGCAGAGGTTCTGCCACACATTCTAATGGTGTCATCCAGGGCAGAGATGACATAAATCACGAAAACATCACAACTAGAGAGTGCATTAAAGTCCTCCCTAGACATATCATCAGGGGCACCATCAAGGACACTTCTGAGCAGGGTCCTAATAGCCACAGCTGTAATGGCAGAGGCACAGACCGGGCGCAGCGCCGTCCCCACACACACGCAAAGGCATGGGACGCCAGCTGATCAATGCGCCGGTCCTCAGCATCCCACAGGGTAGTAGAGTCAGGGGAGTGCATGACAGAGGTGTTAGATAACCCTAGGACCGGGGCATCCACTTCGGGAGGGGATGACCAACACTTCACCCCATCAGCAGGAAAGGGATACTTCCTATCCAAACTCTTAGGTACACCGGGAAGTCTACTGGGACGCTCCCATTCCTTGAGCACAAGGTTATTAAAATGTGCTTGCTCAGGAAATTCCAAGCGTGACTTAGCAGTATGAAAAAGTTCTCCCTGTTGCATGGGGGCCGCAACAGGGGGAGAGATAGACAGAACCTCAAAAATCTGAGCCAACAGTCTATCAGTATCATCCGGGGCCCAGGGGTCAGAGCCAGAATCGTCATGACCCCTGGGCCTCTCATCAGATGACCCTGAGTCGGAGAATAGCTCCCCTTCCTCCAAAGGGGTATAGCCAGACAGTTGCAAAAACTCATCAGCTTCCATAGGGAAAAGAGTGACAACAGGCGTTAAGTGCCGCTTTTTAGCAGAGGCCTTACGCGCCAAGGTATTAGCAATCAACATCTGAACACTAGCCAGTCTAGAAGACACATCAGGCTGAGACTCCCCACTTGTATGCAACTCAGTAGGAGTGAGATTTAAGCTTGGGGGAGTAGGTGAGGCGAAACGAATCGCAGACTCAGCCACTAGAAGGCCGGATTGCAGCGCAAGCGTCAATATGGGACTCCCCACAAGCTACACACAGCCGGGCTTGTCCCGAAGGAACCCCGAGCACTTTATCCTGAGAAGCCTCCATATGGCGATTATAACGGCACAATAGGCCGATAAGGACTGACGCTATAAGAGCAACTCGGGATGTCCCAATAACCCGCTAGGGAAGTGGGAGTAATTAACTAGGCCTCACAAGTTAATGAACCAAATAGAGGGAGTAGGGCCGGGAGAAGCCAAGAGGGTTCGGCCCGGCTGAAAAACATACGCAAAAGGAAGCCGTAAGTATACAATAATAACAATGTTAATAAAGCCGTCCGCGAGGGCACTCACGGACCGCGGTATGTAGAAGCCTGTCACGCAGCAGCCGGAACCAACGCCCCAAAGACGGGCCCCGCCCCCCGAAGAGCGCGAAGTCATACACGTGACAAGCAGCCAATGACGGCGCACCGGAGCCTGGAGGTAACGCCGCCGCCAAGCGCGGAACACAGGGAAGCGCGCGCATCGGCGGCAATTTCAAGGCACAATAAGTGAAAACAAGTCAGCGCGGCGGCTGACACCAAGCATGATGTAGTGAAGCACAAAAGCCAATACACATATATACACAAACCCCCCCCCTCCCCCGAAGGCTACAAGGAAAGTGAGGGAGGACAGTGGCCACTTAACAGGACCCACCGATAGACAGGGGCAAGGGGCAATAGTGCGGGAGGGGCATCCCATAGAGGCTCACCATATGCCTATACCGCCTACCCTTTGGTGGGGGATTGCGGTGGAGCAACGGTGCTGCCTACCATCACCCGACCAGCGCAGCCAAGGCTGGGAGGCAATTACTGATTGAACGGGTGGGAATAGTCCTACAGCGCCGCAGGCTAATAGACCCGCTCACCTGAGAGTAGAGAGAGCCATCTTCTTGTCCTTCGCAGTCCAGACTGCAGAGAAGATCTGGGGATTGTGGGAGGTCCCTGGGTATATGAGGGGCAGGGAGGAGCCTGTTTTCGATGTCTCTGCAGTCCAGCGCCATCTGGCGGAGTAATACCCGAGTGTAAGTAATCTATCTGGAGCAGGACGTACTGTATACTAAAAATAGACATGGTATAGCTGAGATTCTATTTACAATTCACACAATATGCAAAGAGAAGCTGTATTCTATAACGAAGACAGAACTTGCGGCAGAGACTTCATTAGTAAACACTTCTTACAGACAGTATAGCTGACACCGCACCTGGAATTCCAGGTGGGCTGCCAACCAAGTACAGACCAGTGCCGGACCTGCTTAGCTTCCGAGGTCGCACAGATCATACACAATCCGGATGGAGTGGCTGTTGACTCAACCTCTGCCCTGGCAGAGGCAATTTCTCATGTGCGCCATCAAAGCGCCCACCATCTACAATGGCATGGCACAGAGTTAGCCATCCTTAGCCGTCAAGGAGCCACAAAAACGCAGGACTTCAAAAAGGCAAAGTTTGACCAACTTAGAGATGCCCTACACTGCATTGATTGGGAAAATGCCCTCAAAAACAAAAGCATGGACGCTAAATGGGATACTTTCAAAGGAATACTTAATTTTCATTGTGACAGATATATACCTTACAGGAATAAAACTATTAGAGGCACATGTAAACCGATGTGGCTAAATAAAAAGGTTGAGGGGGCAATAAACAACAAAAAAAAGGCATTTAAACGTTTAAAGCAGGAAGGGACAGCGGAAGTGTTAAAAAAATATAAAGAAGAAAATAAACAATGTAAACAACAGATAAGGGCAGCTAAGCTGGAGACAGAAAGACTGGTCGCGAAAGAGTAAAACTAACCCCAAATTATTCTTTAGCTACATAAACCGTAAAAGGTACAAACCTGAGGGTGTGGGCCCCCTGAAAAGCAAGGAGGGGACCCCTATAGAGGGAAATGAGGAGAAAGCCAATTTGCTTAACAACTTCTTTGCTTCTATATTCACAAAAGAATTTGACATGCTGAGTGAAATGCAGGGGAATAACCGAAACCCTCCATTAAATGTCACTGGTCTAACCAAGGAAGAAGTCCAGCACCGTCTCAAGCAGATAAAAATCGATAAATCACCGGGACCAGAGGACATACATCCTCGTGTTTTAAGGGAGTTATGTACAGTAATAGACAAGCCGTTATTTCTAATATTTGTGGATTCCATAACTACAGGGTCTGTTCCGATGGATTGGCGCTTGGCAAATGTGGTGCCAATATTCAAAAAGGGATCTAGGGGGGAACCTGGGAACTACAGACCGGTAAGCTTAACATCTGTGGTGGGCAAGCTGTTTGAAGGTTTCTTAAGGGATACTATCCTGGAGCACCTTGGGGGAAAATGACCTTATCACTCCATATCAGCATGGATTTATGAGGAATCACTCCTGCCAGGCAAACCTAATCAGCTTTTATGAGGAGGTAAGTTCAAGATTGGATCAGGGGGAGTCATTGGATATCATATATCTTGACTTTTCTAAAGCATTTGATACTGTGCCACACAAAAGATGAGAATGCTTGGACTGGGGGAAAACGTGTGCAGATGGGTGGGAAATTTGCTTAATGATCGGAAGCAGAGGGTGGTTATCAATGGTACACACTCAGATTGGGTCACTGTTACTAGTGGAGTACCACAAGGGTCAGTTCTGGGACCAATTCTCTAATATATATATAAATGACATTGGGAATGGATTAAACAGTAAAGTCTCAATCTTTGCAGATGATACTAAGCTGAGTAAAGTAATTAAAACAAAAGAGGACAACAGGCAGCTACAAACAGATTTAGATAAATTGGAAGCATGGGCAGTTAAATGGCAAATGAACTTTAACACAGATAAATGTACGGTTATGCACATAGGAAGGAGAAATCTGTGTCATGATTACACACTAAAAGAAACACTTGGTAAAACAACAATGGAAAAGGACCTAGGGGTTTTAGTTGACAATAAGCTCAACTGTAGTAATCAATGCCAGGCAGCTGCTGCCAAGGCATATAGGATCATGGGGTGCATCAGGAGGGGCATAGGTGCTCATGACCAGAGCATAATTTTACCCCTGTACAAGTCACTAGTCAGACCCCATATGGAATACTGTGTACAGTTCTGGGCACCTGTGCTTAAGAAGGACATATCAGAACTGGAGCGCGTTCAAAGAAGGGCAACAAAGTTAATAAAAGGAGTGCGGGGGCTAGAGTACCCGGAAAGATTGTCCAAGTTAGGCTTATTTAGTCTAGAAAAAAAAAAGACGATTGAGGGGTGATCTAATAACTATGTATAAATATATTCTGGGTCAATACAAGGATCTGTCCCACAATCTATTTATACCCCGGAGTGTAACCATAACCCGGGGGCATCCACTAAGGTTAGAGGAAAGGTGCTTTCTCCACAGACATAGGAGGGGATTCTTCTCCGTAAGAGCAGTGAGACTATGGAACTCGCTGCCAGAGGAGGTAGTAATGATGGATACAGTAAAAACGTTCAAAAGTGGCCTTGATGCCTTCCTGGCATGTAATAACATTTCCAGCTATGGATACTAGACCACTGGAAGGAGTTAAACAGGCTGAACTGGATGGACTAAAGTCTTTATTCAGCCTTACATACTATGTTACTATCCTGGGGCAGTTCACCCCTACCTTCCCTGGGCCATATAGGGAAGGATAGCCGCAGGCCAAGTCATCAATTGCATCAGATTTTGAGATTGGACCTCTTGATTAAAATAAAACCAAACAAAGACATCTGGTTTACCCTAAGAATAAAAATGGTGAACCCAAAGGACTGGCAACTGCTGGAACTATACCACAAAGAACTATGGTACCAACCAAGGCTAGTGTATTCCTTTAGCCATCAATTCTGCACACCGCCTTTGTGCGTGCATGACCAGGAGTCCTACTGCTGAGGATCCACTTGAGCATTAGCCTTCCGGAAAGTCCAAAGTGCTCCCCCCTATAGAAATTGATCCCCTGAGGAAACCTGCCTATGTCTTGGAAAGCTTCTTAGTTGTTGCAACACCAAAAAGGTTGCATATTGCCATTGGCCATTCTTTAACTGGACCAAGGTTGGAATTTCAGTTTCCCTGTGTGCTGCCAGGTCCCAACGGAAATGGCCTCAAACCTTGGTAGCCCAAGTACACAAAAAGGGCTGGGCGCCATTTTTTTTAATTTTATTTCTAAGGGTTAAAATCCTTAATTAAAAAAAAAAAATAAAAATGGTGTGTGGTCTGCAGGCTCTTCTGACCCCCCTGGGCTTTGGAGAGGCAGGCAATGGTTACAGTTAACCCTTTAAACTGTTAAGGGGTCTCATGGTTAATGGCAAGTTGCCGCTTCCATTAGCCACCTTACCAGTTTAAAGGGTTAACTGTAAAAAAAAAAAAAAAAAAAAAAAAAAAAAAACAAAACAAAAAAAAAAAAACACAAAAAAAAAAAACACACACACAACAGAATTGGTGTGGTTGGGGAATCGGAGGCCCCCCAGGTGAAGAGAAGACTCAGCTGGATCGATTGCAGGCTCACGTGAGTTTTTAACTATTTTACATTTTTTTGTGAAGACTGGGAAAAAGTCAGCTATGTGAGTCTTATCTAGCTGGCACCTAACTGTTGAAGAGGCAGCTTTGTGAGAGACTCGCGTAGGGTTAAAGTGGATGCCTAGTCAGTATCCCCCGCTCTGTGTGAGCTCCTGCTCGCCCATTTTGTGCTGCCTCTCCAAAACTGCTGCACCCATCACTAGATTTAGCGGAGATCAGTGCTGGATAGCGAATTAGGTACGTTTTTTTAGAGCCAGGGGAGGGAAGCGCGGGGGTATAAAGAGATTGGACTCTTTAAGAGGCACCTGTGGGCCAAGGCAAAAACTACCTATACTGAAGTTTGCTTTAATGCTGGCAATCACTTGTGCACTTCAAGTTCAAAGTGTTTAGCTACTGTCAAAACTTTAACCTATCTAAGCCATGCCCCCTTTTTTTTCTATGCGTTGAATGGAGTTCCATGGAGACCTCAATGCACGATGGTGAGGCTCAAGCATTGCACTACTATGAACAAAATTTGACCTCTGGGCTCTACCTGCGTGTGAGCAGTGCCTGTTAGGAGGCAGACCTGGGGTTTTTTGACGTGATCGGGATACCCAGGACCAAGGCACCTCTGGTCCTGCAGCTCAGAGACGCAGAGGCTGCATTGGAGAGCGATATAGGAGGGTCCAATTGCACAATAGAGGTGGTTGCAGTGGCATGGAGGAACGTGGTGACAATAATGCAACACCACCCCTGAGTAACATCTCTGGCACCATAACAAGATAAGAGTTCTTTTTCTATATTTAATTGAATGTTTAGCATTGGTAGGCTATGATTTATGATTTGGGATTGACTATTCACTGAATCGGCATGTGTACTTCTAGTATGTGGGGATTGTTAAAGTGTGGGGAATGTATGGCAATAGAAAAGCTTTGCCCTATTTAAAAATCTGAACCTATTAATTGTGGCCCGTGGCCAGTTTTCAAACCAGTTTTATAAAAAGGTTGAGCATCCCTGCTTTATTTGTTCAGAATTTGTATTCCAATAAATTTGAGATATATATATATATATATATATATATATATATATATATATATATATATATATATATATATATATATATATATAGATAGTCATATAGCTTACTATAGAATTGAGAAAAGGCCAGATGTTAACATTTTACCTCATGAAAACGAATTTCTAATTATTGGCTATTTATAAAGGCGTCAAAGCTGGAGTAGAGTCAGGGCCTGATAAACTGAGGATTTGAACTATGGCTTACAGACCCCACAGCACTGCTTCTCTGCTAGAATGTAGGCCCGCTTCAGGCAAAGCTTTGTGTTGATAAAACAAAAACATACCTTGGCTGCTGGTTTTTCTTCACTTTTTGAAGATTCATTAGAACCCCTGAGGTTGGCTTGTTTCATTGATACTGGAGTCTTTGAATTACCAACAACAGGCGTTGATGAAATAGGGTTTAACTTTTCTTGTGAGGCTTTTATTGATCGAGTAGTAACCTGTCAACACCAAAGAAATCATTAAAATACCACCCAAAAACAGACTGATGTATTCTCACTACACCTGGACACACATGTCTATGACTAGATTACTGCCATTGTTTTAGATCCTAAAAGCAAGGTCTTGTTACCGCTTCTTCAGGATTCAAACCTGTTTTGCATGACTCTGGAGTCTGAAAGACTCGGGATGCTCCCTTTTGTGAAACCCTGTGGTGTCCTGATAGACCCGGTTTGACCAAGAGCTGCAAGAGCGCACAGAAAGAATGCAGAGCGAGGCCTGTGCATGTGCCAAGGGATCCCAGATTAAGTTATCTGAGGAATGGCGGGGGTGCACCCAGTTGGGCATTCCAAATCAAGGTAACAGGGGAGTGGGGGTTATTTAGGGTTATGACCCTCTTAAAAATGAACGTTGGGCTCTTGTAGTCAGCAGAGTAAAGGATGAGTCAGGGGAGCAGCTCACAGCCATAACAAACGGCCCAAATGAAAGCAGTGCAGCCATAGTGTGAGATTGTCAGCCATACCAGGGAACGGGGAGGGGTATCAACTTCTCTCTCTCTTTAAGAAGAAGGTAAGCTCTCCAATCTACATCATTTACCTTAGATTCAGGCTCCTCTTCTGAAGAATCACTATCCGAAGACTCACTTGAAAGCGCAGCAGGTAATTTTTTCAGTGCGGGAGTAGTACTTAAGGGTGTCTGTATTTTCGCAGATTTACCCACCATGTTCGAGTTGTTTGACTTTACATTGCTTGGTGCTGGAGTCTTAACCTATTAAGAAAGGCAATAACAGAAAACTTGTATTTTTTTTTACCACACAGTTTTCGAATGGGGCGTCTTGGGTCCACCAGGAGAACTGACTCTGGGGGCCCATCCTACAGTTACATAAAATATTACAGTTTTATTTTGAGTAATCCAGCAACAGACAGTGTATTCAGTAGTATCACATATGGCCCCATCTAGGGTACATTCGGTGCAGTATCAGCTGAGCGTTGGGCTGTACGTAGGACCAAATCTAAAGAAAAAACAACTGTAATATAGAGATAGGACTTTTGCTTTAAGAAGCATCTGTGGGCCAAGGCAAAAAACTACTTATACTAGAGTTTGCTTCAATGCTGCCGACCCCTCCTGCACTGCAGCCTCCAGAGTGTTTAGCAGCTGTCAAATCTTTAACTTACTTAGCCCATTCCCATGTTTTTTAATATGCTTTGAATAGAATTTCATGCAGACCTCTGTGCATGATGGTGAGACTAAAACAGTGCACTATTATTAACCAACTCTGACCTCCCCCTGCTTGCCAGCAGTGCCTGTTGGGAGGCTGGGCTCGGGGGCAGGTTATAAAGTGATTGGACTTCTGCTTTAAAGTGGAATACCCAATGGAATCTAAAAGTTTTCAGGGCTGTTCCCATGGGGCATCCCAAATTATTATGCCCAGCTGTGTGAACACCCCCCACCCACAGGGTCCGCAAAACTGAACTGTTCTCTGACTCACTAGCCAATGTTTACATCAGGAGGCTGCATCCCATACATCTTTGGGCTCTGTGCAAGCTCATTTAGACAGGCTGGGGTAGGCAGTGCACGGATGCTGGAGAAGCAACCGCTTGCACTCCATATTGCCACAAACTTCTCTGATTGGACAAGAGCACCCGCATGTACCGTAGGACAGGATAAAGGTCAGTTTATAAAGGCGATCCAGTGGGTTTCACACAGCAGGGCATCACAAAACCAGGTGCCCAAGGCAAGAAGAGACACTGAACCCCTGGTCCTTCAGCTGAGAGGTGCAGCTGGAAGAGATAGGCCAGCAAGAATAGGTAAAAAATAGGAGGGAAATCCTCTGCAACAAGGCCAGGCTTCCCTGCTAGAATGTAGGCCCGCTTAAGGCAAAGCTTTGTGCTGATAAAACAAAAACATACCTTGGCTGCTGGTTCTTCCTCACTTTCTGAAGATTCACTCGAACTCCTGAGGTCGGCTTGCTTCATTAATACTGGAGTTTTAATTTGACTGGCAGCCTTTGCTTTAACAAGCACTGGAGTTGATGAAATAGGGTTTAACTTTTCTTGTGAGGCTTTTATTGATCGAGTAACCTGTCAACCAGGGCTGTGGAGTCGGTAAGCCACTGGTCCGACTCTGACTCCGACTCCGACTCCTGTATTTTATCAGGGGCCGACTCAGACTCCGACTCCGACTCCAACTCCGACTCCGACTCCTCCATAAAAAGCGAATTAATACCAACAAATTTACTGTATTAAATATTAACACTTTTTTATTCTGTTTACTAGTCAGCAGAAAAAGAAAGGCAAACAAATAAACAAATGAAAGTCCCCTGCGCAGAGGGAGACATCAAAATATCAAACGTAATACAACTAGAATGCGTACAATTGTCCCCAGGGGGACGGCCAACAGGGCCAACAATTATCATAAAATTTTGAGAGGTGACGTTTACCCTAAAAGAAACAACAAGAAACCAGAAGGAGAAGAGAAAGAAGGGCAGGGGGTGGAGAGGGTAGAGTATGGGAAGTAGGCAAGCAATAGGGAAAGTTATGTATGCATGATGAACATTGGCTTTTTACTGCCATCATATAAGCAATCAGAACACTTGAATAAGATCACAATTTTTTTTAGAATACAATTTCTGAACAAGTAAACTTTATGCCATTAACAAGAGTAAATTAACAATTTGTTCTAAGAAAAAGTATTGCCTCCATAAGATCCTCCTTCATTGATGCCCGCAAATCTGATCTTATAATTTTTAGTGCTGAAAACAACCTCTCCACACTCACTTGGGTTGGAGGAAGAGCAGAAACCACTCGGGCAACGTCTTTGACAGTTTCAGGATACATGTTGATTGCTTGCTGCACTGTTATTTTTGATGAACGGTCAAATTTCTCCAACTCTTTTAATGCACAAGCAAAATTCTGCCGAAATCTACTAGCGGTGTCTTCTGATGGGTGAGACTCTTTTTCTATTCGTGAACGCTTTGCACGTTCCTTGTGATCCAAGTATTTCTCGAAGTCTAATTCTTCATCTGTTGAGGAAGATGAAGATGCAGCAGCAGGACCAAATTGTTCTTGTTCCTGACAGTTCTGCATGGTATTCATCCTTAAAGCGATTTCAAACAGCGATTCTTTCCCTTTTTTTTTAGCTGTTGGTCGTTTAAAAGAATACGATGCATTGGATCCACGTAAACGGCTGCTAAAAGAATGTTGTTTTCTAATAGCAGTTCCTCTCTTTCTTTCATTGATGTGGCAATGCCACTTGCAATGATCCCTCCTTTTTGTGACAGACGAAAAATCAGGTTTTTCCACTCCTTAAGGAAAATACCTGGAGTTAAGTCCTCTGCTTGGAGTTTTTTAGTCACTTGGAATGGGTGTTCTAACAGTTCTTCTAGTTCTTTTATCTGCCTCCATTGCGTTTCAGTTAGCGTCAATTGAGGGTTAGCCATGTCTATGAGATACGATTTCAGTTCAACCAATCGCTGAATCATTAGGTAGGTACTTCCCCATCTTGTGGCTTGATCAATAATTGCCCCTTTTCCAGCACGTCTTTTCAAAATTGAGTCAACCTTAGGGGTTCTGGCAGCAGTGGCCAATTTTCTCACCTTGCCAATCAGTGTAGCAGCATGTCCTTGTTGCAGACTGTCTCTTATAGCCAGCTGGAGCGTATGCACAACACAGCGCATGTGATGAATATGAGAACGTACTGACGCAGCTTCAACAAGAGCATCTAAACTGTCATGTTCCTGTTCATCTGAAGCAACTTCAGCTTGCACCTCAGTTTCAAAATGGTGTTCCTCCATTTCAAACATTTCAGTTTCTCTGAACCCAGGATTTTCTTCTTCGAGCTGCTGTTCAGCTTCATTATTCTCATTCATTAGCCTAATAGTACTTATCATATTTGAAGCATTATCAGTTACAACTGAAAGAACTTGCTCTTTCTTGAGTTCATATTCTTGCAGAACATTTTCCACCAAGACCTGGAGAAACTCGCTAGAGTGATGAGCTTTGGTGTCTTTTACTGCCAATGTCTTGGTAATGGTAACTATCTCATTTTTCTCACAAACAAATCGCACATTGATGGCAAAATAGTTCACTCTGTGACGTGTGCAGGCGTCCATTTTTAGAAATACAAAGCGTCCCTTGAGTGATTCTTTAAGTTCTTTCTTTTGTTTAACAGCTTCTTCAATTACTAGTTTTCTAATACTCTCTCTCTCCAGAGAAACACCAAGCTTGCGGGCCATTTCTCCATTCAGACCCATAAAAGCTGGTCGTGAAAATAATGATATAGGCACAGCATCCTTTACAACAAGCTCTATGATCTGTTTTTTAAATGTTTCTACTGTCATTGTCACAGTAACTTTGTCACTGACAAAATATCTTCCAAGTGTTGTCTGTGAGGTTCTCTGCTCATTTGCTTGGCTGGAAGTGCTGCTGGCCACTGGTTCATTGCTTTTCATGTCTTTCTCTGACACTGTTTTGTATACTTCTGGATGAAAGCGCTGTAAATGTCTCTTTAAATTGGAAGCTCTCGTAGGAGCATTTTTGTCAGTGCCTGAAAATGCACTGATCTTGACTTCGCAGCATTTGTTTTCATCTGGATCATTTGTCATACATTGACAGACAAAATGTTTTCCATCTTGCGTTAAGGTGAAATATTCAAATACAGCTGATTTAACTGGAAGCTTCTTTGACATTTTCAGTTTTTTTATTTGTGCGTCCACAAACCAACTGACAATTGTTTTTGCTAAAAACAATTGCACAAATTAAAATTATGTATATATAAATCTCCCCCATAGTGTTTTTCCTCATGTATTTACTCTAATTTAAGCAAAGTTTGTTAAAAGGTGAAAGAAAGCTGAACAATTTTCATCAGAATAAGTTGGAGAAAGAGTTTACATTACCTTCAGCATAGAGTCATCAAAATCTGAGATTTCCCTGGTCTGGGAGATACCAAGTGTGAGGGGGAGCTGACTTTTTAATGGTATGAACCAAACTAAGACTTAGTTGTAAATGTCTATTCTTCTACATAAGGGCATCGGCTGCTTTTAAGGGTTAATTTCAGCCTGACACACAAACAACCTGCTGCAGCCATAGCACTGTGAAGGAACAGACAGTCTCCTCAGAGAGAAAACATTACAGTGAGGTCAGAGTTTATCTTTTACTACCAAACTTCTTAGGGCTCCTCGAACACTGCATATCTTCATATTACATTGCTGCTCATACACAATAATCCAGCATTCAGGAAGAAAGTACCACACATTTCCCTTTTGTTTACAGACTACCCCCACACAATGGATTCTTCTTTTTTATAGTTTTGATTTAATGATTAAGGACCTTAGATTGATGAATAACATTTTTAAAATTCATATGAAAGTTTAATTATGAAATTTTTAAAGCTGGAGTCGGAGTCGGTACAATTTTTCCGACTCCGACTCCACCTAAAACTAGCTCCGACTCCGACTCCACGACTCCGACTCCGACTCCACAGCCCTGCTGTCAACGCCAAATAAATCATTAAAATACCACCCAAAAACAGACTGATCTATTCTCACTACATCTGGGCACACATGTCTATGACTAGATTAATGCCATTGCTTTAGATCCTAAAATCAAGGTCTTGTTACCGCTAGGCCCTTCTTCAGGATTCAGACCTGTGCTGCATGACTCTGGAGTCTGAAAGACTCGGGATGCTCCCTTTTGTGAAACCCTGTGGTGTCCCAATAAACCCGGTTTGACCAAGAGGGCACAGAAAGAATGCAGAGCAAGGCCTGTGCATGAGCCAAGGGATCCCAGATCAAGTTATCTGAGGAATGGCAGGGGTGCACCCAGTTGGGCATTCCAAATCAAGGTAAAGGGGAATTGGGGGGCAAATTTAGGGTTATGGCCCTCTTAAAAAGGAACTTTGGGCTCTTGTAGTCAGTGGAGTAAAGGATGAGTCAAGGGAGCAGCTCACAGCCATAACAAACGGGCCAAATGAAAGCAGTGCAGCCATAGTGTGAGATTGTCAGCCATACGAGGAAACTGGGAGGGGTATCAACTTTTTTTCTTTACACTTTTCTCTCGCTTTAAGAAGAAGGTAAGCTCTCCAATCTACATTTACCTTAGATTCAGGCTCCTCTTCTGAAGAATCACTATCCGAAGACTCACTTGAAAGCGCAGCAGGTACTTTTTTCAGTGCGGGAGTAGTAGTTAAGGGTGTCGGTGTTTTTGCAGATTTACCCACCATGTTCGAGTTGTTTGACTTTACATTGCTTGGTGCTGGAGTCTTAACCTATTAAGAAAGCCAACAACATAACAGAAAACTTTTTTTTTTTTTTTTTTACCACACAGTTTTTGAATGGGGCGTCTTGGGTCCACCAGGAGAACTGACTCTGGGGGCCCATCCTACAGTTACATGTAAATATTACTGTTTTATTTTGAGTAATCCAGCAACAGACAGTGTATTCAGTAGTATCACATATGGCCCCATCTAGGGTACATTCTGTGCAGTATCAGCTGAGCGTTGGGCTGTAAGTAGGACCAAATCCAAGGAAAAGCCAACTATAATAACGAGGAGGGGACTTTTGCTTTAAGAGGCATCTGTGGGCCAAGGCAAAAACTACTTATACTAGAGTTTGCTTCAATGCTGCCAACCCCTCCTGAACTGCAGCCTTCAAAGTGTTTTGCTGCAATCAGATCTTTAACTTACCCAGCCCATAAGCCTGTTTTTACTCCCCCTCCCCCCCCCCCCCCCCCCATCCCTGCCTCAGCACCAGGGACGGGCTGTTGGGCTGTAAGTAGGACCAAATCCAAGGAAAAGCCAACTATAACGAGGAGGGGACTTTTGCAATAAGAGGCATCTGTGGGCCAAGGCAAAAACTACTTTACTAGAGTTTGCTTTAATGCTGCCGACCCCTCGTGCACTGCAGCCTCCACAGTGTTTAGCAGCTGTCAAATCTTTAACTCACTTGGCCCATTCCCACTTTTTTTTCTATGCTTTGAATAGAGCTTAATGCAGACCTCTGTGCATGATGGTGAGGCTCAAACAGTGCACTATTATTAACCAACTCTTACCTCTGGGCTCCACCTGCTTGCCAGCAGTGCCTGTTGGGAGGCTGAGCTCGGGGGCAGGTTATAAAGTGATTGGACTTCCGCTTTAAAGCGGAACAATACCCAATGGAATCTAAAAGTTTCCAGGGCCCCTAGCGCAGTTCCCCTAGGGCATCCCAAATTATTATGCCCAGCTGTGTGAACGCCCCCCCCCAACAGGACCGCAAAACTGACCTGTTTTCTGAGTCCCTAGCCAATGTTAACATCAGGAGGCTGCATCCCGTATATCTTTGGGTTCTGTGCACGCTCATTCAGACAGGCTGGGGTAGGGAGTGCACCCATGCTGGAGATGCAATCGCTTGCACTACCATTTGGCACAAACTTTACTGATTGGACAAGAGCACTCACATGCACCGTAGGACAGGATAAAGGTCAGTTTATAAGGGCAATCTGGTGGGTTTCACACAGCAGGGCATCCCAAAACCAGATGCCCAAGGCAAGAAGAGACACTGAGCCCCTGGTCCTTCAGCTGAGAGACGCAGCTGGAAGAGATAGGCCAGCAAGAATAGGTAACAAGTAGGAGGGAAAGCCTCTACAACAAGGCCAGGCTTCCCTGCTAGAATGTAGGCCCGCTTTAGGCAAAGCTTTGTGCTGATAAAACAAAAACATACCTTGGCTGCTGGTTCTTCCTCACTTTCTGAAGATTCACTCGAACTCCTGAGGTCGGCTTGTTTCATTAATCCTGGAGTTTTTATTTGACTGGCAGGCTTTGCTTTAACAAGCACTGGAGTTGATGAAACAGGCTTTAACTTTTCTTGTGAGGCTTTTATTGATCGAGTAACCTGTCAACATCAAAGAAATCATTAAAATACCACCCAAAAACAGACTGATGTATTCTCACTACACCTGGAAACACATGTCTATGACTAGATTACTGCCATTGTTTTAGATCCTAAAATCAAGGTCTTGTTACCGCTAGGCCCTTCTTCAGGATTCAAACCTGTGCTGCATGACTCTGGAGTCTGAAAGACTCGGGATGCTCCCTTTTGTGAAACCCTGTGGTGTCCCAATAAACCCGGTTTGACCAAGAGGGCACAGAAAGAATGCAGAGCGAGGCCTGTGCATGAGCCAAGGGATCCCAGATCAAGTTATCTGAGGAATGGCAGGGGTGCACCCAGTTGGTCATTCCAAATCAAGGTAAAGGGGAATTGGGGGGCAAATTTAGGGTTATGGCCCTCTTAAGAAATATCTTTGGGCTCTTGTAGTCAGTGGAGTAAAGGATGAGTCAGGGGAGCAGCTCACAGCCATAACAAACGGGCCAAATGAAAGAAGTGCAGCCATAGTGTGAGACTGTCAGCCATACCAGGGAACAGGGAGGGGTATCAACTTTTTTTCTTTACACTTTTCTCTCTCTTTAAGAAGAAGGTAAGCTCTCCAATCTACATCATTTACCTTAGATTCAGGCTCCTCTTCTGAAGAATCACTATCCGAAGACTCACTTGAAAGCGCAGCAGGTACTTTTTTCAATGTGGGAGTAGTACTTAAGGGTGTCGGTGTTTTTGCAGATTTACCCACCATGTTCGTGTTATTTGACTTTACATTGCTTGGTGCTGGAGTCTTAACCTTTTAAGAAAGCCAATAACATAACAGAATAGCAAGTTTTGCAACTGGTATTTTTTTTACCACAGTTTTCATCCTACAGTTACATGAAATATTACAGTTTTATTTTGAGTAATCCAGCAACAGGCAGTGGATTTAGTAGTATCACATATGGCCCCATCTCGGGTACATTCTGTGCAGTATCAGCTGAGCGTTGGGCTGTACGTAGGGCCAAATCTAAAGAAAAGCCAACTGTAATAAAGAGAGAGGACTTTTGCTTTAAGAGGCATCTGTGGGCCAAGGCAAAAACTACTTATACTAGAGTTTGTTTCAATGCTGCCGACCCTCCTGCACTGCAGCATTCAAAGTGTTTTGCTGCAATCAGATCTTTAACTTACCCAGCCCATAAGCCTGTTTTTTTCAATGCTTTGAATAGAGGTCCATGCAGACCTCCGTGCAGGATGGTGAGGCTAAAGCAGAGCTATCTTATTAACAATATCTGACCTCTGGGCCCAACCTGCGTGTCAGCAGTGGCTGTTAAGAGGCCAAGCTGGGGAGTTATTAAGTGATTGGACTTTCACTTTATAGCGAAACCCAACGAGGCAGTCCTGGAATCTAAAATATTCCAGGTCCGACAGCTGGCCTTCCCCTGGGGTATCCAAAATCGGGATGCCCAGCAGTGTGAAACACCCTGGGGCACCGTAAAACTCACCTGCTTCCTGCCACCCCTGCGTCTTTGGGCCATTCAGATTGGGGGGTGGGAGTGCGTCCCTGATTGACACAAACAGAGCCGTTTGCCAACATTAAATATGCACGGCAAACTTCTTTGATTGGATGAGAGCCCACACATGCACTGTAGGACTGTAGAAAGGTGGATTTGTATCGTTGGTTCACACCACTTTGCGATGCCCCGGGTCATGGAACAAAACCTGGGAAAGTCAAAATTTCAGGTTTTGGTCTGCTTTAAAAAGCATTTGAGGGCAAAAAAACTTATGCTAGATTTTTCTCAAATGCGACCGATCCCTCGAGCCTTCAATGGGTTTA
Source organism: Gastrophryne carolinensis (assembly GCA_027917425.1). Lineage (NCBI taxonomy): Eukaryota > Metazoa > Chordata > Amphibia > Anura > Microhylidae > Gastrophryne > Gastrophryne carolinensis. The sequence goes on from CM051238.1 coordinate 72,388,414, forward strand.
GCTGCTGCCAAATTCTTTTACCGTTCTAGGCAATGCCCATGTTTTTTCTAAGCTTTGAATAGAATTCCATGCAGACTTCCGGGAATGATGCAAAATCCGGCCTCTGGGCTCCTCCTGCATATCAGCAGTCCACAACACTGAATAAAGCAAGTGGCAAAAATCCAATACCTGTTCTGTCAATTCATCACTGCTGGTATCACTACTTTCCGAACTTGCAGTCACATCTTTCCCTACTGCCGTGCTGCTTGGTGGCACAATAGCTTTGCCTGGAACATCATAAGGAGTGGACGTTAACAGTGGAGCGGAGAGTAGTGTTTTTTTCTTTGTTACCACTGGCACTGCTGCTGGTTTCTGAAAGAAAGCAAGCCATGCTTTACAATATGGCTGATAACACACCTTGCTTCTGTTAGAGCCGTATTCCCCGTGTATACCTGTGAGTGGGTTTGGGCATCCTCACTATCTGATGAGTCGCTGCTACTCGAGCTCTCTTGTAGTGTTCCCGTTGTTTGCTGGGCTGCCTTGGCAGCAGTGCCAACTTTAGTTCTGTTTAAAGTGGCAGATTGCACCTTTGATTGTGTGGCGGGTATGGCAGATTTTGGGCTAAGAGCCTGTAATTGAAACACACATCATAAATATCTTAGATGCATGGATGAATGTCTTAATGTTCTAATGGCTCAGCATTAAAGCGGACCTTCACTCTAAATAAGAGTCTATCTTATATGTTTCCCACACCCTGTACATACAGATTGCTCACATTAAAAATCATCCTACCTGCATCTACTGCATTTTATAAGCCTTTAAACATCCAAGATGGCGGCTTATGGAAGCTGCCATTTTTGCAGGCAGCCTGCAAACAGGAAGTGCCTGCAAACAGGAAGTGATTGTGCTGCTCTGCATTCTGGGACTGCTGACCTTTCCCTGACCCCAGCTCTGCTCTGTCTGAGCAAAGCACAGCTATAACCCGCCCCCCTGTACCTTATCCCACTCTCCTCTCCTCAGTAAGTGTGATGCTTCTGAGTCAAGATGGCGGCGCCCGTATCCTAAATTCCCGAACAGAGTTGCAGCCCAGTGGGGGAAAGTATAATAAATTAGTGACTAAACATGTAAAATATATTAATTTTAGATGCTGAGGAATTGTTTTTTAAGAGTTTGGGCTTTTCATTAAATCATGGTGAAGGTCCGGTTTAAAACCTTCTGTCAGTGAGGCAAAATGAGGATAAAGGCTTGCACAGAAATCTATGCAAAGCTATATCTTCTGCACAAAGCCTATATAGACTAACAATCCCACAAGTCCCCACAGACGAACCCAGCAGTACTACCAAGATAAAATATTGTCACCCTTTATTAGATATGGGCATACATATTGGTATAAACACACAGGGACATTTAAAAACAAGTAAAATACATGCTGAGCAGCCGGATACAGCAATAAATGGCTCTCTAACGCGTATACATTGTTCCCATAACAAAATTGCTACCGTACACAAATGTGAGTAAGTTAATATATGCAAATAAATAAATTAATAACGTGCAACCACTTCCACCTCTCCTAAAAAATAATCCAGGGGTTCAGGGTCAAACCCAAAGTAAAGTGACAAGTGCTGTAAATAACAACTTGATATACAACAAAGTGCTAAGTGCAATTGATAAGTGCCAAGTGTTGTGCAAAATACCAATTTGAGGCAATTCAATTATAAGCAAGATTGTGCATGAGATAAAAACTACAGTACAATTAAAGCTTAAGAAGGGGAACGATGAAAAAGTGTCACCGAGTAATGGGAGTAAAATCCAGCGTCAAAGCAGGCTGGAAACACCGAAACGTTGCGTGGTCTGCTCACAACCACTTCATCAGGATATCAAGGTTGACAATATTTTATCTTGGTAGTGTGGCCGAGTTTGTCTGTGGGGTCTTGTGGGACAGATCTGGCAGCCCCTATCTTTCACAATTGTACTGCTTTACCCCAGTTTACTGTGAGGGTCCCCCATCTAGCCAGTAGGGCGTAGTTTCTGTTTACTATAGACTAACAATAACATTTTCCTTTCAAACAGACCTCCAGATAAGAAAATAGAGTTTAGTTATTTGCTCCCCTAAAGTCCCCCTTTGACAATCAGTGGTGAATGCTGATATTGTGGAATAGCTGTGTTCCTAGAATTACAATGAAGCGGCCATCTTGGATTACATCTAAGAACCCTGCTTACACAAGTCGGGGAGATGGGGGAGAGCCTTTGCTAGCACACAGACACACTGCAGTGGAGCTGGGTGCTTCCTTATGATCAGGCCAATCAGCCAGAAAGATTTGTATCACATGGGAACACTCAGCATTTCTCCATAAAGGCTTTCAGTAGCCCACACTAGAGAGAATTACCTAGGAGCAAGAGCGCTTGCTAGGAGGAGGCTGGGTGGGAAGGAGGAAGGGAATAGCTATTTAATGATAGCTCAGAGTGCATTTAAGCCATCAGAGGGGAGGGGTCTGGTCTAGCTCCTTAAGCTAGTAGTGGTGGCCCACATTGGCAGGGTGGTGCTGGAGGAGCAGATAAAGTATATTTCCTCACTCAGCTCGGCGCCCTGCAGTAAGGAAATATACTTTCTCAATCACGGAAGCACGGCATCTGAGAATTGGCAATGTAAGTTTTTTTTTTAATTGATGCATGAAAAATCTCTTTAAGAGCTTTTTGAGAAGTGCTAAGTCATTACGGCAGATGGCTTTTTATATCTGGCAATAGGAAAACATTGGGGTCGATTTAAAACCAGGTGAGAATTCTCACTACTTTTTTTTAGGAGAGAAAACTTCCATTGACTTTCATTGACTACGTTGGGGCTGATTTGAATTGACTACGTTGGGGACAGGAATGGATGGGCATGGGAGTTATAGGGGGAGGGTGGGGCGGGACAGGAATGGATGGGCATGGGAGTTATAGGGGGAGGGTGGGGCGGGACAGGAATGGATGGGCATGGGAGTTATAGGGGGAGGGTGGGGCGGGACAGGAATGGATGGGCATGGGAGTTATAGGGGGAGGGTGGGGCGGGACAGGAATGGGTGGGGCGGGACAGGAATGGGTGGGGCGGGACAGGAATGGGTGGGGCAAGGGTGGGGGGACAGGAATGGGTGGGGCAAGGGTGGGGGGACAGGAATGGGTGGGGCAAGGGTGGGGGGACAGGAATGGATGGGGCAAATGCCACCTCCCGCCCGTGCAGTACTTCATATCGGAGTCATGACACTGGCAGGGAGACTAAGCACTACATCACCAATCAAGGGGGCAGCTCTGAGCACGGCAACACAGAAGCAACTGATGGCTGTCAGAGCAGGGTCCAGAAATCTGGCGCCGAGGTCCGCCAGTTGAGTACCACTGGATCAGACTAAAAAAGGAGCGAGAATTCTGACCTGGCTTCTAAATCAACCCCAAAAAGTCTAAGTATTCAAAAACATCCAGCATTTTCTGTCCCTCCCCTTTACTGCTTTATTGTAAGTGCCACCCATAGCAATATTGGTATCCCACAATAGACTAAATCCCTTCTCTTAGAGTCATAGTTTGAGTTACAGGTTTCCCGTAACTACTGGAATCTCTTGCTGAAGAGCAGTCTGTGAGCTGCAGACACAGACAGAGCCAGAGCACAGAGGTACCAGGGAGCATGGCCTCTGTAAGTAGGATTTCTCGCAATCTAGCACGACTTGGCTTAATGTAAGTGTTAAGTTAACAAATGCTTCTCCATCTTAGTACTGTACCTGTCCTGAAGGAAGCTCGTCCTCAGAAGATTCACTGCTATCAAAATCGTCAGCTTGAGTTTCAGGAACAGTTGCATTAAGTGGTGCAGCAGTTGGCGATTTTTTTATTTCAACCGTTTTGCCTTTAGCCTGCCAAACACGAATCATAGGAGGTCAACACAACAGGTAAGATGATAGCTATGGTTCTAAGGGGACCAACCAAATTACACGCATACTTCAAAATGTTTTTAACCAAAAATGGTGGCATGAGTTGACCAATCAACAGGATTTTCACTGTCCTGGTGATTGGTCCTTGTCCCCTGGGCATCTCGATTTGGGATACCCAGATCTGGGAAGCCTTCTAAAATCGCCCACTCAACTCCTCCTCCTGTTCTCATGGCATATGTGCCTAGCATTGGAGTATGCACAAAGACTGATGAGGTAAGTCGTTTGCAGGCGATTGGTGCACTAGGATCACCTAGTCGGCCAGCCCTGAAGTCCTTTAGACTCTAGGTTCTAGCACAGGTGTCAGCAGCTAGTGGTATTTGTCGGGTGGGGATAGGCACATCCTGAGCCTGCAAATTTTGGCAGCCAAAGTGGCCAGTAATTTGCCACTGCTCCGGTTATGCCCACTGCTCCTCCACCGATGCACGGATCTTCCGTCTTCCGGCATTACACATCCAGGTAGATCAGGTCAGTGCATGCAATGACATGAAAAGAGGTATCCAGAGGGTTAGAGAGTTAGAAGGCCACCCTAATGCTTCTCACTGTACTCACTTCCACTGCAGGAGAAGCTACAGTACAGGAATGCCATAGGAAGCTAGCTGCATGGTATAGGTCTGCTTTAATACCAATTTAATATGCACAGCTAATATAGGGTCTGTAAAGCTACACAAGGCAGCCTGCTTACCTGCCACCAGCCCTTGCACAAGCTGGCTGGGCCGGTGGGTGGGCTCTCAGCCAAGAGTGCTCACATTGACTTCAATGGACTTTGTAAAAAGGTGCCGCTGGCGTGAATGTGAGAACTCAGGACAGACCACACGCCCAAATGCTTGCTTTCTAATACTGGCACTGTATAATTGGGTCACTACATGCCTGTTGGCACTATTTGGTCTGAGGCCTTTCTAGGAGTATAAAATGAAGTAATAGCACCCTTGGAAAGATGTCAGGAACCCCTTACTGTGTCTTGAGAATACAAGAGAAATACCTGCTTATCCTCGCTATCTGAAGAATCACTACTCTCTGAATCGGCATCAGAGTCTGGAACTAGAACGGCCACAGATGGTTTGACAGACAAAGGTGCAGCAGAAATAACAGTTTTACTCTGCGATATAGGCGTGGCCTGATAGAAACAAACATCAGTGAATAAGCGAAGATTGACGTTTCCTAGATCTCAACATATACTACAGTTGGCATTGAAATAAAAACTGCACTTACATCAAAAAGCAAAAGCCCAGAATGGGTATCCAATAATGTGGATTGGCAAAGGAGGCATTACAGATCACATTTACTGGTCACTTCCAGATTAACAGTGCCTTCATCCATGGGCACTGTAAAGCTGCTGTGGTCACGTGGTCTCACAGCCACCTCTGCATCTGGTGACCATGGCAGCCAGTCATGGGGCTAGATTTAGTCAGGGGAGGTAGGATTTTAGCGTTTACCTGTTTTTTACATTGTGCTGCGGCACCGACATTTAATTGGAGGGAGGAGTATTTGTTGTACTTGAAGCCTTAAAAAGAGGACTAAAACCCAGGATTTTGACTATGCTGGGTTTTGGTCCTTGTCCCCGGGCACCCTGATCGCTATGTGAACCCCCCCCCCCCCCCCCAGATCGCCCAACCTCACTCACCCTTTCCTGGTCCTATGGCGCATGCGCAGCCTCTCGTCCAGTCAGCGCTTGGATCCTTTTCCACCCCTTCGCCCAGGAGCTCATCTAACGCGAGCGGACGCGAGCGCACTGGTGGCCGCATTCCCTCCACCCTTTAACAGGGAGCGAGCCCGTCATTCCCAAATGTCTGGCGCGTACACGTGCCCTGCTTAAAGGGATAGCGGGGATGCGGCTGCTGTTCGTGCATTCACTGCTGGACCGGGTGAGAAGAGTTTCTGAGCGACCTTCTGGGTTTTACACCACGGGGCATCCCGAATCTGGATGCCATGGAGGGAGCGAGTATGCCTGCCCTGGAGCTGGGTTTTGGTCCACTTAAAAAGGCAGAACAGGTCCACAGGGCTTAAAGGCAATAGTCAGGCAAAGTCTCTGCATTGACATCATGCATAAGTGCTACAAAGCCTGGCACTGGGTGCAATATACCCCACCCCAGCTCAACAGTATGTTAGACCTCCACAATTGTTCTGGTCTAGCAGACTGAGCCACATGTTGCTCCTGTAGTGTGGACCGACCCCAATCTATAGCAATAAATCAAGACAACTTGACTTGCTAAGCCAGTCGTTTGACTAACTAAACATGAAAATACAGAAGTCTACGAAATACAGGAAGTTGTCCTGATTTATTGCCAGACACATGCCAGGACCTAGATGAAGAAGAACTTCTGCAGCCATCTAGTGGGCCGACTGTGTAACCTGCATACATATCGGGCAAATGCTGACAGTTTAAAAGTTGAAAATTGGTATAGAAAAAAAAATATATAGAAGGTTTGCCTGTAATACCTTAGCAACTGCCTCTTTATCACTGTCAGATTCCTCTTCTGAGGAACCCCACCCCTGTGGGGTTTTTACTGGGCTTTTGCCAATTACTACAGGTGGCCATTTAGTGCCTGTTAAGAGGGTATTTTGCTTTGATGGGGCAGCAGCTTTCTGTATATAAAAAAAAGAAAAAGAATGTAGATTACAACTGTGACAGGAATTAAGAATCAAACACCATTAATCAACATTACTTTTTACTACCATGTTAAATCCTAATTATCTTAGCAAAGCTCAAAAATGCCCCGAAATCCTAACATTAAAGTAACTGGCAAGTAAAAAAATAATAGATTACTTTTCATAGTGTGGCTCCTGTGTGGTCCACGCTCTTGTGTCTGCCTCAGTGAGGAAAATCACTTCCTAATTCTGGTTTCTTTCCCAGATGTCCTGATTGGCTGCCCCTCTCTGCACCTATGAAACCCTGCCTCCTCTCAGTGTGCTTACATAACATCGCTGTTGGTACAACCATTTATTCCTCTCAATGTTTCTTTGCATCTCCAATGATCTTTTTTGGGGTAAAAAAACAAAAATAAATTTTTTAAACTTTGTCACTATTTTTTTAAATAAAAAAATGTAAGTTTTTCAAGAAAACCATATTGCTTGTAAAACCCCTATTCCTCCCAATTAAAACAGTATTGCATATGTATCAGTAGACACCATTTCCTGCCCAAGAGGACCCCCCCCCCCCCCCCGCCCCAACGGAAAAAAAGCGCTTTATGACATTTTCAAATGAAATACAACTACTATATGCCAGGGTTAAAGGACATTTTCAGGCAAAAAAAAAAAAAAAAAAAAAAACTATCACCTTTTCTTCCAACAAGGCCATTGCTCCTAATCCAGGGCACCAGCACTCACCTGAAAGGCTAGGTCTCTCGCCGCCCTGCACAGCACTGCTCTCTTGTTCTCCTGTTGGGCTTCTCTACCCATCTCGCTCCAACATGGAGACGGCCACACCATCAGTCATGGTGAGCTGGCACCTTCTCTCCATTGCAGTGAATAGAGAGGGTGTGGGTATGCCCCTGAGACTGGGTGGGGCAAGAGTTGGACACAGATGTTCTTGTGATTGGTGTCCTGACACGACGGCAAGGGAATTTGAGGTTCTAATTGTCAGAGCAAGACAGATTTATTTTAGTTGGGCGGTCATCTACAACTGTCAAGGATTAGTTACCTTAGCAGACGTCTCCCCATCGCCGTCTGGGGACTCCTCTGAGCTCTTGTGCTGCCAGGGCATCCTAAAACTGGATGCCCCAGGGAATAGGAAATAGGCGTTTTAGAATCCAGGGAAGCCGTTGTTTGTCTTTAACACCATTTAAGAACTTATAAAGTCCTGTACTGCCCTCTCCTCCTTGAGTCACACCTTATTTTATATTATACTAGAATAAAGCATAAATACAGTCCCTATTTGCAGGAGATAATTTAAGGAAAGTTCAAAGTTTATTCTTAGCCAACATGTTATAGGGCAGGGATTCTAAAGCTTTTTTCTATCAAGCACAACTTTTCATTTTCTAATTATCTGAAGTACCACCTAAGTAGTATGTGTGGGTTGGCTATGTCCCAAAACCATGCAATATATTTTCAAAACAATCACTTAAAGGAGCACTATCACGAAATTGCGTAATATTAAAGACCAATATAAACACATTGGCTAATGAGAGGAGGGGTCACCAATACAAGTGAGCTGAATAAAACTCCAGCCAAGCATGTGGTTTTCTTCTCCTAGTAGGAATAAATCCAGGAGTGACAGGTTTAGTGAATCAGGGGTGACCGAGCCTGTCACCAGATTTCCTCTTCCTTCCAATAATAAAAATAAAAATAATCCTGGCGGGATATTTCTTGATGCTGGATGTATAAGTGACCCCTTCTCCCACCATCTAGCATATTTATATGGATTTTTTTCTTTGAGCCATTTTTTTGCGATAGTGCTCCTTTAACCCTTTAAATGCCAGCCACGTAAAATTTACATGGTTGCCTCTCAGTCACTTAAGTGCCAGCCACGTAAAATTTACGTGCCTGGCATTTACCCCTGCTAGCGGGCAAAAAAAAAAAAAAAACTCACCTGACCCCTCGTTGGATCTGGCCGGGTCTCCTCTTTAACTTGGTGCCATCCGATCACCCGTGGGGGCTCGGATGGCTCCAGGAGAGCCCCCGGAATAGGCCACCCCCCCCCCGCAGCAGCAGCTGCTAACTGTAAAAAATAAAAAAAAAATGACACTTACCTGCGTGTGCGCTGGCTCCCGCTGTCCCTCCTCTTCACCTGGGGGGCCTCCGATCCCCCCCCCAGGACTTACTGATCTTCAGGAGAGAGCCCGAGAGGCTCTCTCCTTCTCGATGGCGGCCGCCCCGAGATCGGGCTCATCCCAGCCCCGATCTCCGGCTTCAGCTCTCTCAGCTGTCAAGATGCCGGTGATCGGTGCCGGGGAAGGAGGTAAGTACAGTAAAAATTTTTTTTTTTTTTTTAATAAAATACTTTTATTACTTGTGTTGTGTTTTTTTTCACAGTTAACCCTTTGTGAGCTGGTAAGGGGTCCATGAGACCCCTTATACCAGCTCACAAGGTTCTGGGTCTGGCAAGTCACCTGCGCTAGTGGGTGAGTTGCCATTAACCCCCAGCCCCCCATTACATGCCTCCCCAACAGCCAGGGGGGGGGGGGGGGGGGGGCAGAAGGGCCCGGATTTTTAACCCCCCAAAAATTGGGGTCCCCCCCTATGGGGGGGACCCTATGTCTTTTTTTTAATTAACCCTTTTGTGTTCTGTCATCCAGCAGCTATAAAAGGCTTCCAGCAGGTGAGCAGAAGCCAGTGATCGCCGAGGGACATGGTGCTCCAGGATGGATGGGAGGTAAGTATTAAAAAAAAAAAAAAAAAAAAATTAATAAAATAATTTTTTCTCTTTGTGTGTCTGTTTATTTTTACATTTAACCCCTTGTGAACTGGTAAGGGGTCCATGACCCCTATACCAGTTCACAAGGCTGGGGGGGTAGCAAGTCACCTGTGACTAGCGGGTGACTTTCCATTAACCCCCGGAACCCCCATTACCTGCCTCCCCAAAGCCCAGGGGGGGGGGGGGGGGGGCAGAAGAGCCCGGGCCCACGGGCTATGCGAGCTTGTAGCCTGCAAAGCCAGGGGCCACAAAAGCTGGCCCCTGCGCCCTGTTCCTACAAGCCCTGCATAGCTGGTCCCGGGCTGGTTACTTTGGGTTAAGGGGGGCCCCATGTCATTTTTTTTTGGATTTTTAAGGGATTTTAACCCTTAAAAATAAAAAAAATAAATAAAATGCCCCCCCCCCCCCCCCCCTTCCCGGGAGGTTTCTCGATTTAACCCTTTGTAGTGTGGATGGTAGTTGTATTTTATTTGTAAATGTTAAAAATTACTTGTTTCAGTTAGGGGGGTCTCCTGGGCAGGAACAGGGGGCTACCGATAAATATGTGGTACCGTTCTAATCGGTAGAAATGGGGCTTTCACATGCAATATGGTTTTCCCTAATAAAATACATTTTTTATTTAAAATAAAGGAGGCAATTTTCTAAAAAAAATGTGTATTTTTTTTTTTTTTCTTAATAAATAAAATGAATAATAAATAAAATTTACAAACAAGACATTCCATGTTAAAGCCTAAACTCTGCTGCAAAAAAAAAAAAAAAAAAAAAAATTATATATATATATATATATATATATATATATATATATATATATATATATATTTTCCTGTAAATTCCAGCAAAAATGTCGCAAAACATGGCGCAAAATGGGGAAAAAATGACCTGTCAACAGAGGCTGACAAAATCTCAAGTAGGCTGGCAATTAAAAGGGTTAATAGTACCTGTGCATGTTGGGTATTGTTCTGTTCGGGGGACCTTGCGCTTTCAGACTTCGCTTGTTTTTTCATGCATATTTTGCATATTTATATTTTAGGAAAAGGTGTTTTTTATTCAGCTTTTTTATAAATTTTTTTTAGGGAAACCCTGCGCAACCAAAGAATTCTTTGAGGGATCAACTCCAGAAAGATGAGCCCACTACAACAAGCTGGGTACGCGTAGAAAGCTTAACATGTGTACTTTCAGGGAATATATGGTTTATGGGGGATATTCCAAATGTAAAGGGTTGTTTTGGTTGAAAAATCGCAAGGTGCGCACTTTGTCTGCAGAGCTGAAATTTTCAAGAAAAATTACCGTTATGCTCATGCTTTACTTTGGGGTGTTTGGCAACTCTTCCCTTGACAGAACCTATGCATGTTGGGTGTTGTTCTGTTCGGGGAATGTTGCTTTTTCAGATTAAACTTGTTTTTTCTTGTTTTATATAGTTTTTTTGTTAGGAAAATGTGGCTTTGATTCTGCTTTTTTTATCCTTTTTTTAGGGAAACTCTTTGCAACCAAAGAATACATTGAGAGATTACTTCCAGAAAACTGTGGCCACATCAACAAGCCTGGTACAAATAGAAAGCCTGAGGTGTGTACTTCCAGAGAATATATAGTTTGTGGGGGGTATTTCAAATGTAAAGGGTTGTTTTTCTGGAAAAACTGCAAGGTGCGCATAGCGCATATCACAGTTGAATTTTTTCTGAAAATCCCCTAAAGCTCTGTTTCAGTTTGGGGGAGTCTCCTGGGCTGGAAAGGGTGTCTACCAATACATATGTGGTACTGCTGTAACCGGGAGAAATTGGGATTTCACACGCAATAAAATTTTATTGACAAACTTACATTTTTTATTACAAAAAAACACTACAAATTGTAAAAAATAGATTTTTTTTTATTTTTTTGCACATATTTCGCCAAAAAATATAGAGAATACACCTAAAAATGACAAACAAGACATTTCATGTTAAAGCTCAGACTGAAAAAAACAATATATCATTTTCCTGGGAAATCCCTGGAAATCCTTTCAAAAATCACATTTGAACATGGGGAGTGCAAAATAGTGCAAAATGGTCTGGCAACAGAGTGTGACAAAAACTCCAGGTAGGCTGGCACTTAAAGGGTTAAGGTGCATGATATGGGGAAAAAAAAGCAAATCGTTTTCACCACCATCATTTTCTACTCATTGGGTAAATCAGGCTCGGATAAAGTGTAGATGGCAGCAGATAAGTCTGCAGCCTCACAGTGTAGCATGTGAGTTTCTGGTGCACCCGTTCTATACCTCCTAAATGAACCAGCCATACTTTCTATTTCACTATGCACAGACAGGTTATGACACATACAAAAAAAATAAATAAATAAAAATATACCTTGGCAGCAGGCTCCTCCTCACTATCGGACTCCTCTTCTGAGCTCTCATCTGCTGCTTGTAAAGTGCTTAAAGTGGTCGGTTTGGCTCCAGGCAACACCGGCGTTTGTGCAGTTTTCTTGGAGGACATGTGTGACCTAAGACACTGAACAGCAAAGCAAAACATAGGAGAGAAGGGTGGATGGCTTTATAGATGTAAATTGATTCATCACCCAAGTAAAAAAACAAATAAGGACACTTACCATTTATTTTAGTCCCCCCGCAGCTGATTGGTCTTGATACGGGAATCGGAAACCCAATCACTTTAGTGCATTACTTGTGGCCCAAGTAGGAACTCTATTTAATAGCACCTTAGAGTCGGGATTGTGCCATTCTGCCATGAAAAGGTGTGTGACCACACCCTCTCTATTCAATGTAATTGAGGAGGTGTGCCAAGGACTGACACGCCTGCTCCATTGCAGTGGATAGAGGGGATGTGACTGTGTGCCCCTGTGACTAACTGTGAATCAGCGCAAAACAGATGTTCAGTTAAATAGAGTCCTTAAACGGATGGTGCAGAACGGGAGATTCTGATGGGCAAAGACAGATCAGCTGTGGGGGCCAAAAATAAAATTCTGTGAAATACTCACCTGTAGAATTGGTATTATACGCATACAGCACGTCCTGCTCCATATATAATACTTACACATGGGTAATCCTCCGCCAGAGAGCGCTGTTCACTGCAGACATGCAAAAACAGGCTCCTCCTGGCCCTTCATATACCCAGGGACCTCCCACAAATCCCCAGTATTGAAAAGCAGTGAGAAAAGAAGCCGGGAGAAACCAACCACCAACTGGTAACAATAGTAATGATAACAATCACCATACAGGGGATCCAGAATAATGTAAAACCAGGGTGGGGTGGAGCAGGACGTACTGTATGTGTATAATACCAATTCTACAGGTGAGTATTTCACAGAATTGTATTATTCTAAGCATACAGCACATCCTGCTCCATCTATAATACTTACACATGGGACATCCAATAGCAGTGTCCATAAAGTAGGGTGGGATCCCCCCCAAAAAAGGCACAGCAGACAGTAAAGGCGCTGTCACCTGCAAAACTTTGCTACCAAGTGCGACATGAGCAAAGGCTCTAACGTCAATCCCATAACAAAACCCTTGAAAAGGTATGAACAGAGACAAGCAGCGGTCTAGGAACTTATTCAACAGAAAACCTGGTGCTGAAGGGCCCAAGGTACCCAAACACCAATATAACAGAATAAAACGAGAGAGGGAGATTCTTCCCCCTTAAAGGAATAGGCCAGTGTAACGGCCCAACCAGCCCACAGGCAACAGAAGCCTCGGTAAAACTTAGAACTCTCCCCAACGGGGAAATGAAAACTGGTCTCCCGTCAGACAGGCGGGGATACTGACCCCTTTATCAACAAGGATCAGCAAGAAGCCGAAACCTTTACTCAGGACCAGGAAGGCAACCATCCAAGTAAGACCAGTCCAAAGGGCGCATTGGCCCTGGAAGCAAACGAGATCAGGCGCATACGTAAGGAGGCGCCCGCAGACCCCAAAGGGCATCAGACCCCCTAAAGGACAAGATAACCAGGAAAAATACAACACCTGTTGAGGGAATGTAGACCCCTTACTTCAGCATTATTAAGAATAAGGCCCATAGGCAGACTAAAAGGACTTAAAGTGGACCAACACCCAGGATTTTGACTATCCTGGGTTTTGGTCCACTTCGGCGGGGCACCCCGATCGGGGGTGCCCCACTGTGTGAAACCCCCCAGAAACCCCAATAAACTCACCTCTCCCCGCTCCCACGTGACTGCCCGGCCCAATCCCCGCCAACGTCCAGGCGGGGAACAGGAACGTCCAAGCGGCTTCCGCCGCCTCCCTTGCGTCACTTTCGGCAGGCGCGCGCCCGTGCCGGCCATTCACAGACGGCCGGCGCGGGGGCGCGCACGCCTAGAGGGGCGCGAGGGAGGCGGCGGCAGAGAAGGTAGGTGATTCGGGGTGTTTGGGGGGGGTTTCACCCCGCGGGACATCCCGATCTCGGATGTCCCGCGGGGTGGGAGGTGATCGGCCCGGGAATCTTATAGATTTCCGGGCCGATCACCTCTCGGTGTTGGTCCACTTTAAATAATGATCATAGAACACCACTTGGACAAAGGGGTCCGGCGTAAGGCGGAATACCACCACGTCATGGTAAATATAAATATAATATATATATATAATATATAATATATATATATAATATATAATATATATATATATATATATAATATATAATATATATATAATATATATATAATATATAATATATATATATATATATAACGAGCGAAGGCTAAGTAATCAGAACCACCTTCTCAGGCACACGTCTGACTGAAGTAAGAGCCCCCGGAGAAGCGACTTGGACTACAAAAAAGCCAGACAGCAACCAGAATAAGTCCCAAGGGACAACCCGCAGGGCAAACATAATGAAAATTGATCCCAACAGGGACCGTAGAACTACTTGGGAGATGCCCCTGAGCAATCCCCAAGAGAACTCCTCACAAGGAAGACTGAACCAGACTTCTACAGGAAAACAGACAGGACAGAACCTGAACCTTCAGAGTACCTAGATGGGGAGCCAACACCAACCTATGCTGTAATGACTCTAGAACCCTGGGAACCGAGGACGTCCAACAGGAAGAGACCAAGACTCATGCCAATCAATATGGGTACACCATAACCCCCAATAGACGGACGAAAAGGAAGCTTGCTCCTAGCCCCCCATATACCAAGTCACCCAGAAGATAAGCCCGTCTCCAAGGGGTGAATGAATCAGCTGTCTAGAGTCTGTAGATTGGGACGACAAAAGAAGGGGCCTGACAAGGGCAGAACCGCAATCCTGAGAGAGCGTACAGGTCAGCTGACCTCGGCCGAAGCATCTGCGAACCACAGTTCACTAGGCCACCCAGGGGCCATCAATCTCACGGGTCTCTTTATCAGCACAACCGTGCGCAGAACCCCACATAGTAGTGTGAATGAAGAGAAGGCATATAAAATAGAAAGTCTATGCATAATTTTACTAAGCCCCCATGACCAGAGTCAGAATATACTGGGACAGTAAAAACAAGGGCAGAGCCCCTGTGGTATAAGCGAGACCCAACCTGGGATCATCCTGCTTCAAGCTCCAGACCAATAATAAAACAGGCCATTGTCTTCCAACAGGCCAAGATCCCCCAAATAGACAGGTCCTAAAGGAGGAGAAGTCCAGCCGTATAGAGTCAACGGAAGGCTCATTGCTTTAACAACCAGTAGGTAAGATGGACCCTCTAAGGAAACCTACCCAGGAGCCACGGGGGGTTTTGGAAGAAATCCCCCCCTGCCAACCTGCGAGACCCAAGGCGACCATTCACAGGAAGATGCAAGCAAGGAAGGGGTGCCCCCTGACAGGGTCCTTGAATATAATCAGCTCAAGAGGAACCACCGAACCAAGGGGGAATGAGCACAGATCTAGCACCAGGGGTGCTGGAACCCCATGTAGGATCAATAACCTACTGTGCCGAAGAGCCCAAGGGCTCGGCATATAAGGGACATCATCTGATACACCACCAACGGGCCCACCAGCTGCAATCCTGCCTGGTGAAAGTAAGATGTCAGCAAAGTGGGACAGAGCCCCCGTAACCAGGAGTCCACTTGTTGCCAAGAAAGAAGGCTCAAGCCTGAAACGAATCCAAGGAATGGAGATAGCGGATAAGGGACCCTGAGGGATTGAGGTGACTGAGCACCCATCCAGTAACTCCCCGGGGACACCGCCGGCCGACTAATCCACTCGGCCTGACGTAGAGATTGGGGAGTAAGGAAAGATGACCCTATAGGTCCTAATGCGGAGGCCCCCCAGGCATGTCCGAGACATCACCCCTATTCGCGCCACAGCGAGTAGCTTGGGAGCGAAAGAGAGGCCAAAAACAATGCCTCAATCCGCAGGGTTGGTCCTGCAACACCGACTAGTAACGGTCTTGGTGTCCAGAAGACACAGGGGGAACTAATAAGATCTAGAACCCCACAGGAGGCTGAAGCCCCCCTTACACAGGGCGCCTGTGTCCCAAGACAGAGATGTCATATAGGGACTACCTGTGAGAGTAGAATTGCCAGGCCTACCATAGGCCAGCATGGCCCAGACTGCCTCATACTGTTGAGGGAAGGAGGAAGGTTAATATAGAGGCCATAGCCCCATTCTGTTAAGGGCAACCTGTAAGTAAGCCCAAACTCTGTAGGCCTAGTACGGCCTGCACCAATTCCTGAGGGGAAAACAGGGGCTAGAAGCACCCTGACCACCTCAGAGGGATTGCCCAGCCAATGCTATCCTGTGTCCAGGAGGAACTGCCTCCTGGAACCACCAGAAGGAGAAGATACATTCCTAGATAGGAGTCAGCTGCTGTAGCAGTCCCCTCGCACAGAAGGGCAAGGGCGTCCCTTCATGCTTGGGAAGTCTTGGCAGATTTGGACTTAGTCCTGCCAGAGGGCCCAGGGCGTTGCCTGCCCCCCATGTGGTGGAAATCCACACCGTACAGTTAGAAGCACACCTCAGGTTCGCGTTTGACACTGACGTAGGGAGGTGTCCCTGCCCCGAGGAGGCCGGGACGGCCTTCTGCGTAGGGGTGCCTTACCCTTTTTTCCAAAAAGGTCCAAACGGGCCCCAAATAGACGCCATCCTCTGAAGGGAAGGCCAGTGAGAGCCTTTTTCGTAGCATCGTCAGCACCCAACTGGCGCAGCCAGACCAGGCGGCGAATAGCTACCACAAGGGCAGAGGTTCTAGCACACATCTTAATGGTGTCATCCAGCGCTGAGAGGATGAACCTCACAAACACATCACAGTCTGAGAGAGCATTAAACACCACCCAGGGGAGGTCTTCGGGTCGGTGGTCATGTATTTTTCTAATGAGTCCTGGCGGCCACCTCAGCGATGGCCCCGGCACAGACCAGCCGCAGAGCCGTCCCTGCACGCGAAAAGGCGTGGGAAGCCAGTCTGTCAATGTGCCAGTCCTCAGCATCCCGAAGGGTACGGTAATAAGGAGCCGTCATGAAGGGGGGGTTAGTAACCCCTATAACCGGTGCATCCACCACAAGAGGTGCTGACCAAAAGTTAACCACATCAGGAGGGAAAGGGTACTTCCAATCCCAGACCCCTGGGACCCCTTTAAGTCTACAAGGTGATTCCCATTCTTGGGATATAAGATTCTGGAAATGCTCCTGTTCCAGGAATTCCAAGTGCGGCGGCGCTGTGTGGAAACTCTCCTTAGGTTTGGAAGCCTCTCCAGGAGGGGAAATAGACAAAACCTCAAAGATCTTAATAAGTAGTTCATCTGTGTCACACGGGCCCCACGAACCGGGCCCAGAATCATCACGGCTCCCAGGCATCTCATAAGAGGAGCCCGAATCGGAGAATAGCTCACCTTCCTCAGAAGGATCAAGGTCCTGCATAGCAGCAGTCATCAGTATCGTTAGGAACCGGAGAGCCAGGATGCGTCAGGGACCGCTTCTTTCCAGGGCCCAAGCGCTCCGCCAAACTAGACAGCACCTGCTCAGCCGCAGGCAGCCTGCGCGGCACGGCTTGCTGGTCATCCCCGCTCGAGTGCGACTCATCGGGAGTCAGATTTAGGTCCGGGGAGACAGGCGTATTGAAGGGAGGTGCAGCCACTGGCAAACCTGATTGCAGGCTCAGTGCCTGTTCAGCACACGGTCCGCAGACCCGTGCTCTGTCAGCATCAGCATGGGGCTGACCACAGCCAGTACACAGCCGGTCATGTCCCCGAGGGACCCCGGACACATAATTCTGAGATGCCTCCATATGGTGATTATCTGAACAGTATGCCCGCAGGGATTTACGCAATAGGCCACCCTGGATGCCCCAAGACCCGCTAGGAAGTGGGAGAATTTGTTATGTGGACCCGCTATAATATATGTCAGGCCCGGAGAAGCCACCGAAATCCTGGCGTCTGAAAGACATAATGGGATAAGAGGGGGGGTTGTCAGTGCCATGCGCAGCTCGAATAAAAGAATCATAGGAACAAAAACTGCCCGGGAGGCCACTTACATGACCAAGGGAGGAGGCGGATCGCAACCACGCGCGCAAAGATAGTCAAAATGGCGCCAAGCGAACCTCGAGGGGCGGGCCTGATCTGGCTGTGACGCGGGCCGCGTCATGCCGAGTCCCCGCCTCCCCCAAAGAGCGCGAAGCTCTAACCAGCGCAACGTGAATAACAGTAGTGATATACACACATCCATAATGTAATAAAGGAGATTGCTCTCACACTAGAGAATGATGCTGCCGCCCGGGCTGCACACTAATGTATGAAGGACAAACACGCACCCAACCTTATGCGGAGCGAGGCACTGACACCCAAAGTCAAATGAAAAATCAATGGCCTTAAGCGTGTTATGATACACTAGGACTGCCACACATAACCCCCCCCCCCCCTTTCTTTTCCCCCGAGCTACGGGAGGAAGCGAGGGAGAAGCGGACCTGCACCCAGGGATTATCGCTATGAGGGGCACGGGCAAGAATGCGGGAGGGGCATCTAATGGAGGCTCACCATCGGCCTAAACCACCTACCCTATGGTGGGGGATTGCGGTGGAGCGTAGCTCCGTGAGCACATGAGGTGCTGCCTACCTTCACCCGACCAGCGCAGCCCAGGCTGAGAGGCACATCTGTATCGAAGAGGGCGGGTGGTAATAGCCCTGCAGGGCCGCAGGCTGTAATAGCCCCGCTCACCTGCGAGAGAGTTGATACTTCATGTCTTCGCAGTCAGCACTGCAGAGAAATCTGGGGATTTGTGGGAGGTCCCTCGGTATATGAAGGGCCGGGAGGAGCCTGTTTTTGCATGTCTGCAGTGAACAGCGCCCTCTGGGCAGAGGATTACCCATGTGTAAGTATTATAGATGGAGCAGGAAGTGCTGTATGCTTAGAATAAACAAGTACCCTTTTGTTTTTATGTGTGTGTGTGGGGGGGGGGGGGGGTTATCGGTCAAGGATTAGTTACCTTAGCAGGTGGCTTCTCATCACTGTCCGAGGACTCCTCTGAGCTCTCTTGTGCTGCCGGAGGGGTTTTTACTGGGGACTTTGTCACCACTGGAATAGGCTTTGTTGTTTTGGCTTTAGAAGACTCAAGAACGCCATTTTTCTGTTCAAGAATAAATAAATCATAATAAAGTGCATTTTGTGAGACTATTAAATCATCTAACATCCTATTTGAGAAAATAGGTGTTGGAACCCAATGCTCCGCGTCCACATTGCTTAGACTTGAGTGACAACAAGTACAGCCAACACTGCACGAGATTTTGTGACTGACCAGTCACTCAAGAGATTGAAGCTTTAGCTTCCATTCAAAATGCCTGCCCCCCCCTCCCCAGAGAGTTATTCATTAAGTTATTTCCCTAATCAGGGTTAGCAGGTGGGGGTGATAGGAGTAGGAAGGGGTGTTACAAAATGCTTTGACTTACTCTAAGGTCTGACATAGGAGGTGCAGAACGGGAGTTTCTGACGGCCAGAGGAAGACCGATCAGCTGTGGGGGACAAAAAACAAGTGTGCGTGCGTGCGCGTGTGATCTGTCAAGGATTAGTTACCTTAGCAGGTGAATCCTCATCACTGTCCGAGGACTCCACTGAGCTCTCTTGTGCTGCCGGAGGGGTTTTTACTGGGGACTTAGTCACCACTGGAATAGGCTTTGTTGTTTTGGCTTTAGAAGACTGAAGAACGCTGTTTTTCTGTTCAAGAATATATTAATCATAATAAAGTGCATTTTCTGAGACTATTAAATCATCTAACATCCTTTTTGACAAAATAGGTGTTGGAACTCAATATGATGCGTCCACATTGCTGGAGCCCCCCCTCACATACCCCGGTTTCAAATACCATAACTGTGATCCTCCCGTTAAATGTGTCCACATGAATCGCCGCTGGCAGCTATGTTTCCCCATGCATCTGGAAAAGCAGAAGAGACTGTGCACCACATGAACCCCAGTGACCAATCGCGGAGCTCCTCTTCGCAGGGGGAAAGCAGTTGAAGAAATCAAAGCTTTTTGTAACCCCCCAGCCATTGATTTCTTCCCTGTAATGAGCCCGATTTAGGTGTTATAATAAATAAGAAGTAAAATAATAAAATTACCCAGCTGATCGACGGAATTCTTTGCGGATGCCAACGGGGGCTCTTTATGGCAGTGGTACACTTGAGTGACAAGACAAGTACAGCCAAGGCAGCACGGGATTTTTTTGTCTGACCAGTGACTCAAGAGGTTGAAGCTTTAGCTTCCATTCAAAATGGCTGCCCTCCCCCCTCCCCAGAGAGTTATTTATTAGGTTATTGCCCTAATCAGGGTTTGCACCAGGGAGGAGGGGGGGAGGGGGGTAGGAGTAGGAAGGGGCGTTACAAAATGCTTTGACTTCCTCTTTGAGGTCTGGGAGACCGAGGGTTCGTGGGGTTATGCATGGAGAGTTCCAGCAATCCAAATGCCCTCTTAGTCACTGTGTGCTCCAAAAGCAATTTTTCTAACAATTGGCTGGACCGCTTAAAATAGTGTGGCATAGATCTCTCAAGAGTCCTGACATGGACGGTGTGGAACAGGAGTTTCTGATGGCCAGAGAAAGACCGATCAGCTGTGGGGGACAAAAAGTGCCTAGGATTAGTTACCTTAGCAGGTGGCTCTTCATCACTGTCTGAGGACTCCTCTGAGCTCTCTTGTGCTGCCGGAGGGGTTTTTACTGGGGACTTTGTCACCACTGGAATAGGCTTTGTTGTTTTAGCTTTAGAAGACTCAAGAATGCCATTTTTCTGTTCAAGAATAAATAAATCATAAGTAAGTGCATTTTACGAGACTATTAAATCATCTAACATCCTTTTTGAGAAAATAGGTGTTGGAACCCAATGTTCCGCGTCAACATTGCTTAGACTTGAGTGACAAGACAAGTACAGCCAACACTGCACGAGATTTTGTGACTGACCAGTCACCCAAGAGGTTGAAGCTTTAGCTTCCATTCAAAATGCCTGCCCCCCTCCCCCTTCCCCAGAGAGTTATTCATTAAGTTATTTCCCTAATCAGGGTTAGCAGGTGGGGGTGATAGGAGTAGGAAGGGGTGTTACAAAATACTTTGACCTACTCTAAGGTCTGGGTTTGTAGGGGGGGGGGGTTATGCACGGGGAGCTCCAGCAATCCAGATGTCCTCTTAGTCAGTGTGCTTCAACAGTAATTTTTCTAAAAATGGCTGGAACGCTTAAGATAGTGTGGCAGAGATCTCTTAAGGGTCCTGACATGGGAGGTGCAGAACGGGATTTTCTGATGGCCAGAGGAAGACCGATCAGCTGTGGGGGACAAAAAACAATTGTGTGTGTGTGTGTGTGTGTGTGTGTGTGTGTGTGTGTGTGTGTACACGTGCGTGCGTGCTGTCAAGGATTAGTTACCTTAGCAGGTGAATCCTCATCACTGTCCGATGACTCCTCTGAGCTCTCTTGTGCTGCCGGAGGGATTTTTACTGGGGACTTTGTCACCACTGGAATAGGCTTTGTTGTTTTGGCTTTAGAAGACTGAAGAACGACATTTTTCTGTTCAAGAGTAAATAAATCATAATAAAGTGTATTTTCGGAGACTATTAAATCATCTAAAATCCTTTTGGAGAAAATAGGTGTTGGAACCCAATGTGCCGCGTCCACATTGCTTAGACTTGAGTGACAAGCCAAGTTTAGCCAACGCTGCACAAGATTTTGTGACTGACCAGTCACTCAAGAGGTTGAAGCTTTAGATTCTGTTCAAAATTCCTGGCCCTCTCCCCCAGAGAATTATTCTTTAGGTTATGGGTTATGTGTGGGGAGCTCCAGCTGCATTTTTTTCTAAAAATGGCTGGAGCGCTTAAGATAGTGTGGCATAGATCTCTCTCAAAAAAAAAAAGCAGACATATGTTAAGCAAATATAGAATTGAAAAACAATTAGAAATAAACCGGAGGAAAATACCATTTTGTGATTACTCACCTGTAAAATGGGTATTATAAAGTATGTCTCACACCCTGCTTCGGAAATATTCATTACACTTGGGTTATGTCCAGTAGAGGGCGAACTTCTGCAGAGATGAATAGAAAAAAAGTCCCTCCCGGCACCTAAATACCTGGGACCTCCGACACATTCCCCAGTATAAAGAAAGCAGTAAGGGGACCAGGAAGAGCAAATAAAATCTATGAGAAAAACAGTATCACCCAACAGAGGATCCAAGATACAACTCAGGGTGGGGCGAAGCAGGGTGTGAGACATACTTATACTTATTACAGGTGAGTAATCACAAAATGGTATTATTCTAAGTATGTCTCACATCCTGCTTCGGAAATATTCATTACACTTGGGACATCCAATAGTGTCCAAAAAGGGTGGGGATCCCAACAGGCAAAAATGCACAATTGAAAACCCCTGCCGCTTGCAGAACTTTGCGGCCAAAAACAGCATCCGCTAAGGCCCGCACATCAACCTTACAAAAACTTGTAAAAGGTATGAACAGAAGACCAAATAGCAGCCGTACAACTTGTTCAACAGAAGCCTGGCGCCAAAAAGCCCAGGAAGTCCCAACAGTATGAGTAGAAATAGCAGTAAACTGAAAAGGGGGACCCTCCCCTTGGCAATATAGGCCCAAACAATGACCAGACATATCCATTAATAATGGTAGACTTGACGGCGCCAAACCCGTCTTGGGCCAGAGGGCACCACAAACAAGGCGTCCGTCCTACAGAAAAGGAAAGTAGCCAAGAAATAGTACGTCACAAAACAAACAATCATCCAAAAAGAGCAGGGCCCTCTCCTTGTCAATTGCTAGGCTAAGGACACAAGGAAGAGAGAACCACAGCCTGGATGAGAAAGAAAAACAGATACCACCTTGGAAAGGAAATCCGGCTTAAAACGGAAAACCACCTTGTCCTGGTGTCTCTCAAAGTAAGAGGCCCGAATAGACAGGGCCGCCAACCCAGAAACACAGCGAACAGAGGAAATAGCCACCAAAAAGGCAATCCTGTGTGTAAGCATTGAAAATGCAAAACTCAAATCCCCAAACAGGCACAAGGCTATAAAGGAACAAATGACCCCAGAAGAAGACCACCAGGGCAGAGACCTGCCCCTTTCAGGGTACTTAAGCTGGAGCCCCGGGCCCAGACCGTGCTGAAGAAAAATCAAAAACCCTAGGGATCGAAAACACCTTGCAAGGCAAGGCCCCAGCCTCACACCAATCAATCTAGGACCTCCAAGTCCCGTAGAAGATGCTAGAGGAAGATCACTTCCTAGCCCTGACAAGTATCTGAATCACAACATCAGACAAACCTTCTATTAAGACGGAGGAGGATTCAGCCGCCACACCGTCAAAGCCGGCGTTTGTAAACTGTGGTACGAACCAAACCTGTCCTGGCCACCCTGGAGCCACCAGAATTGCTGGCACACCCGCATGAGCCAGCTTACGCACCACCTTGCCCACCATGGAGAAGGAAGGAAAACAGGTACAGGAACCCCAGATCCCTCCAGGCAAGAGACATGGCATCCCCTGCCAGTGTCAGAGGAACCTGAGACAGAGACCCAAACATTGGGAGCTTGTGATTGCAACGTGAGGCAAAGAGAACCCCCTCCGGAGTCCCCCACTTGCGACAGAGGGACCGGAAAACCTTGTGGTTGAAAGATCATTCCCCGCAGCGAGAGGATCCCCTGCGCAAGGAGTCCGCCTCCGTGTTTTCCACTCCCGGAATGAATACCGCTGAGATGCAGGAAAACCTCGCTCTCCACTCAAGCAAGAATCAGCGAAACTTCCCTGAGAGCACTCCTCCTTGGTGATTGCAGTAAGTGACCGCAGTTCAATCGTCTGATCGAACCTGAACCGGTAAGCCCTGTAAGTGATGCGTCAAGCAAGACAGAACCAACCGAATAGCTCTGAGCTCCAAGACATAGATGGGGGAGTGAGCCTCCTGAGGACCCCCACAGCCCCTGGAACTGAAAATCTGTCCAGAAACCTCCCCAGCCCGACAGGCTGGCATCCGTGGTAACAGTCTCCCAACAAGGGGCAAAAAAGGACCTGCCTCTCAACAGATTGTTGGGCTCCAGACATCACTGAAGGGACTGCCGAACCCTGGGAGACAGCAGAAGGACTGATCCAAGTACCGGGGACATCCGTCCCAGTTCAGCAATAGATGGAGTTAGAGCGATCTCATGTGGAACTGAGCAAAAGGAACTGCCTCGAAACCACCATCAATCCTAACAGTTGCATCCCAGGCCGGATAACGAGGCGAGGATTGTCCAGGAGAATACGTATCAGATCCTGAAACCTCTGCACCTTTAGGTGAGGAAAAAACACTCTGGCCTGACCAGATTCATGCCCAGAAATGAGATCTCCCCGATGGGGAGAGAGAGAGTGAGGACTTGGGGTGGTCGATCACCCATCCGAACCTTACCAGCGTCGACACCGCCCTGGAGTCCATCTCCACCTGACATAGAAAAGAAGCTGTAATGAGTAGGTCGTCCAGATACGGCACAATGTGAATGCCCTGGGCTCTGAGAAGGGCATTATGCCCGCCAGCCCCGTGGTGAAAACCCTTGGTACCGAAGTCTACCCGAAAGGGAGGGTCACAAACTGAAAATGCAGATCTTCCACCCCAAACCCGAGAATCTCTGGCGTGTGGGGTAGATTGGTACATAAAGGTAAACAACCTTGATGTCTATAAATGTTGCGAAACCCCCCGATGAAGGGAATTGATGACAGAGTGCAGTCTCCATGCGGAACTTCTGGGATCAGATGAGCCTGTAGCGAAGCTTCAAAAACCAGAATGGTTCAGATGAATCCATCCTGTTTGGGAACCGTGAAGAGGTAGGAATAATAGCCCCAGCCTCTCCCTGAGAAAATCACCGGACATATGTCCAGAAGATTTGTCCTGCCAACAGGAGCCCCTGAGCAGCCCCGGAGTCCGAGGGAACCCGAGAACAGAGGAGTCTGGGGAAGTCCGGTACTCGAAAACCAACTTGTACCCGGAAGAGACCACTTCCAAGATCCACTTGTCTGTGACCTCCCAGGCCCGGAACCTGGAACAAAAAATGCCGCAGCTGACCCCCCACCCGCCAAGGTGAAGGCGCCCCCTCATTTCTGAGCTGGCTCGGCAGCGGGCTTAGAACCCCAGATCAGTCCTGGACAGACCCATCCTCCGCCTCCGCTCCAGGAATCACCCCTGAGGATAGAAAAGTCAGCACCTCTGACTGCTCTGGCACCGCGAAAGGAAGGATTAGAGGAGCCTGCCCCCCGAAAGGAGCGACGCCACTTCATGCGTGGCGGAAGCCTTCCCCCTTCCGCAACTGAAGCCAATTTATCTCCAAACAGCCACATACCCAGAAAGGGTAGCCCTGTAAGTGACTACTTAGCCGCAATGTTAGCCGCCCGCAACCAGACAGAGCGCCATAAAGCCACAAGCAACGCTAAGGTTCTGCTATACATACAATTGTGTCATCCAAGGCAGACAAGACAAATGGTCATGAACGATACACACCTCATAAGCGCTGCAAATACATCACCGGCTGCCCCTCAACAGGCCCCTAACCACAGACCTGATAATCACAACCGTGAGTACAGAAGTACAAACAGGCCGCAGGGCAGAACCCACGCCAGCAAAGGCATGTCAAGCCATCTGATCAATACGACGGTCCTCACGAGCCTTAATCGTGGTGGCGTCTAGAGCGTGCACCACAGATGTGTTGGACAATCCCATTACAGGACGCATGGACCTCGGGAGGAAACGACCAGTGCTTCACCGCGTCCACCGGAAAGGGATACTTCCTATCCCCTTCCTGAGGAAAACCGGGAAGCCGGCTAGGTCCTTCCCATTCCCTAAAAATCAGAGATTAGAAATTAATCTGATTTGGGCACTCCATACGAGGCTTAGAGGTCTCAAGGAAAAAGTTCCCCCTGCTGCGGAGGGGACTCCGCCGGAGGAGGAATAGCCAGCACCTCAAATAAATGGGCCAGGATCTTGGGGGTATCAACGACATCCCCAAGCCCCTGCCTAGCATCAGCATCCAAAAACTGCTGATCCTCAGAGCCATCAGATTCCGTAAACAGTTCCTTCCTCAAGCGGAGAATAAACAGACCAGTCAAGGGAGTCATGATCATCAAGAACCGGCACTGCCGGTGACAGATGCCTTCTCTTAGCCGGGGCCACCTTGGCCACAGAGCTAGAAAACAATTTTTCGATGTTGGCCAATCCAGCACATAATCAGATTGCGACTCCCCGCTAATGACCATGTCACTTGGGGTACGGATAAATCAAGGTGGGGTAGGTGATGAGGCCGGCGGCACTGACCCAGACGTCCGGGCCCCCGACTGTCGTGTTATGGCCTGCTGAACACATAGTATGCACCAGCACATTATCCCCCACAAGGGATACCCCACAACCCACACACTGCCGGGACTGCCCCGAAGGGAGCCAGAGCCCGGTATCCTGGGGAGCCTCCAAATGGTGATTTGTATGGTAGTCGCAATGACCAGCGGGAATTACGCTAGAAGCTACCCGGGATGCCCCTTAAGTCCGTTAGTGGGAGGATTTGCAAGCCCAAGGGACCCCAGGACACATAACAAAAAGGGGGCCCCGTAAATAAGGTATCAAGACAAGCACTCATACATGCAGAAAGTAAACAGAGTGTGGCAAAACATATAAAATATATATAACATAGAATATAACATTGAGAGCAATATAGTATATAATACTAAAAGTAATGCATATAAGACTAACATGGCATGCTTATTTCTTATGTAGTAATACCAGACCCAGAAACCGCAAGAGGGGACAATACGATCCCTAAGTGTACTAGGCACGCGCTGGATGAGGCGCCTTAAGCATTAAAGAACAAGCAAAGCCCCGCAGGGCACTCACCGCCAGCAAACATGCGATCCTCAGTCTGACGGCAAAAGGAAGGAGAAGAAGAAGCAGGGGTCCCCGGGAAGGGGGACCCTATGTCATTTTTTTTTTTTTAATTAACCATTTGTCATCCAGCAGCTATAAAAGGCTTCTGGGCAGGAAAGGGTGTCTACCTATACATATGTGGTATCGCTGTAACCGGGAGAAATTGGGGTTTCTCACGCAATAAGATTTTATTGACAAACTTACATTTTTTATTACAAAAAAACTCTACAAATTGTAAAAAAATATTTTTTTTTTTATTTTTTTTCACACATTTCACCCAAAAATATTGAGAATACACCTAAAAAATACAAACAATCCTGACCACATCCAGGGAATGTAAGGCCCTCTCCAGGATTACCAGGATTAGGGCACAAGGAAGGAAGCACAATGTCCTGATTGAGATGGAAGGCAGAGACAACCTTAGGCAAAAAAAATCAGGTTTAAAGCGGAAAACCACCTCGTCCTGGTGTCTCTCAAAGTAGGGGGCCCGAATAGAAAGGGCCGCCAATTCCAAAAGAAGACATTTCATGTTAAAGCCCAGACTCTGTTGAAAAAAACAATATATAATTTTCCTGGGAAATCCCTGGAAATCCTTTCAAAAATGACAGTCGAACATGTGTAGCGCAAAATAGTGAAACATCGTCTGGCAACAGGGAGTGGCAAATGCTGCAGGTAGGCTGGCAGCGAAAGGGTTAAGTGACCCATTTTTATATATTATATATATTATTTATTAACAGGTACATACCTTAGCAGCTGGCTCCTCATCACTGTCCGATGACTCTTCTTCTGAACTCTCGTTTGCTGGCTGCTGGGCTTTTACTGGGGTCCCAAGCTTTGCAGCTCCGACAGATAAAGGTGCGTTTAACTGCCCAGAACCCGAGACCCGTGACAGAGACAGTGCTGGGGGGGTTTTCTGGTAAATTGAAAGAAGACATTTTACAGTCTAGCATGCACACATGTTTTAAGACAGCCTAAGGCCGACCCAGCTTGATAGCCTAAGCCCCCCCCCACCCCACCCACAGGCACGCACACAGAAAGTGGAGAGCGAGTAGCAAAGGAAACAAGGAAATGAGGGAGATGTAGTAGGTTTATTAGCAAGAATTTTGTCTTTTGTTTTTCTATCTAAAAATTAAGGCGCAGCATTCCTCTGAAAAGATTTTTTCCCTGAAAGCATTCCCATTGCTAGTTGCTTTACGTTAATATAGTTGGAAACTTTAAATGAAAAGACCCCCAATTTACATTGTTTACAGAAATGGGCGCTGAGACAGGCTGACCATTTGCTGAGAGGCGGCCTTTGTCTCATTCAACCTTAAAACTATTTTACAATTCAATCTACATGTTTTGAGTCCCCTCCGGTTTATTCAATTAATTGTTTAATAAGAGTTTCTGCCCTTGCACCCCGTAGGTGAATGGGAAAATGTTTTCTACAAACCCTTTTTCTTGATTGGCTGGCACCAATTAGCCAATTAAAACAGTCTCAAATAGTGTCCATGTAAGATAACTGCATATATTCTAAGATGTTTGTAACTATGACCGAGGGATAAAAAAAAGAATGACGATGATGATTAGGATTAAGGAAATGCTGGAATAGATACAGTTATAGGATATACAGGCCATATAGATGACTCCTGAATGAATTAAATGTTGCCAGGCCATATAGATGACTCCTGAATGAATTAAATGTTGCCATCTGTTCTGGCTGATTGTAATATAATCGTTCATACAAGCCAATGGTTCTGCAACCCCTATATAAGAGACATACAACAGAAACTACCATCGATCTATATCACAGAGAAAGAACGAATGAAAGTGAGAGTTGAACAGGGATGCAGATAAAGTAAAATAGGAATGCAGAAAGAGAAAAAAAAGACTGGAAAAGAGATGGAGAAAGTAAAAAGGAGAAAAAGAAAGTTGAATAGGGATGCAGAATAGGAAAGAACGAACTTAAAGTGGACCGTCACCCAGGGGTGATCGGCCCGGGAATCTATAAGATTCCCGGGCCGATCACCTCCCTCCCCGCGGGACATCCCGATCTCGGATGTCCCGCGGGGACGGTCCACTTTAAGTTCGTTCTTTCCTATTCTGCATCCCTATTCAACTTTCTTTTTCTCCTTTTTACTTTCTCCATCTCTTTTCCAGTCTTTTTTTTCTCTTTCTGCATTCCTATTTTACTTTATCTGCATCCCTATTCAACTCTCACTTTCATTTGTTCTTTCTCTGTGATATAGATCGATGGTAGTTTCTGTTGTATGTCTCTTATATAGGGTTGCAGAACCATTGGCTTGTATGAACGATTATATGTGAAACCCCCCCACCTTGTCTTCGGCGGCGGCCGGCGCTGCCTCCCTCGCGCCCCTCTAGATGTGCGCACGCCCGCACCGGCCGTCTGTGAATGGTCAAGAGTGACGCGCGGGAGGCGGCGGCGGCGGAGCCGCTTGTCCGCGGCTGTCAAAAGGCTTGTCCGTCGGCGCTGGGAGCGGGGAGAGGTGAGTTTTTCGGGGGCTTCCACACAGCGGATCGGGGGTGCCCCACCGAAGTGGACCAAGACCCAGGATAGTCAAAATCCTGGGTGTTGGTCCACTTTAAGAGAAAGAAAGTGGTTTGAATAGGGCTAGAAAGAGGGTAACAAACTGGAAATTAAAGGAAAGAAACTGGAAAACAGATAGAGGGAAGGTGGGGAGAGTTGAATAGGGGTGCAGAAAATAAGCAGGAAAGAAACAAGAGACAAATAGGGCAAAAAAAAAAAAAAAAAAAAAAGCGAAACAGATTTTGATGGAAATGAAGTGCATTAATGGTATAGAGCAATTTCCTCAAGTACCGCAATGTATATTCAAAATGTCTCTAGTACATATATGTAAAACACTCAAAAACTGGGTTACAAAACATCCAGTCAAAGTTCATGATATGCACAAAAATCCAAGTGGATCAACAGTCAAAAATGACTTTAACCAGACCAACACAACAAACAGTGCTCATATGCTTCCCTCATCTAGGCAAATTAGATTTCTGCACATAAAAATAAATGTACCTTTTTATAATTCCTGCTGTAGTAAATTTTAGAAACAAAATGGTGTCCCATGCATTTGCAGGACACCTGCAAACAGGAAGTGCTTGCTGTTACTGTGCATTGTCAGTTATGTCAGTCGAATCCAGGCAGCAGCATGGCTGAGATGCTGGGAGAGGAAGCTCCAAAGTGGGCGCTACCTTTCTTTTCCAACTGTGCCAGGCTGTTGGTCCGGTTTAAGTATAGATGAAAACAGATCTGGTGGGGTACAGATCAGCCTGCAGCCTTGCTATATACCACTGGTTGGGAACCCCTGGTACAGAACACTAATAAACCAAGTTAAGTTCTTTCACATACCTTAGCCACTGGCTCGTCGTCACTGTCCGACTCCTCTGAGCTCTCCTCCGCTGCTTGCTGGGTCTTTAATGGCGTTTTAGTCTTATCTACCGCAGCTGGAGCCGATGGCAAAGGGGTTGCTGGTCTAATACCAGAGTTGGGTGTTTTCAGGAGAGACGCAGGAATAGCAGTCTGTGCTTTCTAGTTAATCCAAAAAAAAAAAAAAGTGTGAATAATAAGCAAATTTAAGAAATGCTACCAACCACTTGAGTCTGAATCAATCCCAGTGTGAAATTTTTTGAAAGTTTGCAGGGAATATTGTATTGAGTGTGCAAATATGACATCTGAAAAATAAGCTGCTTGCACCGAAAGGTTGGCAACATTATGTAAATAAGGGCTAAAAGCAATTTAGTGCCGTCAGGGACCTTTGAGGTCAAGCCTCACTTTCATGGATGCTGCAGACAGAAGTGCGTTAAAAAGTGGACCAAATACCAGGATTTTGGTCCTTTCACCCAGGGCACCCCGCTTGAGGGTGGCCGCTCGTCCAATCAGCGCTCTCAGAGCTGCTAAGGTGATACCATGTAAGGCGGCGACTAAAGTCAGCGGCTCTGAGCGCGCTGGCGGCCGCACCCCCGCTTCCCTCTAACAGGGAGCATGCCTGCTCCGGCCATTCACAAAAAGCTGGCTGGCCCTGCTAGAGGGGTAGTGGGGATGCAGCCCCATGCACAGTTGGACCGGGAAGCAAGGTAAGTGAATGGGGCGACCTGAAGGGGGGGGGGGGGGGGTGTCACAGCAGGGCATCCCGATTTAGGATGCCACGGGGGGGGGGGGGGGGGGAGGAATTGTTCGGCCCCGGAATCCAAGATCGAGCTAGGTTTTGAACACTTTAAGGTAGCTATTCTATTGCTTATCCAGCTCTTACCAAGCTTACCCCTGCTTTGCTTGTCCCACTTGTTTACCTCTCTCCCCACCTTACCGGTACTTCCCCCTTGACTTCTACTCACCACTTCCCACCAAACTGCTCCCCACCTCCTGGTCCCACCTTACTTCTACTTACCACCTTACCTCTGCTTGTCTCACTTCTGTCCATTTCTCTTCCCATCTCACTTCTGCCCACTTGTTTAAGTCTTCCAACCATATCCCCCCCCCCCCCCCGCTAACCTTGACTATGCCTGACACAGCCCTTCCTGTCTCACCTCTGACAACTTTTTCCCGCCTCATCTCTGCTCAACTTTCCTCTCCCTACCTCACTTCTTCCAGTCTTCCCTCTGACAATGTAACAATGCAAATGTTCTGTTGCATTATATGTTCACCCGGTGCTACATTCCCCTTCCCAATTAAACATACACAAATGAATGTAAAGTGTTGGGGAAACATTCTATGTATGTAATGTACGTGGGGGAAATAAATGGATTTTGAAAGAAAAGAGGTAATAATGGGAAGCATTCATAGCCCAGGTCAATTTACTTCACCTACCTTAGCCACTGGCTCCTCGTCACTGTCTGACGACTCCTCTGAGGTCTCCTCCGCTGCTTTCTGGGTCTTTATTGGCGTATTAGCCTTAGTTACCACAACTGGGGTAGATGGTAAAGGGGTTGCTGGTCTAATAGCAGAGTTGGGCGATTTCAGGAGAGATGCAGAAATAGCCGTCTGTGATTTCTGGTTTAAGAGAAAAAAGTGCAATGAATAAGCAGATTTAAGAAATGCTACCAAATACTTGTGTGGCAATGTATTGAACAACCCCCAGGGCAAAGGGTCTGCCTAAGAGTGGAACAAAACCTGTAATCTAAAAATACAATTCTGTGATTACTCACCTTGTAGAATTGGTATTATAAGTATGCAGCATGTCCTGCTCCAGATAATGATCCATAACAGATGGGATTACCTCCGCTAGAGGGCGCTTGACTGCAGAGATGGCAAAAAGAGGCCCCTCCCGGTCCCATATATACCCGGGACCTCCCACAAATTCCCCAGTATTGAATAGCAAGGATAACCAGGAGAAGCCAATGATAATTAACAACGTTAACAAGAATAACAATCACCATACCGAGGATCCAAGATAATGCAAACAGGGTAGGGTGGAGCAGGACGTGCTGCATACTTATAATACCAATTCTACAAGGTGAGTAATCACAGAATTGTATTATTCTAAGTATGCAGCACGTCCTGCTCCAGATAATGATTCATAACAGATGGGACATCCAATAGCAGTGTCTGTAAATAGGGTGGGATCCCAAAAGGCAACAACGCGCAGTTTACACCACTGCCGCCTGCAGAACTTTGCAGCCAAAAACCGCATCCGCTGAGGGCCGAACATCAACCTTGTAAAACTTGGACAAAGTATGAACAGAAGACCAAGTAGCAGCCTTACAAACCTGTTCAACAGAAGCCTGGTGCTGGAAGGCCCAGGAGGCCCCAACAGCACGTGTAGTAACACGGAAAGGAGGATCATTTCTCCTAGCAGAGTAGGCCCTAAAAATAGCCCGGAAGAATCCATTTGCCAATAGTAGACTTAGCCGGAGCCAGGCCCTTCTTGGGGCCCGACGGAACCACAAACAAGGCATCAGTCTTTCTGAAAGGTGCAGTAGCCACCAAGTAGAACTTCAAATTCCTGACCACATCCAGGGAATGTAAGGCCCTCTCCAGGATTACCAGGATTAGGGCACAAGGAAGGAAGCACAATGTCCTGATTGAGATGGAAGGCAGAGACAACCTTAGGCAAAAAAATCAGGTTTAAAGCGGAAAACCACCTCGTCCTGGTGTCTCTCAAAGTAGGGGGCCCGAATAGAAAGGGCCGCCAATTCCAAAACGCGCCTGACCGAGGTGATAGCCACCAAAAAGGCAACTTTAAGAGTAATAGACAGAGCAGCCTCATGCACAGGCTCAAATGGAGGGCCCTGAAGAGCCGACAAAACCAAATTCAAGTCCCAAACCGGCAAAAGACGTTTGTGAGGGGGACACACATGAGCAACCCCCGGGAAGAAGGTCTTGACCAGAATATGCTGAGCGAAAGATCTCTGGAAGAAAACAGCCAAGGCAGAAACGTGACCCTTGAGCGTGCTGAGCTGAAGTCCCAGATCCAAACCATGCTGAAGGAACTCCAGAATCCTGGGAATGGAAAACACCCGACAGGGAAGGACCCTAGACTCACACCAGTCAACGTAGGTCCGCCCTGATCCCATAGTAAATGGTAGAAGAGGATTTCTTCCTAGCCCTGATTAGAGTGTTAACCACAGACTCAGAAAGCCCCTCATCCCTTAAGATGGAGGTTTCAGCAGCCAGACCGTCAAAGCCAGCGTTTGTAAATTGGGATGGCAAAGCCGCCCTTGAGTGAGAAGGTCCAGGACCAGGGGCAGAGCGTACTGATCTACTGCCAGCTGAACGATGTCTGCGAACCACACCTTTCTTGGCCAACGGGGGGCCACCAGGATTGCTAGTACCCTTTCCCGAACCAGCTTGCACAGAACCCTGCCCAGCAGGGGGAATGGAGGAAAGATTCAGGAGACGGAACCCCTGCCAGGATAGAGTCAGAGCATCCACTGTAAGGGCCAGGGGATCCTGGGACAGAGGGACAAAGACTGGGTGCTTGCGATTGTGGCATTCCGGTACCCCCCAACGGTGACAAGGATAGGAAGACCTCGCTGCTGAGAGACCATTCCCCCAGGCGAAAAGTCCCCCTGCTCAGAAAGTCTGCCTCCAGATTCTCCACCCCCGGAATGTACACCGCTGAGATGCAAGGGACATTGTCCTCCGCCCAGCACAGAATCATGGACACCTCCTTGAGGGCACTCTTGCTCCAAGTCCCTCCCTGATGATTGATGTAGGCAACCGCCGTCTGGTTGTCTGAGTGAACTTGGACCGGCCGGCCCTGAAGGTGAGGAGTCAATTGGGCCAGAACCAATCGAACCGCCCTCAGTTCCAGGATGTTGATAGGAGCATGGGCCTCCTGAGGGCCCCACAGCCCCTGGAATTGTAGGGTTTTCCAGAAGCCCCCCCAACCTGACAGACTGGCATCCGTAGTGACAGTCTCCCAACAGGGAGCCAAGAAGGATCTGCCCCCCAACAGGTTCCTCGAGTTCAGCCACCACAAGAGGGACCGCCGAGCCAGAGGGGACAGAACAAAGGCTCGATCCAGCGACAGGGGACTCTTGTACCAGACCGACAATAGATGGAGCTGAAGAGGCCTCATGTGGAACTGTGCATAGGGAACCGCCTCGAAGCAGGACACCATCTGTCCCACCAGCTGCATCCCCTGCCGAATAGAAGGGTGAGGGCAGGACAGAAGCGAATGAACTAGAGCCTGCAGAGAATCCACCTTCAGCTGAGGAAGAAAAATCCTGGCCTTAACAGTATCCAGATTCATGCCCAGGAAGGAAGTCACCAGAGACAGACAGGGAAGATTTGGGGTGATTGATCACCCAGTCGAACGACTCTAGAACCGTCACCACCCGCTGGGTATCCAGTACCGCCTGCTGGAAAGATTGAGAGGTGATGAGAAGGTCCAGATAGGGAAGAATGTGAATGCCCTGAGGAGAGCCATGACACCCTCCAGTTTTTGTGAAAACCCTGGGGGCCGAAGTGAGACCGAAGGGCAGTGTCACAAATTGGTAGTGCTGGTCCGCCAGCACGAACCTGAGGAATCTCTGATGCCCTGGGAAGACTGGAACATGAAGGTAAGCATCTTTGTCTACAGGAGGTCATGAAGTCTCCCAGGCGCAATGTGCTGATTGCGGAGCTCAGGGTCTCCATGCGAAAGTGCCTGGTCCTGATGAACTTGTTGAGCAGCTTTAAGTCAAGGATGGGTCTGATGGAACCATCCCTTTTGGGTACTGTTGATTGGAATAAAAACCCCGACCTCTTTCCACAGGAGGGACCGGACAAATGACCCCCAAGTCCAGGAGATTTTGCACGGCCAGAAACAGACCTTGAGCTGCCAAGGGGTCTAGATGAATCCGAGAACTGAGGTGGCGGCCAGGCAGCGAACTCTAGTTTGTAGCCGGAGGACACAACCTCCAGAATCCACCTGTCTGAGACCTGTTGCCCCCAGACACGAGCGAAGAGCCGCAGCCGTCCCCCCACCCGGATGGGTGAGGGCGCCCTATCAAGGCTAAGGGGGCTTGGCAACAGATTTGGGCTTAGATCCCCAGTAAGATCCGGAGCAGGCACGACCGCTGCCCCTGCCCCAGAAGTCTCCCCTAGAGCCTGCAAAGGAAACTCCTCTCCCTGACCTGGATCCACGGTAAGAGGGAGCAAAGGCACCTGAACCCCGAAAGGGCCGCAGCTGCTTCTTACGTTGAGGCAACTTACCCCCCTTGGCAAACAGGTCCAAGTGATCACCAAATAGGCGCAGCCCCTTAAAGGGGAGCCCTGTAAGGACCTTCTTAGCAGCGTTATCAGCTGCCCACTGGCGCAGCCACACAGAGCAGCGTATAGCAACCACCAAGGCAGAGGTTCTACTACACATCCTAATGGTGTCATCTAAGGCAGAAAGGACATATGTAATGAACATCTCACACTGTGACAAGGCCCTGAATTCGGCACTAGAAGTATCATCATGGGTGCCTTCCAACAGACCTTTGAGGAGAGTCCTAACAAACAGCAGTAATAGCAGAAGCACAAACAGGGCGCAGTGCAGACCCTACACAGGCAAAGGCATGAGAAGCCAGCTGGTCAATGCGCCGGTCCTCACTATCCTTGAGGGTAGTGGAATCAGGAGAATGGACCACAGATGTGTTTGACAGTCCCAATACTGGTGCATCCACTTCTGGGGGGTTGACCAACATTTAACCACATCAGAGGGAAAAGGGTACCTTTTATCCCAGCCCTTAGGGATTCCGGGAAGTCGGCTGGGACGCTCCCATTCCTTGAGAACAAGATTAAAAATGGGCCTGTTCTGGAAATTCCAAACGTGGTTTAGCAGTACTGAAAAGTTCCCCCTGTTGCTTGGGAGCCGCAGCAGGGAGGGAGATAGAAAGCACATCAAAAATCTGAGTTAACAGTCTATTGGTGTCATCAGCATCCCAAGGATCAGAGCCATAGTCAGCACCACTGAAATGCTGATCATCAGAGAACTCTGAATCCGAGAATAATTCCCCCTCCTCAAGGGGGGTATAGTCAGACAAATCAAGGAAATTCTCAGTCTCCATAGGAAAGGCAGACGCACACGGCGCCACATGCCGCCTTTTAGCCGGGACCTTACGGCCCGCAAAGCTAGCAATCAACCTCTCAATGTTAGCCAGCATGGAAGACACGTCGGGCTGAGACTCCCCACTAGTATTTAGCTCACTGGGGGTCATAATCAAGCGAGGGGGAGTGGGTGAAGACATAGTGGGCGCAAGCCCTGTCACAGACAGCCCAGGGCACACAGACTCGCACATCGCTCACAGGGCATGCCCCACACACAGCCGGGCTTGTCCCGAGGGGACCCCAAGCACAATATCCTGTGAAGCCTCCATATGGTGATTACAGTGGCCCAATTGGCCAATAGGAATTACGCTGTACAGCAACCCCGGATGCCCCAAATGTCCACAGGGAAGTGGGAGGAACAATCTAGGCCTCTAATAAGGTTATAGAAAACTAAGAGGGGTCAGGACCGGGAGAAACCTCTTAATACAGTGTTTTCCCGTCTGAAAGACATAATAAAGGAGCACCCATAAGCACACAGTGATAAATGAACAAAAAATAAAGCCCGCAAGGGCACTCACAGATCACGTTAGGGGCCAGCAGACACTCCAGGAGGAAGGCAAGATGGCGCTGGAGGGACCTCGAGGAGCGGGTCGCATGTGGAGACGATGCGGAACGCGCCCACGATAGGCCACGCCCCCTCAGCAGAGCACGCAATCGGCCTGCAGCAGCAGCTAATAGGGACTCAGGGAATATTTATAATGATGCCGCCGCTGACGCAACAGGGCGCGCGTAGGGCAGCGGCGGCAAATTCAAAATGAAGACAGGGCGCAGAGCCCTGAAAAGGAAGAAGTGTAAACACAAAAAAAAGCAATAAACTCATATGCACACCCCCCCCAACCCGAACGGAACAAGGAGGGAGAGGGGAGAGAGTGGATGACCCTTAAGGAGTCCCACCAAAGACCAGGGCATGGGAGGGCAATAGTGGACGGAGCATCCCAACTCGGGTTCACCATAACCTGCATCGCCTACCCTTTGGTGGGGGATTGCGGTTGGAGCCAAGCTCCGTAACAGAGCACCAGTGGTAGGTGCTGCCTACCATCACTCGACCAGCGCAGCCAAATCTAGGAGGCATAAGCAAAAAGTGGAACGGGTGGAAATAGTCCTACAGGGCCAGGGGCTGCTAAGCCCGGCTCACCTGCGATAAGAGAAGCCATCTTCTGACCTTCGCAGCCGACTGCAGAGAAGGAACTGGGGAATTTGTGGGAGGTCCCGAGAGGGGCCTCTTTTTGCCATCTCTGCAGTCAAGTGCCCTCTAGCGGAGGTAATCCCATTTGTTATGAATCATTATCTGGAGCAGGACGTGCTGCATACTTAGAATAGATTCCAGGGCCAGCTGCTGGCTTTCCCCAGGGTGTTCCGCTGTGTGAAACCACCTGGGGCGTCAGTAATAACTCACCTTTCCCCTTTCCAACGACACATGCGCGGGCTCTCAACCAATCAAAGCAGTCTGCCTTTCAGCAAACTGCTCTGATTATTTACAAAAGGAATGCAGCATGCATCGTTGGACCGAGGAGAGGAGAGTTTTACTGGGTATACTTACTCATATAAAACGTGGACACGAACAAAACCAGAGAAAGTCAAATTCACGGGTTTTGTTCCACTTTAAGTTGGTCTCCATTCACAAGTAAACTGCCTTATCCAAGATGGATGTCTGCCCCTCCACACAAGCACTTCATGGATTACTCCATTTAGTCCTGAGGTTATTGTTCAAGGAGTAAATGTAAGGAGGTATGACAGATGGAGAAAAAAAGTCCCCATCCTAGCAAAAATAAAGAGTTTCAATCACTCTCATTGAACAGCCCTTTCTTTCTAAGATAGTCCTTTCAAGATCCATGCTGTCAGTTGAAGCCTTGATGGGTCTGGATGCAGAATGGGACCCTTATGAAGGATATTTGGAATATCTGGTAGCCGCCAAGTCCCCCTTTTCATCATCCTTTTATGTTCTGAGAACTAGGATCTTCTTGGCCAAAATGGAGATATGAAGATAACATTGATCTCTTCTTGCGCTATCTTCCGGATCACTTGTGGCAGTATTCTGAAAGGAGAGAAGGCATAAGCTAGGTGAAAATACCAGGGATGAGCCAGAGCATCCACTGCTAATGCATCTTCTTCCCTTGTAGGGTAGACCCCATGTCCTTATGATCTGAAGGAAAACCTTTTGGTTTAGACAACAGTCTGACTGTTGAACCCTGAATCGACTTAGATAATCTGCAAGGGTGTTCAGGGTCCCTTTTAGGTGAACATCCGAAACAGACAGAACTTGTTCCTGTAAGGGAACCAGAATTGAATTTGACAGGTTTATCAGTACAGAGGATCTGGTGCCGTCCTGATGATTTATGTAGGCAACTGTGGAAGCATTGTCAGAGTGAATCTGGACATCACTACCCGAGTATCTTGCAGAAAGGGATCACAAAACGCTCTCGGAAATTGGAAGATCTGACTGCTACGGTCGGAGGCCACTTCCCTTGAACATGGTAACTGTCCAAGTGGGTGCCCCAACCCCAGCTGCTGGCATCTGTTGTGATGACTACAGGATTTCTTTGCTTCCATTGTCTTCCCTTTTCTAGCATAACTGGACCTGTCCTGTACCGACAGTGGCCTATCTTCACACTAAATTTCCAAAGTGTTCATCATTTAAGCAATATCATTTAACAACTCTGCCAATTCTTCTGGCAGGTGCCCCAAAGGACCGGAGACCTCCTTGCATTCACTATCCCATGTCCCATCATCCAGGGAATCCTGCGAGGAAAGATCGGCTTCACTTTCCTCTATTTCGGTTCCTACTTCAGCTGAAGCAGACCTGAACTGAGCGTATTGGGGGTAGCTAAGGTAAGGGAAACAGCAGGTTTCACTTCCTGGCTTTCCATATCCGACTGAGGGATAAATGCGGCAGCAGTGGATGCCTCAGGCTGCAGTGTGGAGGAGCTATGGGCATCCCGCATTGAGGCAATTTTACTCCCCATGGCTAGCATCTCCCTAAATATGGCGGCTGTCTCCTCCTCTAATTTTAACTGCTGGCATTCCTGGAGCCCTCTGCTAAGTATACGGAAGAGTGGCACTGAAATATTCACAGCGTTTGGATTTTGGATTAGAAACCTTGAGCTTGACTTTTTTTTTTTTTTTTTTTAACGTTCTTGTTTATCCTTAACCTTAGGTGTTACATGCTATAACGACATAAAAAAATATTTATACATACTGTTTGCAAACAAGATTTGTACATTAATTCAAAAATTAAAAGGAGGGGAGATCCCCATGATAACTGCATGTGCACTATCTGAAATTCAGACGTCCCACGAACCATAAACTTACTCAAAATAAGAACACTAAGGACAAGGTTCAATGTGGGGCTGGCACATATGCTAGTACATATAATTGGTGTAAAAATACAAAACTTTAATGGATATCAAAGAGCACATTAAACATACCATCAAACGACATACACTTTTAAAAAACATGGAAGTGACACTAAAAAACGGGGGCCCCCCCATGCAACTATTACAGCCACACAAGTGCGTCTCAAACATTCACAGCATCGCTACACTAACATGCCTAATTTGAGGAGAATGAAAGCTACCCCTTCCGGGGAATGGTAAAGTAGTTTCTCCCAGCGCTATCATAGAAACTGGCCAGTTCTATTCAGACCTGAAAGCACACATCCAGCGTAGCAGCGCTGAGCCACAGATTCAGGGAGAGCGGATGTCCCACAATGACTCTGTCTGGGGAGTCCCTCTTAGGCCTGTCCTGTTCATTCAGGGTGGACTACGTCTCGGCCCACATGCACAAGGCTACGCAGGTCCCGCCCCCATGTCGCAGCGTGTACTTAGCTGTATCCAGATGCGGCGCTGGCAGCCGCGTGTCTTCAGAGATTGTCTGGTAAGTGAGTGGAGTAAACGCGTCAGCCAGATCCTTCACTGTTGTGTTGTTCTGCAACGCTCCACACTCCTTTCTACTGGCCAGTAGTACTTGCGTTCACCCGCGCCGAGGCATCAAGCGTGCGAGGCTGTTGAGAGGAGACGCAGGTGGGCCGGCCGTCAGCCGACACGTGTTTCGCTCCGCCCACCGGAGCTTCGTCAGGGTGGGGGGCGGGCGGGTCAAGCTGTTATTTAGCTGCTATCGCAGTCATCCTCCTCAGTGTTAGCCGCCAATCAGCATCCGCGTCTCAATTACGTCACATATTGGATGCAGATGGCGCGGACTACGAATCCCAGCAGCTCTACTTCACGCTGCTCGCCGCCTCTGCTCCCCGCTAGTAAATCATTTAGACTTTTGATGAACCAATAGCCGTTCAGACAATAGGAGGGGGGGGTCTTTTCAATAGAGTACAAGTTTCACACTGTGTATCCAGCGCTGCCTTCTCTAGCCATCACCCCCTTCCCCTGAGGCGTGGAACAACACAACAGTGAAGGATCTGGCTGACGCGTTTACTCCACTCACTTACCAGACAATCTCTGAAGACACGCGGCTGCCAGCGCCGCATCTGGATACAGCTAAGTACACGCTGCGACATGGGGGCGGGACCTGCGTAGCCTTGTGCATGTGGGCCGAGACGTAGTCCACCCTGAATGAACAGGACAGGCCTAAGAGGGACTCCCCAGACAGAGTCATTGTGGGACATCCGCTCTCCCTGAATCTGTGGCTCAGCGCTGCTACGCTGGATGTGTGCTTTCAGGTCTGAATAGAACTGGCCAGTTTCTATGATAGCGCTGGGAGAAACTACTTTACCATTCCCCGGAAGGGGTAGCTTTCATTCTCCTCAAATTAGGCATGTTAGTGTAGCGATGCTGTGAATGTTTGAGACGCACTTGTGTGGCTGTAATAGTTGCATGGGGGGGCCCCCGTTTTTTAGTGCCACTTCCATGTTTTTTAAAAGTGTATGTCGTTTGATGGTATGTTTAATGTGCTCTTTGATATCCATTAAAGTTTTGTATTTTTACACCAATTATATGTACTAGCATATGTGCCAGCCCCACATTGAACCTTGTCCTTGGTGTTCTTATTTTGAAGATTTGTACATTACCAGTCTCTCCTGGAAAATCGAGCTTGAGGTAAGGCGGCAAATAGGAAGATTGCCTGTACCTGTATCTTTAAGCCTGGGGTGGTAGCTCCCTGCTGGGCTAGGAATGAACATCTGCTGCACCTGAGAGATGCTAGGCTCCACCACCACTGCCTCAATGCACCTGCTTGCCACCACTACTGCCCCAAATGCCACTTTGAAACCCGCTGTCCGCTCCATTCATCTCCCTTCAGCCTGAGCAGATCACTGACTGGGGAGAAAGTTACGCCTATTGCTTCCAGGAGCCGGGTCACCGATTGCGAGACTCTGCCCCCTGAATTTGTCATTTTCCCTCCATTTTTTCAAAGACAAAAATTAATGGAATCCAGAGATCGCTGGTCTGGAAGCCCAGAAGAGTACCCCAGGGGGCCCACTAGACAAGGCACAACCAGAGCTTCAAATCTTCCGGGATTTAAAGCAGACAGCACACAACTACTGCATCTGTCTTACTATGTAGGAATACCCTGGCCGCCTATCAACTTCGGATGAACTACACCTGGTAAAGCTGGACCATGGCTCAGCAGGCTCCTCCAGAACTTCTGCAGCTGAAAATAAGTTAAAATAAAAAAAATGTCTTAAGTCTAGCAACTCACTGTCCAGTGTTTCTTTAGGGAGGAAACACACAAAACTGAGGTGGGGAGGAAATAAATGTTTGTCATTGTATGTGTTTGGACTAGCCTGAATCAATTAGAAGTATTTACATCTGTATAGTATTAATAACTTTTATTAACAATAAAATTAATTTTGGTATTATTTTTGGGAGTGCGGCCGTTTTCATTGCCCCATAGGGACCTTCCTGGTGGTCCGATTCAACTAGTGGGGAGGAAGGGGTGGGGTTTTAATGTCTGTTCAGTTTGTTTTTTCCAAGGGGGCGGAGCCTCCCTCTCTCCGTGGGTCATCATGAAGGATGATGGGAGAAAAAAATACAATTCTGTGATTACTCACCTGTAGAATTGTTTTTACTGTGTACAGCACGGCCTGTTTAATTTCAATCCTTACTTCTGGGTATTCCGCCACAAGGTGGCGCAGTTGACTGCAGAAGATTTGTGGCTCTTCCCGGCCCTATAAAAAGCCAGGAATCACCCATAGATCCAAGTGTTGAAAAGCAGTGATGCAAGAAGCAGGGAGATCAATCATGATAAAAATAAACAGCCTCTGAAAATTAAACATTTGAAAAATCACCATAAAGAGGCAACCAAGGATATCGATAACAAGGGAGGGATGAAACAGGCCGTGCTGTACACCGTAAAACCAATTCTACAGGTGAGTAATCAGAGAATTGTATTTTTCCAAGCGTACAGCACGGCCTGTTTCATTTCAATTCTTACTTCTGGGACATCCAATAGCAGTGTCCATAAAAGTAGGGTGGGATACCCAATGAGTAACGGCCGGCAGTTCAAACCACTGCCGCCTGAAGCACCTTGCGGCCAAAGGCAGCATCAGCTGAGGCCCTAACATCAACCTTGTATGAACAGAAGACCAAGTAGCGGCCTTACAAACTTGTTCAACAGCAGCCTGGTGCTGAAAAGCCCAAGAGGCACCAATAGCCCGAGTAGAATGAGCAGAAGGTTCCTTCCCGTTAGCAGAATAAGCTTGTACCACCGCCTCACGGATCCACTTGCTGATAGTAGATTTGGCCGGAGGCAAACCCTTCCTGGGTCCAGCAGGAAAAACAAAAAGAGCATCAGATTTCCTAAATGACTCAGTGATGACCAAATAAAATTTTAGCGCCCTGACCACATCCAGAGAATGAAGGGTCCGTTCCTTAGAATTAGAAGGGGTAGGACACAAAGAAGGCAAGACAATGTCCTGATTGAGATGAAAGGCAGACACAACCTTGGGCAAGAAATCCGGCTTAAGCCGGAACACTACCTTATCTCGATGCCGCTCAAAATAAGGAGGTTTCATGGACAGCGCCGCCAGCTCAGAGACTCGACGCACCGAAGTAATAGTGACCAAAAAGGCTACCTTAAACGTTTAAGTCCCAAACCAGTAGCAGAGGCTTACGCGGCGGACACACATGAGTAACTCCCTGGAAGGAGGTCTTAACAAGCCTGTGATTGGCAAAGGATCGTTGGGAAAAAATTGTCAGAGCCGAAACCTGTATTAAGTTAAAGGCCCGAATCGAGACCATGTTGTAAAAACTCCAGAATCCTGGGAATGGAAAAATCCAGACAAGATAGAGACTTGGACTCACACCAAGCAATGTAAGCATGCCAGACCCTGTAGTAGATAAAAGACGAGAATTTCTTCTGAGCCTGAATCAAGGTATTGACAACGGAGGCCGGTAAACCCTTGCCCATCAAGATGGAGGTTTTAGCAGACAAGCCGTTAAAACCAGGGTTTGTAAATTGGGATGGCGTAGTTGTTCCTGTGTGAGAAGCTCTGGATCCTCGGGCCAAACGAACCGATCTACTGCCATCTGGACGACGTCCGCGAACCATACCCTCTTAGGGCCACCAGGATGGCCGGTACCCCCTCCTGGGCCATCTTACGCAGCACCCGACCCAGCAGAGGAAAGGTAGGAAATACATAGAGGAGCCAAAACTCTGTCCAGGGAATTGCTAGCGCATCCGTGGCGAAGGCCAGAGGGTCCTGTGACAGGGACACAAATCTTGGAAGCTTGTGATTGTGACGGGACGCAAACAGGTCCACGTCCGGCTGACCCCAGCGGTGACACAGAGCGTGAAAAATCTTGTTGCTGAGGGACCATTCTCCCAGGCGAGATGTCCCCCTGCTCAGAGTCCGCCTCCTGGTTCTCCACCCCCGGGATGTAAACCGCCGAAATGCAGGGAACAGTCTCCTCT
This sequence comes from Gastrophryne carolinensis, assembly GCA_027917425.1. Classification (NCBI taxonomy): domain Eukaryota; kingdom Metazoa; phylum Chordata; class Amphibia; order Anura; family Microhylidae; genus Gastrophryne; species Gastrophryne carolinensis. The sequence continues at coordinate 72,432,365 of CM051238.1, forward strand.
GCCCAAGATCAGGGACACTTCCTTGAGGGCTCGCTTGCTCTGAGTCCCTCCCTGATGATTGATGTAGGCAACCGCCGTCTGATGGTCCGAGCGGACCTGTACAGCACGACCCCGAAGGTGGGTGATCAACTGGGAGAGAACCAACCTGATCACCCGCAGCTCTAGGGTATTGATGGGTGCGTGGGCCTCCTGGGGACCCCTCCGACCCTGGAACTTCAGAGACTGCCAAACTCCACCCCCAGCCGGTCAGACTGGCATCCGACAATCTCCCAGTGCGGAGGCAGAAAGGACCTGCCCACTAGAAGATTCCTCGAGTCCAGCCACCAGGAGAGGGACTGTCTGACCGTAGGGGACAAAGCAACTCCTGATCCAGGGACTCGCCGAAGGGAACTTCCTGCCGAACGTAATGTCTCCATGCGAAAGTGCTTGAAGCTGATGAAATTGTTGAGGCCCTTTAAATCCAGGATGAGCCTCAGGGAGCCGTCCTTGGACACCGTGAACAGGTTAGAGTAGTACCCCCGACCCTGTTCCTGAAGAGGTACCTGACAAATGACTCCGGACGCCAGAAGATGTTGAACGGCCAGACGCAATCCCTGAGCAGACACAGGGTTTAGAGATATCCGGGAGCGGAGGAATCTTGGGGGCGGCCAGGCTGCAAACTATCTTGTATCCGGAGGACACCACCTCCTGAATCCACCGGTCCGAGACACGAAGCCTCCAGACGTGAGCAAAAAGCCGAAGCCGTCCACCCACCCGGTCGAGTGAGGGCGCCTCCTCATGCCTGAGGGGGCTTGGGAGGGGGTTTGGGCTTGGTTCCCCAGCAGAGACGGGGCGACCACGGGATCTGCCTTGGCCCCTGAGAAAGGGGGGCCACGACCTCCCCTTGAAGGACGAAAGGAAGAGGATCCCTGAAAGGGACGAGCCTGCTTTCTACGCTGGGGGAGCCTACCATCCTTTGGTCAGAACATCCAGACGCTCACCAAAAAGACGGAGACCCGTGAAAGGAAGCCCAGTGAGAGACTTCTTAGCGGCAGAGTCAGCTGCCCACTGACGCAACCAAACGGACCGACGCATAGTAACCAACAGGGCCGAGGCCCTACCGCCAAGCCGGACGGCATCGTCCATGGCAGCCAGCACAAAGGCGATAAAGTCAGAGCAAAACAAAATGTCCTTATAATCCTCCCTTTTCTTACCAGAACGGGCGGCCTCAGCAAGGCGCCTGACCTTTTTAATGGCGATGGCCACAATGGCCGCGGTGCAGCCCGGGTGCAAACCAGCCCCTACAAAAAGGTTAAAGCATGACAAGCCAGCTGATCCATAAGCCGGTCCGCGCTATCTCACAGTGTGGTAGTGTCGGGGGACGGCATGACAGAAGTGTTAGACCGGAGCATCCACCTCAGGAGGGCATGACCAGCGCTTAACCAAATCAGCCGAGAAGGGATACCTTCTATCCAGCCCCTTGGGCACCGGGGGTAACCTATTAGGGCGTTCCCACTCCTTAAGAACCATATTTGAGAAATGGCCCTGTTCCGGGAACTCCAAGCGTTGCTTGCCAGGGGGAAAGAGCTTGCCCTGCTTCTTCTTCGCCACTTTTGGGGGGCGATGTGTAGTGTATCAAAAGCAGCCGACAAGAGTCTATCTGTATCATCCGGGAGCCAGGTATCCTCATCCAAAGAGGACCCTAGATCACTATCGTACTCACCCTGACAATCCCCAGAGGAGTCTGAGTCACGGAACAACTCCCCCTCCTCCGTGGAGTCATGGCCGCCGTACATGTCAAGGCCCTCGTCCTCCTCTGCAAAGAGGGACAATGCGGTGTCTAAATGACGCATTTTACCCAAGGCCTTGCCCGCAGCCGGTCGGGCCAGCTGTCGCTCAATACTGGCCAAGCGCAGTGCCAGATCTGATTGCGACCCCCTGCTAGCTTCCCCCTCACTGGGGACTAAATGCAGACACGGGGAGTAGAGGATGCCATAGGAAGCGCAGGACTGGGAAGAGAGGCACTCATCCCCACCTTTTCCGCAATACTACTTTGGGCGCACGGAACACAAACCGCGCAGCCACCACTCAAAGGGAATGCCCCACACATGACACACAGCCGAGCCTGCCCCGAGGGGCCCCCAAGCTCGCTATCCCCAGAAGCCTCCATATGGTGATCAGAAGGCACAATAAGCCAACACAGGGTAAAGGCTAAGAGAAGCCACCCGGGATGCCCCCCAAGGGATACCCAACAGAGAAGGGGCGGGGGGGAGGGAGTATTGGACCGGGAGAAACCACAACACTGCTATCCACTGACATAAGCACGAGAAGCCATGAGTATCCCGCAGCACATGCCCAACAAGTAACCCCCGCAGAGAACTCACGGACCAAGCGAAGGCGAGCGCCGTGTGCGCGGAAGCGACAGGCAGACCCGCAGGATGAAGAAACACAGGAAGGGCCCGGCACGCGTCCAGGGTAGCCAGCGGACAGGGAATGGGCCCCGGCAGCACGCGATCTCCCACAATGGGCCAGCACAGGCAGGAAAATGGCGCGGCAGCAAGGAACTTCGAGGGGCGGGCTGCGGGAAGATGACGCGATACGCGTCATCCCGCGGCGCCGCCCCCAATGAAGGACGCGAAACGCCCTCGCAGCAGTGAAGGAGCCCAGTGCCATGATGAGGAACGCATCCTCCCGCCACAGAGCGTAGTACGCCCGCGGCGGTGGCGAGGAAGGAGGCCAGAACAGCGCATGCCATCACCCGAATACCCAGAAGTAAGGATTGAAATGAAACAGGCCGTGCTGTATACTTGGAAAATTAAACTATACTCCCTTTTTTCAGCGCCACCACCCAAACCCACTTATAAATCTTACTGAGTGGAGAATGACTGCCCCATCGGTCTTCTCTGGTCCAGTGGCATGTTTGACTGGCGAGTACTGACAGTGGGTCTGGTCCATAGAGCTGTGCTATACAAGAGGTGAATATAGCTTTTTTGCCTGAACAGTTGCTTTAATTTGCATAACATCTGTAGATCCTATTATCTGGGCAAATAATACCCATTTGGAATAATTAGGTCCAAATTAGGTAGATTAAAAAGTCCTTCTGCAGGTTTCAAAGTAAAAGCTGGTCAGTTGCGCTCAATGTAGAAGGACTTTTATCTACCTATTTGGACCTAATTAAAGATATATTCTGTTTCTATATTTTATTATATACAGTTTCTCCAATAAAAGTGTTTAAATACACTACACGCCCTCCAGCAATTATTTTAAAGCGTCAGCGCTAATGCAGGAAGACTAACCTGTCACCAACACCACCACATTAAATTGGAAGCTTTGTTTCTTCAGAGGCCCAGGGTGGGTTACGGACCCCCCCTGGCCGCGTCGGTAAGTGATAAACACAACTACTGCAATACACTTATTTGTATTAATCATTAATACAAGTTGTTCAAACATTGAACTTCTTGGCTGACTTGCTATCCAAAGTCTAAATCCCAGTTAAAAAAAAAATCAATTTTCTCTGGGACAGAACATATTTCTAACATAACTCAAACGCGCCTGAATTGGATCTTTTTGTCTGGAAATATCTTTCTCCCATCATATTCACAGATAATAGGATACAAAGAGGTATAACTTCTGAGGTGTGGCCCCTTAGCCCAGGCAGCAGCTTTAAGATCTTCCAGCACTACTCACTACTAATTTTTTTTAATACAATTGCTATAATTTACATGCAGATGAACACTGGCACAGAGATGAAAAGTAATAGTGTGTATAAAAATAATACTAAAGCCAATTTGTCATGGACCATAGGAACTGATGAAGACTGGAGGCATTGCTAGGTACTGTGGGACACTAACAGCCAGTGGGAGAGAAGAGAAAATAAGTCACTACTAGTCCTACAGTGATTTTGATTTAAAGAGGACCAAAAACACCAGATTTTGAGTATCCCGCGTTTTGGTCCTTGTCCCTGAGGCAGGTTGCCCTGCTGTGCGAAACCCCCCAGGTTGCTCACATTTCCATAGATGCCAAGCTCCATCTTTGCTAAAGCACGGTCACTGCAGGTCTGACAGTAACATTACCCTTTCTCCATTAAGACTATACAGTAATTACACCTAATGTATAATTTTGCAATCATTTGCTGCACAGAATATTAATGCGCGCTTGCTAAAATAACTAAGATTGCTAAATACCTTAGTATTTGACTCTCTGTCACTTTCTGATGACTCTTCTGAGCTCTCAGTTGGTGGCTGCTTGATTTTAGCATGGGCAGTGTTGGGCATTTTGATACAAGATTTGTTCTGGAGAAAAAACAAAATAAATAAAATTCTATTATAAAAGATGCAAATAAATGTCAAAAACCTGTACTTATAACTAGCATCCCATTAAACCAGACCTTCAGCATCATTTAATGAAAATCCCAAACCCTTAAACTATTCGCCAGCATCTAAAATCAATATATTTTTATTATTATGGTGCATTTTCAGTCACTTTTTTTTTTCTTTCCCCCACTGAGCTGCAACTTTGTTCAGGACTCTAGGATACGGGCACCACCATCTTGCCTCAGAAGCATCACATACTGAGGAGAGGGGGCGGGGTATAGCTGTGCAGAGCTGGGGTCAGGAAAAGGACAGCAATCCCAGAATGCAGAGTGACACAGTCAGAAGACACTTCCTTTGCAGACAGCCTGATACTCCATAAGCTGCCATCTTGGATGCTTAAAGGCTCAGAAAATGCAGTAGATGCAGATAGGGTGATTTTTTTAATGTGGGCAATCTGTATGTCAGGGTGGGGGAACATATAAGATATGCTCCTATTCAGGTTGAAGGTCTGGTTTAAGTGGGGGGGTGCAATATATTTGGCGAGCCAAGGCTTTTCCTCTCAAATTTGTTCTGGCTAGCTTTGGGGAGCCATTCTCACAAAAAAGAATCTCTGCACCTTATTGGGGTTTGTGACAATGAGCCTCTATAGATTAGAGTTGCAAAGTATCCAAGGAAGTAAAGATGTTTTTCACCAAAACCTAAACCACCCTGGGGTAGCCTAAAAGATCCCAAAACATTGGCAAGACAAGGCTAGACAAAAAGCCAGTGAGCATCACCATTTTTTGGATTCCTCTGCATACTTTATCAGACAAATACCTGTTGTACGGTTACTTTGTCACTCTCAAAATCGCTGCAGTCTGAACCGGTCTTTGCCTCCGATTTTAGTGAAAATATCAATGTCTGGGTCTCCTTTACTGTTGAGTGAACAGCAGATGGAGGCTGCAACAAAATACATATATTTGTATTGTTCTGTCTCTTGAATAATTGAACATTTACCATATTATAATCTGTAGTGATAGAGACTACAATGTCTTTAATACAGTTTTTTTCACACTTTAAAGTTTTCAACTTTTCAGTACTTTTTCGACTGCATTTTTTAAATTGTATATTTTTTGTGCCAAAATGATGTTGAGGTGCTGAGCTTATCTAGTATATTTTATTATTTTTTAGCAACAGTGTGTTTTGCGGTTTTCACTACCTGCAATCTGTTGCTATTGGCAATTGTAAGCCAAGATCTACAAGAAGAGAGATGTGACCCTGTACACACAGGAAGCTGCTGCTTGGTAGGGTTGAGCGAGCTGCCTCACTTCAGCAGCGGTATCCTGTGTGCAGGGTCGCCCAGCACAATGGGTTCTCTACCCAGTATGCGTTGCCACAAACACTTTCCAGGGCATATTTTTCTAGGAACCTCCGGAACTAAAACAGCCCTGGAGTAAAAGTCCGCCCTGTCTGCAGAATAGAAAAGTACTGAACTATTGGGGGGCAGGCTGTTCTTTTAAACTTTTCTTCCATTCTGCAGGACAGGAAGCACAGTCTCTTCAGACCTATCATGGGAGGGTGAAATAAAATGCTGATGCATAAACAGGGCTGTCTTGCATGTGTGAGTATGGGGCAGTATGAAAGGACACACAAAGATGTAGAGATACTGTGCTGCAGCTCTGTCTGTCCTGATGATGTTGGTTCACTGATGAACACAACTGTTTTCCTCCAGGGTATATAACTCCTGGGTTCACCCCCCACCCTGACCAGCAGTGGAAAGGATCAAACTCACCGGCTTATCAATATCTGTTTCATCGCTGTCCTCGGGTTTGCCATTGGCTGTTGCCTTGCTGGGAGATATTTGGCCAGTAGCTGCCAATGTTTTACCTTGCATAGCCTTCTAAAGAAAATACATGCAATTACTTCAAGCTGGCAAACAATACTTTATTCAGAGCAACTACAAATAAGTACTAATGACTGGAAAACTACACTATAGTAGGCCATACACAGCAGACAAACATTGCTTAATATTTCCTATTGGGTACTAAGAATAGTATCTGAATGAAGGTCATCTTCACTGATAACCGCAGTAACCCACAGATTTGAATATTGATAAAATAGAAATGTATTCGTCAAGAGCCTGAGTTTTTTTTTTGGGCAGTTGACACCGTTCCAATACAGGGGAAAAGAAACAAGAGATACATTAGGTCAGGCATGAAATAATAATTACTTCGAAGTTACAGTATGCCGATGTTGTAGGCAATGTGATGGCAACAGTTCTAGTGTGTCTAAACAGCACGGGAACATCATTGTTAAGTCAAGGACCAGTGAAGGTACAGACTCCATTTGGGTGAAGGGTTGAAGTTGCCCTGGGGTCCTGAATAGTGGAAGTCTAGCACCGACCTGATGGGAAGAGTTTAAACAGGGAGGGAAGTGTCAGATTATCCTCTGGTCGCATGAGCAGAACACTTCTCGTACATGTTACAAGGGAGGGGGGTAATGTTCTTCTCAGCAGTTTTGATGATCCACTGGAGCCTGATCTTCTCCCTCTTGCTCACGCTCTCAAGCCAGCAGGAAAAGGACAATCCCAGGACAGAGCCGATAGAACACGACAAGGATTTTCCTGGGAAGGCTGTCTTTTTTTCAATAATGGCAGAAAGATTGTTTTTGTCCCCCCCTCAGCTCCAAGGATTTTATATTTTTTTTTTGTTAAAGTGGACCAACACCCACGGGTGATGGGCCCGGGAATCTATAAGATTCCCGGGCCGATCACCTCCCTCCGAGATCGGGATGTCCCGCGGGGTGAAACCCCCCCAAACCCCCTTACCTCATCTTCGGCCGGCCGCCGCCGCCGCCGCCTCCCACGCGCCCCTCTAGGCGTGCGCGCGCCCGCGCCGGCCGTCTGTGAATGGCCGGCGTGGGCGCGTCAAGAGGGATGCGCGGGAGGCGGCGGCGGAGGAGCCGCTTGTCCGGGACTGTCAGATTCCTTGTCCGTCTGCGCTGGGAGCGGGGAAAGGTGAGTTTTTCGGGTGATCGGGGGGGGGGGGTTTCACACAGCGGGGCACCCCGATCGGGGGTGCCCCACCGAAGTGGACCAAGACCCAGGATAGTCAAAATCCTGGGTGTTGGTCCACTTTAAGCTGCATCTACAACCTCCAAAGTGAAGTCCCCTCCCCCTCTTCTGTTGAGCACTCAAAACTCTAGTTCTGGATCCTCGTGTTCTGAGGGGTCCAAAAAGAAACCACAACCACCTTTGGTCCTTTGGCACATGTTTGTAGACCCATTGATGGAACAGAAGACCCAATAAACAGGGCACAACCATAAAATTTTTAACATTAACTTACAGTGGCGTTCATTTGCTTTGTAATCTCTACTTCAGACTCCGAGCTGGAAGAACGGTCGGAACTTTTTTCTGTCCCAGGAGTGTGCTTTAGGCGGAGAGCTGGCAGATGAAACAAACGCATTTTAAATATTTCACATAGATTTTTAGCATTCTTTAATGGCTGTCAGAGTATACTCAAACATGGCCTCCTGCCTGCTTCATCTATGCATCAAACCCAGCCTGCTGCTCATCCAATTCTACAGCTGACACCCATCTCTATTTATCTGCACGACTACCCTGGCTTGCGGTCCATTCCATCTCTTGGTCTGGGTAATCTGTACTGCACTGAATTGGTCACTAGAGTGAAACACCACTTGGGATTTTCTCCATGTGTATCCTCAGGGAACGCTCTCCAGCCATCCCACGGTGCATGCGTGGACCCCCAGCCAATCAGTGGCTAGCACACTATTCAATTTTTACTAAGTTGATCTGATGTAAGAACAACTAGTAAGCAGAAAGGACTGAGCCATTGAGAAATGTCTGGTGAGTGTATGCACCACAGCTGGAAGGCAGAGAGGATGTAGCCACAACGCATGCGCCGTGGGATTATCAGCGAGGGAAGTCTAGTTAGAAATGCAAACCTGGTGCAGATTAGAAATGAAAATCAGACAATGACAAACTTTTCTAAATCAGAAAGTATTTACATCAAGCATACGGACCAAAAAACAAAATGACCCTTAAACCAGGTAAGCTCATCAGGATTGCCTCATTAGGCCTGGCACGGTCATTTACCTCAGCCGCAATCCAGCGGTGCCGAGCGCCCAACCGCGCCACCTTTACTCTGCCGTCGAAGCAAAAGCTCCCCACATGCTCCCGCCCATACACTTGAATGGCTACGCGGCCATGTACACAGTGCTGGGCACTTCTAGTCCGGTGGCACTAGGGAGTTGAAAAAAAGATGGTGGCACCTGGCACTGCGTTCGGGTGATCGGCACCGCTGGATTACCGGCAAGGTTAGCGTTAATGTAACCGCCCTGCCCTGCTTTAATGATAGGTAAGGGTGGCAGGGGGGTACTCAAACCCCAGCAGTATGGCTGGGCTGGCCCTTTAAGCCTTCTCAAATTTAGCCCTCTCATTAAAGCGCTGAGATTTATCCTAAAGTTAATTCTATCCAAAAGTAAGAAAAAGCCAGAAGCTTTGACTCATCACTGCTCAGAAAGCAGATTTCAGATGCTCCGCTGTGTGAAAGCCCCCAGGACCCCCAGTTAAACTCTATTTCTGGGAACTGACAGGACTGACAGGAGGGAATGCATGCTCCTGGCAGCAGGAGTGGCTAGCACTGGAATCGCCAATGTTGGGCACTAGATTGCAGGTGAGGCAAGTAAATTAAAAAAAATGGGCAGTCTGGCTGGATTGCCTTTAAGCCCTCTCCCCGATAGTTAAAGGGGAGCTTTAGGGGAGCAAATTAGTAAACTTTAATTTTCTTGACTGGTAGTCTGCTTTAAGTAGGCCCGACACCAGGGGTACTCAACCACTTCTTGTAAAGGTCCATTTAAAAGGCATCCAGTGAGAGGTGAAAGTCTTGGCAGAGGGTGGTGGATAGTTAGAAATCAGTGCACTGGGGAAGCGGCTATAGATTTCCCAGGCAAAACTAAAAAAAAAAAAAAAGAATTCTGTGAGTACTCACCTGTAGAATTAATTTCTCTTCCATTACTACTTCAGGACATCCGACTTAATTCAGAGACGAATGGGTTAACCTCTCCTGAAGGGTGTGGTCTGCAAGAACAAAGGTGTGTCTCCACCTCCCGGGCCTATATCCACCTGGCTGACTTGATCCACTTCAGTTTAATTAAAAAGCAGTAGAACCAGCCGCCCGGGAGGCATACCTATCCTGTTGGAAACAAAAGGTTGGAGACGAAATACAAAACTCTCTCTCTCTCTCTCTCTCTCTCTCTCCTCACCATTATGTGGATCATTATTTACAGCAACTATTTACATATTTACCACTCCACTAAACTAGGCATTCAAGACATGGACATAGTAACCTAGAAGACAGGGAGGGTCTGATGTCCTGAAGTAATAATGGAAGAGGAATTAATTCTACAGATGAGTACTCACAGAATTCTCTTTTCTCTTCCATTTTACTTCAGGCCATCAGACTTAATTCAGAGACGAATGGGACCTCCAAAGGAGTACCCGAATTTGGGTGGGATCCCCAAACCTTATTCCTTTCAGGAACAAGACATTCGAAAAACCCTTATTCCATTCAGGAATAAGACATTCGAAAAACCCTTATTCCATTCAGGAATAAGACATTCCGAAAACCCTTATTCCATTCAGGAATAAGACATTCCAAAAACCCTTATTCCATTCAGGAATAAGACATTCCAAAAACCCTTATTCCATTCAGGAATAAGACATTCCAAAACCCCTTATTCCATTCAGGAATAAGACATTCCAAAACCCCTTATTCCATTCAGGAATAAGACATTCCAAAACCATCTAATTACCACTGTATATAATTCCTTCTTACCAAGGCTGTACTTTAGTAAATGTATGAGCTGAAAACCAAGTAGCAGCTTTGCATACTTGTTCTATTGAAGCTTGATGCTAAAAAGCCCAAGAAGCTCCAATAGCTCTTGTCAAATGAGCAGTAGTCCTAAAAGAATAATCCTCCCCTTAGGGAATATAGGCTCTTACCACTGCCTGTCTAATCCATTGCTGATGGTAGACCTTTCCGTGGACCCTCAGGTATGACAAAATAAGGAGTCCGACCTACGGAAAGATTGTGCAGCACTGAGATGGTATCTTTTCCCTACATCCAGCAATGTAGAATCCTTTCTCTATCGGGACACTGGAGTAGGACATAAGGAAGAAAATTCACCTCTTCATTAAGATGGGAACCACCTTAGGAAGAACATCCTGTTTAGAAGACGAACTTGTCATTATGTAACACTAAATAAAGGAGACTTAACTGATAAGCTGCTCATTCAGAAACCTTCCTTACTGAGGTTATTGCCCAAACCGGCAGAAGTGGCTTAAGAGGAGGCCGCACATGAGCGGCTCCCTATACAAAACTTTGATACATTTATTCACAGCAATGGGTTTCTGAATAAATAGATAGATAAAGCAGATATCTGTCCCTTTAAAAGTAATCAATTGAAAACCTTCATCAAGACCTTTCTGCCAAAAAATCAAATATTCTGGGAACAGAAAAAAATTCTACCAGAGAACCTTCTGGATTCGCACCAAGCGATAATGCTTGCCAGACTCTATAGTAGATCATTGACGAAAGGCGTCTTCCTGGCCTAAATCAAAGTCTGCATGACTATGTCAGAGGAACACCCTTTATGCCAAGATAAAGGATTCAATAGCCAGGCCGTCCAAGCCAGAACATGTGAATTGGGATGCCTTAGAGCCCCTGTGTGAGAAGATCTGGATCGTCGGGAAAACTCCACGAGTTACCCCCCGACATCCTTACTATGTCTGAGAACCAGCTTCTTCTTGGCCACCGAGGAGCCACCGGAATGGTTGGGACTCCCTCGTGAGCTATCTTTTTTAGTACTCGCCCTAGGAGTGGAATTGGAGGGAATGCATAAAGAAGCTTGAATGCTGACCCCTGAAGAGTCAGGACATCTGTTGCTATAGTTAGAGGATTCCTGGACCGAGACACAAACCTTGTAACCTTCCGATTACAAGAGAGATCTATGTCCGGAATCCCCCAGCGCATGCATAGGGATTGAAAAAACCCTCTGACTAAGAGACCATTCCCTCTGATGCAGGACCGTTCTGCTGAAATGATCAGCCTGCAAGTTGTCTACTCCAGGTATGTGTAGAGCCGAAATGCATGAAACCTGTTTCTCGGCCCAAAGTAAAAACCAGCTCACTTCCATGAGGGCTTCACTGCTTCAGGTCCCCCCCATGGTGGTTGATATATACCATCACCATCAGATTGTCTGTTTGAATCCGGACGGGATGCCCCTTCAGATGGTATGTCCAATGTCTGAGATACAATAGAATCGCTCTCAGTTCCATGCCATTTATGGAGAGTTTGCTCTCCTTCAGACTCCACTGTCCCTGGAGCGTTGGCGACTCCATGACACTCCCCCAACCCGATAGACTGGCATCCATTGTGATGATCTTCCCCTGTACTGGAAGGGAGGATTTGCCAGTCTGAAGAGGCTGAGGACCAGGCTAGAGACTGCCTTGTTGATGGTGTCATGCAAAAAGGAGTGATCCAGAGTGTGTGGGTCTTGATCACAGAATGTGAGCAATTCCATCTGCAGGGGTCTTGTGTGAACAGTGCAAAAGGTACTGACTTAAGCAAGATACCATCAGGCCCAACAGACATATTCCTTGATGAATCGTCGGGTGAGGACAGGAGACCCTGTACCCTGGCCTGAAGAAAGAGTCACTTCTGTGTTGGAAAAACACCCCAGCCTGAGACGTGTCAAATGAGAGTCCCAGAAAGAATAACTCTTGAAGCTATGATATTTGACTTAAGAATTTGACTGGATAGTCAATTATCCAATGTCGATCAGACATGATGGGGCCCATATCAACAGATAGCAGATAGTCTAAGTAAGGGATTATATGTATACCCTGACTTCTTAGAGAAAACATAAGACCTGCCAACACCTTGGTAAACACCCTTGGTGCTGAAGATAGGCCGAAGGGTAACGCCACAACTGAAGATGTAGGCCACCTACAGCAATGTAGGTATGTATCCTTATATATACACTGCCCGGTTGGAGTAGCTTTACTGTGGATCAACAACTCCAATCTCTAAAAAGGCGAGATACGGCAAATCTCAATGCTTCTGCTTTCTGCGGAATTCGGGATACCCCTGACCAAGAGAATCTCCAAGGGGGTCTGGCTCCTAATTTGATCTTGTAACCTGAGGATACAACTTCCTGTATCCAAATATCTGTTACATGAAGCCTTCAATATGCGCAAAATGCAGAAGCGGTCCCCCCACACCTGCAAGTGCGGGGGCATCCCTTCATGCCTGAACAGACACCTGTTGCCTTAATTTGGAACTTTGCCTTATTCCAAAAGGTCGAACCTCTAACCGGAACCCCGGAGTATTAAAGGCCCTGCGGGAGCAGTATTAGACTTCGGCTTCTGTGGCAGATTAGATGATTTACCACTAGCAGCATGCTTTACCATGTCAACCAAGCACTCCCCAACAGACACCCCACCTTAAAGGAGTCCTGTCATTCTTTTTTGGAGTCTGTGTCAGCTGACCATTGCTTAAGCCATAAAGCATGCCTTAAGGCTAACACCAGAGCATAGCCCGTATCATATACCTGTTGTAGCCAAACTAGTCTTTATCACCTGGGAACACGACTTCCATGAATGACCCCTACGAGTCTTCAAGTCCAGTTGTTTTACCAAATTCCTGCTCCCCAAAAATGTTATGGATGTAGCCCAGGCCAGCCGCAAGGTCGACCCCATAATAGAATAAGCAGGACATGCCACCTGATCCTCGCGCTTATTCGCTGGATCCTTTGGAGAAGCACTATCAGAGGATGGCATAACCAAAAACTTAAGAGACCTGGCCCCAGAGCGTCCACCACAGGAGGGCGAGATCATAATTCAATCTGATCTGGAGGAAAGGGATACATAGTATCTAGTTCCTATAGGAATTGGCGGAAGACAACCTGACTTCTGCCATTCCCTATTGATCAGATTAGAATAATGTGTATGCTCTGCAACATCCTCCAGAATGGAGGAAATCAAAACCATCCATCCATCTTAACTGAGCACCCCCTTGTGTAGAGGACTTCTAAATACGTGTCCCTGCTGGATAAATCCTATAAATCCTCCCAACGGATAACTTCATGGGAGACTATGGCAGCTACAATATCCTCTTCAAGTTAGAGGATAAATCTTTTCTTTAAAAACCTTTTAAGTAGCCAATCCTTCTAAGTGACTTTCTAAAGGTTTTAAGACCACTTGAGGGCTGTCAACAGAGTTTAAAGGCTATGGCAGCCACAATATCCTCTTCAAAACTCAGAGGAAATTTTTTTTTTTCAAAACCTTCTTAGTAGCTCATATGACTTAAAGGTTTTAGGTCCGCTTGAAGGCTGCCAGGGGGGGTTTTAAGCTCAGAGGGCACCGGCAACAAGGGTCAGAGCCCTTGCAGGGAGGAGATCATTGTCTTCCATATCCCCTACTACAGTAGCATAACCCTGCACACCGTGCTATCCTCATCCAGTGTCTGTTTGCATACGGGACATGGGGTGAAGTACCAGATTCAATTACCCCAGATGCCTCCGTCATGGTTATTAATACTAGATTAACTCCCAGATGGTCTAAAACCTAGTATGCGAACAGTTCCCGATAGTCTTATCCCACAACCATATATATCTTTTAAAGACAAGAACAATTAAAATACATTAATATGTATATATGAATAAATATCATATTAATACACATAATTAAAAAATGACGTACCTAAAGATTTAGGTCCGCTTGAGGGTGGCCGTGCAGCGGCTCGCGGTATTTTTGTGCTTTTCCCATCTCAGCGGTACTCGGCACTTCGCCCGGCCGAAAATCTTCCACTGAAAACGGCCGGAGGAGAACCGCAATGTTAGCGGTATTTGCCGCTTAGTCCCGGCCAAAGATGTTGCAGTGCGAGCGGCCGGAGAACCGCGATGTTAGCGGTACTTGCCGCTTAGCCCCGGCCGAAAATGTTGCAGTGTGAGCGGCCGGAGGAGATCCGCGATGTTAGCGTTACTTGCCACTTAGTCCCGGGCGAAAATCTTCCACTGAAGTCGCCCGGAGGAGAACCCCGATGTAAGCGGTACTTGCCGCTTAGCCCCGGCAGAAAATATTGCAGTGCGAGCGGCAGGAGGAGATCCGCGATGTTAGCTGTACTTGCCGCTTAGCCCCGGCCGAAAATCTTCCAGCGCGAGTGGGGTAAAAAAGGAGCCGCACACCGGTGTTCGCTTTTATGCTAAGCCAAAAATGTTTCCATAGCGGCAGGCGCAAATTTTTAATTTTTTAACCAGTAAAAACACATGGGAAGAGCAATAAAGAGTAAATTTATTCCCCTGGTTTCTCCTCAATTAGGCTCACCAGACAAAAGCCTTATGGCTGCTTTTTCCTGTGGCGGAATTCTCAGCCAGGTAGTGTCACTCTTTTAAAAAACAAAAAGGCGACACCCCACAGCGCCCCAAGACCCTGGCGCTTACCTTACCATCCTGATCCGAATGCAGCTTAGCCGCGGAGGCAAAAAGGGTCCATTCAGATCCAAGGAGTATAAGGGCCAAGGAACAGTCAGGTTTCCATTACCCCCGCTTCCAGGGCATAATTCCTTTAAAACAAAAAGTAAATGGGAGAGGAGTTCAGATAAGTCCTTGCAGTGACCACTGAAAGAAAGAAAACTGAAGTGGATCAAGTCTGCCAGGTGGATAGAGGCTTCGGAGGTGGAGACACACCTTTGTTCTTGCAGACCACACCCTTCGGGAGAGGTTAATACATTCGTCTCTGAATTAAGTCTGATGGCCTGAAGTAAAATGGAAGAGAAAGGCTGCTTCGCCCCCCCACCCAAATCATCTTGGGCATTGGTAAAAAACAGGGGCTTTTTTTGGCCCACAGAACCTACATCTCTGGCCCACTGCACACTGCTTTAACCCCCCCCTCCCTCTTGAATTATGTGCAGGCTGTGTACAGGGGTGGACTATGGCGCAAAATGTTACTGGCAATAAGGTCTGGTAACATCACCGATCAAAGGGACAGCTCTGAGCACGGCAACACGGTAGAAGCTGAGTGCAGGGGCTGTCAGGGCAGGGATCTGAAAACCTGCACAGAGGTCCGTATTCGGGCCCCGGTCCTTCAGCTGAGTATCGCTGCCATACACCAAAGAGCCATGAGCTCCATAAATTGTGCTCTCAAGTGCTAAAAAGCCAAGCAATACTCTAATATCCGAGAACACTTTCTAGTAGATCCTATGATGCTCAGAGGGTAAAGAAAATATTCTCATGACAGTGATCTTCTCTTCCTCTTTTGGTCCAACAGGGTCTCAACCCCATATTGCTGGATACTTTCAGCCAATGAAATCTTGCTCATCACTGTCACCATTATGTTTATAGTCACAATGGCCTTAATTTAGTAAGAGTTACTGAATCACCAGCTAGGAAGACAATAAAAGTCAATGGCACCTTTTTTGCTCCTAAGAAAAGTAGAGAACAATTCAGTTGTAAAAAGAGCAAAGTGAAATTCTCAGGTTTTTTCATAAAGTTATTTTTTAAAACCAGGAGATTTTTTTAAAAAAATTCTTACTGAACCGAGACCATTGAACGAAAGCTCATACCAGATCTTTTCAAAATTAATCTCACCCTGTACCAGAGCGGCTTTTGCTGGTGGAACCTCCTCTTTGCTATTAGATGGTTTTCTTCTGTTGTCTGGCAATGCTGCCGCTGCCAGCAAGTCCTTTTTTGAATTTGTCTGTCTTCCAGGCGTCTCTTTCACATTTGCTGCAGACTCTGTAGCCAAACTCAATTTCTTCTTTGCACAGAGTCCTTTACCCTGTTAAAAAAAAAAAAAAAAGGGGACTTGATTTGCTCTGTTATAACCCACAATTCCTCAAAATGTTATAAAAAAGAAAATGTAGAATGTTGTAGGTCAAGGTACCAATACAGAGAGTAAATTAGCATGATAAAGACTGACTATTTAATAATTATTCTCTAGAAGTCGTCTTATATGAGTCCCTTAAAGCACATAAAACTTTCCCTGACGGGCAAAGATTGAATTTGTGATTTAACCCCACATGGATCCACAAAACAGCAAAAAACAACGTAGGGAAAGAATTAAAGTCTAAATCCAGACAATGTTTATTCTGTTTACTTTTGCACTGGGAAGCCACAGTTTCTGTGATGAATGGCGCAGGGCGGCACAGAGTGGCTTGATGATGCGCTGAGAAGCACGGGACTGTATTACACAATCCGGCAGGGATGAAAGGAAATATAGCTTTTTTGTGTTTTTGCCTGCAGAATGTCTAAGCCTACCTCCGCGGTCTGTTGGCCGTATGTGACAATTGGAAGTTTAGCCTCACTCTGAAACAGGAATTTCCCAATACCAGAGAATCTATGACCATCATGAGAACTGAAAGTTTTGACCAGTTGGCTTTTACAACTGAAAAGGTTCAGCTACATAAGAGTGTACCCCAAACTGGACCTAAACCAAGGAGTTTCAATCAAACAAATATGGCTTTAAATATAGTATATTAGGTTTCATGCAGGAGCAGAATATCTAATGCATTAGGATCAGAAGTCTTCATGCGTTAACCTGATGGGAACTGAAGTAATTTTTTAAGGTGTTCCCTAGTTCTTGAATGATCCATTATCCACTAGTTAGAGAACAGATGTGCACATAGGGTGGTCAAGTTTTTGAAGAGTGAGTGCTACCGACATGGGCCACAATGAATAGGTTAGTCTAATTTTGAATAGCAAAAATACAATTCTGTGATTACTCACCTGTATTACTCCAGTCGACTGCAAGAAGACTTGTGGCTCCTCCCGGCCCATAAAAGGCAGCAAATTACCCATAAACTCTCAGTGTTGAAAAGCAGTAATACAGAGAAGCCGGGAGGCAGAGACCATGTTACTTCACACAGCCCCACTATAAACTCTCTCAACAGTAATCACCATAACAAGGCAAAAGAGGATAACAGAACAAGGGTGGGATGAAGCGACCCGTGCTGGATACCCATAAAAAATTCTACAGGTGAGTAATCACAGAATTGTATTTTTCTTGGTATCCATTACGGGTCGCTTCATCTTCAATTCTTCACTATTGGGACATCCAAAAGCAGTGTCCAAGAAGAAGGGTGGGATCCCCAGTGAGCAACAGCGCGTAGTTCATGCCACTACCGCCTGAAGCACTTTGCAACCAAAAACAGCATCAGCCCCAACGTCACCGTTGTAAAACTTAGAAAAAGTATGAACTGAAGACCAAGTAGCGGCCTTACAAACCTGTTCAACTGAAGCCTGGTGCTGAAAAGCCCAAGAGGCACCAATAGCTCTAGTGAAGTGAGCTGTAATACGGAAAGGGGGTTCCTTCCCCTTGGCAGAGTAAGCTTGCACCAGCGCCTGCCTGATTCACTAACTGATAGTGGATTTGGCTGTAGGCAAGCCCTTCCTAGGATCGTCAGGGAGAACAAAAAGTCCGACTTCCAAAATGACAACCAAATAGTACTTAAGCGCCCTGACCACGTCCAGAGAATGAAGATTCCGTTCCTTAAAATTAGAAGGGGCAGGACACAAGGAAGGCAAAACAATGTCCTCATTGAGATGAAAGGCCGAGACAACTTTGGGCAAGAATTCCGGGTTGAGACGGAACACCACCTTATCCTGATGCCGCTCAAAATAAGGAGGCTTCATGGAAAGCGCCGCCAGCTCAGAGACACGACGCACCTAGGTGATAGCTACCAAATAGACCACCTTCAGCGTCAAAATGGACAAAGCAGCATCGCACATGGGCTCAAAGGGAGGACCCTGGAGCACAGAAAGCACCAAGTTCAAATCCCACACCAGTAGCAAGGGCTTACGCGGCGGACGTACATGAGTAACTCTTTGGAAAAAGGTCTTGATAAGCCTATAATTGGCGAAGGACCTTTGGAAAAAGATAGCCAAAGCCGAAACCTGTCCTTTGAGGGTACTCAGTTGCAGATCCGAATCCAAACCATGTTGTAGAAAATCCAAAATCCTGGAAAGGGAAAAGGTGAGACAAGGAAAAGACTTCGACTCACACCAGGCAATGTAAGCGTGCCAGACCCTGTAATAAATCATAGAAGAGGATTTCTTCCGAGCCCGAATCATGGTACCGACGACCCAGATCGGCAGACCCTTATCCATTAAGATGGCGGTTTTAGCAGCCAAGCCGTCAAAGCCAGCGTTTGTATATTGGGATGGGGTAACAGTCCCTGAGTGAGGAGCCCTGGATCGTCGGGCATGACGAAGTGATCCACCGCCATCTGGACGACGTCCGTGAACCAGACTCTTCTCGGCCAGCGGGGGGCCACCAGGATGGTCGGCACTCCTTCCTGCGCAATCTTGTGCAACACACGACCCAGCAGAGGAAAGGGAGGAAATGCATAAAAGGAGTTGAAACTCCGTCCAAGGAATTGCTAGAGTGTCCGTGGCAAAGGCCAGAGGGTCTCTGGACATGGAGACGAATCTTGGAAGCTTGCGATTGTGACGGGATGCAAACAGGTCCACGTCCGGCTGTTGCTGAGGCACTGGAAATCCACCTCCTGATTCTCCACCCCTGGGATGTAAACCGTCGAGATGCAGGGAACATTCGCCTCCGCCCAAGACAGGATCAGAGACACTTCCTTGAGGGCTCGTTTGCTCCGAGTCCCGCCCTGATTGAAGTAGGCAATCGCCGTCTGATTGTCCGAGTTGACCCAGACCACACGACCCTGAAGATGGGCTCTCAGCTCCAGAAGATTGATAGGCACATGGGCCTCCTGAGGACCCCACTGGCCCTGGAACTTCAGAGATTGCCAGAACCCTCCTCAACCGGACAGACTGGCGTCCGTGGTGACAATCTCCCAGCACGGAGGAAGAAAGGACCTGCCCACCAGAAGATTTCTCGAGTTCAACCACAAGAGGGACTGTCTGGCCAGAGGGGACAGGGCAAATTCCTGTTCCAGGGACTCCTGTGTCCGATCCCAAATGGACAAGAGATGTGGAATTGGGCGAAGGGTACAGCCTCGAAGCAAGATACCATGAGACCCACCAGCTGCATCCCCAGACGGATGGAGGGGTGTGGGCCCGACAGTAGGGCCCGCACCTGGATCTGAAGACCCTGCACCTTCTGATGAGGGAGGAACACCTTGACCTTGTCCAAAGTCATGCCCAGGAAAGACCTCACCAATGACGGAGTGATCGAGGACTTATCGAGGACGAGGAATAATTGATCACCCAGCCGAAAGCCTCGAGAGTGGACAATACCTTCTGAGTGTCACTCTCGGCCTGCTGAAGAGATTGAGCAGCAATCAGCAAGTCGTCCAGGTCCAGGAATAATACGAATGCCCTGGCTCCTCAGCAGGGCCATGACACCCGCCAGCACCTTGGTGGGGTGCCGAAGAGATATGGAATGGTAACGCCACAAACTGATAGTGATGATCCTCCAAGGCAAACCTCAGGAACCTCTGATGTCCCGAGAAAATAGGAACGTGCAGATAGGCATCCTTGATGTCTACCGTGGTCATGAAGTTGCCGGGCCGAAGGGAGCTCACCGCCAACCGTAAGGTCTCCATGTGGAAGTGTTTGAACCTGACAAATCTGTTGAGACCCTTCAGGTCCAGGATGGGTCTCAGAACAGTCCTTCATGGGCACCGTGAACAGATTGGAGTAGAACCCCCCGACCCCGTTCCTGAGGAGGCACAGGACAAATCACTCCGGACGACAGAAGTCGTTGAACAGCCAGCCTCAGGCCCTGCGCCGTCACAGGGTTTTGGGAAATCCGGGACTGAAGAAATCTCGGAGGTGGCCAAGCTGCCAGCTCTATCTTGTAGCCGGAGGACACCACCTCCTGAATCCACCGGTCCGAGACGTTATGCCTCCAGACATGAGCAAAGAGCAGAAGCAGTCCCCCCACCCGGATGGGTGAGGGCGCCTCCTCATGCCTGGGGGGGGCTTGGGCCCCCAAGAGAGACCGGGGCGACCACGGGATCTACCCAGTCCCCAGGAGTCCCTGCGACCACCAGGGAAGGAAGAACCGCGTCCCCCACGGAAGGGACGAAAGGAAGAAGAACCCCGAAAGGGCCGTGCTTGCTTCCGGCGTTGAGGGAGCCGGCCATCCTTGGCCAAAAGATCAAGACGCTCCCCAAAAAGACGAAGACCCATGAAGGAAATCCCAGTGAGAGATTTCATTGCCGCAGCCAAATGGACCGACGGAGAGCAACCAGCAGGGCCGAGCCCTACCGCCAAGCCGGACGGCATCGTCCATGGCTGAGAGCACAAAGGCAATAAAGTCAGTGCACGCCAAAAGTTCCTTATACTCGTCTGCTGGCTTGCGGGAACGAGCAGCCTCCACAAGGTGCTTAACCTTTTTAATGGCAATAGAGACAATGGCCGTGGCACATACCGGGCGCAGACCAGCCCCCACAAAGGTGAAGGCATGGCAAGTGAGCTGATCCATGCGCCGATCAGCATCATCACGTAAGGTAGTAGTGTTCGGAGACGGCATCACAGACGTATTGGAGAGCCCCAGGACAGGAGCGTCCACCTCCGGGGGACAAGACAACAGACGGATCAACTCCTCTGAAAATGGATACCGTCTGTCCAATCCCTTAGGCACCGAGGGCAGTTTATTAGACCTCTCCCATTCCTTAAACACCATTTTGGAAAAATGTCCCTGCTCAGGGAACACCAGGCGTTGTCCATCAGGGCGGAAAAGCTCCCCCTGCTCCATCTTGGCCGGCTTAGGGGGAACAGTGTGCGAAGTATCAAACACCGCAGACAAGAGCCTATCCGTGTCATTGGGGAGCCACAAGTCTGAGTTGGAATCATGGAATAACTCACCCTCCTCCATGGAATCACGGCCACAAAAAGTCTCATAAGCATCCTCATCATCTGCAAAGAGGGAATAAGCCGCGTCCAAGTGCCGCTTCTTACAAGAGGCCTTGCCGGTGACCGGACGGGACAACTGCCGTTCAAGGGTGGCCACGCTTAACGCCAGGTCCGAGCGGGACTCTCTGCTGGCATCCCCCTCACTGGGGGCTAAATGCAGACGCGGGGGTATCATCGTTGCCGTAAGTTGAATGGGGCTGGGAAGCGTAGCGCTCGGCACATCTTGTTCCGCAATAACACTCTGGGCGCAGGGGACACAAACCACACTGTGACCGCTACGGGTAGAGTGCGCCCGTAGGTATTTTGGGGCCTGTCCTCCACACATAAGACACAGCGGAGCTCGCCCGAAGGGCCCCCAAGCTCGCTATCCCCAGAAGCCTCCATCATGGTGATTAATAGACAAATAATAAGCAGACAGGGAAAGCCAGAACCGCTGCCCTCCGTGAGAGGGTGCCCCCCCCCCCCCGCGCCGGCGAGGAGAGAGCAGGAGCGAGGAGAGGTGAATAATAGTGAATGAAGTGGATCCTGTCAGACTGACAGGGGCAGAGATCTCATGTGGCCATCCTGAAGGAATGGCTAGAAGTAAGTACCAACACACACAGGTACACCAATAAAGCTTGTGGGAAATCGTATAGCAAAAAGCATAAAGGGGGTCCCAGTGGTTCCCCCCCCCCCCCCCCAATATAGGCTCCCCATTAGCCTAAGGCCGGCTACCCTTTGGGTACAGGGTCTGCGGCCCAGAGCATAGCTCTATGAACACCCAACCCCAGGTGTTCCCCTACCTTCACCTGAACTGCAGCAGGGGCTGAGGCAGAATGGGTCCAGAACAGGTGGGAATAGGCCTGCAGGGCCGACGGGCTTGGGATGCCCCGCTCGCCTGCGAAAATCCAGAGAGCCAATCTTCTGTCTTCGCAGCCTAGACTGCAAGGAAACTCTGGGAGTTTATGGGTAATCCGCTGCCCCTTTTATGGGCCGGGAGGAGCCACAAGTCTTCTTACAGTCGACTGCACCACCTGGTGGCGGTTAACCCAATAGTGAAGAATTGAAGATGAAGCAACCCATGCTGGATACCAAGAAAATGAGGATTTCCTACAACAGTCAACATGCCCTCTGTCTCCAACTCCATTAGATTGATTTTGTACCATTCTATGTCCCTTCCACCTCCCTACCGCATTACCACATTTATATGCAACAATCCCTACATGCTACCAATACACACACGATTGCTTTACCTCTCCAGATATACGGGTCCCATATTTATAGCACCTCCCCAGTCCCAAGTCTTAACTGTGTTCAAAATATTCAACCCATCCACAGAAAACTCTGACCAGTGCTAAGCATACAGGTTATATAAACAAACTTACTATGCCAGAGATTTTACCGAAGGGTACAATCAATGTCGCCATGTTTCTCCAAGCCACCACTGCCACCTCTATTTGCTCATGCCCCCCTCTTATATTACTCTCCATGCAACCTCCATACTTAATCTGGCCATATTTAACTCCGTTTACCCACCAATCAGTTCTATTTCCTCCTTGAAACAATCCTAGCATTTGCAGCAAGTCATGAGCCACATAAGACGGTCCCCCCATTAAACAGGACCCCCATTAAATAGCCCCCCATGTTGCCCCTGTTTTTTTTAAACTTGGAAATAAACTGTTACTGTTCCCCCACCCCCCGAGACCCCCTGAGTGAAAGGTAGGTATGAATAGAGCAATACCCAGACCCAAGTATAAGGTTGAGCCAGTCTGGTGTAGAGGTTCTACCAAACCTCAGATTCAATCTACAAAGAAAAGAAAAATCCAATAACTCCCTATATGCAGCTAATGTGTGAACTTGGCAGATCATGCATTGTCGCTCTATATAGTCTCATCCACAATAGAGTATAAAGAACATTGTGCCGCTTACCTGGACTGAACTAGCTCTAAAAAATGCAGGGAATGCAGACTGGATCATCTTACTGTGTAAGGCTGTAATGGATTACTGCACGTAACACAACCACAAGAACATTCCATAGAGTATTAGGGATCAATCCAAACACATTCTCTTTCATGTCTTTGCATTTGTATAATGCACGCTCAAAGAGTTGGGTCAGCAGCTGCCCATAACAGTTCTACAGAAATAAAACGAAATCGTGCTGGCCATAACTGCTGCCAAAAAACCTATTTAGTAGTGATAAAATTAGAGTTTAACACAACTTTGAAAACACCAATTAGCTTCCCGATAATGGCATTTCCGTTCTGGAAGGCTTAGCCGAGTAGCTCCTCCCACCTAAATAAAAAACACAAACTTGACATTGCCTTTCCCTTCATGATGTAACCAAGAAATCCCAGAAAAAACAACTCGTAATATCAAAGATACTTAGCCTGGGCGGGATGTAGGACGCCATCCTGGAGGACTACCTGAAATACCATTATTGGTAAGCTAATTGGGGTTTTCCCCAAACGTCCTCCAGGACGGCATAGCCGATGATCAGCGAGAAATACTAAAAGCGCCCTAACTTAGGGAGGGGAAATCTTCCTGCCAAAATCCTGTTTCTTGTCCACTCTATATGTGATTCAAAAATGTGTACGGGGAAGCCCAAGCCCAAGTTGCTGCTCTGCAAATCTCCTCCAGAGACACTCCCGACCAATTCGCCCAGAAAGCAGAAACCGCTCTGGTAGAGTGCGCCCGTAGGTATTTTGGGGCCTGTCCTCCAGAACCTTTGTAAGGTAACTGAATGGCTTCTCTAATACACCTGGCAATGGAGGCTTCCAGTCCTTTATTTTTCACTGCAAACAAATGCAACAAAAAGGTCAACAGAATGATTCTGCCATTCAGATGCATGCCCTGCTGGTCCTTAAACCAGACCTTCAGCATAATTTATTTAAAAGCCCAACTATTTCCCCAGCATCTAAAATGAATATATTTTTAATTTGTAGTCACTTACGTATTAATCTTTCCCCCACAGGGCTACAACACTGTTCAGGACTCTAGTATACGGGCGCAGCCATATTGCCTCAAAAGCATCAAGAGGGGGTTGGGGAGTACAGGGGATGGGTTATAGCTGTGCTTTGCACACACAGAGCTGGAAAAGGGAAACAATGCAGAGCAGCTTATTCAGAAGACACTTCCTGTTTGCAGGCAGTCTGAGACTCCAAGGGCTGCCATCTTGGATGTTAAAAGGTACAAAAAAAATGCAATAGATGCAGGTAGGGTGATTTTTAATGTGGGCAATCTATATGAACAGCGTGGAGGGAAACATACAAGATAGACTCTTATTCAGGGTGAAGGTCCACTTGAAGGTCCTCTGGTCTGAGACCTGGCAGGCTGGGACCTGTGAAATTCCGAAGCAATCTTCGGCAGGTAAAGCGAATCAGGTCTGATGGTGAGATAATCTGAAAAAATCCTAAAATATGGTTCCTTGATGGACAAGGCTTGCATATCACTATTCCTTCTGGCCAAAGTAATGGCTAATATAAAAGCCACTTTGAAAGTCAGAAACGTAATTGCTGTCTCTTACATGGGCTAAAAATGTGGCTGCTTAAGACCATTCAGGACAATGGAAATGTCCCAGAGAAGGAAGATCTTAGGATTCACTGGTCTTCCTCTAGACAGAGAAACAAAAATCCTTTCAATCAGATCCTCCTGGCTAAGCCTATGGTCTAAGAATAACGATAGTGCTGCCACCTGAACTTTTAAAAAGGTACTGGTGGCTAGGCCCATTTCCACGCCCTCAAAATGAAGAAAACTTCTTCCAGATCTTACCATAGATCTTGCGAGTAACTATCTTGCTGCTATGGAGAATGGTCTTGATAACCCAACTGGAAAGTCCCTTACTCTTTAGCAGACCCCATTCAGGATCCATGCTGTCAAATAGAGGCTCTGAACCGGAGGGCGGTCGGAGGAAGAGTTACTGGAGGCCCTATTGACATCGGCCTTAGCAGAGCGCACCAGTCTCCTCCTGGGATTAGGATCACCCTTGCCTGGTCTAACCTGATCTTCCATATGACCAGAGAGAATGGGGTAAAAGCATAACAGATTGAAGACCACACCCAATTCGAACTAAGTGTGCCCCCCCCCCCCCCAGAGCTCCTCCCTGGCTCCAGTAAAGAGAGAAAAAGTCGGCTTTAGAATTTTCTCTTGGGGTAAAGAGATCCACCTCGGGGGAGCCCCAAAGGTCTACCAGATGCCTGAAGACACTCTGACTTAACTCCCACCGCGCCTGATTGAGCTGAACTCAACTGAGGAGGTCTGCCAGAACATTTAGTTCCCCCTTTATGTGGGCTGCTTGCAAGGATACTACTGATCTTTCCATCTTGGTACAGATTGTTTTGGAGAGAGACACCAACTCGATTGATCTTGTGCCCCGATGATTGAGATAAGCCACGACTGTGGCATTGTCCGAGACAATAAGAACATCTTGATTTCTTATTATGTGCTTGAAATACCTTAGGGCTAACTGAACTGCCTTTATCTACCGAAAATTCAAAGATCTTAGGGTCATGGTGCTGGAACATGTTCCCTGAACCTGGCAGTGAAGGGTTTGGGCCCCCCAAGCCCAAAGTTCTTGGATCTCTGTTCAAGGCGTGCAAAAAGACGGTCTGGAGTGAATGTAGCTGGGCCCAAATAACCA
This sequence comes from Gastrophryne carolinensis, assembly GCA_027917425.1. Classification (NCBI taxonomy): domain Eukaryota; kingdom Metazoa; phylum Chordata; class Amphibia; order Anura; family Microhylidae; genus Gastrophryne; species Gastrophryne carolinensis. The sequence continues at coordinate 72,458,159 of CM051238.1, forward strand.
CTGGGAGGGCTGAAGACATAAGCCCCAACAGAACCAGAATCTGTGTGCCCCAGCTCCAGAATACTGGACCAGTTAGAAGTCCTGAAAGTGAGGGCTCAACCTGCCCTAAAGGTAAGCCCTGTATCCCCCCCCCCCCCAAAGAGGGGTGGGGAGGCTCTTGATGCTTCCGCTGACCCCTTGCTTCCACAGAGCCTGTAAGGGAAAGACTGCATCCTGGATCCTGCCCTGGAGACTACCACCTGGACTAGCTCCAGGGGAGGGAATTTGCAGGGGAAGTGTAAAAAACAGAGGGGAATCCCCTGACTCTGGCAGCAGTAGGTCACCCAGAACACCACCAGAGCCTGCTGGAGAGAGGGGAGGGAGTCCAGACCCGCCATCTTCCCTGGGGAAAAAAAAAGGATGCTCGTTTCCTAGGATTAAACACAAAAATACTTGAGGGCCAGGAGGAAAGGGGGGGGGGGGGGGGTTATTTAACTATGTCCAGTTTCTGTTTCCCATTTAGATGGGAGGATTTACTCAGCTAAGTCATCCTGGAGGACATTTGGGGAAACATGGGTTTTACACAGCTAGCCATCTTTCACACCCCAGCTGCACCCATCCCCCTTCCCTGAGTCTACAAAAAACAAACCAAACTCACCGGTTCATCAATATCTGTTTTTTTACTGTCCACAGCTTTGCCGCTGGCTGTTGCTTTCCTGGGAGTTTTCTGTCCAGCAGATGTTTTTCTAGGTGTAGTCTTATAAAGAGAGAAATGCAATTCATAATTAAAAGGCACTATGTAGACAAAGTGCATAAAAAATACAATTCTGTGAAATACTCACCTGTAGAATTGGTATTATACGTATACAGTACGTCCTGCTCCAGATATAATACTTACACTTGGGTATTCTCCCCCAGGAGGCGCTGTGCACTGCAGACATGAGAAAACAGGCTCCTCCCGGCCCCTTAAATACCCAGGGACCTTGCACAAATCCCCAGCATTGAAAAGCAGTGAACAAAAAGCCGGGAGAGTTCAACCACCAACAAAACTGGTAACTATAACAATGATAACAATCACCATACAGGGGATCCAGAATAATGCAAAAACCAGGGTGGGGTGGAGCAGGACGTACGGTATACGTATAATACCAATTCTACGGGTGAGTATTTCACAGAATTGTATTATTCTAAGTATACAGTACGTCCTGCTCCAGATATAATACTTACACTTGGGACATCCAACAGCAGTGTCCATAAAGCAGGGTGGGATCCCCAACAAGAAAGGCACAGCAGACAGTTAAAAGCACTGTCACCTGCAACCTTGCTACCAAGAGCGACATGAGCAAAGCTCTAACGTCAACCTCAAAAACTTTTGAAAAGGTATGAACAGAGAACAAGTAGCGGACTAGCAGACTTGTTCAACAGAAACCTGATGCCGAAAGGCCCAAAGATACCGAAGCACAAGTAGAATCCGAAGTAAGGCGAGAAGAAGATTCTTCCTCTTAAAAGAATAGGCCTGAGTAACAGCCTGGCAAGTCCAAACGCTAACAGTAGCCTTGGCAGAAGCCGAAACCTTTCCTAGGACCAGAAGGGACAACCCATCCAAGTAAAGACCAGGCCAAAGGCTGCTTAACCCCTGGAATCAGACGAAATCAGGCACATACAGGATGAAGATGCCCGCAAACCCCAAGGGGCATCAGTCCCCCTAAGGAACGAGAGACAATCCAGGAAAAACACTTCCAACACCTGTTGAGGGAATGTAGACCCCCTTTTCTCAGCGTTACTAGGAATAAGGCACAGAAAAAAGACAAGATGTCTTGAATACATGAGAATAAGACACCACCTTAACTTGGCGTATATCAAAGAACGAGGGCTAGCAAAACGGAGCCGCCTGCTCAGGCACACGTCTGACTGAAGCAACAGCCCCCAGAAGGACAACCTTGAAGGTAAAAACAGATAGACAGCATCCGGAATAGGTCCAAAGGGAACACCCCGCAAGGCAAACAGAATAAAACTCAAATCCCCAACAGGGACCATAGAATTACGTGGGGAATGCACATGAGTAATCCCCGAAGAATGCTTTACCAAGGAAAAAGTGAGCAAAAGACTTCAATAGGAAGGCGGACAGGGTAGAACCTGAACCTTCAGAGTACAGAGATGGAGAGCCAACTCCAACCCATGCTGTAATAACTCTATAACCCTGGGAACAGAGAACGCCCAACAGGGGAGAGACCTAGACTCACACCAAACAATATGGGTACGCCATACCCTATAAGAAGGGAAGAAGAAGAAGAAGCTTGCTCCTAGACTTCCAATAGACACAGTCACCGAGAAGATAAGCTCGTCTCCATCAAGATGGATGAATCAGTCGTCAGGCCGTCTAGACCAGAGCCTGTAGATTGGGGTGACATAAAAGGGGCCCTGAGTGAACAGATCAGCACTCCTGACAGAACGTACAGGTCCGCTGTCCTCAGTACCACGTCTGCGAACCACAAACTCCATTAGGCCACCCAGGTGCCACCAGTATCACTGGCCCCCCCTTTCAGAGTAATCTTGCGCAGAACCCCGCCTAGCAGGGCGAATGAAGACATAAGAATAGAATGTCCAGTCATAACGTAACTAAGCCTCGTGACCACAGTCAGGATATTCTAGCACAGGGAAACGAGGGCTGAGAACTTGTGATAGTGACGGGGCCCAAACAGATCCACACTAGTTGGATCTCATAGAGACACAAGGATTAGCACATCCTGTCTCAGAAGGACATCCACCGGAGCGAATACCACTGATATGCAGGGAACGTTGTCCTCCACCCAGATCAGGATCAGATACCTTCCTGGAGGATCATCCTGCTCCGAGTCCCACACCGATAATTAATACAGGTCACTGTCGTCAGACAGACCAAGAGCCCCCAAAGAGACAGGTCCTGAAGAGGAATAGTCCAGCAAGATAGTGAGCCTTCAGGTTGGCTCACTGTTTCAAAAATTGATAGGTGTATGGACCCCCTAAGGGTCCTACCTCGGAACCACAGGGGATTTTGGAAGAACCCCCCCCCCCCCCCCCCCCGTCAACCTGCTAAATCTCCATGGTGACCATCTACAGGAAGATGCAAGGAAGGGGGTGACCCCGACGGGTTCCTTGAGTTCAACCGTCTCAAGAGGAACCACCGTACCAAGGGGGAAGGTACACAGACCCAGTTCCAGGGATGCTGGAACCCTGTCCAGTATTAACAATATAAGTTGCAGAAGAGCCCAAGGGAACTGAGTATAAGGAACATCCTCTGAGTAAGCCACCAACGGGCCCACCAGCTGCAATCCTGCCTGGCGAAGAGATGGGGACAGCAATGAAGGACAGAGCCCATGCAACCCAATAGTCCACTTCATTGCCGAGGAAGGAAGATTCTTGTCTGAACCGAAGCCAAATTCATCCCTAGGAATGGAGTTACCAATTAGGGGGAAAATGAGGACTTGAGGTGATTGAGCACCCATCCAAAAGACTCCCAATAGACACCGTCAGCCGAGGAACAACTCAGCCTGACGTAGAGATTGGGAAGTGAACAAGGACGTCCGGGTAGGTCCTCGCGCGGACGCCCCTAGGTCTCATCAGAGACATCACCCCCGTCAGTACCTTGGTGAGCACTCTGGGAGCAGAAGAGAGGCCAGATAACAAGGCCACAAATCAGCAGTGTTGGGCCTCCAACACGAACCTGAAGAGCCTCAGTGCCCAGAAGGCACAGGGATGTGAACATAAGCATCTTTGATCTCCACAGACGGCAAGAAGCCCACTGGGCGCAGGGCGCTGGCGGCCCAGCTAAGAGTTTCCACGCAGAAACTGCCTGTAATTTTAGAATTCCCGAAACATGTGAAAACCAGAATGGGCCAGACTGACTAGTCCTTTTGGGGGAATGTGGAAAGGCTGGTGTAGTGGCCCCTGTCTCTGCCTGTTAAGAGCAACCTGCAAGCGACCCCCAGACCCCGTAGGCCGTGCATGGCCTGTACCAGCACCTGAACAGAGGCAGGGACCGGGAGTACCCTGACAGTTTTGGGGAAGGCCGCGCAGCAAACTCTATCCTGTATCCGGAGGACACTACCTCCTGAATCCACCAGAATGAGGCAAAATGCCTTCTGATAGGAGCAAAGTGCTGCAGCCATCCCCTCACCCAGACGGGCGAGGGCACCCCATCATGCTTGAGGGGGCTTGGTGGAAGATTTAGGCTTAGGCCCGCCGGAGGGGCCAGGACGTTGTCTGCCGCTCCTGGGGCAGGAGTCTGCACAAGCCCTCAGGAAAGACACCCCTGGTTCCTGTTTAACACTACGGTGTGGAGGGGGAGGGGTGTCCCTGCCCCGAGGGGGCCAAGACGGCCGCCTGCGTTGGGGTGATTTGCCCTTTTTACCAAACAGGTCCAGACGGGCCCCAAACAAGCCCGCTAAATTTAGGTCAGGCCGGGAGAAACCACCGGAGTCTTTGACGTCTGAAAGACATAAGAGGATAAGAGGTGTCAGGGCCATGCGCAGCCGAAAAAATTGTATAATGAAAAAAACACCCGCGAGGGCACTTACCGACCAAAGGAGGAAGGGGACCGCAATCACGCGCGCGAAGATCAAAATGGCGCCCAGCGAACCTCGAAGGGCGGAGCGCGCCAAGCCAAGTCCCCGCCCACCCCGAAGAGCGCAAAGCTCTGAGGTAGCATCAAACAAGCAAAGGATAAGATAAACTTGGTATAAGCCTTTGCTAATGGAGACGCCGCCGCCCGGCGCAGCACACTTTTAGTAAAAGAAAAGACCCACGCACGGCGGTAGCCAAACAATTATAAAGAGCAAGCAGCGCGGCTCTGACACCCAGTTGCAAGCCAAGGGCAATACTACGGCCATAAACGTGACACTACAGTACACTGAGACCGCCACACACACCCCCCCTTTCTATTCCCCTGAAATACGGGGGAAATGAGGGAGGATGGCGACCCTTTACACAGGGTCCACCGCTACACGGGGCATGGGCAATAATGCGGGAGGGGCATCCACTAGAGGCTCACCATCAGCCTAAACCGCCTACCCTTTGGTGGGGGACTGTGGTGGAGCATGGCTCCATAAGCACGCATGGTGCTGCCTACCTTCACCCGACTAACGCAGCCCAGGCTGGGAGGCACATCACAGGGAGGACGGGTGGGAATAGTCCAACAGGGCCGCAGGCTGTAATAGCCCCGCTCACCTGCGAGAGAGTGATACTTCATGTCTTCGCAGTCAGCACTACAGAGGAATCTGGGGATTTGAGGTCCCTGGGTATTTAAGGGGCCGGGAGGAGCCTATTTTCTCATGCCTGCAGTGCACAGCGCCTCCTGGCGGAGAATACCCAAGTGTAAGTATTATATCTGGAGCAGGACGTACTGTATACTTAGAATAGATCATTCAGCAGCTTGCCTCTTTTCCTGTCAGAACACAGCTGCTACTAGTACTAGAAACAGGCCAAACTGTGGCACACCCCCTGAATTCCTTTGTCATAGACCACCAATCATAGGCTTCAACTGGTGGTCTATAGCTCCGCCCCATTTGTCAGCTCAGCAAGAACACGCAAGGAAGCCACCACAGCCAATTAGTATATGAACATCACATCTAATTAGTGTTTCAATCACCACCACACCCAATTAGCATTTGAATCACACATAGCTGTGTGCCTGTGTGTTTGTGGTTGTGACACAAGCATAGTCTTGGAACAAGACAGAGCCTGTACCCCATCCCTTCACTATTGAGTATGGCTTAGAAATCAGACTGCTGGTGTGTAACAGATTCTAATTAATGTATAAGAACACTGGTAATAGTTGACAAATGCATATCATAAAATATTACTGGTATATGTTTTGTCTATTTTATTATTTGCCTAAACGGGGTTATAGTGTATATATTAATTTCAATGGCGCGATATATATATTATATATATAAATCTTGGGCTCTGCCCATTTTACTGACTATATAAGGTGAAACAGTAAACCTTGATATCTCATCCATTTCTGCCACAATTATTAAAAATGGAAAAGAAAGTTTAGGTGCCAAAAGTAGCCTGTGCTGTATCTCTTTAACCCTTTAAGTGCCAGCCTACCTAGAGTTTGTCACCATCTGTTGCCAGACCGCATTTCACTATTTTGTGCTACACATGTTCAACTGTGATTTTTGAAGGGATTTCCCAGGAAAATTATATGTTGTTTCTTTGAGTAGAGTCTGGGCTTCAACATGAAATGCCTTGTTTGGCCTTTTTTTTTTTTTTTTTTTTTTTTACGAAACTCTCAATAGTTTTGGGTGAAATATTTGCAAAAAAAGTTTAAACAATCTATTTTTTACAATTTGTAGTGTTTTTTGTAATAAAAAAATGTAAGTTTGTCAAAATCGTTTTGCGTGTGAAATCCCAATTTCTCCCAGTTACAGCGGTACCACATATGTATTGGTAGACACACCTTCCAGCCCAGGAGACTCTCCCAAACTGAAACAGCGTTTTAGGAGATAAATTACAACTAAGCTATGCGCACCGCACGAATTTTCAAGAAAAACAACCCTTTACATTTGAAATATCCCCCAACAAACTATATATACATATATTCTCTGGAAGTACACACCGCTTTTTAGGTGTACCAGGCTCGTTTACATGGATGTAGTTTTCTGGAAATAATCCTTCAATGTATTCTTTGGTTGCACAAAGTTTCCCTAAAAAAAGAATAAAAAAAAAATCAAAGCCACAATTTCCTTAAATAATATATGCAAACAAGAACAAACAAGTTAAACCTGAAAAAGCAAGGTCACCCGAACAGAACAATACCTAACATGCATAAGTACTGTCAAAGTACTGTCAAAGTAAAGCATGCGCGTAACAGTAATTTTACATGAAAATTTCAGCTGCAGTGCACACCTTATGCTTTTTCAACAAAAACAGCTTTTACATTTGGAATAGCCCCATAATTCCTTGAAAGTACACATGTTAAGCTTTCTAAGCGTACCCAGCTTGTTGCAGTGGGCTCATCTTTCTGGAAGTAATACCTCAAAGAATTCGTAGGTTGCACAGCGTTTCCCTAAAAAATATATAAAAAGCAGAATAAAAAAAAGACAATTCTGTGAGTACTCACCTGTAGAATTGCTTTTACTATGCATGGTACGGCCTGCTTCAAGAAGTCCTTACGTATGGTATACTCCGCCACAAAGTGGCGCAGCGTACTGCAGAAGAGTTGTGGCTCCTCCCGGTTCCATATAAAAACAGGATCACCAATAGACCACTCCAGCGTTGACAAGCAGTTACACAAGAAGCCGGGAGATAATAAGGTAAAAAAGGTAACAACCCCAACTAACTTGGAACAATCACCATAAAGAGGCAACCAAGAATAACAATAACAAGGGTGGGGTGAAGCAGGCCGTGCCATGCAAAGTAAAAGCAATTCTACAGGCGAGTACTCACAGAATTGTCTTTTTCCTATTGCATGACACGGCCTGCTTCAAGAAGTCCTTACGTATGGGACGTCCAACAGCAGTGTCCATAAGGTAGGGTGGGATCCCCAAAAAGTAGCAGCAGGTAGTTCAAACCACCACCGCCTGAAGTACTTTGCAGCCAAAGGCAGCATCAGCAGAAGCCCTAACATCAACCTTGTAAAACTTGGAAAAGGTATGAACAGAAGACCAAGTTGCGGCCTTACAAACTTGTTCAACAGAAGCTTGGTGCTGAAAAGCCCAAGAAGCACCAATAGCACGAGTGGAAAGAGCAGTAACCCTAAAAGGAGGAACCTTCCCCCTAGCAGAATAGGCCTGCTCCACCGCCTGACGGATCCACTTGCTGATAGTGGATTTAGCTGGATGCAAACCATTCCTAGGTCCAGCAGGAAGAACAAAGAGCATCAGACTTCCTGAAAGACTCAGAAGCAACCAAATAAAACTTCAGAGCCCTGACAACATCCAGAGAATGAAGGGTCCGCTCCTTGGAATTAGCAGGGTTAGGACACAAAGAAGGCAAAACAATGTCCTGATTGAGATGAAAAGTAGACACAACCTTAGGCAAGAAATCCAAACCACCACCTTACCCTGATGCAGCTCAAAATAAGGAGGTTTGATGGAAAGTGCCGCCAGCTCAGAAACTCGCCTGACCGAAGTAATAGCCACCATAAAGGTCAAGAGTCAGAATGGGCAACGCAGCCCCACTGATAGGCTCAAAGGGAGGACCCTGCAGAGCATACAACACCTAATTCAAGTCCCAAACCGGTAGCATAGGTTTACGTGGCAGACCCACATGAGTAATTCCCTGGAAAAAAAGTCTTAACCAACCGGTGATTGGCAAAGGCTCTTTGGAAAAAAATTGCCAGAGCTGACACCTGCCCCTTGAGGGTACTAAGTTGAAGGCCGAATCCAAACAATGTTGTAAAAATTCCAGAATACTGGGGATAGAAAACACCCGACAAGGAGGAGACTTGGACTCGCACCAGGCAATGTAAGCGTGTCAGACCCTGTAGTAGATAAAGGATGAAGACTTCTTCCTAGCCCGAATCATAGTAACAACAGAGACCGGCAAACTCTTATCCATCAAGATGGAGGTTTCAGCAGCCAAGCCGTTAAAGCCAGCGTTTGTAAATTGGGATGGCGCAGCTGTCCCTGAGTGATAAGATCTGGATCCTTGGGCAAGACGTACCGATCTACTTCCAACTGCATGACATCTGCGAACCACACCCTCCTTGGCCAACAGGGGGCCACCAGGATGGCTGGTACCCCCTCCTGGGCTATCTTGCGCAGCACCCTGCCCAGCAGAGGAAAAGGAGGAAACACAGAGGAGTTGAAACTCCGTCCAAGGCATTGCTAGCGCATCCGTGGCGAAGGCCAGAGGATCCTGTGACAGAGACAAAGATTGGGAAGCTTGCGATTGTGTCGTGATGCAAAAAGGTCCACATCCGTATGACCCCAGCGGTGACACGGAGTGAAATACCTTGTTGCTGAGGGACCATTCCCCCAACCGAGACGTCCCCCTGCTCAGGGAGTCTGCCTCCTGGTTCTCCACCCCCGGAATGTAGACCGCCGAGATGCAAGGGACATTCTCTTCCGCCCAAGACAGTATCAGAGACACTTCCTTGAGGGCTCGCTTGCTCAGAGTCCCTCCCTGATGATTGATGTAGGCAACCGCCGTCTGGTTGTCCGAGCGGATCTGAACAGCCCGACCCCGAAGGTGTGTGGTCAGCTGAGAAAGAACCAACCTGATCGCCCTTAGTTCCAGGACATTGATGGGAGCATGGGCCTCCTGGGGGCCCCACCGACCCTGGAACTTCAGAGACTTCTAAAAGCCCCCCCAACCGGTCAGACTGGCATCTGTGGGGACAGTCTCCCAGCACGGAGGCAGAAATGTCCTGCCCACTGGAAGGTTCCTTGAGTCCAGCCACCACGAGAGGGACTGTCTGGCCAGGGGGGATAGAGCAAATTCCTGATCCAGGGACACAGGGTCCCGATCCCAAACTGACAAGAGGTGCAACTGAAGAGGTCTCAGGTGAAACTGAGCAAAGGGAACCGCCTCGAAGCAGGACACCATCAGGCCCTGATCACTTGCCGGATGGAGGGATGGTGACATTAAAGCAGGGCCCGTGCCTGCTTCTGAAGGCCCTCCCCCTTCTGCTAAGGCAGGAATACCTTGACCTGAGAGGTAGCCAGAGTCATGCCCAGAAAGGACCTCACCAAAGACGGAGACAGTGAAGACTTGGGATAGTTGATCACCCAGCCGAAGGACTCGAGAGTGGAGGTCACCACCTGAGTGTCCATCTCGGCCTGAAGAAGAGACTGAGCCGCAATCAGAATGTCGTCCAGGTAAGGGAGGATGCGAATGCCCCGATTCCGCAGCAGAGCCATCACGCCCACCAGCACCTTGGTGAACACCCAAGGCGCCGAGGTGATACCAAACGGTAAAGCCACAAACTGGTAATGCTGATCCTCTAGAGCGAACCTCAGGTGTCAATCTCTGATGACCCGGAAAGATTGGCACGTGAAGATGGACATCAAGGATGCCTACGGAGGTCATGAAGTCGCCCGGGCGAAGGGTACTGACAGCCGAGCGTAGCGTCTCCATGCGAAAGTGCTTGAACCTGACAAACTTGTTGAGACCCTTCAAGTCCAGGATGGGCCTCAAGGACCCATCTTTTTTGAGGACCGTGAAAAGATTGGAGTAGAACCCCTGACCCTGTTCCTGGGAAGGCACCAGGCAAATGACTGACTCCAACAGACATTGAACTGCAAGGCGCAAACCCTGAGCTGACAGAGGGTTTTGATACATCCGGGATCTGAGGAATCTTGGGGGCGACCAGGCTGCAAACTGTATCTCGTAACCGAAGGACACCACCTCCTGAATCCGCCGGTCTGAGACGCGGAGCTTCCAGACGTGAGCAAAGAGCCGAAGCCGTCCCCCCCACCCGGATGGGTGAGGGCGCCTCCTGATGCCCGAGGGGCCTTGAGAGAAGGTTTGGGCTTGTAACCCCATGAGAGACCCGGACGACCACGGGATCTGCCACGGCCCCAAGAATCTCTGTGGCTACCCGAGAAGAGGTAGCCACAACCTCCTCTGGGAGCACGAAAGGAGGGGAGGGAAGCGGAGGGCCACCAAAAAGGCCGAGGCTGCCTCCTACGCTGAGGCAGCCTACCATCCTTGGCTAGAACATCCAGACGCTCACCAAAGAGCCGCAGCCCCGCAAAGGGGAGCCCAGTGAGAGCCTTCTTAGCAGCAGCGTCAGCTGCCCACTGACGCAACCAAACAGAGCGGCGCATAGCCACCAAAAGGGCAGAGGCCCTACCATTCAGCCGTATCGCATCATCCATGGCAGTAAGTGCAAAGGCAACAAAATCAGAGCAAAGCAAGAGGTCCCTATAATCCTCCTCCCTCCTACCAGCCATAGCGCCACCAAGGAGACACTTGAGCTGTTTAAGGGCAATAGCTGTTTTTTGGCAGCGGTGCAGACCGGGCGAAGCACAGCCCCCACAAATGTAAAAGCATGGCAGGCCAGCTGATCCATACGCCGGTCCTCGCTGTCACGCAGTGTAGTAGCGTCAGGGGAAGGCATGACCGAGGTGTTGGACAGCCCTAGAACGGGAGCGTCCACCTCAGGGGTACATGACCAACGCTTGACCAGGTCAACAGGAAAGGGATACCTCTTATCCAACCCTTTGGGCACCGCAGGCAATCTACTAGGACAATCGCACTCCTTGAGCACCATATTAGTGAAACGGCCCTGTTTAGGGAACTCCAGACGCTGTTTATCAGGACGAAAGAGCTCACCCTGCTTCCTCTTAGCCACCTCAGGCGGGACAATTTTACAAATTGCAAGATTTCAAAAATGTGAGCCAACAGTCTATCAGTGTCATCAGGGAACCATGAGTCCTCCCCAGACGCAGACCCAGGGTCACTGTCATAACCCTCCTGCTGGTCCCCAGAGGAGTCAGAGTCCTGGAGAAGCTCCCCCTCCTCTAGGGAGTAACGACCACCAAAAGCATCAATTCCCTCATACACCTCAGTAAAGAGGGAGGGCGTGGGAGTCAGGTGCCGCTTCTTGCCAGAGGCCTTACGTGGAACAGGCCTGGCAAGCTGCCTTTTAATGCTAGCCCCATGAAGGGCCAGATCAGATTGTGACCCCCTGCTTGTATCCCCCTCACTGGGGGCTAGATGCAGGCGCGGAGGGGTAGGCGATGCCAAAGGGGGCGCCGAACTGAGAAGAGAAGCGGGCAGCCCAGCCTGGGCCGCAACGAGCAGGCAGCGGCGAGAGCCAGGCCAGGAATGGGGGGGGGACCCCCGAACCAGAGAAAAAAGGGCACACAGTCCTTGGAACACTCACCCCCTCAGATGCTAGGACAGGAACTCCACATCCATCAGTACGCTCACCATAAAGCCTATGGCCGGCTACCCTTTGTGTTACAGGGTCTGCGGCTTGGAGCAGCGCTCCTTGAGCACCTGACCCTGGTGCTCCTCTACCTTCACCCGATCCGTCAGCCGGGGCTGGGAGGCACAGAGGGTCCGGAAACAGGTGGAAATAGCCATGCAGGGCCGCAGCCTTGGTTGCCCTGCTCACCTGCGCAATATAAAGAGCCATCTTCTATCTTCGCAGTATACACTGCAGAGAAAACACTGGAGTGGTCTATTGGCGATCCTGTTTTTATATGGTACTGGGAGGAGCCACAACTCTTCTGCAGTACACTGCGCCACCTTGTGGCGGAATATCCCATACGTAAGGACTTCTTGAAGCAGGCCGCGCCATGCAATAGGAAAAACATGTTTTCCTTAAATATCAATATGCAAATTAAAAAAAAAAAAAAAACACGCCAAATCTGAAAGAATAAGGTCCCTGAACGGAACATAGCATGCATAACTACTTTTAACCCTTTTAACCCTTTTCACCCGGAGGTGGTTTGCCAGCCCCCAGAGCAGAGCCGTAGCAGCCATGAGGCGAATGAGGCACTGGCCTCGGGCGCAGCCAGGCCTTTATTTGGCAGGGGCGGGGATAGGGGCAGCAGCCAGCACCAATTTAATAAAAAAATAAATCATCTGCCAGCAGTGATGGTCAGCATAGATGAGAGCGATCAGGCAGGGGCGAGCATCATTTGGTGGTTGAATAGTTAAGAGCCGTCTCTCGCTCTCTCGTGCTGCCTGCGAGACAGCACGTGACTGATGAGGCAGCCCAATCACCACCCACTTCCTTGATAAGAAGCTCGGAATGAATGACGTCACCCTCAGCAGTGGAGGCTGGGGATGAATGACGTCACCCTCAGCAGTGGAGGCTGGGGATGAATGACGTCACCCTCAGCAGTGGAGGCTGGGGATGAATGACGTCACCCTCAGCAGTGGAGGCTGGGGATGAATGACGTCACCCTCAGCAGTGGAGGCTGGGGATGAATGACGTCACCCTCAGCAGTGGAGGCTGGGGATGAATGACGTCACCCTCAGCAGTGGAGGCTGGGGATGAATGACGTCACCCTCAGCAGTGGAGGCTGGGGATGAATGACGTCACCCTCAGCAGTGGAGGCTGGGGATGAATGACGTCACCCTCAGCAGTGGAGGCTGGGGATGAATGACGTCACCCTCAGCAGTGGAGGCTGGGGATGAATGACGTCACCCTCAGCAGTGGAGGCTGGGGATGAATGACGTCACCCTCAGCAGTGGAGGCTGGGGATGAATGACGTCACCCTCAGCAGTGGAGGCTGGGGATGAATGACGTCACCCTCAGCAGTGGAGGCTGGGGATGAATGACGTCACCCTCAGCAGTGGAGGCTGGGGATGAATGACGTCACCCTCAGCAGTGGAGGCTGGGGATGAATGACGTCACCCTCAGCAGTGGAGGCTGGGGATGAATGACGTCACCCTCAGCAGTGGAGGCTGGGGATGAATGACGTCACCCTCAGCAGTGGAGGCTGGGGATGAATGACGTCACCCTCAGCAGTGGAGGCTGGGGATGAATGACGTCACCCTCAGCAGTGGAGGCTGGGGATGAATGACGTCACCCTCAGCAGTGGAGGCTGGGGATGAATGACGTCACCCTCAGCAGTGGAGGCTGGGGATGAATGACGTCACCCTCAGCAGTGGAGGCTGGGGATGAATGACGTCACCCTCAGCAGTGGAGGCTGGGGATGAATGACGTCGCCCTCAGCAGTGGAGGCTGGGGATGAATGACGTCACCCTCAGCAGTGGAGGCTGGGGATGAATGACGTCGCCCTCAGCAGTGGAGGCTGGGGATGAATGACGTCACCCTCAGCAGTGGAGGCTGGGGATGAATGACGTCGCCCTCAGCAGTGGAGGCTGGGGATGAATGACGTCACCCTCAGCAGTGGAGGCTGGGGATGAATGACGTCACCCTCAGCAGTGGAGGCTGGGGATGAATGACGTCACCCTCAGCAGTGGAGGCTGGGGATGAATGACGTCGCCCTCAGCAGTGCAGCGCGGGACGCTCAGAGGAGCTGTGTGGAGCTGACGGACCATTCATCATCTTTTATCAGGTACTTGTCTGCAGGCAGAGCACAGGGTGGCAGGGAGGGAGGAGAGAGGAGCCATTAACCATTGAGCCACCAATGATTTATAAAGCACAGGAAACGGTGAAGGTGAATGGTTTGATTGCTGTTTCGGTTTCATCTGTTGTTGCTTTAAAGCAGACCAAAATGTGTCATCATACCCCTGAGGTTTTGGTCCCCCCTGTAATCTCTGGTCTCTTACCTTCCTCCATGCTATCACAGGGCTTCCTCTGCATCCCCACATGCAGAATTTCCGGAGCCTCCCTGTGCACTGCCCCCCCCCCCCCAGAACACCCACAATTTTTACCTTCCTCGACCCTCAGCTGGCGGCCAGTCAAGTGGCAGCATTCCTGGCTGAGGATAAGGTAAGGATTACGGGAGGCCCACTCAACCTGTCTGAATGCAACCGGACCCACACCCATTAGCTGGAAACGGGTGTTGGTCTGCTTTGAAATTGTCATGGCAGCCCCGGGTGCACAGTAAATTTTTTTTTATTCCCCCCCCCCCAAAAAGGATAAACTCATATTGCCCTGGTTTCTTTAAAGTGGACCAAAACCCACCGAGATTTAATTCCCTCTGCCCGGGGCATCCAGATTCACCTTCGTACCCGGTCAAATTTTGACTATCCTGGGTTTTGGTCCTTTCCCCAGGGCACCCCGATCAGGGATACCCCGCTGTGTGAACCCCCCCCCCCCAGATCGCCCTAGGAAACTCGCCTCATCCCGGTCCTTGAGTGCATGCGCGGGCGCTCGTCCAATCAGCATGCTCAGAGCCGCTCAGCTATGCACGTCTAAGCGACGTCTCAGCAGAGCGGCTCTGAGCGTGCTGGCTCTTCCCTCTAAACAGGGATCGTGAATGGCCGGCGCGGGTACGCTCCCCTGCTAGAGGGATAGCGGGGATGCGGCCGCAGCCTGCGCAAGCACCGTTGGCTCGGGCTTAGGGTAAGTGTAACAGGTGACCTGTGGGGTTTCACACAGCGGGGCATCCTGGTTTTGGATGCCCCGGGGGGAGGGAATGGATCATTCCCAGGTTTTGCTCCAATTTGAATAGGCAAATGAATCATTTATTGATGCAGATCTGTATGTTACGCCTCAAAGGGGGGGCAAATTAGAACAATGAGGGACAGCGGGACATGGACTAAAAAGAGGGACAGTCCCTCCAAATCAGGGACACTTGGGAGGTATGGGGGTGGGAGCACGCCACACACAGCAGGGAGACCAGGGATGTGACTGCTCCTTGTTACCCTGTGCCACAGCTCTCATACAAATGGCATTTTATGCTGTGCATTAAAATGCACGGCATAAAGCACTGATTGAACGAGAGCTTGTGCATGCGCAGTGGGACGAGGGAAAGGTGAGTCTTTGGGGAGATTTTTTTTTTTTTTTTTTTTTTTTTTTTTTTTTATGGAGCAGGGCATCACAAATCTGGTTGTTCCTTAGTAAGTACCAAAGTCCAGAATAGTGAAAATCCTGGGCTTTGGTTCACTTAAAAAGTGTAACAAAACTTGGGCTTGTGTCTTTCCGGGTTTTGTCCCTCAGGGCATCCTGAATTGGGACCCCCCCCCCCCCCCCCAGTAAAATTCACCTCTCCTCGGTCCAATGGTGAATGCGCAGTCTCTCGTCAAGTCAGAGCCCATTGCAGGGTTTACATCCTTTAGCAAATGGCTCTGTTCGGACGAGAGCCAGCCCAAGCTCCGCTGGAGAGGGGTAAGGTGAGTGTTTACAGGCGCCTTGGGGGTTTCACACAGTGGGGCATCTGGAATCAGGATGCACCGTGGAAAGCCAGCAGCTGGCCCTGGAATCTTTAGATTGGAGTTTTGTTCCGCTTTAAAAACTGGTAAACCTGGAGATGTCCCTGTGTGTGAAAACCCAGGTAATGCCAAAAATCTTACCTCGCTCCCATGGCGCATGCCCAGGCTTACAGCAAATTAGAATATTTTGCATCACCCTGCAAACAATTCAGAATGAATTATGTGCGAGGAACCTCCCGCTCTGCATGCCTGCACATGCACTGTGGGATCGATGGAAAGGTAAGTCTTATGGCTATCCCAGGGGGCTTTACACAGTGGGATATCCTAAATCAGAAGAGGGAAATGGCTGGCCCTGGAGTCCATTAGACTTTAGGGCTGTCCAAATTGGTTTTGATATGTTTTTACAATATGTGTGAAGTGTGTGTAGTGAGGGGTAATGAAGTGTTTGGGGGGTGATTGCGTGTGTGTACGTTAAAGTGGAACAAAACCCAGCCTGGCCAGCACCAGGGGCAGCCCTGAATTGCCCTGCTGAGTTAAGCCCCCGGGGTGCCAGTAGTCACTAACCTTTCCTGGTTCCAGTGGTGCATGTTCGGACTCTTGGCCAATCAGGGCCATTTGCCATGACCATGTAATTCAGCAAATGGCTCTCATTGTTTTCAATCCCCTGCACCCTCAGGCTGTGTGCACACTCCCGCCCCATCCATTCATATAGGCTGGGGCAGGAGCGTGTGTGCCGATGGGCATGTAGCCAATTGCGCTCTTCATTGAAGTCAATGAGAGCCATTTGCTGAATGACAGTCACAGCAAATGGCTCGCAATGAAGAAAAGACATGCATGAGCCGCTGGACGAAGGAAAGGTAAGTGAATCCTGGCGTCCTGGGGGGGGGGTTTCACACAGTGGGCCATTCCAGTTTGGGATGCCACCAAGGAATGGAACAAAACCGGGAATGTCAGATACCAGGGATATAATATATATATATATATATATATATATATATATATATATATATATATAAAATCACATTTTCCCTTTTTTTGCGGGGGGGGGGCATTTTCTGGGCTTGCCTCGGGCGCAAAAGAAACTAGCTACAGCTCTGCCCCAGAGCCCTGTAAACTGGTAAAGGGGTCTCATGGATCCCTTATGATTATGACCACAATGATCGATGGCTCTAAATCTCCTCCTCGGGACCTTGTACTTTCAAGTGTTAATGCTCAGTTTTGCACTCCGCATCATACATGTAAATATATAGAAACAAGAAGCACTATTAATAAACTAGCATAAAATAATACCATTTTGTGAATACTCACCTGTAAAATGGGTATTATAAGTATGTCACACACCCCACTTCAGACTTAATAATTACACTAGGGTTAACGCACCTCTAGGTGGCAGCATTGCAGAGAACTTCTCCAAAAAACTTCAACAGGCCCCTCCCGGTCTATACATACCTGGTACCTCCCAAGAACCTCCCAGTATTAGAACAGCAGTAAGACAAGGTACCAGAACCAAACAATGTAACCCTCAACGTAAAGAACCAAACTTCACCAAATAGAGAGCCAGGATACCAAAAAGGGCGGGTGAAGTGGGGTGTGTGACATACTTATAATACCCATTTTACAGGTGAGTATTCACAAAATGGTATTATTCTAAGTATGTCACACACCCCACTTCAGACTTAATAATTACACTAGGGACATCCAACAGCAGTGTCCAGAAAAGGGTGGGTATCCGAACAGGCAATAACGCAGAAAAAATTCAAACCACTGCAGCCTGCAAAACCTTGCGGCCAAAAACAGCATCCGCTGAAGCCCGCACATCAACCTTATAGAACTTAGAAAAGGTATGAACAGAAGACCAAGTTGCAGCCTTACACACTTGTTCAACCGAAGCCTGGTGCTGAAAAGCCCAGGACGCACCAACCGCACGAGTAGAATGAGCAGTAACTCGGAAAGGGGGAACCTTCCCCTTGGCCGAATAAGCACCAACAATGGCCTGACGAATCCATTTACTAATGGAGGACTTGGCCGGAGCCAAACCCTTCCTAGGCCCACATGGCACAACGAAAAAGGCATCAGTCTTACGAAAAGAAGACGTCGCACGTAGATAGTACCTGACACAACGTACCACATCCAAGCAGTGCAAAGCACTCTCCTTGACATTCTTAGGCTTAGGACACAAAGGAAGAACAATGTCCTGGTTAAGATGAAAAGCAGAGACCACTTTAGGGAGAAAATCTGACTTGTAACGAAAAACCACTTTGTCCTGATGATCCTCAAAATAAGGAGCCTGAATAGACAAAGCAGCCAGCTCTGAAACACGCCTAACCGAAGTAATGGCCACCAGAAAGGCAACCTTCTGAGTAAGAATGGACAAAGCAACATCCCGCAAAGGCTCAAAAGGAGGAGCCTTAAGAGCAGAAAGAACCAAATTCAAATCCCACACTGGGAGCAAAGGCTTCCTAGGAGGCCGCACATGCGAAACCCCCTGGAAAAAAGTCTTGACCAAGGAATGACTAGCAAAAGATTTCTGGAAAAAAATTGACAAAGCAGAAACCTGCCCCTTCAAGGTACTCAACTGAAGACCAGAGTCCAGACCCGCCTGAAGGAACTCCAAAATCCTAGACACAGAAAAGACCCGGCAGGGCAAAGACCTAGCCTCACACCAATCAATATAAGATCTCCAATACCTGTAATAGATGGAAGAAGAAGATCTCTTCCTGGCACTAATAAGAGTCCGAATGACCGCATCCGAAAGACCCTCCTCCTTTAAGATGGAGGTTTCAGCAGCCAAGCCGTCAAAGCCAGCGTTTGTAAACTGGGGTAACAGAGTTGACCCTGAGTGAGAAGATCTGGCCGAAGAGGCAGATCGAACTGATCTACGGCCAGACGGACGATGTCCGCGAACCACACCCGCCTTGGCCACCTTGGAGCCACGAGAATGGCGGGAACTCCTTCCAGAACCAACTTTCGCAGAACCCTGCCTAGCATGGGAATCGGAGGAAACAGATAAAGAAACCCCAGGTCCCTCCAGCTCAGGGACATGGCATCCACCGCCAGAGCCAGAGGGTCCCGGGACAGGGACACAAAGGACGGAAGCTTGTGATTGTGACGAGAGGCAAACAGATCCACCTCCGGCGTCCCCCACCGGAGACAAAGTGACCGAAAAACCTGGGGATGGAGAGACCACTCCCCCCGACGGGACGCACACCGGCTCAGAAAATCCGCCTCCGTGTTTTCCACTCCCGGGAATGTAAACTGCCGAGATGCAAGGGACATGAGTCTCCGCCCAGACCAAAATCAGAGACACTTCCCTGTGGGCACCCAGACTGCGAGTCCCTCCTTGATGATTGATGTAAGCAACCGCCGTCTGATTGTCTGAGCGAACCTGAACCGGCAGACCCTGTAAATGATGCGTCAAGTGAGACAGAACCAACCTGATGGCTCGCAGTTACAGAACATTGATGGGCAAGTGGGCCTCCTGAGGGTCCCACTGCCCCTGAAACCGAAGATCCTTCCAATAACCTCCCCAGCCTGACAAACTGGCATCCGTGGTGACAGTCTCCCAAAGTGGAGTCAGAAACGACCTGCCCTTCAGAAGGTTGTCCGAGACCAACCACCACAGAAGGGACTGCCGAACCCGAGGGGACAACCGGAAGGACCGATCCAACGACCCCGGACACCGGTTCCCCTGAGCTCTGAGCAGGGCCATCACCCCCGCCAACACCTTGGTGAACACTCTCGGAGCAGAGGTGAGACCGAATGGAAGAGCCACAAACTGAAAATGCCGATCCCACACCACGAAACGGAGGAACCGCTGATGAGCAGGAAAGATCGGCACGTGCAGGTACGCATCCTTGATGTCTATGGACGTCATAAAGTCCCCCTGCCGAAGCGAACCGATCGCCGACCGCAGGGTTTCCATGCGAAACTTCCGAGGACGAATAAACCTGTTGAGAAACTTCAAATCCAGAATAGGACGGAAGGACCCGTCCTTTTTGGGGACCGTGAAGAGATTGGAATAAAACCCGCGCCCCACCTCTGAAGGAGGAACCGGGCAAATGACGGCCAAATCCAGAAGATTCCTTACTGCCGCCAGGAGCCCCTGCGCGGCCAAAGGATCCAAAGACACCCGAGACCTGAAGAACCTTGGAGGAGGACGGGACTCGAACTCCAACTTGTAACCGGCCGAATCCAACTCCCGGATCCATCTGTCCGGGACCTCCTGGTCCCACACCCGGGAGAAAAGTTGCAACCGTCCCCCCACCCGAACGGGTGAGGGCGCCCCCTCATTGCTGGATGGGCTTGGCAGCCGGCTTGGGCTTGGCACCCCAGACGCGCGGCCACGGCCTCTGCCCCTATTCCAACTGCCGCCCCTGGGGGCCGAGGAGCCCGCACCTCTACCGGCGCCAACTCCCCGAAAGGACGGATTGAACGAGACCATCCCCCGAAAAAACGGCGAAATTTCTTGCGCTGAGGTAACTTACCTCCCTTGGCAACAGAGTCCAGCCTCTCACCAAAAAGCCTCAAACCCAGAAAGGGCAGAGCCGTGAGCGATCTTTTAGAATTAAAATCGGCCGTCCACTGTCTCAACCACACACAGCGCCGGATAGCCACCAGCAAGGCAGTAGCCCTGCCACACATCAGCATGGCATCCTCCTGAGCGGCCAGGATAAAGGACAAAAAAGCATCACAGCGCTTAAGCCCAAGGGACTCATCACTGGTGGGCTCGAGATCCACCCCCAAGTCCCTGACAATAGACCTGACAGCAAAAGTCAAAAGAGCCGAAGCACAGACAGGCCTTAACACCGAACCCGCACATACAAAACCATGACGGGCAAGCTGATCAACCCGGCGATCCTCACCGTCCCTGAGCGAAGTCGTGTCAGGGGAATGCACGACCGCCGTGTTGGACAGTCCCAAGACCGGAGTATCTACCTCAGGGGGGACAGACCAACGCTTCATCAATTCCGCCGGAAAAGGAAACTTCCTATCCCAGCTAGACGGCACACCAACAAGACGTGTAGGTTGCTCCCATTGCTTGAAGACAATTTCTTCAAAATGCTGTTGGCTGGGAAATTCCAGACGCTGCTTGGACACCCCAAAAAGCAGACCCTTGGGCCTGGGAGCAACCACCGGAGGCTCCAAATCCAAAACCTCAAACATCTGGCTCAAAATGGTAGAGGAATCGAGAGGGAGGCCATCATCCTGATCCCCCTCAGAACCCAGCAACTGCTGAACATCAGAATCTTCATCCTCAATGAGCTCACCTTCTTCACGGGGACGATCCGACCAATCCAGATCTCCCACAACTTCCTCATCTGAATCCGGCGGAGGCGGAGACAGATGCTTCCGCTTAGCTGAAGCCTTCTGAGCGGCTATAGCAGAAAACCGCTTCTCAAGGCCGGTCAAACGGGCACATACCTCAGCCTGCGAATCCCCGCCCAGGACAACGTCACACGGGGTCCGGAATAAGCGAGGGGGAGAGGGAGATGGCGCGGCTGACGAAGTGCTAGGCACCGGAGTACTGGACTGCCGTGCAATGTTCTGCTGTGCACAAGGGATACACAAAATGACATCATCTCCCTGGAGCGGAGCCCCACAACCCCCGCACACCTTGGATTGTCCCGAAGAACCATTCCCGGTATCTGTGGCAACCTCCATGTGGTGAAGTTATGGTATTTGCAGAACCCAGGGATTTATGCGGTACGCGACCCGGGATGCCCCTTAATAACCTAACACTTGTCTAAGGACAGCCACAAGATCCTGACCCAGGGGAATAGCATAAGACCCTTATAAAAATACAAATAAGTGTATATATATATATATATATATAAATATATTGCAAAGAAAAAACACCCCCCACGAGCCAGGTATATATGACCGGGAGAGCCCTGCCAGACGGGATCCCAGGATCTGAAAAACACAAAGGGAGAGAGACAGGCGACAATCAGCACCATGCCAAAACACCACATAATATACAAAACCCCCCTTACACCACCCCCCCCCCCCCCTCATTAACCAGAGCAACGGAAATGGTTAATGCCAACCAGCACCATCAAGATGCGCCAGGGCGAGGAGGGAGGCAAAGGAGGAGGAAAGGATCCGAGGGGTCACTGACATACCAGCCTAAGAAAGCCTACCTGGAGAGGAGAGGAACCGCGCAGCCAGCAGAAGATGGCGGCCAGCACACAGAGGACGGAGGAAGAGAGAAGCTCCGGGAGCGCGGGAGCCGAGAAGGCCCCGCCCCTCCGGGCGTCCAATCCGTGCGCGGCCCGCGCGACCCCGCCCCCAGGCAGCGTCAGCGTCTGCCTGCGGGGACCGCAATCAGACCTCGATCACGGGACCGGCGGCGCCACCCGCCGGCTCCCGGTGTACAGCGCCGGAGTAAACACAGACCCACACACTGATAAAAGGTCCCCCCTGAGCAGCCGGGCAAGCAGGCTGCAAGCGCCGGGTACGGCGCCCAGCCACCAGCGGGACCGCGGCGCAGCACGCCGCGAGGCCCCGCCCCCCCGGCTCCTGAGGGGAGATACACAGCCATGGGAGAAAAGAAAAACGGAGAACAGACAGTGAAATCAGACCAAGTAAAATCACAAAGGGAATCACAAGGAAGAGCGCAGCAGCACACTCACACAGCATGTACATATTAAAAGCATGACACTGTCCCCAGCGCGTCCCACACCCCGGAAGAGACACAATAACCCAGGGCAAGACATAACCTGACCACTAACTCCTATAAAATGGGGCATCCCACATCCGGATCACCACTCCGGGAATCCCGCTATGCCCCGCAATGAAGGGTCGAGCGGAGGAGCTAATCTCCTAGGCACCAATGGTGCCGGCTACCTTATTGCCCGGCCTACAGCCGAAGCTGGGAGGCTGCCATTACATAGAACACATTCAAACAAAAGCCGGGCAGAAATAGACCACGGGGGGGGGGGGGGGGGGGGGGGGGGGGGGTTATCCGGGGGGATACCCCGGCTACCTGCAAGCAGGAGACTTCTTTCTTCTGTCTTGTCGCCACCTTGCAGAGAACAACGCTGGGAGGTTCTTGGGAGGTACCAGGTATGTATAGACCGGGAGGGGCCTGTTGAAGTTTTTTGGAGAAATACTCTGCAATGCTGCCACCTAGAGGTGCGTTAACCCTAGTGTAATTATTAAGTCTGAAGTGGGGTGTGTGACATACTTAGAATATATTTGCAAACGGCAGTCCTCATAAGTATGTTTATATCCTGCTCTGAAGGTCCTCCCCACCTGTCACCAGCCTGTCCATCGCACTTGAGGTCATACGATTCATACTGGCACCTCAACTCTGCACTCAAACCAGGTCACGCTCTCATTTTACACACAGCCTACCCCTTGCTCAAAAGTGCAGAGTTGAGAAGCCCAGATGTTTTTGCTAAAGTGAATCTACTCAGTTTTCTGTCCTCTGCTCCCCAACACTCCACTGTTCTGTTTAGTAAACCAAACAACCCAAACCTGGAACCTCATGTTCTGGGGAACTAGAAGGAACAAGGACTTTTGGTCTTCGAGCACATAAGGGGTTGGGGTGGAGAACGAGGGCATTCATGAACCATTTCAAAAACAGACCCAATAGACAAAGCACAAACATAAAATTCCAAACAGTCACTTACAGTAGAAAGGGTTTGCTTTGTAATCTCTGCTTCAGACTTCGAACTCTCTGAACTTTTCTCTGTCCCAGGAGTGGGTAAGTTTGCAGCTGTATGCGCAATGGCAAAATATTTACATTTAAATTATATTTGACAGATTCAGGAAGGTCAACAGCCAATTAAGAAAAGCCACAAGGAGGGTATAATGCAACATTTTCTGCTGTCTACTTCATCTGGGCCCTGCATTCAGCCTGCTGTCCACATCATCCGCTCCTACTCAGCCACCAGTGTAATCTATACAGCGATCAAATGCCCCATGCCATTTTGCTATGACGTGAGAGCCTAAAGTTCCTGTCTGGACAAAAGTATTTAACATATACTCTCCTATAACTGCCAATTCACCAGATACTGGTGATACAGTTTCTGCCAGCCCAGCGGTTTGTGTTTGAGCGACCAACCCCTTGCACCAGCTAGCTGCGTTCACTACATTCACTACAATAGAACAGGTGTTACCAGTTGCTATGAAGGATGCAAGGAGTCAGCAGGGCATGGCCCTGAGCTGGGCTGGCAAGGTCTGGATCTCCTGAGGACGTAGGTTTCAAACACCTGGAAGAGGGCCGGTCAGCTGTGTGGGACTTTTGGCGAGTATGTATTGTTTGTTATTTTAGCCCTGACCGGCAGCTATAAAAACAGACCTCCAGTCAAAAAAGAAAGTTTAGTAAATGTATTCCCCTCTTATGATCAGCAGAATTATCCGTTAGAGAGGGCTTAACCCCATGCAGATATTGTGAAATGACAGATTATATGCTCTTGAATTACATGGGGGCAGCCATCTTTCCACACACCCGATAGTCCTGCTTAAATATGAGAATTAGGAGGGTGCTGTGCCCGCAGCAATTAACACCAAATTGAGAGACATATGCCTCAGAAACAAGCAGAAGCTTGTCATTTTCTACACATGGCAGACTCTGAATAAACAGCTAATGTAGCAAAAGCAATATGTGAGGGAAGCCGTTACAATGTATCTCTATGGCGGTGGCTGCCACAAAAAGCACTTAGTGGATACAGTGTATTTTACAGCTAAAGGCTCACTACTTCTGGCTAGAAATAAGATGATTGCACAGAGCTATGAGGGGATTTGGATTGAGACCATCTGTTTTTCAGAATCAGCTTCTTCATGGCCGCTGTCATGCATATTTAAGACTGCAGAATCT
Source organism: Gastrophryne carolinensis (assembly GCA_027917425.1). Lineage (NCBI taxonomy): Eukaryota > Metazoa > Chordata > Amphibia > Anura > Microhylidae > Gastrophryne > Gastrophryne carolinensis. Next base: position 72,482,694 of record CM051238.1, read on the forward strand.
GCCTGCTAATACAAATATCTGCCTGGTGTTAATGCCTCTCAATCACCAATTGCCACAGAGGGGCTTTAGGGGAGCAATTTACTAAGCTTTGATTTTTTGACTGGAGGTCTACTTTAAAACTAATAGACTCCAGGGACAGATAGTTAGCATGGTCTGGACAGGCTATGTTAATACCCTTATTGTGCATAAATCATCTCGATCTAAAGCATAACTGGTCTCTCCTCCCCAGTGGACAAATGAAAGGGGACAGGGAAGTGGCTTATAAATGTGTATGATTGGATATAAGAAAAGAGCATCCCTCTCTCGCTCACCCTCGTGTTTTCCCCTGTCTCCCTTCATGGTCCCTTAGAGAGAGTAGTTTCATAGTTTTATGTAGATACTTCCCTGGTAAATAAACATCATATTACTATAATCTATTAAACTCCCCTGGCTACAGTAATACCCGCAGACATTAAAATCTCGCTCTTCATTGCCTGGGTTATAGTCAGCATAATGTTTAGTCACAATGACTGAACAGAATCCCTGAGACATTCATTTTACTTACCTTTCACTGGTGCGGTTTCCTTTTCACTATCAGAAGACTCACTACTGCTGTCTGCTAATATTGCTGCTGCCGCTGGGGTAGCCAGTAGTTCGCTTGTTGACATGGTTTGGGGCTTTTTTTTCACATCTGCTGCAGAGATCCTAGCTGAAGTCCTCTTCTGCTTATCACTAACTTGTTTGCCCTATAAATTAGAAAATGACTTTATTTACTTTCTACAATAACATTAAAGATGACCAAAACCCAAACTTAGAATTTAAGAAACCCGAATACTGGGTGAAAACATTAAGGCCAGTGCTGTATTATAGTGACCTCCTTCTGGAATCTTGTGGTGAAGCTTTTCTTTGCAGCTGCATCTCTGCTTCACCCACTCCCATCTCTGTGCTCATGCCAAGTCAGAGAGGGGACCCTATGGCAAGAAAATATTAAGCATAGGATCCCATGATGAGGAGAGTCCATAGCAAGGCCAGGCGTTTCTAATACTGCGGGGCATCCCATCAGGATGCCCCCCCCAAGAGAAGGGTTTAAACTAGATCACCTAAAGTAATACTGAAGTGGAAATGGCAATCAGAAACAAAGGTCTTCAGGAAATACAATGTTTATTCGGTCAACCGGGGACCTGCTACTTCGATTGCCACTGCCCAAATTACTGGCTCTTTTGGTTGCTTAAATACAGTTTTAGTCAAAAGAGCTTAAATGACCATTCTGACTGGATGCCTGGACAGATGTCAGGCGTCCATTGGATAATATAGGGAGGGGTGAAAAACATTCCACACACTGAGAATGTGAGAGATGGCATACAGGTGGCTAGAACTAAATATTATTATAATATTTCATTTTCCACCTCAATATGATCCACTTTAAACCACTTTATAATGGGAGAAATGACAGGAACAACCAACTCAAAAATGACCATAGACATCGGCCATTTTTTTTTTGCTTTACATATGGAAATGCACTGCATGGCAGCCCAGGTTGCGCTGCCCCACTGTTGGATAGTGCAGAGAGACTATGGTCATATTTGACCATAGTTCCTCTTCAAGGTCTTCAATGCCAACCACCCAGACACACCATATTTTTTCAGTATCGCCACCATTTAACAAGCTCTCAGTTCGTGGTTGTAGGCTCTGTAATGGGGAAGGAGTAGCCACTGGTGATAGACAGGAGCGGTTGTAAATGCCCTAATGTTACCAGGCTTTCTTTTTGGCTAACAGAGGAATTGTGCAGACAGGAGCTGGGAGCAATGCACGCTAGGAGCCCCAGGAGCTGGTGTTTCTTACCTTGATTGTATTCTTAGATGACCTTGTTTTTGCTACTGGTGTCGACAAGTCAGCCTTCTTGCTTACTTAAAGAAAAAAAAATTATAAATTTAATATTATTATTAAATATAGGTGGTCATATACAAGGCTATACTTTCAAGCAGTCTAGGCATTACTATATTTGCTTGTCTAATTAAATAGTCCCTTAAACTAGACCAACACCCTTATTACAAGAAACAGTGCTCATAAGCATGTCTCCCTAGGGCAATTCAGATGGCTGCACAGAAGAATTCATTTACCTTTTTCTAACTCCTGCTGTGGTCAATTTTACAAACAAAATGGCAACCCATGGAGCTGCAGGCTGCCTGCAAAGTAAATGAATTCTTCCGTGCAGCCATCTGAATTGCCCTAGGAGAGACATGCTTATGAGCACTGTTTCTTGTAATAAGGGTGTTGGTCTAGTTTAAGGGACTATTTAATTAGACAGGCAAAGAGAAACTGCTGCTGGGTTTCCTGCCACTGTGCATTGTGGGTTATGTCAGCTGATTGCAGGCAGCAGCACGGCTGGGATGCTGGGAATGGCCGCTACCAGTAGTGGTGTTTCAGCATTGAACATTGATGCAGAAGCAAATGTAAGTGCCGACAATGATTCAGTATCATGCATGGGGCAATTTAGTTTTAGGTAGACTTTCCCAACTGTGCAGAGTTGTTGGTCTAGTGAACAGCACCAACCATGGCCGGGCACCGCCAACTTGAGCAGACAGGAGAACGCACAGTGTGGGGACCACATGCCAGAAAGGCAGAGTAAGCAAGATGGATTGTGAGCTAGGGGTTTCTCTTATTTTATAGTCTTAAAGTCTAGGTAGAAACCAGATAGGGTTCACTTGAAAGCACACCATTCTCAGCCCCGATAAAGGTGAGTAAGAATTTAATAGCTACTTACTAATGTGTTTCCATATCAATAACTAAACCTAATCCTACACAGTAATGGATTTCACTTACCTGCTGGCGTGGCTTCATCTTGGCTATCAGAGGACTCGTTACTCTGGTAATAAAAACAAGAACTTTATTTTCTCTGTTCTGATCCACAATCTCAATCAATGTTATAATAGGCGAAAATATTTAAGCTCAATATACCATCCACAGAACAAATCAGCAAGATAAAGCTGATCCAGTATAGAGAACATTTCTGCTAATTCACAAATAAAAGTCACCCACCTTGGTCTCCTTAGCAGGATTTGTTTTTGCCTGTGGAGTAATTGACAGCATTTCTGGGTTTTTGGTTGCTTTAAAAAAAAAAAAAAAAAAAATTAAAAACACAGTTACCACGCAATCACACAGCCTGTTATGGGGTGATTGGGAGGAAGGGGCGAGTCTACTTGCTACTCCTTATGGGGTGAATGGGAGGATTCTGCACGGGGGATTGCCCCTTTGCATGATGCCTGTTATAGGGTGATTTGGGGTGGAGATAATACCATTTTGTGAAATACTCACCTGTAAAATGGGTATTATAAGTATGTCACACACCCCGCTTCAAGATATCCATAACACGTGGGTAATACCGACCTGAAGAGGGCGTTCTGCAGAGATGATAGGAAAAAGAAAGCCCCTCCCGGTCCATAAATACCTGGGACCTCCCACTCATTACCCAGTATACAGAAGCAGTAAGGTAAGGGACCAGGAAGAGGCAAATATAAACCAAAGCAACGCAAAGTTCACAATATAAAGGATCCAGAATACAAGAAGGGCGGGTGAAGCGGGGTGTGTGACATACTTATAATACCCATTTTACAGGTGAGTATTTCACAAAATGGTATTATTCTAAGTATGTCACACACCCCGCTTCAAGATATCCATAACACGTGGGACATCCAATAGCAGTGTCCATAAAAGGGCGGGGATCCAAAACAAGGCAACAAGGCACAACTTAAACCACAACAGCTTGCAGAACTTTGCGGCCAAAAACAGCATCCGCTGAGGCCCGAACATCAACCTTGTAAAACTTGGAAAAAGTGTGAACAGAGGACCAAGTAGCGGCCTTACAAACTTGCTCAACCGAGGCCTGGTGCTGAAAAGCCCAGGACGCTCCAACCGCACGAGTAGAATGAGCAGTAACACGAAAAGGGGGACTCCTCCCCTTAGCAGAATAGGCCCCAATGATGGCCTGACGAATCCATTTACTAATGGAAGACTTGGCAGGTGCCAAACCTTTCCTAGGCCCAGAGGGCACCACAAAAAAAGCATCAGTCTTACGAAAGGAAGACGTAACCACCAGATAGTATTTCACAACACGAACAACATCCAAGGAATGCAGCGCCCTTTCCTTGTCGTTGCTAGGATTAGGACATAGAGAAGGCAGAACAATGTCCTGATTCAGATGAAAGGCAGAAACCACCTTAGGAAGAAAATCCGGCTTGAAACGAAAGACAACCTTGTCCTGATGCCTTTCGAAGTACGGAGCTTTAATGGATAAAGCCGCCAACTCAGAAACACGCCTAACCGAAGTGATAGCCACCAAAAACGCCACCTTTTGAGTAAGTGAAGACAAAGCAACCTCATTCAGCGAAACAGAACCAACCTGATGGCTCTCAATTCCAGAACATTGATGGGCTCGTGAGCCTCCTGCGGGCCCCACAGACCCCGAAACTGAAGGTCCTTCCAAACCCCCCCCCCAACCTGACAGACTGGCATCAGTGGTGACCGTCTCCCAACACGGCGCCAGAAAAGATCTGCCCTTCAACAGATTGGCAGATCCCAGCCACCATTGCAGGGATCGACGGACTCGGGGGGTCATCTGGAAGGACTGATCCAATGATAGCGGAGACTTGTCCCAAACCTTCAACAGATGAAGCTGGAGCGTCCTTGTGTGAAACTGCGCAAAGGGAACTGCCTCGAATGAGGCCACCATCAACCCCACCAGCCTCATCCCTAGCCGGATGGCCGGACGAGGGGCCGACAAGAGAAGCCGAACCAACTCCTGAATCAAAAGAACCTTGGCCTGGGGCAGAAACACCCTGGCCTGCGAAGTGTCCAGAGACATTCCCAGAAAGGTCACTACCCTGGATGGAGAAAGAGGACTTGGGGTAGTTGATCACCCAACCGAACCTCTCCAGAGTGGATACCACCGTTCTGGTGTCCAACTGCGCTTGGTTGAAGGAAGAAGCCATAATCAGAAGATCGTCCAAATAGGGCACAATGCGGATACCCTGAACCCTGAGTAGAGCCATCACTCCCGCCAGCACCTTGGTGAACACCCGAGGAGCCGAGGTAAGACCGAAAGGGAGTGCCACAAACTGAAAATGCCGATCCTCCACCACGAACCTGAGAAACCTCTGGTGTGCTGGAAAAATCGGAACGTGTAGGTAAGCGTCCTTGATGTCTATGGACGTCAGAAAGTCTCCCTGACGAAGAGAGTGGATAGCCGAACGCAGCGTTTCCATGCGGAATTTCCGCGGCCGGATGAACCTGTTGAGAAACTTCAGATCCAAGATGGGTCGGACCGATCCGTCCTTCTTGGGTACCGTGAACAGATTGGAATAAAAACCCCTGCCCTGGTCTGAGGAGGGCACTGGGCAAATGACAGCCATGTCCAGAAGACTCTCTACTGCCACCAGGAGCCCCTGCGCGGCCAGAGGTTCCGAAGGCACCCGAGACCTGAAAAATCTGGAAGGGGGGCGGAGCTCGAACTCCAGCTTGTAACCGGAAGACACCACTTCCCGGATCCATCTGTCCGAGACCTCCTGATCCCAGACCTGGGAGAAGTGTCGCAGCCGTCCCCCCACCCGCATGGGTGAGGGCGCCCCCTCATTGCTGAGCTGGCTTAGCAGCAGGTTTGGGCTTAGAGCCCCAACTGTATCCTGGACGGGCACGTCCTCTGCCCCTGTTCCCGGAATCTCCTCTGGAAGAGGGGAAGGCAAATCCCCTGCCAGATCTGGCCCCACGAAAGGAGGGGGTAAAGGAAGGCGCCCCCCGAAAGGGACGGCGTTGTTTCTTGCGTTGAGGTAACCTACCACCCTTGGTGACAGAATCCAATTTCTCTCCAAAGAGCCGTAATCCAACAAAAGGTAGAGCCGTCAGCGACTTTTTGGACATAAAATCGGCCGCCCACTGGCGCAACCACACCGACCGCCGAATAGTCACCAGCAGAGCCGACGTCCTACCACACATCATCAAAGTGTCATCCAAGGCGGCTAATACAAAAGACAAAAACAACTCACACCGTTTAAGGCCCAGGAACTCGTCACTACCAGGACGAAGCCCGGAAGAAGTCAACAGGACCTGGCGGCCACCACCATCAGCGCCGAAGCGCAAACGGGCCGCATGGCTGACCCAACGCTAGCAAAACCATGACAAGCCATCTGGTCAATGCGTTTATCCTCTCCATCTTTGAGGGTGGAACAATCAGGATTATTTAAAACAGAAGTGTTGGACAACCCCAAAACCGGTGCATCCACCTCGGGGGGGGAGGGGGGGGGGATGCCCAACGCTTAACCGTATCCGAAGGGAAGGGATATTTCTTATCCCACCCCTGAGGAATACCAGGGAGCCGAGCCGGCCTGTCCCATTCCTTAGCAATAATTTTGTCAAAGTGTCTTTGATTAGGAAATTCCAAGCGCGGCCTGGATTCCTCAAAAAACTCACCCTTCTGCTGTGGAGCCTCCTCAGGAGGAGAAATAGCCAAAACCTCAAACATCTGAGCCAGAGCGTTAGGAGTATCCGAGGATCTCCCCAAGTCCCCCAGCTCAGCATCAGCGCCAACAAACTGCTCATCGTCTGAATTATCAGAGTCCTCATAAACCTCCCCTTCCTCTAGCGGGGAATAATCAGAATAGTCCAAATTATTAACATCGTCAGAATCATCCGCCGGCGGCGACAAGTGCTTTCTCTTAGCCGGAACCTTACGGGCGGCCGAGCTGGAAATTAATTTTTCAAGGTTGGCCAATCTGGCGCACATCTCAGATTGTAGCTCCCTACCCATGACAACGTCACACGGGGTGCGTATCAAGCTGGGAGGAGGAGAGGAAGCGACCGGCGGTGCTGACCCAGACGCCTGGGGTTCGGACTGCCGCGTAATAGTTTGCTGTGCACAAGGTATACACAGAAGTACATCATCCCCAGTAATGGATACCTCACACAACATCCACTTCCGGAATTGCCCCGAGGGGATCCCGAGCCCAGTATCCGGGGATGCCTCCATATGGTGAACTTGTGTGTAGTCGCTATGACCAAGGAATTACGCGTATAAGCAACCCGGGATGCCCCTGTAATGTCCCAAGTGGGAGGATTTGAAATAGGTAAATGTAACCCAGGGACCCTAGGACCGGGAGAAACCCCCCTAAACCTAACGTAGGTCTACCTGAAAGACACAACAGAAAAGGCTATCAGCACATTGAAAAGGACACAAGGAATAAAAAAAGATATGGGGCCCACAGGGCCACTCACGGTGCTTCCGTCTTCCAAGATGGCGTCCGTCTCACAGGAGCCAGCAGCAGCACGGAGGGAGAGAGGAGAAGGGGGGGCGTGGCCAGCGCGGAGAGTGCGATTGTCCGTGGCCCCGCCGAAAGCCCCGTCCCGCCCCCTCCAGCACAAGCGTGAGGGGATCTCCCCTCACGACACAGGAACAAGGACCGGCGCCGCAGCGGTATGTGGCGCTGGTGAGCAGACCGATAGAAGGGAGGGGGCGGGCTGCGGCGACGCTCCGACGCCCGGCCCCCCTACTCCAGCATGTGAGGAGACAAACTCCTCACCCGCGCGCCGCAATGAGACAGGGTACCGGCGCCGCGGTAATGGCGGCGACCGCGGCACCGGTACATGTAAGAATCACACAGGCGGGCCGCGGCGATCGAGTCCGCGCCCGGCCCCGCCTCCAAGTACCAGGCTGAGGAGAAGGATCTCCTCAGCCAGCAAAAAATACAGTGAAAAGCACTACACTACACATAATAAAGGCCCCTAAACACCCCCCCCACCCCCCCCCCCCCCCCACAAGGAGAAGGGCAACCGCAGAGGGGGACACTACCTGGGGTAAAGGGCCAAGGGACAGGGCATCCCAAACCGGGGTCACCAGCCCGGAAAACCGCCTACCCTTTGGTAGAGGGTCTCACGGTGGAGCTTAGCTCCTGAGCACCTAATGTGCTGTTCTACCCTCGCCCAGACCTCAGCCAAGGCTGGGAGGCATGTATACTAATAAAAAAGAGGGATCTGGGCGGAAATAGAAATCAAAAGCGGGCCGGGAAGGTCCCGGCTACCTGAAATCCCCCTGTGCAAGGAGGAGGCATCATCTTCTGACTTGCTCGCCGACTGCAGAGATGGAAAACTGGGTAATGAGTGGGAGGTCCGAGGTATTTATGGACCGGGAGGGGCTCTCTTTTTCCTATCATCTCTGCAGAACGCCCTCTTGAGGTCGGTATTACCCACGTGTTATGGATATCTTGAAGCGGGGTGTGTGACATACTTAGAATATTGTCTGCTGCCTGTTATGGGGTGATGCAGGCATTCTGCATGTTGCCTATTATGGGGTGATTGGGGGGGGGGGAATTCTGTGCACTGCCCGTTATGGGGAGATTCTGCACTTGCCTGTAACAGGGGGTGGGGGTGGGGGAAGAAATTGTTCTGCATGCTGCCTGTTAAAGGAACGATATTGGGGGGGAGAGCATTCTGCATGCTGCCTGCTATGGGGTGATTGGGGGCTATTCTGCACTTGCCTGTAACAGGGGGTGGGGGGGGGAAGAAATCGTTCTGCATGCTGCCTGTTAAAGGAACGATATTGGGGGGGGGAGAGCATTCTGCACGCTGCCTGCTATGGGGTGATTGGGGGCTATTCTGCACTTGCCTGTAACAGGGGGTAGGGGGGAAGAAATCGTTCTGCATGCTGCCTGTTAAAGGAACGATATTGGGGGGGGAGAGAGCATTCTGCACTCTGCCTGCTATGGGATGATTGGGGGCTATTCTGCACTTGCCTGTAACAGGGGGTGGGGGGAAGAAATAGTTCTGCATGCTGCCTGTTAAAGGAACGATATTGGGGGGGCATTCTGCACGCTGCCTGCTATGGGGTGATTGGGGGCTATTCTGCACGCTGCCTGCTATGGGGCGATTCTGCACACTGGCTGTTATGGGGCGATTTTGAGGGGATGCTGCATGTTATAGTGTGATAGGGGAGGGGGGGATTTTTTGCATGCTGCCTGTTCTGGGGTGATTTTTTTTTTTTGGGGGGGGGGTAATTCCGCACATTGCCTGTTATGAGCTTATTAAATTATGGGGGGGGGGGGGGGGGGGGTTTAAAAGATCTGCACTGTATTTTATAAAATGAATTTATTACTTTTCTCCACCTTAGATCATAATTTAAAAATGGAGAAAAGGAAGTAAGTGTGCTGGATTTAAAGTCCTTTTAGTCTTTAGGTCCTGTTGAAGCATGAGAGGGACGCTCCCTTTGATAGTGTACTACTCTCAACCCTCACAATGGCCAGGCATTCAATAGCTAGTTACCATTATGTGTACACACAATAACTGGATTGAATCCCACACCATGGGTCCTAGAGGTTAATCTCACTTACCTTTTACTGGAGCTGCCTTCATTGGTGTGGCCTCCTCTTCACTGTCAGAGGACTGGTCAGCCAATATGGCAGCTGCCGCTGGGGTGGCCAGTATGTTATCTGGAGGAGGACTCTGAATTCCTGGCTTCTTTTTCATGTCTGTGGCAATCTCTGTAGCCAAACTCTTCTTCTGCCTAGCAGTAACTCTCTTCTCCTAGTAATGAAAACAGGAACTTGGTTTAGTCTGTTCTGACCGACATGAAAAACATCTGTTTATCATTAAGCAGACATAATATTCTTTAGCGATAGTCATATGTGGAGGGAGGGGTGCAAACCCCTCCACAAACTGAGAATGTGAGAGATGGCATACAGACAGCTTATGAAATTAATGCTAATTATATCTAATTTTCCACCCCATTAGTTGTAGCCAAGATACAGTATATTTCATATACGGAGAAAAGTCCCTTACCTCGGCTGTCTTTTCTGAACTTTTCGCCTGTGGCGCAATTGCCGTAATGTCAGCCTTTTTGGTTGCTTTAAGAAAAAAAAAAAAAAAACAGTTCTTACATCATATGTCTAATAAGTTAAAGGGTAATTCAACTTTCAATGGCATATCTTAAAGTTTCCATTATTGTAAGCCAATATGATTTGTTAATGGTGCTGAGCCTATCTGTTATTTTTTGCAACTCCATGGTTTAAAAGAGAACAGTTATCCCTAGCAACAATGACCTAAGCAATGTACATCAACGTGGTGTTCTAATGTACATGTACTTCCTGACTCTGGCTTCCTAATCATCTGATTGGCTAATCAAATTTTTACTCCATTTGCATTAATTCAACCTCTTCAGCTTTTTTTTTTGGGGGGGGGGGGGGGGGATTCAGCACACTGCCAGATATGGGGTAAATGGGACGACTCAGCACGCTGCCGGATATGGGGTGAATGGGAGGATTCAGCACACTGCCGGATATGGGGTGAATGGGAGGATTCAGCACACTGCCGGATATGGGGTGAATGGGAGGATTCTGCACACTGCCCGATATGGGGTGAATGGGAGGATTCTGCACACTGCCCGATATGGGGTGAATGGGAGGATTCTGCACACTGCCCGATATGGGGTGAATGGGAGGATTCAGCACACTGCCCGATATGGGGTAAATGGGAGGATTCAGCACGCTGCCAGATATGGGGTGAATGGAAGGATTCTGCACACTGCCGGATATGGGGTGAATGGGAGGATTCAGCACACTGCCGGATATGGGGTGAATGGGAGGATTCTGCACACTGCCGGATATGGGGTGAATGGGAGGATTCTGCACACTGCCCGATATGGGGTGAATGGGAGGATTCAGCACACTGCCCGATATGGGGTGAATGGGAGGATTCAGCACACTGCCGGATATGGGGTGAATGGGAGGATTCTGCACACTGCCCGATATGGGGTGAATGGGAGGATTCTGCACGCTGCCAGATATGGGGTGAATGGGAGGATTCAGCACACTGCCCGATATGGGGTGAATGGGAGGATTCAGCACACTGCCCGATATGGGGTGAATGGGAGGATTCAGCACGCTGCGCTGACGGTTATGGGGTGAAGGGGAGGATCCAGCACGCTGCCCGATATGGGGTGAATGGGAGGATTCAGCAGGCTGCCCGATATGGGGTGAATGGGAGGATTCAGCACACTGCCCGATATGGGGTGAATGGGAGGATTCAGCACACTGCCGGATATGGGGTGAATGGGAGGATTCAGCACACTGCCGGATATGGGGTGAATGGGAGGATTCTGCACACTGCCCGATATGGGGTGAATGGGAGGATTCTGCACGCTGCCAGATATGGGGTGAATGGGAGGATTCTGCACGCTGCCCGATATGGGGTGAATGGGAGGATTCAGCACACTGCCGGATATGGGGTGAATGGGAGGATTCTGCACACTGCCCGATATGGAATGAATGGGAGGATTCAGCACACTGCCTGATATGGAATGAATGGGAGGATTCTGCCTACTGCCCAATATGGGGTGAATGGGAGGATTCTGCACGCTGCCGGATATGGGGTGAATGGGAGGATTCAGCACGCTGCCGGATATGGGGTGAATGGGAGGATTCAGCACGCTGCCGGATATGGGGTGAATGGGAGGATTCTGCACACTGCCCGATATGGGGTGAATGGGAGGATTCTGCACACTGCCCGATATGGGGTAAATGGGAGGATTCAGCACGCTGCCAGATATGGGGTGAATGGAAGGATTCTGCACACTGCCCGATATGGGGTGAATGGGAGGATTCTGCACACTGCCCGATATGGGGTAAATGGGAGGATTCAGCACACTGCCCGATATGGGGTAAATGGGAGGATTCAGCACACTGCCGGATATGGGGTGAATGGGAGGATTCAGCACACTGCTGCCGGATATGGGGTGAATGGGAGGATTCAGCACACTGCCGGATATGGGGTGAATGGGAGGATTCAGCACACTGCCGGATATGGGGTGAATGGGAGGATTCTGCACACTGCCGGATATGGGGTGAATGGGAGGATTCTGCACGCTGCCAGATATGGGGTGAATGGGAGGATTCTGCACGCTGCCCGATATGGGGTGAATGGGAGGATTCAGCACACTGCCGGATATGGGGTGAATGGGAGGATTCTGCACACTGCCCGATATGGAATGAATGGGAGGATTCTGCCTACTGCCCGATATGGGGTGAATGGGAGGATTCTGCACACTGCCGGATATGGGGTGAATGGGAGGATTCTGCACGCTGCCAGATATGGGGTGAATGGGAGGATTCTGCACGCTGCCAGATATGGGGTGAATGGGAGGATTCTGCACGCTGCCAGATATGGGGTGAATGGGAGGATTCTGCACGCTGCCAGATATGGGGTGAATGGGAGGATTCTGCACGCTGCCCGATATGGGGTGAATGGGAGGATTCTGCACACTGCCCGATATGGGGTGAATGGGAGGATTCTGCACGCTGCCCGATATGGGGTGAATGGGAGGATTCTGCACGCTGCCCGATATGGGGTGAATGGGAGGATTCAGCACGCTGCCCGATATGGGGTGAATGGGAGGATTCAGCACGCTGCCCGATATGGGGTGAATGGGAGGATTCAGCACGCTGCCCGATATGGGGTGAATGGGAGGATTCTGCACACTGCCGGATATGGGGTGAATGGGAGGATTCTGCACACTGCCGGATATGGGGTGAATGGGAGGATTCTGCACACTGCCGGATATGGGGTGAATGGGAGGATTCTGCACACTGCCCGATATGGAATGAATGGGAGGATTCAGCACACTGCCTGATATGGAATGAATGGGAGGATTCTGCCTACTGCCCAATATGGGGTGAATGGGAGGATTCTGCACGCTGCCGGATATGGGGTGAATGGGAGGATTCTGCACGCTGCCGGATATGGGGTGAATGGGAGGATTCTGCACGCTGCCGGATATGGGGTGAATGGGAGGATTCTGCACGCTGCCCGATACAGGGTGAATGGGAGGATTCAGCACACTGCCCGATATGGGGTGAATGGGAGGATTCTGCACGCTGCCAGATATGGGGTGAATGGGAGGATTCTGCACACTGCCGGATATGGGGTGAATGGAAGGATTCAGCACACTGCCGGATATGGGGTGAATGGGAGGATTCTGCACACTGCCGGATATGGGGTGAATGGGAGGATTCAGCAGGCTGCCCGATATGGGGTGAATGGGAGGATTCAGCACGCTGCCCGATATGGGGTGAATGGGAGGATTCAGCACGCTGCCGGTTATGGCGTGAATGGGAGGATTCAGCACGCTGCCGGATATGGGGTGAATGGGAGGATTCAGCACGCTGCCGGTTATGGGGTGAATGGGAGGATTCAGCACGCTGCCGGTTATGGCGTGAATGGGAGGATTCAGCACGCTGCCGGTTATGGCGTGAATGTACGCTGTCCGTTACGGGGAGATTCTGCACTTGCCTGTAACGGGGGGGAATCGTTCTGCATGCTGCCTGTTGAAGGAACGATATGGGGGGAGGGCTGTTCTGCACACTGCCTGCTATGGGGCGATTCTGCACACTGGCTGTTATGGGGCAATTTTGGGGGGATGCTGCATGTTATAGTGTGATAGGGGAGGGGGGATTTTGCATGCTGCCTGTTATGGGCTTATTAAGTTACGGGGAGGGGGTTAAGAGATCTGCACTGTATTTTATAAAAAGAATTTAATACTTTATTTTATAAAAAGAATTTAATACTTTTCTCTTACCTTGAAAAAGTTCATAATTTAAAAATCCCTTACCCCCTTCTTCCTTGCCTCATAAATCAGGGTATACCCAATAAGTAAGTGTGCCGGATTTAAAGTCCTTTTAGTCTTTAGGTCCAGTTGAAGCATAAGAGGGACGCTCCCTTAGATAGTGTACTACTCTCAACCCTCACAATGGCCAGGCATTCAATAGCTAGTTACCATTATGTGTACACACAATAACTGGGTTGAATCCCACACCATGGGTCCTAGAGGTTAATCTCACTTACCTTTTACTGGAGCTGCCTTCATTGGTGTGGCCTCCTCTTCACTATCAGAGGACTGGTCAGCCAATATGGAAGCTGCTGCTGGGGTGGCCAGTATGTTATCTGGAGGAGGACTCCTAATTCCGGGCTTCTCTTTCACGTCTGTGGGAGTCTCTGCAGCCAAACTCTTCCTCTGCTTAGTAGTAACTCGCTTCTCCTAGGAATAAAAACAGGAACTTTGTTTAATCTGTTCTGACCAACACCCTCCTTATAATTATAACTTATTACATTATTAACATCAACCTAGACGCAGCCTCCACTCTGCCTCCGACTCCTGTCCTTCACCATGGTCACCTCCAGGACTTCTCATATGCCACTCCAATTTTCTGGAATCCTCTGCCTGGATAAATGTGCCCAACCTTCCAAGCTTTCAAAAGTTCACTCAAAACCCACATAATCAGACAAGCATACAATCTAGTTTAAAGTGGACCAACACCCTGAGGTGATCGGCCCGGGAATCTATAAGATTCCCGGGCCGATCACCTCACACACGGTGTAAACCCCCCAAAACCCCCGAAAAACCTTACCTCTCCAGCCGCTGCTTCCGCCGCCTCACTCGCGCTCCTCTAGACGCGCGTGCGCCCGCCGTCTCTGAATGGCCGGCGCGGGCGCGCACACGTCAAGAGTGACGCGCGGGAGGCGCCGACGGGCAAGCTGCTTGTACGTCCCTGTCAATCAGCTTGTCCGTCGGCGCCGATTGGACGGCGCGGCCACGTGGGAGCGGGGAGAGGTGAGTTTTGGGGGCTTTCACACAGAGGGGCACCCCCGATCGGGGTGCCCCGGGGAAGTGGACCAATACCCAGGATAGTCAAAATCCTGGGTGTTGGTCCACTTTAAAGGGCACATGCCAAAAAGCTCAATACTGAGTTTTTTAGCCTCAGTAGGCTACTGAGCCATCTTGCCTGGGTGGCCCTGACTGGAAGCCATCTTGAGGCTGCTGCTTAGCTTAAGGGGAAGGAGAGTAAGTGGGGCTGCATTTGCTCTGCCCAGTGTGGTGGAAGAGTGAGCTACCATCTGTGGGGCGATAACCCCCCCCTTTCTGTGTATCCTACCAACTGGTATCACCACCCCCCCCCCTCCAGTTGTCAGCACATGATCCTTGTCACAAGAGGACTTTAGCTCTCAAAATGTCCGCTAAAAAAATGTGGCCCCATGAAAATAATAATTGCCGACCCTTGCTTTAGACTGTAGGCTCGTAAGGACAGGGCCCTCCACACACTGAGAATGAGAGAGATGGCATACAGGGGGCTTATAAAATTAATACTAATTATATCTAATTTTCCACCCCAGTAGTTATAGCCAGGACACAGTATATTTCATATACGGAGAAAAGTCCCTTACCTTGGCTGTCTTTGCTGAACTTTTCGCCTGTAGTTCAATTGCCGAAATGTCAGCCTTTTTGGTTGCTTTAAGAAAAAAAAAAAAAAAAAAAAAAAAAAAAAAAAAAGGAAGAAGAAGAAGTTCTTACATGATATGTCTAATAAGTAAACTTTAAAAACTTCCATTGAAAGTGGAATTACCTTTTAACTTTCCATTACTGTGTGCCAGTATGATTTGTTCAAGGCGCTGAGCTTATCTGTTAAAGTGGTCCTTCACTCTGAATAAGAGTCTATCTTATATGTTTCACACACTGTACATACAGATTGCTCACATTAAAAATCATCCTACCTGCATCTACTACATGTTATGAGCCTTTAAACATCCAAGATGGCGGCTCATGGAACATCAGGCAGCCTGCAAACAGGAAGTGCCTTCTGACTGTGCTACTCTGTATTCTGGGATTGCTGACCTTTTGCTGACCCCAGCTCTTCTCTGTCTGAGCAAAGCACAGCTATAATCCGCCCCCCTGTACTTTCTCCCACTCTCCTCTCCTCAGTATGTGTGATGCTTCTGAGTCAAGATGGCGGCGCCCGTATCCTAAAGTCCTGAACAGAGTTGCAGCCCAGTGGGGGAAAGAATAATAACTGACTAAAAAATTAAAAAAAGATTCCCCTGCATCTAAAATTTATATATTTTAAGAGTTTGGGCTTTTCAATAATTCATGGTAAAGGTCTGGTTTAATTGCTAAATGCTGCTTCTTTGTTTACCCAAAGCTGCTAATGAGCTCACCTGTTACAGTGGAAGAATTCTGGGATTTGTAGTCAGAAGAGCTTTACTAAAGAGCAAAAAAGCCGCTCCTACTTTACCAAGACCGAGCCACCGTAATATAAAAGACGCTGAAGTAATGACAGATATGGGGGCACAATCCTAACACAAATGATTATTTTACATCCCAGAAGAGGAAAACAATAAGGTGGAACATCAAAAACCTGACAAAAAAAAAAAAAAACAGGAGTTTTCCTTTAACCGGACCTTCAGCATAATTTATTGAAAAGCCCAAACCCTTAAACCAATCCCCAGCATGTAAAAAAATACCATTTTGTGAATACTCACCTTGTAAAATGGGTATTATAAGTATGTCACACACCCCGCTTCAAGAATCCATAACATGTGGGTAATATCGTCCTGAAGAGGCGTTCCCGCAGAGATGATAGTAAAAAGAAAGCCCCTCCCTGATCCATAAATAGCTGGGCCCTCCCACTCATCACCCAGTATACAGAAGCAGTAAGATAAGGGACCAGGAAGAGGCAAATATAAAACGCAACCACGCAAAGTTCACAAAATAGAGGATCCTGATAACAGAAAAAGGGCGGGTGAAGCGGGGTGTGTGACATACTTATAATACCCATTTTACAAGGTGAGTATTCACAAAATGGTATTATTCTAAGTATGTCACACACCCCGCTTCAAGAATCCATAACATGTGGGACATCCAACAGCAATGTCCAGAAACAAGGGCGGGGATCCAAAACTAGGCAACAATGCACAACTTCAAACCACTGCAGCTTGCAAAACTTTGCGTCCAAAGACAGCATCCGCGGACGCCCAAACATCAACCTTGTAAAACTTGGAAAAAGTGTGAACAGAAGACCAGGTAGCGGCCTTACAAACTTGCTCAACAGAAGCCTGGTGCTGAAAAGCCCAGGACGCACCAACTGCACGAGTAGAATGAGCAGTAACACGAAAAGGGGGACTCCTCCCCTTGGCAGAATAGGCCCCAATGATGGCCTGACGAATCCATGTACTAATGGAAGATTTGGCAGGAGCCAAACCTTTCCTAGGCCCGGAGGGCACCACAAAAAAGGCGTCCGTCTTACGAAAGGAAGAGGTAACCTCAAGATAATGTTCCACAACACGAACTACATCCAGGGAATGCAACGCCCTTTCCTTGTCGTTGCTAGGATTTGGGCATAGAGAAGGCAGAACTATGTCCTGATTCAGATGAAAAGCCGAGACCACCTTAGGAAGAAAATCCGGCTTGAAACGAAAGACAACCTTGTCCTGATGCTTCTCAAAGTATGGAGCTTTAATGGATAAAGCTGCCAACTCAGAAACACGCCTAGCCGAAGTGATAGCCACCAAAAAGGCCACCTTTTGAGTAAGCGAAGACAAGGCAACCTCATTCAAGGGCTCAAAAGGAGGACCCTGAAGAGCAGAGAGAACAAGATTCAAATCCCAAACTGGAACCAAGGGCTTCCTAGGCGGATGTACATGCGTGACCCCTTGGAAAAAGGTCCTGACTAAAGGATGAAGTGCAAAGGACCTTTGGAAAAACACCGCCAGGGCAGAAACCTGCCCTTTCAAGGTACTAATTTGGAGCCCCAGATCCAAACCATGTTGAAGAAACTCCAGAATCCTAGGAATGGAGAACTCACGACAAGAGAAAGACCTACCTTCACACCAATCAATATATCCGGGGATGCCTCCATCAGGTGAACTTTTAATAGTCGCAATGACCCAGGGAATTACGCCAATAAGCAACCCGGGATGCCCCTTTAATGTCACTCACGGAGAAAGAGAAGACTTGGGGTGGTTGATCACCCAACCGAACCTTTCCAGAGTGGACACCACCGCTCTGGTGTCCAACTCCGCTTGGTTGAAGGAAGAGGCCATGATCAGTAGATCGTCCAAATAGGGCACAATGCGGATACCCTGACCTCTGAGCAGAGCCATCACCCCCGCTAGCACCTTGGTGAACACCCGAGGAGCTGAGGTGAGACCGAAAGGAAGTGCCACAAACTGAAAGTGCCGATCCTCCACCACGAACCTGAGAAACCTCTGGTGTGCTGGAAAAACCGGAACGTGTAGATAAGCATCCTTGATGTCTATGGACGTCAGAAAGTCTCCCTGACGAAGAGAGTGAATGGCCGAACGCAGCGTTTCCATGCGGAATTTCCTCGGCCGGATGAACCTGTTGAGAAACTTCAGATCCAAGATGGGTCGGACCAACCCGTCCTTCTTGGGTACCGTGAACAGATTGGAATAAAAGCCCCTGCCCCGATCTGAAGGGGGCACTGGGCAAATGACAGCCATGTCCAGAAGATTCTCCACTGCCACCAGGAGCCCCTGCGCCGCTAGAGGCTCCGGCGGCATCCGAGACCTGACAAATCTGGAAGGGGGGCGGAGCTCAAACTCCAGCTTGTAGCCGGAAGACACCACTTCCCGGATCCATCTGTCCGAGACCTCTTGATCCCAGATCAGAGAGAAGTGCTGCAGCCGTCCCCCCACCCGCATGGGTGAGGGCGCCCCCTCATTGCTGAGCCGGCTTAGCAGCCGGTTTGGGCTTAGAGCCCCAACTGTATCCAGAACGGGCACGTCCTCTGCCCCTGTTTCCGGAATCTCCTCTGGAAGAGGGAAATGCAGAACCCTTACCAGATCTGGCCCCCCGAAAGGAGGGGGTAAAGGCAGGCGCCCCCCGAAAAGGGCGGCGTTGTTTCTTACGTTGAGGTAACCTACCACCCTTGGTGACAGAGTCCAATGTCTCTCCAAAGAGCCGTAGACCAACAAAGGGTAAAGCCGTCAGTGATTTTTTGGACATAAAATCGGCCGCCCACTGGCGCAGCCACACCTACCGCCGAATAGCCACAAGCAGAGCCGACGTCCTACCACACATCATCAAAGTGTCATCCAAGGCAGTCAACACAAAGGATAGAAACAACTCACACCGTTTAAGGCTAAGGAACTCGTTACTACCAGGACGAAGCCCGGAAGAAGTCAACAGGTCCCTGACCACAGACCTGGTAGCCAACACCATTAGCTCCGAAGCGCACACAGGCCGGATGGCCGACCCAATGCTAGTAAAGCCATGAGAAGCCATCTGATCAATACGTTTATCCTCTCCATCTTTGAGAGTGGAACAATCAGGTCTGTTTAAAACCTTGGAGTTAGACAACCCCAAAACCGGTGCATCCACCTCGGGGGGAGATGCCCAGCGCTTGACCGCCTCAGAAGGAAAGGGATATTTCCTATCCCACCCCTGAGGGATGCCAGGGAGCCGAGCCGGCCTATCCCATTCCTTGTCAATGATTCTATCAAAATGGCGTTGCGTAGGAAACTCCAGGCGCGGCCTGGATTCCTCAAACAATTCACCTTTCTGCTGTGACGCCTCCTCGGGAGGGGAAATATTCAGAACTTCCAGCATGAGAGACAGAGCGTGAGGAGAGTCCAAGGATCTCCCTAAATCAGAAAGCTCGGCATCAGCGCCAGCAGACTGCTCATCATCCGAAAATTCTGAACCCTCATCAACTTCCCCCTCCTCTAGCTGAGGATAATCAGACCAATCCAGATTGTCTCTGTCATCAAGATCATCCACCGGCGGAGCCGGCGACAAATGCTTTCTCTTAGACGGAGCCTTACGGGCGACCGAGCTAGAGAGCATTTTCTCAAGGCTAGCCAATCTGGCACACATCTCGGATTGCAAATCCCTGCCCATGACTACGTCACACGGGGCACGAGTCAAGGCGGGAGGGGGAGTTGAGGTGGCCGGCTGTGCTGACCCCGCCGCTTGGGGTTCGGACTGCCGCGTAATAGTTTGCTGTGCACATGGTATACACAGTAACACATCATCCCCAGTAATGGAAATCCCACACAACATACACTTTTTGGGATGCCCCGAAGGGGTCCCAGTCCCAGTATCCGGGGATGCCTCCATAAGGTGAATTTTGAGTGGTCGCTATGACCCAGGGAATTACGCCAGTTAGACAACCCGGGATGCCCCTTTAATGTCCCGAGTGGGAGGATTTGTGATGCTAAAATGGACCCAGGGACCCAGGATCAGGAGAGACCTTCCAATACTACAGAAGATCCTCCTGGATAACCTTCACCTAAAAGACAGAGAGAGACCCATAAGTCCCTACAATAAGACTTAACAGATAAAGAAAAGAAGAAATAAATGAGGCCCACAGGGCCACTCACAAACGCTGCGGTGAACGATCCGCCTCAGAACAATGGCGATTTCTGAGGTGAAGTGAAGAGAAGAAGAACTGCCTTGTCAGGGGCGTGGTCTGCGCAGCCCGCGCAAAGCTGATCTGTGCCCCCTAAGCTGCCTAGTAACAGGGAGCTGCCTAGTAACAGGGAGCTCAGCTCCGCAGCGGCGCCAGTACAGAGGAGGGCGGAGCCGCGGCGACGCGCCGAAAGCCCAGCTCCGCCCCCCCTTCCAGTGTGAATGAAGCGTGAGGGAAGAAGTCCCTCACGCACCAGCCCAGAGACCGGCGCCGCCGACAACCGCGGCGCCGGCTGCCATGACAGCGGGTGCTCCCGCTATCACTAGCGGAGCACCCGCCCCGCTCGCTGCGGCGAGGAATGAATGAGAGAACGGGGGCTGGCCGCGGCAGAGCGCCGAGTGCCAGCCCCGCCCCCCCAAAGCGTGTGAGGTAAAAAATTTACCTCACAGACTGAAAAACCCCGGCACCCGGCTGCAATGACAGCCGCGGTGCTGCAACATAGTAACAACAGTGCAACCAATTCATCGAGGGATTACTTCCAGACGCTCCACATCAACAAGAGAAAGTGAATAAAGAGAGAAAGAGAATAAAGCTAACCCCTATGAGAGGAACCCCCAGCCCCCATAGTTGGTAAAGGGAAGGGCCCCCCCCCCCCAGGGGAAAAGTCAAGGGACGGGGCATCCCAAACCGGGATCACCTACCCGGTATGACCGCCTACCCTCTCTTTTAGGGTCTCACGGTGGAGCTCTGCTCCTCAGCACCAGAGGTGCCAATGTACCCTCGCTCGGGCCAGCAGCCAAGACTGTGGAGGCATGTAATCTGAGGTAAATTTTGGGACAAACAGGGGTCCGAGCGGAAATAAACAAAATAAGAGGCCGGGAGTTACCCCGGCTACCTGAAATCCCCCTGTGCAAGGAGGAGCCATCATCTTCTGACTTGCTCGCCGTCTGCAGAGATGGAAAACTGGGTGATGAGTGGGAGGTCCCAGGTATTTATGGATCAGGGAGGGGCTTTCTTTTGCTATCATCTCTGCAGGAACGCCCTCTTCAGGACGATATTACCCACATGTTATGGATTCTTGAAGCGGGGTGTGTGACATACTAAGAATAACACAGACACACACACACAGGGGATAGAGAGAAGGGAAGGATAGAGAATCCCAACCCCTAAGGGAACTAAGGAGGGACCCCCCCCTTTCCCCCCCCCGGGATAAAATTCAGGGACGGGGCATCCCAAACCGGGATCACCAACCCGGAACCACCGCCTACCCTCTCTGATAGGGTCTCACGGGGGGGGAGCTGAGCTCCTCAGCACCATGGGTGCCCGTATACCCTCGCTCGGGCCCACAGCCAAAGCTGAGGAGGCATATAACTTAATAAAACTGGAACCCTAGTTAACATAAGGCCGAGCGGAAATATAAGAACAAATAGGCCGGGGGCAACCCCGGCTACCTTAACTCCCCCTATGCAAGGAGGAGGCATCATCTTCTGACTTGCTCGCCATCTTGCAGAGATGGAAAAACTGGGTGATGAGTGGGAGGGCCCAGGTATTTATGGATCAGGGAGGGGCTTTCTTTTTACTATCATCTCTGCGGGAACGCCTCTTCAGGACGATATTACCCACATGTTATGGATTCTTGAAGCGGGGTGTGTGACATACTTAGAATAGTTGCTCACTTTTTATTCTTTCCCCCGCTGGGCTTCAACTCTGTTCAGGACTCTAGGATACAGGCGCCGCCATCTTGCCTCAGAAGAATCACATACTGAGCGGGGTAAGTGCAGGGGGTGGGGTTAAAGCTGTGCTTTGCACACGCTGAGCAGTGGTGGGGCCAGGAAAAGGACAACAATCCCAGAATGCAGAGGCATATTCAGAAGACACTTCGTTCCTGCAGGCTGCTTGATGCTCCATAAGCCGCCATCTTCAGTGTTTAAAGGCTCAAAATACGCACTAGGTGCAGGTAGGATGATTTTTAATATGAGCAATCTGTATGTACAGGGTGGAGGACACATATAAGATAGGCTCAATTCAGGGTGAAGGTCTGCTTTAAACCTGAACACCATGGGGTTTATTAAATCTGGGTGAAAATGTGATGCAATGCTCAGATAACCTCAGGGTGGATAAAAATCAATGTTTTTTTTTAAAAAATCAAAAAAAATCGGATTTTTTTTTCAATAAACTGCTTTTTGAGGAAAATATTTTACCATCCAAAGGTTCTTCCATCATGAGATAAAGCTGAGTTGTTTAACTCAGTAGAATAAAGGCTGTATATGTGTAACATTCACAATGCCATGCTCTTCCAGAGGTTTCTGTAGGATTAGTGGGCAGTTTCTCTCCTATATTATCACAGACGCTCGCTTTACTTACGCAGTTCTCAAAACTGAATTTGACTCCGCAGAGGTCCCAGCCTCTTCTTCACAGCAAAAATGTTCCAACATGAACAGAGTTGAGAAAAAGACCTTAATCCTATTGTTCTACAAACCTATGACTAGTGAACTACAGAGGACAGCAGGGACAGTAGTATTTAAGTTTTTCATGTGTCGGCTGGGCTGACAGTCTAAGTTTCTTAAAATATATATATATTTTGTTTAGCCAAATTAGTTAACAAAACATGGATGTTTGTTTAAGCAAATAACTTATGCTGTAATGTTATTATTCTAAGTATGTCACACACCCCGCTTCAGAATATTCATAACACGTGGGTAATACCGACCTGAAGGGGCGTTCCTGCAGAGATGATAGTAAAAAGAAAGCCCCTCCCTGATCCATAAATACCTGGAACCTCCCACTCATCACCCAGTTTTCCATCTCTGCAGACGGCGAGCAAGTCAGAAGATGATGTCTCCTCCTTGCACAGGGGGATTTAAGGTAGCCGGGATGATTCCCGGCCCGTTACTTATTATTTCCGTTTGGACCCCTTTTTTCTCTTGAATATATATGCCTCCCAGCCGTGGCTGCAGGTCCAGGCGAGGGTAGATTGGCACCTCTGGTGCTCAGGAGCAACACTCCGCCGTGAGACCCTATACAAGAGGGTAGGCGGCTTCACCGGGTTGGTGACCCCGGTTTGGGATGCCCTGTCCCTTAGCCTTAACATGGGAATGGCCCTCCCAGGATCCCTTTCCACTGTGGGGATGGGGGGTGTGGGTCCTCTTTTTATTACACTTTTTCTTAGGCTCTGTCTTTTATTCATTGTTTTATGTGTGTGTGTGTCTCTTTAAATTGTCAGCACCGCGGCCGTTTGTAATGGAGGCCTCCGTGCTGTGCTGGGTTTTTCCTTGCCATAATGGCGGCGGTATTTTACCTCAGGGACACGAGAGTTAACCATTGAATATGTATTGTATTAGAGGGGGCGGGGCCGGACCTTCGGCGCGGGGCCGGGGTCCGTCCCTCCCTGTTTTTTTTTTTTTTTTTTTTGTACTGCTGTGTGTTAGTTATGCTTTACTATATTTTCTGTTTTACATTGAACCGGCCAAGCGCCGCAGCCGCATATTTGCTGCTGCGCCGGCCGGTTTTGGCGCTTCTTTTCGTGAGGGGATTTTTCCCTCACGATTCTGATGGGGGCGGGGCCGGACGTGCGGCGCGTCATCGCGGCCCGCCCACACCTTTCTCGGCGCCGCTGAGGACTGTTGCCATGCATAGGAGGGGGGCGGGGCTTGGCGACGCGCGCGCGTCCCGCGCTGGCCACGCCCCCTCCTCCTCTTTTCAGTCAGAGAAGATTCTCCTCAAGATCGGGTGGCTGTGTGAAGTCCCGGCGGTATTGTGAGTGGCCTGTGGCCCCTTCTTTTCTAGTTTGCTTCTTTGTTTCTCTTCTCCTCATGGGTTCTTTCTTTCCTTTCTTTCAGAACGGAGGCTTATCAGGAAGATCTTCTATAGTATTAGAGGGTTTCTCCCGGTCCTAATCCCTGGGTTCATTCTATTGTTCACAAATCCTCCCACTCGGGACATTAAAGGGGCATCCCGGGTTGTCTAATTGGCGTAATTCCCTGGGTCTTAGCGACTATTCAAAGTTCACCTTATGGAGGCATCCCCGGATATTGGGCTCGGGACCCCTTCGGGGCATCCCCGGAAGTGTTTGTTGTGTGGGGTATCCATTACTGGGGATGATGTGTTACTATGTATACCATGCGCACAACAAACTATTACGCGGCAGTCCGAACCCCAGGCGTCGGGGTCAGCACAGCCGGTCGCTTCATCTCCCCCTCCCGCCTTGACGCGCGCCCCGTGTGACGTTGTCATGGGTAGGGATCTGCAATCTGAGATGTGCGCCAGATTGGTCAATCTTGAGAAAATTGTCTCCAGCTCGGTCGCCCGTAAGGCTCCGATTAAGAGAAAACATTTGTCGCCGGCTCCGCCGGTGGATGACCATGATGACGTTGATAATCTGGATTGGTCTGATTATTCCCCGCTAGAGGAAGGGGAGGTTTATGAGCCGTCAGATGTCTCGGACGATGAGCAGTCTTTTGGCGCCGAGACCGAGCCTGCTGACCTGGGGAGATCCTTGGATACTCCTCACGCTCTGGCTCTCATGTTGGAAGTTCTGAATATTTCTCCTCCCGAGGAGGCGTCACGGCAGAAGGGTGAATTATTTGAGGAATCCAGGCCGCGCCTGGAGTTCCCTACACAACGGCATTTTGACAAAATCATTGATAAGGAATGGGACAGGCCGGCTCGGCTCCCGGGCATCCCTCAGGGGTGGGATAGGAAATTTCCCTTTCCTTCGGAGGCAGTTAAGCGCTGGGCATCTCCCCCCGAGGTGGATGCGCCGGTTTTGGGGTTGTCCAACTCCTCGGTCTTGAATAGGCCTGATTGTTCCACCCTCAAGGATGGAGAGGATAAACGTATTGACCAGATGGCTTGTCATGGTTTTACTAGCGTTGGCTCAGCCATACGTCCTGTGTGCGCTTCGGAACTAATGGTGTTGGCTGCCAGGTCTGTGGTCAGGGACCTGTTGAATTCTTCCGGGCTTCGTCCTGGTAGTAACGAGTTCCTTAGCCTTAAACGGTGTGAGTTGTTTTTATCCTTTGTATTAACTGCCTTGGATGATACCTTGATGATGTGTGGAAGGACGTCGGCCCTACTGGTGACTATTCGGAGGTCGGTGTGGCTGCGCCAGTGGGCGGCCGATTTTATGTCCAAAAAGTCGCTGACGGCTCTTCTTTTTGTCGGACTACGGCTCTTCGGAGAGACTTTGGACTCTGTCACCAAGGGTGGTCGGTTACCTCAACGCAAGAAACAACGCCGTCCCTTTCGGGGGGCGCCTGCTTTTACCCCCTCCTTTCGTGGGGCCAGATCTGGCAGGGGTTCTGCATTTCCCCCTTCCAGAGGAGATTCTGGGAGCAGGGGCAGAGGACGGGCCCGTTCTGGATACAGTTGGGGCTCTAAGCCCAAACCGGCTACTAAGCCAGCTCAGCAATGAGGGGGCGCCCTCACCCATGCGGGTGGGGGGACGGCTGCGACACTTCTCCCAGATCTGGGATCGAGAGGTCTCAGACAGATGGATCCGGGAAGTGGTGTCTTCCGGTTACAAGCTAGAGTTCGAGCTTCGCCCCCCCTCCAGATGTTTCAGGTCTCGGATGCCTTCGGAGCCTCTGGCGGCGCAGGGGCTCCTGGTGGCAGTAGAGAAACTTTTGGATCTGGCTGTCATTTGCCCAGTGCCCCCCTCAGATCGGGGCAGGGGCTTTTATTCCAATCTGTTCACGGTACCCAAGAAGGACGGATCGGTTCGACCCATCCTGGATCTGAAGTTTCTCAACAGGTTCATCCGGCCGCGGAAATTCCGCATGGAAACGCTACGCTCAGCTATCCACTCTCTTCGCCAGGGAGATTTTCTGACGTCCATAGATATCCAGGACGCTTACCTGCATGTTCCGATTTTTCCAGCGCACCAGAGGTTTCTCAGGTTCGTGGTGGAGGATCGGCATTTTCAGTTTGTGGCACTGCCTTTCGGTCTCACCTCGGCTCCTCGGGTATTCACCAAGGTGCTAGCGGGGGTGATGGCTCTGCTCAGAGGTCAGGGTATCCGCATCGTGCCCTATTTGGACGATCTACTGATCATGGCCTCTTCCTTCAACCAAGCGGAGTCAGATACCAGATTAGTGGTGTCCACTCTGGAGAGGTTCGGTTGGGTGATCAACCACCCCAAGTCGGCTCTTTCTCCGTCCAGAGTTCTGGTTTTTCTGGGAATGTCTCTGGACACCTCGCAGGCCAGGGTGTTTCTGCCTCAGGCCAAGATTCTTTTGATTCAGGAGTTAGTTCGGCTTCTCTTGTCGGCACCTCATCCGACCATTCGACTAGGGATGCGGCTGGTGGGGCTTATGGTGGCCTCATTCGAGGCAGTTCCCTTTGCGCAGTTTCATACAAGGACGCTTCAACTTCATCTGTTGAAGGTTTGGGACAAGTCTCCACTATCGTTGGATCAGTCCTTCCTGATGACTCCCCGAGTTCGTCGATCCCTGCAATGGTGGCTGGGGTCTGTCAATCTGTTGAAGGGCAGATCCTTTTTGGCACCGTGTTGGGAAACGGTCACCACGGATGCCAGTCTGTCAGGTTGGGGGGGTGTTTGGAAGAACCTACAGTTTCAGGGTCTGTGGGGCCCACAGGAGGCTCACGAACCCATCAATGTTTTGGAGTTGAGAGCCATCAGGTTGGTTCTGTTTCGCTTGACTCATCAGTTGCGGGGCCTGCCTGTTCAGGTCCGGTCGGACAACAGGACGGCAGTTGCTTACATCAATCACCAGGGGGGGACTCGCAGCAGGAGTGCCCTCAGGGAAGTGTCTGATTCTGGATTGGGCAGAGAGCCACGTCCCGTGTATCTCGGCAGTCTACATTCCGGGAGTGGAGAACACGGAGGCGGACTCTCTGACCAGGGGGAGTGGTCTCTCAGTCCCCAGGTGTTTCGTTCGATTTGTCTCAGGTGGGGGTTCCCAGCGGTGGACCTCTTTGCCTCTCGTCACAATCACAAGCTTCCAGCCTTTGTGTCTCTCTCGCAGGATCCTCTGGCTCTTGCAGTGGATGCCATGTCTCTGAACTGGAGGGATCTGGGGTTCCTTTACCTGTTCCCTCCGTTTCCAATGGTAGCCAGAGTGGTGCGCAAGCTGACTCTGGAGGGCGCGTCAGCAATTCTGGTGGCACCAAGGTGGCCAAGGCGGGTTTGGTTAGGAGACCTGGTAAGACTGGCAGAGGACCAGTTCGTTCTGCCTCTACTGCCGGACCTGCTCACCCAGGGTCGGCCGCGCTATCCCAATTTACCTTCGCTGGCTTTGACGGCGTGGCTGCTGAAACCGCCATCTTGAAGGAAGAAGGTCTTTCTGACGCGGTGGTTCAGACTCTTATTAGCGCCAGGAAGCGCTCTTCCTCTACTATTTACTATAGGACTTGGAGGTCCTATATTGACTGGTGTGAAAGTAGGTCTCTCTCTTGTCGGGAGTTCTCCATTTCTAGAATCCTGGAGTTTCTTCAACATGGTCTGGATCTGGGGCTTCAACTTAGTACCTTGAAGGGGCAGGTCTCTGCCCTGGCGGTGTTCTTTCAAAGGTCCTTTGCACTTCATCCCTTAGTCAAGACCTTTTTCCAAGGAGTTACGCATGTACGGCCTCCTAGGAAGCCTTTTGTTCCAGTTTGGGATTTGAACCTGGTTCTTTCTGCTCTTCAGGGTCCTCCGTTTGAGCCCTTGAATGAGATTGCTTTGTCTTCTCTTACTCAAAAGGTGGCCTTTTTGGTGGCTATCACTTTAGTTCGGCGTGTTTCTGAGTTGGCAGCTTTATCCATTAAAGCTCCGTACTTCGAAAGGCATCAGGACAAGGTGGTCTTTCGTTTCAAGCCGGATTTTCTTCCTAAGGTGGTCTCTGCTTTTCATCTGAATCAGGACATTGTTCTGCCTTCTCTATGTCCTAATCCCAGCAACGACAAGGAAAGGGTGCTGCATTCCTTGGATGTAGTCCGTGTTGTGAAATATTATCTGGTGGTTACGTCTTCCTTTCGTAAGACTGACGCTTTTTTTGTGGTGCCTTTTGGGCCTAGGAAAGGTTTGGCACCTGCCAAATCTTCCATTAGTAAATGGATTCGTCAGGCCATCATTGGGGCCTATTCTGCCAAGGGGAGGAGTCCCCCTTTTCGTGTTACTGCTCATTCTACTCGTGCGGTGGGAGCGTCCTGGGCTTTCCAGCACCAGGCCTCTGTTGAGCAAGTTTGTAAGGCCGCTACTTGGTCCTCTGTTCACACTTTTTCCAAGTTTTACAAGGTTGATGTTCGGGCCTCAGCGGATGCTGTTTTTGGCCGCAAAGTTCTGCAAGCTGTTGTGGTTTAAGTTGTGCATTGTTGTCTTGTTTTGGATCCCCGCCCTTTTTATGGACACTGCTATTGGATGTCCCACGTGTTATGAATATTCTGAAGCGGGGTGTGTGACATACTTAGAATAATACCATTTTGTGAAATACTCACCTGTAAAATGGGTATTATAAGTATGTCACACACCCCGCTTCACCCGCCCTTCTTGTGTTCGGGATCCTTTATATTGTGAACTTTGCGTTATTTTGATTTATATTTGCCTCTTCCTGGTCCCTTACCTTACTGCTTCTATATACTGGGTGATGAGTGGGAGGTCCCAGGTATTTATGGATCAGGGAGGGGCTTTCTTTTTACTATCATCTCTGCAGGAACGCCCCTTCAGGTCGGTATTACCCACGTGTTATGAATATTCTGAAGCGGGGTGTGTGACATACTTATAATACCCATTTTACAGGTGAGTATTTCACAAAATGGTATTATTTCAGTTGAATAAATCTATTTAAA
Source organism: Gastrophryne carolinensis (assembly GCA_027917425.1). Taxonomy (NCBI): domain Eukaryota; kingdom Metazoa; phylum Chordata; class Amphibia; order Anura; family Microhylidae; genus Gastrophryne; species Gastrophryne carolinensis. The sequence continues at coordinate 72,511,694 of CM051238.1, forward strand.
TTGTTATTAAGGTCAGGATTATTTTTCTCCTTCCTAAGTACAACAGAACAGCGGTGTCCAAATATGAATGATTAACCCATTAAACTGGGGAGAAAAAAGTAATATAAAAAGTGATTCTAAAAATCTTCATCTACTTGCATGTTAAAATAGCAAGAACTAGTTTAGGTAGAAACTTTGATTTAAATCACTGATTTAAATCAAGCCTTACTGACTAGTGATTTAAATCGTGATTTAAATCAGTTAGATTTAAATCAAATCCACCCTGGATAACCTAATAATGTAATAGGAAGCCTGTAATGGTGGAATGTGGCATGAGAAACTTTGCATGGCCCTGGGCTTCTTTATTTAAGCGGATCAAAACCAGACCTCCTACAGACTTGAATCTGATAAGACTATAAAAGACAGACTCTCTCTCCTGCATTTAACAGCCGATGATGTAACATGAAAGTGGGTATTTGAGCCAGAGAATGGGCTCTTCCTGGTTTTACTCTGCATGGGCATCTCAAAATCAGAATCACCCCCCCCCAGAGCAAGTGTGCCCGATCTAAGACGTTAGGTCCAGTTTAAGTCTCTTCCTTAGATGGTTTACTATTCTCAGCTCTGATCATAACAAGCAGGCATTCAATAGCTAGTTACCATTATGTTACTAAGCAGAACCTGAATCGAATCCCACACCACAAGTTTTAGAGATAATTCTCACTTACCTTGTACTGGAGCTGCCTTCACTGGTGTGGCCTCCTCTTCACTATCAGAGGACCCACTACTCCGATCAGCCAATATGGCAGCTGCCGCTGGGGTGGCCAGTATGTCATCTGGAGGAGGACTCATTATTCCAGGCTTCTCTTTCATGTCTGTGGCCAAACTCTTCCTCTGCTTAGCTGTAATTCTCTTCTCCAAGTAATGAAAACAAGAGCTTGGTTTAATCTGTTCTGACCAACACCCCCCTTATAATTATAACATTTTTATGACATTAACATCAACCTAGATGCAGCCTCCACTCTGCCTCTGACTTTTTCCTGTCATCCACTATGGTCACCTCCAGGACTTCTCATATGCCACTCTAATTTTCTGGAATCCTCTGCCTGGATAAATCTGAGCCAACCCTCCAAGCTTTCAAAAGTTCACTAAAAACCCACATAATCAGACAAGCATACAATCTAGTTTAAAGGGCGCATGCCAAAAAGCTCAATACTGACCTTTTGTGATCCACTTTGTCTGCACCCCTTATGCTTTAGACTGCAGGCTCTCTCCCCTATTGTATTTAGCATATTTATTGTATAAAGGTGCTCATGTAATGTCTATGTATTGGATGTTCTTCTCTGTCCATAAACACTACTTTGTACAGCGCTACAGAGAATGATGGTGCTTTATAAATTAATAATAATTCCTGACAGACTTAGGTTTTACATTAGATTAACCTCACAGGGATCCAGGGTAAAAATGCCAAAGCCTTACTCCAGACATACTATTCATTCTGCTTTTCTATAGCAATAGTAGGAATTGGGCCAACCTCCCTACTCCCTCACTACTACCTAGCATGTTCCCTATGCTAGGTAGTAGTAGTGATGTGGAAAAAACTCAGAAACATAAGTCATCAAGAAATGGGGAACTTTCTTATTTCGATTGCCAATGCCCAAATTACTGGCTCTTTTTGCTTGCTTAAAGTGGACCAACACCCAGGATTTTGACTATCCTGGGTCTTGGTCCACTTCGGTGGGGCACCCCCGATCGGGGTGCCCCGCTGTGTGAAACCCCCCCAATCACCCGAAAAACTCACCTCTCCCCGCGCCGACGGACAAGCAATCTGACAGTCCCGGACAAGCGGCTCCTCCGCCGCCGCCTCCCGCGCGTCCCTCGCGAAGATAAGGTAAGGGGGTTTGGGGGGGGGGGGGGGGGGTTTCACCCGATCACCCGTGGGTGTTGGTCCACTTTAAATGCAGTTCAGACAAAGGAGCTTAAATGACCATCCTGATTTGATGACTGGACATGTCACTTCGATTGGATATTTCAAACATATACAGAAACATGTGGAAGTTATAGTTTAGACATGAAAAACATCTGTTTCTCATTAAGCAGACATAACATTCTTTAGTGATAGTCATACGAGAAGGGAGGGGTGCAAACCCCTCCACACACTGAGAATGCGAGAGATGGCATACAGATGGCTTATAAAATTAATACTAATTATATTCTAATTTTCCACCCCAGTAGTTGTAGCCAGGACACCGTATATATTTCATAAACGGAGAAAAGTCCCTTACCTTGGCTGTCTTTGCTGAACTTTTCGCCTGTGGTTCAATAGCCGAAATGTCAGCCTTTTTGGTTGCTTTAAGAAAAAAAAAAAAAAAAAACACAGTTCCTACATGATATGTCTAATAAGTAAACTTAAAAGCTAATTCCACTTTCAGTTATTAAACTTATATTAAACTTTACATTACTGTGTGCCAGTATGATTTGTTCAAGGCGCTGAGCTTATCTGTTAATTGCTAAATGCTGCTTCTTTGTTTACCCAAAGCTGCTAATGAGCTCACCTGTTACAGTGGAACAATTCTGGGATTTGTAGTCAGAAGAGCTTTACTAAAGAGCAAAAAAGCTACTCCTACCAAGACAGAGCCACCGTAATATAAAAGACTTCGAAGTAAATGACAGATATGGGGGCACCATCCTAACACAAATGATTATTTTACATCCCAGAAGAGGAAAACAATAAGGTAGAATACCAAAAACCTGACAAAAACAGGAGTTTTCCTTTAAACCAGACCTTCAGCATCATTTATTGAAAAGCCCAAACCCTTAAACTATTCCCCAGCATCTAAAATTAATATATAATTAACATTTTAAGTTTCTAGTTTCTTACTTTTTATTCTTTCCCCCGCTGGGCTGCAACTCTGTTCAGGACTAGAATACAGTCGCCGCCATCTTGCCTCAGAAGCATCATTTACTAAGGAAAGAAGAGTGGGGTAAAGTGCAGGGGGCGGGGTTAAAGCTGTGCTTTGCACAGGTGGAGCAGAGCTGGGGTTAGGAAAAGGACAGCAATCCCAGAATGCAGAGTGGCATTGTCAGAAGACACTTCTGTCTGCAGGCTGCCCGATGCTCCATGAGATGCCATTTTGGATGTTTAAAGGCTTGGAATAAGCACTAGGTGCAGGAGGGATGATTTTTAATGTGGGCAATCTGTATGTACAGGGTGGGGGAAACATATAAGATTATTATTCAGGGTGAAGGCCTGTTTTAAACCTGAACACCATGGGGTTTATTAAATCTGAGTGAAAATGTCATGCAATGCTCAGATAAACTAATGTAATAGGAAGCCTGTAATGGTGGAATGTGGCATGAGAAACTTTGCACGGCCCTGGGCTTCTTCATTTAAGCGAACCAGACCTCCTACAGACTTGAATCCGACTATAAAGGACAGACTCTCTCTCCTGCATTTAACAGCCGATGATGTAACATGAAAGTGGGTATTTGAGCCAGAGAATGGGCTCTTCCTGGTTTTACTCTGCATGGGCATCTCAATCAGAATCACTCCCCCCCCCACAGAGCAAGCATGTGCAATCTAAGACTTTAGGTCCAGTTTAAGTCTCTTTCTTAGATGGTTTACTATTCTGAGCTCTGATAATAACAAGCAGGCATTCAATAGCTAGTTACCATTATGTTACTAAGCAGAACCTGAATCGAATCTCACACCACGTGTTTTAGAGATAATTCTCACTTACCTTGTACTGGAGCTGCCTTCACTGGTGTGGCTTCCCCTTCACTATCAGAGGACCCACTACTCCGGTCAGCCAATATGGCAGCTGCCGCTGGGGTGGCCAGTATGTTATCTGGAGAAGGACTCATTATTCCGGGCTTCTCTTTCATGTCTGTTTCAGACTCTGTAGCCAAACTCTTCCTCTGCTTAGCAGTAACTCGCTTCTCCTAGTAATGAAAAAGAGAACTTGGTTGAATCTGTTCTGACCGACACCCTCCTTATAATTATAACATTTTTATTACATTATTAACATCAACCTAGATGCAGCCCCCACTCTGCCTCGGACTTTTCCTGTCATCCACCCTGGTCACCTCCAGGACTTCTCATATACCACTGCCTGGATAAATCTGCCCAACCCTCCAAGGATTTCAAGCCAGGCAAGCATACAATCTAGTTTAAAGGGCACATGCCAAAAAGCTTAATACTGACTGTTTGTGATCCGCTTGTCTGCACCCCTTATGCTTTAGACTGTAGGCTCATAAAGGACAGGGCTCTCTCCCTTATTGTATTTAGCATATTCATCGTTTAAAGGCGCTAATGTAATGTCTATGTATTGGATGTTCTACCCTGTCTGTAAACACTACTTTGTACAGCGCTACAGAGAATGATGGTGCTAAATAAATAATTCCTGACAGATTTAGATTTTACATTAGATTAACCTCACAGGGATCCACAAAACAGTAGGGTTAGGTAAAATGCCAAAGCCTTACTCCAGTTCTACTATTCATTCTGCTTTGCTATAGCAAAAGTAGAAATCGGGCCAACCTCCATGTTACCTATGCTAGAGAGTAGTAGTAGTAGTAGTGATGTGGGAAAAACTCAGAAACATAAGTCATCAAGAAATGCAATGTTTATTGGGTCGACCAGGGACTTGCTTATTTCGATTGCCAATGCCCGAATTGCTGGCTCTTTGTTTGCTTAAATACAGTTCAGACAAAAGGAGCTTAAATGACCATCCTGATTGGATGCCTGGACACATGTCAGACTTCGATTGGATATTTCAAATATAGACATATATGGAAGGTATAGCTCAGACATGAAGAATATCCGTTTATCATTAAGCAGACATAACATTCTTTAGCGATAGTCATATGAGGAGGGAGGGGTGCAAACCCCTCCACACACGGAGAATGTGAGAGATGGCATACAGATGGCTTATAAAATTAATACCAATTATATCTAATTTTCCACCCCAGTAGTTGTAGCCAGGACACAGTGTATTTCATATACGGAGAAAAGTCCCTTACCTTGGCTGTCTTTGCTGAACTCTTTGCCTGCGGTGCAATTGACGAAATGTCAGCCTTTTTGGTTGCTTTAAGAAAAAAATAAATATATATATGTCTAATAAGTAAACTTAAAGGGTAATTCAACTTTCAATGGCATTTCTTAAAGTTTCCATTATTGTGAGACAATATGATTTGTTCATGGTGCTGAGCCTATCTGCTATTTTTTGCAACTCCATGGTTTAAAAGAGAACAGTTATCCCTAGCAACAATGACCTAAGCAATGTACATCAACGTGGTGTTCTGATGTACATGTACTTACTGACTCTGGCTTCCTAATCATCTGATTGCCTAAGACAACAAATTTTACTCCATTTGCATTAATTCAACCTCTTCAGCTCATTGGGGGGGGGGGGGTGTCATGTGTACCAGTAGCTAAAGGGTTACAGGCAGCATTTTCAGCTGAAGAGCTAATTGCTGCTTCTTTGTTTACCCGAAGCTGCTAATGAGCTCACCCGTTACAGTGGAAGAATTCTGGGCTTTGTAGTCAGAAGAGCTTTACTAAAGAGCAGAAAAGCCGCTCCTACTAAACCAAGACAGAGCCACCATAATATAAAATACACTGAAGTAAATGACAGAAATGGGGGCACAATCCTAACACAAATGAGTATTTTACATCCCAGAAGAGGAAAACAATAAGGTAGAACACCAAAAACCTGACAAAAACAGGAGTTTTCCTTTTAACCGGACCTTGAGCATCATTTATTGAAAAGACCAAACCCTTAAGCTATTCCCCAGCATCTAAAATTAATATATTTTAAGTTTCTAGTCGCTTACTTTTTATTTTTTTCCCCACTGGGCTGCAACTCTGTTCAGGACTAGGATACAGGCGCCGCCATCTTGCCTCAGAAGAATCACATACTGAGGAAAGAAGAGTAGGGTAAAGTGCAGGGGGGCGGGGTTCCAGCTGTGCTTTGCACTGGCGGAAAAGAGCTGGGGTCAAGAAAAGGACAGCAATCCCAGAATGCAGAGCGGCATTGTCAGAAGACACTTCCTGTCTGCAGGCTGCCTGATGCTCCAAGAGCTGCCATCTTGGATGTTTAAAGGCTCGGAATACGCACTAGGTGCAGGTAGGATGATTTTTTGTGTGGGCAATCTGTATGTACAGGGTGGGGGAAACATATAAGATTATTATTCAAGGTGAAGGTCTGCTTTAAACCTGAACACCATGGGGTTTATTAAATCTGGGTGAAAATGTGATGCAATGCTCAGATAAACTAATAATGTAATAGGAAGCCTGTAATGGTGGAATGTGGCATGAGAAACTTTGCATGGCCCTGGGCTTCTTTATTTAAGCGGACCAAAACCAGACCTGCTACAGACTTGAATCCGACTATAAAAGACAGACTCGCTCCTGCATTTTACAGCCGATGATGTAACATGAAAGTGGGTATTTGAGCCAGAGAATGGGCTCTTCCTGGTTTTACTCTGCATGGGCATCTCAATCAGAATCACCCCCCCCCCCCCCAGAGCAAGCGGGCCCGATCTAAGACGTTAGGTCCAGTTTAAGTCTCTTCCTTAGATGGTTTACTATTCTGAGCTCTGATAATAAGAAGCAGGCATTCAATAGCTAGTTACCATTATGTTACTAAGCAGAACCTGAATCGAATCCCACACCACGTGTTTTAGAGATAATTCTCACCTTGTACTGGAGCTGCCTTCACTGGTGTGGCCTCCTCTTCACTATCAGAGGACCCACTACTCCGGTCAGCCAATATGGCAGCTGCCGCTGGGGTGGCCAGTATTTTATCTGGAGGAGGACTCATTATTCCAGGCTTCTCTTTCATGTCTGTTTCAGTCTCTGTAGCCAAACTCTTCCTCTGCTTAGCAGTAATTCTCTTCTCCTAGTAATAAAAACAAGAACTTTGTTTAATCTGTTCTGACCAACACCCTCCTTATAATTAAAGATTTTATGACATCAACCTAGACACAGCCTCCACTCTGCCTCAGACTCCAGTCCTTCACCATGGTCACCTCCAGGACTTCTCATATGCCACTGCAATTTTCTGGAATCCTCTGCCTGTATAAATCTGCCCAACCCTCCAAGCTTTCAAAAGTTCACTAAAAACCCACATAAATCAGACAAGCATACAATCTAGTTTAAAGGGCACATGCCAAAAAGCTAATCACTGACTGTTTGTGATCTACTTTGTGTGCACCCCTTATGCTTTAGACTGTAGGCTCCTAAGGGCGGGGCTCTCTCCTCTATTGTATTTAGCATATTCATTGTTTAAAGGCGCTAATGTAATGTCTATGTATTGGATGTTCTACCCTGTCTGTAAACACTACTTTGTACAGCGCTACAGAGAATGATGGTGCTTTATAAATAAATAATTCCTGACAGACTTGTGGGTTTAACATTAGATTAACCTCACAGGGATCCACAAAACAGTAGGGTTAGGTAAAATGCCAAAGCCTTACTCCAGACCTACTATTCATTCTGCTTTTCTAAAGCAAGAGTAGGAATTGGGCCAACCTCCATGTTCCCTATGCTAGGTAGTAGTAGTAGTGGTGATGTGGAAAAAACTCAGAAACATAAGTCATCAAGAAATGGGGGGCTTGCTTATTTCTATTGCCAATACCTGAATTGCTGGCTCTTTTTGCTTGCTTAATTACAGTTCAGACAAAGGAGCTTAAATGACCATCCTGATTGGATGCCTGGACACGTCAGACTTTGATTGGATATTTCAAATATAGACATATATGGAAGGTATAGCTCAGACATGAAGAACATCTGTTTCTCATTAAGCAGACATAACATTCTTTAGTGATAATCATATGAGGGAGTGGTGCAAACCCCTCCACACACTGAGAATGTGAAAGATGGCATACAGGGAGCTTATGAAATTAATACTAATGCTAATATTTCATTTTCCACCTCAGTAGTTGTAGCCAGGACACAGTAGATTTCATATACAGAAAAAAGTCCCTTACCTTGGTTGCCTTTGCTGAACTCTTCGCCTGTGGTGCAATTGCAGAAATGTCAGCCTTTTTGGTAGCTTTTAGAAAAAAAAAAAAAAAAACATTAAGTACAATAAGTAAATTTAAAAGCGTAATTCCACTTTCAATGGCATTTTTTAAAGTTTCCATTATTGTGTGTCAATATGATTTGTTCAGTTCAAGGTGCTGAGCTTATCTGTTATTTTTTTGCAACTCCATGGTTTAAAAAGAACAGTTCTCCCTAATAACAATGAGTTTACCTTGTACTGGAGCTGCTTTCACTGCTGTGGCTTCCCCTTCACTATCAGAGGACCGGTCAGCCAATATGGCAGCTGCCGCTGGGGTGGCCAGGGTGTTATCTGGAGAAGGACTCCTTATTCCGGGCGTCTCTTTCATGCCTGTGGCAGTCTCTGTAGCCAAACTTTTCCTCTGCTTAGCAGTAACTCGCTTCTCCTAGTAATGAAAACAAGAGGCTGATTCTCACTGATCTGATACACAATTGCCTTAATGTCAGAACAGGGAAAATAATGACAGGTTTAGGCGCAATACTGCATCAAAGAACAATTATTTTTTTACACATGAAATACATTTTTGGTTCCCTAAGAAAGTGTTTTCCACTAGGGGTGTGAATTGGCAAGAATCTGGCGATACGATACGCATTGCGATACACGTATGATGACACAATATATCCCGATTCTGTCCCAAAGACGATATATATTGGTGGTCCCTGGCCCTGCAGGCTACAAGCCGGCATGGCCTATGGCCACGGGCTCTTCTGCCCCCCCCCCCCGGGCTTTGGGGAGGCAGGTAATGGGGGGCTTGGGGTTAATGGCAAGTCACCCACTAGCCGAACTGGTATAGGGGTCATATAGATCCCTTACCAATTCACAAAGGGTTAACAGTAAAAAACAAAGGTAGCGAAAGCTGCAAAAACTTTCCAACATAAGAGAAAGCAAAATCCAAGATCAGCAACTTAAAGGGAAAGTCCACTTTCAATGATATTTCTGAAAGTGTATATTTGATGATGTTCTCAAGGTGTTGAGTTGATCCAATAATACTACCTGCAACCTGTTGCTATTGGTAATGTACACCAAGATCTACAAGAAGAGAGAAGTGAGCCCTGGACACACAGAACACTGCTGCTATGGCCGCCTCTGAGGTGAGGGAGCTCACTTACATTTGCACATGCCCAGCAGCTGTGTTCGGTGCATACAGGGGTCACTTCTCTATTCTTGTACAGACTGTGTATGGTTGCCGAAAACTGCTTCCATAAACCACACAATACTAAATCAGTTCAAAATTAAGACATAATTTTGGCACAGAAAATATAAACTTTCAAAAATTAAATCAAATGGCACCCTTTAAGGGCATTCCTCTGGCACAAAGAATATACACATTAAGAAATTTAATTGAAAGTAGACTTTCACTTTAATGTTCAGTCTGCTTCTCTATAGCATGGAGATGAGTAAGCCAACCTCAGTGTTCTCGTTGCTATGTGTGACCCAATTGGTGAAATCTAGTATCACTTTCAGATTGGTCACGGACAGGAAGTTTCTTCACTAGAAAATCTATGGGTGTCCTCAGAACTGAAAGTTTTAGCCTTATAACTGGAATGGCATAGGTCTGGATTCTAAGAATTTTTTTTAAACGATTTATTAAATTATATTTCATTTATACATGAGACAGACTATCGAATCTATTAGCCACCATGTGGTTGACGGCAGAGCTTCACACAGCTGAAGAAGTTTTGAAGAGGTCCCTGGGGGGGGGGATCTAGAAATATAAGCAGGTGATCATTATCCACTAGAGCTGGAGAAGAAAGGGATCAGCAATGCACAGGTTCTACTCTATCCTGCAGATTTAAAATTAACCCTTTAAATGCCAAGCACGTAGTTTCTACGTGGTTGCCTCTCCTACCGTTAAGTGCCAAGCACGTAGAAACTACGTGCCTGGCATTTCCCACAAACAGTTAAAAAGATAGAAAAAAAAACCACTTACCTCCGGTATCCCCGTGAAGCTTGGGGTCCCCTCTTCCTGGGGGGGGCATCCGATCGCCCCCCCGTCGTCCTCCGTCTTCAGGGGGGGCCCCGAAACCAGCCGCCCCCCCCCCCCCCGTTTCCAGCGCTGACATCGGCGCTGTAAAAAAAAAAAAAAAACAAACTGTCATTTACTCACCTCCGCGCCCGAGCCTTCTGTCCGGGTCTCCTCTTCACCAGGGGGGGGTCCGATCCCCCCCCTGGGCTGCGCAGTCTTCAGGTGAGGACCCTCTTCCGGGTCCTCACCTCTTGTAATGGCGGCGATGGCCGCCGCCGCTTAGCTCCGCCCATTGTGGGAGGAGCGGGATGACGTCATCCCGCTCCTCCTATACCCCCTCCGAGCTCCGGCATCTGTCAGATGCCGGTGGTGATCGGAGCAGGGCGGGTGTCAGGTGAGGAGGCTCCGATCGGAGCTTGGGGTCCCCTCTTCCTGGGGGGGGCATCCGATCGCCCCCCCGTCGTCCTCCGTCTTCAGGGGGGGCCCCGAAACCAGCCGCCCCCCCCCCCCCCGTTTCCAGCGCTGACATCGGCGCTGTAAAAAAAAAAAAAAAACAAACTGTCATTTACTCACCTCCGCGCCCGAGCCTTCTGTCCGGGTCTCCTCTTCACCAGGGGGGGGTCCGATCCCCCCCCTGGGCTGCGCAGTCTTCAGGTGAGGACCCTCTTCCGGGTCCTCACCTCTTGTAATGGCGGCGATGGCCGCCGCCGCTTAGCTCCGCCCATTGTGGGAGGAGCGGGATGACGTCATCCCGCTCCTCCTATACCCCCTCCGAGCTCCGGCATCTGTCAGATGCCGGTGGTGATCGGAGCAGGGCGGGTGTCAGGTGAGGAGGCTCCGATCGGAGCCCCCTCACCGGTCACCCGCCCTGCGCCGATCACCACCGGCATCTGTCAGTGACAGCGGCGCGGGACAGCGGCGAGGGACGTCGGATCGGAGGTGAGTATAGTGTAAAAAAAAGAAAAATAAAGATTTTTTTTTCTCTGTGTCTGTGTCATTTTTTACTATTTAACCCCTTGTGAACTGGTAAGGGGTCCATGACCCCTATACCAGTTCACAAGGCTAGGGAGATGGCAAGCCACCTGCGCTAGCGGGTGGCTTGCCATTAACCCCTGGCACCCCCATTACCTGCCTCCAGGGCCAGGGGCCAGGGCCAGGGGGGGGCAGAAGAGCCCGGGCCCACATGGGCTATGTGGGCTCGTAGGCTGCAGGGTGGGGGGGCCACATAAGCTGGCCCCCCCACTCTGTGCCTACAAGCCCCCATAGCTGGTCCCGGGCTGGTTACTGTGGGTAAGGGGGACCCCACGTCAATTTTTTTTTTGATTTTTAAGGGTTTTTAACCCTTAAAAATAAAAAAAAAAATGGGGTCCCCCCCCCTGGGAGGGGGGACCCTATGTCATTTTTTTTTTTGATTAACCCTTTGTGTTCTGTCATTCAGCAGCTATAAAAGGCTTCTAGCAAGTGAGCAGAAGCCAGTGATCGCCGAGGGACAGAGGGCTCCAGGATGGATGGGAGGTGAGTACAGTGTAAAAAAAAAAAAAAAAAATTAATAAAATATTTTTTCTCTGCTTGTGTCTGTGTCATTATTTACATTTAACCCCTTGTGAACTGGTAAGGGGTCCATGACCCCTATACCAGTTCACAAGGCTGGGGGGATGGCAAGCCACCTGCGCTAGCGGGTGGCTTGCCATTAACCCCCGGCACCCCCATTACCTGCCTCCCCAAAGGCCAGGGGGGGGGCAGAAGAGCCCGGGCCCACATGGGCTATGTGGGCTCGTAGGCTGCAGGGTGGGGGGGCCACAAAAGCTGGCCCCCCCACTCTGTGCCTACAAGCCCCCATAGCTGGTCCCGGGCTGGTTACTGTGGGTAAGGGGGACCCCACGTCAATTTTTTTTTTTGATTTTTAAGGGTTTTTAACCCTTAAAAATCAAAAAAAAAATGGGGTCTCCCTCCCCTGGGAGGGGGGACCCTATGTCATTTTTTTTCTCGATTTAACCCTTTGTAGTGTGGATGGTAGTTGTATTTTTTTTGTGAATGTTATTAAATACTTGTTTCAGTTAGGGGGGTCTCCTGGGCAGGAACAGGGGGCTACCGATAAATATGTGGTACCGTTCTAATCGGTAGAAATGGGGCTTTCACATGCAATATGATTTTCCTTAATAAAATACATTTTTTATTTAAAATAAAGGAGTCAATTTTTTTAAAACATTTTTTATTTATTTATTTATTATTTTTACTTAATAATATTGTAAAAAAAAAAAAAAATTTACAAACAAGACATTTCATGTTAAAGCCTAAACTCTGCTGCAAAAAAATATATATATAATTTTCCTGAAAGTTCCAGCAAAAATGGCGCAAAACATGACGCAAAATGGGGAAAAATGGCCTGTCAACAGAGGGTGACAAAATCTCAAGTAGGCTGGCAATTAAAAGGGTTAATAGTACCTCTGCATGTTGGGTATTGTTCTGTTCGGGGGACCTTGCGCTTTCAGACTTAGCTTGTTTTTTCTGGTTTGCATATTTATATTTTAGGAAAAGGTGTTTTTTATTCAGCTTTTTTATAAATTTTTTAAGGAAAACCTGCGCAAACAAAGAATTCTTTGAGGGATTACTTCCAGAAAGATGAGCCCACTACAACAAGCTGGGTACCCTTAGAAAGCTTAACGTGTGTACTTTCAGGGAATATATGGTTTATGGGGGATATTCCAAATGTCAAGGGTTGTTTTGGTTGAAAAATCGCAAGGTGCGCACTTTGTCTGCAGAGCTGAAATTTTCAAGTAAAATTACCGTTACGCACATGCTTTACTTTGGGGTGTTTGGCAACTCTTCCCTTGACAGAACCTATGCATGTTGGGTATTGTTCTGTTCGGGGGATGTTGCGTTTCCAGATTAAACTTGTTTTTTCTTGTTTGTATATAGTTTTTTTAGGAAAATGTGGCTTTGATTCTGCTTTTTTATCCTTTTTTTAGGGAAACTCTTTGCAACCAAAGAATCCATTGAGGGATTACTTCCAGAAAACTATGGCCACATCAACAAGCCTGGTACGCCTAGAAAGCCTGAGGTGTGTACTTCCAGAGAATATATAGTTTGTTGGGGGTATTTCAAATGTAAAGGGTTGTTTTTCTGGAAAAACTGCAAGGTGCGCATATTGCGTAGCACAGTTGTATTTTATCTGAAAATCCCCTAAAGCGTTGTTTCAGTTTGGGGGAGTCTCCTGGGCAGGAAAGGGTGTCTACCTATACATATGTGGTACCACTGTAACCGGGAGAAATTGGGATTTCACACGCAATAAGATTTAATTGACAAACTTACATTTTTTATTACAAAAAAAACTACAATATGTAAAAATTTTTTTTTTTTTTTTGCACATATTTAACCAAAAATATTGAGAATACACCTAAAAAATGACAAACAAGACATTTCATGTTAAAGCCCAGACTCTGCTGAAAAAAACAATATATCATTTTCCTGGGAAATCCCTGGAAATCCCTTCAAAAATCACATTTGAACATGGGGAGCGCAAAATAGTGCAAAATGGTCTGGCAACAGAGTGTGACAAAAACTCCAGGTAGGCTGGCACTTAAAGGGTTAAAAAAAAAAAAACAAGTTAGTTACCTGGTAACTTTTTTTCTAAACATCCGTAAGGGCAGCATACGCATGAGACCTCCCCTCAACTGGAACACATGACCACCGGCAAGTCTTGGCTCCTCCCTCCCTTCACCAGTTGTTGTAGAGACCTGAAAGAAAAGAGGAGACAAGACCTACGACTCCACACCATAACACAACCAAACAATACCCCTAAAATATATACACTAGGGAGGGATCGGCGTATGCTGCCCTTACGGATGTTTAGAAAAAAAAGTTACCAGGTAACTAACTTGGTTTTTCTCAAAACATCCTTCGGGCAGCATACGCATGAGAGATAGGCGAGAACTACCTCATAGGGTGGGAAGTACAGCGCGAAGAACCCTTCTGGGAAAGAAGATCCAAACGATAATGTCTTGCAAAAGGTCTTAGCTGATGTCCAGGTAGCCGCCTTGCAGATCTGATCTATAGAGACCCCAGCTTGCTCTGCCCAAGATGTGGAAATACTTATTTTCTTGTTGAGTGGGCTGTAACACCGCAAGGCAAGTTAACATCCCCATAGGCCATTTTAATAGTATTCTTCATCCATCTTGCAAGCGTGACCTTGGAAACCTTCAAGCCTTTTCTATAACCCGAGAAGGAAATAAACAAACTGTCATCCTTCCTGAAATCTTTAGTTTCCTGAAGATATCGTAGCAGAAGGGACCTGACATCCAACGGTATCAGTTGTGGCTCGTCTTCCAAGATGGACGGAATAATAATCTCCTGAGTGCGATGAAAATCTGAGGCCACCTTCGGCAGATAACAAGGATCTACTTTTAAAACGACACGATCCGGAAAGACCTGGAGAAATGGATGTCTGTATGATAATGCTTGAATGTCGCTGATCCTTCGAGCTGAGGTAATGGCTACTAAAAATAACACTTTCCAAGTTAGTAGCTTGATGTCAAGGTTCTTGTTAGGATAAAAGGGCGAAGAACTCAGCATGGATAAAACCTTCGCCAAATCCCATTGTGGAATAATCTTGCAAGGGATCGGTTTTGATCGTTTGACTGCTAGAAGAAATCTTTTAATTATAAACATAGAAGAAAGCTTCTTATCCAAAAAGACTGATAGAGCCGCTAATTGAACTTTTAAGTGTATTAACGCTAAGGCCCATGTTAACACCATTTTGGAGAAAGTCCAGAATAACTGGCGTTTTGGATGATGTCCTACCATTCTCCAACTTCCAAGAATTAAAGGTTTTCCAAACTTTAAGGTAAATCTTTCTGGTAACCAGCTTCCTACTTGCGAGCAGTGTATTAATCACCGGGTCTGAAAATCCCTTCCTTTGCAGCAAGGTGACCTCAGGGTCCAAAGTGTCAATCTCCACCATTGCGGATTCGGGCAGATGACTGGACCTTGTGATAGAAGAAGAGGAGACACCGGAATTTCCCAGGGATCCTGTATTGACAGCTCTACTAGCGTTGAAAACCAAGGTCTCTGCCCACCACGGCGCTATCAACAGAACGGTAGTTGGTTCCTTGACTAGTTTCTTCAACACCAATGGTAACAGACGCACCGGGGGGAAGGCATACGCCAGGTTGAAATGCCAAACCTGAGATAGCGTCCACACCCAATGACCGATCTCTCGGGTTCAGAGAAAAGAAGCTGCTCACTTTGTGATTCTCTGCTGATGCAAATAGGTCTACTTCCGGAACACCTCTCATTTTGCAAATTGTCTGAAATACTTCCGGATTTAGGGACCACGCTGATTCCTTTATCTGTGACCGGCTTAGGAAATCTGCTAGATGATTCAGAGTCCCCTTTAAGTGGATCGCTGAAATAGACTTTAAATTGCCTTCCGCCCAAGACAGAATCTCCATTGCTACTGTCATTAATCTTGAGGATCTTGTTCCTCCTTGGTGATTTATGTAAGCCACCGCCGTAGAATTGTCCGTTCTGATCTGTACATGTTTTAGATGTACCAGCGGGTTCAGGGCCAGTAAGGATTCCCTTATGGCTATCAATTCCCTGAGATTGGATGAGGACCGACTCACGCCCTTTGACCATTTCCCTTGGACTGTAGTTGCGTTGCAATGAGCTCCCCAGCCCCAGGCTGAGGCATAGACCCTCTCTGAAACGATCTGCTTTTAACCACCAGGCCAGTGAAATCATCACGTCTTCTGTGATTGGTAGTTGATGGTCCAGACTCAGCTGGGAGCCGTCCCAATTCTTTAGGATAAATTCTTGTAGAACTCTGGAATGTAGCTGCCCCCATCTTACCGCTGGGAAGGATGAGGTTAACAAACCGAGAGTCCTCATAGCCTGTCTTACTGATGGAATTTCCTCTGAACATAACATCCGGACAGCATTCTGCAGGACCGTCACCTTGTGATGAGGAAGAATAATGACCTGTCGGATCGAATTGATCTCGAATCCTAGGTAAGTCATGACTTGCGAGGGCATCAGAGAGGATTTGTCGAGACTGACAATCCAACCTGCATGAGACAAAAGGTGTAAAGTCAACTGAAGGTTCTTCATTAACCTGTCTTTTGATTGGGCGAATAACAGAAGATCGTCCAAATATGCGATCACTGAGATACCTTTGCGCCTTAAGACAGCCAAAGGCTCTGCTAGAACCTTGGTAAATATCCTTGGAGCCGAAGCTAGGCCGAAAGGAAGACAAACAAATTGGAAATGTAAGATCTGATCTCCGTCCTTTATTGCAAATCTCATAAAGGATTGAGCCAGAGGACTCATTGGGACATGCCAATAAGCATCTTTCAAATCTATTGAGGCCAAGTAAGCGTTTTTGGGGAGCATACTTCTTACAGAAAATATTGTCTCCATTCTGAAATGTTTGTATTGGACAAGCAAATTTAGACTCTTTAGGTTCAGAATGAACCTGAAACCCCCTGAATTCTTCTTGACAAGAAAAAATACCATTTTGTGAATACTCACCTTGTAAAATGGGTATTATGAGTATGTCACACACCCCGCTTCAAGAATCCATAACATGTGGGTAATATCGTCCTGAAGAGGGCGTTCCTGCAGAGATGATAGCAAAAGAAAGCCCCTCCCTGATCCATAAATACCTGGGACCTCCCACTCACTACCCAGTATACAGAAAGCAGTAAGGTAAGGGACCAGGAAGAGGCAAATATAAACAACAACCACGCAAAGTTCGCAATAAAGAGGATCCTGAATACAAAAGGGCGGGTTGAAGCGGGGTGTGTGACATACTCATAATACCCATTTTACAAGGTGAGTATTCACAAAATGGTATTATTCTTAGTATGTCACACACCCCGCTTCAAGAATCCATAACATGTGGGACATCCAACAGCAGTGTCCATAACAAGGGCGGGGATCCAAAACTAGGCAACAATGCACAACCTTAAACCACAACAGCTTGCAAAACTTTGCGGCCAAAAACAGCATCCGCTGATGCCCTAACATCAACCTTGTAAAACTTGGAAAAGGTGTGAACCGAAGACCAGGTAGCGGCCTTACAAACTTGTTCAACAGAAGCCTGGTGCTGAAAGGCCCAGGACGCACCAACTGCACGAGTAGAATGAGCAGTAACACGAAAAGGGGGACTCCTCCCCTTGGCAGAATAGGCCCCAATGATGGCCTGATGAATCCATTTACTAATGGAAGATTTGGCAGGAGCCAAACCTTTCCTAGGCCCGCAGGACACCACAAAGAAAGCATCAGTCTTACGAAAGGAAGACGTAACCTCCAGATAATGTTCCACAACACGAACTACATCCAAGGAATGCAATGCCCTTTCCTTGTCGTCGCTGGGATTTGGGCATAGAGAGGGCAAAACAATGTCCTGATTCAGATGAAACTCCGAGACCACTTTAGGAAGAAAATCCTGCTTGAAACGAAAGACAACCTTGTCCTGATGTTTCTCGAAGTACGGAGCTGTAATGGATAAAGCTGCCAACTCAGAAACACGCCTAACCGAAGTGATAGCCACCAAAAAGGCCACCTTTTGGGTAAGAGAAGACAAAGCTATCTCATTCAAGGGCTCAAACGGAGGGCCCTGGAGAGCAGAAAGAACCAGGTTCAAATCCCAAACTGGAACAAAAGGCTTCCTAGGAGGCCGAACATGTGTAACACCTTGGAAAAAGGTCTTGACTAAGGGATGAAGTGCAAAAGACCTTTGGAAGAACACCGCCAGGGCAGAAACCTGCCCTTTCAATGTACTAAGCTGGAGCCCCAGATCTAGACCATGTTGGAGAAACTCTAAAATTCTAGGAATGGAGAACTCTCGACAAGAGAAAGACCTACTTTCACACCAATCAATATAGGCCCTCCAAGTCCTGTAGTAAATAGAAGAGGAAGAGCGCTTCCTGGCACAGATAAGAGTCTGAATCACTGCATCAGAAAGACCTTCCTCCTTCAAGATGGCGGTTTCAGCAGCCATGCCGTCAAAGCCAGCGATGGTAAATTGGGATAGCGCAGCCGACCCTGGGTGAGCAGGTCCGGCAGCAGAGGCAGGGCGAACTGATCCTCTGCCAGTCTTACAAGATCTGCGAACCAAACTCGCCTTGGCCACCTTGGGGCCACCAGAATTGCCGACGCACCATCCAAGGCCAGTTTGCGCAGCACTCTGGCTAGCATTGGGAACGGAGGAAACAGGTAAAGGAGCCCCAGATCCCTCCAGTTTAGAGACATGGCATCCACTGTCAGAGCCAGAGGATCCTGCGAGAGAGACACAAAGACTGGAAGCTTGTGATTGTGACGAGAAGCAAAGAGGTCCACTGCTGGGACCCCCCACCTGAGACATATCGAACGAAACACCTTGGGACTGAGAGACCACTCCCCCTGACGAGAGGAGGCCCTGCTCAGCAAGTCCGCCTCCGTGTTCTCCACTCCCGGAATGTAGACTGCTGAGATACACGGGGGTCTCTGCCCAGTCCAGAATCAAAGACACTTCCCTGAGGGCACTCCTGCTGCGAGTCCCTCCTTGGTGATTGATGTAAGCAACCGCCGTTCTGTTGTCCGACCGGACCTGAACTGGCAGGCCTCTCAACTGATGAGTCAAGCGAAACAGAACCAACCTGATGGCTCTCAACTCCAGAACATTGATGGGCTCGTGAGCCTCCCGCGGGCCCCACAAACCCTGAAACTGGAGGTCCTTCCAAACACCCCCCCAACCTGACAGACTGGCATCCGTGGTGACTGTTTCCCAACACGGAGCCAGAAAAGATCTGCCCTTCAACAGATTGACCGACCCCAGCCACCATTGCAGGGATCGACGAACTCGGGGAGTCATCAGGAAGGACTGATCCAACGATAGAGGAGACTTGTCCCAAACCTTCAACAGATGAAGCTGAAGCGTCCTTGTGTGAAACTGCGCAAAGGGAACTGCCTCGAATGAGGCCACCATTAACCCCACCAGCCTCATCCCTAACCGGATGGTCGGATGAGGGGTAGACAAGAGAAGCCAAACTAACTCCTGAATCAAAAGAATCTTGGCCTGGGGTAGAAACACCCTGGCCTGTGAAGTGTCCAGAGACATTCCCAGAAAGGTCAGAATTCTGGACGGAGAAAGAGAAGACTTGGGGTGGTTGATCACCCAACCGAACCTTTCCAGAGTGGACACCACCGCTCTGGTGTCCAACTCCGCTTGGTTGAAGGAAGAGGCCATGATCAGTAGATCGTCCAAATAGGGCACGATGCGGATACCCTGGCCTCTGAGCAGAGCCATCACCCCCGCTAGCACCTTGGTGAACACCCGAGGAGCTGAGGTGAGACCGAAAGGAAGTGCCACAAACTGAAAGTGCCGATCCTCCACCACGAACCTGAGAAACCTCTGGTGTGCTGGAAAAACCGGAACGTGTAGATAAGCATCCTTGATGTCTATGGACGTCAGAAAGTCTCCCTGACGAAGAGAGTGAATGGCCGAACGCAGCGTTTCCATGCGGAATTTCCTCGGCCGGATGAACCTGTTGAGAAACTTCAGATCCAAGATGGGTCGGACCAACCCGTCCTTCTTGGGTACCGTGAACAGATTGGAATAAAAGCCCCTGCCCCGATCTGAAGGGGGCACTGGGCAAATGACAGCCATGTCCAGAAGATTCTCCACTGCCACCAGGAGCCCCTGCGCCGCTAGAGGCTCCGACGGCATCCGAGACCTGACAAATCTGGAAGGGGGGCGGAGCTCGAACTCCAGCTTGTAGCCGGAAGACACCACTTCCCGGATCCATCTGTCCGAGACCTCTTGATCCCAGATCAGAGAGAAGTGCTGCAGCCGTCCCCCCACCCGCATGGGTGAGGGCGCCCCCTCATTGCTGAGCAGGCTTAGCAGCCGGTTTGGGCTTAGAGCCCCAACTGTATCCAGAACGGGCACGTCCTCTGCCCCTGTTTCCGGAATCTCCTCTGGAAGAGGGAAATGCAGAACCCCTACCAGATCTGGCCCCCCGAAAGGAGGGGGTAAAGGCAGGCGCCCCGCGAAAAGGGCGGCGTTGTTTCTTACGTTGAGGTAACCTACCACCCTTGGTGACAGAGTCCAATGTCTCTCCAAAGAGCCGTAGACCAACAAAGGGTAAAGCCGTCAGTGATTTTTTGGACATAAAATCGGCCGCCCACTGGCGCAGCCACACCGACCGCCGAATAGCCACAAGCAGAGCCGACGTCCTACCACACATCATCAAAGTGTCATCCAAGGCGGTCAACACAAAGGATAGAAACAACTCACACCGTTTAAGGCTAAGGAACTCGTTACTACCAGGACGAAGCCTGGAAGAAGTCAACAGGTCCCTGACCACAGACCTGGTAGCCAACACCATTAGCTCCGAAGCACACACAGGCCGGATGGCCGACCCAATGCTAGTAAAGCCATGAGAAGCCATCTGATCAATACGTTTATCCTCTCCATCTTTGAGAGTGGAACAATCAGGTCTGTTTAAAACCGAGGAGTTAGACAACCCCAAAACCGGTGCATCCACCTCAGGGGGAGATGCCCAGCGCTTGACCGCCTCAGAAGGAAAGGGATATTTCCTATCCCACCCCTGAGGGATGCCAGGGAGCCGAGCCGGCCTATCCCATTCCTTGTCAATGATTCTATCAAAATGGCGTTGCGTAGGAAACTCCAGGCGCGGCCTGGATTCCTCAAACAATTCACCTTTCTGCTGTGACGCCTCCTCGGGAGGGGAAATATTCAGAACTTCCAGCATGAGAGACAGAGCGTGAGGAGAGTCCAAGGATCTCCCTAAATCAGAAAGCTCGGCATCAGTGCCAGCAGACTGCTCATCATCCGAAAATTCTGAACCCTCATCAACTTCCCCCTCCTCTAGCTGAGGATAATCAGACCAATCCAGATTGTCTCTGTCATCAAGATCATCCACCGGCGGAGCCGGCGACAAATGCTTTCTCTTAGACGGAGCCTTACGGGCGACCGAGCTAGAGAGCATTTTCTCAAGGCTAGCCAATCTGGCACACATCTCGGATTGCAGATCCCTGCCCATGACCACGTCACACGGGGCACGAGTCAAGGCGGGAGGGGGAGTTGAGGTGGCCGGCTGTGCTGACCCCGCCGCTTGGGGTTCGGACTGCCGCGTAATAGTTTGCTGTGCACATGGTATACACAGTAACACATCATCCCCAGTAATGGAAATCCCACACAACATACACTTTTTGGGATGCCCCGAAGGGGTCCCAGTCCCAGTATCCGGGGATGCCTCCATAAGGTGAATTTTGAGTGGTCGCTATGACCCAGGGAATTACGCCAGTTAGACAACCCGGGATGCCCCTTTAATGTCCCGAGTGGGAGGATTTGTGATGCTAAAATGGACCCAGGATCAGGAGAGACCTTCCAATACTACAGAAGATCCTCCTGGATAACCTTCACCTAAAAGACAGAGAGAGACCCATAAGTCCCTACAATAAGACTTAACAGATAAAGAAAAGAAGAAATAAATGAGGCCCACAGGGCCACTCACAAACGCTGCGATGAACGATCCGCCTCAGAACAATGGCGATTTCTGAGGTGAAGTGAAGAGAAGAAGAACTGCCTTGTCAGGGGCGTGGTCTGCGCAGCCCGCGCAAAGCTGATCTGTGCCCCTTAAGCTGCCTAGTAACAGGGAGCTGCCTAGTAACAGGGAGCTCAGCTCCGCAGCGGCGCCAGTACAGAGGAGGGCGGAGCCGCGGCGACGCGCCGAAAGCCCGGCTCCGCCCCCCCTTCCAGTGTGAATGAAGCGTGAGGGAAGAAGTCCCTCACGCACCAGCCCAGAGACCGGCGCCGCCATGACAGCGGGTGCTCCCGCTATCACTAGCGGAGCACCCGCCCCGCTCGCTGCGGCGAGGAATGAATGAGAGAACGGGGGCTGGCCGCGGCAGAGCGCCGAGTGCCAGCCCCGCCCCCCCAAAGCGTGTGAGGTAAAAAATTTACCTCACAGACTGAAAAACCCCGGCACCCGGCTGCAATGACAGCCGCGGTGCTGCAACATAGTAACAACAGTGCAACCAATTCATTGAGAGATTACTTCCAGACGCTCCACATCAACAAGAGAAAGTGAATAAAGAGAAAGAGAATAAAGCTAACCCCTATGAGAGGAACCCCCAGCCCCCATAGTTGGTAAAGGGAAGGGCCCCCCCACCAGGGGAAAAGTCAAGGGACGGGGCATCCCAAACCGGGATCACCTACCCGGTATGACCGCCTACCCTCTCTTTTAGGGTCTCACGGTGGAGCTCTGCTCCTCAGCACCAGAGGTGCCAATGTACCCTCGCTCGGGCCAGCAGCCAAGACTGTGGAGGCATGTAATCTGAGGTAAATTTTGGGACAAACAGGGGTCCGAGCGGAAATAGACAAAATAAGAGGCCGGGAGTTACCCCGGCTACCTGAAATCCCCCTGTGCAAGGAGGAGCCATCATCTTCTGACTTGCTCGCCGTCTGCAGAGATGGAAAACTGGGTAGTGAGTGGGAGGTCCCAGGTATTTATGGATCAGGGAGGGGCTTTCTTTTGCTATCATCTCTGCAGGAACGCCCTCTTCAGGACGATATTACCCACATGTTATGGATTCTTGAAGCGGGGTGTGTGACATACTAAGAATATGGGGGAGTAGAACCCTGTCCTCTGTAGATGCAGAGGCACTGGAACAATAACCCCCCTTGACTTCATGTCTGCCAGACTCAAAAACATTGCCTCTCTTTCCTCTTTCACACATGGAAGAGGGGAAATCAGAAATCTTGAAGGGGGATTCTGGGAAAAATCTATATGGAATCCTTCCGTAATACCTTTTAAGATAAATGGGCTCACCAACATGTCTTGCCAGACAGTGCAATACCTCTTGAGCCTGGAGCCAATTACAACATTGGCGTCATTGCTTCCTGGGTTTAGCCTGATAGGTCCCAAGGAAGGCGGAACCTTTAAATTTTCCCCTTCTGGAACTACTGACAGAGGAAGAGGCCGCTCTGGATTTCTTGGATGTTCCCCTATTAGGAAAGGAACGTCTAAAGTAGGTCCTAGGAAAAAACATACGATCAAATGCAGGCCTAGAAAAAAAACAGGAAAACCCTTATTCCTGTCTGCTGTGAAATCTAATACCTTGCTAAGATCTGACCCGAACAGATATTCGCCCTTGAAGGGCAATGCACAAAGCCTCATTTTTGAACCAATATCACCAGACCAGGTCTTTAACCAAAGAGTCCTGCGTATGGAATTGGTCACAGCTAAACTCTGTGCAGAAAATCTGATCGATTCAGCCATGGCGTCCGTTACAAAGGCTGTATCGGAAAAAAGTATCTTATCTAAATTAGTTTTCTCCTGGAGAGAATCCTTAAGCTGCTGCAGCCAGAACCCCAAATTTCTGATAACACAATTGGAAGCCAAATTGGTTCTCAGAACATTAGATTGTACCTGCCAGGCCTTTTTAAGGAGAGATTCCATTTTCTTATCTAGGGGATCATTAAGAACCCCAAAATCTTCAAACGCTAAACCTGCTCCTTTAGAAATCTTGGCAAAAGGTGCATCCAACTTGGGACATTTTTCCCAAAGATAAGAATCCTCTTCTGAAAAAGGGTATCTGCGTTTAAAACCCTGTGAGGTAAAAGCCTTTTTTGATGGATCTTTCCATTGATCCAAAATCATGTCCTTAAGGTAGTCATGAAATGGAAATGTGTAGGCAGATTCTGGAGCCAAATCCTGATAAAATTTATCTTGGGTAGATCTAGGCCCTGAAACCTTTTCCTCTATACCCATAGACAAATAAATCATGTGTAAGAGGAAGGGTAATTCTCCAGGGGGAAATAGGAATTTTGTTTTAATATCCGCAGAACCAGAGGCCTGATGCTCTTCCTCCTGAGAGGAAATCTCTCCCTCTTCTGCATCCTCATCGGGAGTAAATGACTCCTGAGGGCAGAAGAAAGGAGAATTTGGCAATGGACCTGGGTAAAAGGATGTATCAAAGGAAGATGGTTGGGAAGGAATACTTTGATAATTGGTATACTCTGGAGCCCTTTGAGCCATAGAAGAAAACGAAATCTGGTCTTTAAGCTCCCTCATCATTTTCATCAGGTCCTCATTATGCTCCTTATTTACCACCTTGTTCGTGCAGATCTGACAAAGGGGTTTAGTATAATTATCTTGAAGTTTCACATCACATAATGGGCATCGACGACACTTTTTACTGGATTTAGATCCTGAAGAAGAGGATTTAGATAGATTCTTGGAAGTTTTGTCCGGGGTCTTTGACTAAAAGACAAAACAAAAAAAGAATGGGATTGAGTATGCCCTTAATGTAAAATAGTGAAATCATATAAAGGGAAATAACAGGCTTACCAGAGTAGAGCTGGGCCTCCTCCCCCCAGAATCGGCAGTCGGCGGAATGCTGGAAGATTCTTGCTCCACATAGGCAATATCAGTGGCAAAATCTCCCATGGCGTCCAAAAAACCGTCCAGGCCTTGTTCTGCCATAGTTCTGGATAGAGGCACTGAGCCAACAGTATACTAGACCCATATAAATAGGGTAGGAACTGATTGCACATACTCCCCATTAACCCTTCACAATAAATGATGAAGGGGAGGCCAAATAATACAAACCCAGAAAAAACAGCGTGCTGTACCTTTAAGTAACAGAACACGTGTATCTGGCAGTAAGCAGGAATTACCCTAGGCGCAGGAATGTGACATCAGCACCTTGGGCGGAAGAGACCAATCAATATCCGGGTTATATACTTTTTTAAAAAACAAGAGAAAAACCGCATGCGCGCCTGTACCTGCCATCTTGTCCCCGCCGTCGGGGCCGCAGCCGCCGGAGCTGCCACATCTGAAGCCGCCACCGACCCGGGAGCAGCAGCTGCCGCCGGAGCCGTCATCGGCCCTGGAGCCGCCGGAGACGTCACCGCTGAAACCGCCTCTGACCCGGGAGCAGCAGCCGCCCGCAGTCGTCGCCGCCGACAATGAAGCCGTCCGCAGGTAAGGTAAGAAGCGGTGGAAGTCTGCTGACGTCACTTCCCCGCTCCTTAAAGGCGCAGTACACACAAAAATGTATTTATTTTTTTTTTTTTAAAACCTAATGTAATCTAAGGGCCAGGTAACCCTGGTCTCAACCTATATAATCATCCTCAAGAGGGAATTTTTAACTTACCCCACTTTGTAAAAAAGTAAATATACAAAGAAAGATCTTGGCCACAAAATCTCATAGGGTATCCCGGGCCCCAGACATAAGTAAAAGTCTTCAGGATCGGGAAATGGACCTCCTGCTTAGGCCCACCGTACCGGAAAATACTTACCTGAACCCATCGGTCCAGGAGCCAGTGGTCATGTTCCTTCCTCTGGAGGAACACGGAAACAATTGGTGAAGGGAGGGAGGAGCCAAGACTTTATGCCGGTGGTCATGTGTTCCAGTTGAGGGGAGGAGCTCGGAGGTCTCATGCGTATGCTGCCCGAAGGTGGCTGGGCGGCAGCCCAGCCACCCCCATCCCTCCGCTGATTGGGGGGGGGGGGGGAGTTAGTGACAGCTGTCCCTCCGTAACTGAGGGTTTGGGCTTTTCATTAATTGATGCTGAAGGTCCGGTTTAAGCACGTTGATGAACTGGTCCCCCATATTACCATACAACATAAAATAATTGTATACTTTGCTGATTAAAAATGAAAATCAGGTTTTAGTCCTATTCATCTTAGTGCACAAGCAGCTCTGAGGCTGGGTAAGCACCTAAGACCCAGTGGAGAAGCCGATTGTTCTCGGAATCTACAAATCCGCTCCAGTTGTCCAACAGCAACATATTTACAAAAGGGTCTCCATCCAACTGGCGGCTGGGAGCTGTAGATGACTGAGCTTCAGGCTCTCCTCAAGAGACCACACAAGTAATAGGAGTGTAATTGTTCACTACAGGGGAAACCATCCCAGAGCAAAGCAACATTCAGCATCTGCACTTTGCTGTCTTTTCCCCTATAAACCTAAAACATGTGTATGGGAAGCCAAATTTGTGGGGGTCAGAAATAAAGACAATTGAATGATTTGAACCCTGCACTACTGTAAGAAAAATTAATCTCTTTGTAATATTTGTATTTACTTTGCAGAGCTCTGTATTCTGACACAAAAAGATCTCAGCCAATCTATGTAAAAAAGGAATGATTTGAACCCTGCACTACTGTAAGAAAAATTAATCTCTTTGTAATATTTGTATTTACTTTGCAGAGCTCTGTATTCTGACACAAAAAGATCTCAGCCAATCTATGTAAAAAAGGAAATAAAGTAAACTCAGTATATTTCATATATGGAGCAAAGTCTCTTACATTGACTTTCTTCTTAGCAGAACTGGACTTTTCTTGTTGTGCATTTGCTGGTAGGTCATTCTCTTTAGCTGCTTAGAGAGGAAAACAGTTACTATATGATCTTCCTGTATAGCAGGGCAATTTAGTAAGAGCACCTATTTGCACAAATAGCTTAATCTGAACACCACTGAGTATAGTCCCTGAAATCTGTGAAGCCTTCTCTACAGACGCTTCTATGCCATATTTGCAGAGCGCCTCTTTACACTTTATTTGAAACTTTAGAGGGTTATTTACTGTATTATTCAAATGTGCTAAAACACCATACTCCCAAGAGCCAAATAAGAGGCAATGTGCAGAACACCCTCATTACAGGCAGAGTGGCATTCCCCCGGCTCCGTTTCCCCATTGTAGACAGTGTGGAATTCCCCCATTATAGAAAGTGTGGCATTCCCCTGCCTCCGTTTCCCCATTATAGAAAGTGTGGCATTCCCCTGCCTCCGTTTCCCCATTATAGACAGTGTGGCAGTCCCTCGCCTCCGTTTCCCCATTATAGACAGTGTGGCAGTCCCCCCTCCTCCCATTCCTTATTATAGGCAGTGTGGCATTCCTCCTCCTCCCATTCCCCATTATAGGCAGTGTGGCATTCCCCCTCCTCTCATTCCCCATTACAGGCAGTGTGGCATTCCCCGTCCTCCCATTCCCCATTATAGGCAATCTGGCAATCCCCCGCCTCCGATTCCCCATTACAGGCAGTGTGGCATTCCCCCTCCTCCCATTCCCCATTATAGGCAATCTGGCATTCCCCCTCCTCCCATTCCCCATTATAGGCAATCTGGCATTCCCCCGCCTCCGTTTCCCCATTATAGACAGTGTGGCATTCCCCCTCCTCCCATTCCCCATTATAGGCAGTGTGGCATTCCCCCTTTTTCCATTCCCCATATAGACAGTGTGGCATTCCCCCACCTCCCATTCCCCATTATAGGCAGTGTGGCATTCCCCCTCTTCCCATTCCTCATTATAGGTAGTGTGGCATTCCCCCTCCCACTATTCCCCATTATAGGCATCGTGGCATTCCCCCTCCAATTCCCTATAGGTAGAGTGGCAGAATTAAGCCGACCGCTGGGAGTCCCGGAAGCTGGATGAATGGCGGGCAGCCATGGTAAACTGATCCCAGGCCACCGCACACCTGGGTCAGTGCAGTGGGTGGCCATGGCCTGTGGCAAGCATCCATTGAGGACAATTGATACCCGCAGCATGGACTCAGGTGTTTGTGTGTGCCATGCCTGAGGAGCAGTGGCGGCGTCCAGTTATCCTGCCCTCTCCCTACCCAACCGACGCTCCTCCATCGCCTGGCCCCTCAGTGGCTCCTATGTATGGGAAAAGTTTTGAAAACTTCATCAAAACCTCATCAACACTTTCACCATTGTAAAGCTCAATCAATTGAAAAAGCATCTTTGAGCTTTATACAGGCCATAGTCCCCTTTCCGCCAAGACATTCCAGAGCAGCCGCCTCAGCTCCTGAAAATGCCCCCGACACAGGCAGCATTGCTGGATCACGTAGCCTCTGGGTAAGGAGTGTTCAGTATTTTTTGTAAGCCTACAGATCCCCTTGTATTTCAATTGTGTGTGGAATTGAAGAGGCTCTAAAATCTCTTAAAAATACTGGTCAACTAAAGAAGAAAGGCTCTTCCAATGAAGTTGAGAGCCCTTCCACAATATATTAGTGATCATATGTTTTCTTACCATGCGCCTCTTCATCTTGTACTCTGGGTTTCTTGGCCTTTGGTTCATTCTTTTTGCTGATTTTTCTCTTTTTCTTTTTGGCTTGTCTGTAGAATATAAAAGTTGCATTCTTAACCTGGGAAACCATCAGATATCAGAATCCCCTTCTAAATATTGTCATGTCCAAGACGATTAACTATTAAGAAAATTATTTCTATACAATATAGGATACATTTGGGCCATGATGTCCTGTCTACTCCCAGACCGGCATTGTATTCACTTGTCTTAGGATTGTGCCCTCATACCCGCGATTTACTTATCTGCACGCTGCTTCCAAATTTCTCATATTCCTGGAGGGGGGGGGGGGGTTGCTACAGTGGGAGTCTTTTTCATGGCATTGTAAATATGATGGACGACAAGTCCCACTTTTCTTCCAATGCAATAGGTAATGTAATCAGCAGCATTGACCAAGTCAGTAATTACCTTGCCAGGCGAGAACTTTTGCCACTGGAACATAAAGCTGTGATACTCCCAAACTGAGGAAATTGAATTTCAGCAGAATGGGTTAAACCTGTCCTCCATGCATTGGACATAGACAGATGATTAGCAAGCTAGAGCAAGCTTTTATTCAGCCTGCTTTATATTTCTTAATAACTAGTGAAATTATCTCCTGTGTTGGGCCTCCTCAGCAGCAGATGATGACTCAGGGTCCACTTCAGAAGTCACTTTATTTTGCGGACCCTGAAAAATTAGTAAGCAGAAGGTAGCAAGTTCTATATGGTTTATAAAGTGCTGGTGAGGGAAATATACACCATCTACAGCTAGAATGGGGGCAAACAGAAAGAAAGTGCATTTAAAGAGAAAAAACACTGGATTTTGACTATTCTGGGTTTTGTTCCATGTCCAGGGGCATCCTGTTTTGGTATGCCCCGCTTTGTGAACCCCCCAATCACCCATAGTAACTCATCTCTCCCCGGTCCAACTGTGCATGCGCGGACTCTCGTCCAATCAGGGCTAATTGCTGTGACTATGGGATTGATTCAGAGCCTAGTGTGAAAATTAATTTCCGTTTAGGAGAGAAAACTGGCACTTTCATGGTCTACCAGGTGTAAATTTTCACCTTTTTTGAATGGAAAACTTCCTTCTTAAAAAAGAGGTGAATTTTCTCACCAGGCTCTGATTTGCTTAAATGTAGAGAGCAAGTGGCCACATCACCAGTGGCACGCGCACTTCTGCCCCAGCCTATCTGAATGGCTGGGGCAGGTTCTCAGCCCAAAGATGCAGGCGGTATGCACTTCGCATCCAAAACTATCAAAGCGGTTTATGGAATGACAGAGGCAGGAAGCCGCTCTGATTGGACGAGAGTTGAGTTGAGATATGGCCAATCTGGGTGGTTTCACACAGCGGGGTGGCAGCTCAGGGTTTTGTTCTGCTTTGACCCTTTGTCTGGAATGCAATTTGGAGTTTTTAGCCATTCATAACCTTCGGTCCAGCCGGCTGACATGACCCAGTCTCCTGGCTGCATCCCCATTTCCCTGTAGTCTGGATGATGTGGAAAATGAAATATTATAATTAATATTAATTATTTAGTTCTAGCCGCCTGTATGCCATCTCACATTTTCAGTGTGTGGACGGGTTTTCATCCCTCCCTCCTCATAGGTTTAACCCTTACCAAGAATGTTATGTCTGCTTAGTGAGAAATGTTCTTCATGTCTGAACTATACCATCCATATATGTGAATCTGTATATATTTGAAATATCCAATGGACGTCTTGACGTGTCCAGGCATCCAATCAGAATGGTCATTTAAGCTCCTTTGTCTAAAACTGTATTTAAGCAAGCAAAAGAGCCAGTAATTAGGGCAGTGGCAAACAAAGTAGCAGGCCCCCGGCCGACCGAATAAACATTGCTTTTCCTGAAGACCTTTGTTTCTGAGTCATTTTGAGTGCCATTTCCACTTCATGGAGAGCACTCCCAACCCACCAACCCATCTGAATTAATCTACAGGGAAGCCGGGGGGGCACCCTGCGGTTTCACACAGCCAGGCTAGTGGCTGGCCCTGGAGCCCCAGGACTGGGACTGGGACTTAGGATTTAACACACCAGTGCAAAACAGAAAGGCAGGGGAAAAAGGGCAGTATAGACTTTTTTTTTTCTTACATGCCTGGGCGAGACTTACCTTTTCCAGGTCTTGTAGACTTTATGCAGAGTGACCTTTGATGTCGCAAATTTCTGAGCAAGAACAAAACCGGAAGAATGTAAGTTATTTA
Source organism: Gastrophryne carolinensis (assembly GCA_027917425.1). Taxonomy (NCBI): domain Eukaryota; kingdom Metazoa; phylum Chordata; class Amphibia; order Anura; family Microhylidae; genus Gastrophryne; species Gastrophryne carolinensis. The sequence continues at coordinate 72,541,991 of CM051238.1, forward strand.
TTTTACACAAAATCTAATCCATTCCAATTATTCCTGCCACCTACTGTGCAGACAGATAAAGTGCAATTTCAGGCTAAATACAACCCCCCTGCCACCCTCTCTTGGTGCTGGGGCAGGACGGGGAGGAGGGGGGGGTTGCAAAGAATAAAAAAGCCTCAAGTTAATGGGTGGCAGGCGGGGAAAGTCACTTTATGGATTTTTTTTATGTAACCGCCTTGTCTATTCCCCTAATAGCACAACCACAATTTAAATTAAACAGTAACACCCCCCCAAAAAAAATTAAAGAAAAAGACACTCACCTTGGCTCCTGCACAGCAGCCAAAGCCCTGTTCACCACTCAAAAACCTCCCAGTTTCCAAAAACAGAGGCTTGGGGCAGCTGGGGCGCTCTCTATTTAGTTAGAGCCCCCCCAGCTTCCGCCGTATCACGCTGGTAACTCAGTGCCGTCCAATTAATTCATCATGTGTGACTGATGCGAGGGGCGGGACAGCACTGGGAGGTTTCATAGTGTCAGACAGGCCCAGGCGAGCTGCACAGCACTGAAGGTGAGAGCACTTTTTTTCTGTGGGTTTAGAAATCCCCCCCCCTTTTTTATACAGAGTGCATTTCTAGGCTTGTGGTGTTCCCAGTAAAGTGAAGAAGTTGTCAGGATGCCTCGTCATGTTAACCCGATCATCTCAAAACTCACCTTGGCCCTCGCTCTCACAGCGATGTAAACAATGCCGGCGGCATCCCCAGCATTTCTAGGCCGAGGCGTTTGCCATTTAGTTAGGCTGGAGGCATAGCACACCATCATTTAAAGTCAACCAATCACTAGGAACTTGATCAACCTGGTGATGGGTCCTTGGCCCAGGGGCATCCCATTTCAGATGCCCCACAATGTGAAACCCCCCCCCATGCTGTCCCTACAGCACATGCATGGGCACTTGTCCAATCAGTGCTTTATGCCATGCATACCAACGCAAAGCATCAAGCTATTGTTTTGGACAGCGCAACAGCGTAGGGAATGCTAGCAGCGGCATTCCTGTATTCCCACGAAGTGCGTGCTCCCGGTGTGTACACAGCTACAACAATGCGGGGGCCTGCGATTGTGGCAAGGGCCCGGCGGAAAGGTAAGGGGTTTGTGGGCGATCTGGGCATAAACACCTTGTTGGCCTCCCCTGGAGTCTTTTAGACTTTACTTTTAAAAGTGAACCAAAACCCAGCTGGATCAGCCCGGGAATTAATCCATTCCCTCCCCCCCGGGGCATGCAAATTCCCCCCCCCCCCCAGGTCAGCCACTACACTTACCTTAATCCAGGTCCAGCAACGCATGCACGGACTGCGGCTGCATCACCGCTATCCCTCTAGCAGGGAGCAGGCGCGCTCCCTGTTAGAGGGAAGCACGAGAACTGCGGCCGCCAGCACGCTCAGAGCCGCTGAGCTAAGACGTCGGTTTAGGCATCCATAGCTCAGTGGCTCCGAGGGCTCTGATTGTACGAGCGGCCGTGCATGTGCTGTAGGACCGGGATGAGATGAGTTAATGCATGATCTCTGGGGGGTTGGACCAAAACCCAGGATAGTCAAAATCTGCTGGGGATGTGCCAGGTCCCTATTGCGGGGCTCTGTATCCAAACAGAGCAATATGCAGGACATTAATATGCACAGCACACAACCGAAACTCACCTCCTTGTCACTCCCACAGCACACTCGGCTCCCTTCAGCCCTGTCAGCATTCAAAGCAAGGGAAGCAGAGTGTGCCATCGGCAGCAACCCCACTCAGCTTTTAGCTGTGGCGTGCCAGAGCCACCCATTCAGAAAGGCCTGGCGCGGGTACATACACAGCTAGAGGTGAAAGGGAATGTCCCCATTGTATGGGAGCTCTGGGAGAAGACGAGTGGAACGGGGGTGGTTCACACAGTTGGGCATCTCAATCCAGGGAGGGGAACTCGGATAGCCCTGGAGTCTTTTAGATGTCAATGCCTCCGAAGTTACTCTTTAAGAAGGAACAGTAGGACATGGACTCCAAAGATGGACAGTTGGGAAATACGGTGTGCATGTTATGTAAGACATATATAGGTGTGGGGGGGGGGGAGCTGTCATGTCTGCAAACCTGTGCACCAACAATGCACTAACTTGGGTAATCCTGCCTGCCTGCATGTGCTTCTGACACAGACATCAGACAGGCACCACTGTCACACGACATGCTCACTTTACGGCAAGGCAGCACATCCACACAGCGAGCAATGGCAGCCTCACCTCCCCGCTCTCGACCTGCAGCTCCCGTGCCGCCTTGCCGTATCCGATCTGCAGCAAGTGCTGGTGAATGAGGGAGAGCAGCTGCTGAGACTTCGCCATGGTGGAGCAACTTTCTTTCCGCTTCTTCCTCCTCCCCCTATTTGCCACCATGTGCTTCCTGCACCACCACTGCCGGAAACTACCGCCGCAAAGCATGTTGGGGCCGCTCCTCTGTTTACTAAACAAACTTTATTCACACGCTAGGAAAGGATCAGAGACAGCCACGGCGGCTGCCTGTGAGAGAAGACGAGCCCTAGTGGCGAATTGTCGTCAGTGCAACACACTCGTCTTTATCTCCTCGTCCCTCTTTCTACAGGTGCTGTCCCGCTGATATATCAGCTTGTTATTCCTTCAGGAGCTCGGAGTGCCACCCCTCCTCACCCACGGTTCGCCCACCTACCTCTCCTGAAATTTATTAGGCACTACCGGTATCTGAAACCCCATACTTCCGGTTTTCACCTCACATGAGGTGAGTATGAATTTCAGACTGGGTGTCTATAGAGATAAAGTGGACTAAAACCATCTCAGGAAGCCTTCGAGGCTATAGGACTGGGCTGCCACCTTATTCCCTGGGGCATCCCAATTTGGGATGCCATGCTGTTTAAAACCCCCCAGATCCCCAGTAAAACCTGTTTGCCAATTTAAAGTGGACCAAAACCCAAGATTTTGACTATCCTAGGTTTTGATCTTTTCCTCCAGGGCACCCCGATCAGGGATGACCCGCTGCGTGAAACCCCCAGATCACCGAAGGTAACTCACCTCTTCCTGGTCCTACAGCACATGCTTGGCCACTTGTCCAATCAGTGTGCTCGGAGCCACTGGCGTCACGTCGTCTAAGGCCAGCGGCTCCGAGCGCACTATGTCTATAGAGATTAAAGTGGACCAAAACACATCTCAGGCATCCCTCGGACTGGATTGCCACCTGATTCCCTGGGGGCATCCCAATTTGGGATGCCGTGCTGTTTAAAACCCCCCAGATCCCCAGTAAAACATATCTGTTGGCCAATTTAACAGCTCATGAATGGGTCATGGCTGGGATCCACTATACCTTACACCAGGCATTTGTGATGTCATGCATACCCGCTAGCTGCAGGTGACTTGCCAGCCCCCTAAGCCTTGTTAACTGGGTCTTGTGGATCCTTACCAGTACAGGGATAAATGTAAAAAAAAAAACACAGATACATCCTTTTTTTTTTCCATCTAACCTCCGATCCCCTGTCCTGCTGCAATCCGATGACAGCTGCCAGGGAGATCGCTGGAGGGGAGGCAAGGGATTACAGCCCCTTGCCCCTCCAACCCTCTCCGGTGACCAACCCAGCACTACTGAGGATCTTTGGGCAGGTGTGGGATTTTTGTGTACACATTTTTGTGTAGTGTTCGCTGGTTCAGGGCACTTGTGTGTCACTACAGTTTAATACTAATTGTTCAGGGCATTTGGGTGTCACTACTCTTTAACACAACTTGCTGAAGTCACTTGAGTGTCACAGTTCTTTAATAGCACTTGCTCAAACCAATTGGGTGTCACTTCTCTTTAATAACACTTTCCCAAACTACTTAGGTGTCACTATTCTTTAGTTTCACTTGCTCAAACCCCTTGGGTGTCAGTAATCCTTAATACCACTTGCTAAAAACACATGGTAACTGTAACTGCAACTGCACATGAATTTCCTCCTCCAGCTCCAAAGTAGACAATGAAAGTGAACAGCAGTATTCTCTCCTATATTGAGTTTTCTCACCTGGTGATTCATTGACCCTCATCATAATGTCTCCCTTTTCTTCTTTCTTTCTTTTTTCTAAATATTTCTAGAGGCCCTGATGGCCATTGTGTGCTTGCACACACATTGGAATTTTTCCTCCGCATTTAATCCATCGATGCAGTGAGTGTACACACACCCAGAGCAGTGGGCTGCCCTAATTACAGCGCCCGGGGAGCAATTGGGGGTTAGGTGCTTTGCTCAAGAGACTTAAAGCGGACCTTCACTCTGAATATGAGTCTATCTTATATGTTTCCCACACCCTGTACATACAGATTGGCCACATTAAAAATCATCCTACCTGCATCTACTTTTAAACATCCAAGATGGTGGCTTATGGAAGTCGCCATCTTATCAGGCAGCCTGCAAACAGGAAGTGCCTTCTGACTGTGCTGCTCTGCATTCTGGGACTGCTGACCTTTACCTGACCCCAGCTCTGCTCTGTCTGAGCAAAGCACAGCTATAACCCGCCCCCCTGTACCTTATCCCACTCTCCTCTCCTCAGTAAGTGTGATGCTTCTGAGTCAAGATGGCGGCGCCCGTATCCTAAATTCCTGAACAGAGTTGCAGGCCAGCGGGGGAAAGAATAATAAGTTAGTGACTAAAAACGTAAAATATATTAATTTTAGATTCTGGGGAACCATTTTTTAAGAGTTTGGGCTTTTCATTAAATCACGCTGAAGGTCCGGTTTAAGTCATGTCCCGGCCAAGAAACTAACCTGCTGCCCCCCTCCCCAGTCACAAGGCCACTTCCTTACCTCAAGGCCTTCTTTATTCACTCCCACCCCATCTCATCACTTCTCTGTCTCCCTCTATTTTCACCCCCTCCCAACTCATTGCCTCTAAGTCTCCCTTTTCTTTCTTCTCGTCCTTCTTCTCTGCTTCCAACTTATGCCTCTCTCTTCTTCCATTCCCACTCTTCTGCTTCTAACTCATTACCCCTCTTCTTGACCCCCCCAACTCATTACCTTTCTTTGTCTCCCCTTTCTTTTTCTCTCCCTTTTCCAAGTCATCCTCCTCTCTCATTATCTGTCACCAACCCCTTTCTCTTCCCCCATTCACTTCTCTTCCCTCTTTACCTAGCTCATTCCCTTTCTTTTTCTATCAAATTCGCCAAACTTTTTTTTCAGGACCAAATACTATAAGCATTGAATGTGATGGGCAAGTGTGGCATTGACGAGGGCCATATAGAGGGTGTCAAATTAGGCCTAAAGTGTACCTCAAATCAGGATGCAGCCCAGGCAGCAGTCAACACTGCTCTCACACCCTAGGTAATCACCTGTGGCCATAAGGTGTGCCAGGGGTGCATGGCTGCCTGTCCACATAAATTTAGTTGGTTGCTGTCAGAGAAGAGAACATGCCATTGCTGCAGCCCAGGTAACAGGCCATTCTATGTTCCCTCCATGACAGAATTAGGTCCCTGGCACGCCCACACAATTTATTGCAATGGAGGGTGCCTGCTGCCTTGGCACACCCTGCTCTTAGCAATGAAAAAATTGGGTGTACCGAGTGATTCTGTCCTAGGGAAGAAGGCCATTCCTTGTTATTGGAGACTTGCATTGGACAGCAGGGTGCTCAATCTCAGTGATCAGAAAGTTTCAAAACACCAGAGGAACTGTGGGGGACAAAAGGTGAGTATTGCCTTTTCTTGTCTGGACAGGAATTTGAGCGTGAAAATGAGAGTTCTTACTGGCACCCTGGGGGGTTCACACAACTGGCCCTGGAATCTTTTAGATTCTTTTATATCTTTTAGGTTCCGGGCCGGCCACTGGTGGGTTTTGTTCTGCTATATATATATCTATATCTATAACAGATTGCAGCCCATTTCATTTACCTGCACTGCATTGCCCTGGCTAAATGTGGCCCTGCAATTGGCTGTAGGTGGTCACGTGGTTCGAAGTCTCTTGCACCTTTGCATCTACTGTTGAAATGCAGACCATGTAACCTCAGAGCCATACTTAAACGGGGGATCACAGTCCAGGTCAGTGAAACTGTGATTTGCGGGTGGGACACCAGGAATCTGCTAGCTTTGCTGGCTATTAGCCTGTCCCTGGGACTTCCAAAATTGGGGTGCCCCGATGTGTGAAACTCCCAGGGTTGCCAGTAAACTCACCCAGGTTCCCAGCGGCTACAGACTACGGAGAAAATAAGGATACAGCCAGTGGCAGGTCACATCAGCCGGTATTTTTGAGATCATCCATTCTGGGGTCTTGAAAAGTGTCATGTGGAAAATATTTTTTATTAAAACCGCGCCACAACGAGCTGGACACATTGCCCAGGTACTGGGGCAGGGGTATTTAAATGGGGTTTGTGCCGCTTAGGAGCATAATAAAACCAAGGATTTTCATTATTACCTCTCCCTGGTCATTTTCTCATCCAATCAGCATCGTATGCCGAGCATATTAAACTATGAGGTCTCCTTCTATCCCCAACCTAGTTCCCCAAAACAACATGTGTTTCTTTTTTTTTACTAAAGCCTATGCCCAATATTCATAATGACATGAACTGGATGCAGTTGGCCACATTGCTCCCTGGCTGAGCAGCCCCGCCCCCTGGTGCTTTCCAGCGATGATACATCGATCAGTTACAGTACACACAGCTTAGCATTGGGGAGCACTTCAACCTAACTGCGATTATATGACAGTTCAATAGTAACTGAACTTATTAGCATATGGCTGTCCTTCACCATTATATTGCTCCCTATTAGTGTTTTTATCAATATTGGGTGAAAGCTTTGGTAAATAAAGGAACAGGCTGGTTTGGGGCACTGGGCTGGGTATGGGGGTTGGCGACATAAACTTCCGTTCTGAGTATAGGTACACTTTAATGCCTGGCATGGGGCTCTGTTTAGACCCAGAACTCAGCAATAGTTGGCGCGAGCGGCTGCATCCCTTTAGACTCCCCCCCTACCCTAATCTAAGTGGCTGAACGTTGAAGCCAGGACAAAGGTGCGTTTTGTGGCGACCTGGGGGCTTTCACACAGCAGAGCATCCCGCTTCGGAATAGGCAGGGGAAGGCAAGTGGCCAGTCCTGGAGGCTTTAAAAGCAGGTCAGGGTTTTGTTCAGCTTTAAGCAGGATTGAAGGATTGCTTGCAAGAATAGGGGAGCTGCTACTATAGTAGATTGTATAATGTTGGGGTAAGGTATGTACACTTCTTTTTTAAATGCCTACTGCTGATGAAGCTTTAATGTCCAATAACCAGGATTATTGGTATATGTCCCTGGGGCATCCTGATTTGGGATGCCCCATTGTATAAAATCCCAGATCACCCACTCACCTTATCCAATTATACTAATGCACAGCATAAAGCTATTGTTTTGAACCGAACAGGGAGCGGCGGCAACCACATTCCCAGTCTCCCTGTGGAGTGCGCACCCCCCTATGCCTAAATGGCTAGGTGCGGGAGCGGCAAGGGACGGATGGAAAGTTACTGAGTGTTTGGGTGATCAGGGGTGGGGGGGGGGGTGCTCATACAGTAGGACATCCTGAATCATGGCACATAATTGGTTTGCCCGGAGTCTTGTAGTGGCCTGGCCAGTGACTTTTTCACTTTGAATGTTGAAAAATGCCATTTTTGATGGTGACAAATATAAACACTGTTTTAAAAAACAATTCATGACATTTAGGAATAGACTGTAAGCTTTTTTTATATCAAAAATGAATGCATGTCCTGTGACATTTTCAAGCTGCAGATTTAATGTTGTCAGTAAACGTTGGGTATACGCCCGCCGTTGGTTAAAGATTCTTCTGAATAGTTTTTCATTTGACTTTTACAAGCCAGCTGTGTTCCCAATACGAAACATTTACATAAAGCACCTTGGCAGAGTTTTCGCACTTGTCAATTTTTTTTCACATTCTGTGGTCTAAAAATACAAGCAAAACATTACTGCAGCTAACTACGTGCCATGCTGATCTGGTTTGTAAATGTATGTAAAAAGGTAAATACAATGAATAGCACAACTAAGGAACATTTCTCATAAAGAGAAGAGCTAGGCCTGTGCCCTTAAAGTGGACCAACACCCTGAGGTGATCGGCCCGGGAATCTATGAGAACCCCCCCCTGAACACCCCAAATCCGCCCCTCTAGGCGTGCGCGTGCCCGCGCCGGCCGTCTGTGAATGGCCGGCGCGGGCGCGCACACGTCAAGAGTGACGCGCGGGAGGCGCCGACGGGCAAGCTGCTTGTACGTTGCTGTCAATCAGCTTGTCCGTCGGCGCCGATTGGACGGCGCGGCCACGTGGGAGCGGGGAGAGGTGAGTTTTGGGGGCTTTCTGGGGGGTTTCACACACCGATCGGGGTGCCCCGGGGAAGTGGACCAATACCCAGGATAGTCAAAATCCTGGGTGTTGGTCCACTTTAACCAGTAACAAAGCGAAAATACATGGAATGAAATTGTTTTAACACTGGGACAATTGACAACACTTTAGTGCCAGATCTGTAAATAGAATTCTGCATAAAAATATAAAAAGTCGCTTTCTTAAATGTGGTTTTGCGTACAGCGCCCAGTGTTCACCAGACGCTGCCTGCCGCTATGAGGCACTACCTTTTTGTCAAAGTTAGCACATTTCTGTAAGCACAGATACTCAATTTGGAGAACACTTGATGGAAAGAAAATTATTTTCAACGCTTTTTGATCGGAAGCATTTTTCTAATTAAGAGAGAGTGTGGCTAATTGACAAATAATGACTTTCTTCCAGAGGGAAGTCTGTTACACACTGAAATTGTATCATTAACATTTCAAAGGCTCGCCATTTCCTATTTTCTGAATGAAGGCTGCATCTAATTCTCTTATATAATTCTGTTCACAAATTGATTCATTAGTAGCTCTTTGAAACTTCCGGAGCGTTATAGATACATTAATTGGGCAAATGTGCATAGTTCATTAGTTTCTTTTAATATGAACATGACACAGCGACCTACACCCTGTTTTATTTTCCGTATAAAATAATAGCCCTGGTCCTCTTTTTATAACCTAAGAAATAATTATTTGGTGTGATTTCCATAATGTGATTATGAAAAAGCCAAATGGCAGACAAGAAAATAATTCAAAATGCTACAAAAATCTTAGGGTAGGAGCTTGTTTTGCATTTATCTGTTTATATGAGCCAGTATATTATTAGCCCTGTCTTGTGTTCAGAACCCCAACCAAACTATAGCTCCATCGGAACTTTAGCGCATTTATATTATATATAGTGCCCACAAAGTAAAATGATAAAATGGGGCACAAAAAACGTTGTGGAGTTTACTAGCCTCCAGAAAGCCAGCTACAACCCAGCAGTCCCCCCAAATATGCCTCCAGGACTGTCCACGAGTGCCTTCCAAGCCTGAAGCTAAAGCATTGCTGAGACAGATCATGGTTGGGATGGATATGGACACTCTTAAAGCCGACCAAAAAACCTCTAGAGCCTAAAAGACTCCAGGGCTGACTTAAAGCCCTTCCCAGGGGCAGATTTTGAATGAACTGCTGTGTGAACCCCCACCTCCATAATATTGATTGCTTATCTCCCACCACACTCTCACGGTGTATGGCATGCACTTTCCACCAGGCACTCAAGTCTGCGGGGGGTATGTAGTGCTGGGGATGCAGAGGAGACCTTACATAAATTGGGAAACCATGGATGGTGGGAAGAGAGTGGCACAAGTTTCATACAGCAGGGCACCCAAAACCCTTGGGGGGGGGGGGATAATCCTGGGGTTTGGTCCTTTTAATAAGATGGATGGAGAGACTAACATCAGCCCAGCTGATGTAAAATCAGTGCAGCCCACCGGGTATTCTCCCGGGTCTCCCATGCTCAAAACACTTTAATTATCTGAGATAAAGGGGGATCTACATGCCCTAAGCATATTCATTTTTGGGGATAACGGGGGATCCAGAGCATATAAAACTATAGATCAGGCCTATGCACCAATTCTGACTCCCTGGAAAACAGCAACTACAGAAACTGCATTTTAAAAATGACCCCTCCATTATAGCAGCGTAATGAAAGATGAGCAGATAAAAATAGGCATCCAACTTCTCAAGATGCATCAGAATTCTCTTGCTGTTTGATATTGCTTACTGCCAAGAATAACAGGAAATGCAAGTGAGTGAGAGCTGTGTGTCCATGAGAATAAATCAAAGCGACTGCACTGTCTTTTTTGAAGAAGTTTTGCCATGCAATTGGTTTTCTTAATTTAGAACGTCGAGTAGCAGTCGAGTGCTTACACCTGGGCTGGCACTAGCTGCTAATTGTTTTCCTCATTGGTGGTTCAGTGGGTGAGGGTGGGAGCCAGAGGAGGCAAACAGTATGGCTGCAGAGGGGGGCAGGTGTCATTTGTGTGTGTCAGTGTGTCATATGTGTGCATATATGTGTGTGTGCACTGGCTGTAGTGAGGGATGCGCCTTACTGGCTATAATGAGAGATGCTGCACACTGGCTGGAATAAGGGATGCCCCTCACTGGCTGTAAAGGGGGGATGCCCCTCACTGGTTGTAATGAGGAATGCCCCTCACTGGTTGTAATGAGGGATGCCCCTCGCTGGCTGTAATGTAGGATGCCCCTCGCTGGCTGTAATGTAGGATGCCCCTCGCTGGCTGTAATGTAGGATGCCCCTCGCTGGCTGTAATGTGAGATGCCCCTCGCTGGTTGTAATGGAGGGATGCTTCTCACTGGCTATAATGAGGGATGCCCCTCACTTGTTGTAATGACGGATGCCCCTCAGTGGCTGTAATAAGGTATGCCCCTCACTGGTTGTAACTAGCTGTGCCATGAGCACTAGTCGCCATTGATAATCTTCTTTTTGTTTGTACTGATCCCCATCTGCCTCTTTTTCTGCCTCTCTCTGGACCAATCTTCACCTTGACCCTTGGAAGGACACCCAGATGGACTGTCTATGTTTTTACTATCCCTATTGGATTATTTAACTTATATACAGTACAATACCTGGCCTGACTCTCTATTGTGGTTCCCGGTTTGGCTCCAGGCCCTGATGGTAATCCAAAAGATTTAGAGAGTTTGTAGATGCTTGGCTTAGTTTGGTAATGCCTCCCCCACAGACCTGAAAGTACATTGAACAGTGCAAATTGAATGTTACAGTGCAAGAAGTTCTCAATAGTCCTAGTCGAAGCAAACCTGCTTAACCCCAAAGTACTCAACACAATTGTGAGTGAATCCCCTCAATATTTCCTCCAATGATCTATGCCAGTTTTAGGCATGACAGATAACTCTAGGCACTGGTTTCCTGAACAAAATGAATGGCTAAATATACTGAACTAAACTGGTTTATTAAATGAGCACAGCACACACAATGAACAAAATACAACACTACTCACACACACACACGAATCTTAGTGAATAACCAAGGTGAATAAACCAAGAGAATAACCAAAGCACGACAATCCTAAACTAAGCACAGCAGACCTAAACTATACACAGCAAACCTGAACTAAACACAGCAAACCTTAAGACTATACATGGCAGAGCTTAACTATAGGCACTATATACATATAATACATCTAAGAAATGGACAGAGCTTGAATGGATAAAGGGTCAATGATGCGTTTAAGGTATTACCAGGTACAGAGGCAGATTTGTGGACTAAACAGAGGGTGGCAGGTACAGGATGGGATAAGTGATGACTGTAAACCCGAACTATGACCAGAAGCTGCAGCAGAAGTTCACAGCTTCTTATAGATTCCTGGGCCGATCGTGGTGGGTTTTGGTCTACCTTAAGCCAGGCCATACAGACCGCAAGAGCCACCTGCTGGTGGCTGCTAGTATATACCGACACAATGAAGATATTAAATAGCACCACCAGCGGGTGACTGGGCAGCATTGCATGCCTAAGTTAAGCATATTCATGACATAATTCCCCCTTCAAGATTGGCCTCCGGACAATTTACATTGTTTGGGTCTTGTTTCTTCCAGTTCTGTTAACAGTGGAAGGCAATAGAAAAAAGCAAGGAATTCACAATAAGTTCCAATATCCATCCAAGAGCAATTATTTCTAAAGTTCAGAGTTCAATCAATAATATAATAAGCAAAAGTCCATACAGAAAAGAATGTCAAATATACCAGTTCCCTAATACTGCAGAATGTTCCTGGCACATGCCTTGGATGTCTGTTTGTAGCCCTGGAATGCAATGTCTGAGACTAGATCTGAAAAGGTAGCTTCTCCACCGGGATCAGTCGGGAAGACAAGAAACCCACTACTGAGGTTTATTTGAACTGGCTAGTATCTTCCACCATCGTCAGGCTTGGGTAAAAGCATCCCATCACTTGGATCACGTCACTGCCAGGCTATCATTGATGTGTAAACTCCTCCCCTTCAGGTTTAGATGGTTCCAAGAAACATGATAGCCCAGATTGAGCACCCCTGTCACATGGACCATCACTACCCTCTGGAAGTCCCAACTCAACCCAACAATTGGCTCCAGGGCCCACGTTAAAACCACCTGTTTCAAGAGTCAAACAGTGTCAATTGTGCAAGTTCAGGAAATGGAATACAGTGAACTGGGCTCTTGGGCCATGGTCCATAAACTAATAGGACTTGGAATGGCAACTTGCTGAGAACTGGTAAGCTGGGTGGTGTAATTGTCCATTTGGGAATAATCTTGTTACTTGTGGACTTAATGGGCACGGGGGATATACAATGAGTGATGTGTTGCAAACACAGCAGGATGACTAGTAGGAGAAGGCAGAAAACTGAAGAGGCAGGCTGGCTGGGGTCATCAGTGGCAGCAGGCTGGCTGGGGTCATCAGCGGAGGCAGGCTGGCTGGGGTCATCAGCGGAGGCAGGCAGGGTTACCCACTGGAAACTGGCTGACCACAGCAGACAGAGTCTCTGGAGCAAAGGCATCTGCAAACAGGGCCTCCAGGGCAATGGCGGCTGCAGACAGGGCCACCGGGATAAAGGAGGCGGCAGACAGGGGCTCCAGGGCAGTCCGGCCCTGGACAGCAGTCAGATGCAGCGGGCAGTGGACAGCATTTGGATGCAGCAGGCCCTGGATAGGTAGAATATGTTTAGTGGAAAAATATTTGTTCTTCATTTTTGGCTTTGGTTTAGACTTCAGGAAGAAGGTATCGATCTTGTCCCATGGTACAAAGTTTAAAGCAGACCAGCAGTCAAAAACGACTTAAACCAGACCAACACAACAAACAGTGCTCATATGCCCCATAACCAGGGCAATTTAGATTGCTGCACATAAAAATTCATTTACCTTTTTCCAACTCCTGCAGTTGTGAATTTTAAAAACAAAATAGCGGCTCATGCATTTACAGGCCACCTGCAAACAGGAAGTGCTGCTGGGCTTCCTGTTACTTTGCATTGCCAGTTCATGTCATTTGAATCCAGGCAGCAGCAAGGCTGAGAAGGAAGCTCCAAAATGGCCGCTACCTTTCTTTACCAACTATGCCAGACTGTTTGGTTTAAGCATATTCATTACACCTTCTGCAAATTAGTGGTAAGCACATGGGAGTGATTGTGCTTGCAATTGCTGCAAACCCTGTCTGTATTCTGACGTGTTACCATGACGTCTGGAACTGAAGGTGGTGTATAGAGCACTGAGTCACATCATTCCATTATACGTCATCACCATAGAGGCTCGGAGCATGTTGAGAGCCAATTGCTGTTACAATTGAATCATAATGAATAAACAGACCCAGCGGGATCTTTAAAATGCCCTTAATCTCTTCCAGCCTTTAGTATGTCACCAAAATACCATAAAAACCACCAGGATCATAAAGCATTTCCCCTTCCTAATTTCCCATGGAGAACATTTTAAGGAGTAAAATATATATTTGAATTTATCAACATTCTCGGAAAGCTCTTTTCTGAGAACAATTATAAAAGCACATATTTTGCTGGTTGCCAAGGAGACCAGAGCTTTACCCTAAATTTCAAGTCTTGCTGGCATTGAATAGGCGGGCGAGTACAGCCGCTGATTGGAAGCAAAGGCACCTAGGACAAAAGCTAAATGCTACTTAGTTTTCACGTGAGCAGCTATTAACTGCGACTCTAATCTATTCCATTTATGGGAGTTAAATATATCTTCTTAAGTTGATGCAAGAACTCAGAGCTGGCCAGTCCCCTGCATGGATTTAATCTCTGGTTGTACAGGCTTTTTTGCTATCTGAACCATAAGAAGCCATGAAAATATCATTTGTTCGTGATTCGGCAACCTGAAAGCTGCAACATGTTGTGTACAAGTAAAATCTATAAAACAATGTGCTTACAAATACTATAAGCCTCTTGTAGAGCTGGAGCTTGCAGTAAACTCGCCTTTTTTAATGTGTTTGTATTGCATTTTATCAAATTTTGATTGTGTTATACAGGTGTTTGCATTGCATTTTGTTAGTTTAATATAGCTTTATTTAGAAAACAAAATGGGGATCCCCATGGCCCCAAAGCCTTACAGCTGGCCTCAGGCCGTACTGAGATACAAGCCACTATGCCCTTTAGTTTGATGCTCCCTACAACAGGGGTTCCCCGCAAGATCGGGCAGGCACCCAGATGCCCATGGGCCGGAGAGTCTTCCACATCCCTTGTGACCAGGAGAAGGCATGGGTAATCGGGCAGGGGGATTAGCAAAATAAATGTGCACTGTAAGGCTCACGAGTTAGAAGGTCCAGGTTAGCAGATGACACACAATCTCTGCCAAAATATTCACTTTTAGACAAGCCCCTGTTTGCCGGGACACAAGCAGGCTTTACCGGACACAGCTGCCCCTAGATCTTACAAGCACAAACATTATCGACTGAGGCCTGGACCTGCAGGTGGTTGAGCATAAACTAGGGTTCATGGAAGGTCAGACGAAGCAAGGGTCATACACAGAAAGTCAGTCCAACAGGGGCAAAGCAGAGGGATAACTGGAGGGAAGGTCAGAGGGCAGACAGAAGGTCAAACCGTAGCAGGAGTTTGGTACCGAAGTGAACAGGCAGAGACAAGGTCAGAAAATCTGAGCAGGGGTTCAGAGGAGGGGAGGTCAATGGTTGTCACAATAGGGTTTTCTGACCAAGGCACCTGCATGAACACCACTGGCTGTAAGGAATTATGGACCCCTCTAGAGATCAGAATCTTATTGACTTCATATTCGTTCTCCACTAATATAAATGGAGGATGGAAAAGACACCTGAACATTATCAGCAGGTTTCAGTAATGATACATGAAAGCCTTTCGGAATCTTAATAGATGGGATAAGGTCGATTTTAAAGGTAACATTGCTTATTTCTTTATTATTGGAAAAGGACCAATATACTTAGGTCCTAATTTAGATGAAGGTTGGTGCAGGGCAATTTTCTGGGTGGATACCCAGACCAAGTCTCCTGAAAAAGTGGTTCAACAGACCTATGGCAATTGGCAAAGGTGTTTTAGCGCTTAATAGATTCTTGTACATTTTTCTGGATCTTATCAGGAGAACAAAGCACCCAGCGGGCCTGGTGTAAATGTAATCTCTTAGCGGTTTCAATGTACTCAAGGTTCTTACAGTCACTGTACACAGAAATTAGATGTAAGGAACCCTCCAACTAATGCCTCCACTCCAGGAATACCAACTTCACACTTAGCAACTCCCCGTTCCCCACATCATAATTCCGTTCCACTGAACTGAATTTACGCGAGAAGTACGCACAAGGGTGTAATCTTTTGGTAGTGCCAGAATACTGATAGAGAACAGCCCCTATGCCAAGTTCGAAAGCATCGACTTCAGCAATAAATAAATGATTTATATGTGGGTGAATTAATAAAGGAGCCAAGGTAAATGCCTCCTTCAGGGTTTGAAAGGCCTTTACTTCCGGAGAGGGCCATTCCTTCTGAAAGGCTCCTTCACGGATAAGTCCATAATTAGAGCAACTATGGAAAAGAACCCTTTAATGAACTGTCTATAGATATTTGCAAATCCAAGGAACTTCTGTAAGGCTTTCAAGGTTCTGGATTGGTCCTAATCTAAGACTACGGATATTTTAGCAGGATCCATAACCAGGTCCTATTTAGAAACCAGATATTCCAGGAAAGGAAACTTGGTGACCTCTAACATACACTTGGATAACTTGGCATAAACTATTCTCTTTCAGTGTTGTAACACTGCTTTCATTTGATCATGGTGTTCAAATACTGACCGAGAAAATATTAGAATGTTACCTAAGTAAATCACCACAAATTGAACCAAAAACTCACAAAAGACATCATTAACAATAGGGTTGATTCAGAGAGACATAAAATGAATTTCGTTTTTGCGTCGATCTGTCTTTTTTTAGTTTTGGTTCCGCTTGCGTATGAGTGTACGAGTGATTCTAAGCATGCTTTGGAAGCCTTCTGTAAAGTGTTCGTTGGTTCGTACGCCAACGAGAATGTAATTTTTCAGCTTTCGTTTTTCGTTTACGTTGCTTAGGAAACAGCGTAGGCTTCCGTTTTTTTGCTTTTTTTTTAGTCGCCTCTAACAAATGATTTACGTTTCCCGTTAGATTCTGAATTCCTTTTTCTATAAATAAACGTCCAGACGGAAATCTTTCCGACCTTACGCATGCGCACAACAAAATTAACTCATACATGTGCTCGTCTCAATTTTTATATCACTCACTTCTGCTACAATGCTTACCTCAATTCCAGCGCGGTTTCATTCTTCCCTTTGCGCCCTTAATGCTTACCTCTATTCCATCGCGGTTTCATTCTTCTTCCCTTTGCGCCCTTAATGCTTACCTCAATTCTATCGCAGTTTCATTCTTCTTCCCTTTGCGCCCTTAATGCTTACCTCAATTCCATCGCGGTTTCTATATTCCTCCTTTTGCACACCTAATGCTTACCTCAATTCCATCGCGGTTTCATTCTTCTTCACTTTGCGATCTTTTATGTTTGAAATGGAGGCGCGCAGTCCGGCCAATGCGGCATGAATCTGCACCAACAAGTGAAGGCATTTAGATGTCCAAGCAACGTCCTTACAATACACTTACGAGCATAATGAATTCTTGTTGTTGGCGGGTGAAGATCGTGGGCGCCATCTTTCTTGTCCGCAGCAGATAGGTAGTGCCCCAGCGGTTTCCGGGATCCGCACGGCCGGACGCATGCGAACACGTAAGCGTCATACCCAGTCATTTGTATTTAAAGGGTAATGGACACCCAGCTCATTCTCTTTCTGATAGTCATCATGGCACCCAAAAAAAATAGCGGAAAGAAACCAGCAGCCAAGGAGGCCAAAACAAAAAGGCCGGAGCGGCATGAGGACACATCATTCTCAAGACCGAGCACTCGGTCGCACAAATCTACTACAAAGGTGCCTGAAACACGGAGCAAAAGTGGCCCCCACAAAGCTACATTGACCACAACTCCAGGCCCATCAAAAACTTCAAGCACCCGCAAAAGTTTAGAACCTTCCTCCAAGAAGAAGGCTCCCCACGCAACCACATCCAAACAGCAAGGGAGCACAATGTCCAAGGGGAAAAGTAAGCCGAGGGCAAGAAGCCCGAGCCCCCCCCAAGCACACCCTCTCCTGCTCCCCGCCCTACCACATCCAAAGAGTAAGGGAACACAACGTCCAAGGGGAAAGGTAAGCAGAGGGCGAGAAGCCCGAGCCCACCAAGCACACCCTCTCCTGCTCGGCCTACCACATCCAAAGAGAAAGGGAGCACAACGTCCAAGGGGAAAAGTAAGCAGAGGGCAAGAAGCCTGAGCCCACCAAGCACACCCTCTCCTGCTCGGCCACATTTGCCACCGGCACACTTTGAAACCAGCGAGACCTATGCCACATCCACGACTGCTAGTTCTGTGGCCACCCAGCCAATGACCCCCAGTCCTAATGCCAGCCCAGTCCATTCTTTTTTCAGCGACGTGACGGCCTATTCTTCACCACACACACAGCCAAGAATGTCCCCTGAACCAGAGAAGAGCCAGAAGAACAACCAGTAGGCCGAACCTTGCGGCGAGGCCAGTTGAGCGGCTGGTTTGGTGAGGCACAAACCCTAGCCTTGGCAAGTGGGTTAACACTGCATTTTGATGAGCTATTTGGGAGCAATTCCAAAGCAACCAGCAAAGTGCGAAAAAAACAAATCTGGGAAGAGCTCACCAGACAGGTGAATGCAGCGGGGGACGAGAGAAAAGATGTGGAGCAGATCCAGAGAAAAATATCTGACCTCAAATATGCAGTAAGGAAGAAGCAGAATAAACGGCGCAATCACAGGTACATATTTAATGTTTGCATTTTGCTGCTTGTTGTAGTGACCACAATGCCAAATCATTTTTCAGCTTCCAAACTAGCGGAGGCTTCCCCACAAAATTACAATACACCAGAGCTGAAGAAATGGTCCTGGCTTTAATCCACCCCGTAGCATTATAGGGCCTCTCTGGCAGACACGACACGGACACCCAGGACATTTCTGCAGGTTAGTAATGATTGTATTAATGTGAGCTATTGTAAACTTGGGAAATGAGGCTCATAGGCTTTGAGGGGAGGTTACTGTTTTAGGCCCAAATCTGACACACTTTTTCACATGTCCCAACAGACTCCCACACTAATGGATGTAACCCAGGATATGGAGGAGGAGGATGCCAGCCGGATTGGACCTTCGCAAATTACCCCCCAGGAACCTAATCTGCCACTGCCCCAGCATCCTACTGCACCAAATCCTCTGCAGCAGAGTGAAGCTGTACGCATGCTGCCAGCCCATCGTGGGCAGCAGGCTGAGACTGAGCCTACAGTCCCCAGTGCTAGCTCTGCTGCAGAGGTTTTGCCTAGCAAAATTACTGTTGCTCGCCCTAGACCTCCAGCATCTGCAGGCGCTCAAACCCTGGGAATTAGAAGACGCAGTCAACAACATCGACCAATTTCCCAGGGGAGGCGCGTGCCGATCCTGGAGTCAGCATGGCGCCATGACAGCCGTTACTTTAGGCAGATGACTCAAAGAACAACAGAGCAGATTACTGCACAATTAGAGAACTTCAATACTACATTCACCACCATGCTGACTGAATTTAGGACGAGCCAGATGGCAGAACAAATGGCAACCTTAAACAGTCAGATGGCAGACCAAATTGCCACCTTAAATACAAATTTCACTGCCATGCTAGATGAATTTAGAACTAGCAACAGACAGATGCTGGAGCAGTGGCAGATTATGAATGCCACACATGGCCAGGTGTTGGGCCACCTCCAAGGCCCACCACAACCTTATTATGGACAACATCAATATTAATAATTTGACCTGGATCAGCTAAACATCTTTCCTCTACATCCCAACTCTATTTACCTGTGTGGTGAGCGCAACCAAGATTGGGTGGTTTATGGCTTTGCTGGTTTGTTTTGGAATTCGCCCATATAGCTCATTAGAGTGCTCACATACCCCACTAGCCAATGGCTGAGCTTAAGCCTCAGTGAAATGGCCGCTCAAGCTCCCACGCAGCAGGCTTAGCCCTAAGGAAATGCTGGCTGCCTCATCCTGTTTGTTGGCAATATTGGGGGACATTCTTGGCTGGAAAAAATCAACATTTGGCCATGGCAAAGATTGGACCGGACTGGCATAGGGTCTGGCTGTCATAGGCTGGAAAAATTACAAACAGGAGAGGGTGTGTATGTGGCCCTATGTATTCCTGGCCGACTATTCCCCTTGAAAGTCATGCTCCCTATGGATCTTGATGTTGGCGGGCGGGTAAACTTCAGCCTGGAGTCAGTTACCTTAGAACTCCTGGATGTGGACAATTGCTATGGGCCAGGAGTCTGGGCCAATTTATACTTATGTTTGAAAATGTATGTCCATGGAGTCTGCGAGTGCCCTTCACCCCAAATTTGTCATATTTCGTGAAAATATATGGAATTGGACTTTTAGCTGTTCTTGCCTAAGTTGATGCATTCATGTTTGTGTTGTTTTTACATTAATGAAGGTTTGTAATCACAAACATGAGAACATAAACTGCATTACGCTCTAATCAGGTGTAAAATGATTTGTAATAAGGCATTACAACATTGTACCAAAAAAAGGCCTTCACATAGCCAACAAATAGAACAAGCAAACTAAAACATAAACAAGCTAAACAAAAGTTAAGAAAAAAAGGATTCAGTAACATGGGCATGGACAGATTGCCCAGAGGCACTGGGGGTGCCATCATATGTGTCATCTGCCTCCTGCCTGGGTGGACAGGGGGGCATATCCACGTAACGGGAGACATGCTGCATCAGGGCAAAATTATGCAGCACGCAGCATGCTAGGATGATTTGGATCACCTTGTTGGGGTCATACTGCAGTGCCCCCCCTGTATGGTCCAAACAACAGAATCTGGACTTCAACAGTCCAAAGGCCCTCTCCACTACGGCTCGGGTCCTCTGGTGGGCCCGATTATATGACTCCTGGGCCACATTCTGCGGGCGAATAACGGGCGCCAGGAGCTAGGTCATGAGCGGATATCCGGAATCCCCTGAAAAAATAACAAAATACTAACATAAATTACACATTCTAAGCAACATTATTGTTTAACATGTCATCAAGGGCTAAAAACTGCCATAGGTTAAGACATGGGTCATCAACTATATTCATAGCCATACAGTGAAAATGGAATGATGGAATTTGAGCAAACTTACCCAGGAGCCATCCACCAGATTATTCTCCAGACTCAAACCGACGAAATAAGCCGGAGCTCCTCAATATATACGCATCATGGGATGAGCCTGGATACCCTGCAAGGACACTGAGGAATCGCATGTCCGGGCCAACCACTGCTTGGATGTTCAGCAAGTGGCCCATCTTGCGGTTCCTGAAACAACAAAAAAAAAAATTATAGCAAGCCAAGGTAACCACAACTCTCTTTATCTGGTGCGACCCCAGGGCTGGCCCACCACTTAGTCCACAATTACTAATTGCACACTGCTAAATCTGATATCAAATTTATTAAAGCATAAGAAATTCATACATAATACCAAATACAAAGGACAACATATATACACACAGTTAAAAAACATTTAATAAAACCCAAATCAAGTGGGGAGGAACTCCAGGGCTATATAACTATTACAATAATTAATGAGTTAATCAATCAACAATAATAATAGCGAACATCTCATAATGCAATGGCGCTTATGAAAAGTGCTGAGTGCATAAAGTGCCTAGTGTCTACTTATCAGGTGCTCTATTAATATGTGAACAATAACACTGCTAAGAACTCGCAGTGTTTACAAACAAATTTGTGCAATCATGCATTATATACAGAAAGAGTGCCACGTGCAAAAAAAGATCAGTGCATCTACTCTAACCTGCGCCTAAATTGTGCTGCTATAATATCTGATAAGCGCCACTCACATATGGTGTAAGCAATAATTTGTAAATAACACTACACTCGCAGTCAAAATTAATGCTGCGAAGTCCCGACCAGAGCCCCCTGTCCTCCCCAACTTACCTCAGGTGAGGTAAGTGGGGAGGACAGGGGGCTCTGGTCGGGACTTCGCAGCATTAATTTTGACTGCGAGTGTAGTGTTATTTACAAATTATTGCTTACACCATATGTGAGTGGCGCTTATCAGATATTATAGCAGCACAATTTAGGCGCA
The DNA here is from genome assembly GCA_027917425.1 of Gastrophryne carolinensis. NCBI lineage: Eukaryota > Metazoa > Chordata > Amphibia > Anura > Microhylidae > Gastrophryne > Gastrophryne carolinensis. The sequence continues at coordinate 72,563,524 of CM051238.1, forward strand.
GGTTAGAGTAGATGCACTGATCTTTTTTTGCACGTGGCACTCTTTCTGTATATAATGCATGATTGCACAAATTTGTTTGTAAACACTGCGAGTTCTTAGCAGTGTTATTGTTCACATATTAATAGAGCACCTGATAAGTAGACACTAGGCACTTTATGCACTCAGCACTTTTCATAAGCGCCATTGCATTATGAGATGTTCGCTATTATTATTGTTGATTGATTAACTCATTAATTATTGTAATAGTTATATAGCCCTGGAGTTCCTCCCCACTTGATTTGGGTTTTATTAAATGTTTTTTAACTGTGTGTATATATGTTGTCCTTTGTATTTGGTATTATGTATGAATTTCTTATGCTTTAATAAATTTGATATCAGATTTAGCAGTGTGCAATTAGTAATTGTGGACTAAGTGGTGGGCCAGCCCTGGGGTCGCACCAGATAAAGAGAGTTGTGATTAGTAGGTCCCTCTAATTGGCACCTGCCATTTATGGGATTGGATAGGTGGTGCATACCTGACAAGTGAAGCCAAGGTAACCAACTAAAACACTAACTCCTAAAACAAAAAAAAAACAATCCCAAAATAAATAACAAAGGACATAAGTAGTTTAAAAAACAAATATTATATGGATGTGTTAGAAAATAAAGTTTAACATGCTAAGGACTAATTAAGGTCAGCATTAAAATGCTTTTATAAGGCCTACATGAAAAGTATTGATGAAGGTATGCATTGTAAACTGTTTCAAATGGACACTTGAGAAGGAGGGATTAAGGTATGCATTGGAAACTGGTTCAAAGGGACACTTGAGAAGGAGGGATTAATAGATAGTTAAAATTATGTTTGGCTAAACAATATACCAAAATTACATAATTAACTTACCTATAGATGTACTCATCGGCTGCGGGAGGGACCAATGCAACGTGTGTGCAATCGATTGCACCCATGACGTTGGGCATGTCGGCGACATTATAAAATCCCAACTTAATCGCGTTCCAGGCTACCATGTCGTCAGGAAAGGAAATATATTTGGGACTAAGGGTAGCCATGCCATCCAAAAACTTGGATAGCGCGCGGCTCAGCGTAGGCTGGGACATCCCCACAGAGAGAGCCGTTCGCCAAAAATTGCAGGCAGCCAAGCATCTTGTTCATACCTGAAATTGCTTGCCCCTTCCACGTGGTGCGGGCTAACCATGGCCGCAGCTTGCTATACAATTTATGGAGAGAAACGCGATTAAGTTGGGTCAGCTCGAACAGCTCAACGTCATGCATGTGATCGATATGCATGCGTCTCCGGTGCAATCTGGCCTCGGCCATGCTGATACATGTAATGCCATTGAGCTGAAGGCGCTCATACTCCTCCACATAGCCGCGAAACATGATCAACAATAGTATTCCGAGTCAAAAATGGTCCCGTAAGTGGAGCGGAAATTAAACCGTTTTATAGGGCTGAGGTCCATCGGCAAGCAGGTCTCAGAATCAGACGTAAGCCCATCCCAATAACGTAACTTATCAGAACTAACTCAAATCATCAGATTTTGATCTGTAACTCATCCGAACTAACGCAAATTATCAGATTTCGCTCTGTCCATCGAAAGCGCATATACGCGTTAACGTGAACGCATGGAAAAAGTAACGTAAAAACCAAAAAACAAGGCAAACGATCAAAAAAAATGCACAGACACATGCGAAAGTACATGCAAATGTGTCTCTGAATCAACCCTAATGTCCTGAAAGACCGAACGGGAGCATTACAAGACCTAAATTACATAACCAGATGCTCATCTTTAAAAGTTTTTAGTTACTAGTTGCAGGTATGATGATGATTTAATGTGGGAAATCTTGATATACAGGATGGGAAAAACATACAAGATATGCTTTTATGCAGGGTGAAGGTCCAGGTTAAATGAAACCATCCCACCAAGGATAGGTTCGTTATTGACTGACAGTATCTGAAGGGGGTAACTCAAGGGTACTAATGGAATAGCTAGAGTGGCAGTGAGAGATTTTTTCATGAAGTTGCCAGCCGTCCCACTATCGATAAAGGTGGTGACATATTTTTGGATTATAGCAGGTAACAACAATTTGTTTAAATGGAGTAAGGTTACCTAATCACCTAGACGAGTGCCCCCCCCCCCCCCCCCCCCCAGATCGTTAGGCTCTAAAGTTTTCCACCGGCTTTATCTTATTCGGACAGATCTTGGCAAATTGACCTGGATTGCCACAGTAGAGGCAAAGGGCCTGGGTGTGATGTCTCATCTTCTCCAACTGTGAGAGATAGGTTGACCCCAATTGCATGGGCTCCTCTGGAGCATGTGAGGAGGAAGTAGCTGGACCCAAGGCAAAAGAATCTTGTCAATCTGCACTCCAGGCCAGATCTCTACTTTTGTCCAACTGTCTTTCTCTCTGGCGCCGATCCACCTTAATGGTTAGTTGGATGTAATCTTTCATAGTCTCATCTTTAATAGTTTCAGTGAGAGCGATCTGAAATTGACATCAGAGAGGAGGAATTGTTTCAGCGGGAATTGATCGCCTATCGGCAGGATTCGGTGCTTTACTCCTCATCTGTTCATTTCCACTGTTTTAGACTCCGCAGTTTGGTGTTGACCGGTGATGATCTGGATCGTCGTACAGAACTTCCATGGCCTTAAAGAAGGCATCCATGGACTGTAAGGCAGCAGTAGGATCCAACCCGAACGCACATGTCTGTGGGTATGACAAACAAGACATTTCAGGTTAAAGCCCAAACTCTGTAAAAAAATATATATATAATTTTCCTGGAAATTCCTGCAAAAATCACAGGTAACCATAGCGCAAAAGAGTGAAAAATAATCTGTCAACAGAGGGTGACAAAATCTCAAGTAAGCTGGCAGATAAAAGAGTTAAAAGTACTGCATATTTCACCCTATAAGACACACCGTTTTTTTTCACCAGAAGTGGGGGAAAACGTCAGGTCGTCTTATTGGGGCGAATGTAAAAAAAAAAAAAAAAGTATACTCACATGAGTCTCGCGCCTGCGCCATGGCCAGCCGAACAGTGAGCAGACGGGCAGGGTAAATGAACGCTGTCCGCTGTCCTCACTGTGGCTTATGATGCCACCACCACCTCTTGGGCTGGTGTGCGCTGACAACCAGATGTTTGTCAGCCTATCCTGGCTCGAGAGGCGGTGGCTGCAGCAGAAGCCAGAGCAGAGAGCGTTTTCCTGGGAAATTCCTTCAAAAACCACAGTTAAACATGTATAGTTCAAAATAGTGCAAAATGGTCTGGCAACAGAGGGTGACAACATCCCCAGGTAGGCTTGCATTTAAGGGTGTTAGTTGTAGTAATAATATTCATACTCAGAGAGTAGAAAGACCATAGTAGAAAAATAGAATTCAATTCCATTCCAATTATAAAAAGGAAGAGAAAGGTAGGATCTCCTTTTAGAGGTAAATACTGGTAAACCAGAAACGGCTAAAACTCACATGAGACATGGGGCCCTGGTTCCAATATGACTAGTGCTAACATTTAGTATACAAATACAAATAACCATGTGCAGGCTTGAATGGTTGCTGGCAGGAATATATGTCTGCTTTAAGAAATATTTTTTTTGATGTGTACACACATTTCAGTAAACATGTGGCCACCACCATCCAAGTGTCAGTTCCTCATTCGGATGCTATTGCTGTATTGCAGAGTATCTGTGTGCCTAGTATTGAGCTTACTGTGTGGCACTTTGCAACAGAGCCCTCTAGTTTGGGAAGCTCCTATGCTACAGGGTATTAGGGAAATATGCTTTACATCCTCTTTAATATACAGTCCATGTCTGTCACTGGCTGAATTCAGGATAGATTACTCTGTCTGGGAGTCCAGTAAAAAGCAAGAAAAACGGGTGCCTTACTTGCAACTCCCATATGACCACTGGTGGCTGCTGCACCTGCTGTGACCAGTAGAGGGGTGAGAGTGTGTGTTGCCCTGTTTGGCTTCTCTATGTTTTACAACAGGACAGACATCCCTGGTCAGGATGTTTGGGGGTTTTGAGTTAAAGCAGGCATTAAAGTGGACCAACACCCAGGATTTTGACTATCCTGGACTATCCTGGGTATTGGTCCACTTCCCCGGGGCACCCGCCGCCGAAGACCAGGTAGGTGGATTTGGGGTGTTCAGAGGGGGTTCACCCCGCGGGACATCCCGATCTCGGATGTCCCGCGGTGTGTGAGGTGATCGCCTCAGGGTGTTGGTCCACTTTAAGTGACTTTTTTCAGCCATTTTAAAATTAGAGGTCTGCTTTAATTTTGTCTGAAACTTTTTCTACCCAATACTAATATAAAATTATGCCGTGGTTGAGTGCTAACATCTCTGTCATATTTTTAAATATCTTAAATATCTTATTTACCTAATTCCAAGCCCAAGGTCTAGCCAAACCCAGCAGATATAAACAGGTTACATGCAGTATTTATATACTGTGATGACTGTGCAGGACGCTGAGTTATAGATAGCGCCACCGCATAGCACACACTGCCAGCAGCTAAATTGGGCGCCACATACTTAGCGCATTCCTGCTGGGTTACTAATGTTTACTGCTTATTTGCTCTATCAAATACATTACTAAAATGGTACCGCTGCCAATCTACCAATACATCACTAGAACTAAACGGGGCTTTCATATTCATACATCTTGCTATAGACTTGACTGGGCTAGCATTCCATATTCCTTCTGCTGCTAACAGCCCACACCCCTTTCCAAATAACTGTTCGGACAACGACTTCTTTGGAATGATAAAATTGGCCACAGCCTCAACATAAATAATAATAAATAACAAGAAAAGTCACCCCCCCCCATTCCTAACCCAGGTCTGAGATTTTTAAGCAGAAATTTGACCTAGAGAAAAGATAGGGAGGGGAGACAGGCCAGGAGGCTCAAAATACCTCCTGATCTGACCATAAAGCAGAAACCGATTTGAGCTCAGCCACATGCCTCCTAGACGAGTTCAACTGGGCTAACCTCCAGGATCCAAATCATCCTGCTTTGGCCCCTACCCCAAAGCTAAAACACCTACCCTACTGGCCGGTTTCAGTAGAAACAGCCACTTACTTGAATCCTCCGGTTACAATTTTTTACGTGCTATTTCAGACCTGAACTTGAAAGAGGGGACCTCCATAGCTGAACGGTGTTAAAACCTTGCCGCCGTCCAGCCCACCACCTCTCAACCGCCACCTCAATTCACTCCTTCAGCAAAATGTTAAAGACATAGATTCCTAAATCATTCAGGTGCACCCCGTCAGCCCTATAGAACCCTCTAAGGCCTTCCACCTCTGGGTGACGTGCACATAACCCCCCATTCAGCTGCACGAACCAGGCTATTGCCTTGGTAACCTTTATATGCCAGTGGATCTCTAGCGTTCTTCCACTCGTAATCGGGGACTATTTCCAACCAGACTAATACCACCCCCAGAAATTCCCCTAAAAGTGCCTCATCGGAATCTGTCCTAAGTTGTTGCCACCCGCATGCCACCCTAACACCCCTGGAAGCCCCCATTTTTGCCATCTTCATAGCATGATCCCTCAACTCACACCACCTCAGTCCTCTAATGCTCGCTCCTTGGGAATGCTGAGCTGTCTGACGCTCCTCCAAAACGATCCTCTTTGCGCCGCCCAAGATATAAACGAGTGTCCAACAACCAGGACCGAACAAGCCGAATCTAAAAGAAAAAGGATTAGTAACAACACCACAACCCCCAGGTACATTATCTGCACACAGCTATCCCGTGCTGTCATGCCTGTTCGATTCTTCCAGGCGAATGTACGACTGAAACCTCCTCAATTCCCATCTCCCCAATTTTTTTTACTAACTCCGCTGGCAAGCCCAGCCTTGCCGCCTCCTTCGCTGCTCCTATGAAGGAATGCATTCTGTACTCCCTGCTGGACAATCCTATTTACGCCAAGCATCTCCTGAATACTGCCAAAAACTGAAAGCGTGATAGAAAGGACCCATCCTTGTGCATGAACAATGGCCAACCCCCGTTGGTCTGACGCCCTAAAATTCCCTCAACGCAGACACATGATACACAAGACCCTAGCCGACCCAGAAAAAGACTAACTCCCCTTCCTCCCTGATCTGTTTTAGAAACTTGAATCGGGATCCATACCCCCTCTCCTGAAATCGCAACATTGTCTACCCCAGGGGCATAGCTAGGGGGGAGCAGGGGGGGCACTTGCCCTAGATGCAGAAGGTCAGGAGGGTGCCAATGGGGGGCCTGGGAATGGGTAGGGGGCGCCATTTTTAATCTTTGCTGCGGGTACTGGAAAGCCTAGCTACTCCTCTGGTCTACCCGTAAGCCTCCTGGCACCCGCCTTTTCTGGCTAACTACTCCCCCACTCGCAGAGCCCCAAAAAAATGCCAAAGAAAATGCCGCCCTAAATAATTTCGTCTCAAACTCTGACAAGCAAACCTGGTCTTGTCTACCTATCATGCCACGCAGGATCTCCCAAGAGACTGGCCACCTAATATCAACCATCTAGTGTTTCTTGCGCCATTCCCTCAAAGAAATCCCCCCTACAAGTGCAGACTCTCTGGGTGCACTGGCAGCAACCTGAACGCCGATTCTATATAAGTTTTTGTCATGAGTGTCCCTGGGCCTGCTTCCCGCACTAATGACAGCGCAAAGTCAAATGACGTATACGTCGAAGACAGCTCCCTATCGATGCTGTCCCTAACCGAACCCCATTCGGAATGGACAGATAATGTATCAGGCGAAACTTGCCCTTTTTTCTCTTCAAAACTACTCCTAATGGGGACACCACTAGTCCTTCCAATGGGAAAACAGCCCTGACATTCACCCACAAGGACACCTTCTTCTCCAGTTTTTGTCTCACTACACTTAGAGTGTGCCTTACATGGAATGATGAAACCCACCTCAAAGCTCTCAGCCAGTAACTTTGCTGCCCATTGATCTGGATACCTACTTAGCCAAGGCCGAGCACTGATATTTACACACTGCCCCCCATTTACATTGGGAATAATTGAAAAAAGGGTAAAGTCCCCTCCACGCCAGCCGCTGCCAAAAACACGACTGTCCTTGTGTGGCCTCTCTGTCACACCATCTTGATTTTCCGACCATTGTTCCACTTGGGACCAACTCCTGATCAAACACCGCCTGCTGGAAGAAAAGAAGAGGTGAGGAGCCTGCACTTGCTGGAAAATCCATCCCCCCCGAGCTGGGTCATATCACTGGGGTGCTGGAAACCAGGGGTGCGCCCCAAGGGGTGGACGCAAGCCACACTAGGCCGAGGAATGGGGCCGGCAGGTCAAACCTCCTTGCCTGCTAGTGAGCTGGGGGTGGGTTTGCTGGTCACGCATTGGATCCTGCTGGGGGGTTTTGTGGGCCGAGTGCTGCCAGGAATTAAAGGTAGGCAATCAGTTTGGTCATACTCTCATGCCCCTTTTTTGGAGCCAACAATGGCCACACCTTTGAGTAAAGCTCGAGAAAAAAACACCTGTTGATCGGACATACGGTTTACATCCAGGTGACGGTGGGTATGCCTAAGCTCCAGAAGGTACATGGTAAGCAGCCCACAATTCTGCAGATGCTCATACTCTTTGCAAAAATCGTCAAGGGGCTCCATCAGCAACACGCCTGCCCATTCCCGCATGAAAAAAGAGGGTGTAATTTGGCACTGCAACGCTTCTCAAGGACGCACATTGGCATGTGGTGGTTCAGTACAACTCATTTTTCTATTCTTGTACCAGAACAGTATAGAGTTACTAGCTTATTGATTATATATGTTATAGTGCTCTGATATCTTTCAACAAGTGATTGGCAGTACTCCTGGTGTTACCTATTGGGATTTCATTACATTGTGATACATTTATCTTTTCATGGAACATCCTGCTTATATTCCTGTATTACTGGTTATTTATTCCAAATATACAGCACGTCCTGTTCCAGAATATTCCTTACACATGGGTAATACATCCACAAGATGGCGCTGGACTGCAGAAAACAACTTGTGGCTCCTCCCGGCCCCATATAAACCAGGGACCTCCCACAAATTCCCCAGTTCTTATCTGTAGTCTGGGCTGCGAAGTTAGAAGATGGCTCTCTATGTTGCGCAGGTGAGCGGGGCTTATATGCCTACAGGACTATTCCCACCTGTTCCGATCCATACCATTGCCTCCCAGCCTCGGCTGACAAGGTTCGGGTGAAGGTAGGTCAGTAAGCACCAGGTAGGTGCTGAGGAACACTGCTCCTACCGCAGTCCCTGCTCTGACGGGGTAGGCGGTTTAGGCTGATGGTGAGCCTTTTGGTATGCCCCCCCTGCACCTTGGGTTTGCCAGTCTCCCAGTGCTCCGCGGACGGCGGCGACATTTACTTCAGAGCAGCGGGGCCGCTATTGGCCGGCCGGGTCACGTGGGGCGCGATTCGCGCTCTTCGGGGGGGGGGGGCTCCCTGGATGACGATTTTGACGTCACGGCTCGCCCCTCGAGATCTCTGCGGCTCCATTTTACCCTGGCTGTAGCTGCGTGCGGTGCTGGTTCCCTGCGGTCTGTGAGTAACCCCTGCGGGGTGTTTTTTTTCTGGCTATGTTCGCTAATGTATTTCTTATGGAGATGCTTTATGTCTTTCAGGCAGGTTAAACCTTCAGCGACTGTGGTTTCTCCCGGCCCCCTCCCCTCGTCCTTCCACTTCCCTAGCGGGTCCTTGGGGCATCCTGGGTAGCTCTTAAGCGTTAAACCCTACTGGCCTGTTGTCCCCCCTTGAGGAGGAGGAGTTATTCTTTGATTCAGAATCATCTGAGGAACAGCCTAAGGTTTATGGTGGTACTGGGTCTCCCTTTGGAGAAGACCCATGGTCCTCAGATGAGACTGACATTCTTTTGTCCCACATTTTTGAAGTGCTTTGTATTTCCCCTCCTGCAGTGGCACCGCAGCAGCAGGGTGAGCTTTTCCATACCGTTAAACCATGCTTGGAGTTTCCGGAGCAGACTCACTTTAATAATCTGGTTCTCAAAGAATGGGAACGGCCTAGTAAGCTCCCTGGGGTGCCCAAGAGTTGGGACAAGAGGTATCCCTTTCCTGCTGATGTGATTAAGCGTTGGTCATGCCCTCCCGAGGTGGACGAGCACGTTCTGGGGCTGTCAAATACATCTGTCATGCATTCTCCTGACACTACTACTCTGCGGGATGGTGAGGACCGGCGCATGGACCAGCTGGCTTGTCATGCTTTTGCCTGTGTGGGGACCGCGTTGCGGCCGGTTTGTGCCTCTGCTATTACAGCTATTGCTATTAAAGGGCTGCTTAAGAGTCTCTTAGATGGGGCCTCTGATGACGCGGGAGGAGAAGAGTATAGATCTCTCCTGCTTTGCTATGAATTTGTTGCATATGTTCTTTCTGCCATGGATGATACCATCAGAATGTGTGGAAGGACATCTGCCCTTTTAGTAGCTATACGCCACTCTGTTTGGCTGCGTCAGTGGGTAGCTGATAATGCTGCTGAGAAGGCTCTCACTGGTTTTCCCTTTAAGGGGCTGCGCCTCTTTGGGGAACGCTTGGACTTGTTTGCCAGGGGCGGTAGGTTGCCTCAACGTAGGAGGCCGTCCCGGTCCTTTCGGGGGACTGGTGCCTTTCTCCCTTCCTTCCGTGGTTCCAGAACTGGTCGAGGAGTTTCCTTTGCTGGGGCTCGCGGAGACCATTGGGGCAGGGGCAGGGGACGTGGCCGCCCCGGCCCCTCCTGGGGTCCCAAGCCAAAGTCCTCACCCAGGCCCCCCAGGCATGAAGGGGCGCCCTTACCCATCCAGGTGGGAGTACGGCTTCGGCTCTTTGGGAGGGAGGCTTCACATCTCAGACCGGTGGATTCAGGAGGTAGTGTCCTCCGGTTACAAGATAGAGTTTGCAGCCTGGCCACCCCCGAGATTCATCAAATCCCGGATGGCTCAAAACTCCCTGTCAGCTCAGGGTCTGTGCCTTGCTGTCCAAAACCTTCTGGAGTTGGGGGTCATCTGTCCGGTGCCTTTCAGGGAAACGGGCAGAGGCTTCTATTCAAATCTTTTCACTGTCGCCAAAAAGGACGGGTCCCTCAAACCCATCCTGGATTTAAAGCGTCTCAACAAAGTTGTCAGATTCAAGCATTTTCGCATGGAAACTCTGCGCTCTGCAGTCAATTCTCTGCGCCCGGGCAACTTTATGACCTCTGTAGACATCAAGGACGCTTACCTTCATGTACCAATCTTTCCAGGCCTTTTGGTATCACCTCGGCTCCCAGGGTATTCACCAAGGTTCTGGCAGGCGTAGTGGCTCTGCTGAGATCTCAGGGCATTCGCATCCTTCCTTACTTGGAGGACATTCTCATCACGTCCCAGTCCTTCCAGCAGGCCGAGCTGGATACCCAGAGTCCTTTGGCTGGGTGATCAATCACCCCAAGTCTTACCTGTCCCCGTCACTGGTGAGGTCCTTTCTGGGAATGACTCTGGATACATCCCAGGTCAAGATTCTTCTCCCTCAGCAGAAGGTGGAGAGTCTTCAAGCTCAAGCCAGACTTCTTCTGTCTTGCCCTCATCCCTCCATCCGGCAGGGGATGCAGCTGGTGGGCCTGATGGTGTCTTGCTTCGAGGCGGTTCCATACGCCCAGTTTCACATGAGACCTCTCCAACTTCACCTCTTGTCGGTATGGGATCGGGATCCTGTGTCCCAGGTGTCTGTTCTGTCCCCTCTGGCCAGGCGGTCTCTTTCGTGGTGGCTGGACTCAAGGAACCTGTTGATGGGCAGATCCTTTCTGGCCCCTTGCTGGCAGATAGTCACCACAGATGCCAGTCTGACAGGTTGGGGGGGGCCTCTCGAAATCCTTGAAGTTCCAGGGTCAGTGGGGCCCTCAGGAGGCCCATACCCCTATCAACATTCTGGAACTGAGGGTGATAAGACTGGTTCTCGCCCAGTTGACTCCACACCTTCGGGGTCGGGCCGTTCAGATCCGCTTGGACAATCAGACGGCGGTTGCCTACATCAATCATCAGGGAGGGATCCGGAACAAGAGGGCCCTCAAGGAAGTGTCCCTGATACTGTCTTGGGCAGAGGAGAATGTTCCTTGCATCTCAGCTGTGTACATCCCGGGGGTGGAAAATCTGGAGGCAGACTCCCTCAGCAGGGGGACTTCTCGTCTGGGAGAATGGTCCCTCAGCAGCAGGGTGTTTCGCTCCCTGTGCCACCGCTGGGGGCAGCCGGATGTGAATCTGTTTGCGTCCTGTCACAATCACAAGCTTCCAGTCTTTGTCTCTCTGTCCCAGGACCCTCTGACCTTGGCCATGGATGCACTAGCAATATCTTGGAAGAGCTTTCGGCTCCTTTATGTGTTCCCTCCATTTCCTCTGCTGGGCAGGGGGCTGCACAAGATAGCCCAGGAAGGGGTGCCAACCATTCTGGTGGCCCCCTGTTGGCCAAGAAGAGTGTGGCTCGCAGACATCGTGCAGTTGGCAGTAGATCAGTACGCCCTGCCCAAGTTTTCAGATCTGCTCACTCAGGGGCAGCTACGCCATCCCAATTTACAAACGCTGGCTTTAACGGCCTGGCTGCTGAAACCTCCATTTTGATGAAAAAGGGGTTGCCTGCTTCTGTTGTTAATACCATGATTCGGGCTAGGAAGAAGTCCTCGTCATCTATCTACTATAGGGTATGGCATGCTTACATTGACTGGTGTGAGTCGCTTCCCTGTAGGGTGTTTTCTATCCCCAGGATTCTGGAATTCCTGCAACGTGGTTTGGATTTTGGTCTTCAACTTAGTACCCTCAAAGGTCATGTTTTGGCTTTGGCCATTTTCTTCCAAAGATCCTTTGCCAACCATCGTCTGGTTAAGACCTTTTTTCAGGGGGTTACTCACGTGCGTCCTACACGTAAGCCTATGTTACCAGTCTGGGACTTGAACTTTGTCTTATCTGCCTTGCAGGGGTTTCTCTTTGAGGCCTTGCGTGAGGTCCCTTTGTCCATTCTGACGCTTAAGGTAGCCTTTTTGGTGGCTATCACTTCTGTTAGGCGTGTTTCTGAGTTGGCGGCGCTTTCCATCAAGCCTCCTTACTTTGAGAGACAGCAGGACAAGGTGGTGTTTCGTTTTAAGCCTGATTTTCTGCCTAAGGTTGCCTTTCATCTCAATCAGGACATTGTCTTGCCTTCTCTGTGCCCTAATCCTAGTAACCATAAAGAGCGGGTCTTACATTTTCTGGATGTGGTTAGGACCTTGAAGTTCTATTTGGTGGCTACTGAATCCTTCAGGAAGACTGATGCTCTTTTTGTTCTCCCTTCTGGGCCTAAGAAGGGTTTGGCTCCGGCTAAGTCCACTATCAGCAAGTGGATCCGTCAGGCTGTGGTTCAAGCCTATTCTGCTAAGGGGAAGGAACCTCCCTTCTGCCTTACTGCTTATTCTACTCGTGCTATTGGTGCCTCTTGGGCTTTTCAGCACCAAGCTTCTGTTGAACAAGTTTGCAAGGCCGCTACTTGGTCTTCTGTTCATACTTTTTCTAAGTTTTATAAGGTTGATGTTAGGGCCTCAGCTGATGCTGCTTTTGGTCGCAAAGTTCTGCAGGCGGCAGTGGTCTAATCTGCCCGCTGTTACTTTTGGGGATCCCACCCTACCTTACAGACAATGCTATTGGATGTCTCATGTGTAAGGAATATTCTGGAACAGGACGTGCTGTATACTTGGAATAATACAATTCTGTGATTACTCACCTGTAGAATTGGTATTATAAGTATACATCACGTCCTGTTCCATCCCACCCTTGTTATCCTTTTTTTCTAGTTACCTCTGTATGGTGATTGTTCAAATGTCCATTTTGGATTTTTGTTATTATTGTTTCTCCCGGCTTCTTGTGTAACTGCTTGTCAATACTGGGGAATTTGTGGGAGGTCCCTGGTTTATATGGGTCCGGGAGGAGCCACAAGTTGTTTTCTGCAGTCCAGCGCCATCTTGTGGATGTATTACCCATGTGTAAGGAATATTCTGGAACAGGACGTGCTGTATACTTATAATACCAATTCTACAGGTGAGTAATCACAGAATTGTATTTTTTGTCCCTTATAAGGGCATTTTCTACTAAACTGCATTATATTTGTGGACAGTGTTTAATATTTGCATATAAGAGGAGCTGTCATTGTGCTGTGATGTAACAGCTACTCTGTATATTTGAAATTGTTTGATCAACTTATCTGTAAAGTGCACTTTTTGCTATTTAATATATTACCCTTTTGCATTTAAACAAACTGAGTGTACGTGGAGAGCTACAAAGGACAAAGAGGCTGTTGGATCACTTTTTTGGATTGTCCTAGAGGAATGACATTAAAAGGAGGAGCAAACTTTGGAGCCCTGCTACAGCTTCTACCTTGTGCTGCAGGTAATGGAGGAGAGGCACATGGGATGGTCATCAGGTGAGCTGCTTGCTGCCTTATTTCTATTGGGGTTACAGTCCCTTTAACTTTAATGAATTAAATAGTGCCCCTTGAAATATTCAAAGCTAGGGCTGTTTTTTTGTTATAACCTAACCCTGCAATACGCTTCAACAAAATAGATCCCTGAGCTGTGTGTGTGTCCCTTGGTTTTCACAGAACAGTTGTAGTTATACTGAAAATAAATGAAATACAGGCACGGGATTCTAGTTACTACCAAGCTGCCTTCTGAAGGCACACTGGATTTTATGTAAGGTTATGCTTCTTACACTTTACAAATATGTAATCCTCTGTATTGCTCCATCACAAAAAAATGCAAAAAAATACATTTAGGTTTGTGGCTGTAACACTTTAAAATGTTTTTGGAAAGGTGCAAGAGGCATAAATAAGTGTGTGTGTATATATATATATATATATATTGTAAGCGGGCAAACAATCAGCAGTGACGGACAGCGGATTTGAACGGCAAAACGGCTTTTATTCAGCAAAGTACAGTAGATAATCCAAAGATTGCAGCATAAATGCAGTAAGCAAAAAGGGTTACTTCACCAACCAAAATAGTCCTGGGCTGGGTACTCCAGCAAGCTGATCAATTCCAGTCCACTTTACAGGGCGTATCAGCCCTCTGCTCAGTGTCCAGTGCTATCCTTCACCACGGTGCAGCTCAGCCTGGGCTTACTCCAACAGGCTGGTCATCAACAAAGGAAAGGCTGTGTGCTCTCTTCTTATACAAGCTTCCCCTGTAATCAGCGTGCACACTTGTGGAGGGCCTTAGAACATGTAACAACCCGTAAGGGAATTGGGGAAGTGACCCGGGTCCTGAAACCCCGGCCCAGATTGTGCTTTATACAGCCAAGCAGGGGAGAAATAGACATTTTGATACAATTTACCACATATCCCCCCCTCCTTCTTCAGACCCACGGTCTGACAACCTTCAGCGGCCATACAGTGGGTTCGGGACACAGCGACTACATTCCCCGGCTTATGTTCCGCTTTAAAGTTCACTTTTTCAGTCATGGGTACCATTCTCCGCACTCGGTCACCCTGATTACAGGCCCTCACCCTGGTCGGCCTATTACATAATGTGTTGGGGACCACACGTCTAACGGACTTAACGGGGAGGGTTACCAGTTCTGCCGGGGGTACTCCATTGTTGGCAGGAGGGATACACCTTTCCCACAAGGGCCAGAACAAGGGGAAATCCCACCCAACCACGACATCATAGCCCAGGCGTTTTACTACGCCAATCTCATGGGACAATGTTCCCGCGGGGGTCTCAAACTTACCCACTGCAACAGGGTAAGTCACGATATCCCCGTGGATGCAAAGCACGCTCAGCTTTTTCTTTGGTTTGCAACCACCATGCACCAGGTTGGCACGGACCAAAGTTACCCGGCTACCTGAGTCCAATAATGCCTTTACTGGGCGACCATTCATCTTTAAAGATACAACCTGCGTTTCAGATTTTGACCGCTGACTGGCGGCACAACCGGGGTCTGCCAGCAAGGAACTTCTGCGACCCGCGTCACATTCCATGGGTTCAGGGCCGAGGGGGCAATCCGCGGCTATGTGCCCCCACTCACGGCACCTCCAACACTGGGGACCCCGAAACCTCCTTGCCCGGACGTCTTCCCTAGGGTTAGGGGGCCTCTGGGGGTCAGGTACAGTCTTTTGCCCTCTCACAGCTGTCCACACACTTCCCAGGGGAACTTGTTTACTCACTGGTCTGCCGGTCTTGTCAGGGGCATCCCGAAGTTGGCCCTCAGTCGCGACAAATCGTTCCACGACATTAACTAGCTGCTCAACAGTCTGTGGGTCGCCCTGTCCAGCCCATTGCTGTAGCTTCGGCGGCAGTGCCCGAACAAAATGGTCCCCCACGACTTTTTCGATGATCTGCGCAGGGGTCAAACGCTCTGGCTCCAACCACTTTTGGACCAGATGAATTAGGTCATACATCTGCGATAGGGCAGGTTTATCAACAGAAAAATCCAGTTGTGTACTCGCCTTGCCCGAACCGCTGGCGTGACTCCCAGGCGAGCAAGGATCTCCATTTTTACATCCTGCTCCCTGAGATCAAAATATGCTTTTTGCGGCTCACCTGACAGGAACGGTGCAATCACGTCAGCCCATTCCGTGACTGGCAGCTGCTCTCTCTCAGCCATGTGCTCAAACACCGTGAGGTAGGCCTCCACATCATCCTCATGGGTCAGCTTTTGTAGGACCTGCTGTACGGCTCTCCTCGCACTCTCCGACTCAACTGGGCTTCTATCCGGTTGTGAAACTTTAGCACCACCAGTCTCTAATCGCAGCTATCTGTTCCATCAACAGGCGATTTGTCTCCTGCTGCATTTGGAACTGTTGTGCCAGGACCTGCTGCTGGGCTTGCTGCTGTTGTGCCAGGGCTTGCTCATGCCGGAGGTCAGCTTGTATTAGGTGTTTTATCACCTCCTCCATTTGCTTTTGTTGAGACATCTTGATTGCTGCCTTCGCCAACGACAAGCAAAATGCAGTGCGTTTTGTCACTCCGTTGCCCCTAGCAACAGTCACTGTGCCCGCATCCTCCACCAATTGTAAGCGGGCAAACAATCAGCAGTGACGGACAACGGATTTGAACGGCAAAACGGCTTTTATTCAGCAAAGTACAGTAGATAATCCAAAGATTGCAGCATAAATGCAGTAAGCAAAAAGGGTTACTTCACCAACCAAAATAGTCCTGGGCTGGGTACTCCAGCAAGCTGATCAATTCCAGTCCACTTTACAGGGCGTATCAGCCCTCTGCTCAATGTCCAGTGCTATCCTTCACCACGGTGCAGCTCAGCCTGGGCTCACTCCAACAGGCTGGTCATCAACAAAGGAAAGGCCGTGTGCTCTCTTGTTATACAAGCTTCCCCTGTAATCAGCGTGCACACTTGTGGAGGGCCTTAGAACATGTAACAACCCGTAAGGGAATTGGGGAAGTGACCCGGGTCCTGAAAACCCGGCCCGGATTGTGCTTTATACAGCCAAGCAGGGGAGAAATAGACATTTTGATACAATTTACCACGTATATATTTTTTACCACCAAATAGTAACTATAGGCCCTCTAACAGAATAAGTTGCAAATCTCTTCTAACAGGTATCTAGTATTAGATTTGATTATTGAAGTACTGAAATCAGACACTAGATGGCACCACTTGCAAGTGCAACAAATGTTTATTTCCCTCCGCTATACAGCTTTAGTGCAGGCTGCATGTGTTTGATTATTGTGAAGGAACAGCGTTTTCACAAATCACTATATCATTACTGGATCGGCAAGTTTCAGCCAGCTAGATATGTCTACATCATGATGATATAGTCATGGTTCATCTTCCTTTTCACTGGGTACAAGTCTGGCCCATTCCATCACTGTGATTTATTACTGGTCCTGCGCTTGAAACATACACTCTTCTGGACCCACCTGAGCTCAGGAGGTTAAAGCAGACCTTAATCCTCCATGCCTGTCTGCTTGAAACTTCCTGAGAATATTTTCTTTTATGTCAGGCATGTGTGTGTTGGTGTGTGTTTTTTTTTTTGGGGGGGGGGGGTAATATTTGATCATTCAGCAGCTCACTCATCATGGCTGCCCTCAACCTTCCTGTCAGAATACAGCGCCTTCTGAAAGTAGAAAAAAGGCAAAGAGTAGTGGTACACCCCCTGAATTTCTTTGCCATAGACCACCATTAATAGGGCTAAGCTGGTGGTCTGAAGCTCTGCATCTTCAGACTGTGAACACCGGGAGAGTGAACAGTCAGAGTGATGAGAATGCCTGTCTTATAAACCCCCATCCATTATGCTGATTATTATGTGGCATCACAGAACCAAGGGCTATTCCCAAATATTTTAAAACCTAAATCATATGGTGAAACTTTAAACCTTGATATCCAGCTATTTCTTCTTCAAATTAAAAATAAAAAACAGTTTAGGACAGTGCCAAACTTAGCCCAACATGATGGTCTAACAATTGCCTTTTGTATCCCCAGTTATCTGTCTGTAGATAAGGGCAGAGGTCCCCATTAACGATTTAAAGAATTATTGGCTAACGTGACCTCTGATGTTCACTTTTGATGAAAGTGTATATTTTTTGTGTCAAAAGGTTGTGGCTAGTAGAAGAAGTAGAAGTACATAGAAGAAATAGGGTAATAGGAGCAATATGCTTCTACTGCCCGCGGCTGCATCCCCGGACTCCCTGTAGCTGTGGCACGCTGCTTCACCCAGCCATTCAGATGGGGAAGTTAGATGATGGTCTGATCACAGATAACAGGCATGGTAGACCCTATAAACAATCCTGTGCCAGATGGCTTGAAGCATCTGTGTTGGGTGTGTTGTCTTATTGTTCCCCACCAAAGGACCGCAATACAATGTAAGCTGCGAAAATACAAACAGTTTGCTACAGTCAGGAAATGGCTGAATCCTTGGGTGCAGTACCCCTTAGCCTCCTGTTGGTGGCACTGCTCCACCCCAATCTTGGCACTGTAATTTTCACCGCCTGCAATCAGTTGCTATTGGCAATGTACACCAAGAAGTTTAGAAGTGAGTCTTGAACACACAGAACACTGCTGCCATGGGCATTGCTGAGGTGAGGGAGCTCACTCAACCTTACACATGCCCAGCAGCAGTGTTCTGTGTAACTATCTGTAATCTGTTGCTTTTGGCAACGAACACCATGTCTGTCTGGTGTACATTGCCAATAGCAACAGATGAAAACTGCTTCCATAAAACACACATTACAAAACATAAAAAATACTAGATCAGCTCAGCATCTTTAAGGCATCATTTTGCCACACAAAAATAAACACTTTCAAAAATTCAATGAAAGGTGCACTTTAAATGACCCCAGATTTTGTGGATCATGTAGTTAGGGGGGCATATAGTTCCTTTCCAGATTCCTAAAAGTACATCCTGTATTTTGCCTAAAAGATTTTAATGGGATTTGGATTTGTGTGATGCAGAACCAGAATACTGCAAACTATTCGGAGGTTCTCAGACAGATTAGAATAGAGGTAGATTTGGCTCATCACTTTTAATTATATGATCGGAAAGGGGTCTGTGTCCCAAAGGAAGATGTGTACTGAGCTTATTAAAGTATCTGTAAAGTCTAAGGTCTAAAAGAATCCGGAAAAAATCAAGATGTTCCGATGTGTAAAACATCTGGGGTTTTCCGGTGGCTCAAACAGCACTTATACTGCCCATGGCTGCATCCCCGGACTCCATGTAGGTGTGGCATGCTGCCTCGCCCACGCATTCAGATAGGCGGGGGATGGGGAAGTTGGGTGATGGTCTTTTTCAGATCACAGGCATAGTAGACCCTATAAACACTCATGTTTCAGATGGCTTAAAGCAAGGGTGTGTTGTCTTATTGTTCCACGTCAAAGGACCACAATACAATGTAAGCTGCGAAAATACAAACCGTTCACTACAGGCAAGCTGTCAGGAAATGGCTGGATCCTTGGGTGCAGTACCCCTTAGCGTCCTGCTCCCCCACCAATCACTGCACTGTGTGCAGCCTGACCAGCAGGTGGCATTGCTTAGCTGCAGCTTCTAATGATCGGCCTATAAATCAGCCCCACAGAAATCCTTCATTGCTCCAGTATGGGTTTGCCTCCCTTGATTCCAGACCTGTTGCTCTACTCTTCTGAACCTCCATTAACAGATCCTGTCCTGTTAGCTTCCAATCTTGTTCAGCCTTCAGCCTACCTTACAGTCCTTCCTGCTTACCATAGTCTCTCAGGTAATAGGCAGCCATTGTCTGTGGAGCTTGTATATATTGAATTGGAGCTGTGGTGTGCCGTTTGTCTGGTTTGCTTTACTATGTATTTGGTTGTGTATATATTCTAAGTATACAGCACGTCCTGTTCCAGAATATTCCTTACAAATGGAGTAATACATCCACAAGAAGGCGCTGGACTGCAGAAAACAGCTTGTGGCTCCTCCCGGTCCTATATAAGTCAGGGACCTCCCACAAATTCCCCAGTTCTTTTCTGCAGTCTGGGCTGCGATGATAGAAGATAGCTCTCTATGTGGCGCAGGTGAGCGGGGCTTATATGCCTGCGGCGCTGCAGGACTATTCCCACCCGTTCCGTTCCATATTGCTGCCTCCCAGCCTCGGCTGACAAGGTTCGGGTGAAGGTAGGTCAGTAAGCGCCAGTTGGGTGCTGAGGAGCTATGCTCCTACCGCAGTCCCTGCTCTGACAGGGTAGGCGGTTTAGGCTGATGGTGAGCTTTTCGGGATGCCCCCCCCCGCTCCATGTGTTTTTGCCAGGCTTTACCTGGACAGTTAAAAACCCTTATCCCCATAGGTTCCCCCCCCCCCCCACTCCTCCCATTGTCTTTTGGAAATCCTTTCTATTCCTGCCTCGCTCTCCCTCTGGGAGATCTCCGGGGGGTGGGTGACTAGTGGTACCAACTGTGTTTTATGTTTTACTTGTGCTGTAAACGCCTTGTACACCGCCACCGCCGCGCGCTTGTACAAGTTGCCAGGCCGCTATTGGCCGGCCGGCGCGTTTCGCGCTCTTCGGGGGGGGCGGTCTCTGTGTATGACGATTTTCACATCACGTCTCCACAGCCCGCCCCCCGAGGTCTGCGGACGCCATTTTGCCTGTCTTTAGCTGCGTGTGCTGCTGGCTCCCTGCGGTCCGTGAGTAACCCCGGTGGGGTGTTTTTTCTCAGGATATTCCTTCTGCTGTATTCTTATTGGAATGCATTTGCATCCTTCCTTACTTGGACGACATTCTCATCATGTCTCAGTCCCTCCATCAGGCCGAGCTGGATACCTGGCTGGTGGTGTCCCCACTGGAGTCCTTCGGCTGAGTGATCAACCACCCCAAGTCTTTCCTGTCACCGTCAATGGTGAGGTCCTTTCTGGGCATGACTCTGGATACATCTCAGGTCAAGATTTTTCTCCCTCAGCAGAAGGTGGAGAGTCTTCAGGCCCAAGCCAGGCTCCTTATGTCTTTCCCTCATCCCTCCATCCGGCAGGGGATGCAGCTGGTGGGCCTGATGGTGTCTTGCTTCGAGGCGGTTCCATACGCCCAGTTTCACATGAGACCTCTTCAACTTCACCTCTTGTCAGTATGGGATCAGGACTCTCAGTCCCTGGATCAGGTGTTGGTTCTGTCCCCTCTGGCCAGACGGTCTCTCCCGTGGTAGCTGGACTCTGTTGGTGGGCAGATCCTTTCTGGCCCCGCGCTGGGAGACAGTCACCACAGATGCCAGTCTGACAGGTTGGGGGGGGCTTCTGGAAATCCCTTTAATTCCAGGGTCAGTGGGGCCCTCAGGAGGCCCACACCCCTATCAACATTCTGGAATTGAGGGCAATAAGGTTGGTTCTCGCCCAGTTGACTCCACACCTTCGTGGTCGGGCGGTTCAGGTCCGCTCGGACAACCAGGCGGCGATTGCCTACATCAATCATCGGGGAGGGACCCGGAGCAAGAGGGCCCTCCAAGGACGTGTCCCTGATACTGTCTTGGCCGGAGGAGAATGTTCCCTGCATCTCAGCTGTGTACATCCCGGGGGTGGAGAATCTGGAGGCAGACTCCCTCAGCAGGGGGACTTCTCATCTGGGAGAATGGTCCCTCAGCAGCAGGGTGCTTCGCTCCCTGTGCCAACGCTGGGGTCAGCCAGATGTGGATCTGTTTGCGTCTCGTCTCGTCAAGCTTCCAGTCTTTGTCTCTCTGTCCCAGGACCCTCTGGCCTTGGCCATGGATGCACTAGCAATGTCTTGGAAGAGCTTTCAGCTTCTCTATGTGTTCCCTCCTTTTCCTCTGCTGGGCAGAGTGCTGCACAAGATTGCCCAGGAAGGAGTGCCAACCATTCTGGTGGCCCGCTGTTGGCCAAGAAGGGTGTGGTTCACAGACGTCGTGCAGTTGGCAGTAGATCAGTATGCCCTGCCCAAGGACCCAGACCTGCTCACTCAGGGGCAGCTATGCCATCCCGATTTACAAACGCTGGCTTTAACGGCCTGGCTGCTGAAAACTCCATCTTGATGGAAAAGGGGTTGCCTGCCTCTGTTGTTAATACCATGATTCGGGCTAGGAAGAAGTCCTCGTCATCCATCTACTATAGGGTAAGGCATGCTTACATTGACTGGTGTGAGTCTAAGTCGCTTCCATGTCGGGTGTTTTCTATCCCTAGGATTCTGGAATTCCTGCAACATGGTTTGGATTTGGGTCTTCAACTTAGTACCCTCAAATGTCATGTTTCTGCTTTGGCCATTTTCTTCCAAAGATCCTTTGCTCACCATCGTCTGGTCAAGACTTTTTTCAGGGGGTTACTCACGTGCGTCCTCCACGTAAGCCTATGTTACCAGTCTGGGATTTGAACTTGGTCTTATCTGCCTTGCAGGGGTCTCCCTTTGAGCCTTTGCGTGAGGCCCCTTGTCCATCTTGACTCTTAAGGTAGTCTTTTTTGGTGGCTATTACTTCTGTTAGGTGTGGTTCTGAGTTGGCGGCGCTTTCCATCAAACCCCCTTACTTTGAGAGACACCAGGACAAGGTAGTGTTTTGTTTTAAGACAGATTTTCTGCCTAAGGTTGTGTCTGCTCTCAATCAGGACATTGTTTTGCCTTCTCTATGCCCTAATCCTAGTAACCGTAAGGAGCGGGTTCTACACTCTCTGGATGTGGTCTGGACTCTGAAGTTCTATTTGGTGGCTACTGAATCCTTCAGGAAGACTGATGCTCTTTTTGTGCTCCCTTCTGGACCTAAGAAGGGTTTGGCTCCAGCTAAGTCCACTATCAGCAAAAGGATCCGTCAGGCTGTGGTACAGGCCTATTCTGCTAAGGGGAAGGAGCCTCCCTTCCGTCTTACTGCTCATTCTACTCGTGCTATTGGTGCCTCTTGGGCTTTTCAGCACCAAGCTTCTGTTGAACAAGTTTGCAAGGCCGCTACTTGGTCTTCTGTTCATACTTTTTCTAAGTTTTACAAGGTTGATGTTAGGGCCTCAGCTGATGCTGTTCGCAAAGTTCTGCAGGCGGCAGTGGTTTAAACGCTGTTACTTTTTGGGAATCCCATCCTACCTTACGGACACTGCTATTGGATGTCCCATGTGTAAGGAATATTCTGGAACAGGACGTGCTGTATACTTAGAATAATACAATTCTGTGATTACTCACCTGTAGAATTGGTATTATATGTATACAGCACGTCCTGTTCCATCCCACCCATTATTCTTAGTTACCTCTGTATGGTGATTGTTCATTTTTGAATTCCTGTTATTATTGTTCTCCCGGCTTCTTGTTAACTGCTTGTCAATACTAGGGAATTTGTGGGAGGTCCCTGACTTAAATAGGGCCGGGAGGAGTCACAAGCTGTTTTCTGCAGTCCAGCGCCATCTTGTGGATGTATTACCCCATGTGTAAGGAATATTCTGGAACAGGACGTGCTGTATACATATAATTCCAATTCTACAGGTGAGTAATCACAGAATTGTATTATTTTTGGTTGTTTGCTGTGTTAAGTACTAGGTGTAGGTTTGGGGTTGTTTTTTATAGGTTGTGTGGAAGTGCCCACGGTCATAATAAAGTCTTTATATTTTACTCACATTGTGGTTGGTTAGCCGGTTACTCAGAAGGGATCCCGAGTGGGATTGTGACACAAGATTTAAACATTGCTTAAGAGTTGAACAGAGTTGGGCAGAGAAAGTGTCTTTGGACAGATGTGAGACAGGAAGAGGTGAAGAGGTAAGTTTAGCAAAAGTGGGGAGAGTTAAGCAGAGGTGGATAGAGGCAGGCAGATGTGAGGTGATACAAAATACACACATATATAACAATTGGTTAAGTGTAGGCCTGGCAAATAGGCTGAAAACACAATTGCTGAGCAAACGTTAATTTATTGTACCAATTTCAGCACACACATGGGAAAGGTTCACACTGTTAAAAATACAAAAAGGTGCTGTAAAATCACGGGGGCCCACCGTGCACACTCACACATAACCACGCACACTGGTGCCCCACCCCGCTAGCAGCGCTGCTAAACTCTGCCTAAGGGAAACGGCCAATTACACTACTCTGGGCTTGCAAACTAGCAAGATTGTCCACATGGAATAGTGGCAGGCCTCCTCACACAGGAAAAGACTCCATTACTGTCCAGCTGAATGAAATTCGACATCAAAGAGTGTCATCACGTGAGTCTCTCACTCTACAGCTTCCAATACTTTCTTGGAGGACAGGTGCGACAGTCACACAGCGTGGCAATATATTTGATAACTTGTATAGACTTTCCGTCTTGTGCCAGCATCACATTATATAATCAAACCACTGCGCTCTAATAGGAACAGTCATATTGACAGACCGCCTCGCCGAGGCTAGTACTTAGCTGCTGCTGCATGCGGTTCTTCCTTGCAGAGCGCTGGCGCCATAACGTTGGTGTTGCGCAACACTTCCCAGTCAGAGGGGCTTAGTGCAGAGGCAGAGCTGAATGCGAGGTGGTCAGCACGTGGCAGGGCCAGCCGTCCGCCGACGCGCGTTTCGCTCCGCCCACCGGAGCTTCGTCAGGGTGGTGGGCGGCCCTCCATACCTCCATTTTAAGCGTACATTCCCTCCCACACAATAAGAGTGGCGAATCCATGGATGTAAAAGACAGCCGCATCACTCAGGCTTTTCCGGGATGGGCGTGACTAACTGATCAGTCACCAGGTTCCCGCGGTGACGCATTTCCCGTCATTAGCATAGACAGCCCGTCAATCAACTAGGCTTCCTGTGGTGACGCATTCCGCGTCATCCCCGCAATACTGCCCGTCTGGCTGTCACACTTGTAGACGCTGTCACAGCTAAGGAGGCACGCATTCATCCCAACACTTATGGAGCACGCTGTGGGGCTTCTTGTTGCTTTTTCCATGGTATATATCACAGGGGGCTACAGGAGATATGGGTATAGGTGTGTTACAGGGGCCTCCAACACACACGCAGAATAAATCTCTTGCCACATTCTAATGATAAAGATAGGCATTTAATGGTCCATGTCATCAATTCAGAGTACATGTTTGAAGTAGAGGAGGGGGAAGGGGAAGGGGGAAGGGGTACAGCCAAATCGGTGATACTTCTTATATGGGGCCCATAGATCTACAGACATACAGAGTCTCAATCAACATTCATGGCCAACACTCCCGGCCACCACAGCACACACCTTTTTCGTGCTGACCGTGAGTCGAGACAGTGAATCAACACACAATACTTTTTAAGCCTTCTCCTACCATGAACATCTTATATGCATTATCTGTATGCTTTCTCCAATCTACTTCCCAAACAAAGTAGGTATCTACCTGGTAGTATCAAGGAGCTACCATATGTCACTACATCTAGTGCATTGTTGTGCTCATACATCCCACAGTTGTAAGAGGCTGCCCCCCGTCCAAATGATTCTACTATCCGAAGGCGCCTATAAAGCTAGGGGATAATAACCCCGACGCCAACTATATCGTTACCTGCTGAATGATGAGGACCTAAATCCTTCTATACCTATTCAGAGACAACTAATATGAATACCTACCCACTTCACAGTCTACTATTTACATATTTACATATCACTCGACCTTATTGCCCACTTCACCCTTAAGGGGCATATACAGGTAAGTAGAGTTCACCCCATGGAGAGAAGCATAAATATTATATATCATATGGAGTGTAGTCCTACAGGAACGCTCCTAGACCAGAGTCAGTATTTAACCCATCCGGGGTCATCGTTCCTAACTCAAAAATCAGCCTCGCTTCCTGCTGCATCAACCGTTGGTCCAGAAAGCCCCGTCTACCACCCTTCTTCAATACAAAAATACCACAAGCCCTAAGACCTTTCGGGTTCCCCTGGTGGAAAGCTTTAAAGTGGTCTGATACAGGACTTTTTTCACTTCCCGAGAGGTGAGGTGAGCAGAGGTATGGTGGGAAGCATTAAACAAGTGGGCAAAGTAAAGATGAGAAGAGAAGTGATGGACAGAGGAGAGGTGGAAAGAGGTAAGCAGAGGTGGGTAGAGAAAGGTGAAGTAATGTGGGACAAGGAGTGAAGAGGTGTGGAGATGTAAGGTGCGTTGAGCAGAAGTAAGATGTATGGTGAGATGGACAGGGGTGAGGTTAGCAGAATGGGGAGAGGAGAACAGAGGTAGATAGAGCAAAGTTGAGCAGGGGTATGATGGAAATAGGTAAACGGAAGTGGCAGGAGTTGAAGGCAGTATGCAGCAGACATTATAGTTGAATTGGGGAGAATAAACTGGTTTACTGGAACATGCAGTCAGAAATACTTATCTCAAATATGGAGGATTACACAAGTAAGAACCAACAATGTACCGTTCTAAAGATTAGAGAAACTATGCATTAGTATTGGTATTGGTGTTAGAGATCCTGACTCCCAACTAGGATGGTAGGCTGTTGAGAGAGGGGATATCTGTTGTGGCGCGCTAAGGAGTGTCTCTGAGCAATGAGGGGTTTGTTCTGATAAAGTTAAAAATGTACCCCTGACTGGGATATTTCCAGCATAGAGGTTATTTTAATATGTGCTGTCAAATACAAGGTGACTGTATCATGAAAAACAGACCTTAATAGTGCACAGCAAAACTTCTGATTAATAAACAGTAACAAGCCTTTTAGCTTAGTATAATATACTGAAAATAATGTGCAAGGGCACTTACCGCCGGGGCCCGGGGGTACTTGACCTGCCCAGGGCCTCTGAAGTGGTAACGCTTCGGTTGGAGGATAACTTTCTTCCTGGATGTTGGTTAGCCTTCTTCTATGTTCAGCTTTGTGATTTTACCAGGAGTGTTGCTGGATCTGGATTCCCATGATGGATTGGTTGCTGGTGGTCAAATAACGGGCTGACAGTCTGTGTTTGATTAAAACACGATTTTATTCAAATTCAATAAATGAGGTAAGGTGAAGTTGGGTGGGGAGGGTATCGGGGGAGGATGTCCGTTGGTAAATGATCTGATGAGTCCTAGTGAGCCGATGTTGAGGTGGGTAAGGCTAATGCACAGTACACCTGGTTTCTTTGTGTGTGCTGCGGTTTTGGGGAGAATAAGGGGGATTTGATGTGTTGAAGCGGCGTTTCCCGCTGTAATTTGCTGTCAGTCTGTGTGAAGGTGATTTGCCAGAGCGATGTCCTCCGCTGGGCTCCAGTATGAAAAGTTGAAGTTGAAAAGTCTGTCTATGAACAGATGATCAGCTGGAGCGCGCGTCTCCTGCCTGGTTCCGGTATCCGACGCGTGTTTCGGTGAGGTCACCGTCTTCAGGGTGCTGATAGTATTAGAAAAAGCACCATCTACTGTCATATTAATGAGATATAGGCCCTTAAAGTGGACCAGCACCCAGGATTTTCACTATCTGCGTGAAACCCCCCAGAACGCTCAGATCAACTCACCTCACCTCGCTCCTACGGCACATGCTCGTCCAATCAGTGCGCTTGGAGTCGCTGTGGTATGCGCGTCAAAGCGGCGTCAAGCCACAGCGGCTCCGAGCACGCTGGCAGCCGCATCTCGCGCTTCCCTCTTCACAAATGGCCGGCGCGGGCATGCGCCCTGCTAGAGAGAAGCACGAGATGCGGCCGCAGCCCGCGCATGCGCTGTTGGACCGGGGGTAAGATAAGGTTAGCGGGCGTCCTGGGGGGTTTCACACAGCGGGGCATCACGATTTTAGATGCCCAGCGGGGAGGGATCGGATAGGTCTGGGAATCTTATAGATTCCCGGGCCGATCAAGGAGGCTGTTGGTCCACTTTAAGCCTAATATGTAATACACATAGAAAGCCAAAGCTGTTGCATCTCCAACAAGGTTGTGATAAGGAGGTTGGCAAAAGAGTTGCAAAGCTGGACTTTGGTCTGTTTTAAAGTGGTCCAACATCCATTTTGCTCTAAATTGTGACTGTTGCGATTTCTTCTCCATATTCCTGGGGCCACCATGCATACAACCCTGCAAACCCCACTCACTTTCACTGCGACCCCCCCCCCCCTCCTCGGCAAAATCTGGTCCCACAATTGGGCAATCAGTTGTCACAGGGTCCATGTATCAGCTGGTGTATGGAGAAGGGGTAGTGTCTCTAGACCATTACAGAGGAGGAGGTAAGTGAAAGTGGGGTATCCAGCAATCTGGATGCCCTCCTGAAATTATCTCTATGCGAATCAGCACTCATTTTGGTGTTGGATCGACTTAAAGCAGAACCAAAACCCACTGACCTTATGACATACATTTGGCTAAAGCCCCTGCCGTTCTTAGGGTGTAGAGCTAGAAATGTATATTTCCACTTTTCAATTCATCTTGGAACAATGATTTTTTGTCTGTCCCTCTCTGTACGATGGCAGGAGATCAGTCATTGCATAGGTGTGGCAATGACATCATTGCCACAAACAACAGTGGTAATGAATGGAGGAGGCGGAGCTTCACAGCTAATACAGGCGCCATTTTCTTGGATTAGAGTGAAGTGGGAGCAATGAAAATTATCAAAACATGCTCTTCATGGGGGGAGCAATTCGCAGGATGCAAGTTAAAAATGTGGGTTTTGGTTCGTTAACCATATGTTGGGGCTGGTGTATGATGCCGCCTGAACCTGACTGAGGGTTTGATTATATGTTAAACTGGCATTAAAAATGTGGACATAAAGCCTGGAGTGGACCCAGTGATCATACCAGGGCATTACAGTCAGACAGTTTATAGAATTGGGGGGGGGGCATTAAAGAGATTGTCCAGGCGGGGAGGCCGATTCATTAATAGCGCCAGGTAGCGACAGATGAGCGCCAGTAGCGTGATTTTCACAGCGCCTGCTAGTATTCGCTGTGCTTGGCCGTTGTTCGCTTGTTGACAGCGACTCAGTCGGTGTGCGGTAATGTTGAATACGGGGTTAGGAGTCGCTGTTTCACAGGTTCCGCGCTGTATGGGTGCGCCTGACAGCGAATGGCCAGAGCGAACGGCTCCGAGCATATTCATTAACAAATCACGCTCAAAAAATTCTCGCGCTGTGAAAAGCTTGTTTAAACCCCAGAGCGCTGGCGGTGATGGCTTAAAAGTAGTTTTTAACCCCCACACAACCATATTTTTTGATTAAAAAATTAAACAAGTTTTTCTAAACATTTTGTAATATGAATACATTAATATCAGACCTGTAATATCAATTCTGCACAAATTTTTTTTTTTTTTTTTACCTTAAAAAAAATATCTAACATTGCCGCAGTGGTCACAGAATTTTTGACAGTTTAAAAAAAAAAAAAACAGTCATATCAATTATTTATGAATATTTAAAGATTGCTCCATTGAAATGCATTGGGGAGCGCCAGGTAGCGAGAGGTCATACCTGGCGCTGTGATGGGATTAGCAGCGGCGCTGTTCGTTGCAGTCCGCTACATGATGAATCCCGCGCTAGGTGACGCTCTCGCCGGCGCTAGCCTCATTTAGCGTGATAAATGCGTGATTGTGTCCGCCGCCTGGCGTTCTGGAGTCGGTAGCCGCCGATTGCTGGCGCTACCTGGCGCTAGTGAGACACTACCTGGCGCTATCCCTTGATAAATAAGGCCCTAAGTGTAACAACAAACCATTGTTTGCTTGCCATGCAGAGGATCTATCCTGGTGTGCTGATGAATTTGTTGTTACTAAGATCCAGAATCTTTTCTGTAGCCCAGCCCCTGGATTTTATCTATTCATGGTTATTAAATAATAACATCAACTGTAACAGCTTTTATTCAGCAGCTCACCAAGCTGAATCTTCTGCATGGCCAGTACACAAACAATAATTTGTTTTTACTCTCTGTTTTTAAGCCTGTACAATTCCTTTAAAATTGTATTTTCCTTTAAATGGACCACTAAAGCACTAATATCAGTGGTTAAAAACCCTAAGCCTTTGACTTGGTTTTCCTTGAAAATACTTTCAGAGCTGTTGGTAAAACCCATTTATTTATATATATTTTTTTAATGGGTGGTCTATTATTTAGTCATGTTTTTGGACTGCATCTCTGGCCTTACCAAAACACGGTACCCGATCCTGAATATTTTTACAGTCTAGTATTTCTGCCTTAGCTAACAGGACGTGTGAGTTCCTCAATGGCGAAGCATACGCAGCATTTCAAAGATGTTTGTGACCAGTGCTTTTGAAAGGTTCCCTCAAGAAAAAACTATCAATGCTAATTCTCTTTATTTATTTTCTTCTACAAACCCTTTTTCATCTGCAGCGTACGTTTTGACAGCTGAATATATCAGGTAAAATATTAATTAGGCTCCAAAGAAAAAAAATAAAGCCCTTGCCAAGAACACCAGCCATGTAAGCATTTCCTTATTAAAACACATGGCTGTGCTGCTAGGTGGCCGCAGCCAACAGCAATATCGTGAGCTGCTCGCCAGGGTTGACGCTGGTTTCTGTAGATTCAGATTTATGAAGTTCTTGGAGCTTGTAGTAATATCTAAACATCCATGCTCCTTGTAATCAAAAACGCTGGTCTGTTATGAATCGTGCTACAAGGAGGAAAAAAAAAATGAAGGCAAGGATTATAGCTGAAAGCGGTGAGTCAAGTATTTTCTGGAAATAAGAAAAGGGCCTTCTACTGGTAAGGGGGTAAAAAAGCCAATTGTGCTAGCTAGCCAAGACTGTGGTTCTGTGAGCAACAGCAGTATGTTGGAAAATCAACTTATCTTCCCCTACAATGGATGTTTCTTGGGCTTTCCTGAGCTTTGCAGGTGCACAAGACATTTATGCTTTTGCCAAGTACCTGTTCTTCATGATTGTAGCGATAACCCTTATCGCCGGAGGGCTTCACCGCCCGAGACGTCCTTTTCCCAATCGTAAGAGGTGCTGCTGGAATTCCAGAGTCGTCCGTGAGGAAACAGGAACAGCCCTTACAAGGGCTAGTGAATTGTAATATAGCGTTTCCCCCAATAAGAGACAGAACTCAGTATTGAGGGTGAAGGTGAAGTGTTTTTATTAGTGCCACTCTAGGCCTTATATACACAAGTCTCCATGCAATGGGACCTCCCCCGTGGACCTCATGACAAATACACAGACCAACTCTGCCGGTGACGCAATCAGCAAAACAATAGGCGTCTGTAATACACTCAATCAGAACAATGCCATTGCCTGTGACGTAATCAATTAACACAAAGGCAGTTTATAATACAATCCAAACTACAATTACCTAATTAAGAAAAGGCCAGTGAATGGCCCGGTGGGCAACTGAATAGTGATGACATCCAAAAGACAGAGCGTCTGTCACAATGCCCCCTTTTTGTGGAACACCCGGCAGACCCGGATTGACCCTGTTCGGGTTAACGTGGGGCTGTCCGGACTCTTGTTATGGGCAGAGTTCTGTGTAAGGACAAGTCTGCACATAGTGAGTAACCGGACTAAACATTGACGTAGGCTGTACATAGGAATCGGTCATGGGTGGGGTCCAAACATTGGGATATTGTGGCGTTGGTGAGTTCAGCACCAAAGTCCTTGGTTGGATGTGTGCACAGGTGCTTTGCTTTCTTATAGCTGGTCCAAGTTTCAATCTCTTTCCATGGTAGCTGATCGGAGAATCCACAATCTTCTGCACATCTACATCATCGTAAAAGTAGACAAAACCATAACCCTTAGAAACGCCAGAGGCATCCCTAATAATTTTGACACTCTTTACAGCGCCATACTTTGAAAAAACATCCTTAATTTCAGGCTGATTAATCCGACGGCCAATGCCCCCAACAAAAATAGTGTTTGGCATACGTTTCCCTTCTGGAAGGATGTAACCTGATGGCTGATCCTCTTCTTGGCTTCTTGTAACAGACATGACGTGATGCAGGCGAAACCCCTGCGTCTCCCCGACCAGTGGGCTGGAGTCGGCAGCTCGGGCTGGAGACCGGGTTGTAACAGGGTTGACGCTGGCTGGTCCAGAGGTAGCGTAAGCAGAAGTCATTGGTCCTAGATCATTTCCCAATAGTACTTCTGCTGGTAAGTTGTCCATAAGTCCCACCTGTACCCTGCCGGATCCAGCGCCCCAGTCAAGATGTACTCGGGCGGTGGGGAGTCGAAACACAGCTCCTCCTGCCACCCTTACTGCAACGGTGTGTCCAGTGCGGTCTTTGTTCTTGACCAAATGAGGTTGAAGCAAGGTAAGTGTGGCTCCGGTGTCGCGTAATCCTTGCACGGTGCGCCCATTGACTCGTACCTCCTGGCAATGGTGCTGTCGGTTGTCTTGGATGGCCGCTTGTACGGGATCAGCTTCATACAGTACCCCCAGATACTCTTCCGAACTGCTCTCAGCTTCCAAACAGTGTGCCACAGGAGTACGGGAGGTGGAAGGTTGCTTTTGCCCCCACGTGTTTCGGGGAGGCTCTAGGGCGCAATCACTGCGATAATGTCCCCATTGTTTGCAACGATGGCACTGAACTGTGGAGAGGTTCGGTTGCTGCGCTGGCCTATGTGGCCCAGAGTCACGAGTTGGCGCTGAAGCCACAGGTGCTTGAAATTTGATGGGAGGTTGTGGTTTTGGAGCGGACTGTTCTGTCCGGCGAGCATCGGTGTACTCGTCGGCTAGACGAGCAGCCTCAGGTAGCGTTAGAGGCCTCCGGTCACGTACCCACTCTCTTAGCTCTGGTTGCAGGGCATTGAGAAAATGTTCTAGTACAAACAACTGTAGTATATCCTCAGCGGTCGTGGCTTTGCATCCAGTGACCCAGTGTGATGCTGTACGATGGAGGCGACATGCCCACTCCGTGTAAGAATCCCCTCCCTTCTTTTGGGATTCCCGAAATCGTCGCCTGTAGGCTTCCGGGGTGACAGCGTACCGGGCTAACAAAGCCTCCTTTACCAGATGGTAGTGTGGTAAGTCCGCATCAGGGATGGCCCGGAAAGCATCGGAAGCTTTCCCAGATAGTTTCCCTGATAATATGGTGACCCATTCCTCCGTGGGTACCCGGTGTAAAGCGCACTGGCGTTCAAAATCGGCCAAAAATCCGTCAATCTCGTCGTCACTTTCCTGGAAGGACTTAAATGCTGCAAATGGAATCTTTCTCCCCGCAGTGTAACTGAGGCTGAGAGGCTGCTGGGTTGAAAGTCGCCGATCTTCCCTTCGCTTACTGGCCTCTGCCTCCGCTGCGGCGAAGACTCGGTCGATCAGTTCCTGTGATGGATTCGGGCCATAGACCGACAATCTGTTCCGAACCGCTTGAACAAGAGCAGCGTCTTCATCTATCTCTATATTGGTTTCGGTCCTCACTGCTGCAGGATCCATTTCGATCAGCTCGGCTATCAGTTCCCGACGTGGGCGGTTGCTAGCTGACCTTCCCCGGCTCACGAGTAGATCCTTCAGGGTCAGCCTTTTCAACTTGTCCTACTGACTCTCCATCAGGGTAGCACTCTCTCTGGGTACAAAGGACCATCCGACCGCTTGCCACCAATTGTAGCGATAACCCTTATCGCCGGAGGGCTTCACCGCCCGAGACGTCCTTTTCCCAATCGTAAGAGGTGCTGCTGGAATTCCAGAGTCGTCCGTGAGGAAACAGGAACAGCCCTTACAAGGGCTAGTGAATTGTAATATAGCGTTTCCCCCAATAAGAGACAGAACTCAGTATTGAGGGTGAAGGTGAAGTGTTTTTATTAGTGCCACTCTAGGCCTTATATACACAAGTCTCCATGCAATGGGACCTCCCCCGTGGACCTCATGACAAATACACAGACCAACTCTGCCGGTGACGCAATCAGCAAAACAATAGGCGTCTGTAATACACTCAATCAGAACAATGCCATTGCCTGTGACGTAATCAATTAACACAAAGGCAGTTTATAATACAATCCAAACTACAATTACCTAATTAAGAAAAGGCCAGTGAATGGCCCGGTGGGCAACTGAATAGTGATGACATCCAAAAGACAGAGCGTCTGTCACAATGATCTTGCCTGGTGAGCTTACTCTGTGTCCCTGCTATCAGGGCTGGCCTCAGGGTAAGGGTCGCCCTGTGCAAGATTTCAGGATGGTGACCCCCCCCCCCAGACACACACACTGTACACAAATGGAGAGCAACAGATGAAACACAGAAAAGAGGAAGACAGAGAGATGGAGCTAGAAAAACAGAGGAAATGCAGAAAAAGAAAGACCAAAGGTAGACAAGGGTAAAATAAAAAAAAGTGGAAATGAGATTGAAAGAAGCAAAATGGAATGTAATATGAAGAGAAAGCGAGAGGATCAAGGGAATGTGAATATAAGACAAGCTCCTAGATGAAGGGGTTCGAGCGGATCTGAGAGGGCTACGCATGCTCTGAAGGACCAAGGAAGGGTAAGTGAGATAGGGCAACCTGGGGGGTTTCACACAGCGGGGCACCCCCGATCCGGGTGCCCGGGGGCAAAGACCAAAACCCAGGATAGTCAAAATCCTGGGATTCAGTCCACTTTAAGCATAATAGACAATACACATAGAAAGCTGAAGCTGTTGTATTTCCAACAAGGTTGTGATAAGGAGGTTGGCCACAGAGCTGCAAGGGTGGGCTTTGGTCTGCCGATGCCTATTTTGCCCTAAATTGTGACTGTTGCAGGGAGAATCCATTTTCCTGTGAACACAGAAAAGACAGAGACAGGGCTAGAAAAAAAGAGGGAATACAGAAAAACAACAGGAGTAAAATAAAAGGAAGAGTTGAAACGAGATCGAGAGATGGGGTTTTAAAGGGTTTTTAAAACTTAAAATTTCCCCAAGAAATTGATTTTTTTTGGGTTTAACCCTTTATAGTGTGGTTTTCATTTATTCCATGTTAAAGCCTAAACTCTGTGACAAAAAATATATATTTTCCTGGAAATTCCTGCAAAAATCACAGTTAAACATTTCAAAAATTTTAAGTAGTCTGGCAGTTAAAAGGGTTAAAAGTACCTATGCATGTTGGATATTGATCTGTTAGTGGGACCTTGCACTTTCAGATTTAGCTTGTTCTTTTATTTGTTTGCATAATGATATTTTAGAAAAATGTGTTTTTATTCTGATTTTTTATAATTTTGTTTTAGGGAAACCCAGTGCAACCTAGGAATCCTTCGAGAGATTACTCACTACAACAAGCTGGGTATACTTAGACACCCCTCTTTTGTTTCTTTTGAATTTGTGCAAGCACATGGAGTGTGGGGTCTAGGCTGTATTGCAAGGTCTTTGACCCTTCCACCCCATGGCTTGCACTTGAGGTTTAGGGCAACCTCAGGTAAGCCTGCTCCCAATTTATCTATTGCATTGTATGTCCCAAATGGGGCTCTTAGAGACTAGAATTAGTACTAGAGTTAAGACTGCACCTCACAGGGGCACCTTGGCGCTGGTGGTGCAGCTTAAGCATACTTCTGCAGATGTGTGTGACCGAGCCCCCTGCTTTTAACCTAGTTTAGAGACAGATTGTGGGTTGGTCAGCAAGCTAGCTGGTTTGAGTGCTGTGGCCCCTTTAAGACTTTTGTATTCTAATTGCCCTGCTAATGTGCACCTCCCTGGTTAGTTATAAAATGGTCTGAGCGGCTGCCACCCCTCTTTTATACCTAGAAAGCTGAAAGTGTATACTTTCATTGAATATATAGTTTGTGGGGAGTATTCCAAATGTAAAGGGTTGTTTTGGTTGAAAAAGTACAAGATGCTCACTTTTTCTACAGAGCTGAAATTAGCATACATACTTGCATACAAAATGCCTGAAGAAGAAGCTTAAATCACTTCGCAAGCTTGCATTTTCAATCTTATTGAGTTAGCCAATAAATGGTATTACCTTAAGCTTGAATTTCCTGATAAATATTCTATAAACTAAAATACAATTCCCACAATATGCATATTATCATTTTGTAACTAAGGAATTCATGTCAATGCTGGGGAAGGCCGGACAGGGAGCAGAAAATGGATCAGAGGGGCGAGGAAGAAACCATGCTCGTCCAGCCCATCTGGCCCTGCCCGCTCATCCGGCCCTGCCTGCTCCACCTTGCCCCGTCCTGCCCCCCCCCCACCCCAGCCCACCCCACTCTTCCCAGCTCCACCCCACTAAGATGCCGGCCATTATCCAGCAGTGCTGTGATGTGTCCTCTGTCACCATGCCAAGATGTCCTTTGCTGGACGGCCGAGATGTCCTCTACCGCCCTGTTAAGTTGACTTCCTCCCCCCGCCGATGCCGGTACGCTTTGCTGTCTACCTGTCAATATGCCACTGTTCCTTAGCTTGCCCGTTCTCCCCCACCCACTCAAACACCTGCCTAACTGCATGGCCACCCACATGCCTGCATGCCCACCTATCCTCCCACCTGGCTGCATGCCCACCTACCTACCTGCCATCATGCCCACCTACCTACCCACCTGTCTGCATGCGCACCTACTTACCCACATGCCCACCTACCCACCCACCAGCCTGCATGCCCACCGAACTGCCTTCCTGCCCACCTACCCACTCACCTACCTACCTTCCCACCTCCCTACCTGACTGCCCAGCTACCTACTGTTCCATCCACCAACCTACATGCCTGCCATCCAACTACCTATTCCCCCCCCCTACCTACCTACCTGCCTGACTGCCCAGACACCTACCTGTCTGTCTG
Source organism: Gastrophryne carolinensis (assembly GCA_027917425.1). Taxonomy (NCBI): domain Eukaryota; kingdom Metazoa; phylum Chordata; class Amphibia; order Anura; family Microhylidae; genus Gastrophryne; species Gastrophryne carolinensis. The sequence goes on from CM051238.1 coordinate 72,599,414, forward strand.
CCCACCTAGCTACCTACCTTCCTGACCGTGCATCCACCTGTCCACCTCCCCGACCTACCTACACACCTGCCAGACCGCTGGAACACAAGGAGGGACAAAATGTACTGATCCTCAAGGCTAAACTTAGATGGGTCATTAAGGGGTTAAGAAGCATTTCAGAGACCAGACTTATGCCCCACCTTTATACACACGTGACACAGATTCCAGATCTGTAATATTAAAACAGGACATTTTCGGGCTGCTTCTTCAATTATTATGTGTAGGAGTTGAAGGGTGAATTTGGTGATTGATTACTATATTCATTATATATAACATACCTTATAGTTTACTGTTTCGATTGTTAATATATTGGAACTATATTTGGGAAATATCTTGTATCTTCCAAATAGATTAATTTTGGGTGAAGTCAATAAGGTTATATCTCCCAGCAGTCAGCGCTGTGTGCTGCAAGTTTATGATTGGTAACAAAGAGGCCAGCCTTGGCAATAGGTTGAGGATCAGGAGGATAGCAATCCCAGAAGATGTCAAGGAGACGAAATATGCATTAGACCTTATAATTCCTGGACTACTAAAATGGCAAATAGAAAACCAGTGTTAAAGCGATACAAGAAGCAAAGGTAATTGTTAGACCATCATGTTGGGCCACATAGGGGAGTGGACCAAAACCCAGGATAGTCAAAATCCTGGGTTTTGGTCCACTTTCAGGAGTAGCTGCGTTGTGACAGGAAGGGAGAGGGCAGCCATGATGAGGTAAGCTGCTGAATGACAGTTTATGCACTTCTCCTACAGAGTCCCTTTAATATTATTTTACTTACCATAAGCGTATTTATTTATTTTGTTTTATAATATATAATAAAAGTTTGATGATGGAAGCTGTGTATCCAGTCTTGGAGGAAGAACACCACGCTGGGTGTCAGCGGAAGCCAAAGTACTCTCAAGCCCGTGATAAGCATCGCCTGCTGCATGGAGTGGATACATTGTAATAGATCATCTTTCCCTGCAGTGCTGTTTATGTGGCACAAAGATACAGGAAATGGGCTGAAGGAGAGAATCTGCAACACTGTATCATCTAGGCCAGCGGTTCCCAACATGTTTTGCATCAAGTACCACTTTCTATTTTTGAATTATTTCAAACACCACCTGGATCGTACATATAGGATGTCACTCACTAAAAAACATGGTAAAAATACACAAAACTGCCAAAACGATAACTACTGGAACAGTTTTGGCAGGTTGAGGTTCAGTCTGCCTTGTCAAGCACCACCATTGGTAGTAGTACCACTGGTTGGGAACCCCTGCTCTAGGGCACGCTGAGGAGGGCAGAGTCCATTGGGAACCGAGTCAAAGAGGAGAGTCGATATTGGCATGAGGTGATATCTGCAAGCTCGGCCTGGTAGAGTCCCGTTCATACGGCACTCACAGGCTGAGAAGGGTGTGTGATCTTAACCTATATCAGGGAATAATAAGACAGCAAGCAGCCCAGATGAAGTCTGTCCCATGTGCCTTCCCTCCATTTCCTTCTGTGCGCTGGAGATGCTGGGGCAGGTCTCCAGACTTTACCTCTCCTTTCCATTTTTTCACCTCCATGCTCCAAATGTGGTTGCACTGCCTCCCCTGTCCCTCAGCGCTCCCAGCTTGAGTGGGCATGGCAAGCTACAGTGTTAGCTCATAATAACCTCACTGATGCTGAGGGACAGGGGTGGTCCTGCAACCACATTTGGAGCGTGGTCATGGAGGAATAAATTTAAAAGGGGTAAACTTTGGAGACCTGCTACAATATCTACAGCGCAGGAAATGGAGGAAGGCACGTGGTACAGGCTTCAGGCGAGCTTCTTACTGCCTTGCTATTGCCACTACCTGCACTGTCTTTTAAGTTTATTTGGTAAAATAAAAAAGGGGCTCCAGGGTATAATACATTAAACCGGACCTTCAGCATGATTAAATGAAAAGCCCAAACCCTTAAAAAACTATTTCCCAGCATCTAAAATTAATATATTTTAGGTTTTTAGTCACTCACTTATTATTCTTTCCCCCACCGGGCTGCAACTCTGTTCAGGGCTCTAGGATATGGGCGCCGTCATCTTGTCTCAGAAGCATCACTTATACTGAGGAGAGGAGAGCGAGGTAAAGTACAGGGGGTTAGGTTATAGCTGTGCTTTGCACAGACAGAGCAGAGCTGGGGTCAGGGAAAAGACAGCAATCCCAGAATGCAGAGCAGCACAGTCAGAAGACACTTCCTCTTTGCAGGCTACCTGATGCTCCATGAGCCGCCATCTTGGATGTTTAAAGGCTCATAACATGCAGTAGATGCAAGTAGGATGATTTGAAATGTGAACAATCTGTATGTACAGGGTGTGGGAATCATATAATATATGCTCATATTCAGGGTAAAGGTCCACTTTAAGGCACAGAGACATATAATAAATCAAGTAGCTGCACACTCATATTCCTACCAATAGATTGGAGAAAATGTTTTGAGAAGTGCACTGGATTTATTTTTGAGGATTTCAATATTTATGGACTGTTAGTGCGATGCATATTATACATTTACTGGGGTACTATCATCCATGTGAGGAGAAAGCAAAAATATTACACATACTGCTAATATAGGCTGTTTGTCTTTTTCAATAGAGTTAGGCCTGATATCAGTGAAGATTGTGCTTAAAATGCTATGATGTGATCACATAGGTAAGTCATATGGGGGGATGTAGAGGTCCTGGCACAATATGGGCCTTATTTAATAAGTGCTAGCACCACTTAGCACTAGGTCCCCATATGGTCCAGCCGCCGGCATCCTTATTTAACAATGAAAAAATGAATAGTGCCTTTGATAATGCCATATAGTGTCCCATGTATCAACAGCACCGGAGACTATTTGAGCGCTAGCGCTGTGCTCCCTGCAGTGCCACATCACACCATGCGCACACCATGTGCTCTATCATTCTCCTATAGAGTTTAATGAGGCTTTCAATTTATGTCTTTTTTGTCCCATTTCTTTAGCAGGTTTTCTTTTGTGTTCGTGCATGTGGATCCCTGGCCTGTTTGGACTGTTTTTTTGCGTTTTCTGCACTTTTATTTTGCGCTGCAAACTTGCGTTTGTTGCCCTGCAAAACATGAGTCATGTCTAGTGTCCCCAATGTCATTCCCGGTGGTGCCATCGTTGTAAAAAGCCTTTTGGGATATTTCACCAGGTGCTGCATGCCTAAAATTCAGGGTTTTTGAGCGCAAGTGTGGGCGCTGTGTTTTTTTTGGTAAATGCCCCCGTTTTTCGGTGCTCACCAACCAAGCACAGAACCACATACCATCCCACAGCCTGTGGCCGACATTGAGACGCTCAAGTGGCGCTAGATGGTGCTAGTGTTAAATTAGAGCTACTTGAAACATAATACTTACATAGTTATTTTAGTAGTACAGTATCGGAAGTAAAAAAAAATGGTTCTAATTTAATCTACAGTTTTTTAGGTTTTCTTTAAATATATTCTCTTTAATGTATTTTTACATTACGATTTATGACAGAAGAGGCTGAAACATTTGCCATTTGATGTTCTGGGAATCTGCAGATGGGGGATATGTATTGTCACAGTGGCATTTTTCTTTATACAGTGATGTTTATCATATGTCCTGAAGACAATATTTCATAGCCTTAAGCTTTTGTGCACAGCCCCAGAGGCCACATAAAATCCATAGTATTAAGACTCTTCCCTCTTGACTTCATTGGAAGAGGCATAAATTGGTGACCTACGAGGCTGAGGGTCAGAGCTTAGAAGGGGGTTTCAGCAAGTGTGAAGTCATTTATCCTGCCTGTGCCTTGTCAGTTTTGTCTAAAGCGTTACACGGTCACATATATGTTCCATGTAATTAAAATGACAGCTCCTGAAAATTGTGTGACATATTAAACTGTCTTTGACTTAATTATGGACGAGAAGGCAAAGGCTCCTGACCTTCTTTAAGTAAGGACACCTCGATGGACCATTAAAATGACAGCATTGGCTAAAATAAAATATGGCTACTGAAAATCAGACACTGCCTCCCTGGTCTACTGTACCATAAATAGAACAAGAGCTGTTGTACACTCACTGTAACGAACATACCAATTCAACCATAGTGATTATAACCATCATACCCCACTGACAATCTTCGGTATCACCATGAATACTACTCTCTTTTCCATTGTGATTACAATTAACACCATGAATACTACTAGGCTTGGCGTCAGCACTGGACTCACCTTTTCCTAACCGTGGGTAGGGTCATTCCCTCTCCAAGGGCAGCACCTATGCAAGACACAGGGTCATGCAATGGCCTTGACTAGATCCTGTCAGCCCAGATTACCGTAGTTGTTGGGAGATAGATACTTAAAGGAAACAAGTTACTGTCATTCTTTCTGCCCCTTTCTTACTGTCATTCATGTTATTATTGTTTTATGTCTTTTATCTGATATTTTTTCTGGCATTCCTTCTTTTTTTCAGTTATTTCCTTTATTATTTTTTTCTTTCTGTCATTCTCCTCTCCCTCTATCACATTCTTTTTGTTGTTTCTTTGTTTCTTTCTTTCCTATTCTTTATTAATATTCTTTCTTTCTCTCTTCATGCCTCCCTTTATTCCTGTACCCTGCAGGGTGGTGGGGGACTGCTGCTAGTGCCTGGGAGAGTATCCCGATTGGGATGACCCTCCTGCAAGCACAAACTATTATCCTAAAAATATATCTCTTCTGGGACAATTAGCTGGCTGCCAGCAGACATGTGAACCTAGAAGAGGAGTGTGGAAAAGGTGAATTCCAGGGTCCCCCTTTTTTGCGTTTGAGGGGAGGGGGCTATGCAATGTTACTATGGTGTGGGGCTGATTTAACCCCTTAAATGCCAAGCACGTAGAAACTACATGCTTGGCATTTCCTCCCGCTAGTGTAAAAATAGAAAAAAATAAAAACTTACCTCTGGTATGGATGTGAAGCTGGGGGTCTCCTCTTCCTCCGGGGGGCATCCAATCCCTTCCCCGGCGTCTTCCGGGTTCAGGAGGGGGCCCGAACCAGTTCACAAGGCTGGGGGCTGGCAAGTCACCTGCAACTAGCGGGTGACTTGCCATTAACCCCCGGCACCCCCAATTACCTGCCTCCCCAATGCCCGGGGGGGGCAGAAGAGCCTTGGCCATAGGCTATGCTGGCTTGTAGCCTGCAGGGCCAGGGGCTACAAAAGCTGGCCCCTGCGCCCTGTTCCTACAAGCCCCCATAGCTGGTCCCGGGGTAATTGCCCTTACTTCGGGTAAGGGGGACCCCATTTATTTATTTGTTTTTTTTTTAAGGATTTTTAACCCTTAAAAAAATGGGGTCATTTTTTTTTTTTATTTACACCTTATGTTCTGTCACCCAGCAGCTATAAGGCTTCCAGCAGGTGAGCAGAAGATATTGATTGCAGAGGGACACAGTGCTCCAGGATGGATGGGAGGTAAGTATTAAAAAGAAAACCAATAGAGGGGCGCTCGTGAGCAGCCGAAGGAAATGGCAACAGCCTGAACCGGCTCCTCACTGGGCGGGGAATTTCGCCGCAAATACAGCCAATTTAGCTGCGTTTTTTGGCCAGCAGGATCGGGGAACCCCCCGAGAACACGGGGACAATCGGAGGTGCAGGGAGAGGCATTACCACCCAGAAAACCAGAGCTTTTATCCCGGCGCCAAATCCAAGATGGCGGCCGCACACTGAAGCCAGCATACCTCACATCCAGCCTGCGCAGCCCGGACCCGGCACAGGACATGGAGGTCCCAGGTCAGTCTGCATCTGGGGACATTGGGAGTGCCAGGGGGCTACTTGACAGAGGGGAGGCTTGGACATCAGGGGCACAGAGTATTCGCCCAGGGCCCCCAGCAGCATCTAAGATGGCGGCCACACAACCAGCCAGCGCAGCCCAGACCTGATGTAAGACACAGCAGCCCTGGGTTAATCTGCCTTTTGGGGGCACTGAGAGCGCCAGGGAGCCAAACAGTGAAGAGGGGAATTGGATACCAGGGGCACAGAATATCCACCCAGGACCCCCAGCAGAATCAAAGATGGCGACCGGGCCACACTGACATCTGCGCAGCCCCCAGCCAGTAGCCTAGCGCAGCACAGCAACGGCCCCTGAGGTGGTGGTCCCTGGCGGAGCTGGGAACACCCAGGAACCCAGGCAGCAGGGAGAGGGAGCTGGCCCCAAGGGCGATAATACATCCACCCAGGTCCTCCAGCAGATTTAAGAACACAGCAGCCCCCCTGCCATAAGCAGCCCATCCTCGGCCCCACCTAAAGCGCGGCAATAGAAGCCTGGGGACCAATCACCCTGTACACTTCCTGAATAAGCTCAGGCAGCGAATGGGGAGCAGGGATCGGGGCAAGTCGGTGCAGACCACAAGACCCTCTACGCGCACAACAGGCCCTAAGATGGCAGCCTCCACAGGATCTGTACCTAGGCCACAGCTGTCCCTTTCCCCGATACCATCAAGAGAATTAGTGGATTCTAAGCCAGAGTCACAGCTGGAATCCTAAACCGCGACTCCGGAGCCCCCGCCATCACCACGTGCAAACCCAGGCATACGAGATGCAGAGCTGCTAGAAAGATTTAAATTTGTCCTGCAGCAAGAGCTAGAAACAGCCACTGAGAAACTCTCTGCCACATTTAAAACAGAGCTGAGAGACTTGAGGTCCCGTACATCAAAGCTGGAACACCAAATGACCGACACTACCTCTGTTCTGGAGGAACATGATGCAGAGATTCAAACCAGCAGGACCGAGCTGTCCTCTGCCCTCCAAAAGATAGAGGACTTAGAGAACAGATCCCAGCGCAGCAATCTACGTTTCAGGGGGCTACCAGAATCTATCATTGACCTTAAATCCACTATCACGGCCCTAATTCAGGAATTAGTCCCGGCAATTCCAGTTGAACGCCTGGAGATGGATAGGGTTCACCGTGCCCTGGGCCCGCCTAGAGCGGATGGCCAGCCCAGAGATGTCATTGCTAAGTTCACCTTTTATAATACCAAAAAACTAATCGCTAAGACCCGCAACAACTTGGTCTTCCAGTCCTACAAATACCAAATCTACTCAGACCTAGCCCCAGCGACCCTACAGAAGCGTCGCCTGTTGAAGCCACATCTTTTGGTCCTCCAATCGCATCAGATAGCGTATAAATGGGGCTTCCCGTTTACACTATCCTTTACATATAGGCCGCTCACATGCAATTACAACCCCAGAAGAAGCCTCTGAATTGCTGGAGCGCCTGGGCTACCCGAGTTATGCGGAGGGACCAGCGGTCCAGCAGCCAGTGCCACTATCCTGTCTCGACCTCATCGCAAGCAATAGCAGCCCACCACTCTGATAACGGCTGACTCGGGACAGTGCTGAAAGGTCCCAATATCCAATGACCACGTGAAACATTTCGGGACTTTTTCTTTGTCCTTTTGGCCCACTTCCCCCTGAGGGATCCCATTCTTCCCTTTTCCTTTCTCCCTCCTATAGGTACTGTCGGGATCCTCGGTGGACTATATGGAGGTAACTAACCTGATCATGTTGGGGACACCCACCCGCCACTGGGGGGAGGGTACTTTTCCTCTCCATTAAGTCGGTGGGGGGGGGGGGGGGTTCCCAACACTGGGAAGTTTATTGTTACATGTTTTGCCTCCATTTTTGGTGCAATATTATTTTTGACCGTCGGGCAATTGTTTTTTCTAAACCGCTACATTGTTAGCCTGTGCAGGCATCTGTTTGTTGATGTTGTGGTTCGGTCATGGGTTGCCATGGTGAGGCGGTGGTCTCTGCAGCCCAACCCCCCCCCCGCCTCATGGCAGCGGGACCCTCCGGTGGGCAGTCAGTTGCGCGGATGGTGGGAGCAGTGGAGACCATTCGGCCCGGACAGGCCCCTGAGTGAACAAAATTGTTGTTATTTAATACGCTTTAACTGTTATTTGACTTTGCGCCGAGTCGAGGGGTTGGCCATGCGGAGTGTGACATTCGCGGTCCGTTATGGCTGGCTCCAGACGGGGGGGCACTTATTTTTTGTGGTTAAACGAACTGGAGAGGTATACCTCTTATAGATAGCCCTTGGTGGAATGCTGGTGTTGGATTGGTCTGTCGCCAGTCCCGGAACAATAAGAAGGATGAGGGGTGTGTGAACTCTAGTTCGAGTTGAGGTTGTTGTTTTGTAGCATGGAACTGTGTGATGACCCAAGCGACTATAAGCACAGAGCTCTGATTTGACTGACTCAACTTGCACCCCCTCCTCCCCCCTTATATCTTATTCCACACTGTGACGGCCCTAAGCCGCTACGGATAACTTTACAGTTGCAGGCGACTCCCTGCCCAGAGGTGACCCCCCCTCTAGGAACCCAGAAAACTTCCGGTTGTGGGATACCCCCGGAAGGCAACCACTGACTCGCTCGGAGTCACCAACTTCTTTCCCCCTTGTCCCCTTATCTTGGGACACCACCTGTAGCAGCAGCTCCCGGCACCCCCGCACTATACAGGGTATACATGGGGTACTCTACTACCTGAACCCTACAGCACACACTGTCACCCCTTCTGCCCTACACGCACTTGCCAATCCCAAATTTCTCCCTAAACTCAAACACCCCACCCCCCTCGCCTCCCTCTATCTTCCTTTTTTTTCCCTGGTTAACCCCCTCCCGCTCTTCTTAGCGCTTGGCCCTGCCTGTTTTTTAGTGGAACTGCCACCATGAGCCAAGCCCAAAGTTCACAGAACAGAACTGATCTAAACTTTAAACTGCTTTTGCAAAATGTGCAGGGTTTTAATTCCCTGCACAAGCGAACCAAAGCGTTCCACTACTACAGGCAGATGCAGGTTGACATTTTGTGCCTCCAGGAAACGAGATTCTCAACCACAAGCTCCCCAAAGTATCTAAATCCGCAATACCCAACATTTTTTTTGGCCTGTCACACAGAGAAAACCAGGGGTGTCGCCATTGCATTTCAATGCAACATTCCATTTAAATGCGAGATGGCAGTAGCTGACCCAACTGGTCGGTACCTGATTGTGATAGGAAGCTTAAATGATACACAGATGACTTTTGTGTCGTATTACGCGCCTAACACTCATCAGGCAAATTTTTTCTCACACCTTTTGAAGAAAATAAAAGAACACAGCAAAGGGTTACTAATTATGGCTGGGGACTCCAATATGGCACTAGACCCTAAGCTGGATAGGTCACCCTCAGCCGTCCATGCAGCAACCCCTGAATCGCATCAATGCCATGTTGAAGGATGCAACTCTGATGTATGGCGTGACTTGAACCCTAAAACGCGGGATTACACCTTCTACTCGAATCCCCATAATTCATTTTGCAGAATTGACCATATCATGGTGCCACAGAATGTTTTACCTATCATTGGCAAATGCCAGATTCTAGCCACGCCCTGGTCTGATCATGCCCCAGTACTCATGAGGTTCGAGGCTACTCCCCCCACCACCAGGCCGTTCAAGTGGAGACTTAATGACTCCATGCTCACACGCAAGGAGACCCATGACCAAATCCTCCAGTCACTTAAAAATTACTTTGCAATAAATACTAACTCAGCTACAGTGGTAAGCGTGTGGGAGGCCCACAAAGTAGTGATTAGAGGGGAACTCATTGCGCTAGCTACCTCTCTTAAAAAAAGCAGAACAGAGAAGATTGCCCAACTAACAACCAGTCTGGAACAGCTACAATCTGCTTGGAAGGTGAACCCCTCAAGGGAACTTAAGAAGAAAGTGGACGAGGTTAATATGCAACTTAACGTAGCGTTAGACAAGATAGCAGAAAAGGAGCTTAGGTGGGACAGACAGAAGATGTGGGCCAACAAACCCGATACCCCCTTAGCAAACAAGCTCAGATACTCAGGGCTGAAGCAATCTCCAATCATGTTACGGTCTACGGAGGGGTCCAACACTGCTAACCCTGTTAAAATTGTTGACATTTAAAAAAAAATGCTGGGCAAGCTTTATGCGGCGCCCCAGGTGTTCCCTCGAGAAAGACTCGAACTCACTCCCTGAGGTGACAGAAATTCATAGAGCTAATCTTGAAGCAGAGATCTCTGTCTCAGAAGTTTTAAAGGCAATCAAAAGCTTTAAAACTTCCAAGGCACTAGGACCCGAAATATGCCGCAGAACTAGCCCCCCACTTAGCAAGAATGTTTAATTCCCTTAAAGAAAAGAGTACATTGAACCGAACCTCTCTGGAGGCATTCATAAGCATGATCCCAAAACCGGACAAGGATCACTTAAACCCACAGAATTACAGGCCCATATCGTTGCTAAACGTAGATCTTAAAATACTGGGGAAAGTCTTGGTCTCTAGGATTAACGAGTTTTTGGGTACCCTGATCGGGAAGGCTCAAGTGGGGTTTGTACCTAATAGGCAAGCTTCAGATAATATTCGTAGAGTAGCTAACTTGATCAAGCTAGCCCAGCAGAGGGAAATCCACAGCCTTCTCTTGTCATTGGATATGCAGAAGGCATTTGATTCCCTATCATGGGATTATATGTCCCTTGCCCTTCAGAAATGGGGATTTGGAAACAACTTTCTAACATGGATACGGTCCATATATTCATCTCCCTCAGCAAGAGTTCAGTATGGGGGTTTCCTTTCTGAGCCATTCCCAATCAGCAGAGCTACGCAGCAAGAGTGCCCGCTCTCTCCAGTGTTATTCGTCTTGGCCCTGGAGCTGCTAGCAATTGCAATCAGGACACACCCGGATATAACAGGGATAGAGTTAGCAGGATTTCACCACAAAGCATGTCTTTTCACAGACGACATTCTGCAAGTCCTTTCGCAACCCCATATCTCGCTGCCCAATGTCCTCCACCACCTAGATGATTTTTCGCAAATCTCAGGCCTCAAAGTCAACAAGGAGAAATCCTTGGGGTTAAACTTAAACGTCCCTTCTCAGATGCTGAGATCGCTTCAATCCAACTTTCCCTTCCGTTGGGCCTTGGGGACATTATCATATCTGGGGGTCAAGGTCACTCCTCACTACCATACCCTATACCAGGCCAATTACCCCCCCCCCTTTCGCTCACTGAAAACTATGCTTGATTCTTGGCAGGGTCATGGGATTTCGTGGATAGGAAGGGTAAATGCGGTAAAAATGACCCTATTACCCCAAATGCTTTACTATTTTAGGATGCTGCCTGTTCAAATCCCCTCGTACCAGATTAGAAGCATGCAGAATAGCATAATGAGGTTTGTCTGGGGAAGCACCAGACCAAGAGTAGCTAAAACTGCTATGTTTAGACACAGAACAGAAGGAGAGCTGGGGGTTCTGTGCGTGAACAGATACTACTTGGCCGTGCAAATTGCGCAGCTACATAGCTTGCATCTTGAAATGGAAATCCCTCTCTGGGTCTCCTTAAAAGCCATGGCATGCGACCCCATCCCCATAGATACCTTAATTTGGACCCCACCACAGTATTACATGTCCAATTTTAAACCATTCCCTCCATATATGGAACGGAATGAAATACTCTGGGAAACTGATTTCACCACATCTTCCAGCAATGCGACTATTTAGAAATCCCTGGTTCCCTCCAGAGATGGAGAATCCTGAAGCATTTGCGTGGTGGAAACGGAAAGGTATTAATAAAGTTCATCATCTAATAGATAGGGAGAAAAAATGTACTTGGCTCGCATTAGTGTCAAAAGAAAATGCATCAACTGCCGAATGCTTCAGGTATATCCAAATCCGCCACTGGCTAGCTCCCCTGCTAAAGAACAAAACCTTATTTCTATGATATATGCTCATCTTACGACATTACCAGCCAATCTAAAACATGGATATATGATAAAGTGGGAAACGAATACGAATACGAATACTTTATTGGTCGCCAAGTATGTACAGAATACAAACAAGGAATACTTTTTGGAAGGGGGGTTCTCCATAGAGCTTGAACATTTGCTATACGCACAGCTATATACATCAACACACTATATACACAACTATATACATCAACACACATGCTATATACTTAATGGGGGTATAAACTTTTGTTTGTTTTAGCTAGTTGTACATATTTACAAAGGATTTTGTTACATGCGTTATTCCTTAAATAACTGGTGATGCGTCGGGGATCGGAAGTTTCCTGGGATTCTTAGAGTTTATTATTTAGTGCTTTAACTGCAAGTGGGAAGAAACTGTTTTTATACCGAGAGGTTCTGGACGAGATAGCCCGATACCTTCGTCCAGACGGTAGTAGATTGAAGAATGGGTGACCTGGGTGTGTGGGGTCACCTACTATTCTTTTTGCCCTAGAGCGGATCCTTTCCTTGAATAACCTGAGAATGGACGGATATCTGGGCATTAGAGGCGGCATATAAGATGCTTACGAGATGGTATCTGGTACCGTCCCGCGTGGCGAAAGCAATCCCAGGGTATCCAGCAACCTGTTTCCGAGGCTGTTCTGCGGAGGGGACGGTCCTCCACATCTGGTGGGAATGCCCGTAGGTCAGGAGGTTCTTGTCTCGGGTCTTTGGCCTGCTATATACTCTCCTGCACAATAACTTATGAAGGGACCCCTGGGTGAAGCCAGAAGGTATCACCAAGCCCCAGCACGCCTTACTGACCCAGGTCATGCTGGTGGCAAAATTAGCTATCACAAGCTCATGAAAAAAAGGGAATGTTCCATTTCAGATGGTAAAAGAGAGGCTGAATGGTATTTTTATTAACAAAAAACTGACCAGCATCCTAAGAGATTCTCATGAGAAATTTATGAAGATTTGGAGCCCTTGGGTGGAATATTCATTTCCAGATTTGAGAGAGGTCTTGTTGCAGTGAGAAGTGGCCTGCAAACCTTCCCCTCTAAATGTATGTATATATATATATTCCCTCCCTTTTTGTTTTGTTTTTTGTTTTTTTTTCTCTCTTCTCTACCTCATGTTTCCCATCTGTCCCCCTCCTCCCTATCTGTCGTTTACCATCCCCCCCTTACCCAGATCCCTTGGCCCCCCTCACGCCCCACCCCGACACCAGAGGGGTGGCGGTGCGGAGAGCTTGGGGCAGGAGAAGACAATCTATCTGTCCGTCAATTTGAGTAAGGTTGACTATCAGTTAATAGATGTTAATTTTAAGTCGCTCATGTTGGTACATAATTAAACTCTAGGAGCCCAAACATCCTAAATGTACCTTAGCAACTTACTGAAAATGGCATGTCTGTATGAGAAAATGTATAAGGAATGACAATCTGTATCCTGTAACTCTTTAGTTGTAAAAGAACAATGTCATACTGTTTATCTTTTATACCAAAAAAATTACAATAAAAAGATTGAAACAGAAAAAGAAAACAAATAAAATATTTTTTTTCTGTGTGTGTGTTACATTTAACCCATTGGTAAGGAGTCCATGAGACCACTATACCAGTTCACAAGGCTGGGGGCTGGAAAGTCACCTGCAGCTAGCGGGTGACTTGGCATTAACTCCCGGCATCCCAAATTACCTGCCTCCCCAAAGCCCGGGGGGCAGAAGAGCCCTGGCCATAGGCTATGCTGGCTTGTAGCCTGCAGGGCCAGGGGCGACCAAACCTGGCCCCTGTGCCCTGTTCCGGCAAGCCCTCCATAGCTGGTCCTGGGCTGGTTATTTCGGGTAGGGGGGACCCCATTTAATTTTTTTTAGATTTTTAAGGGCTTTTAACCGTTAAAATAAAAAAAAATGGGGGGACTCTATGTTTTTTTCTTTTTTATATTAACCGCTTATGTTTTGTCACCCCACGCCAATTTTTTCTTGATTTAACCCTTTATAGTGTGGATAGTAGTTGTATTTTATTTGTAAATGTTATAAAGTACTCGTTTCAGTTTGGGGGGTCTCTTGGGCAGGAACGGAGGGCTACCAATACATATGTGGTACCGTTGTACCGGGAGAAATGGGGCTTTCACATTCAATATGGTTTTCATTAATAAAACAAATGTTTTATTTAAAATAAAGAAGACAATTCTCTAAAAAATAATTTTTTATTTTTTTTGTTTTGTTTTTACTTAATATTTTAATAAACAGTAGAAAAATTACAAACAAGACATTTCATGTTAAAGCCTAAACTCTGCTGCAAAAAATATATAATATAATATATATATTATATATATATATATATAATATATATATTTATATATAATTATATATAATTTTCCTGGAAATTCCTGCAAAAATGGTGCAAAACATGGCACAAAATGAGGAAAAATGACCTGTCAACAGAGGGTGACAAAATCTCAAGTAGGCTGGCATTCAAAAGGGTTAATAGTACCTATGCATGTTGGGTATTGTTCTGCTCGGGGGCCTTGCGCTTTCAGATTTAGCTTGTTATTTCTTGTCTGCATATAGATATTTTATGAAAAGGTGTTTTTATTCTGCTTTTTTATACATTTTTTAGGGAAACCCCATGCAACCAAAGAATTCTTTGAGGGATTACTTCCAGAAAGATGAGCCCGCTACAAAAAGCTGGGTACAGTTAGAAAGCTTAACATGTGTACTTTCAGGGAATATATGGTTTGTGTGGGTTATCCCAATTGTAAAGGGTTGTTTTGGTTCAAAAATCGCAAGGTATGCAGTTTGTCTGCAGAGCTGAAATTACCGCAAAGTAATTACCGTAAGTAAAATTACCGTTACGCACTTACGCTTTACTTTGGGGTGTTTGCCAACTCTTCCCTTGACAGTAGCTATGCATGTAGGGTATTGTTCTGTTCGGGTGATGTTGCTTTTTCAGATTTAACTTGTTTTTTCTTTTTTGTATATAGTTTTTTTATGTTTTTTAGGAAAATGTGCCTATGTTTCTGCTTTTGTATCCTTTTTTAGGGAAACTCTTTGCAACCAAAGAATACATTGAGGGATTACTTCCAGAAAACTGTGGCCACATCAACAAGCCTGGTACGCCTAGAAAGCTTAAGGTGTGTACTTCCAGAGAATATATAGTTTGTTGGGGGTATTTCAAATGTAAAGGGTTGTTTTCATTGAAAAACTGCAAGGTGTGCATAGCGCATAACATAGTTGAATTTTATCTGAAAATCCCCTAAAGCGCTGTTTCAGTTTGGGGGCGTGTTCTGGGCAGGAAAGGGTGTCTACCAACACGTGTGGTATCGCTGTAACTGGGAGAAATTGGGATTTTACACGCAATAAGATTTTATTGATGAACTTACATTATTTTATTACAAAAAAACACTACAAATTGTAAAAAATAGATTTTTATTCATTTTTTTGCACATATTTCACCCAAAAATATTGACAATACACCTAAAATATTAGAAACAAGACATTTCATGTTAAAGCTCAGACTCTGCTGAAAAAAACAATATATAATTTTCCTGGAAATCCCTTCAAAAATCACATTTGAAAATGCGTAGTGGAAAATAGTGATAAATGGTCTGGCAACAAAGGGTGACCAAAACTCCAGGTAGGCTGGCACTTAAAGGGTTAAAGTGCACCTATACTCAGAGGTAAGTTAATGTCGTCAACTTCCATCCCCACACAAACAGTCTGTGTCCAATATTGATAAGAAAAACTAACAGGAAGTAGTATATTAGTTAATTTACAACTTTACTGTCACATTATGGCAGTTCAGTTGAATTGCTCCCTATTGCTGAGCTGTGTGTACTGTGACTGAATGCTTCACTACTGGGGGCGCGGCTTCTCTGCCAGGGAGCAATATGGCCGACTGCATCCAATTCATGTTGGTATGAATTTTGGCAAAGGTTTTAGCAAAAAAAGAAACACAGGTTGTTTTGGGGCACTGGGCTGGGGATGGAAGGTGACCACATAGACTTCTTTTTGAGTATAGGAATAGGAATGAGTGGTACTGGGAAGTGGGCTGAGTCAGAAGGTAGCTGGGGTATCTAGTGGGTGGGATGGATAGCACCGAGGCTGGTTTCATACCAGCGCAACTGTGGAATATTTGAGCTTTGGAGCGTGCATCTTACACCTGCAGCAACTTACATGGAATTATCAGCTGCATTGTGCAACCGAATCCACCACAGGGGAAAAACAGACGGCACTTTACACTTGGGGGCCGCCATGTAAACTGACTAATACATGGTCCACATTGCAGAGCAATTACGTATGAGAAAGCAGACTTCAGACCAAATTTTGTGCACCGCAATGTGCCTCAGGAAATTCTGCCTCCCACTGCTAAACTGAAAATAATCCTTTTGCAATGCTGCGCTCCCCGAAAAAAAAAATCTATGGCACAATTGGTAATTTTAAAGTCTCATTATGTAACTTGAGATTTTTATACTTGTAGAAATATGAGAAGTAAGAGTATGGACATGAAAAAATATGCTGCATTTCTGGGTGCAGACCTTTTTTTCAGGCAAAAATATTGCATGTCCAAAGTGTGCACACCAGTTTGAGCATTCAAGTTTGATTTTCAGAAACAGGAAAAAAGAAAAAAAAAACCTGAAAACTGCAATGCGAACTTGGGTCTTTAGCTTGACCCTTCCCGACAGCAGCAGGAAACTGGAAAAAGCAGAGACAAAAGGACAGAAAAACAGACTGAAGCAACACAAATAGAGTGGATGGATGTTAAATGCTGCTCTTGTTCATTGGCACTAATTCCATATAGAACTATGATGCCAGCCAGTGAATGCAATTGCTGCTTCTGCCACCTGCTGGCTGTGCTAAGTCATATTTTCACGACTTTTAACATATTCACTCTACTTCTCATTATCATTTGAATTATTCAATATCGGCTCAGTCCAGATACTAAACTATTTCTAAGTTTACAGTACCTTTGTGCAGGACACAGCACTGAGCCTGTCCTCTGTCATCACAAAGCTCAGCGCTGTCTATGCTCTTCTCCAGCATTTGCCAGATGATTATTGCTCTGACTGGCTGATCGGGTGAGTGGACTAAACAAATAATGTGATTCCCAGTGAAAACCAGGTGAGCCATCATGCCTGGAAATAGATCCCCCAGTATGAATGTTAGCATGGTTTTGTAAAATAAAAAACTGTAGAAAGCATTATCTATTTAGTACCTCACTTTAAATGACGTTCGGCCATTTTCACCGTGAAATGCACCCTATGGGTTATTTCCCAGACACTGAGTGTATTTTAATTGCAGGAGGAGGAGGTGATTGTCAGGACAGAGCTAGCCAAGGCTTTTCAGCAGAGTCTGTTTTCTGCTGGAATCCATCTCTCAACATCGCCTGTCTACACCATGCCAAAACCCAGACAGTTAAATCCAACAGAATCTGATTTATTGTCCTTTTGGAAAAATAACAAGTTGAGTTCCAAGAAATACAGAAAGTGCTTTTATCTTTCCTTTGCCTCAAGTGCCACAATACCGCCTGTGTATATGTTCATGCGTGTCTGTTTACATCTGTTATCTGTGTGTGTTACAGG
Source organism: Gastrophryne carolinensis (assembly GCA_027917425.1). NCBI lineage: Eukaryota > Metazoa > Chordata > Amphibia > Anura > Microhylidae > Gastrophryne > Gastrophryne carolinensis. The sequence continues at coordinate 72,616,743 of CM051238.1, forward strand.
CTTTCCACTGTCCTCAGGTAACTCTTTATAGAGACCACATGATGAAATATCTTCCATTTGCAGCTAGGCCTTCAATTCTTTTTCTCTATGTACTGATCCTAAAGCTGACCTACACGCTTGTAGGTGAAATTCTTTACCTCAGAACTTAATTCCCCTCCCCTCCCACACACAAACACTCAGCTTCCTAGACCAAGGCCCTTATTTAAGAAGGGATAGCGTCAGGTAGTGGCTGGTTAATGAGAGGTAGCGACTGGTGAACGCCGGACACGGCACGCAATTACACAGCAGAATCTGTTTAGCGACTGGGATAGCGTCATGTAGTGTCTGATTCATCGTTCTCACAGCCTTAGCGAACAGCGCCGGCGTCCAGCCTTGCACAGCGCCAGGTATGACCTCTCGCTACCTGTCGCTCTCCCATACATTTCAATGGACGAACCTTTTCTTCTCTTCTCGGTTTTTGTTTATATTTTTTTTCTCAAACAAATAATTCTGTGACCTCTTCTGGTATTGAAAAGGCATTTTTTTTCACAATTTTTTCATTTTTTATATATTTCTTCAGAAATTACATTACAGGTCTGCTATTAAAGTGTTCATGTTACAATGTTGCTACAATGTAATTCCATAGGTTTTCGCTTTGTTACTAGTAGATAGATGCTGAAAAACAGACTTTAAACACACAGCCTCCTGCGCTCTGGGCTTCAGACAAGCATTTTTCAGCGCCTGAGTTTTGTGAGGCTGTTTTTTTGCTGAATATGGTGTGAGTCTGTCGCTCTGACCAGTCACTAACATGCGCTCCCATACAACGCTGTACTGGTCAAATAGCTACTCCTCACAATGTATTCAACATTACTGAACAGCGACTGAGTCGCTATGAAGTAGCGACCCACGACCGAGCACAGCTACTACTAGCGGGCGCTCTGAAAATGCCTGCTACAGACGCTCATCTGTCGTTACCTGGCGTTAGTGATGAATAAGCCTGCCCGATTAAGGGGGTTATTCATGAAGGGATAGCGCCAGGTAATGCCTCGTAGCGTCAGGCAGTGAACGCTGGGCGCTGTACGCAAAACCACATTTATGAAAGCGAATCTGGTGAGCGACTAACAGCGCCATGTAGCGTCCTATGTATTATTACAGGCGGCTCAACGTATAGCGCCGGCACTATAGCTTCCAGAGCACCAGGTATTACCTTTCGCTCAGTGTCGCTCTCCTATACATTTCAATGGACGTCATTAGCTTGTGTTTAAACAGCTGGTTTGACATTTTCTGGGTTTGGTTGTTTTTTTTCTTTCTCAAATCATTGTGTGACCTCTCCTGGCTGCAAACAAACACTTTTAGAAACTTTTTTGACTTTTTATATTTTTATGCAGAATTGTCACTACAGGTCTGGCACTAAAGTGTTATTGTCACAGTGTTAAAACAATTGCATTCCATGTGTTTTCTGCTTTGTTACTGGTGGATATGTGTTCAGAAACAGACTTTAATCACACAGTGTAAAGAAACCAGATTTAGAGCACCGGTGCTGTGTGTGTGTTTTTTTCTTAAATTTGGTGTTGAGCGCCGAGTGCCAGTAAAATACTATTGCCAGCCATACTTTTCCTATATGTGAATGTGACAACTGAATTGGTCTGGGTATCAATTTGCAATTTAACTTGTAGAAAATGTGTTTCTGACTGATGGAAATGTGATGAAAATGCAGATGGAGGTCATTTACATTCATACAATAGACAAACTCAATAAATCTATTCTCTGTCCCTCTCCACAGGAGGATTAGGTCATCTATGTGCCTGTAGTAGGCCAATAGGTGACTACCATTGCTGTACATGACATGTGCCTCCCACCAACTCATATGCAAATTTGCAAGTGAGAGTGAGAGAGGGGCACCCATGGACGCCCTTCTCACTTACAAATAAAAAGTAATAAAATAGTTATGTTTCAATAAATACTCTGTAGTTAATATAATGAATGTACACAGATCATCTGGATAGTTAGAATGTTTCTATAGATGTTTGATCAGAGCAAATATGGGGTATACTTGAATACAACGAGGCAACATCTAAGGTACCCCATGCAACCTCTTCCTTTATGTTGTGTAGGACAGATAACAAATGGCCAGTATCTCTCAGAAATCCTGGGAGCCTCTGGACCAGGGGCTGGAGATGGTGATCCAACCACTGACCCAGTGGCTCATTGAGACCCCCATTCCCACCATAATGAGACGCCCTTTAGGTGGCATCTCCTGTTTATGTATTTTAGGTAAGTGGTGGAATAGGGGGATCACCGGATTATCAATCACAATGAACTCTCTAAATATCTCTCTAATAGTAAGTGAACATAATGCTAGCCCCCCTTGTACCAGCTTCATTATTTGGAGGGGTCCCCTTTTGGTTTCAGATACTTACTCATGTCATTCAACTGTCGGATTGCTTCTTGTCTATACATCTCTTTGTCAGTGACAACCTTGACACTCTTATCGGTTCGCCGAATTATAATTCCATCATTTTCTCTAAGGTATTTCATAACCTGTGTTCCTGTATAGTGAGATAATATGATTGTGTCAATGCTGATGTCTCTTTTAATCTCACTATATCCCCTTCTACAGCATCTCCAAACTTATCTATTATTTCCCATCTAGATTGCATTTGGTAAAAGTTCTTATTGCCAAATTTAAACCAGGCTTTCGCCCTGAATAAGAGCTTATATTATATGTTCCCCCACTGTGTACATACAGATTGCTCGCATTAAAAATCATCCTACCTGCATCTACTGCATTTTCTGAGCCCTCAAACATCCAAGATGGAGTCTCAGGCTGCCTGCAAACAGGAAATGTCTTCTCTGCATTGGTTTGGTTTTCCAGCTCTGCTCTGTTTGTGCAAAGCACAGCTATAACCCTGCCCCCCTGCACTTTTGCCCCCTCTCCTATACTCAGTATGTTATTTTTAGATGCTGGGGAATAGTTTTGTTAAGGATTTGGGCTTTTCATGAAATGATGCTGAAGGTCCGGTTTAATTCTATTTGGAATGTTTACTCTGTTACTTACCTTCATTCCCTGTGTTTATTCATGACCTTCCTGAACAGAGCATTGATGGAAAGAACCATCAAATTTGAGACTGCCTGTGGGGAAAATTGGGAATTAGCACCAGATAAACATTTATAGACCAGAGATTCATGTATAGACTGGCTAAAATCTATAACATTAGTCAAAACAATATTTGTCGAATTTCCAATTTCATCAGATTGTTCAGTAAGTGGGGAAAAAGTGTATTTGCAATGTAAGTGAGCAAACAAATTTACTGTGCGAGAAAAGGCAAAATGCACTGTAGGTACAAATGACAGACCCTTCGCTAATATTGAAACTTCTGGGCCTGTTAGTTGATATCTCGACAAGTTGAGCACATTTTCTTTGCCTATCGGTTTGGTTCCAGTCTTGCTCTTCCGGTTCCTCCGCGCCCTTCATCTTTTTTTGTGATGGACCAGCTCTTCACACGTGATTGGTTCTTGTCCCAGAACCCCCCTTGACTATTGTTAAGCTGTCCCTGCTCAGATATCCGAGTGTCATGGTGGCCACGACCTGTGTGTAGATTTTGTTCCATGGTCTGATGCAGAATCAATTGAATCAAAATCCGTAGTATGACGTCTAAAGTGAGATCTGTTCCTGCACACACTTTTAGGGGGTGGGAGAGTATCTACCTGTGGAGGTGTCGGCCTATTCTGCTTTTTTGTTTGTGTGGGGGCTGCATATACAAATATGCCAAGTGACCCGGTTTTCCAGGGAGTCACCCGGTTTTGACTCCCCTCATCGGTCACCCTGTCAGCAGCTCATTTCACCCTGCAGCAGGACTAGCTGCCTCTCCCAGTGCTCAGAGAGAAATGTCACTGTAGGCACTCACCCGCAGCCTCTGCTCTGGCAGAACAGAAGGTTGGCTTCACATAGGCTTAAAGAATGTTCTAATGCAGGGGCACCACTTTGAGCTCCACTTACTATTCCGTATCAGCCTGCCAGCTGTGATGACCAGCGAGCTTATGTGTTATTTGCTACTTCCCAGCAATTTATAATCTTGCTGGCAGTGACAGAGATGGCTAATTTCATTTTAAAGAGGAGCAACACCCATCTCGAGTCTTGTAAGATCCTAAATTGGGATACCCTGCTTTGTGAAAACCCACATATCCAGGGCCGGATTAAGTGTGGTGGAGGCCCCTTGGCACAAAATCTCCTGGACCAGACCATAACCCAAAGGTTGGTGGAGGCTCCCTTTGCAGGGCAAGTGGTGGAGGCTCTGGGGGTTGCGCCCCTTGTGCCCTCCTCATAATCCGGCTCTGCACATATCACTCTGTCAACTCACCACTCCGATGAGCCAGCACTATGGTTGCATCCCCGTTGTGCCCATGCAAGGCCTATCTGAATGGACAGCGTGGGCAGAGATTTTGTCAGTGGTGCTCGCTCCATTCAGGTTTCCTTTGCCACACTGACTGATTGGCTGTGTGGCCCACATAGGAACCCTGAAGAGGTGGGTTTATGGGCAATCAGTGGGGCATCCTAAATAATTTTTTTAGGTGTTGTTCCTCCTTAAGCCTGTCTGATTTTGGATGCCCATTGTCTAGATACTCTCAAAGAAGTTAAACTTAGCAATCTAGGCAGGTGAGGGCCTCATGCATTTGCATGGTTTGCGTGGTGGTTAAGCACGCCACTGGGTCTATGTTGGCCAATAGAATTCAACATGCCAGGTAAACCCTAATGGCTGTTGATGGTTACATGTCACATAGAAGCCTGGAGGGGTACTAATGTATTTTTTCTGCCATTTTTAGGGGACAGATAACAGATAGGCATCCTAAATATTGATATCCAGGTAGTGGGGGGATGCCCTAAGGTCCATTGGAGCAGGGATCTGTTCTCACTTTAACACAAAAGAGTCTTTTACTACTGATTGATATAATTAATCAACCATAATTCAATGTTGTATTGAGTATAGGGTTTTTCTAATAGAAGCAAATATACTACTTAGCCTATGAGAGCAATCTGTGGCTATTATTTTTCCACCAGCCCCTCCAAGACTTATTTCAGTTCTTATCGGTATGAAAAATAATGTTGTCAGTGATACTCCCCAATTTCATCCATGCACACATCACAAATGCATTGGGACGTGCTTTACGGTGGATGGCCCCAGCCCATTTCATTTTAAATATTTATGTGCACAGTTGATATATTGGTTCCACAGCTAACTCAGAGAACTAGTGACTATCTGGCAGACTCCAGGGCAAAGTGTTATTTGTATTAATGGACAGGAGAGGTGGGAGTAGCGGGGGAGTAGTGACACAAATTAAGTGTCATACAAATCTCCATTCATCCTGGCAAGTTCATTTGTACTTGTTACAAGAACTAGCTGACACTTTCTTTCTTTAGGATCCTTATTATCTGAAGCATATAGAATCTTTTTTTAAATGTGATCCAGCATACAAAGGCCCAACATGTTCAGAACATAGAGAATCCTCTAGTATTAGGAGTATACAGTATATAAATATTGGCACCATACCTCTCACAGATTACTAGATTTCAGTAACCTAAGACCATAGACCTTAGACAATTAACAACTCTTGGTGTAAAGCATATCTGGTCATTCTAAAGCTAATCTGCCTACGAGGACTAACTGTGGACAAAAATCAGCCGGGATTTTATCTGCCCAGCAAGTCCATGTTTAAACCAAGACATCCCAGTGGCCAACTTGATGATACTGGAAGCAGTGCCCCTCCACCACTTTCCCTGCAAAGGGGCCTCCACCAACCTTTGCGTTATGGTTTGGTCGAGGAGGCTTTTCAGTCTTTGGTCTGACGGGCCACGGGGCCAGCAACCAAGCTATCAGCGGCAGAGGGGGGCCCCTGCGCCTGGTCAAGCCTAAATTTTGCTTTTGCAAACCTGCAGCCAAAGCCGCCACAGGGCAGGACGGAGAGTCTAGAGCAGCGAAGCCGCCATCAGTAACGCTACAATGATGGGGGGGTGCAGAGGTGTGAATTGGCGGCCGCTCACTGCACATAAGCCACAAAGCACAGCCGCTGGCAGCTCAATGCAGGGAACTGTTTTCTGCTGGACCAACTGGGTGACTACACCGCTCCCCACGCCCAGAATGGCAAAGCAGGAGTTCCCATGCAGCATGCACCCGCACAAGGGTGGCACGAGAGACTCGATTTGACATTCTAGTAAGTAGGCAGGTGCCAGACAACCACCAATCAGTTACCTGGCTGGACTATTATTTTAAAAGAAAAAAAAATACTGTATTTGGGGGTCTCCACCAGATTTTGTGCCCAGGGGCCTCCACCACACTTAATCCGTCCCTGGCTTGAAGCTTTAGTATTGTATGAACAGATAAAGTGGCAGGGGTATCATGCTGAGGCTTTAGAATAGGGGAGGAACATCTGCTGTGGTTTCTTGGCTGGAGGGGTACTGTTGTGCCAGGTCTTGGAGGAAGACTACGAAGACAGGAATTGAATGAGAGTGTAAGAAGCAGAAGTCCAACCAGCCTCAAAGCAGTGTGAGTGTGACCCATCAGGTCTCCCTATGGCCAGTCCTCCCCTGAAACTGGGTCAAACCATTGCCTGTGTGTAAAAAAGACAAAAAAAACAATGCGGCGGGCCCTGGAATATAAAAGATATAAAAAAAAGGCATAAATTACAAAGTTACATAGTATACACAGCAGTCATATTGCAAAACATGAATTCACATGAATGAAAAAGTGCCCATTACCAAAGAAGCAGCAGTGAATGCGACAGTGATCACATGCACCATACGTTTCGGGATTCACCGCTCTCTCAAGAGCGTGATCGATGTGTATACTCTGTAACTTTGTTATTTATGGTTAAACATAGCTCCCACTGTAAGGAGTGTTCAGCCTGTATATATTACATCTAAACTCATATTAAGAGCGCCATCGCTCTGAGGATTGTATCATTTGTATCTTATGTCTAATACTACCTGCCTGCACATTTCATTGAGGGACTACTATCACTGTTTAAATATGGAACACTTGTGCTATAAGTAAATTCTGTTCAAAATTATACTTCATGCTGGATGTATTATGGGGTGTAACCATTAGTCTTTGTTTTCAGCTGTGGGGAACAAAATGTGAGTAAGGTTCTTTAATTGTATTTGTTTAGACAGATCCTTTGAAGGAGGAGCGTACATAGGTTTTATAAGGGCCCCAAAGCAAAAGTTATAGTGTGACCCTCTGTTATGTGGTACATTGCAGGTGATCATAAACAGGGTCTCCTGACCATAAACAGGGGGGGGGGGGGGGGAGCTTGACAGGTCTGTGTATATACCATGGAGGCAGGGGAGTCCAGGCCCTTTTTGCCTCGGTCCAGGGGCAGCAACCTTCCCTGCTTCCATGGTTTGTATTGAAGAAGACCAAAACCTGCTGAGCCCAGTCTAAAAGACTCTAGAGCTGTAACAGCGATTAAACAAATAGGCACAACCCAATAATTGCTAATAAAGGGGTCGTGTTCCTTGCACCCCGGCTATACAGATTATTGCACAAACACCCGCCAAGGTCTAATTTAAAGGCACTGCTACCAATATCAAAGTATATGAACAATTTTATTAATTCAGTTGCACATCTTAAAAACACACAAGACAATACACATTAAAAACTAAACGTGCTGAACTCCCCAGGTGCTGGATATTTTACATCCAGACACTAAATGAATTGTCCACATAGGATCTGAAGCTCCCTGCTTATTGGGTGTATCCAAAAGTTGGTCTAGAAAGCAATATCGGGTATCTAACCCCAATATTTTATTTGCATAAAATCATAAATATGCTAATGCAAATATATAAGAAATATATAAAAGTGCAATAAATCAGTGCAATCAATATACCTTCCATTATATACAGTTCATCCCCTACAATAAAGTGCATGTCCTGGAAGAAGACATACTATATGGTTTATAATCCAAAGATGAAACACAATCTGAATAGTAAATGCCATGCATGTGCTATACCATCCATATACTTGTAATTCTATATTGATCTTCTACTACCAGAAATACATATCCAAATATTGTCCGTATACAAGAGTTAAGATTAAATACCTTAATCATTTAGATACACCTGGGAGAAAAATCACAAAGCTAATATATGAGTGCATATAGTCAAAAAGGATACCGTCCTTGTGGAAAGTTCAAAAGTAAAGCTGGTGTGTGAGCAGGTAAACGGCCCCACGCGTTCCACTGTCCTAGTACAGCTTCTCCAGGGGTGTCCCTAGAGCTGTGTGAAAGCATTCCCCTTGGGGCATCAGGGTTTAGAATGCCCCACTGTTTGAGGACCCTCCAGCTTCATCTGCTGGTCTGTGGGTAGGCAAGCATGGATGTAGCTTGAGGCCCCCCGCATTTCACACAGTAGGGCATGCCAAATTTAAACGTTTTGAAGGGGATGACCAAAGCCCGGGGGGGAGGGGGGGGCGGCAAAAACAGAGGTTTCAGTCTACTTTAATATAATATGGTTTCGTGCAGGGGTGTAAATAAAACATATTCTAAGTATACAGTACGTCCTGCTCCAGATATAATACTTACACTTGGGTATCCTCTGCCAGATGGCGCTGTGCACTGCAGACATGCAAAAAACAGGTTCCTCCCGGCCCTTCATATACCCGGGGACCTCCCACAAATCCCCAGATTTCTCTGCAGTGCTGACTGCGAAGACATGAAGTATCACTCTCTCGCAGGTGAGCGGGGCTATTACAGCCTGCGGCCCTGTTGGACTACTCCCACCCGTCCTCCTTGTGATGTGCCTCCCAGCCTGGGCTGCGCTGGTCGGGTGAAGGTAGGCAGCACCGTGCGTGCTTATGGAGCCTTGCTCCACCGCAGTCCCCCACCAAAGGGTAGGTGGTTTAGGCTGATGGTGAGCCTTTAGGGGATGCCCCTCCCGCATCATTGCCCCACGCCCCGTGTAGCGGTGGACCCTGTAAAGGGTCGCCATCCTCCCTCGTTCCCCCCTTAGCCTGGGGGGAAAGAAAGGAGGGGGGAGGGGTTTGTTAGTATGGCATTACACGCTTATGGCCTTAGTATCGCGTTTGACTGGGAATGGGTGTCATAGCCGCGCTGTTTACATTTATCTTGTATTGGTCGCCACCCAGTCTTCACTGTATGGTTGTACTGCATGGGCAGCGGCGGCTTTGCAGACGTTGCGGCGTCTCTTTTTAACTTGTAGTGGCTCTTCTGAGGTAATCCACTCGATCAATCCCCTTTTCAGGCGTCACTGCCCTTCTGCGCGTTTTTGGAGCTTCTCGGCGGGGTTCTGGCTTGGCGCACTCTCCGTCACGGCCAGCTCTGGCCCGCCCTTCGAGGTTCGCTTGGCGCCATTTTTACTTGCGCGCAAGTGGTGAAGATCGTCCTCCCCCTCTGTCTGTAAGTGCCCTCGCGGGCGACTTTTTGTTACTTTTCTCCCTTGCGCATGGCTCTGACATTCTTGTTCCCTTTATGTCTTTCCGACCGTGGATTCCGGCGGCTTCTCCCGGCCCGGTGTAGCTCCCGGTTGAGACTATTAAATTTACTCCCACTTTCCCGCGGGTTATTGGGGCATCTAGGGTAGCTTACAGCGTCAATCCCTACTGGCCTATTGTGCCGATTAAATCACCATATGGAGGCATCCCAGGATAATGTGAACGGGGTTCCTTCGGGACAAGCCCGGCTGTGTGTAGCTTGTGGGGTCTTACCTAGCAGCGGTGACAATGCACGGGTCTGTGTTCCTTGTGCACAGCAGGCGCTATCGGTTCTTCCCGCCTCTTCCGTGGCTGGGCCTGCACTTCGCCTCACTTCACCTACTCCCCCAAGCCTGAGTCTAACCCCCAATACACGCGGGGATTCTCATCCTGATGTGGCTACTAGACTGGCCAGTGTTGAAAGATTGCTTGCTAACTCATTAGCGCATAAGGCCACCGCAAAGAAGCGGCATTTAACCCCTGACTCTGCTCCTTTTCCTATGGAATCTGATGAGTTGTTGCATCCTTACGGCCATACCCCCTCGGACGAAGGGGAGCTGTTCTCTGACTCAGGGTCATACGACGAGGAGTCAAGGGGTCATGACGAGTCTGGTTCCGAGCACTGGACCCCGGATGATATTGACAGACTGCTGGTTTCGATTTTTGAGGTTTTGTCCATCTCTCCCCCTGTTGCGGCTCCCAGGCAAAGGGGTGAGCTTTTTCATACTGCTAAGGCTCGTCTGGAATTTCCTGAACAAACCCATTTCAATAGCCTTGTGCTTAAAGAATGGGAACATCCAAGTAGACTTCCTGGGATCCCTAAGAGTGTGGATAGGAAGTATCCCTTCCCTGCTGACTTGGTTAAGTGCTGGTCATCGCCCCCCGAGGTCGATGCTCCTATTCTAGGGTTGTCCAACACCTCTATTATGCACTCCCCTGACACTACTACGTTGCGGGACTCTGAGGACCAGCGTATTGACCAATTGGCATGCCATGCCTTTGCTTTTGGGGGAGCGACTCTGCGCCCGGTTTGCGCCCTGGCCATTACGGCGGTAGCGCTCAGGGCCATGGTCAGGAATGCACTCGATGGCACAGATGAGTTGCCATCTGATACTGTCAATGCACTGTCTAACTGTAATGTGTTTGTGAACTTTATCCTGTCTGCATCGGACGATGCTATTAGGATGTGTGCCAGATCTTCTGCCCTGGCGGTAGCTATACGCCACGTGGTTTGGTTGCGCCAGTGGGCTGCTGACAATGCCGCTAAGAAAGCCCTTACCGGGCTCCATTTAAGGGGCTGCGCCTGTTTGGGGACCGTCTTGACCTCTTCGCCAAGGGAGGCAAGTTACCCCAGCGCAGACGGCAGATTCGGCCCTTTCGAGGTCAGGACACCCTTTCTTTAGCTGGGTCGCGCGCAGATTCCTGGCACAGGAACAGAGGACGCCGTCCTGGTTCCTCCTGGGGGTCCAAGCCCAAAGCCCCTCCCAAGACCCTTCAGGCATGAAGGGGCGCCCTCGCCCGTTAGGGTGGGGGGACGTCTGCAGCACTTTGAGCATGTCTGGAGGCGCCACGTCTCAGACGGGAGGATTCAGGAGGTAGTGTCCTCCGGCTACAAGATAGAATTTGATGTACGGCCCCCCACCAGATTCATTGGGTCTCGGATCCCACAGGACCCGGCTTCAGCTCAGGTCTTGTTGCTGGCCATGCAGGGTCTCCTGGATCTAGGGGTCATTTGCAAGGTCCCCTTAGGAGACAGGGGCATGGGGTTCTATTCCAACCTTTTCACAGTACCCAAGAAGGATGGGTCAGTCAGGCCCATTCTGGATTTAAAAATCCTCAACAAATTTGTCAAGAACAGGCACTTTCGCATGGAAACTCTGCGCTCGGCCATCGGCTCCCTGCGCCCAGGGGACTTTATGACGTCCGTGGACATCAAAGATGCTTACCTTCACGTTCCGGTGTTTCCAGGACACCAAAGGTTTCTCAGATTTGCACTGAAAGATCAGCATTACCAATTTGTGGCCTTGCCATTCGGTCTCACGTCGGCTCCCAGGGTGTTCACCAAGGTGCTGGCAGGGGTGATGTCCCTGATAAAGTTAAGGGGCATACGCGTGCTACCCTACCTAGACAATATACTCATCAGCTCTCGGTCTCTGCGGCAGGCAGAGTTGGACACTCGGCTGGTGGTGTCCACCCTGGAGTCCTTCGGCTGGGTGATCAATTACCCCAAGTCCTCTCTGTCCCCCTCCTTTGTGACTCCGTTCCTGGAAATGATTCTGGATACGGTTCAGTCAAGGATATTCCTTCCTCAACAGTAGGTGGAAGATCTGACTGCGCAGGCGAGGTTCCTGCTCTCATGCCCCCAGCCCTCCATCAGGCAGGGAATGCAGCTGGTGGGTCTGATGGTGGCGAGCTTCGAGGCGGTGCCCTTTGCCCAGTTCCATTTGAGGCCTCTGCAGCTTCACCTTCTGTCAGTGTGGGACAAGAACCCAGCGTCCTTGGACGGGGTCTGTGTGCTTCCCCCTTTGGTCAGGCAGTCCCTTGCATGCATGGTGGCTGGACCACAGGAACTTGACAGGGGGCAGGTCTTTTCTGGCCTTTCTGGCAACGAATGCCAGTCTGTCAGGTTGGGGGGGATTCTGGGCGCTTCCAGGGGAGGTGGGGCCCTCAGGAGGCCCATTTACCCATCAACATTCTGGAATTACGGGCAATCAGGTTGGTACTGGAGCGGTTGACCCAACACCTGAAGGGTCTGTCGGTCCGGGTACGCTCAGACAACAGGACGGCGGTTGCCTACATCAACCATCAGGGAGGGACCCGGAGCAAGGGTGCCCTCCAGGAGGTGTCTCAGATTCTTACATGGGCAGATTCTTACATCACAAGCTCCCGGCCTTCGTATCCCTGTCTCAGGATCCTCTGGCCTTGGCCACGGATGCCCTGTCCATGTCATGGAAGGAGTTTCGGCTCCTGTATGTATTTCCACCATTCCCCCTTCTGGGCAGGGTTCTGCGCAAGATTGCTCTGGAAGGGGTGCCTGTGGTTCTAGTGGCCCCCAGGTGGCCAAGAAGAGTGTGGTTCGCAGACTTGGTTCAAATGGCAGTAGACCAGTACGACCTGCCAGGGGCGCCAGATCTGCTAACTCAGGGCTCCTTACGCCATCCCAATTTACAAACGCTGGCTTTGACGGCCTGGCTGCTGAAACCTCCATCTTGATGGAGAAAGGTTTGTCTGCTTCTGTGGTAGGTACTATGGTGCAGGCTAGGAAGAAGACCTCTTCTGCTATCTATTATAGAGTATGGCGTACCTACATTGACTGGTGTGAGTCTAAGTCTCTTCCTTGTAGGGAATTCTCAGTCCCTAGGGTTCTGGAGTTCTTACAGCATGGTTTGGAGTTAGGTCTAAAACTCAGTACTCTGAAGGGCCAGGTTTCTGCCCTGTCTGTCTTCTTTCAGAAGTCTTTTGCTCAGCATCACTTGGTTAAGACCTTCTTTCAGGGGGTCACTCATGCGAGTCCCCCTCGTAAACCTATGGTCCCCGGTTTGGCTCCTGCCAAGTCTACTATTAGCAAATGGATCCGTCAGGCCGTGATTCAGGCCTATTCTGCTACGGGGAAGAGTCCTCCCTTTTGCCTTACTGCTCATTCTACTTGTGTTATTGGTGCCTCTTGGGCCTTCCAGCACCAGGCTTCTGTTGAACAAGTTTGCAAGGCCGCTACTTGGTCTTCTGTTCATACCTTTTCAAAGTTTTACAAGGTTGATGTTAGGGCCTCAGCTGATGCTGTTTTTGGCCGCAAGGTTTTGCAGGCGGCAGTGGTTTAAACTGCCCGCTGTTGCCTTTTTGTTGGGGATCCCACCCTACTGTATGGACACTGCTATTGTATGTCCCAAGTGTAAGTATTATATCTGGAGCAGGATGTACTGTATACTTAGAATAATACAATTCTGTGAAATACTCACCTGTAGAATTGGTATTATACGTATACAGTACATCCTGCTCCACCCCACCCATTATGTATGGTGATTGTTCATTTTTGAATTCCTGTTATTATTGTTCTCCCGGCAGTTGTGGCCTAAGGGGCAGTTGTGGCCTAGAGGTAAGGGGAGCGGACTTGTGACTGGAGGGTTGCAGGTTTGAATCCCGGTCATGGGACATGACTGAAGTACTCTTGAGCAAGGCACCTAACCCCCCAGCTGCTCCCCGGGCGCCGTAAATAGGGCAAATAGGGCAGCTTCCTATGTGTGCGCAATGTAATTACTTTCGTATTAATATATTTGATCTTCAAGATCTACTGGTGTGCTGGTCTATTTGCTGCTCCGGTTCACCCGGCATCCCTATGGCTGATGTGCGCTTCCTATCTAAATGGTTGCTGCCGGAGGGAGGCATCGGGCCCTTTATTCATTTAGTCATTGCCTGGAAACCCGCACATGCATTGTGGTGTGTGGAGCAAGATTAGAATCCTGACCCACAGGGATTCACACAATAGGGATGCCCCAGTAAAGCTGACCAACACCTGGATGAGTGGGAAAACACCTGGGTTCTGATCTGCTTTAATGCAATGATACTTGGAAATTCTGTCTATATAGTCATATTAAATAGAATATATATATATATATAATCAGAGACATGCATAGGGCTTCCAATTGTACATGTAGATTAGCTGCAGACTAAAATCCGTATGCATTCTTCACATTAACAATTATCTCAGAAGAACTATGGCAACTTGCTAAATGATTTAGCATCTTGCCAAGTAAAATTTGGCAGCCATTTTGTATGGTCTGTAAGGAAACCACAACATGACCAAAAGTATAGGGTTTTGTTTCCACATTTTGTGGTGGTGTAGTGATTTCTCATTCTGTTTATGAGCTGTGTAATTTACGGCTCTCTGCTCACTGCTGCAGCTCACAATTCTGTTTTAGTTGGCTAGAAAGCGAGGCTGACTTTCTAACATGGCTGATTTCTTCAGCTGTTGCCATGGTGATAAAATGTATTATCTGGAGGCCATGAATTTAAAAAATCTAAATTTTCGATATCTTTTCAAAGATTAAGGAAACTGTTTTCTGCCATGTGGTGATCATTTACAATGCGTTTGCTTTATTATATCAGTATTTTAACTTTTATCTGGTCTCTGCACAAGATAATCATTTATATTTACTCACCCTGAACGTCCGAAAATGGGATATGGCTCCTTAAATTCTACTATAATAGCTATTCTTTTGCTCCCCTTTCAATCATATTTGCAGTGAGAGGGGCTCTTGCTAAGGTAATTTCACAGTTTCTCAGAATTACAATATATAATTTTGACCCACGATGGGGAATAGGGATTTACAGAAAAAGGCTGATGAGTGTAATGTCCTAGCTGGTCTTTTCCTTGTTCAAGTGTCAACCTTAATTCTAATACCACGTTTTCTCCTACAGACATGTCGACCACCTAGGAGCAACAATTTGCCAATCCAAACATGGTTGCCCATAGACATAAAGCGGACCGAGTCAAAAATGACCTAAACCAGACCAACACAACGCACAGTGCTCACCTGCATCCCTCCCCATGGCAATTTAGGTTGCTGCACATAACTATTCATTTACCCTTTTCTAACTCTTGCTGTGGTAAATTTTTAAAACAAGATGGCAGCTCATGCATTTGCAGGCCACCTGCAAACAGGAAGTGCTGCTGGGCTTCCTGTTACTGTGCATTGTCAGTTGAAGGCAGCAGCATGGCTGAGATGCTGGGAGAGGGAGCTCCAAAATGGACACTACCTTTCTTTTCCAACTGTACCAGGCCAGTCTAGCTGCAACACGAGAAGGGAAGGTGGGACATTGGGATTAGTGGATTCTGTCGAGAAAAGAGGAGACCCCCACCCAGAATCCACTTAAACTGGACCAAAACCCACCCTGATTGGCCAGCCGATATAGATCGCCATTCTATAAGATTCCTGGGCTGATCGATCCCCCCCTGGGCATCCAAAATCGGGATGCCCCGCTGTGTGAAACCCCCCAGGTCACCCCATTCACTTACCTCGTTTCACTGTCCAACTGCGGATGCGCGAGCTGGAGCCGTATCCCTGCCATCCCTCTTGCAGGGTGCATGCCTGCGCCAGGCATTTGTGAATGGTCAGCGCAGGCAAACACGAGGGAAGCGGAGGCTATGGCCGTCAGCGCACTCAGAGCCACCGCTGGGACCGGAAAGAGGTGAGTTGGCTTTGCTTCCTGGAGGGGTTTCACGCAGTGGGGCATTCCCGATTGGGATGCCCCAGGGGAAAGGTCCAAAACCCAGGATGGTCAAAATCCTGGGTTTTGGTCCTCTTTAAATATTCCAGTGAGAGTCATCCCACACCATTCTCTTGCCATTCCCCCCAAATCCCTTTGTATTCTATTACTGCTGCCCCCCAAGACATGGTGCTCTCAGCCCCTTAAAGGGCCAGGGACCCTTACTGTAAAATAATGGACTTTCCAGAAAATTGCAGCAAGAAGCTCATCTGATGCCTGTCTCATGTGCCTCTACGCCATTTACTGCAGTGCAGGGTAGAAGCCATAGCAGTACTCCAAATGCTGCCCTCCTTTCAATTCTGATTATCCTCTAACAGCCACTCTGTTCCTTGGTGCTCTCAGAATAAGCGCACATGGCAAGCCACAGTGGTCCCACAGCTAGCTCTGACCACAGCATGCCCATGACTCATAAAGCTGCACCATGACATGTCTTTCCTAGCTCAACCACAACCAGAAATGCAAGCAAATCCAGAGGCTTTACTTAGAACACATAAGGTATTTACATATAACTAGAATATTTGGAGATGCTTTGATATGGCTCATTTTACACTCTCCCCACAGGGTATCAGGGGGCAGAAAGCTAGCATGAACCTGAACAGGGGCATTAAAAGTATTAAAAGTTGGAATCTATACCTTTGGTTACATTTGTGCTTTAGCAACCATTAGTTGTGTTACCACAAATTAAAAAAAAGGCATCTAACACAAGAACTAAGCTCACATGCCACATTTATGTTTACATCTCCAGCTCTCCAGAGATTGCTTACACATTCATTTCCAGCTTTATATGTTTCAGGCTTAATAGTGAGATCTAACTGTGTGGGCGTCTGTGGGTGTGTGTATGCTTTGTATATTTGTATACATTCATCTAAAGCAAACATCTGTCTCTTAGGCTCTTCACAGCTGGAAAGTAGAGGGTGGGCCTAACCCACAAAGCAAAAGGCAGGAGATAGGACACCATGAGATCTGCTCTGCGACTTTTTATAGCCAGTGAATGATGGAGCCTCTGTATTAAAGCAACTACTGTTTTACCAACAATAAACCAAATGAACCAGCCACCTTCATCCCACCACCACTGGAGCAAGGCCCCTACTATGCTACAAACAGGGCTGGAGCCAGCACACAGCAAACCTGGGCAATTGCCAGGGCCCATGGCATCTTCAGGCGCCCACTCAAGCTCAAACTTGGCCATGTTATTATTTTACAATGGACCCGAACAATCGAATGCAAGGTATTGTGTGCAGACCTGCTCATGGCTGGCCTCAGCAACAATGGAGAAGGTGGCATGGAATGGAGGGCAATTGATGGAAGCTCAGAGGGTGGTGAGAACCAGGTGACATCTGACGGGAATGATGGAGTCTTTAGTGGCAGCGGAGCCAGCAGTAAGGGCTGATGGGTGTTTGGTGGCAGTAGAGAATGCAATAAGGACTAGAGAATGATTGGTGACTATAGGGAAGGCAATAAGGACTGGAGGGCGAGCAGCAGCAGAAGATGACCCATTTGTGGCAGCAGAGCTGAAAGGTGACATCATGTGACACACTACTTTGGGGCCCACTAAGACTCTTTTGCCCAAGAGCCCCCACAAACCTGGAGCCAGCCCTGGCTACAAATCATAGATTGGACAGGTCCAGTTTTCCAGTAAACAAATTACTCATTCCCTTTCTCTCACCCCAAAATGACCATAGAATGCTTTACAAAATAATTCCCCCCCATATGAGCGCTAATACTGCCCTGCCATGATTATTGGCTGCACGCCTCTGTCCTTCATAGTATGTGCTCGCTGTTGTGATACACCTGTGTACCCTGGAGGAGAGGGAGGAATGACAAGCATGAAGCCAGCCATGTTATTTCAAACACAATGCAAATTAAGCTGTGCCTGGCTAACATGGGATAAATGAGAAGAGGCCTTGGGTGAGGTACTGGCCAGACCCCATATATGAGAAGAAAATGGACAGGACCAATAAAGGCCTTAAACTGGACCAACAGCCTGGCACAGTTGGAAAAGAAAGGTAGCGGCCATTTTGGAGTTTCCTCTCCTAGCATCTCAGCCATGCTGCTGCCTGGATTCAACTGACATAAAAGTAGAGGGTGGGCCTAACCCACAAAGCAAAAGGCAGGAGATAGGACACCATGAGATCTGCTCTGCGACTTTTTATAGCCAGTGAATGATGGAGCCTCTGTATTAAAGCAACTACTGTTTTACCAACAATAAACCGAATGTACCAGCCACCTTCATCCCACCACCCCTGGAGCAAGGCCCCTACTATGCTACAAACAGGGCTGGAGCCAGCACACAGCAAACCTGGGCAATTGCCAGGGCCCATGGCATCTTCAGGGGACCACTCAAGCTCACACTTGGACATGTTATTATTTTACAATGGACCCGAACAATCGAATGCAGGGTATTGTGTGCAGACCCGCTCATGGCTGGCCTCAGCAACAATGGAGAAGGTGGTATGGAATGGAGGGCAATTTATGGAAGCTCAGAGGGTGGTGAGAACCAGGTGACATTTGACGGAAATGATGGAGTCTTTAGTGGCGGCGGAGCCAGCA
Organism: Gastrophryne carolinensis; assembly: GCA_027917425.1. Classification (NCBI taxonomy): domain Eukaryota; kingdom Metazoa; phylum Chordata; class Amphibia; order Anura; family Microhylidae; genus Gastrophryne; species Gastrophryne carolinensis. The sequence continues at coordinate 72,635,021 of CM051238.1, forward strand.
GTAAGGGCTGATGGGTGTTTGGTGGCAGTAGAGAATGCAACAAGGACTAGAGAATGATTGGTGACTATAGGGAAGGCAATAAGGACTGGAGGGAGAGCAGCAGCAGAAGATGACCCATTTGGGGCCCACTAAGACTCTTTTGCCCAAGAGCCCCCACAAACCTGGAGCCAGCCCTGGCTACAAATCATAGATTGGACAGGCCCAGTTTTCCAGTAAACAAATTACTCATTCCCTTTCTCTTACCCCAAAATGACCATAGAATGCTTTACAAAATAATTCCCTCCATATGAGCGCTAATAGTGCCCTGCCATGATTATTGCCTGCACGCCTCTGTCCTTCATAGTATGTGCTCGCTGTTGTGATACACTTGTGTACCCTGGAGGAGAGGGAGGAATGACAAGCATGAACCCAGCCATGTTATTTCAAACACAATGCAAATTAAGCTGTGCCTGGCTAACATGGGATAAATGAGAAGAGGCATTGGGTGAGGCACTGGCCAGACCCTGTATATGAGAAGAAAATGGACAGGACCAATAAAGGCCTTAAACTGGACCAACAGCCTGGCACAGTTGGAAAAGAAAGGTAGCGGCCATTTTGGAGTTTCCTCTCCTAGCATCTCCTGCATCTCCTAGCATAGCCATGCTGCTGCCTGGATTCAACTGACATAACTGACAAATGCAGGAGCCACCATCTTGTTTTTAACATTTACCACAGCAAGATTTTGAAAAAGGTAAATTATTTTTTATGTGCTGCATCTAAATTGCCCTGGGGAAGGATGCATATGAGCACTGTGTGTTGTGTAGGTCTGGCTTAAAGTGGACAAAAACTTACGCCGATTACCTCCCCTTGGGCATCCAAAATCGTGATGCCCTGCTGTGTGAAACCCCCCCAGGTTGCCCCATACACTTACCTTGCTTCCCGGTCCCCTCTATCCCTTCAGCAGTGCGCATGCCCTTGCCAGGCATTTGCGAATGGCCAGCACAGCACTCGGAGCCGCTGGCCTTAGACAAAGGCTTAGACAACGTGACTTCAGCGGCTGCGAGAGCGCTTATTAGACGAGAGGCCGTGCATGCGCCTTAGGACTGGGAAGAGGTGAGTTGTAATCGGCAATCTGAGGGTTTCACACAGCGGGGCACTCCTGATCGGTGGCTTGCTAATTATCTGATTGGCTAAGACACGGGTGACAATTTTAACCCCTTCTCCTGTAATCCAACTTATTCAGATAGGGAGGATCACAATCTTGTCTTCCAGTAGCTAAGAGGTTACAGGCAGTGTCTTCAGCTGGAAGTGTCATTACTGCTGCTAAAGTGTTCACCTGTTACAGAGCAAGCATTCTGGGATATGTAGTCTGTCGTTTTTACACATAGCCAGAAAAAAACACTCCCAACCTGGAAGCAACATGCTGATAAGTAATCACAGGTCTGGGGGAACAAGCCTAACACAAATGTTGATTTTACATTGCAGAAGAGGAAAGCAATAAGGCAGAACACCAAAAATCTGAGAAAACTGAGTTTCCCTTTAAAGTCTGCTATATATGACGTACGCCGATGACTTTTTATAGTGTAGAAGCTTTGGTAGTTTGCCCACTTTTCATTGCATTTCTTCACCCACAGCAGGTCGCTTTTAGAGGGGTAGGGGTACTTCATCCCTAATAGTGGGGCACATTAAATGTAAGCTGCCGACTGCACTTTGGAAAATTTGGGGTGAATCCACTTGAGCAACAAAAAGATTTCAGACAGAAATCAGAGAATAGTATAACCAGGCTTCCCCTTTTTATTATTAGCGACGCTTCATACAGGGGTCCCTGACACGTGGGGTTTTTCGAGGTGCCCACCGCCACTGATTGCGTCTACCTGGAGTCCATCCAAGTGGGGTTTCCTCCCCACGGTCATTGCCAAATGGTCCATCTTCGGCCATTTACAGGGGGGACTCGCTGATCTTCAAGGACCTTCAGGTGGACAATTCTTCTGCCATGCATCTTCATGCACCCCCAAGTGTCTCCACCAGTGCTCCCTCCTTGGACACTGGACTTCAGCCTCTTCCTCTCACCGACTCCCTGGGTCCGGCTCATATGTAGACTCAGGAACCAATCAGTGCTTGGTTAGGCGGCCCCTAACTGGTACGTAATAGTTAATCCCTCTGCAGTAGGGAGGCAGCTAGGTTTATGGCCTCCCTCTTGCAGTCCATAAAGAAATAGAGAAAGAGGGTAGAGGTGAACTCCCTACTCGTACCTGAAGTGTGAATGGGGGAAATAGAGGTCACTCCCTAGTTTTGCACTTCTAGAGAGTGACCTCTTTTCCCACTTTTCCATTCCAGGTGCAAGCAACCCTTCCATAACCCCCCCCCCCATCTAACCCTAAACAAATAGCCTATCTAACTAAACTATCCTCTAATGCTTTAGTGGTTCTCAACATTTTTATGCCAAGTACCCCTTAGTGACAAGAAGTTCCAAACAATTTCCAAAAAGGGACAAATTAATTATAAATAGTAACAAAATACTTTTAAACCAAGAAGAGATTCTGTTTCAATAATATACCAAACAAGTCAGACATCCCCTGATGGTTTGCCCCGGAACACTGCTGAGTACCCCCTGGGGCATGTGTACAGCAGGTTGAGGAACAGTGCTGTAATCTATCTATTTTAATGGGGGTGGCAGCTAGCCCACCACCCTGTTCCACTGGCTGTATCCTTCCAATGTGACATAACACTGACATGGCCCACCAACACTGGCCTGCACTGCTTTCTTACTAGCAGGGGGGCAGGGCAGGTTACAGTTCCTGAAGTGGCTCTGTCAGTAAAATCATCAGGCATGTAGCCATCATCCTGTTCAATAACCTCCTTAGCAGGGGCTGGTATTGGCAGGACTTCTTTTAAGAATTGGCGACTGTAGCCAGGGCAGCCTTCACCTCAGCTTTATCGCTCATAGCCAGTGGAGGACTGGGCCAAAAATGAGCCCTGGATCTTTTGGCTCATGACTGGCCTGTGACATCCCGCTGAGCCCTCCCTGTGTGCCCCCAGAGAGTTAACGGCACTCTTCTGCTGGGACTATAGCATTACAGGGAAAGATCATGGGCAGGGGTAAATATGCCCCCCCCCCCCCAACCATGATGCTGATGCTATAGCAAGGGAACAGAACATGGGCTGGGGTTTATTGGCTAGGAGGATACAGTGGGACCAGGCACAGGAGGAGCAAGGAGGGAGGCTAGGGATGAATGGTGGATTAGGAAGCATCAGCACTAGCCATCCCAAAAACAATGGCCCAATGAGAATTCTTCCAGGTCTCTCTAGGACCAGTCCACCCTGCTCCCAGTCTCTGATGCTGCGGCAGATGCCCATCTTCATGGGAGAACATCCTAACATAATAGCAGCTTCACTAAGTCCTCTTCTAACACCCCTTCGGGTCACTGTCTTCCAGGCCCCTGACCCAAACCTGGCCTCATTGTAGCTCCAGTGAAAACAATTCAGCACACATTTTGCTCCTGCAATACTTATAGCCTCAGTATTATAGCTGTGGGGCCCTAACCACTTCAGACACAGTATTTGCCTATACAATAGTAAAAGTTCCATACCATCTCTTTAGGAGTGGCCATGTCATCCCTGCCCATAATCTGCCCCTGCAGTGCTATACCCTCAACTGATGATCGTACTTGATCATCTCTGAATTCCTTTTGGGTTGGGGCTCAGCAGCTTGTGGATCTAGGATACAGTCCTAGAAGAACCCAAAATGCCATACCCGACTTCAGGGCAACAGGAGCCATTGTGATTCATGACAAATTTTCTCAGACTGAATCAGATATTATTATTATTATTGTTTATTTATATAGCGCCATCATCTTCCGTAGTGCTTTACAAGGTATAATTTCAGACAAGGTAAAACATATAGTACAGGGAACAATACAAAACTAGATGCCACAAGAGAGCCCTGCCCTTGTTAGCTTACAGTCTAAAGGATGGGGGTGGAGACAAAAGGTAGGGATCACAAGTGCCATTTGAAGGTTATAGGAGTTGCTTAATCCAGATGATATGCCCTGTCTGAAGAAGTGAGTTTTGAGGGCACTTTTAACGGCTTGGAGTGATGGAAAATGATGGAACAAAAGGCTGAGTGCATTCCAGAGAAGTGGAGAGGCACGGGAGTGCAAGGAAGTAAACAAGGAGGAGAATGGCAGGCAGAAAGGAGGTTGCGCTTGGGTTGGTAACGCTGGATCAGAGAAGAGATGTAGGGAGGGGCCTGGTTGGAGAGAGCTTTGTAGGTTAGTGTTAGAAGTTTGAAGTAAACTCTCTGAGAGACAGGTAACTGGTGGAGGCATTGACAAAGGGGGGCAGTTTTGGCGAAGCGAGAGGAGAGGTGGATGAGGCGAGCAGCAGAGTTTAGAATAGATTGGAGGGGTGTCAGTCTGTTTGTTGGCAAACGACAGAGGAGGGTGTTGCAGAGATAAAACAAATCTTGTAAGATTTGTTGATTACTAATGTAGTTCCCTTGTTCTGTGGTGCAGTATAAAGTAAAATGAGCAAGCAGTGATTCCTGTGTACGCTGTAATGACATGTAACCTCGCCTTTTGAAAGAATTAATGAAGCACCGACCCGAGAAAAGCAAGTGGTTAATCAGCCTGCGGAAATTTGCTTAACCAAAAACACTTATCTCAGTCGAATTGGTGAAATGGCCTTTTGTTGGGAAGCTCTGATTTGCTGGCCTACAGCGAAACAAAACATGTTTTCTTTGGAGCGACTCTTAAAGACCTCTGAGGGGTTTGATCAATGATGAAAGGGAGAGACTTAAATGGGAAAGCGCAAGTATACACAACAAGGTTTCACGACATCCACCATCTATCACATATTCAGTTTACTGTAATCAAGTAACCAGAACCTAAATTTCCCAGGTGGGGAGGGTGGGGGTGTAAACAGGGTGGAGCAGGACAGGGAAAAGGCTGTGCTCAGCTTGCAGGACATTTGCCTCCATTCTATACCTCATATCCTGGCAATTTGCTGCTAAAGGAATCTCTTTTACTCTGTCTGTATGATTACGTGCATAGGTGTAGCCAGTGGTGCACCCAGGATTTTGCTCTGGGGGGGGGTTGTTTTGGTCAGGGGGGCAGAGATGTGTCCCAGAAGAGGTGTTGCGCTTCATGAGAAGCATACCTCTTAACTTTTTAAAATAGAAAAGAGCAAGAGTGGCGTGTCATCGTCTTTTTGCTATTAAGCAACGCCCTGGATCATGCCCATGCCACTCTTAAGATGACCTGGAAATGGCTGCACACTACTCCATTTTATAGTTCCCTTTTAGACCGAGCATAACAACTGAAAAGGTAAATATCTACTCAGTGTCAGGATCATAAAAAGCAAGAGGGGGGCAAGGCGCATTTTACATTCCTACAGGTCCGACCTCTGAGTGAGGGAGGGGTCCTGGCCCACAGGGAGCCTAAAGACTCCAGGGCCCACTGATTTCCTATCCCAAATCGTGATGTTCATTTGTGTGAAATGCTCCAGATTGGCTAGTATACTCACCTCACCAAGGTTGCACGTGCTGCCATATCTGGCTTCCCTTTGGCTGATGCACACAGGGATTTCTGAATGGTTTGCATGGGTACACACAGCCAAATGGGTGCAGCCAGCTTCTCATGCTCTATTCAGTTTTCCTAAGCCATTCTGATGTCAGAGTGGCCAAGTAAAGCTGAATTGAGCCCTAGGCACTGATTGGAGGAGAGCATGTGCATGCACCATGGGATCACCAGCAAGGTAAGAATTACTGGCATTCCAAGGAGGTTTCACACTAAATCAGGATGCCAGGATACCAGTATAGTTAAAATTCTGGTGATTGTTCCTCTTCAACCCTCTCTTATATGGTTTATTTACAGTTCCCTGCATTGCACTGAAATATGGCTCAGCCTATTAGTACTTACCACCATTTCCTGATACTTGTCAGTCTCCCTTCTATGCTGCTGATTGCCTATCTGTTATATGCTGCCTCTGTCTGGTCCTCTAGTTTTTGCCATCTCTGACTCTGCTGCTGCTGATGGGTTTTTGCTGCTGCTAAACTTTCTGATAGTTTAGGTCAGGGGTGCAGTTCAGTGGCCATGGAGAGGGGTTAGGTGAGTGATAGAGGACAGCGGCAGGAGGTGGAGGGGTTAGGTGAGTGGTAGAGGACAGTGGCAGGGGATGGAGGGGTTAGGTTAGCAGTAGAGGACAGTGGCAATGGGGTGGAGGGGTAAAGTGAGTGGTGGAGAACAGCGGCAGGGGAGGGAGGGGTTAAGTGAATGGTAGAGGAAAGAAGCAGGGGGTGGAAAGTTTAGGTGAGTGGTAGATGACAATGGCAGTGGGTGGAGCAGTTAGGTGAGCAGTAGAAGACAGCAGCAAGGGGTGGAGAGGTTAGGTGAGCAGTAGAAGACAGCAGCAAGGAGTGGAGAGGTTAGGTGAACAGTAGAGGGCAGCGGCAGAGGTTGGAGAGGTTAGGTGAGCAGTTGAGGAGATCAGCAGGGTTGGAGAGGTTAGGTGATTGTTGGAGGACAGCGGCAGGGGGTGGAGAGGTTAGGTGAGCAGTAGAGGACAGTGGTGGGGTGGAAGGGTTAATTGAGTGGTAGAGGACATCAGCAGGGGTGGAGAGGTTAGGTGAGCAGTAGAGGGCAACGGCAGGGGGTGGAGCAGTTAGGTGACCGGTAGAGGACAGGGGCAGGGGGTGGAGGGGTTAAGTGAGTGGTGGAGAACAGCAGCAGGGTGTGTAGGGGCTAGGTAAGTGAAAGAGGACAGCAGCAGGGGTTGGAGGAGAGATAGGTGAGTGGTAGAGGACAGTGTCAGGGGGTGGAGGGGTTAGGTAAGTGGTAGAGGACAGTGGCAGGAGGTGGAGGGGATAGATGAATAGTTACACAGCACAGAATACAGCATTGGCTGAACAGGAGCCAATGCATGTGCCGTGGGACTGCCAGAAATGTGAGTTTTTAAGGTGACTGTGCCTTAATGAAAAGGTAGACTCACCCCATGTACCTAATCACCTCCTGCCATGTCTATAAGAAAACAGACCATGCCCCATGAATACAATAGACTATATTTACACCTAGCTGCTAAACAGCTAAATCAACAGCTGGGGTGTTTTTCCCTTGAAAAGGAATCCTTGACTTCCCATTTAGGTCCTCAGACACAGACACTGCAAATACACATGGTATATGAGTATTGGATATTATTTGTGGAAGAGCTGTGTAATCTTATTCAGAGCTATAAGACCTTTCATTCGATATCAAACATGGTCTACACATATTGTCCAGAGCCTGATAATCCACATAGTGTCAGACTCTGCATGATATATATTTGATGTTTAGGTTCATTTAACTAAGAAATTAATGGGGATCATGAAATTCTTGGTTACAATATGATAACATTTATAGGCCGGATGTGGGCAGATCTTGGACACCCCCACGAGGCGGGGAATGCCGGCCACTCACCCTAGTGTTTAATAGATTAGGAAGCTGGGATGACTAGGCGAGGGAGACAATGGATGGGCCCCGTATCAGGATGAAGCAACCATAAGTATCTCTGTCTCTCCATTATCACTCTCTATCCATTAAAACATATATTGTACTGTAACTAATGTATAACTTACTCATTTATGTAACAACTGCCTATAATATCGAAGGTTATCTTGGAGAAACTTCATGAACATATTTGGTTAGCGAAGGTTATTTACTGTGCTGGTAAATTAAACCCGTTTTAATATATACATTTTACTGTGTGTGTGTGGTGGATAATTCCTCACACAATAGATTGTATGTGCAAAGTATTTAAGGTGTTAAATATATTTTTTCTTAAGACATTTCACTGGGTGTATGAGGACAGCCTGAGCAACCATCAGTTTGTAACAAATTAGTGGCCGCTGGGCTGATATGATTGTTAGTATTTGCGATATTTATATTATTAATCTCTAGTAGAAATATTGGAGATTAAAGTGCAGCAAATATTAATTTTACATCTTATTTTTCCCCTATTTCAATTATATTCACAAGTAGTTTTCGTGCAGTGTGAACTTAAAGCTGTGCATTGTATAAAATCTGTGAATCTGCTTGCAGTGTTACAATTTTGTCATAGTGATTACCTTTGTATTATGTATCTGAATGTCCTGATCCTATTTCTTCTTCTTAAAGCAGAGCTTCAGTTAAAATTGACACCCTCGCACTGCCATCCTACCCTGGCACAGAGGCAGGACGGGGGGTTACAAATGAAAAAAACAATTTCTTTAGCCAGACGCCTGTGCCACTGCTCCCGTGCTCCTGGGCCCCATCATTTAGCATGGAAGAAGCAGAGCCGCATCCCCTGGCTCTGTGTTCCTTGCCTATTCAAGTGAATGGGCAGAGGGAGTCTGTGCAGCTTTGCTTCTTTTCCTATGGTGGCTGTGGGAGACCTGGAGGACGGTACAGGCGTGCGGTTAAGGTGAAAACCTCAGACTACAATGTATAGAGCAGATGTATTATAAGGGGAGGCCAGAGAGGCAGAGGGCTAGAGCGCCCATAACCATGCTAAGGGGAAGACTGGTGTAGATGAGATTAGATCAGATGAGGCCTGAGTGCAGTTGGAAGTGAGTAGGAGGATATGACTGTAGTGAAACAGAGCTGCACTGAGTTCTGGATCCTGGTGGGAAGAAGCCCAGGTGTGTCCTGGCATTGGATGTGACAGGGGAGACGCCCCTTAGCAATAGAGAGGATGCAAAGGAGCCAACAGGCTGTGAGAAGGAAGTCGCTGTGCCTGAGACTACGGTAAGGTGTGGCTGCCCCTGTCTGGGGCCCTTGACTGCTGTGTGAGAGAGAAGCCTTTGTGTTGGGGAACGGTCCAGGCACAGATGCTATAGAGTAGAAGTTTCCCCGTGTGTTTTACTGGCTTACAGCCTGACAGCCCCTCTGCCGACACCGGGTGTAGCGATAACCCTTATCGCCGGAGGGCTTCACCGCCCGAGACGTCCTTTCCCAATGGTGAGAGGTGCTGCTGGAATTCCAGAGTCGTCCGTGAGGAAACAGGAACAGCCCTTACAAGGGCTAGTGAACTGTAATATAGCGTTTCCCCCAATAAGAGACAGAACTCAGTATTGAGGGTGAAGGTGAAGTGTTTTTATTAGTGCCACTCTAGGCCTTATATACACAAGTCTCCATGCAATGGGACCTCCCCCGTGGACCTCATGACAAATACACAGACCAACTCTGCCGGTGACGCAATCAGCAAAACAATAGGCGTCTGTAATACACTCAATCAGAACAATGCCATTGCCTGTGACGTAATCAATTAACACAAAGGCAGTTTATAATACAATCCAAACTACAATGACCTAATTAAGAAAAGGCCAGTGAATGGCCCGGTGGGCAACTGAATAGTGATGACATCCAAAAGACAGAGCGTCTGTCACAATGCCCCCTTTTTGTGGAACACCCGGCAGACCCGGATTGACCCTGTTCGGGTTAACGTGGGGCTGTCCGGACTCTTGTTATGGGCAGAGTTCTGTTTGCCGGGATAATCCATCTGCATTACCGTTTTGTCTACCGGGCCTGTATTGGATTGTAAAATTATATGGCTGCAGGGCCAAGCTCCATCGCAATAGTCGTCCGTTGTCCCCTGCGACCCGGTTCAGCCATACCAAGGGATTGTGGTCTGTGATCAAGGTGAATTCACGCCCATACAAATATGGAGTAAGTTTTTTCAAAGCCCATACCAACGCCAAACATTCTTTTTCCACGGCCGCATAGCTCACTTCCCGAGGTAACAGTTTCCTACTGATATACGCAACAGGGTGCTCGCCTCCATCTTCTCCCACTTGACTTAGAACTGCTCCCAGTCCGAACATGGAGGCATCTGTGTGCACGATGAAACGTTTGTTAGCGACTGGGGCAGCCAACACAGGAGCATTCACTAAGGCAGTCTTTAGCGCTTGAAAGGCCTTTTCACAGTCGGGGGACCACAGGACCTGTCTGGGTAGGTTCTTTTTCGTCAAGTCAGTCAAGGGTTTGGCCACTGCACTATAGTCTGGGACAAACCGTCTGTAGTACCCTGCGGTCCCCAGGAAGGCCAGTACTTGGGTCTTAGTACGCGGTGTGGGCCAGTTAGCAACTGCTTCGATCTTGGCAGGCTCTGGTCTCTGTTTCCCACACCCCACCCGATGTCCCAAATACTGGACTTCTGCCATACCCACATGGCACTTATCTGGTTTCAGTGTCAGGCCGGCGGCCTGAATCTGATCTAACACTGCCCCTACATGCCTTAAGTGTTCTTCCCAGGAGTCACTGTAGATCGCAATATCATCCAGGTATGCACAGGCAAATTCCCGGAGGCCATCAAGAAGTCTATCCACCAAGCGTTGGAACGTGGCTGGGGCGTTTTTCATCCCAAATGGCATGAACTTAAACTGGTACAAGCCAAACGGGGTGACAAAAGCTGACTTGGGGATAGCCTCTTCAGCCAAGGGAATCTGCCAGTACCCCTTGCAGAGGTCGATGGTGGTCAGATAGCGACCCCTGGCGATACGGTCTAGTAGTTCGTCTACTCGGGGCATGGGGTAAGCATCGGTCACTGTTTTTTCATTTAACCGACGATAGTCCACGCAGAATCGGGTAGTCCCATCTTTTTTCGGGACTAGGACTACTGGAGATGCCCACGGGCTATCGGATGGCTCAATGACGCCTAACCTCAACATTTCCTGTATCTCCCCTCTCATCCCTTCACGGACCGCTTCAGGTATCCGGTAGGGGGGCTGTCTAAGGGGGCTTTGCCCAGGGGTTTCTACCTTGTGGGTGGTGAGAAAGGTACAACCTGGTTCTTGTGAAAATGTTTGTCGTTTACTCGCTAGTAAGTGGAGCATCTGCTCCCTTTCGGTGGGAGTTAGCCGGTCCCCTAACTGGACTTGGTGGATGGGGTCACTCTGGGGTTGTCTATCTAAAAGGTCGGGTAATGGTAAAGTGTCTTGGTCGTCAGTAGCTGGGGCACATACAGCTGCTACGTCCTCCGGCCTCTCCTGATATTCTTTTAACATATTTACGTGAAAGGACCGCCTTATCCTCTCATCTTTACAGCTAGCGATGACATACGTGGTGTCACATAGCTGCTCTACTACTTTATAGGGACCTTGCCATGCTGCCTGTAGTTTATCAGTCTTGATGGGTTTCAAGACTAACACCTTCTGTCCTATCTGGAATGTACGCTGACGGGCACTCCTATCATACCATACTTTCTGTCGTCCCTGGGCCGCCTGGAGGTTCTCCTTTGCCATCTGGGCTAATTGCTCCATGCGGTCCCGGAGCTCTACCACATATGATACGATGGGAGTCCCTTCCCTCTCGGTCTCTCCCTCCCAGTGCTCACGAATGAGATCTAGGGGGCCTCGTACCCTCCTCCCATATAATAGTTCAAAGGGAGAGAACCCAGTGGATTCCTGTGGCACCTCTCGGTATGCAAACAGGAGGTGAGGTAGGAATCTCTCCCAGTCCCTGTAGGTGTCTGTGAACGTCTTCAACATTTGCTTTAGGGTCCCGTTAAAGCGCTCACAAAGACCATTGGTCTGGGGGTGATACGGGGAGCTGAACAAGGGCTTAATATCACAGGCCTCCCATAACTGGCGGGTTAGGTCTGCGGTAAACTGCGTCCCTTGGTCAGATATGATTTCTTTTGGGAAACCTACTCTGGTGAATATCCCGACTAGGGCACTGGCAACAGTATCTGCCTGAATATTTGAGAGGGCTACGGCTTCCGGGTATCGGGTGGCATAGTCCACCACTGTAAGTATGTACTGCTTACCCGACTGACTCGGTCGCTTGAGGGGTCCTATTAGGTCAACTGCTATCCGGCTAAATGGCTCCCCAATAACTGGCATAGACAGTAGTTGAGCTTTAGGGTGGTCTCCCCTCTTCCCTACTCTTTGACATATATCACAGGTCCTACAGTAGTTTCGTACATCCTTGGAAACTCCCGGCCAGAAAAAGTGCTGGGTTATTCTGCCTGTTGTGCGAGATACCCCCAGGTGTCCTGCTAGTGGGATATCGTGTCCAATTCGCAGAAGCGCCAGCCGGTATTTTTGGGGTACTACCAGCTGGCGTCTCTGCGATGGGACTGTCCCATGGCTGCGGGTGACCGACACCCTATATAGCTTACCCTGCTCCCACATGAATCCCTCTCCTTCTAACCCTCTCTCCCCTGTCTCAGCCCTATCCCTGTACTTGGTGAGTGAGGGATCTAGCTTAGTCTCTAACCCAAACTCCTCTGGGTTGTCCCAGGCTACCGTCTCAGTTAGATCATCAGTGTGTCTTACCTGGGTCTCCCCGACCAGTGGACTGGAGTCGGCAGCTCGGCCTTGGGCCCGAGTTGTAACAGGGTTGATGCTGGCTGGCATAGAGGTAGCGTAGGCAGAAGTCATTGGTCCTAGATCATTTCCCAATAGTACTTCTGCTGGTAAGTTGTCCATAAGTCCCACCTGTACCCTGCCGGATCCAGCGCCCCAGTCAAGATGTACTCGGGCGGTGGGGAGTCGAAACACAGCTCCTCCCGCCACCCTTACTGCAACGGTGTGTCCGGTGCGGTCTTTGTTCTTGACCAAATGAGGTTGCAGCAAGGTAAGTGTGGCTCCGGTGTCGCGTAATCCTTGCGCGGTGCGCCCATTGACTCGTACCTCCTGGCGATGGTGCTGTCGGTTGTCTGGGATGGCCGCTTGTATGGGATCAGCTTCATACAGTACTCCCAGATACTCTTCCGAACTGCTCTCAGCTTCCAAACAGTGTGCCACAGGAGTACGGGAGGTGGAAGGTTGTGTTTGCCTCCACGTGTTTCGGGGAGGCTCTAGGGCGCAATCACTGCGATAATGTCCCCATTGTTTGCAACGATGGCACTGAACTGTGGAGAGGTTCGGTTGCTGCGCTGGCCTATGTGGCCCAGAGTAACGAGTTGTCGTGGAAGCCACAGGTGCTTGAAACTTAATGGGAGGTGGTGGTTTTGGAGCGGACTGTTCTGTCCGGCGAGCATCAGTGTACTCGTCGGCTAGACGAGCAGCCTCAGGTAGCGTTAGAGGCCTCCGGTCACGTACCCACTCTCTTAGCTCTGGTTGCAGGGCATTGAGAAAGTGTTCTAGTAAAAACAACTGTAGTACATCCTCAGCGGTCGTGGCTTTGCATCCAGTGACCCAGTGTGATGCTGTACGATGGAGCCGACATGCCCACTCCGTGTAAGAATCCCCTCCCTTCTTTTGGGATTCCCGAAATCGTCGCCTGTAGGCTTCCGGGGTGACAGCGTACCGGGCTAACAAAGCCTCCTTTACCAGATGGTAGTGTGGTAAGTCCGCATCAGGGATGGCCCCGAAAGCATCGGAAGCTTTCCCAGATAGTTTCCCTGATAATATGGTGACCCATTCCTCCGTGGGTACCCGGTGTAAAGCGCACTGCCGTTCAAAATCGGCCAAAAATCCGTCAATCTCGTCGTCACTTTCCTGGAAGGACTTAAATGCTGCAAATGGAATCTTTCTCCCCCCAGTGTAACTGAGGCTGAGAGGCTGCTGGGTTGAAAGTCGCCGATCTTCCCTTCGCTTACTGGCCTCTGCCTCCGCTGCGGCGAAGACTCGGTCGATCAGTTCCTGTGATGGATTCGGGCCATAGACCGACAATCTGTTCCGAACCGCTTGAACAAGAGCAGCGTCTTCATCGATCTCTATATTGGTTTCGGTCCTCACTGCTGCACGATCCATTTCGATCAGCTCGGCTATCAGTTCCTGATGTGGGCGGTTGCCAGCTGACCTTCCCCGGCTCTCGAGTAGATCCTTCAGGGTCAGCCTTTTCAACTTGTCATACTGACTCTCCATCAGGGTAGCACTCTCTCTGGGTACAAAGGACCATCCGACCGCTTGCCACCAATTGTAGCGATAACCCTTATCGCCGGAGGGCTTCACCGCCCGAGACGTCCTTTCCCAATGGTGAGAGGTGCTGCTGGAATTCCAGAGTCGTCCGTGAGGAAACAGGAACAGCCCTTACAAGGGCTAGTGAACTGTAATATAGCGTTTCCCCCAATAAGAGACAGAACTCAGTATTGAGGGTGAAGGTGAAGTGTTTTTATTAGTGCCACTCTAGGCCTTATATACACAAGTCTCCATGCAATGGGACCTCCCCCGTGGACCTCATGACAAATACACAGACCAACTCTGCCGGTGACGCAATCAGCAAAACAATAGGCGTCTGTAATACACTCAATCAGAACAATGCCATTGCCTGTGACGTAATCAATTAACACAAAGGCAGTTTATAATACAATCCAAACTACAATGACCTAATTAAGAAAAGGCCAGTGAATGGCCCGGTGGGCAACTGAATAGTGATGACATCCAAAAGACAGAGCGTCTGTCACACCGGGCAATCCCACGTCTAAGTCTGGGACCCCTTTATGTGAAAATGAAGAAGCCAAGCTTGAATAGAGGTGGTGGGCTGCAACACAAATTGTGCGGGATCAGGACAGGGCAGCAAACATTCTGCCCCTTCCTCATTCATCCGCTCCCTAGGATGTTGCTGCTGTCCTATACCGGTATGAACCATGCTGTGCCTTTTCTTAGAAGCAGATTTGGGCCAATATGGAGGAATGAGGGGACTGTCTTAGGGCCTCATCTTAAGAAAACCAGGATAGCTCCAATAATGTTGCCCCCAATGACCTTGGTTCCCACGATGATTGCCCTGCTCACCCTCTCCTAGAATCAGCCCTATCTGGGTGTTACAATGCTGTGTTAATTAACACCAAAGGTATCTACTAACATCTAATAACTCCAGTCATAGTAATGCAATCAACACCTCACCTCCCTACTGTTCATGGTAGACAGAGGATGTGGATTGGAGTTACCACTCATTGCTGGCAGCTTCTTGTACAAGTCACTCTGAATTGAGAAAGTCAGTCGGATGACTAGCGAAACACCTTCAAGAAGATAACACAGCAGGTCCAGTTGCCTTGATTTATTTCTACAGATATACAATAACCTGGATAAACGAGAACTTTCTCAGACATTAACAGTTATCTTTAAATAATAATACAAAAAAACTGTTTCTTGGTTGAATTGATGGACTTTTCATCATATTTCATGTATTTTTCCATCATATTAAAGTGATATTATACCCAGAAAGGAAGTTTATGTCATTGCCTTCTTTACCCAGCCCAGTGCCCTAAAACAGCCTGTGTTTGTTTTTTTACTAATGCCTTTGCCCATTATTCATAAAAACACTAACAGGAAGCAGTATGATCTCCGAAAGGCAGCCATATGCTAATTAATATCACTAAACTGTCACATAATGGCAGTTAGGTTGAAGTGCTCCCCAATGCTAAGCTGTGTGTACTGTAACTGAATGTGTCATCGCTAGAAAGCACCAGGGGGTGGGGCTGCTCAGCCAGAGAGCAATATGGCCGACTGCATGCAGTTCACATTGTTATGACTATTTGGCTTTAGTAAAAAAAAGAAACACAGGCTGTTTTGAGACACTGGACTGAGGATAGAAGGCGATGGGATAAACTTTTTTTCTGGGTATAGTATTACTTTAAAGCAGAACCAGAACTTCAGGTGATATTGACCGCCCCCCCCCCCCGCACTGCCATCCTACCCTGGTGCTGAGGCAGGATGGGGGAGTTACAAAAACAAAAAAAAACATTACCTTAGCCCCTCTCCCATGGTGGCCTCTGGAGAATAAGCAAAGCCGCATCCTCGGCTAAGTGCGTGCTTCCGATGGCCATTCACTTGAATGGGCAATTGGGAGCGCACATGGAGCCGCATCCGGATGCGGCTCTGCTTCTACTGTGCAAGATGGCGGCACACAGGATCCGGGCAGGTGTCTGGCTACGTGCCCGGTTAGGATGGCAGGGCAGGTAGGGTCAGTTTTAACTGAAATTCCCGTTTTAACTATGAAACTGCAGGGTTTACATTTGAAAGAAGTTGGACTTTTAGGGTGCCATAGACCAGGAACCCACCTAATTTCTTGGTCTATGGTACCCTAAAGGTCTATACTAACATGTAAAAAAGTTTGGGTTACAGAATTCCTCTTCACATGGTTGGGCGTTTAAGAGAGAGACCCTGCCTCAATAAAATCCACTAATTCTTACACATCGTTACAGCTCTTGCGCCCAACCATATGTTTTGTTAGCTGTGAAAATACCGCAGCTTTTGCATAACACTTTACATGCCCTGTCAAACAGTCACTTATGCCCTGTACATATATTAATATTTTAATATTTTAAAAAGGAAATGAGCTCCTCTTAGCCGAGTAAACATGCTGAGCCTGAACAAACTGTCCTTGTCGCATTATTTAATTGCCAAAAGTTATCTTTTCGAAAGCCATTGCTTGTCTTTCGCTCGTGTGCTTGCTGCATTGGACCCTACACATACAGACACACTAACAAGTATATTAATTACAGTAGCCAGTATTTTTCATATTTAGTACTGGCTCCAGTAACAGTTACTAAAACAAAATTGAAACATTAGCAATTAATCGAGGAAACTCTATTACCAACAAAACAAGCCCAGGAAATGTGACTTTATCTGCAAACTTTCAAGAAGAAATCGTCAAGAGCAGGAAAAAATGCAGAATACAGTTTAAAAATGGATGAAGACTAGTGTTTTCATATTCATTTTTCACTAATGAGGTGAAAGGAGACTGCATCTTCCCATGGGAGTAAATTATTAGAACATAAACTATTTAAGAAATCAGACAGGCATTTAGTACCGTTAGATCATATTTTATATGTGGAGGTCAAAGGTTTGGGGTTTAACCTCAATATCTGTCTGGAGTATTTGCAAGGTGATTTATTGTCACAATGACAATAGTAGGAATGTTGAAGATACTGTGCAACAGCTTACAGCTTGTCTCTGTATGTGACCTGCATCAATGTTGCTAGGTTAATGCAGTTTACATTTTGACAGTAGATGAAACTGTTACATATATTTATGTGTAGTCTCTGTTGTACATTCTCTACTGCATGTTGTGTTTCCTGTACATTGAGGTGCTCTCTGTGACTTCTTTTTCCTGTCTATGTTATCCACCATGTAAGGTGACCTTCCCTTACTACACAACTAAGCAATTTCCTGTTACACCACAAATGTCTATCTGGATTTGACTCCGCTGCACCCAGCGTTCACACTCTACAACAGGTTATGGGCCCAGTGACTGAATGAAGCCCAGAGACCAGATAAAGCCAAATGACCAGATGCGGACCAGGCAGAACAAAACTCCAAGTGGGAGACAGTGTGACCAATGCAGAGATTGACATAGTGAAACATAATGCTGTAGAGACTTGGAAGGATTGCAAGTTTAGAAGGGGATGGTTGTCCCTCTAAGCATGAGCTACCCAAAGCAGAGAGTGGTCTGGAAAGTATTGCAGGGGCTCAAATTGCAAAACCCACTTTGTTTTCCATTAACAGTCAGACAGCTGTGGTAGATCATCTACAGTGCCACGGGGTAATGACAAATGTGCCAAAGGAGAATCATTTTTGGGACCCAGGTGCTAGAGCTTCTGGGCAGAAGATGGGCAGATGAGTCTCCCAGACCAGCACATGGTCACTGCCTGGTGAGGTCAGGTCATGTGTGCAGGTTGGAGGTGAAAGGAATTTCAACAAGCTGCCCACACACTTTCTTGTGGATGCTCTACATTGCTAGGCTTCATCTGTTTAACCAAGGTAACCTGACTTTATTTTGTATCTCTGTATTCTACTTCTGCTCTCAGACCTGTATGTGTAATATTTCCACAATATTATATGCTTGTAATAACTGCCTAGTGCGCCTATGGCATTAAAATTAATATTTAACTTCTCTTTTTAAGCTCTTTTAAGCTCTCTTTTTGCCTTAATCAAAACAAGCTTTTTGCGTGATCCTATATGCTATGTTGTTAGCGTGATCACATGATTCGTGTTTCCTCAAACCTATCATTGAACCACACCAGTGATCAGTGAGTACACTCATGCCCGGGAGCAGTTAGGTGCCTTGATCAAGAGTGCTTGAGTCATGTCACAGCTGGGAATTTAACTTGCAACCCTCTGGTAACAAAATCGTTTTTTAAAACCGTACCAACAGCCTTGCACAGATGTAAAAAACTCCCCAAACCTCACCGATTTTTCCCTGATCACGGCCATCTTGAAGAACCCCAGAGACTTCCTTTCACAGTTGTGCTGTTGCCAGGATTTAACTGATATAACCCACAATGCACAGCAGCAGGAAACCCAGCAGCACTACACTTTTTTGCAGGCTACCTGCAGCTTCATAGGAAGCCATTTTCATGGTAAAATTGACAGCAGGAGTTACAAAATGTAACAGTTTTGCTCTGGTTTAACTAATAGGCCATGGCTGCCACTACATAATGTATATGCCTCCTACAGCTTTGTATAGAACACTATATGTGTCACGGACCGGGTGGAGAGGACTCGGGTGTGGATCCGCTTTAACTGTGGGACCGATGGCGGGTACCGTGTCAGGGGAGCGGAGTCTAACAGGCCACCGGTATTCACCAGAGCCCACCGCAAGGCAGGTTGGTCTTGTGCGGCGAGTGGCCCCCAGGGCGCTACCCCCCAACAGTGGCCCAGTCCCACAGTCAGCCGAGGTTCAGCGAGGTACACAAGTGGCAGGCAAAAGGCGTAGTAACAGGCAGAGATCGGGGCTGGCAGCACAGGTTCACAGTAAAGGTGAGTAGCCGAGGTCGGGATAGGCAGCAAAGGTTCAGAGTCGGGGACAGGCAGAGGTCGGTACACGGGTGAGCAATCCAAGAATGTCAGACTTTCAACAAGCATGGAGAGACCAAGATCCGGCACTGAAGGAAAGGAAGTGCCTCTTTAAATAGGGGAAGTGGATGCAGGATTGGATGAGCAGGCACCAATCAGTGCTGTACAGGCCCTTTAAATCTCAGGAGTCTAGTGCGCTCGCCCTCTAGTGGATGGAGACGTGTGCGCACCTGAGCATGTGAGAAGGAAGCATTGGGGGAAGGGAGAGAGCTGCAAAATGGATGACGGCTGGATGCAGCCATGGAGGTAAGTGAAGTGCTGCTAGATGGGCGTGCGGCGCTCGCCCTAACAATATGAAATGGTGCATTACAACTAAATTGTTCCTATGAAACAACTTTTTTCCCTAGGGAATAAGGCATTTTAACCTATAAACTAGCATTGCCGTATTATTACCTCACCAGTATATGCAGTGGTCGGCCCCACTCTATCTATGCTTGCACCCAGGCCTTGCATATCTGAACATCTGACGTGTGTATGCACAACCTGATGGGATTGGCCAATGGCTAGCCATTCATTCAGCTTTCTTAGCTGCTCATTAAAATGCACAACTAAGAAAACTAATGAGATCGTCTAAGGGGTAACAATGCAGTATTTCATAGAGTGAGGCTTTCCAAATCTGGGTACCCTGCAGACATGGCCCCAAACCAGGGATAGTTTAAATCCTCTTTAACATAATTGACTATTGTTTTCTCCAGTCCAGGGACATCAGTTTTGGAAACAAGAGCCCAAAGCTGGCTCACATATTCCAGGTGAGGCCTTACTTATGATTGGCCATGGGGTGAAATATTCTCTGGAGTCCATCCATACCTCTTTTAATTAAAAATGTCCTAGCTTTAAAACAGCAGATTGGTGCTGTATGCTGTTCTATGATTTACATCAGTGATTCCTTCAGTGTTACTCCTTATAGTTAGTATTCTTCTGGCAGGTTTCTAGTCCCCATTACATTTATTAATCTACATTGAACCTCAGTATGTCGACCTCAGCATTCACGTTGGAGACATCTTCTGTGGATTGTATTTCACGCCAAAGCTTTGCATCCTCTGTTTTGATCTTGGGAAATGAGCAATGGATAATTCATTGTTTGTGGGTAGTCTGGACGGCAACAGATCAACAATTTCTCATTATTGGTTTGGCTAATGATGATTGATGGCAATATAAGCACTTTGTAAGCAAAAAAATAAGGCTAAACATAAACATTTGATTTTTATTGCATTTTCTGAAAACTTCATGCAAGTATTGTACGTGTGTGTGTTTCTGATTACCACATTCAGCTGCTTATTGCAACATAAGGACTCTAAAGCAATTATGACCAAATCTGCCTGGAGTCATTCTGCCTGCGGTTTTCACATTACAACTGGATAGCCATCGATCTGCTCCAGGTGGTAAAATATCCCCATTTTTTAACATATTGTTGGCCGGTGGAGACTGAGAGTAATGATGAATCAGTTGGCTGAAGCAGAGATGAACAGTATTAAGATATATATATATATATATATATGTTATATATATATATAACAGCAGCAGTGCTCCATCGTGTTGTCGCTTGAACAGGAGAGGACTATAGTGCTTAGCAATCCAGGAGAACTACAGTATGTATGCCCAGACACATTTGCTGGGAAAAAGTTTGCATAGCATATCAGGATTATCAATGTGATTGACACCTCATTAAATGAACTGGCCACCTTTAATTTTTAACTAGCATCCCCTGAATTGCCCCCCCCACAAAGAGTAACTTTTGCCTATTCTTACTGCTCCCGCTTTACTCTAATCCCAGATAATGGTGCCTGTTTTAGCTATAAAGCTCCGCCTTCTCCATTCATTGCCACTGTTGTGTGTGGCAGTGATGCCATTGCTACACTTATGGAATCACCGATCACCTGCAATCCTACAGAGAGTGAAAGCAAAAAGTGTTCCAGGATGATTCGAAAAGCGAAAATATCCATTTCTAGTTCTTCACCTTAGTAAGAGAGTAATGGCAGGGGCTTTGGTCAAATGTATTTCACAAGTTCAGTGGGTTTTGGTCTGCTTTAAAGAGGAACAACACATACAAATTTCACTTTCCTGTGTGTTGTTCATCTCTGCAGAGGCATCCTGAATTGGGATGCCCTGCTGTGTGTACCCCCCCCCCAGGCCGCCCCGTTTTGCTCCCACGGTGCAGATTCGGGTGAGAATGAGTGCGCTGATTGGCTGAGTGGTGAGCTCAGCCAATCAGCTTGCTCACTGTCACTTAGCACCCTTCGGCGCTGAAGAGAGGCAAGCGGCGCCGCCAGCCGCATCCCCCGCCCACCTTGCAGCCGTTCAGGAAGGCCGGGCGCGTGGGGGTTTCACACAGCGGGGCTTCCCAATTAGGGATGCCCCAAGGACTAGAACTCGGGAGGCCCTGGAGTCTAAAAGACTCCGATGTCCCTCTTTAAAGAGACTCTTTAGCCATCAAGGCTGAAGAGCATTCTCTCTTTTGAACCCCCCCTGCACGTGGGGAGGTGTTAAAAATAAAAATCTCTCACTTGATCTAGGAATCCAGCTTGTTTCTTGGGCACTCCCACTGCCGTCTTCACAGAGTGGCATCCCGGCTGTGCGATAGCTTAAGTAGGAGCTGGGAGCATGCACAGAGCAGGGGGTGCTGATCTGTAAATCTTGCTGTAGCCAGTGCCAGGTGAGTTTATGTTTTTTTTCTACCCCTTGACCTGCCTCAGGAAGAAGGGGATGGGCATTCCTAATTTGACAATAGGGAAATGTTAACTACTTGCCATCTCTTTATCTTCAGCATAATGCAATTGAATGGGGATATAAAGTAAAATAATCCAATACACATTTTTTATGTTTGCTGCAGTGCAGGGGAGCATTTCAATCACTGTCGCAGAGTGCTGGATGCAGCCGAGTCATAATCCAGACATTAGTGGTGTAACAGGAACTGGCTTTACTGGTACATGAATGCAGCAAGAGAAGGTCATCTTACATGGTGCATAACACAGACAGGATAAAAAGGAAGTATCATAGAGCAACTGAATCCACAGGAAATATAATACATTAGAAAAATGCACAGAAACTACAGTTAGGCATTGGTCACAGCACCATCTAGTGCCATAACTTGTCACAGCTGTAAACTGCAATAAGTCTAGCAAAGGTCACTCCAGCATATACTAAGTGTGGTAAGGTGCAAGGGGCCGTTATTGACGGCAGGTATGTAGCACCAATGTACCTGGCATTGGTGCAGTAAAGCCGTGTAGTCTGATTTCCAGCATCAGCTGCTGGTGGCAGTTTGCTGCTGTTGCTTTAGAATAGCTGAAAGGCTAACCTGGGACGGCTTTACTGGGATGGAGTAGAGCAGGGTGGGACTCCATCCCACTACCCAGGTCCGGGTTTTGCGGGCTGTTTAAATAGCCTGGGGAATCAGCTGTGGCTGTCCTTTGTCTAGAGCTCACATGGGAGTGAGACTCTGTGAGCCTGGCTGAAATCTCCTGTGGAGGCTGTTCATGCGGACCTGAGGCCTATTTGACTGTAAACAGGACCTTTGCTCAAGAACTAAAAGCTGTTTGCCTGACTGTATCATTTATGCTGCGGTTTCCTGAAAAGGTGATGTAACCTGTATGGACATATGCTTTTGTGGATTTTTGTGTGAAATAAACACAGACTTTACTTTGAACTGTTTGCCTCCGCCTCTATACTGCTGACACCCGGTCGCCTACCAGAGCTAACCTCCACATAAGTTAGAAGATTGTTTGATGATGGTACCTGAGTCACAGCTCCACGATTGTCCACCAGTGGTCACATGGTCTAGAGTCTTGTTCCAGACGCTAAAAGGACTCAGGATAATGTGACTGCTGGCGGACATTCATGGGGCTCAGATTTGCCAAGGGAGAGAAGTGCAGCAATGATAAAGTAAGGTTTGTAGGGGAGGTATGGGGGGGGGAGGGCAGTGATGTCATGAAAATACATAACGGAGCACTTCTTGATCCAGCAACAATAAAGGGACTGTAAACCCTAAGGCAGCAAGCAGCTCACCTGAAGCCTATCCCATGGGCCTCTCCTCCAAATTCTGTGGTGCCAAGTAGAAGCTCCAAAGATGCCCCCCCCCCCCTTTTCGATTTCATTTCTCCATGGCCATGCAAAAAAGTAACCTACCAAGGATCGGTCCCTTAGTACTAAGGCCACAGTGGTCCTACAGCTGTCTCTGACCAATTTAGAGCATGCTCATAACTCTAAAGCTGTGCCATGACATGCCTTCCCCAGCTCAGCCATGAGCCAGAAATTGAAGTGAAGAAAGTGGCTTTGTTTAGAATACATCATATAGTTACATATAATTTGAGATTTTTAGATGCTTTGAAATGGCTTATTTTACATTGTTCCCAGGTGAGGGGAGGTTAGTGTGTGCCTGGACAGGAACTTTAAATGAAATAGAATTAACTGTTAGTCTATGCCTCTAGCAACCCTCAACCAGAAATGTTATATTAATATTAAATTAGCATCCCTTTTCTCTGCCCCAACACTAGCCCTGGCAGTGGGAGCCTGGAACTAGATGAGTATGTAGCTTTCTCTAATGATACACACTTACGAGCATTACAATTTGAGACTAATGTAAGTGAGACAAAAGTTTTATAGACTTTTAGTCCACATTAAAGTGGACCAAAGGCCAGAATTTTGACTGTCCTGGGTTTTGGTCCTTTCCCCTGGGGCACCCCGATCGTAAAATCCCCCAGGTCGCCCCAAACAAACTCACCTCTTCCTGGTCCTACGACGCATGCCCGGCTGCTCGTCCAATCAGCGCGCTTGGATCTGCTCAAGCCCCTTTGTCCGGGAGCTTGTCTAATGTGAGCGGATCCGAGCCTGCTGGAGGCAGGATCCCCTGCTACCCTTTAACAGGGAGTGTGCCTGTGCCAGCCATTCTCAAATGCCTGATGCGGGCCAGGGCCCTGCTAAAGGAATAGCTGGGATGCTGCCATAGCTCACGCATGTGCCGTTGGACTGGGTAAGAAGGGGAGTTTCCAGGCGACCTGGGGGGGGGGGGTTCACACAGCGGGGCACCCCAATTCTGGATGCTCCGAGGGGAGGGAATCCAGCATCTCTGGAATATTATAGATTTCAGGGCCGATGGGCCTGTGGGTTTTGTTCCTCTTTAATGAATAGTCAGCCTATACTATTTCTGCACATACTATACAATAATCTATATACTAAAAGACCAGAAAGAGAGAAGACAATGAGGAACAGGCAGGTTGGGGCAGAGAAAGGACCATTTGGAGACCATGTAGGGGACCCACACAGGCTGGTATTTGAAATATCAAGAGTTGGAGTTGGAGATACGGGGTTCCCAACAAGTGGTCTGTGCACCACTCATGGTACTTGAGATCCCACCAGGTGATACTAGGGAGAGTGCAGCCTGACCTGTTCTCCAACCTGATCTGCTGCCATTTATCCTAATTTGCTCCAAACATTTCCAGAAGGTGATAAATAGTTGTTTTTCAGTTTGGAACTGCATGTTAGGTGAGTGACAACCAGGTGTTACTTGGGATTGTTAGTAAATGGAAAGTGATACTTAATGTAATACGGCTGGGGACCTGTGATTTAGACAACTATTTGGATGCAAAACAGGACAGGTCCTCTTTATCACAGTTGGGCTGTGTGTTAGATGCTGCGCGCAGCATGCACCACGTGGCCCCTGGCTGCATTGTGCCGCCACCCCTGCTCATACATAAGTGATGAAGCATTCCCTGCCACTGACACGCATTTGGTGCCCCATCAAGATCTCTGTTGTTCTGCCACCATCTGTTCCTAATTTGTCTCTGCGGTGACATCCAATCCCTCCAGCTCCGCTCACTAAATCTTGGCTTGCCTCTACATTCCATCCCCAGCACCACTTACAGATTTTCTTTTCCTCCTTAAGGCAGCTTTTTCCACCCAGCCCCTTTGGTTAAACGCACTTTCGCTGCTGCTACAACTTATTTGCTGATAGATGATATAACAAGGTTAGAATGGAGAACGAAAATCATTACAGGCCTAGAATTCTGGTAATTAGGACTTTATCTGACTCATAAGTCACAATTAATTTGTGGTCTGGTTAGTAGGATTCCTTGGTCTTGTTAGTGGGATGCCCCTCAGTAGGAATTGCTCGCTAATCCCTTCCTGATTTGTGCACACACCTAGGTGTGATTTGCTTTGCGTGCAGGACTGGACTGAAGCAGACCAACAGCCTGGCATAGTTGGAAACTCTCCAAAACTCACATCTGCACACATGATGCTGAAGCATTGTCAGCACTCAAAGCTGAAATGCCTCCTCACATATTTTCTAGGGGTAGCGGCCATTTTGGAGCTTCCCCTCCCAGCATCTCAGCCATGCTGCTGCCTGGATTCAAATGACATAACTGAAAATGCACAGTAACTGGAAACCCAGCAGCACTTCCTGTTAGCAGGTAGCCTGCAGATCCATGAGCTGCCATTTTGTTTCTAAATTTACCACAGCAGAAGTTAGAAAAACTGTTATTTTTAAGTGCAGCAATCTAAATTGCCCTGGGAAGTATGGGAGGTTATACGATGTGCTATTGCAGTGTTCTTCATCTCTCCTTGTGAGGCATCAACAGATGGTGTTTTGCAGATCTCCATACAGATCCACAGGTGATGTAATTAGTCCTCAGGCAGAGCTATAGCGCCAGCAATTTGTAGAGCCACAAAACATGACCTGTTGTTGGTCACGAGGAGAGGGTTGGGGAACACTGTGGTCAGGGCCAGCGTCAGCACCCGGCAAGGTGGGGCAGCTGCTGGGGGCCCCCAGCCTCCAGGGGGGCCCACTGACAGGGCTGGCCTTTTCACAGGTCAGGTTTAAAGGGGTTTGGTGCACTTCAAAGTAGACCAAAACTAGTTTTGGTCCAAATAGCATGATCCTTAGGGGGCATCCAGATTTGGGACGTTCCTCAGTGATGTGACGCAACTCTTCACCACAAAGGGGCCCACTGAGACCATGCCGCCCAAGGGCCCACGTAAGCCTGGAGCTGGCCCTGACTGTGGTGACCAATGGGGTAGTGTCATGCTAGGGTGCAATATTCTCTAAATCTATGAGTGTATTTGCAGCCCTTGAATTTTTAAGGCAATTTAAAGGCACAAATATCTCAACTCTAATTGCACCTCGTTTCATCTAAAGAAGTTAGAAAACTCCAAAAAAAAAACAAAAAATGCACTTTGTAACTATACCTTATTTTCCAAGAGTACCCTACAAACATTCCGGGCTCTGCTACAACAAGGGAAGCCTAAAAAAAAAAGTCAGTCTTTCAGTGCCCAGAGAAAACAGGCTTCACCCTCTCGTCCCCAAATAAGATCTGCTCAATCCAGAGATAGCCTCATTGTCTATTTGCTGCTCCAAAGAAGTCTTATCTATCCCTCAACTGCTTCTTCTTAGTTTTGTACAAATCAGCTGAGGTATTCTTTGATTTGCCATCTCAAATCATGACTGTAGCAGCTTAATTAGTATTGCAATACATACACGAAACTTAGGCCAGGTCACCAAAAACCTGTTCCCAGAAACAAAGCGTTTAACCTGGGTTGGCTATTGTGCCATATACAGTGCAATTTTGATGTATGAGGTTTTACAAAAAAAAATACCATAGCATTACAAGTAACAACATCTTTACTTACATGTTGACTACAAATGCTTGTAGGCAATGGAGGAGCCCAGTGGGTTATCATGACAATATGGCTGTGTGGCCCAGCAATTACTAATAGTTGCCTTGACTATGTTAAAGCGGTCCTTCACTCTGAATAAGAGTCTATCTTATATGTTTCCCACACCCTGTAAATACAGATTGCTCACATTAAAAATCATCCTACCTGCATCTACTGCATGTTATGTGCCTTTAAACATCCAAGATGGTGGCTCATGGAACATAAGGCAGCCTGCAAACAGGAAGTGCCTTCTGACTGTGCTGCTCTGCATTCTGGGATTGCTGACCTTTTCCTGACCCCAGCTCTGCTCTGTCTGAGCAAAGCACAGCTATAACCCGCCCCCCTGTACTTTATGCCACTTTCCTATCCTCAGTAAGTGTGATGCTTCTGAGTCAAGATGGTGGCGCCCGTATCCTAAAGTCCTGAACAGAGTTGCAGCCCGGTGGGGGAAAGAATAATAAGTAAGTGACTAAAAACTTAAAATATATTAATTTTAGATGCTGGGGAATTGTTTTTTAAGGGTTTGGGCTTTTCAATAAATCATGCAGAAGGTCCGGTTTAAGGTGCAGGCTGTTACCAGGGGGTTATTTAAGAAACACCACATAGCACGCCACAAGAAACGCCACATAGCACCGGTGAACGCCGGGCACAGCATGTGAAAACCATATATATCAAAGTCAATCTGGTGAGCGCCTCTAATAACGCCATGTAGCATCACATGTATCACTAGCGGTGGCTCAGTGTATAGCGCAGTTAACTGTATGTTCAGCCTCGCCATTTAGCACCTGTCGCTCAGTAGCACTCTCCCAATTTCAATGATGTCTTATTTGGTTGTGTATAAATAGTGTTTTACTAAAGTAATGTTCTAAATTTTTGGTTCATATGATTGTGTGGCCTCTCCTTCCCAGCAACCAAACACTTTTATTATGTTTATTTTCTGGTATTCCAGCACAGGTTGCTTCATCTGTAAATTCTTCACATTTGGGTAATCCGCCACCAGGTGGCGCAGTCGACTGCAGGAAGACTTGTGGCTCCTCCCGGCCCATAAAAGGGCAGGAATTATCCAGAAGACCCAGAGTTTCCTTGCAGTCCTGACTGCGAAGACAGAAGATTTTCTCTCTCTGGTTGTTCGCAGGCGAGCGGGGCATACCGAGCCCGTCGGCCCTGCAGGCCGATTCAGGTGACGGTAGGGGAACACCTCAGGGTCGGGTGTTCGCAGAGCTATGCTCTGGGCCGCAGACCCTGGACCCAAAGGGTAGCCGGCCATAGGCTATGGTGAGCCTATATGGGGGGGGGGGGGAGAAACCACCTGGTCCTTCATCCCACAAGCTTTATTTATTTTTCCCTTGGGAACCGTGTGTGTGTTTTTCCATCACTTGCGTTTGTTCACTGTGCTTGCTATCCCCTTCCACCTGTTTCCCCCCCCCTCCTCTCCCCTCTTCCCTCGGCCCGTTGCCGTGGGCGGAGGGGAGGGGCCTCTACTCCGCCGCTGCGGGCGTTTGCGCCTCTGAGGCGGGGGTAGCTCAGGAGGGGGCTCCCTTCCCCCTCTCTGCCTCTGCTCCGGGCGCCATTGTTGCTGTGGCACCCGGGCTCTTCGCGCGCTGCCGAGGGACGGAGCCGCGTGGTGACGCGATTTGCCCCTCGAGGTTCTGGTAGCGCGGCGCCATTTTGGCTGGGTGTATCTCGCGCTGCGTCTTCTGCTCTCCGCCGCCTGCGGAGGGCGCTCTTGCCTGGCCTGCAGAGTCCCTCACATCAGCCTCTCCTCCTTGGTCCGTGAGTCTGGTCCTCCCGTTATGTTAAAAATATTTCCGTGCATGTGCTGTGGGATGCTCATTGGTCTTTTTAATTGTGTTTTCAGACGGGCCAATTTTTCCTTCCTTTTGCTTGTGGTTTCTCCCGGTCCGACCCCCCCCTTTCCCCCCACTCACAAACTCCCCCCTTTTTTGTATAGGGGACCCTGTCGGGGGATTCCAGGTCGGGCCCTAGCCCTGTTACCTGGTATTGGCATATTGCTTATTGCTAACAATCACCATATAGAGGCTTATGGGGATAGCGTGCCTGGTGGCCCTTCGGGGCAGGCTCAGTTGTG
Organism: Gastrophryne carolinensis; assembly: GCA_027917425.1. Classification (NCBI taxonomy): domain Eukaryota; kingdom Metazoa; phylum Chordata; class Amphibia; order Anura; family Microhylidae; genus Gastrophryne; species Gastrophryne carolinensis. The sequence goes on from CM051238.1 coordinate 72,663,490, forward strand.
CCTCATGTGCGGGGCATCTGCTGTGAGCAGTCGCAGCGCTGTCTGTGTCCCCTGTGCCCAGAGTGTCATTGCGGAGCAGGATGGGGCAAGCGCTACTCTCCCCAGTCCTATCCTGCCTACAGCATCACCTACCCCCCCACGCCTGCATTTAGTCCCTAGGAAGGGGGAAGCCAGTAGGGGGTCTCATTCAGACCTGGCGCTGCGCGTGGCCAGCCTTGAACGGCAGTTGGCCCATCCGGCCGCCGGCAAGGCCTCTAGTAAGAAGAGGCATTTGGAGCCGGCTTATTCCCTCCTTGCCGATGATGATGATGTTTTTGATACCTTTGGTGGTCGTGACTCCATGGAGGAGGGTGAGTTGCTCCATGATTCAGACTCCTCTGGGGAACGTAGGGAAGATTTGCTCCCCGACGATACAGATAGACTGTTGTCGGCGGTTTTTGAGACCTTGCACATTGTTCCCCCTAAGGTGGCAAAGAAGAAACAGGGTGAGCTTTTCCGTCCTGATAGGCAACGTCTAGAGTTCCCGGAGCAGGGACATTTTTCAGATGGTCCTTAAAGAATGGGAACGGCCCCCGGAGGTGGATGCTCCCGTCCTGGGGCTTTCCAATACTTCTGTTATGCTGTCTCCTGATACCACTACCTTACGTGACAATGCTGATCGGCGCATGGATCAACTAACTTGCCATGCTTTCACCTTTGTGGGAGCTGGCCTTCGCCCGGTCTGCGCTGCGGCTATTGTTGCTATCAAGAAGAAGATTAAGCGCCTTGCTGAGGTGAGATCCCGCAAGCGAGCGGACGAGTATAGGGAACTTTTGCTTTGCACCGACTTTATTGTCTTTGTTTTATCTGCCATGGATGATTCTGTTCGGCTTGGTGGTAGGGCTTCGGCCCTGTTGGTAGCCATGCGTCGGTCTGTCTGGCTGCGGCAGTGGGTGGCCAATGCTGCTGCTAAGAAGTCCCTCACCGGGCTTCCCTTCATGGGACTCTTTTTGGGGAGCATCTTGATGTATTGGCCAGGGACGGTCGGCTCCCTCAGCGTAGAAAGCAGTCTCGGCGGTGTGTTCCCTTCGGCCAGACGACTTTACGACCATGGTGGACATCAAGGATGCCTATCTGCACATTCCTATCTTCCTAGGTCATCAAAAGTTTCTGAGGTTCGCTCTGGGGGATCAGCACTACCAGTTTGTGGCCTTACTGTTCGGAATCACTTCGACCCCTCGGGTGTTCACCAAGGTTCTGGCGGGTGTCATGGCCCTCCTGAGGAGCCAGGGCATTCGCATTCTTCCTTACCTGGACGACCTGTTGATTGCTGCTCAATCCTTTCATCAGGCCGAGAGGGATACTCAGGTGGTAGTGTCCATTCTCGAGTCCTTCGGTTGGGTGATCAATCATCCCAAGTCTTCGCTCACCCCGTAGATGGTGAGGTCCTTCTTGGGCATGACGCTGGATACTTCTCAGGTCAAAGAGTTTCTTCCTCAGCAGAAGGTGGAGGGCCTTCAGATGCAGGCGCAAGCCCTGCTGTCGTGTCTTCATCCCTCCATCCGTCTGGGGATGCATTGGTGGGCCTCATGGTGTCTTGCTTCAAGGCTGTACCCTTCCCCAGTTTCACATGACACCTCTTCAGTTGAATCTCTTGTCAGTTTGGGATCGGACCCAGGAGTCCCTGGAACAGGAATTTGCTCTGTCCCCTCTGGCCAGACAGTCCCTCTCGTGGTGGTTGGAGATCGTCACCATGGACGCCAGTCTGACCGGTTGGGGAGGGTTTTGGCAATCGCTGAAATTTCAGGGTCAGTGGGGCCCTCAGGAGGCCCACGTGTCTATCAATCTCCTGGAGTCGAGAGCGATCAGGTTGGTTCTCTCCCAGTTGACTCCCCACCTATGGGGTTGCGCGGTCCAGGTCCGCTCGGACAATCAGACGGCTGTCACCTACATCAATCATCAGGGCAGGACTCGGAGCAAACGAGCCCTCAAGGAAGCGTCTCTGATCTTGTCTTGGCCAGAGGAGAATTTTCCCTGCATTTCGGCGGTTTACATCCCAGGGGTGGAAAACCAGGAGGCGGACTCTCTGCACAGAGGGACGTCTCGCCTGGGGGATTGGTCTCTCAGAAACAAGATCTTTCACGCCCTGTGTCGTAGCTGAGGTCTGCCGGATGTGGACCTGTTTGAGTCCCGTCACAATCACAAGCTTCCCAAATTTGTCTCTCTGTCAAGAGATCCTCTGGCCTTTGCCACGGACGCGCTAGAAATTCCCTGGATGGAGTTTTGATTCCTCTATGCATTTCCTCCCTTTCCTCTGTTGGGTTGTGTGCTGCGCAAGATAGCCCAGGAGGGGGTACCGACCATTCTGGTGGCCCCCCGCTGGCCGAGGAGAGTGTGGTTCGCGGACGTCGTCCAGATGGCGATGGATCACTTCGTTATGCCCGAAGATCCAGGGCTCCTCACGCAGGGACAGGTGCGCCATCCCAATTTACAAACGCTGGCTTTGACGGCTTGGCTGCTGAAACCTCCATCCTGAGGGATAAGGGATTGCCGGCGTCGGTCATCAATACTATGATTCAGGCTCGGAAGAGATCCTCTTCTATGATTTATTACAGGGTCTGGCATGCTTACATTGCCTGGTGTGAGTCTTTTCCGTGTCGCTCTTTCTCCATTTCCAGGGTTTTGGAGTTCCATCAACATGGTCTGGAGTCGGGTCTACAACTGAGTACCCTCAAAGGACAGGTTTCGGCTTTGGCAATTTTTTTCCAAAGATCCTTCGCCAATCTTAGGTTGGTCAAGAATTTTTTCCAAGGAGTTACTCATGTACGTCCACCGCGTAAGCCCCTGCTACCATTGTGGGATTTGAATTTGGTGCTTTCTGCTCTCCAGGGTCCGTCATTTGAACCTTTGTGCGATACCTCTCTTTCCATTCTGACACTTCTTGGTTGCTATTACTTCGGTGCGTCGCGTCTCAGAACTAGCGGTGCTTTCTATGAAGCCTCCTTATTTTGAGCGGCATCAGGATAAGGTGGTATTCCGTCTTAAGCCGGATTTTTTGCCCAAAGTTGTATCTGCCTTTCATCTCAATGAGGACATTAGGGTTGATTCAGAGAGACAAAAAAGACTTTCGTTTTTGTGCCGATCTGTTTATTTTTTTAAATGTTCCCGTTCTCGTATGAGTGTACGAGTGATTCTATGCATGCATTGTTATCCTTCTGTAAAGTTTTCGTCCGTTCGTACGGCAGAGTACGAGTACGAGGATGTCATTTTCCAGCGTGACTTTTCCGTTTCATTTTCTCATGTTACAACGTAGGCTTTCGTTTTTGCCCTTTTTCCATTGTCTCCTTAAATGAATCCTTTACGTTTCCCGTTAGATTCCGTTTCCCTTTTTCAATAAATAATCGTCCGGACGTAAATCCTTACAATCTTGCGCCTGCGCACTACAAACTTAACTCATTAAAGTGCTCGTCTACATATTTGGGTCACTCACTTCTGCTACAATGCTTAGCTAAATCACTTTGCGCTTTCCTACATCTTCCATGTTTAACCCCTAAAACTCACCCAAACCACTTCGCGGTTAGGTTCTTCTTCCATTTTTCACCCCTAAAACTTACCCAAATCACAGTCATGTGAATATTCATCTCTAGATATTTCTGGGCCCATTAGTTTTGTGTTAATGTATTTTGTAAATGAAATGACACTGAAACTTTTATTAATTTTTTTTTTAATACCAAATGCCACTTTTGCTTGGCCTTTTTTTTAAATGTTTTTTCTTCATAAAATATAAAATATTAAAATATTTACGAAATGTAAAATGTTTACAACTATAAAAAACAAAATACATAGCAATGGCAGGCCACAGAACATTATTCTTCATCTGTGGTCCCCAACGAGTCGCGCAGCTCCTGCATCTCCCCCACCAACTGAAGGACCTTAGTTGCGCCACTCTGGCACGTGTGGTCCCTGTTAAAAAAACGTAAATTAAATTATTGGTATAACCTTGTTGGGGTCATACTGCAGTGCCCCCCCTGTATGGTCCAAACACCTAAATCTGGACTTCAAAAGCCCGAAGGCCCTCGCCACCACGGCCCGGGTTTTGCAGAGGGCCCGATTATAGAACTCCTGTTCCGCATTCTGCAGGCAAAGAACGGGCGTCAGGAGCAAGGGCAGGAGCGGATATCCTGAATCCCCTGAAAAAATACTAACATAAAATACACATTCTAAGCAACAATATTGTTTAACATGTCATCAAGGGCTAAAAACAGCCATAGGTTAAGACATGAGTAATCAACTATATTCATTGCCATACAGTGAAAATGGATTGATGGAATGTGAGCAAACTTACCCAGGAGCCATCCACCAGATAATTCTCCTGACTCAAACTGGTGAAATAAGCCGGAGCTCCGCAATATATAAGCATCATGGGACGACCCTGGATGCCCTGCAAGAACACTGAGGAATCACATATCCGGACCAAACACTGCTTGTATGTTGTGCGAGTGGCACATCTTGCGGTTCCTGCAACCAAATATAAAATAATTACACAAAGCAAAGGTAACCAACTAAAACAATAACTCCTACAACAAATTAAGATTCAAGTTCAACAATCCAAATATAATTCACAAAGGACATAAGTCCAATACAATATAGCAATTATATGGATGTGTGGGAAAATAAAGGTTTACATGCTAAGGACTAATTAAGGTCGGCATTAAAATGCTTCTATAAGGCATACATGAAATGTATTGATTCAGGTATGCATTGCTATACAATTTATGGCCTCGGCCATGCTGATACATGCAATGTCTTGGAACTGAAGGCGCGCAGACTCCTCCACATAGCCGCAAAACATGTTCAACAATGGCAATCCGAGGGCTCAAAGGTCCCGTAAGTGGATCGCAAATGAAACGGTTTAATAGGGTGGTTGTCCCTCGGCAATCAGCTCTCTGAATCAGATGCAAGCTCATCCCAACAACGTAAGTTATCTGAACGAATGCAAAATATCAGATTTTGATAGGAAAATGATCCGAACTAATGCAAATGATCCGATTTAGTTTCGTTCTTCAAAAGTGCATATACACATTAGCCCGAACGTTCGTACGAATGGAAAATGAACGAAAAAAACAAAAAAATGACTAACACACACAAAAACATTCACAGACAGCTACGGAAGTCCAGACGAATGTGCCTCTGAATCGAGCCTATTGTCTTGCCTTCTTTGTGTCCTGCCCCTTCTAATTCTAAGGAACGGACCCTTCATTCTCTGGATGTGGTCAGGGCGCTCAAATATTATTTGGTCCCGCTGAGTCTTTTCGGAAGTCGGATTCTCTGTTTGTCCTCCCTGCCGGGCCTAGGAAAGGCTTGCCTCCAGCCAAATCCACTATCAGCAAGTGGATCAGGCAGGCGGTGGTGCAAGCGTATTCTGCCAAGTGGAAGGACCCTCCTTTCCGTGTTACGGCTCATTCCACTAGGGCTATTGGTGCCTCTTGGGCTTTTCAGCACCAGGCTTTAGTAGAACAAGTTTGTAAGGCCGCTACTTGGTCTTCAGTTCATTACTTTTCTGTTTTACAAGGTTGATGTTAGGGCCTCAGCTGATGCTATTTTTGGCCGCAAGGTGCTTCAGGCGGCAGTGGCTTGAACTGCCTGCTGTTGCTCATTGGGGATCCCACCCTTCTTCCTGGACACTGCTGTTGGATGTCCCAAATGTGAAGAATTTACAGATGAAGCAACCCGTGCTGGATACCAGAAATACAATTCTGTGATTACTCACCTGTAGAATTGTTTTTATGGTAATCCAGCATGGGTTGCTTCATCCCACCCTTGTTATCGTTATCCTCTTTTGCCTTTGTTATGGTGATTTTTGTTGAGAGAGTTCTTTTTTAGTGAGCTGTGTTTTTCTTAACATGGTCTTTGCCTCCCGGCTTCTTGCATTACTGCTTTTCAAACAATGGGTCTTCTGGGTAATTCCTGCCCTTTTATGGGCTGGGAGGAGCCACAAGTCTTCCTGCAGTCGACTGCGCCACCTGATGGCGGATTACCCAAATGTGAAGAATTTACAGATGAAGCAACCCGTGCTGGATTACCATAAAAACAATTCTACAGGTGAGTTATCACAGAATTGTATTTTTTTTTAGTGCAGAATAGTATGTGTGGGTTGCTATTGCAGTGTCATTGTCACAGTGTTAAAACAATGTCATTCCATATGTTTTCGCTCTGGTGTGGGTGTTTTTTTTGTTGAGACATTGCACATAGCTTCTGGCGCTCTACGCTAGAGCGCCCAGTTTTAGAGCGCCGAAGCTGGTTGTGTGTATTTTTATCTTAAATATAGGCTTCAGCGCTGGGTGCCGGACGCACTTAACTGGCGGTACCTATCGTTCGCTGGAGCGTTGTCCTATTGTTAGATGTAGCATCATCTTGGGCGCTTTGACCTTGGGACAACACCTAGGGTTCTCAATTGGCTCTGCAGTGAATCAGGGAGAACGCTTCTACAGCGCCCTCCAGACATCACATTTATCACTGCTGGACAGGATACTACAGCGTCACTTATCCACCCGCTACGCTAGGTTATAGCGCCAGCTCTGAGCACCGCTATATAGACGCTGAAATGGCAATACCTGGCGCTAGTCCTAAATTAGCCTCTATGTAAAATTGATTTACTATGTAGTAGACTTATTTAAGAAGAGCTAACACCACGTAGTGCCATGTAACGTCAGGTGAACGCCGAGAGCAGTATGATTAAACCATATATATGAAAGTCAAACTGGTGAGTGCCTCTAATAGCGTCACATGTATCACTAGCGGTGGCTCAGTGTATAGCGCCGGCGCTGTGTGTTCAGCAGCGCCATGGTGTATATTTTGATTGAGTAGAAATCATGTTTGGATTACATGTTTGTGTATGTTTTAGATAAAATGAGTGTGTTGGTTCTGGGGCAGCAACAAAAGACTTTAGCGTTGTTTCTCACACTTGTTTAGGTTGCAGAATTGTATTTTGTGTTACGCCATTGCAGTGCCAGTGCTCCAGTGTGTTAACAATGTTATTCCATGTAGTTGCTGGCTGCTGTTTTTATTGTGATAAACTGACTGTTTTCGAATAGCATCCAGCGCTCAGCGCCACAGCGTCCAGTTTTAGAGCACCGATGCTGGCGTTGTGTTTTATGGTCTAAAATATGGGCCACTCTTCACTGACGCAACCGATCGTTTGCTGCAGCGTTGTCCTGTTATATGTGGCATCGCCTTGGTCTACTTTCCCTCTGTGTGCTACATGAAACAATAGCAGCATTGGTACACTCAGGCGCTGCAGTGAATCAGGGAGAGCGCTTCTACAGCGCCCTCCAGATATCACATTTATCAATGCTGGACAGCGTCACTTGTCCAGTGGCGAAGCCAGGTCACAGCGCCAGAACCCAGTTTGCAGAGTCCACTTCCAGATGCTCTGAGCGCAGCTATGTAGACGCACAATAAGTGGCGCTAGTCTCAAATCAGCATCAATGCTGCGTGGTCAAAAGACATGACAAGGGGTGTTATAATCAGAAGCTGATTTATCCAGTACATATGTTACTGAGCAGTGATTGCAGCTACTTATAATGTGCAGAATAAATATTTATCAATGGTTGATCATCCATATTCTATATGGGGAAACATACTTTTCTGCTGTTGCTATTCAAAGGACAAGCTATTTTAATCAAAGCCCAAGCTGATTACAAACTGTATTTTGGTTAAGGTTGGGTTGGATAGAACAGTAAAAGGACACACCAACCGTAATGTCATTGTTAGAGTTTGTGACCATATGTAGCCTTTCCTTTTGACTCTTGATTTGGGATGTGCTGCCCGGCAAGCCTGCGTTCAATGCCCCTTGTGTCTGCCAGCAGGCAATAAGGTGGCTTTGTGCTGTGTCCCTGCTGGCCCAAAGAAACTGGATTGTGACAGTGGTGTTAAAGGGATGTATCTAGCACACAAACACATAAACAGATAATTACCATATAGCTCACACACAATGGCGTACATACCATAGAGGCAGCTGTTATTGGGCCGTGGCAGAAGGGGGGCAAGCAGAGGTTGCCATAACTGGAGCAGCTTCTGCTATTTCATGTATGCCAGTTCAGCATGAATAAATGAAAAAGCTGAAGCTATTTAAACCTTTTTTTTTGGAATGTACCTTCCTGTCCAGGCAATAACATAAAAAAGTCTATACTCACCTTTTCCCCCATAGCTCCTTCATGCAGCACTAGCATCTTCATAATTACCAATGAGGAAGAACAAGTGATTCCATCTTCCATCGCCAGGCAGACATGGTGGCGTCCATCATTTCGGCTTTATGTCCTCCAACACTCCTAACCTATTTATTGCAATGGAGGGGCTAAACACGTTTTGGGACGCCCCCTTCATTGCAATAAATGGGGTAGGCTTGTGGGGTCATAAAGGACTCCATGACAGGCCCGTGGCGCTGGAAGATGGAATCACTGGCTTCCCTCCATTGGTAAGTATGAAGATGCCAACACTGCAAGGAGGAGCTGCAGGTGAGTATAGACTTTTTGTTTCTGCCTGGACAATACATCTACATTCTCATAAGTTTGAGCCATTGGAACTAAGGTGTAAACCTAGTTTCTCTGCTGCCTGAGGCAAACTGCAGGGGTTGCCTATAATATATAATGGATACAGGCCACTATTGCAAAACTTGAAGAACCTAAAGGAGAAAGAGAAGAAGAAATACTTTGCCATATTGAATTTGTCATATTGATGTTATCCTTTTTTTGTCTTGAATGGCGTGTCCCTCGATATTTATGTCATAAAAGTCAAACCCTGATGCCAAACTGTGCAGAACCTTGGTTTAATGGAACCTAAACCCCACTCCTATTATTTAGAACCACAACCTTAAAGTGTACCTACAGTTAAAAGGGCCTGAAGACCCACTTACTGCCCGCAGAGCGGAAGATACTCTCACTTGCAATGACTGCCCTCTGCCACAACAGGGTACCTAAAAAAATGCTTCCCTCATTCCCTCTCTATCTGGAGCTCCAATTGATCTGCATCAGTTACATAGGATGGCAAAGTGACAGTTGTCGTTGAGGGAACAGGGAAATAGGTATTTACCACTGCCCAACACAAGTGATTGCTCTTCTCATGTGCTCCTCCCAGGTTAGTTACAAATTGGTCTAAATGGCTGACTCCTCTATTTTGTATCTTATTTTGTATCTTTTGTTTCTGAGCAAGCACATGGGGTAGGGGGTCTTAAGCTGTATGGGGGAGGCTTTCAACCCTTACTCTCCATGTGCTGCCCTCAAGGTTATAGGGCAACCTCAGGTAAGCTGCTTGATTTATCCATGGCAATACATGTCCCAAGGGGGCAGGGGGGGATGTGCTCTCATAGATTACAGTTAGGACTGCACCTGCACAGAGGCACCTTGGCCTTTGGTAGTTCAGCTTTAGCATACTTCTGCAGAAATAACAATGTAAGCTACCCAACCTTTATGCTAGCCTAGAACCTTCATTTAGACGTACTTTCAATTCCTTGCACTTGTGGAACATCTGACCATGGTAGATAGGTTTCCTTCTATTAAAAAAAGCAATATTATAGAAAGCCAGACAATAAAGTTTAAAGAATCTCTGCATTCTCTGTCCAGGCTTGAGTAAATTTGCTGCAGGGTTTTCCTGGAAGAAAGGTAGATAATAAAACCAGATCCCATGATGGCAAAATACTGAATGCAAAACCAGATGGTGGACCAATATCCTATCGCAGGATCAGAGCAGTCCTGAGCTTCTGTATTTATTCCACTGAACTGTGAAGTTTCCTTCTTGCTAAAACTTTTCTTATTTTTCTGAACATGTCTGGAATCTGGAGATCTAGAAATGACTGACAAATGAATTTATGAAAGCAGCAAGGCGTGGCTGCAAGGGGTGCCCCTGCGCTAGGGCAGGAGGGCAGCATGACTGCCATGCGTCAAGCCTGGGAACATCGGGGGAATGGAGGAAAAGAGGTTAGTAGGGGGGGTGGGGCAAAAGGGGTCAGGACGTGACGGCCAGGAAGGGGAGGTAAGTAGGGAGGGGGTATTTAAGGCGGTGTCGCCTCATGTTCCCCCTCTTTTCCGGTGACCAGAGCAAGAAGTCCCACCCACCCACCCGGGAGTAGCATAAGTATAAGCGAATGGGGATATGCCGGAGTTAGGATGGTTGGGTGTGGCAGTTTGTTACGGTCATGAGGTTTGGATACAGGGGGATGGTTTGCATGACTAACTATGTTTTCTTTCTTAGGGTTAAGGATGTCACAGCTGGCGGGAATCCCTTGTCGGTTCTTGGAGGGGGCAGACGGGCAATGGAAAGAAAGGCGGATGTAAGCTCAGTGAAGTGAAAAAAGGCAGAAGGGGCGAGCATCACAAGGGAATAAGTTGGTTATAATAAGCTACAGCTGTGTGGTTGGTAGATGCGGTTAATAATGAAGGTGGTTAGCTCTCATACAAGAAGCCCCCGGGCCTGCGGGCGGACGGCAGGGGGCAGGTTCTCGGTTGACCGTCGGGTTAAAAAAAAGGTTGTTATCACAGCTGTGGCTACGTTTTAGTTAGTAGTTAGAAGTTGGTTACATTGCCCCCTCCACAGAGAAGAAAGTGTAAGCCGACAAGGGATTTTTTGGTTTTGTTATTGTATATGCTGTGGCCGATATTTATTTTATTAATAAATGTCTTTCCAACAAATGTAGGTGCTGGTGTTGGTCATTTATATCATAAGAGAAGATAGGAAGAAGGGAGGGTTTTAAGGAGAGTGGAAGGTTATGGGCGCTATGAGCAGTCAGGGACCACACGACTAGAGCCCAGCCCAACTCCAAGCAAACATGGATTTTAGTTTTGATTAGATCAGAGAAAGCTCACAAGTAATGTAGATCAGATACTAAATTATATTCAATTTAAATGCACATTACATCAAACGGGATGGACTGAATAATAGGATTAGAGTAGATAATAAAGATACTGGAGTACAGATTGAGTCTACTGTGATGAGTAACACTAGTGAGGGACTCCTGATTAACAATGCCATTGAGGGACAGCTACCCTGACGGGTTCAACTTCTCCAAGTAGGGACTTATGGTGATGGGTAGCTACAATATAACTATTGCCTGGTAGTAGAGTAGGAATTGAAATAGGTAAGCTGCTAAGTACGTGCTCGAAGGACCGCAATCAGGGCAGGACAGCCAATAGTGCAAAATGAGGTCAAAGAGACCTTGAAGTGGGGGCCTGGGCCATGTGGTCCTGTTGGCAGCCTTGTTCTGAACCTTGCTGGCTGCCACACTATCTCTACTTGTGCTGATGGTAAATAAAGGCATGCCCTCCTCTCTTATAACCTGAACCTTGGTGGGCCAATCCACTGGCTGGGGTTCTCAACCAGTGGTACTCAAATATCCTATCAGATGGTACCCAACCATGTCAACTGATTCGTACCCCCAACGTGATCTCCTGCCTATACTTTACCTACCCCGATTTGCTCTATAATTACGAAACTGCTCCAAAAGGTGCTGAGAACTATATATGCGCAGTGCATTTCATGCTGTACACTTTGTCATTGGTTTAGTGGCTGACAATCTATACGTACCATCCAGGTTTTACTTGACACATTCAAAAAATGGTACAGGGTACTAAATTGAAAAAAGTTTGTGAATCTCTGATATGGAGAGATTCTTGTGTGCCCTCCCCTGACATTGCCACACATGGGCCTCATGTTCTAGTCTAGTCCACCATCTCCCTCAACAATATGATCACTCTTAATTACCACCCATAATCACCAGAAAGAGCTGCATATACTGTGCCTACACTGATGTAGCTTGGTACTGCAGTCATTTAATTGAGGCACGTGCCCCTCTTCTATTTAATGGTTTACACAACCAAGACTGTCCAGAACCTCAATATATGAAACATCTTAATTCTTAGGTAGTAAGACTCACAAAAAGAGAAAAAAAACTGATAGAAATAAATGTGACATCTGTGTTTTCTAACCTCAAGATTTGCCCTTAAACCCAAAAGAGCAACTTCACTCTCCTAGGAAATGTCATGACAGGTCCATCACAAAGTCTCTGTAACAAGCTGTCAGAAACCAGCGGCAGCATGTATTGACATTCCTAGTTACGTAGGGTGCTGTCTCTCAACTGCTGGGTTTCGTTACATTTAGACTGTGTAATGGCCAATTATTACTGTGATGGGTAGCTACAAACACACCAGAAGCCCTGGGAGAGCTGACAGAAGAGAGACGTTTTGTTAGTTTTCCAGATACACAGGTAGAGCCTACATGGATGCAGCATGAAGGATGTCACCTCCATGCCAGGTGATACACACAGCTGATCCCTTTCCATGAGAGATTTTGCAGACAACAGAAATGATTTAAAGCCGACCAACACCCTGCGTGGTTCAGGTGTTGATCACGCTACTGCTGCTGCCAAATGACAGTCATAACCCCCCAGAATGCCAGTAAATCTCACCTTAACCTTGGCTGCCTGATGCTCATGTGGGCAGTGATGTTTCGGCAGCCGAATGTGCTGCCCATGTGAGCACTAGGTGACCAATCATGGATCTGGATTCCCGGTGGGGGACCAAGGGAATAGTGAGAATTACAGGCTTTCTTCATTCTTGGGGAGTTATGTGCAGGGGGGGTTCCAGCATTCTGGATGCCCTCCCCGAGACTGTCATTTAGCGATGGTGACCAAACCCTGTCCCGCGCAGGGTGTTGGTCCACTTTAAATAAGCTTTCTTTCTGCTCTTTCCATACAGGCTGTCAGGGGCTGCATCAATTATTCAGCTGTGCCTTATAGTCCAGGAGGTCCAGTCAAAATTAACCCCCCCCGCTTTGTGTCCTTCTGTGCAGCAGCTGTACAGAAATGGGAGAGCGGCGCTGGAGGTAAGGGTTTTTATGTAACCGGCCTGTCCTGCCTCAGCGCCAGAGAAAAAGGGGCGGGGATTTGACTGGAATTCCTCATTAATAAGCTTGCATGAAATCTTTCCCTTCTGCAGGCCTCCCCAGCAGCAGAGGATGACTCATCCATGCATGTTTTAATGTGTCATTCCTCTAAAAACTGAATTCATTTTGAGAAAAATGAGTCAGAATAACAGCAGGTGACCAATGATGTTTGTGGTCAAAGGGGGTTGCAATCTGGCACCCAAAACAAGGGGCACGTGGATGTCGTGAGTGTGGGTTTGGGATAAGCCCCATTAGGAAGAGATCCCTTCTAGCCGGGGAGCCCTTCAGCGCCTCCCTTGGCTGCACTTGGCTGCTCAGCACATGGCTTAGTTGTGACAGCGAGCACGCTGATTGGCTGAGCGCGCCTCTCATCCAATCAGCATACTTGCTCTTACCCAAGTCTGTGCTGTGGGAGGGGAAGGAAGGTGAGTGAAATGAGGTGACCTGGGAGGGGTACACACAGCGAGGTATCCCAATTCGGGATGCTGCCACACAGGGGAACAACACATGGGAAAGTGAAACCCCTGTGTGTTGTTCCTCTTTAAGTGGATTTTTTGTAAGTGCATTCTATTATTCTATTAAAGCATTTTTTGCCCACACGCCACTAACAGGACGGGTATAGTTCAAGGATTTGTTAGGATTCTGAGGGAACTTGGATTGTTCCTTCAATCCAACTCAGTTCAATAATCTATATTCCACACAACAAATCTCTGTTATAGCAACTTCAGTTTAAACAATGACAGTCCCTGCATCCACAGTCTCACTAGGCGCTGGGGCTATACAACTTTCAGTATCTTTTTGCTGGTCTTCAGTGTACTGCTCCTAGATCCTCCTAAGCCGTAATGCATTCTCTCTGTTTACTGGCTTGCCATATTGTCTTGCTCCTCTTTTTACAAAAAGAATTGACCGCACCAGCCTATGATATACTCCACAATTTTGGTGTGCCTGGCTGGCTAAATACTATAGACTCTGGAAACATATGGGATCCCACATGACCCCCAAACGAAAGCCTACCCAAAATATGGCACCACCACACTTATTCCAATCAAAATATATCCATTACTATCCAATACAGGTAAATGGGTTAAAAACAATTTAAAAACAATGTCACATCGGGGGCGCTATAGGTCAAATGTTCCACTTACAAACATATGTGTACCATATACTGTGCAAAATCTTATACAATTCGTGCTCATATATAACAAACTACATGTACCAAGTGTCAAAAGACCCTATACTCTAAAAAAAGGGGTATATGCAAAATATACTACAAATACATACTATAGTGAAGTGCAATTACAGTGCTTTTCTAATAAATATATCCCGGAGGACAGCCAAAGGGAGAGAAAAGATAAACAAAGAATCATAAACAATACGCTATATACATCACCATTGAGGAACCATCAGCCAAGCGACACACCCCGTCCCAGCCAACGCGTTTCGTAACGGTCTCCCCGTTACTTCATCTGGGCGAAAGAGATAGTGAGGCTGTCCACCCCATGCCCCTTAAATACCATTCCTACATATGAAACCGCTGATTAGAAAATTGAAAGCCGCACTGTGCGCCGACGCTCCTCCGCCGGAAGTGCGTCAGCGGACGCAAGCCGAGAACGAGGCCTGGAACCCACTGACGCACTCCAGCCAGAAGTGCGCCAGCGGTCCGGCCCCTAAACTGAGTCCCCGGCAGAACTAATAGTCAAAGGCGCGCTCGATGACAGCACGCGTACCACCGGCCGTCGGTTGCACCAAAGTGCCACCCGGCGGCCCCGAACGATAACAGCAGAACGCGGAAGGTAAGTAGGGCATGGGTGAGCAGCACCAAATCCTCTATTGGACCATTATCCCAGAATAAAATAAAGTCCATCTACACCTATATCTAGGCCCCATTACATGAAACATTAATTTAAACATTAATTAAAATGCAGGAGACTACAAAGGAACTAATTGTTCAATAATATATGCGATTTTCAAAAACCACTAAGGGAATATCCATTACATAAAATAATATACTAAGGGGCATATACCTAAAGAAACACAGCCCCCAGCCCCACCCACTACTCATAACTCCACTGGGGTATCCCGTCTGGATGACGTAAACACAATAATTATATGTGCCCCTCATCCTGTTCTATTTGTGAGTGATCCTATACTAAGGACATGAAGGGCCTAGTGCTATATCTATCGGGCTCACAGGCCCAAACTGTACGAGGCGCACTCAAGACCAAATATCACCCCTGGGCCCTACCGCCAGACATCAACCACGCCCAAAAACTCCTATCCCCTAACAGGGCATAGAGAGAGAATGGGATGCCCATTCAATGTCCAGGCATGGGAAAGACTAGCCCTCCACTACAAATGCCCCACATGGAATACTGCATATGTGGGGGAGTAGGCAATGAACCAGAAAGGACAACCTCCCTAAGGACCCCATACCATATTGCAGATATCATAATATGTGCCACAAAAATGCTGTGACAAAAGCAAAACCTTCACAAGGAAAGCACACAATTGATGGAAATCCCTCCTGGATTTGAGAAGAAAGGGGAAGGGGGGGGGGGAGATGGGATGGACAATCGGCTCTTGCTAGATGTCTTCGCAATCGGGAAACATTTTTTTTTTTCCTCACTGGTCCGGACGCCGCACATGTGTCGGTATCCAAGCTTCAGGCCCGCGGACTTCTCTTGGTATTTCAATTAGACGAGGAACACAGATATCCAATCAAAAGTGTCCTAAACAAACTCAAAACAGTGAACACACACACCCACACCACCAACACTCTACCCCCCATAAATTACCAACCATATTCCATCAAGAAGTGCCCACATATATGACCCTTATATCAGGGATACCAAAACAATAAACCAACTTAATCCTCACCTAAAAATGGTGTAAATGCTATGTCCTCGTTTAACCCCAACGGTGCCTGAGCATCCAGGTTAAAAATCCAACGAAGCTCCCGTTGTTGTAGCCGACGTTTTAAGTTGCCACCTCTTTGGCCCGATCACTTTTAGGCTCTCAAACTAACTATCATGTGCCTGTAAAAATGTGTCCGGCAGAGGAGCGTCGGCGCACAGTGCGGCTTTCAATTTTCTAATCAGCGGTTTCATATATAGGAATGGTATTTAAGGGGCATGGGGTGGACAGCCTCACTATCTCTTTCGCCCAGATGAAGTAACGGGGAGACCGTTACGAAACACGTCGGCTGGGACGGGGTGTGTCGCTTGGCTGATGGTTCCTCAATGGTGATGTATATAGCATATTGCTTTTGATTCTTTGCTTATCTTTTCTCTCCCTTTGGCTGTCCTCAGGGGTATATTTATTAGAAAAGCACTGTAATTGCACTTCACTATAGTATGTATTTGTAGTATATTTTCAATATACCCCTTTTTTTAGAGTATAGGGTCTTTTGACACTTGGTTCATGTAGTTTGTTATATATGAGCACAAATTGTATAAGATTTTGCACAGTATATGGTACACATATGTTTGTAAGTGGAACATTTGATCTATAGCGCCCCCCGATGTGACATTGTTTTTAGATTGTTTTTAACCCATTTACCTGTATTGGATAATAATAAAATGTATATATTTTGATTGGAATAAGTGTGGTGGTGCCATATTTTGGGTAGGCTTTCGTTTGGGGATCATGTGGGATCCCATATGTGTCCAGAGTCTTGCTCCTCTTTCTCTGTGTGTGTATTAACTTCCCCAAAAGGTGCTCTTGATTCTACATTCTCTCTTTGGTTCCTTCACTAAGCCTTGTGCTCACTCTGTCTGGTTTAGGCCGGCTCACGTGCACTGTACTGTAACTCTGGTGCACTCATTACACACTGCACTGTACTATACTAGACTCTCATACTTCACAACTGGAACACTGACTGTGCCAGGAAGTAGCAGAGATATTTATCATCTCTGTTTTCCCAGACTGCATTGGGCCTCTTACTACAATGTCACTTCCACAGCAATCTCTGCTTATTAACTGTGTAGCTGCTGTCTCTTATTATATAAAGCTTTACTGTTTACTGTGCAGAGATGTTTATGCACCCCTGTTTTCAACTGGGCCACACTTTTCCTTTACTGGATAATGCTGCAGTATGTCTGCTTCCTCTTAATCTCTCTTTTGGGCAACTGGGATGGTTCCAGTGCATATATGGTAATGGGAAGGGCCTGATTAAATGGCTTAAAGGGGCCACAGCACTCAAACCAGTTAGCTTGCTGACCAGCCTACAATCTGTCTCTAAACTAGGTTAAAAACAGGGGGCTCGGTCACACACATCTGCAGAAGTATGCTTAAGCTGCACCACCAGCGCCAAGGTGCCCCTGTGGGGTGCAGTCCTAACTCTAGTACTAATTCTAGTCTCTAAGAGCCCCATTTGGGACATACAATGCAATAGATAAATTGGGAGCAGGCTTACCTGAGGTTGCCCTAAACCTCAAGTGCAAGCCATGGGGTGGAAGGGTCAAAGACCTTGCAATACAGCCTAGACCCCACACTCCACACTCCTGATTAAATGGCTTAAAATGATCTTTTTTGCCTTTAAAGTGGATCTACACCAGATGACATAAGTGCTCAATGATGATGTACAGGTAAGTCCAAAACCCCAGCGTATCTAGACATAATCTAAAAGCAAAGGAGCATTTACTGGGACCGCTGCTTAGATTAGTCTCTTAACATGATCAGCCTGGGCATGTTCTCATGCTCAAATCCACAAGGAAGTCTGTCCCCTCGTAAATGAGATCAGGAGTTCCCCCAAGACAGCTGAGCATTAGACACCTACTGATCTCTAAAACTATTGGCCTGTGTTTCATGGACAGAGATGCTGTTTAAGGTCAAAGCCTCAGACAGGAAGATGCTAATAGAGCCAGATTTACCCAAGCTCTGCTTGATTTTCATAAACTCCTGAGCAGAATTTCTATTTTAATCTTTGGCCCCACTAGGAGATTAAAGTACTTGTAAGAAACGTAGTACAGCCTGAAGCTTAGGGGCTAAACTAGAAAACGAAACCAATCAGAACTTGAACAATCTGGCCCAACTAGGTTTTTCTTTGCCATTTATAGAGAGGGCTGGCATGCTGTCACACATTCCAAAGGATAGGTCCCATGAATTAGAGACCAATATTGGAAACTGAATTATTGAGGCAGGAGTCAGCACTGTGAAATATACCTAGTTTAATGTGAGAATCGAGACGTGGCAGCAAAACAGCGCAATAAAAGAACCCACATGAAACACTTCCTAACTACAGGCTAGGTTTCTCAGTGTTATTTTAGGGAGGCTCAGTCTTTGCCAATAGTGTCAGTACCATGGACAAGCTTTGCAGAACAAACTAGAAAGAGCATGCCTTTGGCCCTTGTTTCTTGCTGGCTGCAAAGTTCTACTGTGATCAAAATTACCCCTGCGGGTCCATAGAACAAACTGGCAGCCAAGAACCAACCCTCATGAAATGTATCTAACAATACCTCTAGATACCTTGGTAGTTATCCAAGGTTAATTTATATTATTTGGGGTGTCTTCCTCCAGTGGAGAAAGTATCTGTGCTTAGAATAATTGCACACCTCCCAACTTTTGAAAACTGGAAAGAGGGATACATGTGGTGGCACGCAGTATGGCACAGAATTGTTGTGCCATTAAACCACACCACAGCCACACCCTTAAAGGGAAACACCACCTAAGAATTACATAATAATAATAATAGAGCCAAGATCCCCCCACACACACATACAAGCAAGCCCCCATACACGCATACAGGCAGGCAAGCCCCCCACCACACACACATGCATACAAGCAAGCCCCAAACACACACATGAATACAGGCAGCCACGCCCCCCCCCCCGCACACACTTGCATACAAGCAAGCCTAGCCACATGCATACAGACAGGAAAGCCCCTCCGCACACATGCATAAAAGCAAGCCCCCCCCCCCCCCACAGAGGTATACAGGTAATCTCTCACTCTTTCTCTCTTTCTCTATTCTCTTACTATCTCCTTTCTCTCTCCCTCTCTTCTCTCTCTCTCTCTCTCTATCCTCTTTCGCTCTTCTCTCTCTCCCCTCTCTTTTCCCTCCCAGACAATCCCAAAGTGTTTTTGCTCACCAGCCAACGCCAACCTCAGTTTGTCCAATCAGCCAACGCCAACCTCAGTTTGTCCAATCAGCCAACGCCAACCTCAGTTTCTTCAACCAGCCGAAGTTGACCTCAGTTTCCACAGCTCAGCACCCCATTGACCAACAGAAAGCAGTCGGGCCCATAATCCCCACCCTCCCCCAACCCGAAAGCCAACAAGAGACAGTCGGGCCCATACTCACCCCAGGTCCCAACCTGCCCGGCTAACCTGCCTCCTCCGATGACAACGCCGCAGCCACTTCTCCTGGGACTCTCGGCCACTGCTACAATCGCTGCGGACCTAACTGTGTTGCAAGGTTCATTAGAGCGGGACAACGGGACAGGGCCCCAAAGCCTGTTTGTCCCACACAAATCAGGACTTGGGGGATATGTAATTGGGCACTGATAGCAGCTAAAATACCCCCTGTTTGACATAAAACGTATCTTTCCAGTGAATACTCTGTGCATTCTCAGGGTTGCTTACTGACATCTTGTGGCTAAGACACACTCTAGCGCATTCTAGCCTGGGGCAGGAGCACACCACAGACCTTAGGGAGACAGGGGATGCGGCAACTTCCCATAGACTATGTCGGAACTCTGTTTTAAACATAACTGTATGTCATGCATTTAATTTGCCTTGTGTACATTACTGACAGGACGGTGCCGGACCCCTGAGTTGCTTTATGGCGATGCAGGGGTATTCTCAAAGCAGGGCATCCCAATATGGTGAGTATCGGGGCACTCTGGTGAAAGGGATTAACCTTTCTTTAACCCCTACTACGGTAGGTTTTTCATGTACCAAAGTGTAAAAAAACAAGTATACCAAGCCTGTCTTCCACTATTACCACACACCTATTGGTGGTCCACATACTGTAGCTGAAACTGTCTTTAAAGAATTAACTGGTAAAAGAAGGGTCGTTTTAGGAAAACAGAACAAATAAACGTTGCTTCCTCTCTTTTTGAGACTACATTAAGATGCCGTTATACTGGCTGACAATTCCTTTCACTCAGCATTTTCCTTTTTGTGACTACATTAAAATGCCATTATGCCGGCTGACGTTACCTTTCACTCACTCCGCACATGTAAAATGCTTTAATCCTGGTAAACACAAAGAACTATGAGAGTGGTTCATAAGTACAAAGTGTTCAGAAAGAGCGAGAGGGGGCAAGATAAGACGTTTCTCTGTTCTTTCCATAATGAAATGAAAGACTCACAAATCCAGGGTGTCATACTAAATACGGCTGATCAAGGTGGGGATTAAGTGGTGTTAAAAACTATTAGAAGTCAACAGAGAAACTGTAAAACTTGAAAGAGAAATTGTGACATAAGTCTGCATGTTAGTTTTTTTCGCTAGAATTCGTCTTGCTTACAAAGATGGCTCCATTGGGTTTTTAGGGTCATCAAAGTGCTTCTATACATCTAATCAAACACATTTATCATTGTGTATTACAAGGGTGAAATTCTCAATAGGCTTATGGGTAGTGTTGGGGAAGCTGGTACAAGTTTGGGTTTGGCAAGTTTGGCTCAACTTTGAACAAAAGTCGGGTTCGGATATCAAACTTGACCCAAACCCGAACCTGGTCCCTATTAAAATCAATAGGGACCCGGACTTTAGAACCCCACCCACATCTCACCTACGCGCAGGCAGAATTTATTTAAAATGACTGGCAGGTGAAGAGCCAAACACTATTTAAGAGCACTAGGACAATACTCATTCATTCATTTCTATATTCAAGATTGTTTCAATGATCTCTTTTGCCCAGTGCAGCCAGATTCTGATGATATCTTATTGGGTTAAAGGAATACATTATAGGTTTAGGTAGACATTTTTGTAAAAAAAAACGGTTGTTTTAAAAAAAATCCCATCTGAATGAAACTCGCCAAAGAACAAAATATACAAACATTGTGCTTCCCAAGAACATTTTTACATATAATTTAGGCATTTAGTCATAGTTAAATCTAGGACATCATATAAATCAATTTATAGTATTGTGGATAATTATGTCAGCAGTCTGTTAAAATACTTACAGTTGTTGGTGAAAAAGTATTTTTGGCACACATCCACAGATTTTCTCCTGTAATAATAAAGCAACTGGACTTGCTGTATTTTTGCTGAAGATGTGCCTCTAATTTGCCAACTGGCTTTCGATGCATTATCAGAATGGGCTAAAAAACCTTATGGAAGTATTTATGATCAAAGCAAATAAACTGCAATGGGATATACAAACAGCATTGTATGTGGCAGACAATATTGATCGCCCCTCGTCTTTAACCCTTTAACTGCCAAGCATGTGAAATTTACATGCCGCATGTCCTTCCGTTAACTGCCTTCCATGTAAATTTCACATTTCTGGCATTTCCCTCTTTTACAGCCCCCCCCATAAGAGATTTCCTTCCTTGGGGGGCCTCTGATCCAGGGTCCATGGTCTTCAGCAGGCTTCTGACATCTCCCACACTGCCGCAGGGAAGGGCCTTTTATACGTCAGCACACTGACACTGGCTCAGTGGTACTCCTGTGGTGGGAGTGAGTGGCAGGAGCCAGGAACGAGGCAGGGGACACCAAACCTCTGGCTCCACTGCTCACTTCCGGTTGTTAGACAGCGGTAATGGACGACGTGAGACAGCAGCGAACAGTGATGGGAGGTAAGTATAAAAAAAAAAATATTAAAGGAATTTTTAATGTATGTGTGTGTTTCACATTTAACCCTTTGCGAACAGGTAAGGGGTCCTTGAGACCCCTATACCAGTTCACAGGGCAGGAGGGGCAAGTAGGTGCAGAAGAGCCCTGTGCCCATGTGGGCTATGCAGGCTGATAGACTTCAGGGCCAGGGGCCAGCCACTCAACCTCCACGCTCTGGTCTACAAGTCCCCATAGCTGGTGCCTGGGCTGGTTTTGCTGGTGAGGGGGGACCCCCAGGGTTACTGTGGCAAGCCCCGGTGATGAGGTGTGTAGTGTACTCTTTTGCTGCAGGCTGACTGCTCATACAGGCCTGATATATCTTGGTGGTTCCCTGCCTCTCCCTGGTCTAGGAAACACCAGGAGGAACATCTGCAATGACAATGGGCTGAAAAGCACATACTGCTTCTAATTCATCAGCACACACTTTCCACATCTCATCTGGTTTCTAAAAATATACTTTGCCTTTGTTTTATATCTATTGTAAAAACTACAGTGTGCGTAATTTCCTGTAACTATTCCTGAAGGGAAATTCCTGATCCTACTTTCACATTTTTAATAAAGGTCTTGATGCAATAAAAAGCGGTAAAGTATTAACGCCCATTTTTCATCTCAAAATGCACTATTCTCCCCTAATTTAAGGTTTGTGTGATGCATTCATGCTTTTTGTGTATTTTCTTGCACTTCTTAGATCATGTAACAGCATAAAATATGCCAAAAAATATGCATTTTGTTACTTTGTTTTTACTAAATTATGATTTGGCTTTTTACTTCTGCCTGGAGCAGGTGTAAGCAATCTGCAGCAATTCCCTGGTGTTTTTTTCAATGTAAAAAGCACTGTCGCACATGCGGGAGTTTAAACCTTTTAACACAGTGTGTCCTCCCTCTTCCTGAGCCAACCTGCTTGGCGCATCACCTGGCATCAAAAGGTATGGAAGCCAAATAGCCAGCCCCCCCCCCCTCCCAGGTGATTTACCAGCTTCTATGTACTTTGACAAAGGTCCTGGGCTTTACTAGGGCTGATGGATACCGGCTCTTCCCAGGAAAGGGGGTACCGGCATGCCACCGACCACTGTTGCCAGGTAGCATGCCACCCCCACCCATTGAGCCAGTATATGGGTTCATTGGCCCACTTTCCAATTCACACAGTGTCACTACAGAAAAAAAATACGGTAACTAGTTAAATTAATAATTTAATAACTAATTAAACAATACTTACTTCCACTGTCATCTGCATTGCCACCATGGATCTGGCAGCAGTACCTGTCTGCATTTGGTGCCTGTAGGGACAAAGATCACCCATCCTTCTACCCTGGCATCCCTGGTATCTTTCACTATTTGACTTTGGAGGTGGGTGGGGGGTGGGGGGGGTGGTGAGAGCTGCAAAATGAACCTGGTGCACGAAATGCTTACCTGTTCTTAGCAAATTTGTGATAAAGAATTGATGTAGATCAGTTCTGGAATTGTGAAGTGAAAGAAAAGAAACAACATTTCTTTCTACTTGCCATATACAACAGTGAAGGAAGAAGCAGCAACAGTGGCTTATTTTTTATTTATTTAAAACGAACTTCTATCTTTCCCCTTCATAACTGTTTGTGAGCTAGTAATGGGTGCAACGGACCCCTATACCTGAGTACTAATGGCCGACATGCCATCTGCCAGCATTGGCAGGTGTCATGCTGGGTAATTTGACTGGGAGTGAATGGGGTGCGTCATTACCAGCCATTCTGAGGCTTTCACACAGTGGGGCATCCCAAATCAGGATGCCCAGCGACGAGGAAATTGACCTCCCTGGAGACTTTTAGATGGCAGGGAGTCCATGTGTATTGCTGGGGATCATTGATCTATGACTTTTGATATTGTCCACCTCCTGCTGTCTCCTGCTAAGCTAAGTGATAACTCATTTCAGGAGATGATTGTATTACTGAAAAATCATATTTTACTTACTGCTTCTAAGATTTAAAACCACTATTATTTCCATACAAAAGCTGCATGATTCAAGTATCTAAATTTATCAGTATCTAAATTTATATGCTGAAATGAGCATACTAAGGCATCAGCGTGTGTGTGGTGTGAAAGATGGAACCTTGCATAAGAGGCTGCTGGCAGGGCAACATGTAGCATTTTCCGTCAGTGAGGAAGCACTTTCCAGGCTTAACAGGCCTTTTATTGCAGATTCAACAATCATACAGTACAAACAGTGTAAATGTACTTACTTTAAATAAGGGTTAAAAATGGATAGCTAAGGGTTAATAACTACAAATAGGAAAGAGTAGAACTGGTGTTGGGCAAACCCCCCAAGGTTCATCAAGTTTGGGAGAACTTTGAATAAAAGTCTCCACTGAAATTTTGGGGGGCAATTCTGGCTCTGGGCTCCCTAATACTCACCCACCCAGATCGAGGGGGGCCGTCTGTCATGATTCCTCCATAGGCAGAAAAGTGGCTGGGGGGAGGTTGCAGCAAGAAGCATCTGTAACTTACCTGAGCCCGTCATCCGTCCATAAGTCCCTGGTCAGCAGTCAGCATTCCGGCTGTCAAATGGGCTATGGATGGGGCTATAGAAAGATGGCCGCAGCTCACATGAGTGAGAACAGGGCCGGCTCCAGGTTGGTGGGGGCCCTTGGGCAAGAGAGTCTTAGTGGGCCCCAAAGTAGTGTGTAACATGATGTCCCCTTTTTTCACCTCGCTGACACAAATGGCTCATCTTCTGCTGCTGATGGCCCTCCAGTCTTTAATGCCTTCCCTTTAGCCACCAATCACCCTCTAGTCCTTGTTGCATT
The DNA here is from genome assembly GCA_027917425.1 of Gastrophryne carolinensis. Lineage (NCBI taxonomy): Eukaryota > Metazoa > Chordata > Amphibia > Anura > Microhylidae > Gastrophryne > Gastrophryne carolinensis. The sequence goes on from CM051238.1 coordinate 72,687,958, forward strand.
CTGCTTACTGCTTGCTCTGCTGCTACTAAAGACTTCATCATTGCTATCAGTTGTCACCTGGTTCTGGCCACCTTCTGAGCTTTCATCAATGAGCGGGTCTGCACACAATACTCTGCATTCGATTGTTTGGATCCACTGTAAAATAATACCATGGCCAAGTGTGAACCTGAGTGCGCCCCTGAAGATGCCAGGGGCCTTGGCAGTTGCCCAGGTTTGCCCTGTGCTGGCGCCGGCCCTTAGTGAGAACACTCCTAGTGCCAGCTGCTAGTGTCCTTACTCATGGATCCAGACTGCGAGGCTCAGGCAAGTTACAGCTGCTTCCTGCTGCACAGGCCATCTGGCTGGGTTTGGGAACCCAAACTCACAAAGTTTGGCATGAACCCGGGTTCTCCCAACACTAAGTAAGCCTTGAGAAAGAAAGCCCTGAGTCAATAGTTTGGTTAGTTCATTGTCATAGAGAAATTAGATGTAGTATTAGAATTTAGACACTGGATGCCAGGGGGGAGAGATGACCTGCATAGGAAATTATAGTATTTCCATAGACTAATACAGAATGTGGGGGAAAGGCCCCCTAATATTGGCGGGGAAGCTGGGAACAACAAGTTCCAGTTAGAGCTAGTTGTAACTAGTTTATCTCGGTGCACTCAATCATGCTTAACATGTGGATCACTCCATATGGGACACATGGTTGGAAGTGGTTATGGGAGATCCTGGGAGTATAAGTAGATACAGTAAGTAGTATAAAAAGGGAGCTCTGCCCTAGCTCTTGGTTCTATGTGATTGATCCATCTAAGTGGATATATGGTTTGATGTTAGAGAGGAGTCCAGAGAAGCAGCAGCAGGAAGGAGAGCCAGTTTAAGAGAGAGACGGGAAGATCCTGTTGCAGCCACAGTGAGGTTGTACGTTCACCAGTGCCCAGTGCCTCTAAAGTGGAGCTGAAGTGCCTAAAAGAAGTATCCAAATCTATTTGTGAAGTTGTGATGCGACTGTGATCTGCCCTGCTGAGAGGTGTGCAACATCTGCTGACATGTTAATATCTGGAGTGACTAATTAAAGACTACATTTGTTCTACTGCACTGAATTAGTCTTTAGAGACCATCTGGAAGATCTGTTAGAGTTGGTGAACCTTACCCACAATACACCCCACCAGGGGACACCAAACCCTAGGTCCAAGAACCCCCCTCGCTTCTCACACCTCTGCCACTGTTAAATAATATTATTTCATGTTTAGTCTTGGTAAAATATAGTTTAGGTTTGATTTTGCACGGGTTGAGATTTTCTCAGCTTCATGTGAGATCAATCTTGTATGCAAGAATTCCCACTTTCTCGCATGATTCAGGAACACATGTGAGACAATCTCACACTTACGTGAAGCATGCAAGAAAGTCATGCGAGAATTCTCACTTCCATTAGAGATTTTACAATTCGCATAACAGTTTACTGGATCACTGTGTGCGAGTTGTAACCATGTTGTAAACCATGCCGCAATTGCCAACATGTTTTTCGGAATGAAACTTTGAGGCTGTATTTTTTTCTTTTTTATCACAAATATTAAAAAAATATCAGTACTCCCAGATGGCTGCTGGAACAAAAGGACCTGTGTCTTTAAGGCAAATGGCAGTGGTAGTATCATTTTTTGCACCACCATCACATAATGAAGATAGTGGACAGGCCCTGAAGAGCCTGTTGGACTGGATGAAGATGACATCTGGCATCCAGGGGACCTCTATATCAGGTCACAGGGCCAGGAGGCCACCATGTAACTTGCCAGCACTGGTGGTACCCCGCCCAATTCCCTGCACCCTCATTTGTGGCACTGCAGGTGTGGAAGAACCCGGTATGGGCCAGGGCTCTTCCAGGGGCGGCACACTTGGAAGTGCACCAGACCCATACTGAAGGGCATAGGGGCTAGTATATCAGCAGGACCACAGGCCAGATAGTCTCTGAACCCTGGGTTACCAGCCCCTATGCCTGGTGCCCTGCCTTATTGGCTGTGGAGGGAAGGATATATACTTTTTTGTGATTTGTTTCATTTTAAAAATAAAAATTACATTTCTTTTGAAGAAAAAACATGTTGGCATTTGTGGTATACTTTTTTTCAGTGAAAAAAAGCATGTCAGTTTGTAAAGCAAGCATTTCTTGCCAGCTTTGAGCAGGAAAAAATGCTGGCACATAACAACCTGATCGCTCCCAAAATTCCTCATTAACACTCCCTGCGAGAAATTTCATGGGATTTCTTGCACAAATATTCACAAACAAACTTGCACCAGAAAAACGTCTGCTGAATTAGGAGAGTGGGGAAGATGGGGGTGAGAATGTCTTTTTCTCGCCTGAAACCATGCAAGAATGGATTTTTAAATCAACTCTTTTATGTTTTTAAGATACAACTCCCTGGGGAAAAAAAGTGCCAGTCACTTACAACTTATAAAGTTAATGCATTTACTGGTATATCTAGGTGGGTGGGGAGGCATCCTCATCCATTCATAACTTTTCTAAGCAGTGTGGAAACAAATCTAGAAGGCAACATAAGGACACAAAGGGCCACCTGTCTCATCCCAACGTCAAAATAATTTTTAATTCTCACCTCTTCTCCTCCACAGCTTCTTTATCAAGGTCCAGGTTTCTAATACTCACCATATCCCGGAATCAGGTCCAACGCAGATCATCTCAGTCTCTAGACAGAGCTGTTCCCTTGGATGAGACTACCCATACTTGGTGGATCAAAACTCCCCAAGGAGTCTTAAGAACGAATATTCCTTGTTTAGCGGAAAGTCCTGATAACTGATAACCTGACTCTCAGGTTGTAATGGGGATCTGGGCAACCAAGTGGTTCAAATCTAAATAGACTTTTGGTCCACTGCCAATATACCTAATTTTTCGATGCCCCGCAGTGGGAATCGATGCTGGACGCTGGGTGAAGTGCTGTATAATGAAGGCTCTCAATGTGATCACATGCTGCCACAACAGATGTCGGTGCATAAAAGTGACATCACTGCTCTCTCTGCTTAGCATGCCCTGCAGTGACTGCCAGAGTGGAGAGAGCTGTCAGCTCCAAAGCTATGAGCGTGATGCCAACCAACTCCCGACATGAACATTCAATAAGGCTTCCTTGTGACCAGCACCAGGGCCAGCTCTGGAGTTCACATCTGCACCAGAGCTTGAAGACCCGGCAACTGCAGCCCTCAGGACATTGAGTTGAGTTTAAAGCAAAGGTAAATACTCTGTTTCCACTCTACTCAGATTCACAGTCATCAATACCCATCTCTTCTCCTACTGGATTTCTGTTCAGTGAGTGATTTGATGCTACCATATTAAGGTTGTCCAAGGAAGACATCCTCCATGAAAGAAGCAGCTCTTTTATGGAGGCCCCCAAGCCTCTGGGTGGCAGCAACACTGGAAAGTAGCACAGGGGGTGGATGATTAATTATCTGCTGATTCACCAATGACTACCGGCTAGTAGTGCTGAAACATTGGGGAACCTCCTCGGGCTCATGGGCTCACAGGGAAGTAATGGTGGAGGCCCTGGGTGCTTATAACCTATGCATTTCAGTGGTGGCCATGGGCCCCCTGATTTCTAGGGGCCAAAAGTGGCTGTTCCATTGGACTAATAATATTACAGCCCAGGTTAAACAAACTGGGACAACTGAAACATTTTTAATAGGAGGTACACACTACATCAGTATATGCTGAGGCTTCGAAGCCTTTTTTACAATGACTGACCTCCCCTATGCTCTGCATTGGCATTTAACTGTTATAAATGTTTTTTTCTATATAATTTCCAGTATTTGCTGTTAATATTTAAACTGTGTAACGTGTCTGAACTGCCCTACCCTTGTGTATCCCTGTGATTTTGTACAGAGCCACTGAAGATGAGGGCGCTATAAAAAAGCAATAATAATAATAATAACACAGGCATTTAGCAATCTGCATGTGGCGTTGTAGCGCTGCTGTCACCAATAGGGTGGAAGTGAGAAAGTACGACACATGGCGCTACATCTGCTCGCCTTACCATATGGGCCACATGTATGGCGGCTTGTTAGCGGTTAACCCCTTCTTGGCGTGCCACTTCAATAAATCCTTTTTGCTCAGCCATCAGTGGTGCATTATTATGACCACAGTGGTTTATTTGAGCAAACCTCAACATACACCACAATACAGTCTGTGTTGTGCGGTGGATATAATTACACGTTCTCCCCCCTAAGAGTTCCACAACAGTTCACCGCACTGCCTTCCCGCTCTGCTCGTAGACACTCTGCTATTATACACAAGCCGGCCGCAGGAGAAGACGCCCGGTTTCTAGGATAGGAGGCAGACAAATCACATTTACGGGTTTTCTGAATCTCTGGGTGACTGTCAATATCTAGTGCTGGGGCAAGTGAACAAACCCACATACGTTTTACTTGCATTTAAAGAAAACTTATCGCACTTATGACAAATAAAACCTATTACACACAGCCCAGCACATCACTACCATGCACAGCACATGACTACTATGCTCAGCATATCCTTACCATGCCCAGCCCATCACTACCATGCCTAGCACATCACTACCCTGCCCAGCACATGACCACTATGCTCAGCATATCCTTACTATGCCCAGCACATCATTACCATGCCCAGCACATGATCAACATTCTCAGCATATTCTTACTATGCCCAGCCCATCACTACCATGTCCAGCACATGATCACCATTCTCAGCATATCCTTACTATGCCCAGCACATCACTACCCTGCCCAGCACATTACCACTATACTCAGCATATCCTTACTATGCCCAGCACATCACTACCATGCCCAGCACATGATCAACATTCTCAGCATATCCTTACTATGCCCAGCACATCACTACCCTGCCTAGCACATCACTACCCTGCCCAGCCCATCACTACCCTGTCCAGCACATGACCACTATGCTCAACATATCCTTACTATGCCCAGCACATCACTACCCTGCCCAGCACATGACCACTATGCTCAGCATATCCTTACTATGCCCAGCCCATCACTACCATGCCCAGCACATGATCAACATTCTCAGCATATCCTTTCTATGCCCAGCCCATCACTAATATGCCCAGCCCATCACTATCATGCCCAGCACATGACCACTATGCTCAGAATATCCTTACTATGCCCAGCACATTATTACTGTGCCCAGCACATCGCTACAGTGCCCAGCATATGATTGCTATTCTCAATATCAGCATATCCTTACTATGCCCTGCCCATCACTAATATGCCCAGCACATGACCACTATGCTCAGCATATCCTTACTATGCCCAACGCATCACTACCATGCCCAGCACATGATCACAATTCTCAGCATATCCTTTCTATGCCAATAATGCCCAGCACATCACTATCATGCCTAGTACATCACTACCCTGCCCAGCACATGACCACTATGCTCAGCATATACTTACCGTGCCCAGCCCATCATTATCATGCCTAGCCCATCACTACCATGCCCAGCACATGACCACTATGCTCAGCATATCCTTACTATGCACAGCACATCATTACCATGCCCAGCACATGATCAACATTCTCAGCATATCCTTACTATGCCCAGCCCATCACTAATATGCCCAGCACATGACCACTATGCTCAGCATATCCTTACTATGCCCAGCACATTATTACTATGCCCAGCACATCGCTACAATGCCCAGCATATGATTGCTATTCCCATTCTCAGCATATCCTTACTATGCCCTGCCCATCACAAATATGGCCAGCACATGACCACTATGTTCAGCATATCCTTTCTATGCCCAACACATCACTACCATGTCCAGCACATGATCACAATTCTCAGCATATCCTTTCTATGCCCAGCCCATCACTAATATGCCCAGCACATCACTATCATGCCTAGCACAGCACTACCCTGCCCAGCACATGACCACTATGCTCAGCATATCCTTACCATGCCCAGCCCATCGCTATCATGCTCAGCCCATCACTATCATGCCCAGCCCATCACTATCATGCCTAGCACATCACTACCATGCCCAGCCCATCACTATCATGCCTAGCACATCACTACCATGCACAGCACATGATCACCATTCTCAGCATATTCTTACCATGTCTATCCCATCACTACCATGCCCAGCACATTACCACTATGCTCAGCATATCCTTACCATGCTCAGCCATCACTATCATGCCTGACCATCACTAATATGCCCAGCACATGACCACTGTGCTCAGCATATCCTTACTATGCCCAGCACATCACTACCATGCCTCCCAACTGTCCCGATTTTCCCGGGATTGTCACGATTTTTGCAGAAAATCCCGCGGTCCCGGACCGTTAACAAATGTCCCGGGACGGCCTGCACCGTGGCGGTGTGTCCAGGGCCGCAATGATGCCGGCTCCTTCTGAATTAACACCGGCCGGCGCGCGGGTGTGCGCGGGGGGCTGGGTTGGGGATTAAAAAAACGTACGCAGGCTGGCATGCAGGGGTGAAGGCAGCCGACATTGCTGGAGGGCGTGACAGGAGGTGTGGTCAGAGCGTGGCAGTGGTGTTGTCGGGGGCGTGGTCGGGGCGGGGCTTGTCCCCCTTTCACATTTTCAAAAGTTGGGAGGTATGCATTACTGTGCCCAGCACATGATCGCTATTCTCATTCACAGCATATCCTTACCATGCCCTGTCCATCACTAATATGCCCAGCACATGGCCCCTATGCTCAGCATATCCTTACCATGCCCAGCCCATTACTACCATGCTCAGCACATGACCACTATGCTCATCATATCCTTACTATGCCCAGCACATCACTACCATGCCCAGCACAGGACCAATATGCTCAGCATATCCTTACTATGCCCAGCCCATCACTACCATGCCCAGCACATGACCACTATGCTCAGCATATCACTACCATGCCCAGAAAATCACTACAATGCCCGGCCTATCATTACCATGCCCAGCACATGACCACTATGCTCAGCACATCACCACTATGTCCAGCCCATCGCTACCATGCCCAGAAAATCACTACAATGCCCGGCCTATCATTACCATGCCCAGCACTTCACTACTCCACCCCCAGCGCAGCACTACAATGCCCTGCACATCACTACAATGCCCAGCCTATCACTACTATGTCCAGCATATCACTGCCACTACCATGCCCAGCCCATACCTACCACACACAGCAATCCTGGTAGAGAGACTTCTCTACCATTGTATAAGTGCCTGTCTTCTGTGTGTCCTGGGTATAGTGCCTAGCTCATAATAGGATCTCTCAGCTATTAGGGAGTCTAAGTAGACAGTGTAATTCATATCTAAAACCTTGAATTTGTGATAGGTATATATAGAAAGGAACAATGGCCTCATCTGGAGATGATCATCATCCCTGGGACATCCTGGGACATCCTTAATTGAGATGCCCCACTGTGCGAAACTGCGGGATCACCGAGTAAACTCACCTAGCTAGTGATCCCACAGCAAACGCATAGGGTGCGAGTGCATCTGCACTTCACATCTAGGTATTTTTCAAAGGCTGACACGGGCACGTGGAGGAGCAGGGGTGAAGCCAGGGCGCATGTGCTCCATTAATGCTTACTATTAGTAAGGAGTTAATGATGAGCCGCTAGGTGGTCGGTGACCTGCGTATGCGACAAAGGAATTCTCAAAGGTGAGCTTTTACTGGCGATTGTGGGGGTTTCAAACAGCGGGGCACCCCAAATCAGAAGAGGAACAACATAGGGGAGAGTAAAAATTCTGTGTTTGTTCCTCTTTAAAGAAGCACTATTGTGAAAATATTTCACATTTCAATTCTATATGTTCTTTGTATTTAAAGTGGACCAAAACCCACAGAGATCAGCCCAGGAATCTATAAGATTCCCAAGCAGACTGATTCCCTCCCCACAGGGCATCCAAAATCGGGATGCCCTGCTGTGTGGAACCCACCAGGTCACCCATAAACTCCCCTTCTTTCCTGGATCAACGGCTCATGACTGAGCAGCGGATACATCCCCTCTATCCCTCTAGCAGAATGCGTGGCCACACCAGACATTTGTGAATGGCTGGCGCGGGCACGCTTCTTGTTAGAGGGCAGGGGGGTTTGCGGCCGCCAGCGCAATTGGATTCACTCACATTAGACGAGCTCCTAGATGAAGGGACTCAAGCAAATCCGAGCGCGCTGATTGGACGAGTGGCGGCACATGTGTCGTAGGACCAGGAAGAGGTGAGTTTGTTCGGGCAACCTGGTGGATTTTGCACAGCGGGGCAACCCCCCGATTGGGGTGCCACGGGGGCAAGGACCAAAACCCAGGATAGTTAAAATATTGGGTTTTGGTCCACTTTAAATGTCTTCTACCATAAGCAATAAAGAGCCCAGTTACAAGGATTGTTGTAATGCTTTTCTAGTTATTTTCTACATGTTAGGTATAACGGTATCCCTTCACAAGTTCTGTCCGTGCTATTGTATAGCCTCAGCTGTGAAATGTACTCTTTAATCATCTAAGAAGCACCTTGGGGGCAGGGCTAAGCTGCTGATGGGCTGGTGTAGGAGTGGCTAGGACCAGTAAAATCCCTGGGTAAATTTTGGCCCTGGTCCGCCCCTGTGCATGACCCATGTTCTTTAGGCATGTACAGTATGTAAATCCATTTAAGCCAAAGAGATTTTTTTTTTACTGCCACAGTTCTTTTCTAATAATGAAGCAATGGGAGGCTGTGTTTTGCATGTAGTTGAGCTTCAAAGGTTTTAATATGAAAAAGAATAAGCAGAAGGACACGGTTGATGTAAGATGTCAAATATATGCAGAATTTCCCTGCAGATTTTTGCATAATGAACAATAAATGATATTCCCAGCGCACCTATCTGCCCTGCAAATGCTCTTCTGGAAAAGTATTTTATGTCATGCGCTTGTTTAATATGTAGATGCCGGCGCTGTGCTGAATGCCATTCTTCTCCTCTCTCCCAGCAGAACACTTTTCACTTTTTCTATGGATGTACATACATACAAGGCAAAAGGGACTCAAACAAAATACAGATACACTTAATAAGTAACAAAAAAATCTGGTTCTCAGCCAGAAACATGAAAAAAAATTGGCAGAGGACCAGATATTGCCGGAAAGGGGGCCCAAAGGAAACTGGGAGATGAAGGAGGCTTTCAGATTTCAGATGGTTCTGACCCTTTAAATAGTCAACTGTCCAAAAAGGAAAATGAAAACCACAATCATGCTCGTTGTGAGAGTTTTTTTAATAGAATAAGCAGATATCTGTTCAACATGAAGGCCACATAACCCTTCATGTTCACAACCTTTTTCACGCCCGTGTGGTTTATCCAAATCATTTGTGTAACATTTCTCTTGAGGGAACTGGACCTGATTTCAGTATTTATACACATGGCCAACAGTAATGATTAGTGGGTCTGTTTGCTAGTCCCATATATATTCAATCAAATGCCCCTAATATCTAAGGAAGGGAAAAAATGGCCAAAAATTGTGTTCCCTCTTTTTATTACTATTAAATTGATACTGCAGACAAAGGTAATTGTTACACCATTGTGTCTGGCTACATTTGGCACTGTCCTGAACTGTTTTCCATTTTTAAATTGAAGCAAAAATGGCAGAAGTATTGGAGTTTACAGGTTCAGCCAATGACATTCTCTTTTTCATTCTGTCCCCCAATCAGCTCGGTAGAGCGGGACAGGATTGCTGGTCCCTCCCTCCGCTTCCTCCTCCAGATTCATCACAGATTAGGTAGCATCACATTTTCAGAGGTGAAATCATGAGCTGAACTTGTGTAACAACTGCCTTTGCCTGCATTAGCAGTGTTTAGTGTGAGAGGAGATGTAGTAGCATAGTCACCACTAGAGAAGGCACACTCTTACAGAAATTGTGTATAAGGCCAACATTGGAGGGCAGGGGAGTCATATGCTCCAGCACCCCCAGCTTTCCCCCCCGCACATATCTGATCGCCATATGGATGAATTACCTTTCTTTAAAAATCTTCTGGGAATCACTTTGAACCCATTTCAATGTTCTTTTTGAGTCTGGAAAGGTATTTTTATCAAAATGTTGGTGTTCTATAAAAATGAACAATAATAGAGACAAGTAAACATCTAAATTAACCAGAAGCATTCACAGTGACTAATGAATGTCCCAGAGCAACCTGACAGAGATAAAAACACCCCAATCGTGCCATAAAAAATAAAATAAATTCCACTAGATTGATTAAAAAGAATGTTCTGTAATCAGAAGCGGTTGCAATGACTATGTTATTCTAATGAAAAAGAAATGTAGGGACAGGAATAATGGTCTCCCCTTGTTGAACTATAACTGCCTTGCCACCATACTGAAGCTCCAATTGTAGTCCTTACCCTTATGAATGTCTCTTATGACTGCCCTCACTTGGATGGAGGGTGATTTTTGGAATGTAAAGTGGAAGTCCTGCTGGACTTGCTGCCAATGACCCCCCCCCCCCATGTGGTGCTGGCCTAGATTTGGGCATTAGAGGAAACAAACAAGGCTTATCTCACCAGCACTGGCTGCCCCCTCCCCTGGTGGGATCAGACATGATTGAGTGCCAGTGTTGGTGTAACTGAATGTGTTGGGCCCTGTCAAGTCTCATGGTAAACTTTTTTCTGTCTTTAATGTAATTGGATGTTACTAGACAACTAAAGATTGAAACAGCAACGACAAGTGGTGCTTTCTTACTAATGGAAGCCACGTGAGCACAAATGTGATAAATAAGGAGCAACAATGATGGGGCCCCCCTGACCTTCTGAACCATGGTGCAGTCATGGCCCCTGTGCCTCCTATAGTTACACCCCTCAAATGTGCCAGTGTCACGGTCTGTGAAGAGGTGGTCAGAGTCACTGACTGGGAAGAGGCAGGCAGTGTCAGGGACTTGGAAGAGGCGACCATTGTCATGGACTGCACAGAGGTGGTCAAAATCACGGACTGGAAGAGGTGTTCAGGACTGGGAAGTGGCAGTCAGTGTCGGGAACTGTGAAGAGGTGGTCAGGGTCAGGAACTGGGAAGAGGCGGTCAGTGTCAGGAACTGGGAAGAGGCGGTCAGTGTCAGGGGCTGGGAAGAGGCAACCAGTGTCAGGGACTGGGAAGAGGTGTTCAGGACTGGGAAGAGGCAGTCAGTGTCAGGGACTCGGAAGAGGTGTTCAAGACTGGGAAGAGGCAGTCAGTGTCAGGAACTGGGAAGAGCCGGTCAGTGTCAGGGGCTGGGAAGAGGCAGTCAGAGTCACTGACTGGGAAGAGGTGGTTAGTTTCATGGACTGAGAGGAGGCGGTCAGAGTCAGAGTGGGAGGAGGCAGTTAAAATCACAAACTGGAAAGAGGTGGTCCGAGTCCCAAACTGGGAGGCGGGTAGTGTCAGGGACTGGGAAGAGGCAGTCAAAGTCACTGACTGGGAAGAGGTAGTCAGTGTCACGGAGTGGAAAGAGGTGGTTAGTTTCATGGACTGGGAGGAGGTGGTCAGAGTCACTGACTGGAAAGAGGTGGTCCGAGTCCCAGACTGGGTGGTCCGAGTCCCAGACTGGGTAGTGTTTTGTACTGGGAAGAGGTGGTCAGTGTTAAGAACTGGGAAAAGGCAATAATATCAGTGCTTGATACCAGGGCCAGATTAAGTGTGGTGGAGGCCTTTGGGCACAAAATCTGGTGGAGGCCCCAGATACAGTATTTTTTCTTTAAAGCAGCACAAAAGCCTCTACCCCTGAAACTCATCCAAGTACCTATAGCTGTGTTGCTGCTTCTGCTGTGATCTGGTTTATAAAAGAAAAAACTTTTTTTCCACAACCGAGGGAGGTTATGCTCACCCGGCAGTTTTGTGATTCACAATTGAATGAGCCCTAGAAATGCAGTCAATGTCGTGACCAGCTGGCTGCATTCCCGGCTTCCCTCTCGACTGATAAGTGTTCCCACCCCCAGCCTCTGGGAGCGCGCCTTAGCTAAAGGGAAGCAAGAGATGCGGCCATGGGTAGCAGAAGCGCTATGGGAGCCACCGAGAAAGATGATTACACGGCGAACCCGGGGGCTTCACAAAACTGGGCCACGCAGCTTTACAGCCACGTTAAAGAAACAGTCCAGCCAAGTAACTTAGAAAAAATAAGTAAAATTACCGCGCAAAAAAAACCGTAAATTTCAGGATTACTATGCTTTACACAATGTAACTGCTCAACGTGCTGTAGCCTGAATATCCAACAGGTTCATTGATAGAATATAGTGATATAGCACAGAGCAGTTATACCAATTATTTCAACAGAATGTCCAAACAATTAAAAAAATCTCCAGGTTATCCCGCAGACGCATGCACAATTCCAAAGTGGTTAAAATCAATCCAAGTCCACACGCCAGGTGCCCACCACCTTGTAAGTTATACTCTTACCAAAGGGAAATTTGATTGTTAGCCTTATTTATATTTCCATAGGACTTCTCATTGGTTAAATTATAATTCTTCATGGGACTCCTCATTAGTTAGATCTCAAATTCTCCTTTCAATGTTTAATGGCATAAAGAGCCTGTGCCTTAGAAGCAGCTCATTTGATAATTTACCATAAAAACAAAAGAGGAAAAAAGGCATCTAGTGTAATATGTTTTTAATAGTAAAAGATCTCTATAAAATAGTGCCAATTGCGCACTCACATTAAAAGTGATTATACAAGTGCAGTGTATAACAAGAGCGGTTCTCACCCAACCTCTGCTTCACCTCGGCCGATGGTGGGGGGAAGGGGGAGAGCCTCTGCTAGCAAGTATATTCCAAGGACTGTAGTAAAGTTGTATCGCCGCTGCCGTCCTCAGTAACGCGTTTCGTTGCCGTTCTTGACTTCTTCCGGAGGCTAACAATCAAATTTCCATTTGGTAAGAGTATAACTTACAAGGTGGTGGGCACCTGGCATGTGGACTTGGAATGATTTTAACCACTTTGGAATTGTGCATACGTCTGCGGGATAACCTGGAGATTTTTTTAATTGTTTGGACATTCTTTGAAATAATTGGTATAACTGCTCTGTGCTATATCACTATATTCAGCCAAGTAACTTAACAAAGTAGATGCTTGCCCTTTATTCCCCAGCCCTGGTCAATGAGACTTTCAGTCCCCTTTATATGGGGTATTGGGATGCCGGAGGGTATGCCTATGTGGCATGCTCCACTAGGAACCATCCACCCTGGTCCATTCTGAGCCGTGTGCGCGGCTTTCTCCTCGTCCTCCAGTGGGGCCTAGGCTGCTACTATCCCATTACAGCGGGGTGTTTATACACTGGCGGGTGTTGAGGATACCATTTGCTGTTTTTTGACATGCAGAATCCACAGCCCATGGACCCAGAAGCGGGGTAGGCAACCAGCACAAAACTGCTATTTGTTATTTTTTTTTACCTAGTGGGGCATCCCAAATAAGCATGCCTATATCCCACTTTAAAAGTCTCATTGACATTCAGTGCCCTTAAAATAGAACCACTACTCTATCAAACCAACACATACAAACCCTATATTTGTCAGTAACCAACGCCACTATGAAAACAAAACCCAAGTCAATTTATACCATGAGTGGAAAAGCTGGACTCCTGGTTGATAGGTAAGTGAGTGGGCAAGCAGGTAGGTGGGTGGACGACTATCACCTCTGCTGCAGGGTCCAACAATTCGATCTTCACTCCAGGGTCACCAGCTGCCACTGCAGCTCCAGGGCCTGCTTGGGTAGGTAGGTGAGTGGTACCAAGATACATTAGGTAGGTGGGCATGTAGGTTGGCGTTTGGCAGGGGCGTAACTTGAGGGGGAGCAACCGCACTGGGGCCCAGAATGAAAAGGGGGCCCCATCATTGTTGCTCCTCCACCTTATTTATAAGAATTGTGCTCACTTGGCATCATTTAGAGAAAGGAAGCAGAATTTGTCTCTGCTGTTTCAGTCAAAAAGTTTACTGTATGAGTCATTAAAGGGCCCCATTAATGTTTGCACCAGGACCTCATCACATTTAGTTATGTGGGTGGGTAGGTCGGTGGATCAGTGAATGGGCAGTTAGGTATGTTGGTGGGTCAGGATGTAAACATCAACACCATTTAGAAATACCATTTATCCACCAGTGGCTGGCCTGGAATATAGGAGATTCCAGGGCCTGCCTCTGACTTTTCCCCGGGGTATACTGAATTTGGATGTCCTGCAGTGCGAGAACCCCTGGTTTGCCCACTGCAAGTGACCTTTCCACGCTCCAACAGCGCATGCCCGGGTTCTCGTCTGCCGAATGAAAAGCTGCTCTCATTGTTCTGAATGGGAAGGGCGCGCTGCATTATCCCCTGCACCCCCAGTGTTGTGCGCACACTCCCGGCCCAGCTATTTAGATTAGGCTGTGGCGGGAGCAAGCACACGGGGATGTGGGGAATGTGACACTGCACCCTCCACATTCAAGTCTATAGGAGCCACCTGCCGAATTACATAGTTACAGTGGAGCGTAGAAAGGTGAGTTGTAGTGGATAAACTGGGGGGTTTCACACAGTGGGGCATCACAATTTTGGAATCCCTGGGGGCACGGAACGAAACCCAGGAAAGTCAAATTCCCAGGCTTATACACAGGCACTTAATAACAAATTCTTTAAAATTATCAACCTTTTATAACCATATAGCTTTAAAGGGCCAAAAGCCCTCGTCCTACCCCCAAAAGAAGTATTCTGAATATGGCCAAAATTGTCATTTTACTTAACTCCTATAATAACACAAATAACCCCTCTATAGATTCTAAAAACACAAGCCTCAAGGCTTCAGAATTAAAATTAAAACAACAAAAAAAATTTACAAAAAGAAAAAAAGTTCTCTCTCCCCCCCTACCCCCACATAGGACCCCCCCCCCCCCCCGCCTGTGCCCACTGCTTACCTAGTACCAGACTCTGCCCTCACTATATATTATTATTATTGTTAATTTATATAGCGCCATCATCTTCCGTAGCGCTTTACAAAGTAGTTATTACAGACAGGGTAGAAACATACGGTACATATACTATTTCAAATGCATATATACATTACAAACTTTCCAGAGAGCTTTGAGCTTTTTCGAAATCAGTGTAACTCTCCCTATTTCCATTAGTAGCCTTCTTTTGGTTAACAAAGTGAATTATTTGTATTGCCTTGAGGT
This sequence comes from Gastrophryne carolinensis, assembly GCA_027917425.1. Classification (NCBI taxonomy): domain Eukaryota; kingdom Metazoa; phylum Chordata; class Amphibia; order Anura; family Microhylidae; genus Gastrophryne; species Gastrophryne carolinensis. The sequence continues at coordinate 72,703,059 of CM051238.1, forward strand.
TAAGGATCTTGCTGATCTTGCAAAAGATCCAATAATACTGGCTTAGAGTTCCTATAGAAATGACCCACTCTACTCAAGCCCATCCTCAGCCACCATGAATGATGCCCTTTCAGACCCAACTTAAAGTTTGGGTTTCCAAATATTGGGGCTAATAGGGCTCACCACTATCATAATTGTGACCTCCTTCTCCTCTTTTCCCAGACTGATAGTGCCTCCATTAAGGTTGGGATGGTCTCTGCCTTCTGGGAATCCAAAACAATGAGTCCAGTGAGGTCGGAGTGCACCCCTCTCCCTCCATCTGGGTCCACTGCGGCCTCTTTCTCGACCTATATATCGCTGAGAGTTGCGCAATTTTTGCCACATAATAATAGTTAAGGAGGCATGGGAGTCGGGATTGGGAGAACACACTACTTTAGGGAGGAGATCCATCTTAGCAGAAGCTATTCTTCCCAGCCAGGAGAGAATAAGTGACATCTTTAACTTTCTAAGGAGCGGGGGAAAGTTAAAGTAGACCAAAACCTAAAAGAATCTAAGATTCCCAGGCTGATCGATTCCCCCCTGGGGCATCCAAAATCAGAATGCCCTGCAGTGTGAAACCCCCCAGTCACCCCATACACTTACCTTGTTTCCCGGTCCAACGGCGCAAGCGTGAGCCACGGCCACATCCCTGCTATCCCTTTAGCAGCGTGTGTGACTGCGCCAGGCATTTGCGATGGGCTTGCGCTGGCACGCTCCCTGTTAGAGGGAAAAGGGGGATGCAGCCACCAGCGTGCTCGGAGCTGCTGGCCTTAGACGAAGACTTAGATGACGTGACATCAGTGGCTCCGAGTGGGCTGATTGGACGAGCGGCCACGCATGCGCCTTAGGACCCGGGAAGATGCTGTCCACTTGGCCCCTATGCCGCTTGTCCGTACTATTGCCCAGCATGCCACCCGGCTGCCTGCTCGGCCCCCTTGCTGCCCATCCGCTCTCTTGCCTAAAAAAGCCTGCCGACAACATGCCTGGAGGCTGGAAAGAAGTACTGTCTTGTTCTAATCACTGTGCTCCCCCTCTACAAAAAATGTAAAGTCTTTTTGTTCCATCCTGCAGTGGCTGTGTTTCTTGGTTTCAGCTGGCCCCCTGCAGCTTAGCCGCACAGTGCACTCCTGCTGGTTCACTACCCATCCATTCAGAGTCCCACCTGGACTGATGACTATCCTCCTTTGCCATTTGGGGGAGACCCTCTTAGCAGGGCAATTCGTGGGGGCCCTGGGGCGCATGCCCCTTGCGTCCTGCTTATAATCCGGCCTGCTTGATACTATCCACCAAGCCTCTAGCTTTTTACTGACTCCTTCTTTGGCCTTCTTCTCCACTCTCATGCTGGTTTGCTCATTTCAAGCTTTGCAACATTGCATTCATGGCAGCCAGAAGATATGTTGGATGGACTGTACAAAAGGTGAAAATAAGAGGCCGATTTATTAATAGCGCCAGGTAGCGACAGATGAGCGACAGTAGCGTGATTTTCACAGCGCCGGCTAGTATTCGCTGTGCTTGGCCGTTGTTCCGGCTTGGCCGGTGGCCGGTGACAGGTTCCGCGCTGTATGGGAGCGCATGACAACGAATGGCCATAGCGAACGGCTCCCAGCATATTCATTAACAAATCACGCTCAAAAAATTCTCGCGCTGTAAAATGCTTGTTTAAACCCCAGAGCGCTGGCGGCGATGTGTTAAAAGTAGTTTTTTAACCCCCAAACAACCTTATTTTTGGAAAAAAATAATAAACAAGTTTTTATAAACATTTTGTAATATGAATACATTAATATCAGACCTGTAATATCAATTCTGCACAAATTTTTTTTTTTTTTTTTTACCTTAAAAAAAAAAATAACATTGCAGAAGTGGTCACAGAATTTTTGACATTTAAAAAAAAACAAAAAACATTAATATCAATTAATTATGAATATTTAAAGATTGCTCCATTGAAATGCATTGGAGAGTGCCAGGTAGCGAGAGGTCATACCTGGCGCTGTGATGGGATTAGCAGCGGCGCTGTTCGCTGAAGTCTGCAACATGATGAATCCCGCGCTAGCTGACGCTCTCGCCGGCGCTAGCCTCATTTAGCGTGATAAATGCGTGATTGTGTTCGCAGCCTGGCGTTCTGGATTCGGTAGCCGACGATAGCTGGCGCTACCTGGCGCTAGTGAGACACTACCTGGCGCTATCCCTTGATAAATAAGGCCCTAAGTAACATTCGGGAGTACCAAATGGTAAGAGGAAAGTAATTCAATAGAAGGGAGTGGTACAGGGAGTGGTACATAATAGGATTTCCAGAAGGGGGAATAGGGAAGTTCATGTGAAGAGCGATAGTTAAACTGAGTATGGTATCAAGAGCTTTTTAAGAAAATGTGCAACCAGGTTTAGGTTTGTATTTTAAAGAAGGTTCTGTGCCTCTGTACTGTATGCACAGCTGTTATTGACATATGAGGTGTTGTTGGAAAGCTCTTAGAATGAACATCATGGTCTGTTAACAGATTGATATGTCTGATGGGTTCACGTGTGGCTATTTAGCCTTCATTTCCCGGCAGTCAGTCAGTAAAAAAAACATATTCAATTAATAACCATTTCTAATTACCGTAAATTAAATGAATGCATAATGTATTTTTTTCAGTAGACAGCGGAATGTTACTTCCTGTGTGCCAATACCCTGCATCAACAAAATGAAACCCAAAATAGAAGGGGCCATGGCCTTTCTTGTGGTGACCCAGGTCCAGCTGCAGGCACCAGATCAATAGTCTAACCGCAGCGTCAATGCCAACGGAAAGTGCTAAGCCAACACTGGACATACTTAGCGCGTTTTACCCAACAGCAATGGGTTAAGGCAAACAGCTTAATAACTGTGTCAACACGGTAAAGTTTCCTTGCGCTGGGCCGCGGTCCCGCTTACTCAGATTCCAGCATTGCTTTGATGCCGCTGTTTTTACTGGAATTGGCCATCTAGTCCGACTCACCCTCCTCTCCTTCCCTCCAGACGCGGTATTGCTCTTGGATTATATCAAGCCCCCTTCTTCATGGTTATTGCTCATTACCTGGAGATCAGCTCTGCTCACACATAGAAATATTGCTTCTTGTACACAGCACACCTCAGCACTGCCAAGGCCCCAAACAAGCAGGAGACGGCTGAGACGGTCTGATATGAAATTACACAGCACAATAACACTGCTCGCTCTCCGCTTATTGAGGAAGGATTCGCAGCAGTCAAGTGTTTCCCAGAGTTATTATTTTTCCACTAAAGAAAAAATTCTGGGGTGTTTAAAATGAAAGCAGGGCCGGCAGCAAGTAGATAACATTGGCTCTGCTTATCTATGTATTACCATTTTTAAAGGAAGCCTATGGCTGAAAAAGCTTCCAACAAAAACAGTCTATTAAACCCTAGGGTGATACCTTTATCATGAGCACAGCATGTGGCTACTTAGCTGCCATTGCTTCTCCATGCTTGCCCTTGAAGAGAGAAGTTTCCAGCTGTAGGCAGTATAATCTTGGCTTGAAATAGAACCTGATGAAAAAACATCTTATCTTACTTAGTCGCATCCGCTCATATCTTGAATCCGAACTGCTAGCCCCTATCTCTGTCTATTAACAAGCCGCTATTCCCTTCAATATGGGTCATGTGGTCTCCTGGAGGTGCCCCTGGCATAACTTTGGGCACTGGGCTCTTCCACACCCCTAATGCCCCAGGAGAGGGTACAGGTAACCAGGCATCCTGTCCTGGCAGAATGCTGGGCCCAATAAAATTGTGAACTAATATAGGGGTCCCCGGGACCCTTACTAGTTCACCCACAGTAGTAAATAAAAAAAGACATATAATAATATATATAATAGATTTATTATTTAAAATGTGTCTACTTACCGTTTCACGTCTTCTCCCTTCTGTCCCCTGCTGGACAGTTTCCACTTCTCCGTTGGGGACTTCAAAACCAGCCGTGGTTTCTAATACAGTCGCTGCCATCTTTTGAATGGGGGGATACAGGTAATGTTGAGGATTCTGAAAGGGAGGCTTTCATAACTCAAAGGCTCTGACTTCGAGGATCCCCCACATGACTAAATACATCACTGGAAGGGAGGAGTATGGAGGGGATTGCCTATTCCCTTCATGACACTCCCCTCGAGTGATGAAAAATCCCAATGGGGGAGATTACGCCTCTGTAGTATAAAAGTTGCCTTTAACTTTTTATCAATTACATTTGGCTGGATGCCAAGGCTGGAGGGGGGAGACCTGAGTCTTTTTACTCCAAATGACCGCATCTGAGATGGATGCCTCGCTGGCTTCATTTAAAGATACTTGGCATGGGACAGAGGTCAGGAACTATTATGTGGACTACTTTTAACTGGTAAAGGATCCCTACCAAAAAATCTGAAAAAACAAACATGGCCCCACTCCCCCAAAGTTTAGCAGCTCAAGCATAAGAGCCGGTAATCCAGGGTTTAAGGGCAGAACTTCCAGTCTTTGGCCCTAGTAATTACCAGCCCTTATGCTCTTTGGGACAGGTCAGGTGCTGCTGAGCACAGGGTCTATGACGTGGGATACCAGGTCCTCCGCCCTTGGCCATTGGGAGTGCAGGTTGTTGCAAAGTGCGAGTGCTGGGTGCAGAGGAGTCAAATCTAGATAGACATTTAGGGGTGTAACAGGAACTGACTTTACTGGAACATGAGCGTGTGGCCCAGGTAAAAACTGAGGTTACCTAATCTCTCATAGAAAACTCTGCATAACACAGCCTAGCTGCATAATACATAACAGCAGTGACGGAGTTAACCACTAGAGGCTGCTGTGGGAGAGTGACATCATCAACAGAGGTTATATAAGAGCTGACATTGTTCTAGAAGAGCAGTCTGAGTTTAGTCTTGTCAGTGCAGAGCCGTCTGAGTCTTAGGGCCTTATTTATCACGGGCTAGCGCCAGGTAGTGTCTGACGAGCGCCAGGTACCGCCAGCTATCGGCGGCTACCGACTCAAGTACGCCCGGCGGCGGTCACAAAGACGCATTTATCAAGCTAAATGAGGCTAGCGCCGGCGAGAGCGACGGCTAGCGCGGGATTCATCATGAAGCCGCCTGGAACGAACAGTGCCGCTGCAAATTCCTTCACAGCGCCAGGTATGACCTGTCGCTCCCTGGCATTGTCCAATGCATTTCAATGGAGCAATGTTTAATTAATCATAATTAATTGGTATTTTTTTTTTTTTTTTTTTTTAATGTCAAAAATTCTGAGACCACTTCTGCAATGTTAGGTTTTTTTTTAAAGTAAAAAAAAAAAAAAAAAAATTGTGCAGAAATGATCTTACAGGTCTGATATTAATATATTCATATTACAAAATGATTCCAAAAACATGTATAACGTTACAATCAAAAAATATGGTTGTTTAGGGGTTAAAAACTAGTTAACACCCATCGCCGCCAGCGCACTGGGGTTTAAACAAGGAATGGACAGCGACAGCAAATTCGGAGCGTCATTTGTTAATGAATATGAAGCAAGCCGTTCGCTCTGGCCATTCGTTGTCAGGCGCTCACATACAACGCTGAACCTGTGAAACAGCGACCCCTAAGCCCGTATTCAACATTACCGCACACCGACTGAGTCGCTGTCATCAAGCAAACGCCGGCCAAGCACAGCGAATACTGGCTGGCGCTGTAAAAATCACGCTACAGTCGCTCATCTGTCGCTACCTGGCGCTATTAATGAATCGGCCTCCCCGTCTGAGACTGTGCAGAGCTGTTGTCGAGAGATGATGTATTGAGCCGAGAGAACATGGATTGCTGAGAGAGAACCATGGAGATAGCCATGAAGAGGAGTCTGTAGTGAGCAGTACAGAATGGAGCTTATTAACCCTTTTGAGAAGGAGAGCTACAACTACACAAAGGAGAAGGAGTTACAGTGTGCTGAGCAAGACAGAGAGAGATACCACAGAGAGACATCCGTGTGGGCCTAGGTGGAGCGGAGAGGAGTGTACTGAGCACCAATACACAAGGTACCAGTAGCATAGTTCCAGCCCCTAGAGTGACCCCGGGATCCTGTGAGCCTGTTTGCTAATAGTTTTAAGTACTTTGCTCATTGCCGATGCTGAAGTGGAAGTGTGTTTGCTTCAAATAAAGTTTGGAAAGACATTTGCATTGTGTGGTGACTCCACCAGCCCATATCCCAACCATCCCTCAATATCCTAAAGAACTCGTGACAGCTCACCCCACATGTCAGCCGGCCCTGGTGTGGGTTACAAGTGCAGTAAGAGAAAGTCACCTTACATGGTGCATAACATAGATAGGAAAAAGAAGTCATAGAGATCACCTCAATGTACAGATCACCTCAATGTACAGAAAACACAACATGCAGCAACGAAAGTACAACAGAGACTTCAGATAAGAATTGGTAACAATGACATCTGGTGTCATAAATATAAACTGCAGCCTATTGAGCAAAAGTCAGAAATCACATTCAGAAACAAACAGAAGCTGTTGCACAGTATCTCCAACACAGGTAATGAGGCAGGAGGTTAAGCAAGCCAGCCACAGGTATGTGGGCTTCCCTCCCCCCCTGCCCTTTTGAACTGTTATATGTGTCCCTTGGGTAACTGGGTGCTATTTAAAAGCTATTTTTTATAAAAAAAAATAAAAATATCACACCAAAGTACTCTTCTGAATTTTACTATTCTTTTCTCACCCCAACCTTTGCTTTGCGCTGGGTATCTGTAGATAATGCAGGCACTGGGCCAATCTCAGTCACCAGGTCGGCATCTGGAGTGGACACAGGTCAGCCCTCCTCCTACTTTGGCATCCAGCCAAGGATAATGACAGGTGTCGGAGGAGCGGTGCATTATACTAGAGAGATGGAGCCTCTGTAGAATCTACTCCGTGTGGTTCATACATCACTGGAGGGGAGGGGCCTGGGGGGATCCCCAGAGGCGCTGGACTATAAACTCCTACCTGCCTAGCTCTTGGCTATTACTCATGCCTGGAAGCCAAGATGGACGGAAAGGCACCTGTATACCTCCCTGTTCAAGAGAGGGCACAAGTGGAATCTGCTTTTGACCCTACAACCGCCCCCCAGTGACCCAACTGACCTCAGTAGTTTGATGGATGGAGAAGAGGATGCCATTGAGGGACACATGGTCTCTTTTTTATCCTGGGGATGGTGGGAAGGGCATCCTGCATTCTTGCACAGGGTGCCTTCCAATGCAAGGCTGACCCTAACCCCCATTACTATCTCTAAGATCTTAATATATTAATATAAGCCTTTTAGTTATTTAATAGCATCAGGAATCATACCCTGTTGGAGTTTAGTTAGAGTCTGACAGCATGCGGACACTTTATTTTACTCAGGTCCTCACTAAACTGAGAGCATCGTGATTCCTTTTTTTATAGACTGTGTCTGAAGGTACTGGACAACAACTCAGAGACTGTTATATACATACAATGTAGGAACTCCTACAATGGCGCCTCTACGGCCCCTTCACAACCCACCTTTATGGGCAAACACTGAGAAACATGGCTGCAAAAGGTTCTGCATGCTGCCTCCAGGCTGCAACCATGGGCATACAGAGACTAGATGCAGCTCCATAGAAATCTATTGTATGCAAAGTAAATGCTTGTAAAAACTCTGATTTTTCATGAATTTGTGTCTGTGTAGTACATTTTTCATAAGAAAAGGCAGAAAGAGTCTGGGGATCCCATAGCTTAGAGGCCTCTGCCCATGCCAGGACAGCAGCCCTTATTCTTCAAGTGATCCCTATACTAGTTCAAAGGGTAGGGGGTGAGGCAAGCCAGCAGATGACTTGCTGATACCACCCGGCAATTTTCCGTGACTGGCCAGCGGGGTGCAGAAGAACCCTGGCCCACTGGCAACAATTGGGTGTTCTTCCAGTGGTGCCCATATCACCCATGAAAAAGCTATGGACCTGTGTTGAAGGGTGTAGGGGCTGGTGTCCTGGGATGGTTGGAGGCCTCTGGCCCCTAATCCTGGTTCACTTGTCTTTATTTTATTTTATTTTTTTACAAACGCATAATGAACGCAAGTGAATGTCTTTTTTAAATTTTGGTTTATTCCCACAGATAAATGACAAACATTAAAACAGAAGCCCATTCACAAGCTTTAAATGCATAATTTAATTAGAGACGGGCAAATCACTTTAAAGACACAAAGATATTATACAAAGCTTTTAATTAAATCTGGTTCATTTTCAGCTCCCTTAATAATGCATTTGTTGCCCTTTTTTGGGGACCTGTTGTTTAAAGTGTTTTTCTTTCCAGAGTAATTGAATAACTGCACTGCTAACTCTGTGGTCTATAACTCAAGTGACACAATTGTAGGGAAGGGTTCCAGAAACACCAGGCTGCGTTTTTTTTTAATTTTCTCAATGCTAGTTTCTGTCTGGAAAAATGTGTTCCTAGGCCAAAAAGGACCCGTTATGGTTTACGCAGAGCTTAGCTCTAGCAAGAAGTTTAATCTCCTGCCATATATGCCATTTACTGCTCCAGGCAGAAAAAAGTGTGTGTTCATTTTTCCACCTTTTCTAGCTTCTGCAGAAACTACAACTAGTGTCTGGTGGGACCTGTCATCTCCATAACCTAAACCGAATCTCCAGCCGAGTGTTCCTTGGGGCTGCTGCACTCCAGGCATCATAGTTTGGGATCCTCATCTGCTAAATAACCTTGGGAATGCATGACATTGGGCTTTACCACTCACCTGTCATACCTATTCATACCAAAGGGCATAAGGGCTAGTAACTTACAGGGACAGGGCTGCTAATATTGCGGCCTCTGAGCCCTGGGTTACAAGCCATTATGCTTGGTGCATGGGCTGGTAGCCTTTGGGGGCTACATTTATTTTAAAAAATAAAAAGAACCCTGGTTTAATGAATGCCTCTTAAGTGATGTGTGGATGCAGTCGCTCAATGTTTACATTGGTGATGGAGCAATGAAGCAGGTAAGTTTTATGCCCCCTGCCCCAGGGGGCTCACACAGTGGGGAATCCCAATTTTGATTTTTTTTTACATTTCAGGACCAGACACTTTAGGGGGCTGTCTGTCCAAAGATTACAGTACATAGTTTGGTCTATTTAAAGTGGACAAAAACTCACTGCAATCGACCAGGGAATCTATAAAATTCCCCCCAGGGCATCCAAAATCGGGATGCCCCGCTGTGTGAAACCCCCCAGGTCGCCCTATAAACTTACCTTGCTTCCCAGTCCAACGGTCTCCTGGTCCATTTGTGAATGGCTGGCGCGGGCACGCTCCCTGTTAGAGGGAAGCGGGGGATGCGACCGTCAGCATGCTCGGAGCCACTGGCCTTAGATGAAAGCTTAGACGACGTGACGTCAGCGGCTCCGAGCACGCTGTTTGGATGAGCGGCCGCACATGTGCAATAGGACCGGGAAGAGGTGAGTTAACTTAGATGATCTGGGGAGGTTTCACGCAGCGGGGCACCTGGGAAAGGACCAAAACCCAGGTTAGTCAAAATTACTTTAAGTAAGCAGCATATGAAATCATCCCCCAGTCCCACTGCCAAATATTGACCTACTCTGTTGGATGTGTGACAAAGAAATGTACAAATTACTTTTATTGGTTCATTTCATGGCAAAACAACATTTTCGAGGCAATGGTAAAATAGTGTAGAGGTTTGCCAAAGCAATAAACAGCTAACTTGTTCCTGAAGAAATGTGTGGTGTGTTTCACATACATCATTGTCATTTACAGTAATAGCAATTACATTTTCAATGTCATAAACTTGTCATTTAACAGAAAGAACAAACTTTTCCAGATATTATAATTCAGGTATTTTATTTGTGAGCTGAATCACTTTTAAAGGCACATGCTCTACTGAAAACTGAGGTTTGAAGTAAGAGTTACCAATAGTGAATAATGGACTGAGACATCTCATGGCTTGGCTTGACTGCTTCATCTGTGGAAAGGCCTACAGGGCATCAACAGAACGAAAAAAAAAACATATTTGTCTTTGTGGGGCTCTCACTGGTCCTGGAAAACCTAAACATCGCTAAGATAGTTTTTAAGGCCAAAAACGAATCTGTTTTTAGAAGGTTTGGGTTCCTGATGAAGCTTTAGAAATGTGCTTTTAAAAGCTCTGCTATCCATGCCTCAGAGGCATGTCTGGTGTCAGCGGCAGACAAACCTGGACAAGTTCAACAGCTTGTTAACATTTTTCAACACTTGGACCCATTATATCGTTCCTGTCACAGTTACTGACCAGAATGGGAGAGCACTGTGGATGGAGAGTCCTGGTTTCCACTGCTGAGAATTCTGCCCAGTATCCGATTCCATTCCAGGGAGACAAGTGTCTGAGCAGACAGCACTGGTTACTGGACTAGGAAGAGACAGACATTGTGAGCAGCCGAGGTGAAATGTAACAAGCAGAGATGTAGGTCAAGAACGTGAGTCAAGGTTGAGCACGTGGTATCAGTCCAGAATAAGGGTGAACCCGAGAGGCCAGCCTGGAGGTCATACACAGGAAGACAGTCACTGAGGGGTTAATTTGAAAGGCAAAGTCCTGGGGCAAAGCGAAGGTTCATACATGGCAAGATAAGCAGAGTCCAAAGGGTTAAGCCTGAAGAAAGGCCATTGAGCAGAGCCAGGGATCGTACAAGAGAGTTCTTATAATTTTCACAGGTTCAGGGTGATATCACATGGACAGCACAGGAAAAACTGCACGGAAATATTTGGGCACTGATCCAAGGCTCACAGCTTCCTTATAAAGGCCCAAGGCCCAAGGATCCTCTTATTGGCTCTCCCCTGTCAGCTGACAGAGATCACCTGTGAGCCAAAGCAACTTCAATTAAAGGCCTATGTAATACCTGCTACTACTCCCTGCGCCTATGCAATGCACTCAATGTTTCCAGCTAAGCAGTGAGAAGCACACCCTGTGCATGTGCCGTGTGCCTAGGGACCTGTGACTGCGCAATACTCTGAGAAACTCGCGCCTCTGCAGCAGAGAGTGCCGGTATGTGACATTTCCCATACAGGTGTTTTGTTTTTATGTACTTTAAAGAACATAAAACCTTACAGGCCGTGGTTTAGGTCTGGAGCTGCTGGAGCAGGGATGCACAACCTGTGGCCCAGTGCCACATGCAGCTTGTAGTACAATCTGTTGCGGCCTCCAGAATGTCTGCCCAGATCTGCTCACCCCATCTCTAATCACCTCTTCCTGTCTCCTCTGCACTCCCCACCTCTTGCCGCCATACCTTAGCCAACCTCTTGTCTTCCCACTTAATGTCTACCGTTCTCAACAATGCCCTCTTTTTTGCACCTCACGCTATCTCCTCTCTGCCTACCTGTTACTACTTCTGCTCACTTCACCTCTTCTCATCATGCCTCAAATTTTCCCACCTCAATCCTGTCAGCTATGGGATCTTGTGCCGCTGAGGCTAAAAAAGTGGCACTGTGTGGCACTGGCACTTCTTAAATAAGTTACAATGCCTGAAACTTACAGGAATGTAAAGGTATTGTCCAGGCAAACACAAGTCTATACTCACCTACAGCTCCCCTGTGCAGGTCCAGTGTTGCCCCTCAACTCCTCCGTGCAGTTCCAGTGTTGCCCCTCAACTCCTCCGTGCAGGTCCGGTATCTTCATACTTTCTAATGGCGGGGAGCCAGCACTTCCATATTTCCAGGTTTATCACATCTGGTGTTGGCACTAGGGTTGCCTCCTGGCCAGTATTTTTTTATACTGGTCACTGGCCTGGCGGTGTCAGTATTTGTTTTTTTACTGGTAATTTTAATTGAGGATATATGTTTCCCATCCTCAATTACCAGTAAAAAAACAAATACCGACACCGCCAAGCCAGTGGCCAGCAAAGTAAAAAAAAAAAATACAGAGCAGGTGGCAACCTAACTTGGCACGCCCCCACCATTGTAGTAAATGGATTAGGATTCTTAGGTGATGTCCAGTGATGGAGGATGGAATCGATCTTTCTCCCTCATTGGTAAGTATGAAGATATCTGGGCTGCACAGAGCAGCTGTGGGGGACAAAAGGTGAGTGTATACCTTTTTTGTTATTGTCTGGACAGGAACTTTAAAGGGAAATTCCAGACAAATGATTAAGTTAGCCTGTTTTCTGCTCTCCCCATATATCTGAAGGGCTGCATCAGACTGCTTTATATTTCTTAATAAGACCTAGTGAACTTCCTCCCGCATTCTGAGCCTTTCAGCAGCAGAGGATGATTTATCCAGGCATGTTTCAGTGTGACAGCCCTCTCGTAAGTGAATTCATTTTGGGACTGAGAAAGAGGAGTGAGCATAGAGGAGCAAGTTCAGCAGGGTTCATGAGGAAGTGCAAAGTGCTGGTGGATGAAATGTGCAGCCCCTAACAGCCAGCACGGGGCAAGCAGAAAGCAGCTAATTTGATCCTTTACTTTTAGGAAGGCAGGTCAAATGTTTTGGATGGGTCTAAAAGCCAGACAGAGCACCTTAGAGAGGCACTTGGAACAAACGAGGGGTAAAAGCTGTGGCCTCACTGTCTGGTTATAGGTGTTGTAGAGAAATGCTGATTGAAATCATTCAGTGTTATGACAATCGCTCATTAAATTGTGCAGAAGAAAAATAACTGGGTTAGTAATAGTCCCATGGTAAGTCGAGTGTTAGAGAGGGGTCCATCTACCTGGCAAGCCTCACTGTGATTCCAATCTAAAGAGACACTGATGCTCACCTAACTACAACATGGACATTTAAGGAGGACTCTAAGGTTTTATAAGATTAATTAAGCAGTTACCATCTTTGCCAGGTTTACACCTCATCTCCAGCATCCGTCATATTTAAGCACCCCTCAGCACTCAGCAAACATTCATAGAATCACTTATTCAGCCCAGCAGAATGAATCTTCCCACCCGCCCATTGGCAAAACTCAGGGCAGTGAGAGTAGCCATGTGCTTCATAGCAGGGAGAAACATGGCATTACAGGTACCCATTCCTGTCCTCAGTGATACAACTGAGGACCCCCCTGTCTAACACTGAACCTAACTCGGATGTACTACTTACCCAGTTATAATATTTCTTCAAGTTCTCAAAATACTGATAATAATATGAAAATGCTTTATATATACCTTTGCTCTACACTTGAAATGTAAATAAAATGTTGTTGTTTAATTATCCCTATTGCAATTAGCCTTTCTCTACAACTATAACCAGGCGACGAGGCCAGCCTTTATCCCTCATTCATTTAACCCTTTGCCCGGCATGTACCTTTAACTTATTTGTTTGTAAATTGTATTCCAATAAATATGCTTCATGCTCTAAGTAGCCTGATGTTACTATTTTACTACAGCAAACTTAGTACTAATTATTGGCCATATATGAAGGAGTCGGGCCCTGATAAAATTGAGGAGTCGGAGTTAGGTTTTGGCTTACCAACTCCACAGCCCTGCTTTTCACAAAGTCTTTCATTTAGTTTTTGGGGGCCCCGATTCCGCTCCCAGTCAGTGTGTTTTAAAGTCATTCTGCTACCAAAAACATAAAAAAATCTATACTTGCATTTTTGCTGCTAGTTCAGTGCTCAGACACTTACCGCATTGTGTCCCACGCCGCCCACCGTTAAGTGCCGGACTAGCAATCACCTGCGGGGAATAAAAGGTTAGTATGGTTGTTTTAATGTTTTTGTCTGAAGAAAGGTTTAATTTTAATTTAGGGGAGTTTGGACAATAAAGTCACTAAATCGGTTGACTTTAAAGTCCCTGACTCCCTAAGTGCTGAAGGGCGGGGCCCAAGGAAAAGGACCGTAGAGTCTCTTTGATTTTTAGGTGGTGGTTTCCCCTTGCTTTTGAAGGCTAAGGATACCTGCCAGTAATATTTGGGGAATGTGTAAGGATCCATTTCCCTTGTACCTATCTTTTGGGGGGGGGTGGGTTGTTAGCACTTCATAGAGTCACTTTGAGTCTAAAAGACTTTGTGGCTGGCAGATTTACTACCTCATCACAATTTGGGATGCTTTGCGAAATCCCCCAGGATCAGCATAAACCCTACCTTTCCAGCTATCCTACATTGTTTCCATGGCCTCCTCATAGCTGAGCCCAGCCAGATATGTTGGAGACAAGAGTGCACATCAGACCGCAGGAAAAATGAGGATCCGATTGCCCCCTATGCCATGCATTAATTGAATGAAGAGAGCCCGTGCATGCATCTTGGGATCGGCAGCGGAATGAGTATATTAGCAATCAAGAGCAGGGTGTTTCACGCACAGAACTCCCCAAATCAGGATGCCCAATGCAAAAGGGGCCAAATAGGGGGAAATGTGTTTTTATGGTTTTTATCCACTTTAATGAAGAGAAGAGGATGGGCATCTCTTGTGCGGATACCCAGTGGGCCAGTAAGGAGAAGTAGGTTGTAGGTCTTCGTTTTTTAAATGCAAAAACATGTGAAATGTATAAAACACACGTTAAAGGAGAAAAGAGGATGGGCATCTCTATTACGGATACCCATTAGATGAAGGAAGTAGGTTGCAGGTCTGTTTTTGAAATGCTAAAACATCTGAAATGCATAAAACACACATGAGAAAGAAGAGAATACATGAGAATGCATTTACATGCTGTGTCATATCCCGCTGGACTTCATGGGTTCTGCTAACTTGGATGTATGAATGAACACATATTAATTCCTTATCCGGTGAAAATCTTTTTAGCGCCATGGTTTACTACATCACGCAGCTTTAGCCAGCTCAATAAAAATAGATAATCCCAATACGCTTTACATTATCTTCCCCCCCTGTGGGATGCAAATTCCTATTCTCCTCTTTTGCAATTCCAAATATTTGTATCTGAATGCTTCCAGTTTTTCACAAGCAGTTTATATAAAATATAGCATTACTAACCTTAATTCGATCCTATAAACAGAATAAGCTGTTCCCTTTATGTCCACAACGGCTGCAGACGGTTAAAGATCTAATAGATATGTACTGGTGCCAGGACATGCTCCTGTGGTCAGCATGGTACCTCCTAACCTAGGGAGAAGGTAGCCAAACATGAAGTCTCTGGCACAGGAACTGTAAGCTCAAAATCTACTCAGGCCAGTCAGCAGGGCAGGTAATACTATGTA
Source organism: Gastrophryne carolinensis (assembly GCA_027917425.1). Taxonomy (NCBI): domain Eukaryota; kingdom Metazoa; phylum Chordata; class Amphibia; order Anura; family Microhylidae; genus Gastrophryne; species Gastrophryne carolinensis. The sequence goes on from CM051238.1 coordinate 72,718,116, forward strand.
ATACATAGGTAATACTATGGGGTGGGGGGCAGTATAATTCTGTAGTGTCAGGGCCCAGCCATTGTAATGGTCCAGGAAGACATACTCAGCCTGACCATTTTTTCAGAGGGACAGATTTGTGAGGATTAAACTGGACCAACAGACTGGCACCGTTGGAAAAGAAAGGTAGCGGCCATTTTGGAGTTCCTCTCCCAGCATCTCAGCCATGCTACTGCCTGGATTCAACTAACATAACTGACAATGCACAGTAACAGGAAGCCCAGCAGCACTTCCTGTTTGCAGGTTGCCTACAAATGCATGAGCTGCCATTTTGTTTCTAAAATTTACTACATCAGGAGTTAGAAAAAGGTAAATGATTTTTTATATGCAGCAATCTAAATGCATATGAGCACTGTGCATTGTATTGGTCCGGTTTAAGTCATTTTTGACTGTTGGTCCACTTTATGTTGTGACAGCTTCGCTGGTTGCTGGGTTGATTTTCAATAGCAACAACATTGTTTGATGTGTGATCAATGTTGTCTCTATAGAAGATCTATTGAGCTTTAATCTATTGCGATATGTTCCTTTGAAAAAATGGTCAACGGGGAGGTTAAATTATTATTATTTGTGCGGGTGCCACTTGTGCGCCTTGTCTGAGACGCTCAGCAGCACCCGCACCACAGCGTTGGCTTCTGGCGGCTGGCGCTGTCAGCTGTAGAATTCTCAGCCAGCTATCGTGCGCAGCCTATGCGTTAGCCACACCTAACGCCAGCCGAGAGCGGCGCAAGCTGACAAAATTTTATAAAATACCAGGCGCTCCAAGAGGTGCCCAAAAAAAGGAAATTCAGGCACACAGTGCCTGTTGGATTCCCTATTTTTTATTTTTTAGGGTTTTTATTTTTAATTTTTTTAATCAAAAATGGGAATTGCATTAGAGACATTAGACTAACATGACATATCTTTATCACGGCCCAAATCACAAGTTTGCAGCATAAAAGAAAAATTTTAAAAATCCATATAATCAACCAGCCCAGGGATCCCGTGGCACATGCACCAGCCCCCCCCCCCAAAAAAAAAATTTAAATAATTGTAACCGTTCCAGCCTATTGAAATGTATGGGATAAGGCCACACAGTTCAAGGTGAACGCCTGGTCCTATCTGGCACAGTAGGAAACTCAGCGCTGGCACTTATCCCATCGCTGATGCTGTTGATAGATGGGACAATACCTGGCACTATCACAGGTGCTTTGGATTTTTTACTTGATAAATACACCTTTTTGACTGAGACCTGAGACTCACCTGACACTCATCTGGCACTACCTGGCATTACGTGGCCTTAGCCTTTCTTAAATAACCCCCTTAGTCATACTAAAATGAGATACTGGATGTATTAATTGAAGCACACAAACATGAGGTTTTGTTGAATGGTAATGAAGCACTTTATTTAAATTAAGCTAGGAACCAGATTTTGTGTCACAATCATTTACTGAGCTGTGCTGCCACATCTAGAAACAGAAGTATACTAGGAGATGCATTGGGTTAGATTGGGCTCGATCAATTATTAGGATAGCACAAAGTATATACCCTGGCATTGGTTTAAAACGACATGACTGGGCTAGCGCTCCATAAACCTTCAGCTGCCACTACCCGCACCCTTCCCTAAATAACCATCCGGACAACCATTTCTTTGGAATGATGGAATTTAATCAGCCACAGCCTCAACAAAATAGTAATAAATAAAAGTGCAAACTAAGTCCCCTATTCCTTATCCGGGTCTGAGATTTCCACCACAATTGAGCTAGCAAAAGAGAGGAAGGGGAGACAGACCAGAAGGCTCCAATACCTCCCAACCCGGAGAAAGCAGAAGCCAAACGCCCGCATCCCTCTTAGGCCTGGGAGATCAACTGGGCTAATGGCAAGGATCCAATTCCCCTCTTCTGCCCCTCTCCTCCCCCCACAGCTCAGACACCTACCCTCCTGGCCGGTTTCAGCAGAAACAGCCTTTTACTTGACTCCTGTAACCCATTTGCGTGCTATCTCAGACCTGAACTTGAAAAGGAGACCGCCCAATGGTTGTGACAATAAAAACACACATACCTAGAAATGACAATAACCAAACATGTAATAACAACTTCCGCGATACATACGCATTGACAAAATCCGAACCATAAACATCAATTTATACATAAATATATAGCACTTTTTTTTTTTAATTCAAAAGTTAAAATGCAGTGCAAAACCTAACCGACTTTCCACTGTGACCAATCAAACAATTCCATCACCCAGAGGGCGGAAGGGTGGGAAAGCTTGTTCCAGGTGGAGATTGGGGATCAAAGAGGAAGGGGTGGGGGCAACCAAGCCCCTTTATACTCCCCTCCCCCATGAGGTCACTTCCCCGATCCCCCCCCCATAACCATGGCTGGTCAGCTTCCGGAGGAAGCGCAGGCCAGTCATGGAGGCGGCACCCTTCTGGACAACATGTTCTTGTAAAGATACCAAACACCCTATAACTTACCCTCCTCCAGAGAAGGTCTGTTTTAGAGAGACTGTCCAGTTAAGTAAACAATAACTACACATACTTCTTGACCTGCAGAATTGATCCTATGTATGAAAATAAAATAGCAAGCTGCTCTTGGAAATGCCTGACTGGTGTGGGACGATCATTATGGAACATAGTCCTGGGGCTGCAGCTGTCCCATTTTAGCTCTGAAGCTGTCTGCCCCAGTGCACTGATAAGCACCCATGTTTGTAGCATGTCAGGGTCGAACTGGGTCCAAAATTGTCCCAGGAATTCACAGGCCCCCACCGGCCCACCACCAGCCAATGAGCACCTTAACCACACCCCCAAGGAACTTCTCAGCCAATAAATGCCTACGTTGATCAGCTGATGCTATAGTATTGCAGGAACAGATCATGGGCAGAGTGATGGTATGTGATGGTAGTGAGGCTTTAGTATTGTGGGGAAAGATACTGTGGCAGAGGTGGGGATGGCACCCACAGCCATGATACTAAGGCTATAGCATTTCAGGGGCAGAACATGGGCTGGAATGTCTTACACCCAGCCCAAGTGGCCATCTGGAATTCTCCCTGTGCTCCCTATGATCAGTCCGCCCCCTGTCAGTGGTGGAGGCTAATGTGGTGCCCCCCTTTGACCAATTAACAGGAGAAGCCAGTCAAAGTACACTTTCAATACCAGAGCAAAGCATTGTAGGACTCCAGGATCTTTTGGGCATCACAGACAGAGGCAGAACATGGGGATTCAACTCATAAAGTTTATTTTCTTCACAAATCCAACAGGCTTTCTTCAGTATACCCTGAAATACAAAAGTCTATCTTAGCTGCATAGTTATGGTCTATCAGGCTTACTCACAATGTAACCCTTTCTCCCATGTAATAGGCCTCCTATTCTTTTGGTGGAGCTTCTTGCTCTAGTGACCCCTCTGCAGGTTGACAACAATGCAGACATTCATGCCCTCCAGTCAGCCACATTTAACCCTCCATCTTCTCCTGGACATACCAAACCTTTTTATGTGACCCTTTGTATGTGACCCTTTTTATGTGAGCCTTTGCACCTCGGCGGCCAGCAGCAGGCCTTTGTGCCCATGTGTGGCACTGCCGAGTGATGTGCCGTATTGCCTGTAATCCGCCCCCTAGAAGCGTTGCATATAAATGTGGCTGGTGCCTTTTTAAAGGAGCACTATCGCGAAATGTGTAATATTAAAAATACATAATATGCTAATATGAGGAGGGGTCACTTATACATCCAAACTGTATATAACTCCCACCATATCCAGGACTGACAGGTTTAGTCTATCAGGGGTGACAGAGCCTGTCACCCTAAATGCTCTTTTCGTTCCATTAAAAGAAAGAAAAACAAGCCTGGCTGAATATTTCTTGATGCTGGGTGTATAAGTGACCCCTCCTCCCGCCATCCAGCTTATTGCATTTTTATCATTGGGCTATTTTTTGCGATTGTGCTCCTTTAATGTTCTGGGAGGAGAAGAGAGTAGTATCTGCGACTGTTTGGTGTATCTGTGCAAGGGAGGCCCATCTAACCCACCCGTCTTTCCAACAGAGGGGACTACAGTGATGGGTCAGGAAAATTAATTGTCTGTCATGGGGAGAATAATTTTTCATCTGCTCTGAGAAAATAATTCTGCATCTGTCCTGGGCAAAACAATGATGTGGCTAACCTGGGCAAAAGAATTCAGCGTCTACATTTATCCTGGGCAAAATAATTTAGCATCTGCATCTGTCCTGGGCAAAATATTTCAGTGCTTGTCTGTATGTGTCCTGGGCAAAATAATTCTGTGTCTATAACCATATATTGAATGATCGTGTTTGCATTTTGTTTCAAGTTTGTTATTAACTGACCTTTTGAAGGCCACTAGAATGCCGATGTAGCCCTCAGGGAAAATTAGTTTGACACCTCTGCTATAGAGTGTAAATATGGGCAAAGATATTTCCCCTTATATATTGTACCATGAACATTTGTTTGCTGTACAATTGTACATTTGCTGCTTTCCATTTTATTTTGGTTTACTGTATTACACCTGTCTATAATTGCTAAAGCAAGTAAAATTTCCATCTTGAAGGATCTAAATGAGGATTTACATTTTTTTAATTTACCCCAAAAATACATATTATTGATGTCACTTTAATTTAAGGAATGTTATAGTCCACCCTGTAAAATTTAGGGTATGATAATGCGCCCACATTTGCAAGGTGTGTTCCAGCAACCGGAGCTATATTGAGGACTCAATCACGCTATATCAGTTCCATGAAATTTAAAATAACTTGTTATAAAAATATTCTATTTACACCAGAGGATACTTCTGGGAAAAGTTTATAGAGGGAAAAGCTTAAATAAACTGTGGGCTAGGTATTTTTTTACGCTCTATATTAACCATTTCAGGCTCAGTAGTTTTATGCTATATGTCAAGTATGGTTCACTAAAATGGGAACGACAGAACAGAGGAGTATTATATTTGCTGTCACACTTATTTCTCTGTCTGTGCCTCATTACGTTACAAAGAAATAAGAGGAATAATAGGAAGAACAGAATATATACATGGTATACAGGTGGCTGTGAAAAACATTTTCAAAATAAATTGAATTTATTCTTAGGTGGACTCCCATATGCATGCTACAGTTTAGTCTCTGTTTAATGTTAAAAAGAGCAGATTTCAGCAGGACACCGCCATTCTGTATTAGTGTAGGGGTGGAAGGGCAGGAACATCATCTGAGGAACAGTTCAAACCAGACCAACCGCCTTCAACAGTTGAAATAAGGTGAAAAAACTTCCCAAAACTCACTTGCCCCTCTGCATTCATGATTCTGAATCAGCTGAGCGGCATGCTATTTCTATTGTAAAGTAAGTCTAACTTGGGGTGTGAACTGAAACATTTGAGTATCTTTTTTACTAACGTACAAAAATACAATTCTGTGATTACTCACCTTGTAGAATTGGTATTATAAGTATGCAGCACGTCCTGCTCCAGATAATGATTCATTACAGATGGGGATTACCTCCACCAGAGGGCGCTTGACTGCAGAGATGGCAAAAAGAGGCCCTCCTGGTCCATATATATATATACCCGGGACCTCCCACAAATTCCCCAGTATAGAAAAGCAGTAAGGAGAACCAGGAGAAGCCAATGAAAATTAACAACGTTAACAAGGATAACAATCACCATACAGAGGATCCAAGATAATGCAAACAGGGTGGGGTGGAGCAGGACGTGCTGCATACTTATAATACCAATTCTACAAGGTGAGTAATCACAGAATTGTATTATTCTAAGTATGCAGCACGTCCTGCTCCAGATAATGATTCATAATAGATGGGACATCCAATAGCAGTGTCCGTAAACAGGGTGGGATCCCAAAAGCAACAACGCGCAGTTCACACCACTACCGCCTGCAGAACCTTGCGGCCAAAAACGGCATCCGCTGGGGCCCGAACATCAACCTTGTAAAACTTGGGCCCTTATTTAACAAGGGATAGCGCCAGGTAGCGAATGGTGAGCGAACGGTAATGACGCTCACCGCCACGAGAACGCCGGCTCCCCTCCGCAATCACACATTTATCAAGCCGATCCTGCTTAGCGACTGACAGAGCGCCAGATAGCGAATCATTCATCATTATTCCAGCCTCACCCCACAGCGCCAGCGAGCGACCTTGAACAGCGACAGATATGACCTCTCGCTACCTGGCGCTCTCCAATGCATTTCAATGGAGCAATCTTTAAATATTCATAATTAAATGCTATTAATGTTTTTTTTTTTTTTTTTTTAAATGGCAAAAATTCTGTGACCACTTCTGCAATGTTACATATTTTTTTTAAGGTAAAAAAAAAAAAAAAAAAATTTGTGCAGAATTGATATTACAGGTCTGATATTAATGTATTCATATTACAAAATGTTTGTAAAAACATGTTTGTTTTTTTTTCTAACAATATGGTTGTTTGGGGGTTAAAAAACTACTTTTAACCCATCGCCGCCAGCGCTCTGGGGTTTAAACAAGCATTTCACAGCGCGAGAATTTTTTGAGCGTGATTTGTTAATGAATATGCTGGGAGCCGTTCGCTATGGCCATTCGCTGTCATGCGCTCCCATACAGCGCGGAACCTGTCAAACAGCGACGCCTAACCCCGTATTCAACATTACCACACACCGACTGAGTCGCTGTCAACAGCCGAACAACGGCCAAGCACAGCGAATACTAGCGTGCGCTGTGAAAATAACGCTACTGGCGCTCATCTGTCGCTACCTGGCGCTATTAATGAATCGGCCTCAAAGAAAAGGTATGAACCGAAGACCAAGTAGCAGCCTTACCAACTTGTTCAACAGAAGCCTGGTGCTGGAAGGCCCAGGAGGCCCCAACAGCATGTGTAGAATGAGCAGTAACACGGAAAGGAGGATCCCTTCCCCTAGCAGAATAGGCCTGACGAATCCATTTGCTAATAGTAGACTTAGCAGGTGCCAGGCCCTTCTTGGGACCCGAAGGAACCACAAACAAGGCATCAGTTTTTCTAAAAGGTGCAGTAGCCACCAAGTAGAACTTCAAATTCCTGATCACATCCAGGGAATGTAAGGCCCTCTCCTTGGAATTACCAGGATTAGGGCACAAGGAAGGAAGCACAATGTCCTGATTGAGATGGAAGGCAGATACCACCTTAGGCAAGAAATCAGGTTTAAATCTGAAAACCACCTTGTCCTGGTGTCTCTATTTGGGGGCCTGAATAGAAAGGGCCGCCAACTCTGAAACACGCCTGACCGAGGTGATAGCCACCAAAAAGGCAACTTTAAGAGTAAGAATAGACAGAGCAGCCCCATGCACAGGCTCAAAAGGAGGGCCCTGAAGGGCAGACAAAACCAAATTCAAGTCCCAAAGTGGCAACAGAGGTTTGCGAGGGGGACGCACATGAGCAGCCCCCTGGAAGAAAGTCTTGACCAGAGGATGTTGAGCGAAAGATCTCTGGAAGAAAACATCCAAGGCAGAAACGTGACCCTTGAGCATGCTGAGCTAAAGTCCCAGATCCAAACCATGCTAAAGAAACTCCAGAATCCTAGGAATGGAAAACACTCGACATGGAAGGACCCTAGACTCACACCAGTCAATGTAGGCCCACCAGATCCTATAGTAGATGGTAGAAGAGGATTTCTTCCTAGCCCTGATTAGAGTCTTAACCACAGACTCAGAAAGCCCCTCGTCCCTTAAGATGGAGGTTTCAGCAGCCAGGCTGTCAAAGCCAGAGTTTGTAAATTGGGATGGCATAGCCGCCCTTGAGTGAGAAGGTTCGGGACCAGGGGCAGAGCGTACTGATCTACCGCCAGCGAACGATATCCGCAAACCACACCTGTCTTGGCCACCGGGGGCCCACCAGGATTACTGGTCCCCTTTCCTGAGCCAGCTTGCGCAGAACCCTGCCCAGCAGGGGGAATGGAGGAAAAAGATACAGGAGACGGAACCCCTGCCAGGATAGAGTCAGAGCATCCACCGCAAGGGCCAGGGGATCCTGGGACAGAGAGACAAAGACTGGGAGCTTGTGATTGGGGCAGGGCGCAAACAGATCCACTTCCGGTACCCCCCAACAGTGACATAAGGACAGGAAGACCTCGCTGCTGAGAGACCATTCCCCCAGGCGAGAGGTCCCCCTGCTAAGAGAGTCCGTCTCCAGATTCTCCACCCCCGGGATGTACACTGCCGAGATGCAAGGAACATTGTCCTTCGCCCAGGACAGAATCATGGACACCTTCTTGAGGGCACTCTTGCTTCGAGTCCATCCCTGATGATTGATGTAGGCAACCGGCGTCTGGTTGTCTGAGCGAACTTGGACCGTCCGGCCCTGAAGGTGAGGAGTCAACTGGACCAGTACCAACCGAACCGCCCTCAGTTCCAGGACGTTGGTGGGGGCATGGGCCTCCTGAGGGCCCCACAGCCCCTGGAATTGTAGGGTGCTCCAGAAGCCCCCCCCAACCCGACAGACTGGCATCCATGTTGACCGTCTCCCAACAGGGGGCCAGAAAGGATCTGCCCCCCAACAGGTTCCTCGAGTTCAGCCACCACAAGAGGGACTGCCGGGCCAGAGGAGACAGAACAAAGGCCTGATCCAGAGACAGGGGACTCTTGTCCCAGACTGATAGGAGATGGAGCTGAAGAGGTCTCATGTGGAACTGAGCATATGGAACTGCCTCGAAGCAGGACACCATTTGTCCCACAAGCTGCATCCCTTGCCAGATGGAAGGGCGAGGGCAGGACAGAAGGAAATGAACCAGAGCTTGAAGAGAATCCACCTTCTGCTGAAAAAGAAAAATCCTGGCCTGAACAGTATCCAGATTCATGCCCAGGAAGGAGGTCACCAGAGACGGAGACAGGGAGGATTTGGGGTGATTGATCACCCATCCGAATGTTTCCAGAGCAGTCACCACCTGCTGGGTATCCAATTCTGCCTGCTGGAAAGAATGAGAAGTGATGAGGAGGTCGTCCAGATAAGGAAGAATGCGAATGCCCCGAGCTCTGAGGAGAGCCATAACACCTGCCAGCACATTGGTGAAGACTCTGGAGGCCGAGGTGAGTCCAAAGGGCAGTGCTACAAATTGGTAGTGCTGGTCCTCCAGTGCGAACCTGAGGAATCTCTGATGCCCTGGGAAGACTGGTACATGAAGGTAAGCATCCTTGATGTCTATGGAGGTCATGAAGTCCCGCGGGTGCAAAGAGCTGATCGCGGAGTGCAGGGTCTCCATGCGAAAGTGTCTGGTCCTGATGAACTTGTTGAGAAGCTTTAAGACCAGGATGGGTCTGATTGGACCATCCCTTTTGGGTACTGTTGATTGGAATAAAAACCCAGACCTCTCTTCCCAGGAGGGACCTGACAGATGACCCCCATGTCCAATAGGTTTTGCACAGCCAGAAACAGACCCTGAGCTGCCAGGGGTTCTAGAGGAATCCGAGACCTGAGAAATCTTGGAGGCGGCCAGGCAGCGAACTCTAGCTTGTAGCCGGAGGACACAACCTCCAGAATCCACCTGTCTGAGACCTGCTGTCCCTAGACATGAGCGAAGAGCCGCAGCCGTCCCCCCACCCGGATAGGTGAGGACGCCCCCTCATGGCTGAAGAGACTTGGCGACAGATTTGGTCTTGGACCCCCAGGAATATCCGGAGCGGGCACGGCCCCAGAAGTCTCCCCTAGGACCTGCAAAGGAAACTCCTCTCCCCGACCTGGATCCATGTAGGAGGGAGCAAAGGCACCTGAACCCCAAAAGGGCCGCAGCTGCTTCTTACGTTGAGGCAACTTACCCCCCTTGGCAAACAGGTCCAAGCGATCACCAAATAGGCACAGCCCCTTAAAGGGGAGCCCCGTGAGGGCCTTCTTAGCAGCGTTATCAGCTGCCCACTGACGCAGCCAAACAGAGCGGTGTATAGCAACCACCAAGGCAGAGGTTCTACTACACATCCTAATGGTGTCATCTAAGGCAGAAAGGACATATGCAATGAACATTTCACACTGTGACAAGGCCCTGAACTCGGCACTAGAAGTATCATCAGGGGCGCCTTCCAACAGACTCTTGAGAAGAGTCCTAACAGCAACAGCAGTAATAGCAGAAGCACAGACAGGGCGCAAGGCAGACCCCACACAGGCAAAGGCATGGGAGGCCAGCTGGTCAATGCGCCGGTCCTCACTTTCCTTGAGGGTAGTGGAATCAGGGGAATGGACCACAGATGTGTTGGACAACCCCAATACTGGTGCATCCACTTCTGGGGGGGTTGATCAACATTTAACCACATCACTGGGAAAAGGGTACCTTTTATCCCAGCCCTTAGGGATTCCGGGAAGCCGGCCGGGACTCTCCCATTCTTTGAGAACAAGATTATTGAACGTGGTTTAGCAGTACTGAAAAGTTCCCCCTGTAGCTTGGGAGCCGCAGCAGGGAGGGAGATAGAAAGCACATAAAAAATCTGAGTTAACAGTCTATTGGTGTCATCAGCATCCCAATGATCAGAGCCATAGTCAGCACCACTGAAATGCTGATCATCAGATAACTCTGAATCCGAGAATAATTCCCCCACCTCAAGTGGGGTATAATCAGACAAATCAAGGAAATTCTCAGTCTCCACAGGAAAGGCAAGACGCACCCGGCTCCACATGCCGCCTTTTAGCCGGGGCCTTAAGGGCCGCAGAGCTAGCAATAAGCCTCTCAATGTTAGCCAACCTGGAAGACACGTCAGGCTGAGACTCCCCACTAGTATTTAGTTCACTGGGAGTCATAATCAAGCGAGGGGGAGTGGGTGAGGACATAAGGCTCGATTCAGAGACACATTCGTCTGTACTTCCGTAGCTGTCTGTGAAAGTTTTAGTGGGTGTTTGTCATTTTTTTTTTCGTACGAACGTTTGGGAAAATGCGTATATGCGCTTTCGATGAACGAAAGCAAATCGGAACATTTCCGTTAGTTTGGATCATTTTCCAAACAAAATCTGATATTTTTCGTTCGTTCAGATAACTTACGTTGTTGGGATGGGCTTGCGTCTGATTCAGAGAGCTGATTTCCGATGGACCACCACCCTATAAATCTGTTTCATTTCCGATCCACTTACAGGACCTTTGAGGGCTCGGATTGCTATTGTTGAACATGTTTTGCGGCTATGTGGAGGAGTCTGCGCGCCTTTAGCACCAAGGCATTGCATGTATCAGCATGGCCGAGGCCATAAATTGTATAGCAATGCATACCTAAATCAATACATTTCATGTATGCCTTATCGAAGCATTTTAATGCTGACCGTAATTAGTCCTTAGCATGTAAACCTTTATTTTCCCACACATCCATATAATTGCTATATTTTTTTAGACTTATGTCCTATGTGAATTATATTTGGATTGTTGAACTTAAATCTTAATTTGTTGTAGGAGTTATTGTTTTAGTTGGTTACCTTTGCCTTGTGTAATTATTTTAGATTTGGTTGCAGGAACCGCAAGATGTGCCACTCGCACAACATACAAGCAGTGTTTGGTCCAGCTATGCGATTCCTCAGTGTTCTTGCAGGGCATCCAGGGTCGTCCCATGATGCTTATATATTGCAGAGCTCCGGCTTATTTAGTCAGTTTGAGTCTGGAGAATTATCTGGTGGATGGCTCCTGGGTAAGTTTGCTCACATTCCATCAATCCATTTTCACTGTATGGCAATGAATATAGTTGATGACTCATGTCTTAACCTATGGCTGTTTTTAGCCCTTCATGACATGTTAAACAATATTGTAGTTTAGAATGTGTATTTTATGTTAGCATTTTTAAATACTTTCAGGGGATTCTGGATATCCACTCCTGCCCTTGCTCCTGATGCCCATTCTTTGCCTGCAGAATGTGGGACAGGGGTTCTCTAATCGAGCCCTATGCAAGACCCGGGCCGTGGTGGCGAGGGCCCTCTGGCTTTTGAAGTCCAGATTTAGGTGTTTGGACCATACAGGGGGGGGGGGGGGCACTGCAGTATGACCCCAACAAGGTTATACCAACATTTTAATTTACGTTTTTTAACAGGGACCACACGTGCCAGAGTGGCACAACTGAGTGTCAAGGTCCTTCAGTTGGTGGGCGAGATGCAGGAGCTGCGCAACTTGTTGGGGACCACAGATGAAGAATAATCTTCCATGGCCTGCCATTGCTATGTATTTTGTTTTTTATAGTTGTAAAAATTTGAAATTTTAAACATTTTTTAACATTTTATATTTTATGATGGAATAAAAAAAAATGTTACAGTGTCATTTCATTTACAAAATACATTAACACAAAACTAATGGGCCCAGAAATATTTAAAGATGAATATTCACATGACCGAGAAGTGATTTGGGTAAGTTTTAGGGGGCTAAAATGGAAGAAGAACCTAACCGCGAAGTGGTTTGGGTGAGCTTTAAGGGTCCAAAAGGGAAGATGGAGGATAGTGCTAAGTGATTTAGCTAAACATCGTAGTAGAAGTGAGAGTGTCAAATATGTAGGCGAACATTTTGATGAGTTAAGTTTGTAGTGCGCAGGCGCAAGATAGTAAGGATTTCTGTCTGGACGATTATTTATTGAAAAAGGGAAACAGAAACTAACGGGAAACGTAAAGGATTCGTGGGAGGATACGATGGGAAAAGGGCAAAAACGAAAGCCTACATTGTAACATGAGAAAATGAATCGGAAAAGTCACGCTGGAAAATGCCATCCTCGTATTCGTAATCTGCCGTACGAACGGACGGAAACTTTGCAGAAGGATTGCAATGCATGCATAGAATCGCTCACACACTCATACGAGAGCGGAAACATTTCCAAAAAAAATTATCGCCACTAAAACGGAAGTATTTTTTTGTCTCTGAATCGAGCCTAATATCCTCTGAAGCCTCCATATGGTGATTAAGGTGGCACAACTGGCCAATAGGAATTACACCGTATAAGCAACCCGGGATGCCCTAAAGGTTCGCCAGGGAAGTGGGAGGATTAAACAGTGTAGGCCTCTAATAAAGTTGTTATAACTAATAGAGGGGACAGGACGGGGCGAAACCTCTTAAAAAACAGTTATCCCGCCTGAAAGACATAATAGAGACACCCCATAAGCACACAGAATTGACAAATGAATAAGAGCCAAGCCCGCAGGGGCACTCACAGACCGCGGTGGGAAGCCAGCAATCACACCAGGAGAGGACCAAAATGGCGCTGGAGGAACCTCAAGGGGCGGGCCGCAGGAGGGTCCGACGTGGAACGCGCCAACAGAGAAAGCCATGCCCCCTCCGAGAAGCGCAGGGATTCTTGATGATGATGCCACCGCTGACCGCGGACGCCAGAAGGCGCGCGTGTCAGTGGCGGCAAATTCAAAATGACAAAGTGAAAGACAGAGCGCGGAGCCCTGAATGAAGTGCAATCACACACACACAAAAGGCAATAAGCGCACATACACCCCCCCCCCCGAATGGCATAACGAGAGAGGGGGGAGAGTGGATGTCAAATAAGACCCACCAATGACCAGGGCAGGGAAGGGCAAGAGCGGACAGGGCATCCCAAATCAGGTTCACCATAACCTGCACCGCCTACCCTTTGGTGGGGGATTGCGGTCGTAGCCAGGCTCCGCAAAGAAGAGCACCTGTGATAGGTGCTGCCTACCGTCACCCGACCAGCGCAGCCAAAGCTGGGAGGCATAAGTAATAAGTGGAACGGGTGGGAATAGTCATACAGGGCCGCGGGCTGTTAAGCCCAGCTCACCTGCGATAAGAGAAGCCATCTTCTGACCTTCGCAGCCGACTGCAGAGAAGAAACTGGGGAATTTGTGGGAGGTCCCGGGTATATTTGGACCGGGAGGGGCCTCTTTTTGCCATCTCTGCAGTCAAGCGCCCTCTGGTGGAGGTAATCCCCATCTGTTATGAATCATTATCTGGAGCAGGACGTGCTGCATACTTAGAATAAGTCCTCAAATCATTTGTTCCAATTTCTTCTAAAGAAAACAAAATCACATGTAAATGCTATGGGGCATTTTTACAGGTGAGGCACTTCATTTTTCCAATGAGGTAAGGATATAGTTTACCCCATAGAGTGCTGCTGTTTTCCAACTTTCAAAAACAAAATCCGTACCCCGTTGGTAAAATGATGCACCAAAGCTGTAAAAATACTCGAGTGGATCTGGGTGATGGAATTGGAACAATTATTTGATGATTTTGCTTTACAATATAAACAGCATGACCCCCACCATCAGTCATTACATTTGCTCCTGCATCCATTCAAATCTAAAACGCCACCTCAATGATTTTATCCTAGTTGTGGCCATCTTGGAGAAGCTAGGAGGCTTCTTCTCATCCCAACTGTGCAGCTCGCTGGACTTAACTGACATACCCACAATACAAAGCAACAGGAAACCAAGAGGCACTTCCTCTTTGCAGGCTGCAGGCAGCTTCGTAAGATACTATTGTGGGGGGGAAATGGCCAGTGGCAGGAGTTACACAAAGGTAAATTCATTTTCATGTGCAGCAATCTAAATTGACCCAGAGATCGATGCAAATGAGCACGGTTTCTTGTAAGGGCGATGCTCCGGTTAAAGCATCTGACAAATACGAATGATTAATTGTACTTTCCATTAGAAAAATACCTGCCGCCGAGTGAGACAAAGAGGGAGCCCATGTAATCCCATTTATCATAGGCAGGTAAAACAAACGGATTGTTATAACTAGGATTAGTTATACAGAGATTCAACAATAGCTTAATGGATGGTGTGAAGGAAAGATCCAGTTTAAATGTGAAAAAACCCATGGATACAAGTCCAGAGTTCCACCTTTTTTCCCCCTGCAGCATTAAGGCTTTCTAGTCATAAATATGCACAGGGCCTAATCTCTCAAGGAATGAGAATTAGCATCTGTGAGCTAAACCAAGCTCAGATCACAGAATCCCTGTTGATTCCCTCACACTTCTGGGCTGGGAAGGCCCCAATGGGACTGAAGCCAATGTGACCTCTGGCTGTGAGCTTCTTCACATCAAAGACAAGAACCTCAGACAACCGGCACCAAAACAAATCGGACCGTAGCCACTGTGTGTCCCAGAACCAAGCCACATATAGAACCAGAACGGGCCCACAAAACGCACGTAGACATACAGTTCTTAGGGCCATGTGACCAGGGGAACCTAGAGATATGGAAATCTCGGGTTCTGACCCATTTAGGGACTTCCTCTTTGGGCTCATCGGATGCCTGGCATCCAGCCCAATCTTTGGTGCCATATCCAGAGCCATATGACCCCCCTGCCCAAAGTTATAACCCCTAAAGGGTTTTATGTTCTAAAGCAGGTTCCACAATTTTGGGAGGGGACAATCCATCCCACTGAAGGATGGGAGTGAAAGGGTCTTGTGGCATAAAGGGGGATGATGCTGGGCCAGCGATTGTCACTTCTGGGGAGGTCCCCTGCATGCGTGCTGGAGGTGCCCATCAATAAGCTTGTCACTCACCTCCATGTGGGAGCCCATAATCACTACTCAGCATTGTATCTGTGTGTAACTCAATGTAACCTGTAACCCACTTTTCAGAATAGCATTTGTATTCATTCATATTCCATCATAGCCAAATGTTTGTAATTACTGCTTAGTGTGCTCATTGCATTAAATACTATATTTAACTTGAGTGATCTTTTTACCTTAGCCAAGAATCTGCGTGTCCATAGGCTTTGGGCCTGGTAGTCTCGTTAGGAGGGCAAACAGATTGGGTTTTGGGAAGACGGGCTGCATGATCGGAGGTCCCTGATTTATAGTTGGATCACGTGACCCCTGGTTCCCTGACAGATGGTAGGTCTCTTTTAATAGTGGCTGGTTGGTGATCACGCATAGATCCTCATGAGTGCACACCAGGGAGCAGTTGCTATTTCACATTCTTCTACCAAGTCATTAAGGTTGTGTAATATTTATTCAAAAAGCAGTTTTTCTCTTTATATGGTCTCTTTTAAACCTCATATGATGTGTCATGCTGAAGTCGGTTTCTTCCCACAAATAAACAAACATAAAGTCAAAGAACCGTTAATAATTTATCCACTCTTACTGTAAAATGTGCAATCTATTTGGACACGACTTAACTTAAAATTTCATAGGTCACCTCCCTGGCACTAGACCCTGGCTTTTAGAATGTCTCCACGTTTGGAAAGAAAATATGTAATGACCAACAGTAGCAGATTATGCTGAGCAAATGCTGGCTCTTGCCACTGCCTAGCAATGTTGACTTTCATTTAGAAGTCAGTGTTAAGAAAAACAGAGGTTACACCCCACACTGAGGATGGAACGCAGACAGTCATCTTGGCTCCGGCCCTGTGACTGCTGATTCCACAAATGATAAAACTAGCCGTATTATAATTTAGATTCATATTGCTCTGCATAGCAACACATAATAATATATGTCATATACATAATACAGATAATCTGATGGATTACAGGCATTCGGTAAATTTAGTGTAACAAATTTGTAGAATTTTTCTCAAAATAGGGAAAATGTTACTTAAACAAAAAAAAAACCATTAGAAAAGTCCAATGAACATTCTTTTGTATTATATTAAGAAATGAACCTAAATTGAACAAATACATAATTAAAACTAAATGTTAAACCCCCAACATTAAAGTGGACCAACCCCTGTGGCTGGCCTTGAAGTCTAAAAGACTCCAACCTGGCCGACTTGGTGCCCCTGGGGTATCTCGATTCCGAATGCCCCACTGTGTGAACCCCCAGATGGCCTGCAAAAGCTCTACCTTTCCACCAGTCCCACACCGCAATCACAGGCCGTGGCCACATCCAGGCATCCCTGCAGCTGTGTACGCTCCCTTGCCCACAGGAGTGCACACTTCACAGCGAAGCCGGGAATGCGGCCACAAAATTTCCTGTGCTGACATGCAGTACAAAACAACGGCTTAATGCTGTACATTAGTATGCTTGGCATAAATAGCAGATTGGACGAGCGCCCGCGTATGCGCTGTGGGAACGGCGGAAAGGTGAGTGGAGTGGGCAATCTGGGGAGTTTCACACAGAGGGACATCCGGGATATCCCTGGGCCATGGACCAATTACCAGGATAGTCAAATTCCTGGTGACTGATCCACATTAAAATTACATTTATGCAGCAGTGTTTGCGGTAGGGATTTCATTTTGCATTTGCAATTGTTTATTTTGTTTGCACCTGCATTATAATAAAAAAACCCTGTTTCTAGGTCCTCCATGTTTTCCTTCCTTCCTGTCTTTGGAATCCCATTAAATTCTACGTTGTGTTTGTGCCACTATGGATTTAATAGGGTGTCCTTGCGTCTTAGACCAAACAGGCAGGAATTTTTGCTGCCACGTTTTCTTCTGTGGTCTGAAAGGGGCCAAAGAGGTGCCATTGTTGGATTTTTTGCTGTGCCATTGCGTCTGCCACAAATGCAGGAAACGTATGCAGTATTGAGCAACAGCTACAGCAGCAATGATGCAATATAAGGAATACAGATGGTGACCCATTAGGTATAAAGTTCCAATCTAACTATTACCAAGGGGCAGATACAGTATAACAATACACAAAGGATATATATGTTCAATAACGACAGACACTACACATTTACTAATTACCGATTAAGGAGAAAATGTTACTTTCCCTATTACAAATGCATTACTTTATTTAAATTAAAATGGGTTTACAGAGCATGACTGGGGAAGAGTAATTATAATGACTGGCTGCTAAAGGGGTTAAATAAACAGGGCAAAGGAAATTGTTATTAATGAGCACCAGGGTGGGAGATAATAGAAATGGGCAATAGGGATCAGTGAATCCCCCTAAGTTCGGGTTTGGCAAGTTAGGCCAAACTTTGAATAAATGTTCAGGTCTCGAACTTTGTGGGGTGGTTTTGGAGGGGGGCATAAAGCAGGAAGTGCAGTGCTATAACTGCAATCATACCCCTAACGGCAGAGTGGCATCAGCATTTAGATCTGGCCCCAGCCGGGGCTACAGAAAGATGGCCGCCGGCTCCCATGTGTCAGAACACTTCTAATGCCAGCTGGCAGTGCTAATTGTTTTTTTTTTGTGTAACAAACATTTGTAGTACTTTTCTCATGTATTCCTGCAATGCCAAGATTCTAAAAATTCCCATGAATTCACCTGAAACCTAGACAAAATGGTGACAAACCTTGATCATGTCTGCTTTAGGCTTCCCACTGAGACAGACTGGTTTCCTTCAAGCATGTCATCCTCCTTTCTAGCAGCTCCAGCCATGCTTGTTGTTATTTACGGGACTGAAAAGTTCTGTTTCTTCCTTTGAGACATGATTCCTACACAGGTAAGCAGTCTGTCATGTGGAATGACATTTTGTGTTTGCTTTCTTTTGAGACCCCAGAAGCTTTGCAGGTGCACTCGGTGTGACTTTTCTAGCTGCTAATGATGTGATATCAAAGATGCTTGCTCTGATGGATTTTTATTCTGACGCTCCTATCAGAAGTAATGTTTAGGAAAAACCCAAGGCTTTTTTTTTTGCAGAAAAGGGGGTAATGCAATACCAGTGTTGCTTTAATATACTACTATACTACTAGTCAGTTCTGATTCTATTGGGCCAAATTTGAATTAAGTCTGGGCACTAGAAAGCAACTAAAAGTGGATAGAAACCCTTTTTTCCCCCACATCCCCACCCCGCCCCAGTACCTCGGGCGCCGCTGTTGGCTCAGTGATTGCACTGTTTTCAAATAAAAACAGGCTTTTCCACCACCAAAGCTACTCCCTGCAGCACATTTGAGGTCCCATTTGGCCGGAAGCTGGGATCACAACATCGTGGGTAAGGTTGCCATCTGGTCGGTATTTTTTTTTTCTGGCCACTAGCTTGGCGGTGCTGGTATTTGTTTTTTTTAACAATGGGTTACAATTTATGGGTATACCCATAAATAAAATTACCAGTAAAAAATCAAATACTAGCACCTGTATAGTAAAACAAAAATACTGGCCAGGTGGCAACCCTAGTCGTGAAATCGGCCTGGTAAAGGTGAGTTTACTAGCCCCAGGGGTATCACAAAGCAGGATACCGCGGGGGGAGGCTAGCGTCCACCCATTCAAGTGAATGGGTGGACAGGAGCGCGCACAGCGTGGTGGGCTTCCGGCAGCAGAGGAAAGATGGCGCCGCCCGGCGTTGTAAACAGCGCTTGACACCTGTGGATTATGAGCGAGCTAAGTATCTTTTTGTTGTTTAATCCCTTAGCCTTGTTTTAACACTAGGGGAGGGTGGGGGGTAGTTTAAAAATTGGCAGTCTGGCTAGACTGTATCTTTAAAACACAAGCTCGCAGGCCAGCAGAGCTGTTTTATCAAGCAGATGTGTTTGTGTACAGACATATGGTATCTCACAGTGATACTGAATAGTAAGTGGGGCTCAAAGTGCCAGGCTTCAACCACCGTATATGCCATATTGTATGTTTTCTTTTCAATCAAATCGTAATAGTCTGTTTTTCATATGAGCCACATCCTCATACATTTACTCTACCTTACTCTTTTAGCCTTCCATCATGCAAGTAAGAAGAGATAGCACTGGATAGTCTTTAAGCAGTTTATTGTGGATGCCTTACACTCAGGGCAATAATGGCAGTCAAAAGAAATATCCTTCTCCAGGTTAATACACATACATCTGCTAAGGAGTAGGCCCAAACAATTAATGAAGAGGATCTGAGCTCACAGGAGGGGTTACATGGTGTCTTATATTATATCTTATAGTATTACAGCGATAAGGTATAAAACAAATATCTATACCTCAGTGTGTATGTATGGGGATTCTGTATTAAAAAACCTGTACCAAAAAGTTTGTGTTCATACTGAACGTTGCAAGTTCAGTCTGGCCCGAACACAGAAAAGCTGCTGCTGAGCAGTCCATCAACCCGCTTCACCTACGGTTGCAGCAGCAGAAAGCTGCTCTGACTTACCTCTGCCCGATCCTCTTCTGTCAGTGGCGGAGACAGCAGACTTTGAATCTGGCCCCAGCCAGGGATACAAAAAGGTGGCTCCCATAAGTGAGAACACCCCTAGTGCCATCATGGGAGCCGGTGGCCATCTTTTTGTAGCCTTAAAGGCAGATTCAAAGGCTGCTGCCGCTGCCAGAAGTTGTACGCGGGCAGAGGTAAGTCACAGCAGCGTGCTTCTGCTGCACACTCTGTACCCTCCCCCCACCACAGCCACACCCAAAGTGGGGATCAAGAGCATTAAGGAAACAAAGTTCCTTGGGTTCACCATCTCTAACAGCTTGCACTGGGGCAAGAATACCACCATCATCCTAAAGAAAGCCTAAGGTAACCTACTAGAAGAAGACTAGATTTGCCCAGGAAGCTGTTAGTAGCCTACTTTAACGCATAATTGCTTCACCATTGTGCTTCTCTTGCGCCACTTGGTTCAGTGGAGCAACCAGGAAGGATAAGGGAAAACTACACAGAAAAGTTGCAGAAAAAAATAATTGGTGCAAAAAGGATCTTCTCTGATTGATCTTCAGATCTTCGGTTTATTAATATCTGGCAGTTCCATCATCTCTCTTCTCTTGCCTCGCTGGCGACCAATAGAATATTCTAGGTAGGCATGTGCTACCTATGCCCACCTGTTGAACTATATTGGCCTCCCAAGTGGGATGCTTTTAACTTTCAACTGATGAGTCAGGGTGCTGAGCGGACCCCCATTAATTTTTAAAGTTCTGATATACAGCTGACCTACCACAGATGACCAACTGACTGTATTGGATGTAACTTGACATCATTATAAAATGGGAAGTGGCACTCCATGATAATGATTCTCAGGCTATGTGATTCCATGTCCTAGGGGCATTCTGATTTAGGGTGGCCTGCAGTGTGAAACTCCCCAGAGTATTCTCATCTTGAGTTGGGATCCCAAGGGATCAGCATCGCTGCTGTGCACATGTAGGGGCTGCAGCTGGTGCACGCAGGGCAGAGGAAACATAGATTGGGGTAAAGTGTGTGGCTAAGCTTAACCATGCAACTTGTACATCCCTGCTCCCTCCATTCTGGAACATTCATGTCTGCTGTGCATGATGGGTGGGGATGCAGTCAGGTGTACAGATGTACTGCGGATTGAGAATCAAGGAGTTTCACATAGTGAGGCATTGCATATCTGGATGCCCCTGAGAGGGTTGAAATGCGTAGGTTATAGTGAGGTATCGGTCCTCTTTATATTATGACTTAGCTCAGTCAATAAATATAAGTAGTAAAATGGTAGAAATGCAGTTTTGTTACCTTATGTGCCTTTTGTTACTGGTTGGCACAGAGGTTGGGGTCACAGTGACTTGGCATTGGTGCAGTTCATTTGCTGAACATTTCCAATGAGCATCAGAACCACGACATGTTCTTTTTCCAGGAATGGAGAAATGAACATATGAGCTGAATATTGCAACACACCACTCCCCTTCCCCCCTCTCTCTGGGGTCAGGTTGTTGACTTCGAATTAGGCAACGCAGTCATGTTTAACGTTGCAGCAAAAAAGGGTTCTGGAAACAAGGAGCCTATTGTACCTTCTCCCTCTGCGGCGAGCTGGGTTGAACAGAAGGCCCCGATCACCTGATCTTCCTGTTTATTCCCAACCAGCCCCATCTGAGCAGGAAGGTAAACACACCTGCCTCTGCTGAGAGCACATCTGCAGCCTCTTTCTATCAAAGGCACAAGCTGTTTATCCAAAAACATGCTCATTCCACCCCATATGTTTTTATTGAGTTGCTTATGTTGCTCAAAGGGGTTCTTTCATACTTGTTCAGACTAAATGCTTAAGACTGAAATTTCTTTTCTTCTCAGGCCTCAGGATGCTTAAGGAAGGGGCTGAGCAAGGAGTTTCTAAAATGGTATTAGGCCTGAGGTTACCTTGTGCCCCTCGGAGGAATGTGCCAGTCTGTTTTTTATTTCATACCTTCACCTTGAAAGTTTGCAATTGAGAATGAAAGATGACCTTACATCTCTGTGCCAGGGAGGGTTCGGACCCACAGGGACATAGCTGACCTAACCTGTATCACCTCAGGTCATCGGTGAGTCCTACATTACAGTGATGGTCGCAGTTTTCCTTAGCAGAGCTTTACCTGATGGGGGACAGGAAACGGACAACACACGTCGCAGCTATTTCTGGTGCTCCATCACACAGAGCTCCACGAGTAAAAGGTGAGAATCTCCTGAATTCAGACCTTACAGGCATTGGGAGTAGGTAGGTTGGGATCCCTGTGGATCTGGACACTCAGCCAAAGGGGGTTAGGTCTGCTTGTTCCATCAGCTTGAGCGCAAGAGCAACATGGGTCTCCAAGGTGATTGCTTATTCTTTTCTGCCTCTGAGCGTGGCACCCCCTGTGTTGTGCTGAAGTGTTTTCTGGGTACTGTACAGTTCCACGCCATGTCCTGGGGTACTGATGGAGAAGGAAAGTATAAATGTGTGAAACTGAAAGGAGCAAAGTGTGGATAGGAAGCATGCTGTCTTATTTACCCTTGCTCCTAAATAGTGACAAATACAGGATGTCACCTGCCTAAGATGTGGATGATGGGAAGCAGAATGCAGGAGCCAGGGTGAGTATACCAGCACACTATGTTTTACAGTGTCTGCTTAACAATCTTTTGGTTTTGTGGTGTGGCACTGGCTACTTTTTTGGGGGAAGTATTTGTTTTCCTGGCCCTGGATGCTATTTATCTGAGCCCGCCCCTGGCCACAGGGTGGCCCAAGAGAATTCTGGGTAGGCCACAATGCTTTGCTGCTGGTTGGGCTCCTGCTTCTAACACTCCCATCTAATCCCAGCCTCTCTAGCCCCCGCCTCTCTGTACCAGATCTCAATGATTTTTGTCCTTGCATGTGATTATGAGGGTGAAATAAGTTTCCTTTGTGGTTGGTGTGTTTTAAATTTTAACTGATATGTATAATACAAATGGATATTGATTTTGTGGCTGTGCAATTCAGTTTATGGGGGTTACTGATCCCGGTTGAGATTCATTGTGGAGCATTTTATATTATGGGGGTGATTGTTCGCGTGGCCTTCAGCTTCCCAGCTTTCTCCATGCTTGCAGGCAGAGGAAAACACTGCGGTGAAGTGAGCAAAATTGCAGCTAACAAACTTTCGCAATGCATTTTGCTATGTTTGCGCCGCAATTTGCTGGTGAATATCACAGGCATTTACATTGAAAATGGTTTAGAGATGATATACTGTGGCAGATTTTTTTTAGAAAAAAACATGAACACATACGTCGGCACTGGAGCATGCAATGATCTTGGAAGCGTCTGGGTTGTCTGAAAAGCTTAAAGTGGACCAAAACTCATCCTGGAGTCTGAGACCCCCGATCGGGGTGCCCGGGGGGCAAAGACCAAAACCCAGAAAAGTCAAAATCCTGGGTTTTGGTCCACATTAAGAATAAATGTTTATTTGAAAATATAAAAGTCATGTAAAAACATTATCATCAGTTGTTTTTCACATATTGGGTAATATTCTGATGTTCACGCTTGAAAAAAAAGGTAAAGATGCTCCCCAAAAATAACATTGATGCCTATGGGGTTCACTACTAAAAGATGGCAAACGCAAAAGGTGTTCGCCAGCATTTGCCGAGCCAAACTGAAGTAGAAGTAAATCCAAAAAACATGGTTGGCGGAAGATGCCACATTTCGCTTGGTAAACTTGGCGAGTGCCTTGTGAATTATTTTCTTAAATTACCCCCTACATATAAGGTAAGAAGGATATAGGAGGGGGTTAATATACCCAAAGATTTTTATCTTTGTATGTGCACCACTTGATTGTTCTGGGCCCACCACTCTTTCTTGCTTGTAGTTGATCGGTTTTTAATGTTTATATTTGTGTGGATTCATTTGCAGCATTTCATCGCATGCCCCTGGAGTTCATCTTTAAAGCTCCAGCTGCAGCGTATTCCGATCATTACTGACATTTTCCTTTATTGTCTCCGCCACCTGCAATGTGCTGATTGCAGCTCTTTTGCACGCCACTTGACTCCTGTTTTTTTTTGCTTTGTTCCATTGCAACAACCTTTCTATTCTATTCTTTTATAGGAACTTGCATTGGTCTAAAGATAGCAGCTACCAAATTGGAGTGCTGTTTCACCTTTCAATTTGAATAGATTCTATAAGACGAATAAATAGTGGCCTTTTATCAAAGTTTTTCTTTTTTTCAAACTACATAAAAGCACTTTTCTGTTGTTCCTTAAAGCAGGATTTTACTGCTGCTGCCTGTTCATGTGAAACGCAATGGCCGATTCCCTGTTAAACACACATGAAGGAGCCATCTTCATTTCTTCTGGATCAGATAATAATGAGCAGATCTGGCTCCTCTGGGAACACAGACGGTGACCCGACCCATTCCATCAGCGTGAGGTTTCTCTGCTCCTGACAGTTTTCTTTAATCCACCTGAGTGTGGCAATTAACTCACATGAAAAACAGCTCTAATTACCCAAATTCAAGTGAAATCAAGAGAATTGTTAGCGCTAAGCAGTAATGTAAATTACTATAGACATTCTGTTGAAATTTAAAGGGACTTTTTATAGACCACCGACCTAGATTTTATAAGACGCTAGAGCCAGTGGTATAAGGGACTTACCTCTGTCCGCGGCGAGTGTCTGCTGGCCGACGCGGCACTCAACGTGGCGCTCCTGCTGCTGAGCGTGGCTGCTGCTTCTAGATGACAGGGATCACACCGCGTCCCTCTGGCAGTCTCCCCCGACCCTCTCTAGCTGTGCAGGTAAATTTTGCCACTAGGAGGCACTGCGCTGAAAGTGGCAGGCAGCGCCAAGTCCTCCAGACCTGATGGGAATCAGGGGGTGATCAGCCTTGCTGCCAAGACTGACTAGCCCCTGGATAGTGTCTCCAATCACTCATAGTGTTGTAAGTTGCACCAATCAGCACAGTACTCAGTGCCCGTGATAGTCGCTTGTAATTAGGGTGTGATTCTGTTTAGTTATTATCTGTTTCTGACCCGGCTTGATCGACCATCCCTGTCCACTGCCTGTACCGACCTTTGCTTTGTCTGACCACGAACCTGCCTGCTCCTTTGGATACCCTGCAATCTCTGACCTCCCGGCTTGACGCTTTGGCTACCCGACTACGCACCTGTCTCATCCCTGTACTCTGATGCACCCTCTGGACTGACTACCTGTGAACGACCTCGGCTTCGGGATACCCTCGTGGTTCATCAGCCTTCACAGTAAGCAGACATCCTTTGCGCCTATTAAGACCTGGGGCCAACCGTGTCCGGTAAGGCGTACCTAGCGTCCCTGCAAACGGGGGCTTGACTATAGGCATAAGCGGCGGTGGAGATTGGGGGTTGCCTGCTTACAGAAGGCTGGTGTCCCGCTGGGCATCACATTATCATGGGCCCCACAAATAGACCAAATTTTGAAACAGGTGCCGGCCTTGACTGCGCCCGTGGAGCACCTGGTGCTCCGAGTGGCGGCTCAGGAGAACCGTCCAGCTCCTGCACCCCCTCTGCCCCAGGGGGCAATAGCCACCTTTCCGGTTGAACCCAAGATTCCCCTTCCAGAGAAGTTTTCGGGGGACCGGTCTAAATTTGCCAATTTTCAGGATGCCTTTAAGCTCTATTTTCAGCTTCGCCCTCATGTTTCTGGCTCCCAGGAGCAACGGGTGGGACTTATCATCTTCCTTCTGCATGGGGATCCCCAATCCTGGGCTTTTAGCCTCTCCCCTCAGGATTACGCTCACCAATCTGTCGAGGAATTCTTCAAGGCCATGGAGATCCTGTATGATGACCCAGACTGAGGGGCAACTGCTGATGCCAAGCTACAGTCTCTAAGACAGGGGCGAAGACCGGCAGAAGAATATTGCTCGGAATTCTGACGCTGGGCAGTGGATTCTCGCTGGAATGACCCAGCATTGTGTAGACAGTTCATGTTAAGTCTGTCAGAGGTCATGGTAAATCACCCAGTACCTAACACCTTGGATGAAACCATGCAATTGGCTATCCGCATCGACCGACGCATAAGAGAAAGACGCCTGGAAAAAGGGGCCCATTCTGAAGTCAGTATGAGGCCTGAGACCTTAGTCCCCTCTTCTTCTGAAGAACCCATGCAGCTTGGGGCCACCAAGCTTTCTGAAGCTGAGAGGTGGAGGCGTCTGTCGCAAGGTCTATGCCTTTATTGTGGAGAAGTCGTTCACCTGGTCCGGTCCTGCCCTCAGAAACAGGCATTGGGAAACTTCAGAGCCTAGGTGGGGTCGAGGAAACCCACCTAGGCTGCAAGGTATTTCCTCTTTGTTGCACACAAATTACGTTGCCTGTTGAGATTACTCATTATTTTGAGTCCAGATCTGTAGAGGCTCTTTTGGATTGTGGGGCTGCCGGGAATTTTATTGATTGGAGCCTGGCTCAAGCGTTAACGATTCCCCTGCAATCTTTAGTCATTCCAATTAGAGTCAAAGCCATTGATAATACTCTCCTTGTCGGGGGCCTGATTCAGTACCGTACTCCACCAGTGTTTGTTAGAGTGGGGGCGGGACATACCGAGCTAATGAGCTTCCTTCTCCTTAAGATGCCTCTTACTCCTTTGGTTTTGGGACTCTCCTGGCTGTCTAAACACAATCCCCAAATTGACTGGGTGTCTGGGCAGGTTAGCAAGTGGGGGCCTCAAGGTTTCCAGTCTTGTCTTGAGCTCTCTGTACGTGCCACTCGCTTGACTGCTAAGGGAATCCCTACCCCCTATGCAGATTTCACAGACGTGTTTTCTGAAAAAGCCGCTGATGAACTCCCTCCTCATAGGCCTTTTGACTGCCCTATTGATCTTCTGCCCGGAACTATGCCGCTTCGAAGATAATTTAACCCGAGCTGAGAATAGGTCCATGAAAGAATACATTGCTGAGAATCTGCAGAAGGGTTTTATTTGGGCGTCTACCTCACCAACGGATTTTTCTTTGTGGAAAAGAAAGATGGCGACTTGGGACCCTGTATTGATTATAGGGACCTGAATAAAATTACAGTTAAAAATAAATACCCCCTTCCCTTATTAGAGGGAATCTTTAACCAGGTAATTCGGGCCCAGCTTTTTTCTAAGCTTGACCTGAGGGGCTTACAATTTAATCAGGATCCGTCAGGGAGACGAGTGGAAGACTGCCTTCAACTCCCAGGACGGGCACTATGAATATCTCATTATGCCATTCGGCCTATGTAATGCTCCGGCAGTTTTTAGGGAAAACTTGGGCCGTTTTGAGGTCATCTACTTAGATGACATCCTAATATTCTCCCCGACCTTAACGGAGCATAGGGAGCATGTACGGATGGTTCTACAGAAATTGAGAGAGTCACCTCTACGCCAAGCTTAAAAAGTGCATTTTGAGGTTTCTGAGGTTCCGTTCCTAGGATACATTGTTGCTGATACTGGGTTAACAATGGATCAGGCCAAAGTATCTGCTGTTCTCCAGTGGGAACAACCCAAAGATTTGAAGGGTTTACAGAGGTTTCTGTGGTTTGCTCATTTTTATAGGCGCTTTATAAAAAACTTTTCCACCTTGGTAGCCCCACTCACCGACCTCACTAAGAAGGGGGTGTTTACTCCTACTTAGTCGGGCCGATCCATCCAGGCCTTTGCGAACCTTAAGTCTGCCTTTGGTTCAGCACCTGTGTTGGCCCACCCTGATATTCAACGAGCCTTCATAGTCGAAATACAGGCATCCGAGCTCAGGGTAGGGGCGGTTCTCTCACAGTAAAGTGGGTCCCCTGAACGGCTACATCCCTGTGCCTTTTTCTCAAGAAAATTTAATTCCACTGAGCAGAACTATGATATTGGCAATCAAGAACTTCTAGCTGTGAAATTAGCATTTTAAGAGTGGAGACATTGGTTAGAGGGGGCCCAGTTCCTAATTACGGTATTCACAGGTCACAAGAATTTAGAATACATCGAATCAGCTAAAAGGTTTACCCCCCGTCAGGCCCGATGGTCTCTTTTCTTCTTCCGATTTAATTTCACTATAACGTACAAACCAGGAACAAAGAATTTTAAAGCTGACACTCTCCCTAGACGTTTCACAGTTGATATAGTTCCTGTAGAGGGGTTACTTCCCATAATTACACGACACAAGGTCATAGCTGTCATCCAACCTGACCTGTCGAGTGAGCTAAGCCGGTTTCAATCGGATTCTCCTCCGGGCAAACCCATCACCTCCTCTTTGTACCCCTGTCCCACCGTCCGGCAGTACTTCAGCAGTTTCATGACTCCAAGACGGCGGGTCATCCTGTGGTTAAAAAGACTTTGGCCCTTCTAGCCCATTTTGTCTGGTGGCCATCTTACAGGAAAGATACCCAGGCCTTTATTCAGGCCTGTAAGATTTGTGCTCGTAGCAAAACCCCCAGGTCAGCTCCTGCCGGACCTCTGGTGCCCCTGTCCACACTTTCACAGCCTTGAATGCACTTGGCAATGGATTTTATTACTGATTTACCACAGTCCCAGGGATATACCATTATCTGGGTTGTGGTAGATCAATTTAGGAAAATGGTGCATTTTGTCCCCCTAAAAAAAGCTGCCCACAGCACAAGAATTGGCTCAGTATTTTTTAGATCATATTTTAAGGGTTCACGGAATTCCAGAAGATGTGGTCTCAGATAGGGGGGTCCAATTTGTGTCACGCTTCTGGAGGGCATCCTGCACCCGGCTAGGTTTCACTGTTTCTCTGTCTTCAGCTTTTCACCCTCAGTCCAATGGGCAGATGGGAAGGACCAACCAGTCATTAGAACAATATCTCCGTTGCTTCACCTCCTATATTCAGTCACAGTGTTCCCAATTTCTTCCCTTTGCAGAATTTGCCTTCAATATTGCAGTTAACTCCTCCAAGGGGGTATCACCCTTCCGGTGTGTATATGGGAGGGAGCTTAAGTTCTCAGCACTTTCAGGCCCGTCCTTTGGTTTGTCTTCTCTAGACGATTGGTTGTCCCAGTGGCCAGATTTATGGGCCAAGATTCAGCGGCATTTGGTCCAGACATCAGGTCTGCAGAAGATCTTTGTGGATCATCACCGATCCAATAATCCAGACTATAAGGGTCTGGCTCTCTACCAAAAATTTAGCACTATGCCAACTCTCTGTAAAAAAGGGGGACCACGATATATTGGCCCTTATCCCATTTTACAGAAAATTAACCAAGTCACATACAGACTCAAACTTCCACTATCTCTGAGGATTTGTAATTCCTTTCACATTTCCCTCCTTAAGCCTGCCAGGGGAGTGGAGGAGGATTCCTTTCCTTCTTCCATCCTTGTTGATGGTGAGCAGGAGTTTGAAGTCGCACAAATTCTGGATTCCCAATTTCTACGGAATTCCTTGCAATATTTAGACGACTGGAAAGGATATGGGCCAGAAGAGAGGAGTTGGGTTCCAGCTAGAGAGCTGCATGTGGACCGTTTAATTAGAAGATTTCCTCTTAAACCCAGGGTGGAGGGTGCTGGTGCCCCTCCTCAAGGGGGACTAATGTAAGGGACTTACCTCTACCAGGGGGCCTGTGGCGAGCGTCTGCTGGGCGACACGGCACTCGGCGCTCCTGCTGGTGAGCGCCGCTGCTCCTGGATGATGGGGAGCGCGCTGCATCACTCTGGCAGCCTCCCCCAACCCTCTCTAGCTGTGCATGTGCACACCCCGCAGTCTGTAAATTTCGCCACTAGGAGGCGCTGCGCTGCGAGTGGCAGGCAGCGCAGAGTCCTCCACAAGTGATGGTAATCAGGGGCTGATCAGCCTTGCTGCCAAGACTGACCAGCCCCTGGATAGTGTCTCCAATCACTCACAGTGTTGTAAGTTGCACCAATCAGCACATACACTCCCCCCGAGGGTGGCCATTGGTCAATTCCCCAATAAATATGGAGTCAGCCCAGTACTCCGTGCCTGTGATAATCGCTTGTGATTAGGGTGTGATTCTGTTTAGATATTATCTGTTTCCGACCCGGCTTGATCGACCATCCCTGTCCACTGCCTGTACCGACCTTTGCTTTGTCTGACCACGAACCTGCCTGCTCCTTTGGATACCCCGCGATCTCTGACCTCCCATCTACCCCTGGTAGCTTTGGCTACCCCTTACTATGCACCTGTCTCATCCCTGTACTCTGATACACCCTCCGGACTGACTACCTGTGAAGGACCTCGGCTTTGGGATACCCTTGTGGTTCATCGGCCTTCACCGTAAGCAGACATCCTTTTCGCCTATGAAGACCTGGGGGCAACCGTGTCCGGTGAGGCGTGCCTAGCGTCCCGGCAAACGGGGGCTTGACTATAGGCAGAAGCGGTGGTGGAGATTGGGGGTTGCCTGCTTACAGAAGGCTGGTGTCCCGCTGGGCATCACAAGTGGCCTCTTGATTTGGGATGCCCCAATGGGTAAAAATCATGCCCGGATTCCGACAGTATCCACAGAACCCCACTGCTGCGGCACTCCATGCCAGGTGTCAAACCCTGTGGGACACCTGCCATCTTAGTGAGTTCACAAACCCCAATCTCAGCAGCTAGCTTCACATATAGTCAAGCCCCAGTTCGCTGGGGCGCTTTAAATGCCTCACCGGACATAGCTGCCCCAAGAACTTGATAGCTCAAAGATTGTGAATATACAGAGGTGAAGACGGATGAACCAGAGGTAAGATTGGGCAAGCTGGGGGTCATACACAGAAAGATCAGTCCTTAATATATAGCGCCAAGGGAGAAGCATGAGAAAGGTCAAGCCAAGGGTCAAAAGTCGTAATCCAGGTAGAGATCGATTCAGGTGCCGGTCACGGAAAGGTTGGGCAAGCTAGGTCGGCAACGGTATAACAAACAACGAACACATGATCAATAGCACCCAGCAGCATTCTATCACAGGCAGTAAGAGACTGAGCTGGGAACACCTATGAAACTCAGGCTCATTGGCCCAGCTATAACTTGTTCGCTGATGTGTAATTAGGGTGTTTCAACTCAGCAAGATTAGGGCTCATTGACTCTTTAAACCAGCCCTTGGTGGGCGCGCTGTCTGCAGCTCCGCTGGAGAACATAAGAAAGTGCACAAGCACAGTCAGCGGCCGCGAGCGGAAGACGCCACCCGAGCTGATGCTGCCCCAGCGGCTGAGCATCCGACTGAGGACACCGAAAAGGTAAGTGATTTGTGACACCAGGCATATCTGAATGGCCCCCTCCAAACAGATTTAAAATACACAAGGTAATATGAGTCAGATGTGCAAAAAGGCACAAATTAAAACTACTCTTCTCTGGCCAAAGTAGAAATGCTTCAAGTACATATTGATACTGGCCCACACTAGGAGTAAGATTCTTGCTCTTGTGAGTCCAAGGTTGCCATGCAGACCTGCTTGTATTTGAGGTACAAGTTTCATCTTCCTCCTCTTCTGGCGACTGGGGATATTTTCATTACACACACTACTCTGTCTCCATACAGCAGAAAATGAGTGGCATACAATGTAACAGCCACTCAGCAGTGTTTACACAGTTAATACGTTTATTACAGTCTTTGCTGGTTAGAGGCAGACAATTGTGTGTGATAAAATAGCCTCAGCCCGTCGCCAGAGGAGGGAGATGATACTTGTCATTTAAAATGAATCTCAGGACAGCTCAATATAGCAGTTAGAAGCTTCTGTACAAGTGGCACCAGGTAGGCCCCTGTGGGAAAAAATAGACCTGTCTAACTTTTTCAGGATGTACTGGGAGTGGGGCCTTATTTTATTGCACTAAAAGCAGGAGCCATTTAAACATATTTTTCAAATAAATACAGACTCTCTTTAGCAGCTATTATTCAAATAATTTCTGACATAAAACAAGATTTATACATGCAACCTAATGGCTGTATGGTAATATATTATGTAACTGCTTTCATCTGTTTTCCTTTCCAGGGACTTATCTTTACTGGGGAGAATAAGGACAAATAGATTTAGGTTGTTTTTTTCCATGACTCTCTTGGTACAACTCAATATTTTACCACATGCTCACAAATGTTAATAGAAACAGCTTAACTGCTTAGGCCTGTGATGAGCATAATCCTTAGTGTATATGCTATATGTAGCTCTGAAAGGAATCATTAAAGTAAACAGGCTGAATCAATATGTTAAGATACCAGCAGCATAAAAAATAGAAAATAAATGGAAACAAAGTATATGTCTCTATACAAATGCAGAAAAGTAAGGAGTGGATGGTAGTTACTGTATCTGCTAAAAATGTTCTATGGCTTACTGCTTAGGACCACTGACATAACCCAAAATTTAACCCTACATTTTGTAAAGTGAAACTCTTTTTTTGGACTTTCCTGTCGGACATGAGATGGGTTGCACTTGGCATGAGACACCCCCCTTACTTTTCGCTTGCTCCTGCGCTGCACATCTCTTACCCATGGCTTTGTATGAGAAGCTAGCATAGCCCATGGGCATAGCCTCAGTACAGCATGCTAACATTGAGAACAATATGCAACTTTGTACAAATACAGAGATGCCCATTAATGCCTATGGGAGCACGCCGTACTGATACCATGCCCACCCACTGTGCACTTACCCTTTAACAACAAATTCAGTCTCATTGCTTGTGGCTTAGGTAAGCATTGGTTATTGCTTGCCTGGGCCTCAGTTTATACGATATTGGTCTTACCAATGTCCCTCTTTACTGCTCCCACTCTGGCGGCCCTACAGCGTATGCGCATGGGTGTGCACAGGCCAGAGGGAGCAGACACATTCTGCAAAAATGGGATGTCCCAGGGAAAGATGACTCTAGGCTACTTCTTGTAAAGGTCCATTTAAAGGCATCCGGTGAGAGGTGACGGTCCGGACTGAGGGCTGTCACAGGGGTGCAAAGTTAGATATCAGCGCACTGGAGGAGGGGCTATAGATTCCCCAGGCAAAACTAAAAAAGGCTGATTGCCTCCCGCACCCCAAAATCATATTGGGCACTGGGAAAAAACAGAAGCTTAGCTTTTTTTTTTCCCCCCACAGAACCTACAGCTCTGGCCTGCAGCACACTACTTTTAACCCCCCTTGCATTCTGTGCAGGCCATGTACAGGTGTGGACTAGGGCCCAAAATGTTACTGGCAATAAGGCAATGAGCTCTGGGGAGAGGGAAGAATGTGTGAGGAGCTGTAAAGAAGAGGGATGGATAGACAGAATAGGAAGGGCAGGGAGGGATGGAGAAAGAGCTGGGAGAAGGGATGGATGGGCAGAACTAGAAGGACAGGAATGAATGGGTAGAGTTGGGGGTGGTAGCTGGAAGAAATAGTAATGGATTGGCAAAGCTGGGTGGTCGGGGATTGGATGGGCAAAACTGGGAGGACAGGAATGGATGGGGCAGAGAGACTGGGCTGGATGGGGCAGAGCTGAGGGGACAGCGATTGGATGGGAAAAGCTGAGAGGATGGGAATGGATGGGGTGATGCATGGGGCAGAGCTGGGGGGGCGAGATGGTGGGACAGGGATAGATGGGGCTGAGTTGGGGTGGGTGGAAGGACTAAGTGGGGCAAAGAGATAGAGAAACAAAGTTTTTGTGTATCTTGCAATGCCACTTCCCGTCCGTGCAATACTTGATATTGCAATGCCAGGGAGACTAAGCACTACATCACGGGGGCAGCTCTGAGCATGGCAACACAGAAGCAAATGAGTGCTGGGCTGTCAGGGCAGGGGCCCGGAAATCTGGCAGCTGGGTCCGCATTTGGACCCTAGTTCAACAGTTGAGTATCGCTGCTCTACAGCCAGGTTACAAGAGATTTGGTCCACTATTAGTCAAGAAACTCTATCCTCATGCCTGAATGTAATGTCACAATGTATGAATATGTTTATTTATAGATAAAGTACCGTATTTTTGCCCTATAAGACGAACCCATGAGAAAATAAGAAAAATAGTATTCTGAACCAAATAATGTGCTACAATACCCCTCCCAATCACCCCATTACAGCCAGTGGCTGGCACGCCCCATTACAGACAGTGGCCGGCATGCCCCATTACAGCCAGTGGCCGGCACGTCCCATTACAGCCAGTGGCCGGCACGTCCCATTACAGCCAGTGGCTGGCACGCACCATTACAGCCAGTGGCTGGCACGCCCCATTACAGCCAGTGGCTGGCATGCAGCATGTTTGCTTCTGTAAGTTCAGCTCACTGTGGGGACGACGATGGCAGCGGGGCAGGAGGGTTGCCACTGGTAAAGTCGGGAGGGGGGAGATATGTAATGGGGCATGTTGGCCACTGGCTGTACAAGGGCATGCTGGCTACTGGCTGTAATGGGGCACGCTGGCCACTGGCTGTAATAGGGCATGCCAAGATTAAGTTAAATATTTAATCGCTTTAGGAGTACACCAGACAGACTTCATACATGCAATGGATATATACATATACAGATCAGAAGGGCAAATACAAGTGAGAAGTTACAATTAGAATTAGCAGAGAAAAGTCAGTTACCTTATTTCAAACAGGTGATACCCAGTTATGCAGACAGCCACAGGGGGAACTTGTTCCTGGTTCCTTGTGACACATGATGACAAGGAAGTCATGAGCTCTCTCTTTATACCCCAGTGAGAGACTCGCCCCACCCTTCAGATAAAACACAATTACATTGGAATAATATAAAATATGATATTTAGTGACAGAATAGCAAATATAATTTACTAAATAAAATAACAAACTGAGATAACACTCCAGGTAAGTCAGAAACACTGTTTTAATCTTGAATCTCTTTTACTGCCCCAATGGAGTCTGTCTCTCGGGCCCACTGTAGGATCCTCTGGTGCTCTGGTGGGTCAGTCCGACACTGGCACCAATATGGCTATCCATTATAGCTAAAGTTCTCTTCCTTCACAGGCTTAGGCCTTTTTAGTTTGACTTATAATTCTTACACAGCATTATATATATCATGGAACTTTACAGTCCATGTCAACATGATTTCCATCTCAAACAATTGCATTATTCTCTGAAAATAAAATATTTTATGTGTCCCTTGCGGTTATCCACATCTAACTCTTGCAAGGGCCAACCTGAGTAAGTCATTTCCACTCATGCCATTTTATTTTGTGGCCGGATTACAATAAAAGAAATTACAGGCATTAGTGTTAATTGGAAACTCATGGCTAAGCGCTGACAAAACAGTGATTATGCACTCCTAAGTGTCTCCAGAAATGGGTGGGTTAACCAGTCTCAGCGTTCCATTGTTTAGCCTTGCTCTTTATACTACACTCTTCTTCCATCAGCCAAAAGGAAGAACCTTTTAAAAGCGAATCTGGTGTTTACTTGACTTGCTTATTAAGGGCCGTACACATAAAATATGCTGAAAGCACTGAGCCTACATCTGTTCTCAGGAAGCCTTCCTTCCTACATTCATACTGTCAGGCCGTCCCCAGCTGCTGGCAATGCACGGCTCCAAGCTGCAGGGTGGTGTGGCGGGATAATTGATGCAGACTGGAAAGGAAGGGCTTCTAAGGATGAATCCAACCAGGAAATGATCATGACACATCCACATAGTTGTCTGCAAAGCTAAACTTTAGCTAACCAGCTGTAACAAAATGAATATGGGATTTAACGTTATACAGTACATGGTCCAGAAACCTTTCCTTCTGCTGCCAGACCTACTGTTGGCCCAGCAGAGGCTCCAGTGGAATGTTACATTCTATACCAGAGGTAAAAAATAGACATTGGGTTTGTAACGTTCTGGTCTTACTTTTGCCTTTCATGTTTGTATATACAGACTATGCTCTTCCATGGACCATGAAGGTAAATGCAAGCACTTCCTACCTTACTAATACAATTATGGAAGGTAGGATTGAAAAGCAACGTCTATCAAAGGATCCAGTGTTCGGAGGATGCTGACAAGTTCAGAAGTGACTGGTTACCACTGGAAGCAAAGGACTGAGGTTCAGAAAAAGAGATTGAGGTTGATTCAGAGCCAGGTGAAAAAACTCACTCTTTTTTACTTTTCCTAATTTTCTACCTTGCAGTTGATTCAACAACCGGATGTAAATTTTCACCAGGTGTTAAAGCAGTACCAAGGTAGACAATGAAAGTGAATGGCCGTCTTCTTTCCTTAAAAAGAAGTTGTTAGGGCGAGCGCTGCACGCCCATCTAGCAGCACTTCACTTACCTCCATGGCTGCATCCAGCCGTCATCCATTTTGCAGCACTTCCCTCATGGCTGTTCCCAGCTGTCTCCCTTCCCCCCATGCTTCCTTCTCGCATGCTCAGGTGCGTGCACGTCTCCGTCCACTAGAGGGCGAGCGCACTGCATTCCTGAGATTTAAAGGGCCTGTACAGCACTGATTGGTGCCTGGTCATCCAAGCCTGCATCCACTTCTCCTATTTAAAGAGGCACTTCCTTCAGTGCCGGATCTTGGTCTCTCCATGCTTGTTGAAAGTCAGACATTCTTGGATTGCTCACCCGTGTACCGACCTCTGCCTGTCCCCGACTCTTAACCTTTGCTGCCTGCCCCGACCTCGGCCACTCACCTTTACCGCGAACCTGTGCTGCCAGCCCCGATCTCTGCCTGTACTTACTACGCCTTTTGCCTGCCACTTGTGTACCTTGCTGAACCTCCGCTGACTGTGGGACTGGGCCGCTGTTGGGGGGTAGCGACCTGGGGGTCACTCGCCGCACAAGACCAACCTGCCTTGCGGTGGGCTCTGGTGAATACCGGTGGCCCATTAGACTCTGCTCCCCTGACACGGTACCCGGTACCCGCCATCGGTCCCACAGTTAAAGCGGATCCACACCCGAGTCCGCTCCACCCGGTCCGTGACAGAAGTGAGTTCCAAATCAACCCCATTGCCTTGAAAAGCCAGTTCTGGAAAGTAGAGATTCACTAGGGTTGCTGACCAATTGCAAAGGTAAAATACACGCCGGGGGTGCACCTATAATGAGGCCATATGAGTCAACTGTCTTAAGAAATTAATATGCTTTTTTATGTGAAATATATTTAATTTAGTCTCTCTCATTAGCGATTCAGTGTAGAACAATCCCACCTTCTCTCCCTACCCTATATATGGTCATTGTATGATTGCGCACACATAGAAATTCCTTAATATTTAACCCATCCTTGCAGTGAGACAAACACAAGCAGTGAGTGCACATGCCTGGAGCCCTAGCAATGGCGCTCGGGGAGCAGTTGGGGGTTTTGTCAGTCAGTCAGTCAGTCTTGTCTGGTCGGGAATCTAACCTGTAAACCATCCAGTCATAGGGCTGCTTCCTTAGCTTTAGGCCACAACTGCTCCTATATATAATTTCTATATATATTTACTTTTAGAAGAATTATGGGGATGGACTTGATTTGCGGTGGGGGCCAGGGTTACGCTTCCAGTGAGTGAGTGCTTTTCAGCTCAAACATCTTTCCCCACCCTTGGCCAATAGCCCTTATACTGGCTTCTTTTCCATAATGATCTCATGCAAATGAGGTTTGAAAATGCTAATTCAAACATATACAATAGACTTTGGGTGGCCTGGGTGGTGAATAGAGAATACAATAAGTATCAAATTAGGCTTTCTCTCGTCCAATAATTTGTATTTATGCAAGAAAGAAATTGAAAGAAGATGAAAAAAACATGAGAAAGAAACTGCATATTATATTAAAACAGACTTACGGAGTAAAAAGGCTGACTAAAGGGTCACCCATGATGCCCTGCGGGTCTGAAGATGTGGATGCTGCACATAGAGAAGCCAGATTCTGTATCCACAGAATAAAGAGCACTATACCCCCACTCTGTCAAAGTATTGAAGAAACTAGCTTCAGTACAGCTTTAAGTAGGTTTGAAGTGAGTGGGTCGACACATGTACACAGTGATGCCCATTGGCTGCTGTCGGGTCAATATTAGTCCTTTACTCATTCCTTTGGAGTAGGTTTGAAAATGTAAGAGTATTAAATGTAATCATTTAATACCTTTTATGTTGCCTGGGATGCCATGCTCACTCTGTCTGTGGTCACCTGGAACCAAAGAGATGTCACTTTAATGGAAATGTCATATTCTTTGCTTGCTCACAGCTTTTGGTCTTATAGTGGACCCTAAGTCCAAATAGCCCACAGAACCATTTTATCTTAGGGGCATCATGAATAGAGATGAGTGAACTGAACCGGTAGAACCCGGTTTCGACCTGAATTTCAGGAAAAGTTCGGTTCACCGAGAACCCGAACTTCACGGGCTTTGCGGTGGAAAAAACTTGGTGGGATTTTACCGGCACACAAGTCGCGGCCAGCCAAGGAGAAGCAGAGGGACAGGGTCACATGGTCGCAGGAGGCGCTATTGCAGGAGATAGTCATGTGATGCGCCATCTATCCAGCTGGCTGTACAGAAGGAGCATTGCTCCTAGAGCAGGGATGGTTTAGGGCATTTTGAACCACAGCATAGGAGAAAAAAAGGGACAGGAAGGGGGGGGGGGTGTGCTGCCAGTGGGCACAGTGGGACATTGGGGGGGTGGTGTGCTGCCAGTGCTGAGATCTGCTGGTCATTGTAGTCAACCATGAAAAGTCTGAAAACTTCAGTGAGGTTTTATTTTGCCCACATCTGTCTGGAGGCAGCTATGTTTTAAGTGTGCAGGCCCCACCTCTCTCTAAGTTGGGGTCCACGGTGCAGAGGAAGATGGGTAGAGAAAAGACATCCCTGCAATTCCTTCTGCCACTAAGGATAAGGATGTTAGTGCTAGTACACTGTGGTCAGCAACCATGTTCTCCAGCTCAGTAAAAGTAGCACCATCCATTTGCCCAGGCCAAGTCATAGTAGTGGCAACATCCATTTGCCCCATAGTAGTAGTAGTAACAGCAGCAAAGTATGAAGTAGTAGTAGCAGCAGCAGTGATTATGTGGTAGTAGTAGCAGCATCAGCAAGCCAGAGTTGTCCATTTCCTTTGGACAATGCATCCATTGTGGACTGGTTGACTCGCTCTCAATCATCTCAGGAGGAGGAAGACTCTGACACAATGACTTTGAGCCAGGTTTCAGTGGCTTCTTCCTCCACTATAGCTACACGTCACAGTAAAAAAAAGCCTTTCTCTTTCATCATCTGTCTCTTTACCCCCCCCCCCCCACAATGGGGTGACAGTGTGGAGTGTGTTGCGCAGGTGGTGGAGGTGGAAGCAGTGTCCAAGACGCATAGCTGTGGCAGTGGGGGTAGTGGTAGACATGGATATACTGGCAGTTATGAAGGTGGTTGTGGTGTGGGGAGGCAAGTAGACCATGATGAAACATCAGAACAGGGAAGTGGTGATATAGATTTGGACAGGACCTGGGAACCAAGTCGAGCCAAGGTAGGGCCAGATCATCTACAAAACAGCACAGGGCTAGGTCTGCTAGTACGGTCTACTCAGGAGGAACAAAATGTGCAAGCAGAAAGTTAGCCGTGGCCAGGGCACAAATCTAGGAACTACGGCTCTACGAAAGCACTTGGAGCGGCATCACAAGGCTGCCTGGAACAATCAAAATGTCTCACAAATGCCCTATCAAAACCTTACTGCTCTCGCTGCTGCTGCTAATGGTGCGGCTCCTATAACCTGTCATCTGTCTAGTAGCAAGGCCTCATTCACAGGCAGTACAGTCTCAGTCTTCTCATTGTCATCTAGTGCTCCTTCTCCAACCCGTCAGTTATCCATAATAGATTCTATATCCACCAGACAACAATATGCCCTGGCTAAGTTGTTGGTGGTTCAGTCACTGCCATACCACCTGGTTGAGTCCACTACCTATAGGCAACTAATGGGGTGCGCCCGGCCCAGGTGGAGTGTCCCCAGTCCCCATTTCTTCTCCAATAAGACCATCTACGCCTTGCACAGTTATGTGGAAGAGAAAGTGGGGCTCTCTATGCAACTGTAGATGCTTGGAGCAGTAATTACGGCCAAGGGAAATACATGTGTGTCACAGCCCATTGGGCCAAGCTTGTGCAGCACAATGCTCCGGCACAACAAGCTCAGCCATTAGTAACACCTCCGCGTTTGTGCCGATCTACTTCAGCTTTGGACACCAGGTGCCTATCTTCCTCCTCATCAACAGACGGGAGACAGCAGGCCATAGCTTACCTTCCTCCATCCTTTCATCACTGCAAGGCGCAGCACTGCCACGCCATATTACACATGCAGAGCCTAGGCGAGAAAAGCCACACTGCCAAGCAGATGCTTCTGTGCAAGCACGAGGAAATATTCCACTGGCTTTCTCCATGTCAACTTAGATTGGGCAATAAGGTTGCAGATTACAAGATGAACATTGTGGCTGCTCTGCGTCTAGGTCGCATGACACATGCCCCATGCCTGGTGCACGTGATCAATCTGGTCGTCAAACGCTTCTTAAAAACATATGTTGGTCTGGCAAATGTTCTGACCATGTCCAAGGGGGTATGTGTGTGCTGTAGCCGATCATATGCCTACAAACAGGCTCTCCTAGACTTGCAGTGCCAGAATGGTCTTCCCAAACACCAATTAATCTGCCATGTCCCCACAGGCTGGAATTCCACTCTACATATGCTGGACCAGTTCTACCACTAGTGCAAAGCGGTAAATGATTTCATTATGCAGCAAACGGCCAGCTTTTCCAGCCAGTCTAATTTTCAGGCCTGACATTGGCAGATGATCAGAGTTCTGTGTGGCGTGCTAAGGCCTTTGGAATAGGCAACAAGATTTGTCGGCAGGGACAACAGTGGAATGAATGATGTTATTTTCAGCAAGGGATGGAGGAAGGATTCTGCCTGTCTCCTTTGGATCTACAAGAAGAGGTGAAGGAGGGCAAGGAGGAGAAAATCTGACCCCAGGAGCTGGATTTTAAGCTAAATGGAAGCTTTACAGCTAGAGATGAGCATATCTTTGGAGATGTGTTTTCAATTCACCTGACTTCATAAAAAAAAAATTATATTCTTCTAAATAAGAAAATTTTTTAGGAAATTTGAATTGGATTTTGAGTCAATTTTCAAGTTGATTCCCTCCCCTCTAATTACTGACCAAAATTAGCTAGCTTGTTGAGGCTTATGTCCAGTAGCACCTAACAGAAACTACATTTCTGTGTTATCACTTCCCCGACTAAAACTGACAGCGATGATAACGGCAGTGGCAGCTGTAACAGAATGGTCCTGTGGCTTGACCTGTCCCAATTGTCTAATTGTTGAAGCCATCCTCTTTACAACTTCATTTATTTTTTATAATTCGTGATATGTTTGCTTCCGGAATTTGATGGAATTTTATTGAGTTAATTTTTCCCCACTGCCCATGAAATATTCCCCATGCTGTTACACAACCTGAAAGAATGATTAAACTCCATGCTTAAATGGACATGCCAGGTAGTGGGTTAAATTACCCTGCTTACAGCTTTCTCCTTCCTGAATATCAGGGGCGGCATATTTTATTCACTAGCATTTTTCATTCCATGATATTCCCTATTGAACTTGAGCCTTTGTGATGTCTCAATTTTCAGGGTCACCTGTTTGAACTCATAGCCCCCATAGAGATACTGTAAATGTAGGGCTGAAAACTCATCCCAGCATGAGAGGCCCAGCACAAAGAAGAGAGTTCACTTGGGTTTGTTAAAACATATATAGCAGACTGAATAAAAGAAGGTGCAAAAACTCCTAGCGCAAATTTAGTACACAGCACAGTACCAGATAAGATGGGAATGCCGGTTCTCCAAAGCTATAGCCACAAAAATGGTGTACTTCATAAATAAGGTCCTTAATTTCCTAAAACTCACTCTAATGCTGTTCTCCCTCTTTCACCTTTACTGAAATGAGCAAATACAATATTCAGTCCCTAAAGACGATGCTCCTTAACCTCCCATGGATCATATGTACAGTATACTGGCGTTGATCATGGAGGTTGTACTCTGAGAGTAAAAAATAACTAAAGAAAACAAAAACATATACAGTACATAGTATCCTTAATGTTTATTTTCTACAAAATGGTTGCTGCTTTCTGACAGGCGTGAGGGGGACAACAAGATTGTTGGAGTCCCCCCCCCCCCCCAGCATAAACCCCCGCAATCCCCAGTTTCACTCACCAGCACTGTGAATTCCCAGCATTGTCATCTAGTCTGCCAGCTGCCAAAGTTTGCCAGAGGGGTTGCAGTGCAGGTGAGTGAAAGCAGGAGTTGCAGGGGTTTCTGCTCAGGGGGGCTCCAGCAATCTGGATGCTTCCAAAGCTTGTCACAACACGGTCCTGCACCCATTTTGTAGTAAATGAATGTAGAACATCTCAAAATCCTACAGCATTTAAAGTCCCTGTCCAGGCAAATAAAATAAATCACATATACTCGCCTACAGTATAGTCCCTGCAGTTGATTTACCCAATACTGGAAGTTTGAAACTTAGCATCAGTGATCTCATCCCACGCCATCCTGATGGCCTGGAACCGAGTTGCTGTCCCCTAACGTCAGTCGACTGGCTGCATCCAATCTATTTACTACAATGGAGGGGGTGGGTCTGTGCTTGGCATGCCCCCTTCATTGAAGAAAATGGAGTGGGTGATACGAGTCTCCATGAGGGATTCGTCTTTGAGGAGGTAGCATGGTCTGGATCTCTGGTGGAGATAAGTTTCAAACTCCCAGGACAGGGACGATCAGCTGCAATGGACTATTGGTGAGTATACATCATTTATTGTTATAAAAATACACAAGGTAGGCTCCACAATGATAAGGTGCTCCCCTAGGCTCACAATCTTTAAAGTCCAGCAACACACACACACACAAGGCAACTGAGCCTAGAAATAGGGCATTCTCTTCCAAAGATTTTTTAATTGATCAAGATGCAAAAGATAAACAACACACAATACATAAAACATGACATACACTATTTAAACCAAAACCAACCTGACTGGACCTAATGCTAATACATCAAATATATGATAAGAAAAGAACAGCTTGGAGCAGCAGCCCTATTAAGTCTCGACCTAAATGAAATAAAGTGACTAGTGCTATAAATAGATAGAACAAGCAATAAATATTACATACATTAATGTGATAGAATACATATAACCAGTATCAAACTGATAAAGCAATGCAATGACTACCATAAATATGTGACCAATCTCCATTCTAATTCAGCAACCAATTTCATTAATATAAAAAATGACTACCAAGCATTGCATAAATAAATAATGAAAAAAACGCTATCCCAAAATTAATGCAATTTTTATTGCTTGTTCTATCTATTTATAGCACTAGTCAGTTTATTCCGTTTAGGTCAAGACTTAATAGGGCTGCTGCTCCAAGCTGTGCTTTTCTTGTATTTGATGTTATTAGCATTAGGTCCAGTCGAGGTGGTTTTGGTTTTAATAGTGTATTTCATGTTTTATATATTGTGTGTGTTTTTTATCTTGATCAATTAAAGAACCTTATGCAATTATATTCGGGAGAGGCTCAATTGCCTTGTGTGTGTGTTGTCAGATTTATTATTATTAGCCGGACAGTCTTTTTTAAACAGTAAATGATTATTCATATATAAATGTTATTTGGGCACATGGCCTTGCCTGATACATTTTATGGGCACAGTCCCTATCCATGCACCATGCACAAGTAAGGTCTGTGTGACCGAAATGTGCCGTGCTGGTTTTTATTGTTTTTGATGGAGAATCATTTACTATTTGAACACAATGTTCTTATAGTGAATGAGTATGACCCGCATCTTTTGTTTCAGTAACGATGATTATGTTTCGCTTTATGGGAAGGGAGGGGGTGGTAATGCTTCATTTTGTTTTAATGGCTGTTCAATAAAGATGGAATTATAACATTTTTCAGATTCACCCGAGCTCCTCTAACAAACACAATGCCTTCCGCTTCTATTATGTTTATGAATACTACTGAAATTCTTTTATCGCTGAAATATATTTATGTTGTTTGAATGACTTAATTAATGACTGATGCTCAACACAGAATTCATAGAACAGTTATTAAAGTAAAGCGTACAAATCTCCATATTCAGAAGAGGCACCAAAAACTCACCAGCTCATTCCACAGAAACATCTTGGATGAGATATATCTTTTATTTGTTTTCCTGTGTCCCTAGTTCCTTGCTCCCACAGTCCCACTGCAATCCCTCAGCAAAGAAACCATGGCCTATGTTCTGCCCCAGTGCTCTAACCTCAACCTTGGAGCACTCTTGTTGAGTGGCTCAGAGGAGGAACATGAAGGGAGGGTCAGTCAAAGATTACCTGTGCTATTTTGAATGAAACAAAGGCACAACCGTTGAGAGATGGGGTTAGGGCAGCTGAATGACACACAAGAAATGGCTTGTAGGAGCTGACGGAAACAGACAATGAGGCTTCCTTTGGCCATGAGAGACCTGCTTTTG
This sequence comes from Gastrophryne carolinensis, assembly GCA_027917425.1. Classification (NCBI taxonomy): domain Eukaryota; kingdom Metazoa; phylum Chordata; class Amphibia; order Anura; family Microhylidae; genus Gastrophryne; species Gastrophryne carolinensis. The sequence goes on from CM051238.1 coordinate 72,762,266, forward strand.
TGGACTTGAATGCAGCAGCCATCTTGTGAATGACTAAGAGATTAGATGAGACCTGATAGGTTTTGGCCAGATCACTTAAACCAGATGAGTAATTTGTTTTATCTTTTTTTTTTGTTGTATGTATACTTTTGCCATGTTTGAGGCCTTCTTTTGTGGCAGAGCTTGAAGTTTTTGTATTGTACATTTTTAAAGTGCATATTTGTGTTTCCTTGAAGTTACTGACATATGAACTTATTAGACAACATGGTGTAATTAGAGAAATGATATATATTTGAGCAAAATGACAACCAGTGTTTGAGCAAATTTCCCAGAGAAACTTACTACTGATGCTCTTTTCTTTTATAGCATGAACTATGCCAACATGCTCAACTCGTTCAGCACATGTGCAGGCTCTTGTCCAACCAGCTTTCTATGCCATGCAGTTTAATGCTCATAGGGCACGTGGGGCAGTTTCCCTGTGGCCTGATGGGTGCTCCCGCACTCAGTTGATCTGAATTACTGGACACTGGAGCTTTCATCAATTGAAGGGTTCCAGGGATGCGGCCACAGGGATTTTACACCAGCAGGGTTCTAAGAATAGGGAATTGGTCAGTCCCTGAGTTTTTGGGACTCCAGGGCAGCCCTTTTAGGATTTTGGTCTAGTGTAAATTTTAATGGTTTAGTGCAGTGGTGCTTTATAGTATTGTATTTTGAATTGGTTTTTGCATTGTGTTCTGTAGCAACAAAATGTGCAGGGTTGTGGTCATCATCTAGGGAGGGAGTTTAGGTGAAGATTGTGGGTCAGCAGCCGGGGAGGGGGGTTAGGTCAGCTGTTTGGGTCAGCAGTCAGCGGCTCAGTGGGTCAGTGGTTATGGAGGAGAGCTACGTAACGGTTTTGATCAGCAGCTGAAAGGGCTTAGGTGAGGGATTCAGGTCAAGTAAGTAAGTCAACTGGAGGAGGCTGGCGAGGGGAGTTAGGTGAGAGTTGTGTGTCAGCAGTTGGGAAGGGTGGTCAGGTGAGGGTTGTGGGACAGCAGCTAGGGAGCGGGCTAAGTGAGGGTTGTGCATTGATGGGGGGGCCCCAAAGGTGCCTGAACAGGCCTGTGCACTGCTTGGGAGGCTTTTGGTGACAGGGCCCTGGTCTGCTGCCGCTTCTGCCTATAGTCAAGTCAGGGTTTAAAAGACGCAAAGGATGCCAGCTTACGGTAAAGATAGAAGAAACACGAGGGTATACTATGATCAAGGTCCTACACAGAAGAGTAGTCAAACACTAGCCAAAGGTCAAGCTGGATGGTCAGAGGTAACACGGTGTCCAAGAGGGTCAGGCGAAGTTCAAGGTCGGGCAGGCGAAAGGTCGGTTTGGGCAGCTAGCTGCTATGGTCGATCAAAGCCTGGTCGGTAACAAATATTGAACAAAGTAAAACCCTGAGCAACACTAGCTAGAATAGGCACTGAGGTCTGGGCAAAGCGCTATTTTAAGTTTGACTGGCTAATAGGAACGTTGGAAGTGGAAAGGCATGTCATGGGTGGCACTAGGATTCTAAACAGGATTGGTAGTAATCCCAGGGGCTGGACAGCTCTGGCAGTAAGGCTGTCCAGCCCCTGACAACTTTCAGGTGCAAGAGTGCAGCGTCTGACAGCAGGGCACACGCCCATACAGCTGGAGAGGAGCAGGGGAGACAGCCAGGATGGCTTGTTTCGTCCTCCGACTTCCAGGAGCGGTAAGCACGCTCTGCTCCAGTCAGCAGGGGAATGCTGCGCCGGCCAGGGAGTGCTTGCTGCGGGCAGCGAGATGCAGGTAAGTTCCTCACACCTAGGCATCCCAGATACCAAACAGATAGGACTCCTGGCCACCCATCAGACAAAATATTCAGCCCAGCCAATCCCCACCTGACAATTTTCCTGGTACTGGCTCCTGCATGTGGCTCCCCTGCCTCTGCGCAACATGACACTATAAAGACAGACTGTCAAGTGATGCCTGTTTCATAGGCGGGGAGCTGGCTAGAGGAGCGGGGACTTAAGTAAACAGCAAGCTTCGCCTTGCCTGCCTGCCCCTAACCCCACTAAGGGCACATTAGCATCAATATCAAATATTAAAGGAGCGGTATTAACCCAGGAAAAACGCTGGTCCTAGGCAAGCCATGCGAGGTACAATAAAGGAGGAGCAGGCCTGCTTGAAGTGGGTCAACTGTTTAAGGCAAAAGTGTCTGCAACATTCAACCATCCTGCTTAAACAACCCACCATGTGGTAATATACATGATTTGGAAGGCCCAACCTGCCATGATGCTTAGGTAGATACAGGACCCATCTGTTCTAACCAGCTTGGCCACACAATCACATTCATAATAGCAATCTGTTTGGATATACATTTCTGTGGGATCAGCAGGGCCTATAGAAAGTACAGCAGATGCGGCAGAAGATTCATGCTGATGATATTCCTTCAAACCAGTGGTTATTGCGCCCCTGGAATTAAGTGAAATAGGGAAATTAAGTGGAACATTGAAATGGATTTCTAGTGCCTAGGTAAGTGATTGAATTCAGGGGAGAGCAATCTTCCACAAGGAATTTTAATATTCAGTGCTGCGGATTTCTAAAAAGTAATCTGACAATTGGCCAAGAGGTTGAAGGAATTCAGTTCCAAGTTCAGGTTAGGGACAGAGATACCTGGCTTTTTTTACAGGCCTCTATTCTAAGCAAAGATGGGCATCGTGTAAAGAATTTGAGATAGTCTGTTAATGGTGTTAATGGCTCTTTATGTAGCACTGGGGGCAAGGACCTCTTCTGAATGCCATTCAGTGCAAATATAAATGGGTGAATTTAAAGGGCAATTCTACTTTGCTGTGCCAAAATGATGTATTTAATGTGCTAAGCCTAGCTGTTATTATGTTTCCTTTCTTGTTTGCTTACAACTCTGTGTTGAAGAAAACATTTTTCCCTAGCAACAATGTTTTACCTTAGCAATGTACATCTAATGGTGCTTTTGATGTACAGAGCAGAGGCTTCCATACTCTCACTTGCTAATGATCTGATTGACTACGGCAGAGATGACAGGGTTAACCCCTTCTGCTGTAATTGAACTTCTTCAGGGCGGATCACAATATTGTGTTCCTGTAGCTGAAGGGTTACTGTTGCTTGATTTTGCCAAAGCTGCTGACGAGCTCACCTGTTACAGTGGAAGGATTCTGGGAATAGTAGTCAGTAGTTTTTACTCAAGGTCAAGAAAGCCATACCTGTAGCAAAACAGAGCCGCAGGAATATAAGAAACTTGGAAACAGCCCAAGTATAGGTTAATCACAGGTCTGGGGAAAAATCCTAACCCACAGGTTTATATTACATTCCAAAACAGGAAAATACTAAGGCAGAACACCAAAAACCTGACAAACCTGACAAAGTGAACTTGTTCAAATGTTTTTTTATGACAAAAAGGGAGTTTTCTTTAAATAACTTCTCCAGGCTAAATGTTACTCCAAAGCATAATTGCCTTACTTCTCATTTGCCTAACTTCTCATTCTGATTCCTGCAATAGTGATCTCTCAGAGGGATGCAGTTAATAATTTTTATCTCCAGTTTTCTTTGTAGTCTCTTTGTCATAAACTGGGTTTGTTACATTCAGCCTGTGAAAAGAGGGGGTCCCCTTTCTGCCTGCATAATAGCATGAAAAAGGGGTAGATTTTTTGTTGTAAGGGGATCTTACAGTTAACTTTGAAGCAAAGAAAAACAAGACAAGCAAATGAAGAAGCAGCTACCCCCCCCCCCCCCCCACACAGCAAATGGTATGCCTCACACAGCGTACTGCAGGGGGAGGTGAAGTTCAGTCCACCAGTTGGTCCGGCAATCAATTGCCTACTAAATAAAATGGGGTTTACCTATAGAAATGGGGTAAAATAAAATATTACCTGCATGGCAAGGAAAAATAACAGTAAATTGATACTTGGAGAACCCCTGTCAGGAGTGACAGCTGTGACATTTCCTGGATGAATATGGGACTCAGACATTTCATTTATTGATTCGGTGATTTTGTCCCTGTTGTGCGGTGTGGCATTTTTTTCCTATTGACTGACCATTGTTACAATATTATTATCGATCCTGTTTATAGAATATTTAGGCAAATGATACAGAGATTCAGCAATGAGAGCCTCAACTTACAGGTGCATTGCAAAAATTAGAATATCATCAAAAAAAATTATATTTTTAGTAATTCAGTTGAAAAACTGAAACTCATATTATGCAGTCAATACAAACAGATAGAACTTTAACTGAAACTAAAAGTTTTTTATGTTAATGTTGATGATTATGGCTTACAGCCAATGAAAACCCCAAATTCATTAGCTCAGAAAACTAGATTATATAAGACCTTATAAATATTCAACACAGAAATGTTGGCCAAATGAAAAATATGTACAGTAAATTCACTCAATAATCATTGGTGCTCCTTTTGCATGAATAACTGCATCAATGCGGCGTGGCATGGAGGTGATCAGCCTGTGGCACTACAGAGGTGTTATGGAAGCCCAGGTTGCTTTGATAGCCGCCTTCAGCTCATCTGCTTTGTTGGGTCTGGTGTCTCTCATCTTCCTCTTGACAATACCCAATATATTATCTATGGGTTTAAGATCTGATGAGTTTGCTGACCAATCAGGTACAGTGATACTGTGGTTATTAAACCAGGTCTTGGTACCTTTCTTTGGCAGTGTGGACAGGTGCCAGGTCCTGTTGGAAAATGAAAAATCCATCTCCAAAAAGCTTGGGGGAAGCATGAAATGCTCTAGACTTGATAAAACACAGTGGACCAACACCAGCAGATGACATGGCTCTCCAAACCATCACTGATTGGGGAAACCTCACACTAGACCTCAAGCAGCTTGGATTGTGCCTCTCCATTCTTCCTCCAGCTTTGACCACTGAGCAACAGTCCAGTTATTTCTATCCTTGGCCCAGGTAAGACACATCTGGTGGTGTCTATTGGTAATGAGTGGCTTGACACATGGAATGCGACACTTGTAGCCAATGTCCTGGATATGTCTGTGGGTGGCTCTTGAACCACTGACTCCAGCAGCTGTCCACTACTTGTGAATCTCCCCCAAATTTTGAAATGGCCCTTTCTTAACAATCCTATTAAGCCTGCGGTTAATCCCGGTTGCTTGTGCACCTTTTTCTACCACACTATTTCCTTCCACTCAAGTATCCATTAATATGCTTTGATACAGCATCTGTGAACAGCCAGTTTCTTTAGTAATTACCTTTTGTGGCTTACCTTCCTTGTAGAGTTTGTCAATGACTTCTGGACAACTGTCAAGTCAGCAGTCTTCATTAATTCAAAAGGTGGTTTTCGGCACACCATTAGCGTGTCTTTAGACAGAAAAAGTGGGTGCAGTCTAATCCTATGGTGTCCCTCCAAAGGCACCTTAAATACTCAATAATATCTCTAGGGGATTAATGCACACCAGACAATATAGATTTGCAATTTAAAATGTATTAAGAAGAAAATACTATTACAATCTCAAGGTACAAATGTTCAATCAAAAAAGGATACAGAGTCTGTTTTCCATGTGCAAAAGGTATGTGCAGTCTCCAGGAGCATTGACCACCTCAAATAAAAAAGCAAACGTGATTTATACAGTAACTCCATTCATAGACAACTATGTATAATGTGGTAATTACCACGGTAGTCTATGAAACAGAAGTAACGGTGCAAACAGAAGTAAGCACCGTGATCACACAATAATTCCCACGTGCGATCATCGCAGCCTTGAGAAAGAGGCCTGAGGCCTCGAAACGTGGGCATTATTGTGCGATCACGGTGCTTACTTCTGTTTGGGAAATATGTTTATGTACATAATAGGCTCGATTCAGAGAGACAAAAAAAAAAACTTCTGTTTTAGTGCCGATCTGTTTTTTTTTGTGAAATGTTTCCGTTCTTGTATGAGCGTATGAGCGATTCTATGCATGCATTGAAAACCTTTTGTAAAGTTTCCGTCCGTTTGTACGGCAGATTACGAATACGAGGATGTCATTTTCCATCCAGACTTTTCCGTTTCATTTCCACATGTTACAACGTAAGCTTTCGTTTTTGCCCTTTTCCCATCGTATCCTCCAACGAATCCTTTAAGTTTCCTGTTTGATTCTGTTTCCCTTTTTCAATAAATATTCGTCCAGACGGAAATCCTTACGATCTTGCGCCTGCGCACTACAAACTTAACTCATTAAAGTGCTCGCCTACATATTTGCCACCCTCACTTCTACTACAATGTTAGCACTATCCTCCATCTTCCCTTTTGGAACCTTAAAGCTCACCCAAACCACTTAGCACTATCCTCCATCTTCCCTTTTGGAACCTTAAAGCTCACCCAAATCACTTCTCGGTCATGTGAATATTCATCTTTAAATATTTCTGGGCCCATTAGTTTTGTGTTAATGTATTTTGTAAATGAAATGACACTATAACATTTTTTTTTTGGATTCCATCATAAAATATAAAATTTATAACAATTTTGAAAATTTCACATTTTTACAACTATAAAAAACAAAATACATAGCAATGGCAGGCCACAGAACATTATTCTTCATCTGTGGTCCCCAATGAGTTGCGCAGCTCCTGCATCTCTCCCACCAACTGAAGAACCCTGACACTCAGTTGTGCCACTCTGGCATGTGTGGTCCCTGTTAAAAAACTTAAATTAAAATATTGGTATAACCTTGTTGGGGTCATACTGCAGTGCCCCCCCCCCCCCCCCTGTATGGTCCAAACACCTAAATCTGGACTTCAAAAGCCAGAGGGCCCTTGCCACCACGGGCCGGGTTTTGCATAGTGCCCGATTAGAGAACCCCTGGCCCGCATTCTGCAGGCAAAGAATGGGCATCAGGAGCAAGGGCAGTGGATATCCAGAATCCCCTGAAAGAATTTAAAAATACTAACATAAAATACACATTCTAAGCTACAATATTGTTTAACATGTCATCAAGAGCTAAAAACAGCAATAGTCATGAGTCATCAACTATATTCATTGCCATACAGTGAAAATGGATTGATTGAATGTGAGCAAACTTACCCTGGAGCCATCTACCAGATAATTCTCCTGACTCAAACTGACGAAATAAGCCGGAGCTCTGCAATATATAAGCATCATGGGACGACCCTGGATGCCCTGCAAGAACACTGAGGAATCGCATAGCTGGACCAAACACTGCTTGTATGTTGTGTGAGTGGCACATCTTGCGGTTCCTGCAACCAAATATAAAATAATTACACAAAGCAAAGGTAACCGACTAAAACAATAACTCCTACAACAAATTAAGATTCAAGTTTAACAATCCAAATATAATTCACAAAGGACATAAGTCTAAAAAAATATAGCAATTATATGGATGTGTGGGAAAATAAATGTTTACATGCTAAGGACTAATTAAGGTCAGCATTAAAATGCATCTATAAGGCATACATGAAATGTATTGATTCAGGTATGCATTGCTATACAATGTATGGCCTCGGCCATGCTGATACATGCAATGCCTTGGTGCTAAAGGTGCGCAGACTCCTCCACATAGCCGCAAAACATGTTCAACAATAGCAATCCGAGCCCTCAAAGGTATCGTAAGTGGATTAGAAATGAAACGGATTTATAGGGTGGTGGTCCGTCGGAAATCAGCTCTCTGAATCAGACAGAAACCCATCCCAAGAACGGAAGTTTTCTGAACGAAGGGAAAATTTCCGATTTTTGGGGATTTAAAAAAAAAAAATTTTTTTTTTTTGCAGAATTGATATTACAGGTCTGATTTTAAACTATTCAGGTTTGAATATTATTTCAAAATCATTAAATTTTTTTTGGATGGTTAGGGGGTTAAAAAACTACTTTTAACACATCGCCTACTGCGCTCTGGGATTTAAACATGCATTTCACAGCGCTAGGAATTTTTAAGGCTGATTTTTTAATGAATATGGTGGGTGCCGGTCGCTATGTCCAGTCGCTATCATGCGCTCCCATACAACAGCGAACCTGTCAAATAGCGACTCAGCATCTTGTATTCAACATTACGGCACACCGACTGAGTCGCTATCATCCACCGAACAATGGCCAAGCACAGCGACTACTAGCGGTCGCTGTCAAAATACCGCTACAGTCGCTCAACAGTCGCTATCTGTCGCTATTAATGAATCAGCCTCCCTGTCTGGTTCAGTAGGAGACACAATTAGGGATGAGCGAATCGATCCGGACGAACCCGGATTCGATCCGAATTTCAGGAAAAATTCGATTCGGATCGAATCCGAATTTCCCCGCGATTCGATCGCTCGAAGTTTTCCTTTAACATCCATTCATTTACATTTACAGGCATTCTAAGATGGCGGACGGGACATGTCTGGACATCTATCCCGCGCCAGTGCAAGCTGGGGCAGTCACATGCAGCCTATCAGCAGCCAGCAAGCCCGGTGACGTCACAGCGCTATTTAAGTCGGCCATCTTGCTTTTCCTTCCTCATTTCTCTATTGCATTCGTGAGAGACAGAACGCTGTGTAGCTGAGGGAGAGACAGTTAGACAGGCAGGGACAGACAGGGACAGTCTGGAGACAGGCAGGAGACAGACAGGAGACAGACAGAAAATCAGCGAAAAACAGGGAAAGGAAGGAAAAATTGGAGGCTGTCACAGGGTGATTTTTTTTTTTTTTCATCCAGCCTGACAGGCTTTGTTAGCGTTTTCAGGCTGCTTATACTAACTAACTGTGCATATATACTGAACTGATCTTAAGTCTGCTGTGAGGCATCCCATTCTGTGACTACAGCAGCCTCTGTTTAAGACCATATAACCATTTGCACTTATTATAATTGAAATTAGCCCTGATAAAGACACTTTTGCTGGGCATAGCACTACTGGATCTTTTTTTGGGGCATCCCATTCTGTGACTACAGCAGCCTCTGTTTAAGACCATATAACCATTTGCACTTATTATAATTGAAATTAGGCCTGATAAAGACACTTTTGCTGGGCATAGCACTACTGGATCTTTTTTTGGGGCATCCCATTCTGTGACTACAGCAGCCTCTGTTTAAGACCATATAACCATTTGCACTTATTATAATTGAAATTAGGCCTGATAAAGACACTTTTGCTGGGCATAGCACTACTGGATCTTTTTTTTGGGCATCCCATTCTGTGACTACAGCAGCCTCTGTTTAAGACCATATAACCATTTGCACTTATTATAATTGAAATTAGCCCTGATAAAGACACTTTTGCTGGGCATAGCACTACTGGATCTTTTTTTGGGGCATCCCATTCTGTGACTACAGCAGCCTCTGTTTAAGACCATATAACCATTTGCACTTATTATAATTGAAATTAGGCCTGATAAAGACACTTTTGCTGGGCATAGCACTACTGGATCTTTTTTTGGGGCATCCCATTCCGTGACTACAGCAGCCTCTGTTTAAGACCATATAACCATTTGCACTTATTATAATTGAAATTAGCCCTGATAAAGACACTTTTGCTGGGCATAGCACTACTGGATCTTTTTTTGGGGCATCCCATTCTGTGACTACAGCAGCCTCTGTTTAAGACCATATATCCATTTGCACTTATTATAATTGAAATTAGCCCTGATAAAGACACTTTTGCTGGGCATAGCACTACTGGATCTTTTTTTGGGGCATCCCATTCTGTGACTACAGCAGCCTCTGTTTAAGACCATATAACCATTTGCACTTATTATAATTGAAATTAGGCCTGATAAAGACACTTTTGCTGGGCATAGCACTACTGGATCTTTTTTTGGGGCATCCCATTCTGTGACTACAGCAGCCTCTGTTTAAGACCATATAACCATTTGCACTTATTATAATTGAAATTAGGCCTGATAAAGACACTTTTGCTGGGCATAGCACTACTGGATCTTTTTTTGGGGCATCCCATTCTGTGACTACAGCAGCCTCTGTTTAAGACCATATAACCATTTGCACTTATTATAATTGAAATTAGGCCTGATAAAGACACTTTTGCTGGGCATAGCACTACTGGATCTTTTTTTGGGGCATCCCATTCTGTGACTACAGCAGCCTCTGTTTAAGACCATATAACCATTTGCACTTATTATAATTGAAATTAGCCCTGATTAAGACACTTTTGCTGGGCATAGCACTACTGGATCTTTTTTTGGGGCATCCCATTCTGTGACTACAGCAGCCTCTGTTTAAGACCATATAACCATTTGCACTTATTATAATTGAAATTAGGCCTGATAAAGACACTTTTGCTGGGCATAGCACTACTGGATCTTTTTTTGGGGCATCCCATTCTGTGACTACAGCAGCCTCTGTTTAAGACCATATAACCATTTGCACTTATTATATTTGAAATTAGGCCTGATAAAGACACTTTTGCTGGGCATAGCACTACTGGATCTTTTTTGGGGGCATCCCATTCTGTGACTACAGCAGCCTGTGTTTAAGACCATATAACCATTTGCACTTATTATAATTGAAATTAGCCCTGATACAGACACTTTTGCTGGGCATAGACTTACTGCTGCCTGCCAGGTGCACTTCTGTTGGGGCATCCCATTCTGTAACATAGCATACCCCTCTTTATTTACACTAAGCAGCTCTCTTATTTACACTAAGCAGGCCTGTTGGAGGCTGAGTGTTACTGCTCACTTTTGGTGTGCATTATATTCTGTTTCATATAGACCCACCGCTGCCCGGGGGATCTTAAAATATCACCTACTACCACGCCAGTTAGACTATGTCGGGCAGACAAGTGCCTGGAAGTGAAAAGAGGAGTGGCAGAGGCCAAGATTCCACAGGCAGAGCTCGCATCAGACTGGGGGCCAATAGCAGCAGGAGTCACGCTGAGAGACCTAATCTGCCAGTATCTGCTAGCGGTCGGGTCTCCACCAGTAACGCATCTGCCGTGGTAGATTGGTTGACGCGCTCATCAACAACATCATCACAACTTACGTCTGAGACCCCCAGTCTAGGGTCGGTAGGTTCCTCTGACACAACCCTGAGTTGGCATGCCCCGAGAGCAGTCCCTGTCCTCCCATTGCCTCTGTCCTACGCCGTTCCCTCCCCAAGCGACGTATCCTATGCTTTGGGTTCAGCTCCACTCTTTAGTGAGGAGGACCATCAGATAGAGGACAGTCAGCAGCTACTGCCCAGCCAAGAAATGGAGGTGGCTTCTCTAGCTAGGCAGACAAATAGTGATGTGGACAGTGTCGTGGGTGCTGCGAGCATTCCAGCTCCTGCGCCAGACACTGTTGACGAATCCACGAACATCAGTGACGTACAGCCACAACTCGGTGATGATGATGATGACGATGAAGCCGATCGCACTTGGGAGCCGGGTGATGAAGGGGCTTCATCGTCATCATCAGGAGAAGAGGGGCGCAGGTTGCCCCGGAGTCAGCAGCTGAGGCAGCAAGGTGGTAGCAGTCAGCATGGGGGCACAATTCCAAAGGCTGGAGCCGGCCGGGGCCGGGGCCGGGGTAGAGCACCTGCTGTGCGGCAGTCTACCTTATTGGGAGGTAGTGGAGCAGGGGTTCCTGGAGTTGGCAACAGCAGCAGTGAATCAGTGAGGCCAGGGGGTGGGAAAAGTAGCTACTCGGCAGTGTGGCAGTTTTTCCTGAAGCATCCGCAGGAGGGTAACATGGCCACATGCAAGATATGTAGGCAAAAGGTGAAGCGTGGCCAGGGTCCAAATGTTGGCACCACGGCCCTGCGTCAACATATGATGCATCACCATAAAGCGACCTGGGAGAACCGAGGCTCCCAAGGGGTGGTCCAGTCTGCTTCCTCACCAAGTGGCACGCCGCTCCCAATTTCTGCCAGCCAAGGCTCCAGCACCTCAGCCGAAGGCAGCTGTGCGTCATACCCATCCTCTGTCGCTCCTGCTCCTCCTCCTCCAAGTCATGCATCCCGCCAGCAATCCATCAGCGAAGCCATGTCCAAGAGACAGCAGTATGCGCCCACTCATCCTACGGCGCAGAAGCTGAATGTGCTCCTGTCCAAGTTGCTGGTGCTGCAGTCGCTCCCTTTTCAGGTGGTGGAATCTGCACCTTTCAGAGAACTGATGGCTTGTGCCGAGCCAAGGTGGAGAGTCCCAAGCCGTCATTTCTTTGCCAAGAAGGCAGTACCAGCGCTGCACACTTTTGTTGAACAGAAGGTGGGCCAGTCCTTGAGCCTGTCGGTGTGTAGCAAAGTGCATGGCAGCGCCGACATCTGGAGCTGTAACTACGGTCAGGGACAGTACATGTCGTTTACGGCCCACTGGGTGAATGTGGTCCCTTTGCAGCAGCAGCAGCAACTTGGACAGGTCACGCCGCTTCGGCCTCCGCGCTCCCTGCCCGTTGGGCCTGTGACACCGTGCGACTCGGCCTCCTCATCCTCCGCCATCTCCTCACCCTCCACTGTAGGCTCAAGTCTCAGTGCCCCTCCAGTCTACCATGTGTGCAGGGCACGGAGGTGTCACGCAGTGCTTCACATGGTTTGTCTTGGCGAACGGAGTCACACAGGGGAGGAACTGCTTAAATGTATTCATCAGGAAATCCAAACATGGCTTACTCCGAGAAAACTTAAAATGGGAATCATGGTTACCGACAATGGGAAGAACATTTTGTCTGCACTGCGCCAAGGAAGCCTGACCCATGCCCCCTGCATGGCTCACGTCTTCAATCTGGTTGTCAAGCGGTTTCTGAAGTGTTCCCCCCATCTGCAAGACATCCTAACAACTTCAAGGAAACTTTGCATGCACTTCAGCCACTCCTACACTGCCAAACACACCCTTCTTGAGCTACAGCGTCAGAATGGTATCCCCAACATAGTCTGATTTGCGATGTTTCCACCCGTTGGAATTCCACCCTTCACATGTTGGACCGATTATATGAACAGAGAAAAGCCATCACGGATTTCCTGATGATCCAAGCAGATAGGGGGACTCCCCTGTGTAACTTCAATGTCAACCAGTGGCAGCTCATACATGACACCTGCCGTTTGCTCAGGCCCTTTGAGGATGCCACTTTATTTGTCAGTCGGCAGGATTACGGGATGAACGACGTGATTCCACTGCTTCATGTACTACAGCACATGTTGGAAACCATGGCTGGTCAGGGCACTGGAGACATGGTGTTTACATCTTACGGCCACATGAACCCTGTTGGAGCTGAACTGGAGGAGGAGGAGGAAGAGGAGGAGGAGGAGGAGTTGCCCAGCGAAACACAGTTTAGGCTTGGCGAAATGGCTGGTTTATCTAGTCAGCGGACAGGAGAGGAGGAGCAGGAGCAGCCAGAGGAGCTAGAGGTTTTTGAGGAAGGCGAGACAGAGGACCCGGGCACACCGTGGCAGTATGCAGTGGAGATGGAGACAGGTAGTCCATCCGAGTCACTTGCGCAAATGGCACGAAGCATGCTCACGTGCTTGCGTAGTGACCCCAGAATTGTTTCCATCTGTCGGCGGGATGACTTCTGGCTGTCCACCTTATTGGACCCTCGCTTCCGGCACAAAATGGGGGCATTTTTTAAACCCACCGAGAGGGAGGACAAACTGAACTACTACAAAGACATTCTACGTAGGCAGTTGGCCGATGCCTATCTGCGCCATGGTCCATACTCTCGCAGGTCTGACTCGAGGGGACCTCTGCGCTCACCTTCCACTGCCATGGCCGCTGGGGGGGGTTGGCAGGAGCAGCAGCAGCAGCTCCATCAGCAGCAGCAGCCTCAGTCTTCAGTCGCTAATGAGTAGCTTTCTACACCCGCATAGTGAGGCTACTCATGAGCAGCAGGAAGACCTGGAGCAGGACCTCAACCAGCAGGTCATGTCATACTTTGACATGACCATGCCAACACACCTTGAGGATCCGCTGGACTTCTGGGCAGCCAAACTTGATTTGTGGCCGCAACTAGCAGAGTTTGCCCTGGAAAAGCTGTCCTGCCCGGCAAGTAGCGTGCCATCTGAGCGGGTGTTTAGTGCGGCGGGGGCCATAGTTACGGCGAGGAGAACTCGTCTGTCAACTAAAAATGTGGAGAGACTCACCTTTGTCAAAATGAATCAGGGATGGATCAGCCAGGATTTCCACCCACCAATGCCTGATGCATGTGACTAGATTCAGCATGGTGCCACGTTTTACACTTTCCAAATGGTGCAAAACATATTTATGTCTTGAGGCCATTTTTTGGGCTCCTGCTGCTGCTGCTGCCAACTTCTGCCAACTCCAGGGTGTGATTCATCCAATTTTTGGGCTCCTGAAGCCAACTCCAGTGTATATTTGGGCTCCTGCTGCTGCTGCTGCCAACTCCAGGGTGTGAATCATCCAATTTTTGGGCTCCTGAAGCCAACCCCAGTGTCTCTTTAAAGTAATATTTGGGCTCCTGCTGCTGCTGCTGCTGCCAACTCCAGGGTGTGATTCATCCAATTTTTGGGCTCCTGAAGCCAACCCCAGGGTCTCTTTAAAGTAATATTTGGGCTCCTGCTGCTGCTACTGCCAACTTCTGCCAACTCCAGGGTGTGATTCATCCAATTTTTGGGCTCCTGAAGCCAACCCCAGGGTCTCTTTAAAGTAATATTTGGGCTCCTGCTGCTGCTGCTGTCAACTCCTGCCAACTCCAGGGTGTGGTTCATCCAATTTTTGGGCTCCTGAAGCCAACTCCAGTGTATATTTGGGCTCCTGCTGCTGCTGCTGCCAACTCCAGGGTGTGAATCATCCAATTTTTGGGCTCCTGAAGCCAACCCCAGGGTCTCTTTAAAGTAATGTTTGGGCTCCTGCTGCTGCTGCTGCCAACTCCAGGGTGTGATTCATCCAATTTTTGGGCTCCTGAAGCCAACTCCAGTGTATATTTGGGCTCCTGCTGCTGCTGCTGCCAACTCCAGGGTGTGATTCATCCAATTTTTGGGCTCCTGAAGCCAACCCCAGTGTATATTTGGGCTCCTGCTGCTGCCAACTCCAGGGTGTGAATCATCCAATTTTTGGGCTCCTGAAGCCAACCCCAGTGTCTCTTTAAAGTAATGTTTGGGCTCCTGCTGCTGCTGCTGCCAACTCCAGGGTGTGATTCATCCAATTTTTGGGCTCCTGAAGCCAACTCCAGTGTATATTTGGGCTCCTGCTGCTGCCAACTCCAGGGTGTGAATCATCCAATTTTTGGGCTCCTGAAGCCAACCCCAGGGTCTCTTTAAAGTAGTGTTTGGGCTCCTGCTGCTGCCAACTCCAGGGTGTGATTCATCCAATTTTTGGGCTCCTGAAGCCAACCCCAGTGTCTCTTTAAAGTAATGTTTGGGCTCCTGCTGCTGCTGCTGCCAACTCCAGGGTGTGATTCATCCAATTTTTGGGCTCCTGAAGCCAACTCCAGTGTATATTTGGGCTCCTGCTGCTGCTGCTGCCAACTCCAGGGTGTGAATCATCCAATTTTTGGGCTCCTGAAGCCAACCCCAGGGTCTCTTTAAAGTAATGTTTGGGCTCCTGCTGCTGCTGCTGCCAACTCCAGGGTGTGATTCATCCAATTTTTGGGCTCCTGAAGCCAACTCCAGTGTATATTTGGGCTCCTGCTGCTGCTGCTGCCAACTCCAGGGTGTGAATCATCCAATTTTTGGGCTCCTGAAGCCAACCCCAGGGTCTCTTTAAAGTAATGTTTGGGCTCCTGCTGCTGCTGCTGCCAACTCCAGGGTGTGATTCATCCAATTTTTGGGCTCCTGAAGCCAACTCCAGTGTATATTTGGGCTCCTGCTGCTGCCAACTCCAGGGTGTGAATCATCCAATTTTTGGGCTCCTGAAGCCAACCCCAGGGTCTCTTTAAAGTAATGTTTGGGCTCCTGCTGCTGCCAACTCCAGGGTGTGATTCATCCAATTTTTGGGCTCCTGAAGCCAACCCCAGTGTCTCTTTAAAGTAATGTTTGGGCTCCTGCTGCTGCTGCTGCCAACTCCAGGGTGTGATTCATCCAATTTTTGGGCTCCTGAAGCCAACCCCAGGGTCTCTTTAAAGTAATATTTGGGCTCCTGCTGCTGCTGCTGTCAACTCCTGCCAACTCCAGGGTGTGATTCATCCAATTTTTGGGCTCCTGAAGCCAACCCCAGGGTCTCTTTAAAGTAATATTTGGGCTCCTGCTGCTGCTGCTGTCAACTCCTGCCAACTCCAGGGTGTGATTCATCCAATTTTTGGGCTCCTGAAGCCAACTCCAGTGTATATTTGGGCTCCTGCTGCTGCTGCTGCCAACTCCAGGGTGTGAATCATCCAATTTTTGGGCTCCTGAAGCCAACCCCAGGGTCTCTTTAAAGTAATATTTGGGCTCCTGCTGCTGCCAACTCCAGGGTGTGATTCATCCAATTTTTGGGCTCCTGAAGCCAACCCCAGTGTCTCTTTAAAGTAATATTTGGGCTCCTGCTGCTGCTGCTGCCAACTCCAGGGTGTGATTCATCCAATTTTTGGGCTCCTGAAGCCAACCCCAGGGTCTCTTTAAAGTAATATTTGGGCTCCTGCTGCTGCTGCTGTCAACTCCTGCCAACTCCAGGGTGTGATTCATCCAATTTTTGGGCTCCTGAAGCCAACCCCAGGGTCTCTTTAAAGTAATATTTGGGCTCCTGCTGCTGCTGCTGTCAACTCCTGCCAACTCCAGGGTGTGATTCATCCAATTTTTGGGCTCCTGAAGCCAACTCCAGTGTATATTTGGGCTCCTGCTGCTGCTGCTGCTGCCAACTCCAGGGTGTGAATCATCCAATTTTTGGGCTTCTGAAGCCAACCCCAGGGTCTCTTTAAAGTAATATTTGGGCTCCTGCTGCTGCCAACTCCAGGGTGTGATTCATCCAATTTTTGGGCTCCTGAAGCCAACCCCAGTGTCTCTTTAATGTAATGTTTGGGCTCCTGCTGCTGCCAACTCCAGGGTGTGATTCATCCAATTTTTGGGCTCCTGAAGCCAACTCCAGTGTATATTTGGGCTCCTGCTGCTGCTGCCAACTCCAGGGTGTGAATCATCCAATTTTTGGGCTCCTGAAGCCAACCCCAGGGTCTCTTTAAAGTAATATTTGGGCTCCTGCTGCTGCCAACTCCAGGGTGTGATTCATCCAATTTTTGGGCTCCTGCTGCTGCCAACTCCAGTGTCTCCTTAAAGCAATGTTTGGGCTCCTGCCCCTCATAGTGATGCCACTTCAACTCTCTTGAATTCAATTGTGCCGCTCTGCGATTCTATTAGCGATGCCTCTGATCTGCATGTGATATTTATTCAAAGTATTATTTAACTAACCCAGCACGCATCCTGTGCGTGTTACAGCAAGGCAGAATGGTTTACAACCCTATTGAGGCTCTAGGAGGCTCAGAAATATCCGTTTTTAATAGCGATTAGTCGCGAATTTATTCGGGTCGAAACGATTTTTGTCGGAAAATTCGGCGAATCAGTCGAATTGAATTTTTCAAAAGTTCGCTCATCTCTAGACACAATCATGGGGAAGACTACTGACTTAAAGCGGACCTTCTCCCTGAATAAGAGTCTATCTTATATGTTTCCCACACCCTGTACATACAGATTGCTCACATTAAAAATCATCCTACCTGCATCTACTGCATCTACTGCATTTTATAAGCCTTTAAACATCCAAGATGGCGGCTTATGGAAGCTGCCATTTTTGCAGGCAGCCTGCAAACAGGAAGTGCCTGCAAACAGGAAGTGACTGTGCTGCTCTGCATTCTGGGGCTGCTGACCTTTCCCTGACCCCAGCTCTGCTCTGTCTGAGCAAAGCACAGCTATAACCCGCCCCCCTGTACCTTATCCCACTCTCCTCTCCTCAGTAAGTGTGATGCTTCTGAGTCAAGATGGCGGCGCCCGTATCCTAAATTCCCGAACAGAGTTGCAGCCCAGTGGGGGAAAGTATAATAAATTAGTGACTAAACATGTAAAATATATTAATTTTAGATGCTGAGGAATTGTTTTTTAAGAGTTTGGGCCTTTCGTTAAATCATGGTGAAGGTCCGGTTTAATAATATCTCTAGGGGATTAATGCACACCAGACAATATAGATTTGCAATTTAAAATGTATTAAGAAGAAAATACTATTACAATCTCAAGGTACAAATGTTCAATCAAAAAAGGATACAGAGTCAGTTTTCCATGTGCAAAAGGTATGTGCAGTCTCCAGGAGCATTGACTGCCTCAAATAAAAAATAAAACGTGATTTATACTGTAACTCTATTCATTCATAGACAACTATGTATAATGTGGTAATTACCATGATAGTCTATGAGGGGTCATATAGGCAATCCTGAGGAGTGTATGTCTTTGTACAGTCAGAAGTATTGAGCTCTGACCAGTATAGTTAAGGAATACAGTGAAGCAAAACATGCAGTGAGATACAATCAAGCATCTGGTCAGAGTTTACCCTTAGGCATTAGCATCATGCCAGATGGGTCAAATCAATGTGTATACAAATAGATAAAAATGACGTTCATCAGACATAAAACAAGCACAATTGGCTTGATGCAGAGCCTCCCCGTTCAGCTATCCTGTGCGTTTTCCCGTTGGTTTTGGGCTTTGATCAGGTCAGGAAAGGGTGCTAAGTTGATTTTAGTGTGTGTTTATGCGCTCAGGCGTGCGCTCAGCCGCCTTTCCGATTGTCGGCTCGCACGTGGCTGTTTCCCGGCAAAACGGACCCCTCGTTCATTGTTCCGTTTTTTTCAGGGATGCAGAGCCTTGTTTTCCGATTGAAATCAGCCTAATGAAACGGGGCCGCCGAGCCTTCACTTACGGCAAGTCAGAGCAGCCGTATTTGCACTCGGGCAATAATATGCAGTCCTCTGTTGGAGCACATCAGCGGCGCCAGCTCTGCGGTCTTGTCCTGCTGAGTATGGCAGAAACCAGGCTGCACCTATTTGAGCTCACCCGCCTTACTGGGTATGTGTATGAAACTTGTATTGGTTGCCCACCCCGTCTGACTTTGTTTTTTCCCTTAACACACTATTTGGTAATTTTTTTGTTAGTATATTTTTAGCCTAATTTTTTAACTTTAAATTAAATGGGTTAAGTGATAGAACCCTATTGCGTCATGTTCTTGCCCTCTTATGTAAGTAGTATTCCCCAGACTTTTTTAATGAGTGTACAGGTTGGATGTGCATGTATGCTCATTACAAATGTCCTTTCCTCCAAACCTACCCCGCTCACCTATTTGTCCCTCTTTTCTATTGTTGCAATGCACACCTTTTTTTATTTTTATTTTGTTTTTTTTGTTTTTGGGCAGGAGACTCTGGCTATCCTTTGCTCCCCTGGCTGCTGACCCCAATCCTGCACCCATCTTCACAGGCAGAGGAGCCCTACAATACTGCCCCCAGGAGGACTCGCTCTGTGGTGGAGCGAGCCTTTGGTCTCTTGAAGATGAGGTTCCGTTGTCTTGATCAGACTGGTGGGGCACTACAATATACGCCTGCAAAGGTCATTAAACTAATCATGGCTTGTTCCGCTTTAAGAGAGGGAGTCTGCCATTTCTGAGTAAAGTCTCATTAAAAAGGGTTTCACACAGTGGGGCATCCCGATCTGGGATTTCCAGGGGGAAGACCAGTGGCCGCTCTGGGTTTTGTTCTGCTTTATGTGAGGGAACCTGTGTTACTTTAATAATAATGTAAAGGAGGTGGGTTATTTCATCCTAACCTGATTTGGTCATGATGTTTTAAAGCAGGCCAAAACCCATGTAACCCAGCCCTTTGGAGTGTGAAGAAATCCAGGGCTGGGTTACAGGCATCATGTCTCTGGGGCATTCCAATTTGGGATGTCCTGCACGTCACTGCGGGGGAACGTCAGAGCTATACCAGGAGCTATGCCATCTTTGCACAGGAGCAGGACGACATCATCATGGATGTGAGTATGCGAGCGTGCGTTTATGTGCGCGCACACATTCCTTATAATAAAAAAAAAAACAAAGCACAAGAATAGAAAGGAGGGGGGGTTAGTTTATTTTGCCCCTTTGTGGGGTCACACTGAGTGGCCTCGTGTGTCCCCTGGGGAAAATAAGAACCCTTTTAAACCTCTAGGAAATACTCTGGGAAAATAATTTTTGTTATAGTGTGTAAATACTGTTTTTAATGGTGTTCATACACAAATTACTTCTCGATCAACAGTCTTTGGCAGAAACTGTTACTTCAGTTACTGCAATGGTATCGAGGCATCAATAGTCTTTGAATGGATATGAAGAAGAGAGGAGGGGCTGAGATTACTTGCCCGTCCTCAAGAGTTCTGTTGTATTTGCCTCACGTTTGTAGCAAAATTAGGGTCTTGATTCCTCAGTTTGTAGCCAGCTTTGAACTCTTCCGAGTTTGTAGCAAGTGAACTGTAGACTCCTTACAGACGCGTTTCGCCCGTGGCTTCTTCAGTGTGGGAGCCTGTGTTTGCTAGGCTATAGTTCCTGATAGTGAACATTCACATACACATATATAGACATTACTGAACTTGAAGCACAAGAATAGTCTGAAACAACTTAGTTTGTCACGTTAAATACAAGCCCACCTTAGTTTAACCCATGTACGCAGCTACAAACTAGGCTACATGCAGATAGCAGAACTAGGGCAATGTGAGGCAGCAAGAGGTTAATAAAGTGACTTTAGTTAGGCCAGGAAACTTGTTAATGTATTTTGTGGATTAATGGTGGGTCCTTGTATCTTTTTTTTACAGATGATGCTGCGGAATCGTGTTTTTAGAGTTTGGGCTTTTCAATAAATCACGCTGAAGGTCCGGTTTAAAAAGGGCCCCAATAAAACAACGCCCAACCAAACCATAAAAACAATGCTAAACTAAGGTTGTTTTTCATTCACAGATCAAAGAAAAACACAGCCACAAGACCCCGAGGCCTAATTTTTAACTTGTTTAATTCAAATTTAAATTGTTTTTTACTTTTGTTTTATCAAAAAAATAATCTCAAAACCACAAAACCAAAAAAAAAGTTTGATTAAAAAAAACAAACAGATTTTGTGAGTTGTCTTTCCTGCAAATGTACAATCACACAACATCATCACACATTTACATGACACAAAAGGTTTAGATATGGGACAAAAAATCAGAAAAACTCACAACCAATTATGGTAACATTAAAGGCAAGGAAGAAGGAACACCAAAGAGATTAAGGTATGCATTAATGGCAAGGAAGAAGGAACACCCAAAAATAAATTTGACAATATATATATGTGTCAAATTGGCAGTTGGTGCCATATGCATATTCCAATGGAGGTTTAGGGATGTGCGCTTGCGTGTAGCCAGATTGGCAACTGAAGAGCCATGGAGATGTAAGTATACTTGGAAAAATCACCAAAATGGAAGGTCAAATACGACGGAAACCAAGCAGGTACGTTCAAAAACCAAGGAAAATGCAGGGAAAAACGAGCTGCCCGTGTGAACGGGAACGGAAGCCCCGATCAAATTGAAGGCACCCGAGAGAGCAAAAAAAACTTCCCGAGTAAAGACAAATTGACGGATCAGTTAGGGAGCCATTCCGACGGAGGCTCTGCATCACATTTGTGCCACGATTCGGGAGCCCCGGACAATCGGAAGGTTTTAAGCTCAGATCGGGGGTGGCTCTGCATCAGGCCAAATAGCCTCGATTCAAAGACACATTCGTCCGGACTTCCATAGCTGTCTGTGAAAGTTTTGGTGGGTGTTTGTTATTTTTTTGCTTTTTTTCGTTCGTTTTTCATTCGTACGAACGTTCGGGAATGCGCTTTCGATGAACGGAAACAAAACGGAACATTTCCGTTAGTTCAGATCATTTTCCAAACAAAAATACATTTTCAAAGGAAGAAGTGTTCACAGATTTTTTTTTTTTTAATTTGAAAAAAAAAATATATTAAAAAATAATTATTAATTAAAATACATTCTGCCATTGAAATGCATTGGAGAGCGCCAGGTAGCGAGAGGTCATACCTGTCGCTGTTCAAGGATGTTCGCTGGCG
The DNA here is from genome assembly GCA_027917425.1 of Gastrophryne carolinensis. NCBI lineage: Eukaryota > Metazoa > Chordata > Amphibia > Anura > Microhylidae > Gastrophryne > Gastrophryne carolinensis. The sequence goes on from CM051238.1 coordinate 72,784,138, forward strand.
CTGTGGGATGAGGCTGGGATAATGATGAATGAGTTGCTAGGTGGCGCTATCTCAGTCGCTAAGCAGTATCGGCTTGATAAATGTGTGATTGTGGAGGGGAGCCGACGTTCTAGTTGCGGTACCTGGCTTTACTGGCCGGCTCCCCAGTCGCTATCTGTCGCTATTCCTTGATAAATAAGGCCCTAAGGGACCTTTTTAAATGCTTAGGAAGCCTTTGCAGCTGTTTTGGGTTACTTATTCTAATTTTCTGAGATAATGAATTTTGGGTTTCCCAGCCATAATCATCAACATTAACATAAAAAACACTGTTTGTATTGACTCAATATAATATATGAGTTTATAAAATATACACATTTTTGTTGATATTATAATTTTTTGCAATGCACCTGTACCAGCCTGAAAACCTAAATATATGTTTTTGAATTTGTGATGTGCTTTACTGTTCATCAAGAGTAACAGAGGCCCGAGAAATCCATTACAATGCCCCTGTATTCTTTTTTTCATTTACATTTATTTTATGGACTTTATAGTTATTATAGTCTTGAAAGATACTATATTTTCTCTCTAGCCCAGTGTTCTTATAAAATCACTTTCTACCTGGCCGGTTATCAAGGTTTCATTTGCTGAAAACATGGTTCTTTTAATGACAGTCAATTACCACGCAGACCTTTCAGATTTATGAATCTGGCTATTTACTGGCCCTGAATTGCTAACGGCAGCATTAATTAGACACACAACTCTTCTGTCTCACTTGCAGCAGAATGACTACAGGAGAGCTTAGTGACATTGAACGTGGCACTGTCATAGGATGCCACCTTTCCAACCAACGTATACAGGGCCACCATCAGAAACTTCTGGGCCCCAGAAAGTTTGGACTGGTCCACGGGTTTACCCCTTTGAGGGCCTTCCTCACCAAAACCTGAACTATGTAATGCCTACACAAAGCCCCTGGTGGGTAATAAAAGTCACTTCTACTGGTGGGCCCCAGACACCCCAGTCTGACACTGCCCATAAAACTTGTTTCTGCTGCAGTGCTAAAAATATAATAATATGCAGCATGTGCATAATATAATATTACTATGCAACATTGTGTTTACTGAATGCTATTCATTTTTCATACTCCTTCCTTCCCTGTTTTTCTGCCCTCCATTTCCAGAAAACAGATTTTTTCTCCGTTTCCCTTTTTTTCCAGAGCACTGACTGCTTCTCCCTGCCCTCCACTAGCCCCACCTTACTTAAAGTGGACCAAAAAACAGGATTTTGATTATCCTGGGCTTTGGTCCTTTGGTCCCGCTGTATGAAATCTTCCAGGTCGCCCAATCTAACTCACCTTTCCCGGCTCCTACAGAGAATGTGTGGCCTCTCATCCAATCAGCACACTCTGATCTGCTCCCACCTCTTCATCTAAGGAATCATCTAAGCAAGTGGTGTGTGTGTCCCGCAGCCGCATGGGAGTGTGCCCTGCTAATAGGAGAGCAGAGAGCATCCACTGCTTGCGCATGCGCCATTGGAGCGGGGGAGAAAGTGAGTTTACCAGGCGACCTGGGGGGTTTCACACAACAGGGCATCCCAAATTCAGATGCCCCGAGGGGAGGGAATCAGGTGGCCCTGGAATCTTATAGATTTCAGGTCTGTTGGGATGTGGGTTTCGATCTACTCTAAATTACCTCACTTTCCTAATCCTCCCTTATCAGGAAATATCCCTTTAAAGAAGACCTACAGTTTGCCCTCCCTTTTAGTTTTTTCTTATCAAAAAAGAGCAAAACCTTGATAATCCAGGTCTGGGGTTTGACTGCATGAAACCCCTCAGTTCACCCTATTTACACCTTGTTCGGCCATTCTCACACAGCATGCATGGGTCTCAGACTGCTCCCCTGGTCTTGCACCTTCACCGCACCAGGCTGACTTTAATGGCTGCCAGCAGGTGGACGCAGGCAGTAGGGAGCTGCCATGCTGCCGTGTGATGCAACAATATCACAAGCACTTGGCCGCTGGAACAAGGTGAGTGAAGGGCAAACCGGTCGTGTGGTCTGGAGCAGCTTCTAATTTTCTGTGTGCTGGCTGATACACGGACCACAAAACCGCCAGCAGCCAATCAGGGGTTGCATTTCGATGGGAAGTGTGGTTCAGGCGAGTTAAACTGGGCGTTGCAGGGGGTGGGTATGCATGGGGGGACTCCAGCAATCTTCCATTGCCCCGCCATGCCTGTCCCAGTGCAGCCCATCACCTGTTTGCTGGAAAATTGCTGTTGGGCCACTTTATAGAGGCTCCAGGGAGGCAGATTCCTCGTACGTGGGGTATTCTCATTTAGAATGCCCAACTGTGTCAGACATTGATTACACAATACTGAACCCTGAGTCTTGAACCACCCCCTGGTTTGAAGTTAGATAAACCACAACAAAGACCCTGTTCTGTCTGGCAGTTGTATTACAACATCTTGTGGAGGCTGATTCATTACTAACGCTAGGTATTGCCAGATATAGCGGCGCTTAGATCGACCGCTCTACCGCCGCTCCGCTAGTAGAAGCTGTAAGCGGGTATCGGGAGCACCTCAGTCGCTGTAGTAACCTAGCTGGCATTGATGAATGTGATGTATGTTGGGCGCTCTAAGTCTAACACCAGTACAGCGCTGCAGTGAGCGAAAGGTAGCACCAGCTCATTGTGACCGACTCTCAGCGACTTACACCATACTTATCAAAACAGGACACGCACACAGCGTCTGCGTTCTAAATCTGGTCGCTATAGCATAGAAGGCGAGACGCTGTGTGATTAATGTCTGTTTTTGAACACATATCCACCAATAACAAAGCAAAAACACATGGAATGACATTGTTTTAACATTGTGACATTAACACTTTAGTGCCAGACCCGTAAATACAATTCTGCATAAAAATATAAAAAGTCCAAAAAGTTTCGAAAAGTGTTTGTTTGCAGCCAGGAGAGGTCACACAATGATTTGAGCAAAAAAAACAAAAATGTCAAAGACGCTGTTTAAACACAAGCAAATGAACGGCCATTGAAATGTATGGGAGAGCGTCACTGAGCCAAAGGTAATACCTGGCGCTTTGGAAGCTAGAGTGCCAGTGCTATAAACTGAGCCATCTGTAATAATAAATCGAAAGCTACATGGTGCTGTTAGAGTCGCTCACCAGATTTGCTTTCATAAATGTGGTTTTGCATACAGCGTCCAGTGTTCACCAGAAGCTGCCTGCCGTAATGAGGCACTACCCTTCTTAAATAACCCCCTTAGTCATTCAACAGGCAAATAAAATAACTAATCTCATCTTTTGTCCTGCTAGTCCATTGGTCAACCCTTGCTTTCCGTGTGGCACTTGGGGCCTGAACTCCGTTCTTGCATGCCTGGCCCCATCCCCACCATCAGTCACAGGTGGACCTGTATCCAGCCTTTCAGGTGAGCGCTGCTGCCCCCGGACTAGGAGTAATGGTCGGCATGGGAGAAAAGATGAGTATAGCTTTTTTTTTGCCTGAAATTGTCCTATAATTTGGGACCGGCGTTTTAATGATAGGAGGCGGACTAACTGTGCCTGCTGTCCTGCTTTGTATGGGGGGGTGGGGGGGAGGGGGCGGGAGGAGGTTATGTCCGCTTTGACAGCGGATGACTGTGCTAGTCCATCTGCCTAATGGCAGAGCGCCGTCACTGACGCGGCTGGGGGGGGGGCGTGGCGGGTACGCGCGCGCCTCTCTCAGGTATGCTCGTGTCCTTCCTCCCCCCCCCCCCCCATAGCCTTCCCCCAGTGCCCGCCGGCTCCGCCTGAATCAGGTGTTGGAGACAGAGGTTAATTGCGCGCCCCCCGGCTACAGCACGTGGTTATTCACGTGCGGCGCAGTGACGTCATAAGAAACGGACCGGGAAGCTGAACACATACCCAGCACGTGTCCCGATACGAGCGGTGCAGGGACGCCATCAGGGGCTTATGGGGAGTGGAGCTACGCACGGAGAGCTGTACGGGTCCTGCGTCTAACGCCACTATACCTCCTGAATCTGGGGAGACAGTGGTGACCTACGGCAGATAGGATCGTGGCGGCGGGCCTGTGGGGATGGGCAGTAGACGAGCAGCTTGTCCTCCGGTGCACAGTCATCATACTTCTAAGTGAGTACACCCCTTTTTTGAATTGAGCAGTATGAGGGGACCATGGCGGGGCATATGGGATTGATTGTGATATCTCATGCACTTTGTCATAGGACCAGAATATAGTCCAGAGCTGGGAACAGGAGGTTTTCCTGCGCAGAGGTGCTTTAATTCGCGGGTAGAGCCACATGGTAGAGTGGTCTTCCGGCTGTTATCCAGGTACCTATCCATATCAATATCTGTGTTGCAGTGAGTTATTGCACTTGACACATCATAGTATTCACAGTGTTTTATGTTTTTCTTTTGTTTTTGTGTGTGCATTAGTTTCTGATTCGAGTCCCATTCATGGTATTTCAGATAGGAGGAATCAGCATTAAGGACTATAGAATATATAAGAAGTGGGAGGGTGCTGATGAAGCCCCGCTCAATGGGGAGAAACTAGTTCACCGTCACCACACAGTGACTCTATTGTCAACACACAGATATCAGATAAGAGTGTCTTTTCATATATTATGTTATACATCACTGTCTGAGTGAATACCAGCCATAATGTCTATTTCTAACAATGTGATTACTGTCTGGGTGTATACCAGTGAAAATGTTTGGTTTTAACAATGTGTATACCAATGTTGCTAGCCTTTGTATTGAGGAATCTTTGGGTGTATAGGTGTGTCAATTAACACTTATGGGGATAATTTCTCTGCTTATACAGAGATGAAGGGCTGATTTATGGCCAGGAGTATCACACTCTGTATACCCTAAGGTGTCAATTTTAAATTGTATAACGAATAAAGCAATTTGTATTTTTATACATAGGTATTGAATATGTTGTTTTGTGGGCGGGGTCACCCTGGAAGTTTTCCCATATAGTACCGGGACGGTTCATACCCGGTCTCTTTTTCTTTTGTTCTATAATTTGCTGACATGTTTTCCTCCTGACATGGAATAGTCTATTCTGGTTTACCAGTGCAAACATTCTACTGTTGTGTTCTGACCAGTGAATCAGACCAGTGATGGGCCTTCAAATACAAGTGTGAGTTTTTTCCTTGAACTGGCTGCTCCATTTTACATCATACTTGTTTGCATTGCTAAATCGCAGATGCACACAGTATAAAAGTGCCCTCAAGTTGTAGCTGGACAACTCCAATGGTGATTAAAAGCACCCGCGGCCTGCCAGCCAAATTTTCTATTTTGTTTTGCAGAACAGCATAACCGTTCCACAAATGGAAATGAGGATCACTGTTCTATATCCACTTGTTCCCCCAGGTGATTGTGACAAAGAGGGTAACTGTTCCATGTCGCATACACACTCAGTGAAACAATTCCACAAACATATGATCCCGTGAGGATCAGTGTTTCCTATTATGTGTTGTATTAATTAGACTTTATTAATTTGATACACCAGGCAACCGCGAATAAACAGTATTTGCAGTTTAATTATTACTGGCTTAGTGTCAGCCTACCCAAACCTGCCAAGAGGGAAGAGAAGCAGAGATCGTTTTATATTAAAAATGACAATACTGTTCGCAGAATCTAAAAGAAGATACTTGGATGGTTCTACAAGTGCAGTGAATGGAGGGGGGTGTGGTAGCTCACCGTGACTGATGGCGGGGGCGTCACTATGTTGGAGCGAGACAGGAAGAGATTCCTGACAAGAGTGGCACTGCATGAGCTGCCAGGCGGTATGGGACCTGCATCCAGCCTTTAGCGTGAGCGCCGCTGCCCCGGACTAGGAGCAATGGCCTGCATGGAAGAAATGCAGTATAGCTTTTTTGTTTTATTTGCCTGATAACAGTCTTTAAAGAGGACATCAGACGTATGGTTGGAGAACTTGGTCAACAAAAATGCAAGCCTTTTCCGTAGGCCCCCTGATGCCCGGCACAATAGGTCTTCCTGGTGGCACCGTGGGTTCAGCACCTGGGTGGCAGCATATAAAGGTGGAGATCACAGGGTGATGAACCCTAAGAAAGTCATACAACCTTTGATTAATGAACCCCCCCCGGACCACGCCTCTCCAATGATAACATCATAATCTTCCTTGTAATCACCCGTGGGTTTTCCCCATAATCTCTCATAGTTGGAAGGGTTTTGCAGTTGTCGCTGGACATTACTACTATATTCCCGGCTTTCTTGGCTTTATCCGTTCTAGCCTGCAAAGTCCTGATAGCCTCCATTTCCTACTTTGTGAGGTTACGAGGGCGCCTTTTGGGAGACAATTATTTAATTTCCTCACTTACCACTTTGAAGAATGTATAAACCGCATGGTAGCCCAGGGTGGCATATATTTAGATGGTTTGTGTAATGAACAATCAAGCCCCTCCTCTAGATCCTGATCCTGTAGGAGAATAGCGAGATCAAGTGCGAACCCTTTCTCCCAAGAGAAACTGGGGTCTATTTCTTCAGAACATTCAAATTGTTTTTTAAGTAACAAACGTCTGCAAAATAAAAAGATCTTTAATAACATTAGATTTGTCAATTGAGTGGCTGGGGGCAAAAGTAAGTCCCTTTGTTAAAACTAACCTTTCCTCCTCATTAGGAGGGCTTCCCGAGATGTTAACCGTTCCTGGTCAATTGTAGTGTCTCCGACGATGGTATGGTCGGGGACGCTGCATGGGCCATCATGGATTCTGTTCCAATCTCAGTCTTTTGCTAGACATTGATTGGAATCTGTGGTGTTCCCACTGGTTGATACCTCCAGTTGGTCCTACACCTCTTCTTCCCCCCGCTCCATGTCCTCTTCCACCTCCTTGGCCTAAAAAATGCTGCATACTTCCCCCCCGCCCCCCCATTGGAGGACCTACTTGAAATTGATGCACTCCTACCCTGGGGTCTATTACCCCCCTGGTGGCCTGATCTGCCATTCCCACTATGTCTGCATTTATATACCCGATTGTACTCTAGGTCCAATCTGTCCTAATTTCTCCTTCTTAGTACTCATCACTGTCTCCTCATATTTTATCATATCACTATTAAGTTGATCCTGCATTTTAGTAATATCAGCGTGTTGGGCATCCCGAGGTAATTTGTTACAGAGTTCCTTCAACTCCTGTTTAACCTTGGCTAGTGATGACCTGTCCATATCAAAGCTCATCAAATAGACCAAACGAACACCTGTTCAAGTGGGTTTCCAATTTCCTATGGGTCTCCTCTGGTACCTCCCAAGCAGGAAAAATCTGTACCCTAAGTCCCCTTGGTATTAACCCCTGTTCCTTATAAATCCCAAAACTGTTTATATTCCACCATTATAATTATAATGTGAAACCGGAGGGGCAGGGGGGAGGAGCAAGCCAGGTTTGGGGAGATTGAGAACTTTAAGGGTACATTCAACTGAACTTTTTTTGCTTTTTTGACTTTTGGTCTGCTTTAATGAGAGAGCTGTAAAACATTGCAAGTCTCCAGAAGCTACCTTCGAGCTGTCAATTATTTGGGGGCCTTCCTCACTAGTCCTCATTCATCAGTTGATAGACTGTTCCTGCCATAATTACCACTTTTTTTCCCCAATGTTTGATAGAACTGCACTCAAAGGCATACTTGGTGTTTTTGCTGAGACATTAACCTGACCCATTGCTTCAGGGTGATTTTTCTCCAGTTCTGCACTTAGCACTGCCCATGTTCCTAAACACCCCGGGGCTCCGCCAATTACCTGGCTTGAAGAGTTCTAATGATCTATGTCCAGGTGTGTTCAGGAAAATGTCAGTGCTATGTGCAGGACTAGAAAAAAATCAGCTTGGGGGAATGGGTCAGAATGGTGTCCCTGTTTTTGTATCCAAATGTGTAATGGATGTGTAATAATAAACAGTATATGCGTATGTGATTCGTTATTTTATACCTCTGATTTGTGATTTATTTCAAACCCTTTGCTGACATGTTCCCCTCCGGACATGGAAGAGTCTATCCCGGTTTACCTGTACAAACATTCTACTGTTGTGTGTTGACCAGTGAATACACAATGGGACTTCAAATATAAGTGTTTTTCCTTGAACAAGCATACAAGGGGCCCCTGGCTGCCCCATTCTACCCATGAGAAACAATGTTTCCTAATATGTGTCTTATTAAAGCGGACCTTCACCCTAAATAAGAGCCCATCTTATATGTCTCCCCCACCCCGTACATACAGATTACCCCCATCATCCTACCTGCATCTACTGCATTTTCTGAGCCTTTAAACATACAAGATGGCGGCCATGGAGTATCAGGTTGCCTGCAGACAGGAAGAGTCTTCTGACTGTGTCTCTCTGCATTCTGGGATTGCTGTACTTTTCCTGACCCCAGCTCTACTCTGTCTGAGCAAAGCACAGCTATAACCCCGCCCCCCTGTACTTTTGCTCAGCTCTCCTCTACTCAATATGTGATGCTTTTGAGGCAAGATGGCGGCGCCCATATCCTAGAGTCCTGAACAGAGTTGAAGACCTGCAGGGATAATACGTGACTATAAAAGTATAATATATTTATTTTAGATGCTGGGGAATATTTTTTTTAAGGGGTTGGGCTTTTCATTTAGAAGGTCTGGTTAAATTTGATTTTATTAATTTAATATACCAGGCAACCAGGAATAAACAGCATTTGCAGTTTAAAGTGGTCAGGGTGCCCCACTGTGTTAAACCATCCAGGTCGCCCGGACAAACTCAACTCTTCCCGATCCTATGACACATGCGCGACTGCTCGTCCAATCAGCATGCTCGGATCTGTTCAAGCCCCTTCGTCCAGGAGCTCAGCTAATGCGAGCGAAACAAAGCATGTCCCACTACCCTCTAACAGGGAGCGTGTCTGAGACGGTCATTCACAAATGCCTGGCACGGGCAACCACCCTGCTAAAGGGATTGTGGGGATGCGGCCACTGCTCGTCCATGCGCCGTTGGAGAGGGAACGAAGGTGAGTTTTTGGGCGACCTGGGGGGTTTCACAGTGGAGCTCCCCGATTGGTGTGCTCCAAGGGTGCGAGTATGCCTGTACTGGAGTTTCGTAGACTTTTTTTGGTTTTGTCAACTTTACTTATTACCAGTTTAGTGTCAGCCTATCCAAACCTGCTAAGAGGGAAGAGAAGCAGAGATCTTTTTATATAAAAATGACAATACTGTTCTCAGAATCAAAAAGAAGATACTTGGATGGTCCTACAAGTGTGTCCGATGGACCCTGTACAATGTCAATGCATGTTATCACTGATAAGAGTCAGTTGGGTTCAGAAGCTGAAATCTCCCCTAATGCACATGCTGCCATCATTTGTCACACACGTTTAGCTAGCTATGAAGGTTGCAGTTGTTACATGTATACACAGATGGACTGAGGTTGAATATCAGCCCATGATTTTGCTGATCCAACACATTTCCTTCAAATTGCGCTTTAAGGAATCCGTAGGATTGTGCATTTGCTCAGGTCATTCAGCATAATACTTTCACTTTGTGTATTTAACAAGCGCATGCAAACCTAATTTAAAGAGGTACAACATGCAAAAAATGTACTTTCTTGGGTTATGTTTCTCTTTGCCGGAGCATCATGATTCAGGATGCCCCTCTGTGTATATCCCACAGAATCACCTTTTCCTCTTTCCCACTGTGCGTATGAGGGCTGCTCAGCCAATCATCTGCACACATATCGTTCAGATATCCTTTGCCACACTAACATCAGTATATTGGCCAATACTAATATTAGATTCTATTACAAAAGCAGCAGGGACATTTAGAAAGCCAACAGCAGGCAATACTTATTACATTGCAATTCACCAGCTATTGTCCACCCTCTCTGAAAGGGGGAATTCATATGGTCAATTCCTGAGATTAGGATGCAACTGTTTTTCAATTAATCAGCACTGCAAAGTGGCAGCCTCTAAGCGAAAGAGAATGGTTTGTACCCGTTGGGCTTCCAGTATTCTACACTCATACTCAGGGCCGGCGTCAGCACCCGGCAAGGAGGGGCAGCTGCCAGAGGCTCCCATCCTCTGGGGGGGGCGACTGACGGGGCCGGTCTTTGGGGTGTGCAACGGCACTTGACCAGTGGTGGACTGGGAGGGCACCACCACAGCTGGTGCATATATCTCCTCGAATGGCGGGGATACACACAACAGGGCATCTCGATTTAGATTCCAGGTGAGGAAGTGCTGGGTTTTGTTCTGCTTTTTAGTTGCCCATCCCTGCCGATTTCCTATCCCTGGAGCATCCTAATCTGTGATACCCTACTGTGTGAGACCCCCTGGGATCTCTAGCATACCCACTATGCAAGCAATTCCACTCGAGTTTTGGTCCACTTTACAGGGGCATCTCAATATGGGAAAGAACCCTCCTGGTTTTCTGTCAACTCAAACTGGCGATCCCACAGTGTATTCACCAGTTCGAGGAAAGTACAAACAAAGGAGGGGGGTCACACACAGGGGCATCCAAAATCAGGAGTATCTAGATTCATTTAAAGGGGTTTGGTGCGCTTCAAAGTAGACCAAAACTAGAGTTTTGGTCCAAATAGCTTGATCCTTAGGGGGCATCCAAATTTGGGACATCCCTCGGTGATGTAACGCAACTCTTCACCACAAAGGGGCCCACTGAGACCATGCTGCCCAAGGACTCCCATAAACCTGGAGCCAGCCCTGCTCATACTGGTTCCTACATGGTTCTGTGATGGGATCACTGACCTTCTGATCCATGCACCTGTTCATTCCTATGTTGTACCTGTATAGTTCTGTGTTTAGGCCTACAGCCTTCTCGACCCGTGTCTGTCTTTGCCTTAGTCTTTATAATGTTTACTTTTTAATGTATAATTGTATGTGCTTTTGTAAAGTGTCTCTTAGCTTTCTGTCCTCTACCATATGCTTTGAAGGAGGCCTATTCTTATCATCATGGGCTTCATTAACAAAGCAGGAATCCTATTTCATCAATCCACAGCAACTCTGGTGGCAGGTTGCTATTGTCTCTTTCCAATCTGTTTTCTTCGTAACCATTGCTAACTCTGTCTTTGTTTACCTTAATTACAGATTTCATGTTGTCCTTGAGTTTGACTTAGATTAGACGCGACTTGGCTGCGGACCTATTGTTGATGTTCTGAACTTTGGCTTTAACTTCCTACTCTGCTTATGCCTCAGCCCCTCATCTAATTTCATACACAGCTTAAACCCCCAACCTCTCTGAAATGCTCTGCATTCCCGAACGATTAGGCCTGACATTCACTATCAGCAGTCAGTTAATTAGTTATTGTTGCTTTTGGTTAATTAATTTTAGCATTGCATTAGGTATATGAATTAGTCACTGTTCTTGGGCTGGGGATACCATGCAAAGCACACATAAAGTTATTGCTTTAACAACATTTAACATGATTTTCTCCTGTTTTTTTAGAACATGTTGTTCTTTCGACAAAATGAAAAAAAACAACAATGCCATATTAAAGGGATTGTCTAGGCTAAGCGTAAAAGCAAATTGCATCCCTGCCAGGCAGAAGATTTGTCTGGGCGAGCTTAAAAAAAGGTGGTCATTATCAAATAAAGGCTAGGCTACCTCTCAATTAAATATAGTATGTAGGGCAGACCTGGAGAATGAGGACACACTAAAAATATTATATATAATAATTCTCACCCTCGAGATCTAAATCTGGGTTGCAATTACAAATGAAGAATGGGAAGTGATGGGAGCTCTCCCAGTAACAACTTCCAGAACCGATTTTGGTATACTAACGGTGGCATTAGGATACAAATTTGCGACTATAAGGGAGGAACCTACTATCTGAGTTTAAAGGGATTGTCTAATAAAAAAACTATAGATATTGTATATTCACGTTGTGTGTCCCGCAGCTCCTCTGTCCAAGTCTGTCATTACCCTGTAGCTCCTCCATCCATGGCCAGCATATTGATATCTACCTTCGTATACCTCCATGTTCCTGAACATCGGATGTCAGATCAATTTTAAAGCAGACCAACCACGTCCTGTGGCGGGTTAAATTAAAAAAAAATACATGTAGCAACTCCCCTTAGTGTCATAATAATTATACTCACAAGCAATTTTGTCTTCAAAGGAAAATTGTGGGAAAATTAAATCTTCTCTTGACTCTTATCTTCCTTCTAACTCTATTTTCAATAGTCTCTAATTGCCCCCAGCATGACATTACAAGGAAGGGGGCTTAAACAGCTAGAACAATGCTATCCTGTCAGAAATGGCATACCACTGGCATACCTGGGGAATATGAAAATAACTATATCAGGAATACCAAGCAGCAATGAGGGCAGAAAACATCCAAACGGTAATGTACCTGGGGTGGGGGCGCAAAATAAATTGAGTTGTTTTGGGGGATTTGGTCCCCTTTATTGATCCAAATTCAAAGCTCATCACTAATGACGATAAGGTGACGATGATTACATTATGTAAAGGTAGAAACATGGGATCAGAGAGTCAGAATCCAAAACATTTTGTCAATGTTTAGGACTAGATTACCTTCCTTACACCATTAAGGAATCCTCTTCACTTCGCTGCTATAAACTTTCCCCCTATTGTCCCAGATGAGACCTATGATAGGGGTATCATCAACAAATGTCAGTACTTTGACTGAGTTTGTGTGGGAGGTGCAACCATCCGAGTATAATTAATTAACCGCTGACCTGGTTCTCCCATCTCACATCCCCAGCTGCTAACCCATAACCTCCACCTAGTCCCCCTCCCTGCTAACCAGCAACTCTTACCTACAGTAACTACCCTTCCCAGCTGAGCCCCTCACCTACCCCCTCCTCCCCTAATGCTCACCTGTACCCTTCAATTAACCCCCTCCCCAGTGGCTGACCTGAACCCCTGATCCCACCTCCATGAGATGCTGACCCACACACTCAACCCTCCCCTAACCCCTCTCACAGGCCACTTAACTAAACCCCTTACATTACCCCCTCTTCCCATCTGTTGAACCACAACCCTCAACCAACCTCCCCTCCCCAACCAATGCCCTAAACCCCTCACCTAATGCTTTAATACATTCCATTTTCCTAAACTAATAATGCTTCACAATGTTTCCCTGCCTGTCTCCCGAAACACAAGGCCCAAATCCAGATGTGCTATTCAACCAGATTCTTGTGCCTGCATTTTCCTCTACAATTAGGCTGTCATTTAATTACAATAATTTAAAGGTTGGACCTGATAGTTCCTCTCTGTAATTCTCCGGACCATATCAGTATTGTGATTTGATTGCAGTTTTTGGTTGTTTAACACAAACAGCTAAAACACCAGGAGAGCAACAAAATCGTCTCCTCTCCATCTACAAAGCAGACAGAATTCAGCTTAGAGTACAGCATATGATTCTAATAGCTATAGTTCTTCAGGATGGCAAACCACTACGATCTTACAAGGTCACCATTAGGATTTTTTGGGCCCAATTCAATCTCAATGTCACATGTTATGTGTAATGAATGTGCATGTGACAATGAGAAGCTCCAGTGGGCACAGTAAGGAGAATGCATATCTGCCACAGCACTGATGCAAAAGGCAAAGATGTCTGCTCAAATTGTACTGTACTGCTCCGAAGGTCAAATGCTTGTATTGACGCATTGTGGTGTTAGCAGTGTGTTGGCAGCTCTTTGTGGCATGTCCAGAAAACACTGGGGAAGGGGTAGCATGAAGTGGTAGCAGGTAGCAATCGGGCAGTAATGAGAGGGAGGGTGGTGTGCACCCAAAAGTGGAACATTCTCTCAAAATAAGGACCATTTGACACCCATGACATTTGGCATATTCACAATGTTGAAAAAAAAAGTTCCAGGCTGCCATGGCGTCAGGAAAAGCGAAGTATTTCTCCTGTAGGTCAAACATGCCATTGAGAAATTTAGTCAGGGTGCGACTCAGTGAAGGCTGGGACATGTCAACAGACAGAGCTCCAAGCCTCTGGAAGGAGCCATTTGTTAAACATTGAAGGGAGCCAACCAATATGGTCATACTGTCAGTCACATGCCCCTTTCTTGTGGTGGGGCCAACCATGGCCATACCTCCGAGTTCGCTTCTCAAGAGAAAGGCATCCAATCAACGTCCAGATGACGGCAGGTAAGCCTAAGCTCCGGAAGGTACAAGGTGAGCAGTCCACTGCACTCTTCCAGGAGCTTGTCCAGGGGCTCCCTCACATGTGGTAGCCAGCAATCCCGCAAGCAAAAAGAGGATGTAATTTTGGACTGGTAACTTCCCATTTTTTTATTGCCCCACAAAAGGCCAAATTAGGGCTCAGAATAATGCACAAACATAAACTTGGTCTGACACGTATTGATACGGTGAATACTTGTTTTCACGTACACAAAACAATACTACAGTGAATAGCACGAACCGCAAAAACGGCCACAACCAAGATTTTTAAGCATTCCCGCATGCAGGAATACGTACAGGAGAGGCTATGAATCAGGCTTTATATTTTTCTCACTGACAGGGACTGGTCTCACGTCTGCTCCTCAACAATTCAAGTGGTATAAAACCCTTGTCACAGGGTCTCTCTCCCTTATATAACCTTAAGGGGGCTTCTAGAACCTTCCATCACATGTTCACAAACAAGTTCAACATGTGATGGTCAGTGACCTCCAAAACCTCTCAACCAATGGCTATCCTCTTTGTTGTTACACTGTTGCTATCCTGCTCTAGCCATTGACTCTTTCTACTTAACTTTCCAGAATATTCTCCCTTCAAGTCTACGGCCCAATTATTCCCTATGGCCTGTTCTCAATGTTGCCATCTTGTGTAAATGTACTTCAATGGCCAGGAAACCATACATTGGTCTAATCTCTTATTAAATATATCTAAAGGGTATTCTAGTGAAAGGATTGGCATGTTCCTGTTTATCTGCACATTCCTACAAAGGTACTGTATATCTGGGTTCATACAGTTTTGAACCTAGGACAAGGGTTACCCTCATGACCAGGCTAGAATATGGTGGGTTCGGTGAGCTGGTATCTTTGGGCCTCTAAGGTCTGGTTGGACATGTGTGGGATAGGGATATCTCTCCTAGACATGATCCTTTAACACAGACCGACACAACAACAGATTCTTAAGGAAGTTCCACAACTCAGTAATTGTAGGTACACAGTCATATTCACTTCAGTACAGCTTTGGCAGTAGAGGTGACACACAACATCAGGTTCTTACAGCATTTGTCATCTTAGGTACACTTCCGACACTCCAATGCCTCTGCAAGGGCTGTAGTCTCTTACTAGCTCCTCTTTGCAAGTCCCTCCGCAGACAAACACTAACTTTCTCCCGTCTCCCCCCACTTGGGTACAGTAAATAATGCACCATTTCAAAGCACCTGAAAATCTCTGATTGCATGTAAATGCCTCATGTATTCTAGGCAAAACTGATTTCTTTGCTTCAATTTCTGGGTCATGGCTGAGTTAGGAAGGGCAAGTCATGGTGAGCATGCAGTCCACTTTGGCTTGCCATGCTCACTCACACTAAGAGCACATAGAGACAGATTGGATAGACAGATAGGACCACTTTTTTGGACCACTTTTTTGCATGGTCCTGGAGGAATAAAATTGAAAAAGGGCAAACTGTGAAGCCCTGCTGCTGCTTCTACCCTGCACTGCGGGAAATGGAGGAGAGGCACACGGGACAAGCATCGGGTGAGCTGCTTGCTAGCTAGTTATTGCCGTTGGTTTGGAGTCCCTTTAAAGTTAACTTACAGATCTGTCTGTATCAGCATCTTACTCACATCACTGCTGCCACATTTCCTCTGCTCAGATCTTATAAGGCTCCCCTCCCCTGCAAAATCAGTGAGTACTGGAACTACTTCAGGACTTATCCTTGATCACATGGGTTCTAGCTTATATGATCTCTACTCTCCACCTAAAAATACCAAATGCAACATCTCCACATGTTCTGGCACATGACACATGTTCTAGGTTGATGACCCACTAACAGAACCCTTCCTCTATTTTATCACATACATGTGCCTGGGCATATTCCTACTGATTAACCGTTTCCCCTCCAAATTACTTACCTCCTGGTCCCATTCCACTGTTTAGTTTACTGTTTAGCACCCTAGAACCCATCTTCAACATGCCACATAAACGTTGGACTGGAGTACCGTAGACCTACCAGAGTAAGCCCAACAGAGCAAATCATTCTTGGTGGCCACTCTTTCACTAAAACACTATAGGCTCGATTCAGAGAGACAAAAAAAAAATTGCAATCCTTCTGTAAAGTTTCCGTCCGTTCGTACGGCAGATTACGAATACAAGTATGTCATTTTCCAGCGTGACTTTTCCGTTTCATTTTCACATGTTACAACGTAGGCTTTCGTTTTTGCCCTTTTCCCATGATATCCTCCCACAAATCCTTTACGTTTCCCTTTAGATTCTATTTCCCTTTTTCAATAAATATTCGTCCAGACGGAAACCCTTACGATCTTGCGCCTGCGCACTACAAACTTAACTCATTAAAGTGCTCGCCTACATATTTGCCACCCTCATTTCTACTACAATATTTAGCTAAATCACTTAGCACTATCCTCCATCTTCCCTTTTGGACCCTTAAAGCTCACCCAAACCACTTAGCACTAGCCTCCATCTTCCTTTTTGGACCCTTAAAGCTCACCAAAACCCCTTCGCGGTTAGGTTCTTCTTCAATTTTAGCCCCCTAAAACTTACCCAAATCACTTCTCGGTCATGTGAATATTCATCTTTAAATATTTATTAAAGATATTAGTTTTGTGTTAATGTATTTTGTAAATAAAATGACACTGTAACATTTTTTTTTTGGATTCCATCATAAAATATAAAATTTTTAAAAATTTTAAAAATTTCAAATGTTTACAACTATAAAAAACAAAATACATAGCAATGGCAGGCCACATAACATTATTCTTCATCTGTGGTCCCCAATGAGTTGCGCAGCTCCTGCATCTCGCCCACCAACTGAAGGACCCTGACACTCAGTTGTGCCACTCTGGCACGTGTGGTCCCTGTTAAAAAACGTAAATTAAAATATTGGTATAACCTTGTTGGGGTCATACTGCAGTGCCCCCCCTGTATGGTCCAAACACCTAAATCTGGACTTCAAAAGCTAGAGGGCCCTCGCCACCATGGCCCGTGTTTTGCATAGTGCCCGATTAGAGAACCCCTGGCTCGCATTCTGCAGGCAAAAAACGGGCATCAGGAGCAAGGGCAGGAGTGGATATCCAGAATCCCCTGAAAGAATTTAAAAATACTAACATAAAATACACATTCTAAGCTACAATATTGTTTAACATGTCATCAAGGGCTAAAACCAGCCATAGGTTAAGACATGAGTCATCAACTATATTCATTGCCATACAGTGAAAATGGATTGATGGAATGTGAGCAAATTTACCCTGGAGCCATCCACCAGATAATTCTCCTGACTCAAACTGACGAAATAAGCCGGAGCTCTGCAATATATAAGCATCATGGGACGACCCTGGATGCCCTGCAAGAACACTGAGAAATCGCATAGCTGGACCAAACACTGCTTGTATGTTGTGTGAGTGGCACATCTTGCGGTTCCTGCAACCAAATATAAAATAATTACACAAAGCAAAGGTAACCGACTAAAACAATAACTTCTACAACAAATTAAGATTCAAGTTCAACAATCCAAATATAATTCACAAGGGACATGAGTCTAAAAAAATATAGCAATTATGGATGTGTGGGAAAATAAATGTTTACATGCTAAGGACTAATTAAGGTCAGCATTAAAATGCATCTATAAGGCATAGATGAAATGTATTGATTCAGGTATGCATTGCTATACAATTTATGGCCTCGGCCATGCTGATACATGCAATGCCTTGGTGCTAAAGGCGCGCAGACTCCGCCACATACCTGCAAAACATGTTCAACAATAGCAATCCGAGCCCTCAAAGGTCCCGTAAGTGGATCGGAAATGAAACTGATTTATAGGGTGGTGGTCCGTCAGAAATCAGCTCTCTGAATGAGACGTAAGCCCATCCCAACAACGTAAGTTATCCGAACGAACGAAAAATATCAGATTTTGTTTGGAAAATGATCCGAACTAACGGAAATGATCCGATTTGCTTCCGTTCATCGAAAGCGCATATACACATTTTCCCGAACGTTCGTACGAATGAAAAATGAACGAAAAAAAGCAAAAAAATGACAAACACCCACTAAAACTTTCACACACAGCTACGGAAGTCCAGACGAATGTGTCTCTGAATCGTGCCTTATAAGATTGTTGAATAGTGTAAAAACAAATAACACATGTGACTCATCGAATAAATAACAGGCTAACAAACCAGAAACATTATGTTATTCTGGGATCTCTTGTTCTGTCCTGATGGTGGCCATAGGGTCAGTGCCTGGGGCTCCCTGAAGATCTCTGGTGTTTTGATGGACCAGTGAGACACTGCCTAGGACCATATTATTTAGGCAACAGTACGGAACTTGTGAACTAGACATTTCTACTAAAATGAAAGATAAACTGTATGTACAGAAATCCCTTTTAGTAAAATGGAGAATAACACCCAAGACATAATAAATATGCAGAGTTTTGCAGCTGTTTTGTAGAAGTCGTATTCTGCTGTGTCCTCCCTTTTTTGCTATTGCCATTGCCAGAAAGAAAATAAATCTGCACATATGTGACAGCTGTTTGGTCCTTAAACTACTACCTGCCACAAATTATTCTACAGCATTATTCACCGTTCACCTGGTTGCTTCCTTTTCCTGTTGACAGCTTTCTTGAATTCCAGCACTTTGCTAGTAGCTTAAAATCACTAATAAGGTTGATTCAGCATCGTATTTTTTCCTTCATGTTTTTTTGTGAGTAAACACATTTTCCCTCTGTGCAATTCAGCAACATATTTAGCCATGCAAATGATTTAAAGTGGACAAAACCCACTATTTTGACTATCCTGGGCTTTGGTCCTGCCCCTGGTGCACCCCAAACTGGGGGTGCCCCACTGTGTGAAAACCCCCAGGTCGCCCAAACAAACTCACCTCTTCCCGCTCCTACGACACATGTGAGGCTGCTCACCTTCTTCAAGGAGCTCGTCCAATATGAGCGGATCCGAGCATGCTGATGGCCGCATCCCCCGCTACCCTGTAACACAGAGCATTCACACGCAGGCCATTCACAAATGCCTGGTGCAGACAGGTGCCCTGCTAGAGGGATAGCGGGGATGTGGCCGCTGTTTGCGCATGCGCCGTTTGTCTGGGAAAGAAGGCGAGTTTATGTGCGACCTGGGGGGTTTCACACAGCAGGGCATCCCGATTCTGGATGCCCCAGAGGGTAGGAATCAATCTGCCTGGGAATCTTATAGATTCACCGTACACGTGCTCCCACTCCAGCCTGTCACAGCCTAAACAACGAGAGCCTTCTGCCGAATGACATAGCAACAGCAGGTGGTTCTCATTAGACAAGAGCTTGCGCATGCGCTATTGGAGCAGGGATAGGTGAGCTTTATGGGATGCCCCAGGGAAAGGCCAGCAGCCAGCCCTGGAATCTTTTAGATTTTTCATTCTGGTTTAAGGAAGAGGACGCTGAGTTTGAGTCCAGCAAATGCACAACAGAGCACAACATATATGGGATGTTTACATGGGGTTACATAGGGGTTATCCAAATGACTTTTGGGTTCTCTGAAGAGTCTGAGTTTTGAACTTCCTCATCATATGTGCCGAATAAATTGATTTTAATCAAAGGGAAATGTGCTGAGCATTGCCTCTTAAAACTGGGCCTTTTTAGAAAACCAATCATATAATCTAACGTTCCAGTGAGTAAGTGGGTCCCAGACAACCACCAATCAGTTACTTGGCTATATCTGGAAAAAAATACTGTATCTGGGGCCTCCACCAGATGTGTTACTAAAGGCATTACATTACATTACATACCCATAAGCATTAAACTGGTGGTATTTGGGCGGTTATCTCACAGAGTCTGCCGTCTTCCCCTTTAAGCCACCTGCTATAGTGTCTGTCTAGTGGGTGGGCATGGCCTCAGTCTGGAGCACTCTTATTTACTTCAATAGGCGCCTATGTGCACAGTTCCTGGTGTATGGCCGTGCCTATTGAACTCAATAGGAGCGCTTTGGACTGAGACCATGCATACCCAGTTGCCTTGATTTTTTACTAAAGACATTACATTACATACCCATTAGCCTTGAACTAGCGGTTAGCTCACAAAGTCTGCTATCTTCCCCTTTATAGCTTCTTTTGCGCTCGAGGCAAGCCCCGAAAATCGCACCCCCCCCCCCCCCCCCCCCCCCCCAAAAAAAAAGAAAATGTTAGAATATATATATATTGTGGAGATTAGCTCTGGTAGGCGACCGGGTGTCAGCAGTATAGAGGCGGAGGCAAACAGTTCAAAGTAAAGTCTGTGTTTATTTCACACAAAAATCCACAAGAGCATATGTCCATACAGGTTACATCACCTTTTCAGGAAACCGCAGCATAAATGATACAGTCAGGCAAACAGCTTTTAGTCCTTGAGCAAAGGTCCTGTTTACAGTCAAATAGGCCTCAGGTCCGCATGAACAGCCTCCACAGGAGATTTCAGCCAGGCTCACAGAGTCTCACTCCCATGTGAGCTCCAGACAAAGGACAGGCCACAGCTGATTCCCCAGGCTATTTAAACAGCCCGCAAAACCCGGACCTGGGTAGTGGGATGGAGTCCCACCCTGCTCTACTCCATCCCAGTAAAGCCGTCCCAGGTTAGCCTTTCGGCTATTCTAAAGCAACAGCAGCAAACTGCCACCAGCAGCTGATGCTGGAAATCAAACTACACGACTTTACTGCACCAATGCCAGGTACATTGGTGCTACATACCTGCCGTCAATGACGGGCCCCTTGCACCACCTTACCACAATATATATTCTTTTTGTTTTGTTTCTTGTCTACTGTATCATTTTGAGAGACATTAAGGAAAATAGGCATAAATAGGTAAATAAATAAATAGGTAAGTGAAACTCCTGGGAAAAAATCCAGGTTTTGCCCTGTGTGCCCAAGGGCATTCCAATTAGGGATGCCCCGGTGTGTGAAACTTCAAGATTGCCCGGTAATACTCACTTCTTCCTGCATAATGATGCTTGAATCTCTGTTTATGACAATCGGATCGAGAGTGTCTGCATCCCCAGCAGCAGGTATGCTCCAGGCCCATATCCTATCCAAATGGCTGGATGCAGGAGTTCGCACAAAGCCCAAAGATGGCAAGGGAGCCAGGAAGAAGGCGAGTCTTGCACGCCCGAAGGGGTTTACACAGCAGGGCCTCCCAATTTGGGATGCCCCAAGGGTAGGCTAGCAGCCAGCCTTGGAATCTTTTCAGAGGTGCAGGACAGTTTTTCAATCTGACCTTCTGGGATCAAGTTTCTTCTGCAGCCTGAGGTCAAGTTCCAGGTCATCTTCTTACCAGCAGACAGTGAGTGGACCTTCAGTTCCCGAGATCTGACACAGGAGAGGAGAGGAGAGGAGGGGGGGGGGGCCTGAGGAGAGCTGCAATTCAGTCCCAGCAGCTCTAGACTTCATTTCACATGCTGACATCGAGGGGGCCAGAGGGGGGCAAAAGAGGGCTGCTAAACGGAACAGCAGTGTCGCAGGTGTTGGCTTTTAAAACTGGTGTAATACTGAACATGGGAGGGGAGAGGAGGAGCGCGAGGACAGACAGAGCTGCAACAACATCCAAATGACAGAGCGCAAGGTCCCTGCCACCGTTCCCAGCCACCTACCAAAGTTTACAGGTCGGGCCCAGGCTGTCAGTGGGCCGTGGCAGACTGGCAATTTCCCTTTGATGCCGGCCCTGGCTGGGGATACAGCTCACACAACCACTGGCCCTGGAGTTTGAAAGATTCTAGAGAGGCCCAATTTAATGACCTTTGAGCATCCTGAGTTGGGGTGCCCAAAGGTCATTTAATTGGGCCTCTCTAGAGTCTTTCAAACTCCAGGGCCGGTGGTTGGTACACAGTGTTAAGCCCCCCCCCGTGCAGACTTACCAGGGATCAACGGTGCCAGCCATCACTCTTCTTCTACCTTGCCAGCCAGCCATCCAACGTGCACGTGCAGTGGCGCCCCCCCCATGCAGTGATTGGCTGAGCGGCGCGATGATGAGTGTAGTCCCCACCCCCATTCCCCCTGCTGGTCTACTGCCTCCTCATCGTCAGAGGAGGCAGTAGACCAGCAAGGGGAATGGGGGCGGGGACTAAACTCATCATCGCGCCGCTTAGCCAATGCTGCGGCGGCAGCAACAGATGGGGATGGAATGCAGGGCCCCACTGAACCACCAATGTTAAAAAAAAAAAAAAAAAATGACAGCTGTGCGACGTGCGCGGACGCCGGGCAGAGCTGCGCGCTGGGGGAGCTGGCGGTGCGCGGCCGCGCTCCCGCTCACCTTACAGGGAACACTGGTTGTGAGGTATGCAAGTGTTGCCCCCCTTAAAGTGCCACCTGGGACCATGGACCCACCGGGACCCATGGTAAGTCCGGCCCTGGGGTGCGGATGCTCCAGCGGGCACGCGCACGGGCGCCCCCAGCTGGACTGGGATAGAAAAAAAAAAAAAGTAGCACGAGTGCGCAGCTGCGCCCCCTTGCATGAAGCTGTAGCTGCGCCCGAGGCCAGTGCCTCAATCGCCTCATAGCTGCTACGGCTCTGGTCTTCCCTATAAAGTAAAAAAACACACTAAAAAGTTTGTAGGTCTGCCTCCATGATGGATCATTCCACCATACTGTGTGTCCAGGTGCTCTCCAGCCCTCTGGTAACCATGTTGCTCTGTCCACCCATCCTTCTGTTTCCTGTACTGGACTTGGGTCATCTCCTACTGTTTGTAAGTCTGTCTGCTCTGCTGTCTACTGTCTGTCCTCTGTCTCCCCTTCAATAAGTCTGCAACAACCACAAGACACGTGTGGGCCTTAGATAATCTCCACCATCAGTAGCTCGGTTGAAGACACGGGCTGGTTATGGGTTCTCTGTCGAGTGTGACCTTCCACACCCTGGGTGGTCAGTGGCTTCTCTGTTGGCGTAGATGGGTTGTATGTCTTCTATGTATTCCCAAACCTGTGCCTCTGCCCACCTTTTACCAGCCATTGACTCCTCTCACCTGTTCCTAGCTTGTGATTCCAACCGCTCTGTTCCTATATGTGGTTTATAGAGACAGCTAGTAGTTGCCCTAGCTATGGTCTATAGGGTAGAATAAGTCTCCTGGTTGAGAGCGGCCTCACTGACCCGATTTCCAGCCCTCCACTGCATTTCTAGCCATATGTTATCTCTCAGCGCTCTTCATTCCTCTTGATAATGTGGAAAGTGATCTTACATTTTCAGCTGGGCAACAGGCAGGAATTTGCCCCTTGGCATTTCCCAATGTTTGTGCAGAACAATACACCCTGTAATGTCCAATGTGATTAGTGCCAGCTGCCACATCTCTGGAAAGCAGATTATTTCCAGTCCCATCTTATTCTTTCCCAACACAGGATGAGGGGCCGATATAATATAGAAAGGTAATCAGCATATACCAACCCGACAGCATGAAAACCATCAATTCCTCTTGATTTTAAAGAGGAACATCAGACCAAAAATAAAAAGGGGCCGATCCCTCCCTCTCCACACCAGCCCCTACTTACCTTTTGGCTGCTTCAGGGCTCGATCCTCTGCCCCCCTGCTGGCTTAGCTGTCTGTAAATGACAGCATGGCAGATCTTTAAATTCCGCTGCCGTTCAGCAAAGTCTCCTGGGATTTCAGGCAGCCCCTTTGCATCCCATTCATGGGCACTGTGCAGGCGAAAGATCAGAGGCCATGCGCAGTGCCTAATGGGATGCAAGATGGCACCGCCAGTCGAAAGGTTGCCTAGATTCTGAGGGACCCAGAAGATTGATCCCCTGGAGAGGGGAGTAAATAGTGCCCAAATGTGAAACTGGAGCGCCGCCGCCATTGAAACAGGAAACCGCTTACCACGTCCAGGTCTCTTCTACGCCTGCCGCGCTGCAGGCTTTCACCCTCCAAGACCAGCTGGTCATGCTGATAGCCTGCTCACAGCTGCGTGAAACATCCTGGAGGCTGATAAACTGCATCGCGCCAACAGCAGAATAGGCCCAAAAAGTGAGTATCCGTACGCCCAGTTTCTTGTTTTAATGGCAGAGATGCGCAGGGGGGAAAGCCCCGGTCACACTGCCCTTGCAGTTATATAGTACAGTTTAAATAAATAAATAACATGCCTTAAAAGCTTGTGTTGAATACACTGACTGAGAGGCCTTGAAACAAGGAACTACAAGCCTGGACGATTGGGTGCACACTATAACTTCCTATATAACATTCTGTGAGGACACAATTATTCCGACCAGGATCTACAAAAAATATGGGAATAGTAATGGTCCGGTAAGAACATTTAGGCGCAAAGGAAGCAAAAGGAGGAGGCTCACAAGGCAGGGGATATGTCGAGATTCAAAAAGCTCAGAAATCCACTTTCCAAGGAAAGAAGACCTACAAAAAATGTCAGGAAACTATAGGAGAAGTTCTCCTCGGAAGATTCAAGGTCAGTATTGAAAGATTTCAAAGATGCTACCAAATATATAAGAGCCTATCAAAAATGGCATCCCCTAGTGCACAGCTGGCCGAGGAGCTAAATGAATACTACCGCAGATTTGAGGGAGAGGGATAAAAATATGGTGTTCAATCAAAGACCAAAGGAGGATCTTTTTCCTCACAGCTTGGAGATGCTCTAACAGATCAAGCAGAAGAGAGCTTGACAATCAGTGACTCTAAATTCAGGCATCTCCTACTAGGACCAAACAAAAAAGCTGCAGGTCCTCATGGTATAACGCCCTCCTGCCTTCAAGTTTGTGAAGAGCAACTCTCTCCTGTCCTGAATGATATCTTTAGAATATCATTAAATGAAATGACTGTGCCAACCTGCTTAAAAAGATCAACCATCTTAAGGACTTCAAATGAATAAAGGGGGGTGGGAGCAGCTCAATCACTATTATTTATACAAAATTATTATTATTATTCAGGGCCTGGGAACTAATTTACCGCCCAGTTTAACCCTCTCATCAACTAAATATCAAGCAACAAACATGTCAAGCTATGTGGAAAGACAGAGGTTTGGTTGCATATATCTGCAGATACATGTGGAAGCCACACTGCCCCGGCAAGGCACTCTGTGTTTAGTGTGGTCCCTACTCTTAATTCTGAGTCCCCAAAGTTGGGACATGCAATGCAGACAAATATCTGAGAGCTACTCACCTGGGAAGCAGCCAGCCTCCCTTTAGAACACTTCACAGGGAGAAATCCATATTAACTGAATTCCTCCCTGCTTGTGCTCATGGCAATTCAAATGAATAAAGGGGGGTGGGAGCAGCTCCATCACTATTATTTATACAAAATTATTATTATTATTATTCAGGGCCTGGGAACTAATTTACCGCCCAGTTTAACCCTCTCATCAACTAAATATCAAGCAACAAACATGTCAAGCTATGTGGAAAGACAGAGATTTGGTTGCATATATCTGCAGATACATGTGGAAGCCACACTGCCCCGGCAAGGCGTACGCCCAGTTTCTTGTTTTAATGGCAGAGATGCGCAGGGGGGAAAGCCCCGGTCACACTGCCCTTGCAGTTATATAGTACAGTTTAAATAAATAAATAACATGCCTTAAAAGCTTGTGTTGAATACACTGACTGAGAGGCCTTGAAACAAGGAACTACAAGCCTGGACGATTGGGTGCACACTATAACTTCCTATATAACATTCTGTGAGGACACAATTATTCCAACCAGGATCTACAAAAAATATGGGAATAGTAATGGTCCGGTAAGAACATTTAGGCGCAAAGGATGCAAAAGGAGGAGGCTCACAAGGCAGGGGATATGTCGAGATTCAAAAAGCTCAGAAATCCACTTTCCAAGGAGAGAAGACCTACAAAAAATGTCAGGAAACTATAGGAGAAGTTCTCCTCGGAAGATTCAAGGTCAGTATTGAAAGATTTCAAAGATGCTACCAAATATATAAGAGCCTATCAAAAATGGCATCCCCTAGTGCACAGCTGGCCGAGGAGCTAAATGAATACTACCGCAGATTTGAAGGAGAGGGACAAAAAGATGGTGTTCAATCAAAGACCAAAGGAGGATCTTTTTCCTCACAGCTTGGAGATGCTCAAACAGGTCAAGCAGAAGAGAGCTTGACAATCAGTGACTCTAAATTCAGGCATCTCCTACTAGGACCAAACATCAAAAAAGCTGCAGGTCCTCATGGTATAACGCCCTCCTGCCTTCAAGTTTGTGCAGAGCAACTCTCTCCTGTCCTGAATGATATCTTTAGAATATCATTAAATGAAATGACTGTGCCAACCTGCTTAAAAAGATCAACCATCTTAAGGACTTTAGACAGATATTCTGGGCCCGCCACAAGAAGCCGGAGCCTCGGCAGCAGGCCAGTGCAGTGAATGTGGCGGTCTACCAGGCATTATCCCGGTATGCCCCATGGCTAGCCTCTGCCCACCATCCAGCATATCTACATGGATTTTTATCATTGGGCCATTTATTTTACAATAGTTCTCCTTTAAGGATGTGCATTTTTGAAAATAATGAGCTTCCTAAAGATTTTTTCCTGGAGGGGCATCATGGTTTATAGGAGTGAACTGTCTGCACAATATTTGTGGGAGGTAATGGTGGCAGGAGGCAATGGAGGCAGGAGAACTGGGAGGCAGCAGCAGCAGAAGGAGACATGGGTGGCCGCAGGAGACCTAGCAGACAGTGGCAGCAGGGTAATTGGGAGGCAGCAGCAGGAGACCTAGCAGACAGTGGCAGCAGGATAATTGGGAGGCAGCAGCAGGAGACCTAGCAGGCAGTGGCAGCAGGATAATTGGGAGGCAGCAGCAGGAGACCTAGCAGGCAGGGCCAGCAGGATAATTGGGAGGCAGCAGCAGGAGACCTAGTAGGCAGTGACAGCAGGATAATTGGGAGGCAGCAGCAGGAGACCAAGCAGGCAGTGGCAGCAGGATAATTGGGAGGCAGCAGCAGAAGACCTAGCAGACAGTGGCAGCAGGATAAATGGGAGGCAGCAGCAGGAGAACTAGCAGACAGTGGCAGCAGGATAAATGGGAGGCAGCAGCAGGAGACATAGCAGGCAGTGGCAGCAGGATAATTAGGAGGCAGCAGCAGGAGACCTAGCAGGCAGTGGTAGCCAGATAATTGGGAGGCAGCAGCATAATTGGGAGGCAGCAGCAAGAGACCTAGCAGGCAGTGGCAGCAGGATAATTGGGAGGCAGCAGCAGGAGACCTAGCAGACAGTGGAAGCAGGATAATTGGGAGGCAGCAGCAGGAGACATAGCAGGCAGTGGCAGCAGGATAATTAGGAGGCAGCAGCAAGAGACCTAGCAGACAGTGGCAGCAGAATATATGGGAGGCAGCAGCAGGAGACCTAGCAGACGGTGGCCGGAGGATTATTGGGAGGCAACAGCAGGAGACCTAGCAGACAGTGGCAGCAGGATAATTAGGAGGCCCTAGCAGGAGACCTAACAGACAGTGGCAGCAGGATAATTGGGAGGCCGCAGCAGGAGACCTAGCAGGCAGTGGCAGCAGGATAATTGAGAGGCAGCAGCAGGAGACCTAGCAGGCAGTGGTAGCCAGATAATTGGGAGGCAGCAGCATAATTGGGAGGCAGCAGCAAGAGACCTAGCAGGCAGTGGCAGCAGGATAATTGGGAGGCAGCAGCAGGAGACCTAGCAGACAGTGGAAGCAGGATAATTGGGAGGCAGCAGCAGGAGACATAGCAGGCAGTGGCAGCAGGATAATTAGGAGGCAGCAGCAAGAGACCTAGCAGACAGTGGCAGCAGAATATATGGGAGGCAGCAGCAGGAGACCTAGCAGACGGTGGCCGGAGGATTATTGGGAGGCAACAGCAGGAGACCTAGCAGACAGTGGCAGCAGGATAATTAGGAGGCCCTAGCAGGAGACCTAACAGACAGTGGCAGCAGGATAATTGGGAGGCCGCAGCAGGAGACCTAGCAGGCAGTGGCAGCAGGATAATTGAGAGGCAGCAGCAGGAGACCTAGCAGGCAGTGGCAGCAGGATTATTGGGAGGCAGCAGCAAGAGACCTAGCAGACAGTGGCAGCAGGATAATTGGGAGGCAGCAGCAGGAGACCTAGCAGGCAGTGGCAGCAGGATAATTGGGAGGCAACAGCAGGAGACCAAGCAGACAGTGGCAGCAGGATAATTGAGAGGCAGCAGCAGGAGACCTAGCAGGCAGTGGCAGCAGGATTATTGGGAGGCAGCAGCAAGAGACCTAGCAGACAGTGGCAGCAGGATAATTGGGAGGCAGCAGCAGGAAACCTAGCAGACAGTGGCAGGAGGATTATTTGGAGGCAGCAGCAGGAGACCTAGCAGACAGTGGCAGCAGCATAATTGGGAGGCAGCAGCAGGAGACCTAGCAGACAGTGGCAGCAGGATAATTGGGAAGCAGCAGCAGGAGACCTAGCAGACAGTGGCAACAGGATAATTGGGAGGCTGCAGCTGGAGACCTACAAGACAGTAGCAGCAGGATAATTGGGAAGCAGCAGCAGGAGAACTAGCAGGCAGTGGCAGCAGGATAATTGGAAGGCAGCAGCAGGAGAACTAGCAGGCAGTCGCAGCAGGATAATTGGGAGGCAGCAGCAGGAGACCTAGCAGATAGTGGCAGCAGATAATTGGGAGGCAGCAGCAGGAGACCTAGCAGGTAGTGGCAGCAGGATAATTGGGAGGTAGCAGCAGGAGATCTAGCAGACAGTGGCAGCAGATAATTGGAAGGCCGCAGCAGGAGACCTAGCAGGCAGTGGAAGCAGGATGATTGGGAGGCAGCAGCAGGAGACCTAGCAGACAGTGGCAGCAGGATAACTGGGAGGCAGCAGCAGGAGACCTAGCATGCAGTGGCAGCAGGATAATTGGGAGGCAGCAGCAGGAGACCTAGCAGGCAGTGGCAGCAGGATAATTGGGAGGCAGCAGCAAGAGACCTAGAAGACAGTGGCAGCAAGATAATTGGGAGGCAGCAGCAGGAGACCTAGCAGGCAGTGGCAGCAGGATAATTGGGAGGCATCAGCAAAAGAGCTAGCAGACAGTGGCAGCAGATAATTGGAAGGCCGCAGCAGGAGACCTAGCAGGCAGTGGAAGCAGGATAATTGGGAGGCAGCAGCAAGAGACCTAGAAGACAGTGGCAGCAAGATAATTGGGAGGCAGCAGCAGGAGACCTAGCAGGCAGTGGCAGCAGGATAATTGGGAGGCATCAGCAAAAGAGCTAGCAGGCAGTGGCAGCAGGATAATTGGGAGGGAACAGCAGGAGACCTAGCAGACAGTGGCAGCAGGATAACTGGGAGGCAGCAGCAGGAGACCTAGCATACAGTGGCAGCAGGATAATTGGGAGGCAGCAGCAGGAGACCTAGCAGGCAGTGGCAGCAGGATAATTGGGAGGCAGCAGCAGGAGACCTAGCAGGCAGTGGCAGCAGGATAATTGGGAGGCAGCAGGAGACCTAGCAGGTAGTGGCAGCAGGATAATTGGGAGGCAGCAGCAGGAGACCTAGCAGGTAGTGGCAGCAGGATAATTGGGAGGCAGCAGCAGGAGACCTAGCAGACAGTGGCAGCAGGATAATTGGGAGGCAGCAGCAGGAGACCTAGCAGACAGTAGCAGCAGGATAATTGGGAGGGAATAGCAGGAGACCTAGCAGGCAGTGGCAGCAGGATAATTGGGAGGCAGCAGCAGGAGAACTAGCAGACAGTGGCAGCAGGATAATTGGGAGGCAGCAGCAGGAGAACTGGCAGGCAGTGGCAGCAGGATAATTGGGAGGCAGTGGCAGCAGGATAATTGGGAGGCAGCAGCAGGAAACCTAGCAGACAGTGGCAGCAGGAAAATTGGGAGGCAGCAGCAGGAGACCTAGCAGGCAGTGGCAGCAGGATAAGTGGGAGGCAGCAGCAGGAGACCTAGCAGGCAGTGGCAGCAGGATAATTGGGAGGCAGCAGGAGACCTAGCAGACAGTGGCAGCAGGAGAACTAGCAGGCAGTCGCAGCAGGATAATTGGGAGGCAGCAGAAGGAGACCTAGCAGACAGTGGCAGCAGATAATTGGGAGGCCGCAGCAGAAGACCTAGCAGACAGTGGCAGCAGATAATTGGAAGGCCGCAGCAGGAGACCTAGCAGGCTGTGGAAGCCGGATAATTGGGAGGCAGCAGCAGGAGACCTAGCAGGCAGTGGCAGCAGGATAATTGGGAGGCAGCAGCAAGAGACCTAGCAGACAGTGGCAGCAAGATCATTGGGAGGCAGCAACAGGAGACCTAGTAGGCAGTGGCAGCAGGATAATTGGGAGGCAGCAGCAAAAGAGCTAGCAGACAGTGGCAGCAGTATAATTGGGAGGGAACAGCAGGAGACCTAGCAGGTAGTGGCAGCAGTATAATTGGGAGGCAGCAGCAGGAGACCTAGCAGACAGTAGCAGCAGGATAATTGGGAGGGAATAGCAGGAGACCTAGCAGGCAGTGGCAGCAGGATAATTGGGAGGCAGCAGCAGGAGAACTAGCAGACAGTGGCAGCAGGATAATTGGGAGGCCGCAGCAGGAGAACTAGCAGGCAGTGGCAGCAGGATAATTGGGAGGCAGCAGCAGGAGACCTAGCAGGCAGTGGCAGCAGGATAAGTGGGAGGCAGCAGCAGGAAACCTAGCAGACAGTGGCAGCAGGATAATTGGGAGGCAGCAGCAGGAGACCTAGCAGGCAGTGGTAGCAGGATAATTTGGAGGCAGCAGCAGGAGACCTAGCAGGCAGTGGCAGCAGGATAATTGGGAGGCAGCAGGAGACCTAGCAGACAGTGGCAGCAGGATAATTGGGAGGCAGCAGCAGGAGACCTAGCAGACAGTGGCAGTAGGACAATTGGGAGGCAGCAGCAGGAGACCTAGCAGACAGTGGCAGCAGGACAATTGGGAGGCAGCAGCAGGAGACCTAGCAGGCAGTGGCAGCAGGATAAGTGGGAGGCAGCAGCAGGAGACCTAGCAGGCAGTGGCAGCAGGATAATTGGGAGGCAGCAGGAGACCTAGCAGACAGTGGCAGCAGGATAATTGGGAGGCAGCAGCAGGAGAACTAGCAGGCAGTCGCAGCAGGATAATTGGGAGGCAGCAGAAGGAAACCTAGCAGACAGTGGCAGCAGGATAATTGGGAGGCAGCAGCAGGAGACCTAGCAGGCAGTGGCAGCAGGATAAGTGGGAGGCAGCAGCAGGAGACCTAGCAGGCAGTGGCAGCAGGATAATTGGGAGGGAATAGCAGGAGACCTAGCAGGCAGTGGCAGCAGGATAATTGGGAGGCAGCAGCAGGAGAACTAGCAGACAGTGGCAGCAGGATAATTGGGAGGCAGCAGCAGGAGAACTGGCAGGCAGTGGCAGCAGGATAATTGGGAGGCAGCAGCAGGAGACCTAGCAGGCAGTGGCAGCAGGATAAGTGGGAGGCAGCAGCAGGAGACCTAGCAGGCAGTGGCAGCAGGATAATTGGGAGGGAATAGCAGGAGACCTAGCAGGCAGTGGCAGCAGGATAATTGGGAGGCAGCAGCAGGAGAACTAGCAGACAGTGGCAGCAGGATAATTGGGAGGCAGCAGCAGGAGAACTGGCAGGCAGTGGCAGCAGGATAATTGGGAGGCAGCAGCAGGAGACCTAGCAGGCAGTGGCAGCAGGATAATTGGGAGGCAGCAGCAGGAAACCTAGCAGACAGTGGCAGCAGGATAATTGGGAGGCAGCAGCAGGAGACCTAGCAGGCAGTGGCAGCAGGATAAGTGGGAGGCAGCAGCAGGAGACCTAGCAGGCAGTGGCAGCAGGATAATTGGGAGGCAGCAGCAGGAGACCTAGCAGGCAGTGGCAGCAGGATAATTGGGAGGCAGCAGCAAGAGACCTAGCAGACAGTGGCAGCAAGATCATTGGGAGGCAGCAGCAGGAGACCTAGCAGGCAGTGGCAGCAGGATAATTGGGAGGCAGCAGCAAAAGAGCTAGCAGACAGTGGCAGTAGGATAATTGGGAGCGAACAGCAGGAGACCTAGCAGGTAGTGGCAGCAGGATAATTGGGAGGCAGCAGCAGGAGACCTAGCAGACAGTAGCAGCAGGATAATTGGGAGGGAATAGCAGGAAACCTAGCAGGCAGTGGCAGCAGGATAATTGGAAGGCAGCAGCAGGAGAACTAGCAGACAGTGGCAGCAGGATAATTGGGAGGCCGCAGCAGGAGAACTAGCAGGCAGTGGCAGCAAGATAATTGGGAGGCAGCAGCAGGAGACCTAGCAGGCAGTGGCAGCAGGATAAGTGGGAGGCAGCAGCAGGAAACCTAGCAGACAGTGGCAGCAGGATAATTGGGAGGCAGCAGCAGGAGACCTAGCAGGCAGTGGTAGCAGGATAATTTGGAGGCAGCAGCAGGAGACCTAGCAGGCAGTGGCAGCAGGATAATTGGGAGGCAGCAGGAGACCTAGCAGACAGTGGCAGCAGGATAATTGGGAGGCAGCAGCAGGAGACCTAGCAGACAGTGGCAAGAGGACAATTGGGAGGCAGCAGCAGGAGACCTAGCAGACAGTGGCAGCAGGACAATTGGGAGGCAGCAGCAGGAGACCTAGCAGGCAGTGGCAGCAAGATCATTGGGAGGCAGCAGCAGGAGACCTAGCAGGCAGAGGCAGCAGTAGGAGACCTAGCAGACAGTGGCAGCAGGACAATTGGGAGGCAGCAGCAGGAGACCTAACAGACAGTGGCAGCAGGACAATTGGGAGGCAGCAGCAGGAGACTAGCAGGCAGTGGCAGCAAGATAATTGGGAGGCAGCAGCAGGAGACCTAGCATGCAGTGGCAGCAGGGTAATTGAGAGGCAGCAGCAGGAGACCTAGCAGGCAGTGGCAGCAGGATAATTGGGAGGCAGCAGCAGGAGACCTAGCAGGCAGTGGCAGAAGAAAAAATACAATTCTGTGAAGTACTCGCCTGTAGAATTGGTATTATAAGTATACAGTACGTCCTGCTCCAGATAGATTACTTACACTTGGGTTATCCTCCGCCAGATGGTGCTGCACTGCAGAGACATGTAAAACAGGCTCCTCCCGGCCCCTCAAATACCCGGGGACCTCCCACAAATCCCCAGCATTGGAAAGCAGTGAACAAGAAACCAGGAGAATTTAACCACCCAAAACAAACTGGTAACTATAACAATGATGATAATCACCATACAGGGGATCCAGAATAAAGCAACAACAGGGTGGGGTGGAGCAGGACGTACTGTATACATATAATACTAATTCTACAGGTGAGTACTTCACAGAATTGTATTATTCTTAGTATACAGTACGTCCTGCTCCAGATAGATTACTTACACTTGGGACATCCAATAGCAGTGTCCATAAAGTAGGGTGGTATCCCCAATAAGAAAGGTAACAGCAGGCAGTTTAAACCACTGCCGCCTGCAAAACCTTGCGGCCAAAACAGCATCAGCTGAGGCCTTAATGTCAACCTTGTAAAACTTTGAAAAGGTATGAACAGAAGACCAAGTGTAAGGATCTTACCTGCCTCCCGGCCCCGGTCCCGCGGCGCGTCACGGCCCCGTCCTGCTGCTGGTCCTCTGCGCCGCTCTGGGGGCGGCGTGGCGGCGGCGGGGTGCGGCGGCCTCGCTGCGGCCGGGAGCGCGCCCGGCCATTCACGTGCTCGCGCACGCGCGTGAGCACGCTCGGTATATGCCCCCAGGCGGCGCTGCTCCCAGCGCATCCGCCGGGGGCGAGTGTTAAATTAATTGCTCTGCTGTCCTGATGGGAGACGGGCCCAGGGACTGGATAGCCCGTCTGGCCTGGGCAGGTCCAGTTCCTGGGACCGCTCCCATTGGGTAGTTACAGTCGCACCAATCAGCACACTTCCCTCTCCTTTCCTTTTTCCCCTTCCCATTGGCCAGTCTTCCCTTTATTACCATGCTGCCCCATTGTCCAGTGCCCGTTATAGCCTCTGGTTAATAGGGTGTGCGTTCTAGTCTGCGTTTATCGTGTTCAACTCGGCTTCGTCTCTGACCATCCTTGTCTGCTGCCCGTCCTGACCTTTTCGCCTGTCCTGACTCAGTTTGTGCCTGATCCCTCTGTTACCGCGTTTTGGTGCTCACCTGGTTTGACCTCGGCTCGTTTTGACTATTCTTCGCTTGACCCCTTGGAAACTGCGCTCTGTGACCACCCGGCTTGACCTAAGTGGGTAGGATAAGTGGGAGGCAGCAGCAGGAGACCTAGCAGGCAGTGGCAGCAGGATAATTGGGAGGCAGCAGGAGACCTAGCAGACAGTGGCAGCAGGAGAACTAGCAGGCAGTCGCAGCAGGATAATTGGGAGGCAGCAGAAGGAGACCTAGCAGACAGTGGCAGCAGATAATTGGGAGGCCGCAGCAGAAGACCTAGCAGACAGTGGCAGCAGGAAACCTAGCAGGCAGTGGAAGCCGGATAATTGGGAGGCAGCAGCAGGAGACCTAGCAGGCAGTGGCAGCAGGATAATTGGGAGGCAGCAGCAAGAGACCTAGCAGACAGTGGCAGCAAGATCATTGGGAGGCAGCAACAGGAGACCTAGTAGGCAGTGGCAGCAGGATAATTGGGAGGCAGCAGCAAAAGAGCTAGCAGACAGTGGCAGCAGTATAATTGGGAGGGAACAGCAGGAGACCTAGCAGGTAGTGGCAGCAGTATAATTGGGAGGCAGCAGCAGGAGACCTAGCAGACAGTAGCAGCAGGATAATTGGGAGGGAATAGCAGGAGACCTAGCAGGCAGTGGCAGCAGGATAATTGGGAGGCAGCAGCAGGAGAACTAGCAGACAGTGGCAGCAGGATAATTGGGAGGCCGCAGCAGGAGAACTAGCAGGCAGTGGCAGCAGGATAATTGGGAGGCAGCAGCAGGAGACCTAGCAGGCAGTGGCAGCAGGATAAGTGGGAGGCAGCAGCAGGAAACCTAGCAGACAGTGGCAGCAGGATAATTGGGAGGCAGCAGCAGGAGACCTAGCAGGCAGTGGTAGCAGGATAATTTGGAGGCAGCAGCAGGAGACCTAGCAGGCAGTGGCAGCAGGATAATTGGGAGGCAGCAGGAGACCTAGCAGACAGTGGCAGCAGGATAATTGGGAGGCAGCAGCAGGAGACCTAGCAGACAGTGGCAGTAGGACAATTGGGAGGCAGCAGCAGGAGACCTAGCAGACAGTGGCAGCAGGACAATTGGGAGGCAGCAGCAGGAGACCTAGCAGGCAGTGGCAGCAGGATAAGTGGGAGGCAGCAGCAGGAGACCTAGCAGGCAGTGGCAGCAGGATAATTGGGAGGCAGCAGGAGACCTAGCAGACAGTGGCAGCAGGATAATTGGGAGGCAGCAGCAGGAGAACTAGCAGGCAGTCGCAGCAGGATAATTGGGAGGCAGCAGAAGGAAACCTAGCAGACAGTGGCAGCAGGATAATTGGGAGGCAGCAGCAGGAGACCTAGCAGGCAGTGGCAGCAGGATAAGTGGGAGGCAGCAGCAGGAGACCTAGCAGGCAGTGGCAGCAGGATAATTGGGAGGGAATAGCAGGAGACCTAGCAGGCAGTGGCAGCAGGATAATTGGGAGGCAGCAGCAGGAGAACTAGCAGACAGTGGCAGCAGGATAATTGGGAGGCAGCAGCAGGAGAACTGGCAGGCAGTGGCAGCAGGATAATTGGGAGGCAGCAGCAGGAGACCTAGCAGGCAGTGGCAGCAGGATAATTGGGAGGCAGCAGCAGGAAACCTAGCAGACAGTGGCAGCAGGATAATTGGGAGGCAGCAGCAGGAGACCTAGCAGGCAGTGGCAGCAGGATAAGTGGGAGGCAGCAGCAGGAGACCTAGCAGGCAGTGGCAGCAGGATAATTGGGAGGCAGCAGGAGACCTAGCAGACAGTGGCAGCAGGATAATTGGGAGGCAGCAGCAGGAGAACTAGAAGGCAGTCGCAGCAGGATAATTGGGAGGCAGCAGAAGGAGACCTAGCAGACAGTGGCAGCAGATAATTGGGAGGCCGCAGCAGGAGACCTAGCAGACAGTGGCAGCAGATAATTGGAAGGCCGCAGCAGGAGACCTAGCAGGCAGTGGAAGCCGGATAATTGGGAGGCAGCAGCAGGAGACCTAGCAGGCAGTGGCAGCAGGATAATTGGGAGGCAGCAGCAAGAGACCTAGCAGACAGTGGCAGCAAGATCATTGGGAGGCAGCAGCAGGAGACCTAGCAGGCAGTGGCAGCAGGATAATTGGGAGGCAGCAGCAAAAGAGCTAGCAGACAGTGGCAGTAGGATAATTGGGAGCGAACAGCAGGAGACCTAGCAGGTAGTGGCAGCAGGATAATTGGGAGGCAGCAGCAGGAGACCTAGCAGACAGTAGCAGCAGGATAATTGGGAGGGAATAGCAGGAAACCTAGCAGGCAGTGGCAGCAGGATAATTGGAAGGCAGCAGCAGGAGAACTAGCAGACAGTGGCAGCAGGATAATTGGGAGGCCGCAGCAGGAGAACTAGCAGGCAGTGGCAGCAAGATAATTGGGAGGCAGCAGCAGGAGACCTAGCAGGCAGTGGCAGCAGGATAAGTGGGAGGCAGCAGCAGGAAACCTAGCAGACAGTGGCAGCAGGATAATTGGGAGGCAGCAGCAGGAGACCTAGCAGGCAGTGGTAGCAGGATAATTTGGAGGCAGCAGCAGGAGACCTAGCAGGCAGTGGCAGCAGGATAATTGGGAGGCAGCAGGAGACCTAGCAGACAGTGGCAGCAGGATAATTGGGAGGCAGCAGCAGGAGACCTAGCAGACAGTGGCAAGAGGACAATTGGGAGGCAGCAGCAGGAGACCTAGCAGACAGTGGCAGCAGGACAATTGGGAGGCAGCAGCAGGAGACCTAGCAGGCAGTGGCAGCAAGATCATTGGGAGGCAGCAGCAGGAGACCTAGCAGGCAGAGGCAGCAGTAGGAGACCTAGCAGACAGTGGCAGCAGGACAATTGGGAGGCAGCAGCAGGAGACCTAACAGACAGTGGCAGCAGGACAATTGGGAGGCAGCAGCAGGAGACTAGCAGGCAGTGGCAGCAAGATAATTGGGAGGCAGCAGCAGGAGACCTAGCATGCAGTGGCAGCAGGGTAATTGAGAGGCAGCAGCAGGAGACCTAGCAGGCAGTGGCAGCAGGATAATTGGGAGGCAGCAGCAGGAGACCTAGCAGGCAGTGGCAGAAGAAAAAATACAATTCTGTGAAGTACTCGCCTGTAGAATTGGTATT
Source organism: Gastrophryne carolinensis (assembly GCA_027917425.1). NCBI lineage: Eukaryota > Metazoa > Chordata > Amphibia > Anura > Microhylidae > Gastrophryne > Gastrophryne carolinensis. The sequence continues at coordinate 72,821,326 of CM051238.1, forward strand.
ATAAGTATACAGTACGTCCTGCTCCAGATAGATTACTTACACTTGGGTTATCCTCCGCCAGATGGTGCTGCACTGCAGAGACATGTAAAACAGGCTCCTCCCGGCCCCTCAAATACCCGGGGACCTCCCACAAATCCCCAGCATTGGAAAGCAGTGAACAAGAAACCAGGAGAATTTAACCACCCAAAACAAACTGGTAACTATAACAATGATGATAATCACCATACAGGGGATCCAGAATAAAGCAACAACAGGGTGGGGTGGAGCAGGACGTACTGTATACATATAATACTAATTCTACAGGTGAGTACTTCACAGAATTGTATTATTCTTAGTATACAGTACGTCCTGCTCCAGATAGATTACTTACACTTGGGACATCCAATAGCAGTGTCCATAAAGTAGGGTGGTATCCCCAATAAGAAAGGTAACAGCAGGCAGTTTAAACCACTGCCGCCTGCAAAACCTTGCGGCCAAAACAGCATCAGCTGAGGCCTTAATGTCAACCTTGTAAAACTTTGAAAAGGTATGAACAGAAGACCAAGTGTAAGGATCTTACCTGCCTCCCGGCCCCGGTCCCGCGGCGCGTCACGGCCCCGTCCTGCTGCTGGTCCTCTGCGCCGCTCTGGGGGCGGCGTGGCGGCGGCGGGGTGCGGCGGCCTCGGTGCGGCCGGGAGCGCGCCCGGCCATTCACGTGCTCGCGCACGCGCGTGAGCACGCTCGGTATATGCCCCCAGGCGGCGCTGCTCCCAGCGCATCCGCCGGGGGCGAGTGTTAAATTAATTGCTCTGCTGTCCTGATGGGAGACGGGCCCAGGGACTGGATAGCCCGTCTGGCCTGGGCAGGTCCAGTTCCTGGGACCGCTCCCATTGGGTAGTTACAGTCGCACCAATCAGCACACTTCCCTCTCCTTTCCTTTTTCCCCTTCCCATTGGCCAGTCTTCCCTTTATTACCATGCTGCCCCATTGTCCAGTGCCCGTTATAGCCTCTGGTTAATAGGGTGTGCGTTCTAGTCTGCGTTTATCGTGTTCAACTCGGCTTCGTCTCTGACCATCCTTGTCTGCTGCCCGTCCTGACCTTTTCGCCTGTCCTGACTCCGTTTGTGCCTGATCCCTCTGTTACCGCGTTTTGGTGCTCACCTGGTCTGACCTCGGCTCGTTTTGACTATTCTTCGCTTGACCCCTTGGAAACTGCGCTCTGTGACCACCCGGCTTGACCTCGGCTTGTTTCTGGACCTCTCTGATAGACTCTCCATTTGTAATCCCATTTACATCCCAGCATCCATATTTGGGATACCCCACCGTTCACCCGTCTCCACCTTAAGCCAGTAATCTTTGCGCCAACTAAGTCCTGGGGGTAACCGAGTCTGGAGAGGCACAATCCGCGTCTCCTGCGAGCGGGCACTTGTCTAAAGGCAGAAGAGGCGGTGGAGATTGGGGATTATCTGGCTTAAGAGAGAAGGGTGTCCGGCGCCTAACAGTATAACGGGCCAGAAAGAATGGACCAGATATTGGAGCAGGTGCAGGCCTTAACCGCGGCCGTTGAGCACCTGGCCCATCGCGTGGCGGCCCAGGAGAACCGTCCAGCTCCGATTAACACCAGCCCTCAAGGGGCTTCGGCCGCATCATCAGTGGAACCCAAAATTCCACTTCCAGATAAGTTCTCTGGAGACAGAGCCAAATTTGCAAATTTTCGGGACTCGTGTAAGCTCTACTTTCATCTTCGACCAGCCTCGTCCGGGTCACAGGAGCAGCGCGTGGGTCTCGTTATCTCCCTCCTCCAAGGGGATCCACAATCATGGGCCTTCAGTCTGTCGCCCCAGGATCCGGCTCGTCTTTCTGTGGATAGTTTCTTCTCAGCTATGGAGATTTTATATGATGATCCTGACAGAGGGGCCACAGCAGACGCAAAGCTTCGTACCTTACGCCAAGGACGACGGCCAGCTGAAGAATACTGCTCAGAGTTTCGACGATGGGCGGTCGATTCACGTTGGAACGATCCGGCGCTATGCGGTCAGTTCATGCTAGGCTTGTCTGACTCCATCAAGGACATTCTTGTGAACTATCCAGTTCCTCAGACCTTGGACGAAACCATGCATTTGGTCATTCGCATTGACCGACGTCTGCGGGAGAGACGCCTGGAAAAAGGGTCACATCCCGACTCCAGCTTGAGAGCCGAAGTCCCAGCCTTGCCTTCCTCTGAGGAGCCCATGCAGCTGGGCGCCACCAGGCTCACTGAAGCTGAGAGACATCGACGCTTGTCAGAAGGTCTCTGCCTTTACTGTGGCGGAATAGGTCACATGGTCAGAGCCTGCCCCAAGAAGCCGTCGGGAAACTTCAGAGCCTAGGGGGAATCGAGGGGACCCACCTAGGCTGTAAGGTATCTCCTCGTGTATTGTCTCCATTTATGATTCCGGTCCAGGTAAAACTTGACCTAGAATGTATCAGTCTGGAAGCTCTCTTAGATTGTGGTGCAGCAGGGAACTTCCTTGACTTTGATTTAGCTCAAAGCCTAGGAATTCCGCTCCAGTCCCTTCCTGTAGCCATTCGGGTCTCTGCCATTGACGACACACCAATTGCGGGGGGGCTCGTTCAATATAGAACCTCACCAGTCCTGCTTAGAGTGGGAGCGGGGCATTCTGAATTTATTTCCCTTTTAGTTCTAAAAATGCCTTCAACCCCTCTAGTTCTTGGGTTACCTTGGCTACAGAAACATAATCCCCAAATCGATTGGGTAACTAGGCAAATTGTTAAATGGGGCCCTCTATGCTTTCATTCCTGTCTGGAACTTCCAGTGCGTGCCACTCAGTTATCCCCTGAAGAAGTGCCTAGCCCATATCTAGATTTTTCTGATGTATTCTCTGAAAAAGCGGCTGATAAACTTCCCCCTCATAGACCTTGGGATTGCCCCATCGAGCTTCTCCCGGGTACTATGCCGCCTAGGGGGAAAATCTTCAATTTAACACGAGCCGAAAATCTTGCTATGCGGGAGTATATCGCTGAGAACCTCAAGAAGGGTTTTATTCGGGCATCCTCTTCTCCGGCAGGGGCAGGGTTTTTCTTTGTCGAGAAAAAAGATGGGGGACTCCGGCCCTGTATCGATTACCGGGGTTTGAACAAAATAACGGTTAAGAATAAGTTTAATTGATGGGCTGTTCACTCAGGTGGTTGGGGCCCAAGTGTTTTCCAAATTAGATCTCCGCAGGGCCTATAATTTTATTAGGATTCGGCAGGGAGATGAATGGAAAACAGCTTTTAATACCCATGAAGGGCATTATGAGTACCTGGTAATGCCATTTGGCTTGTGTAATGCTCCCGCAGTCTTTCAAGATTTTGTGAATGAAATCTTTAGGGAATACTTGGGCCGTTTTGTTGTAGTGTATTTGGATGATATTCTGATTTTTTCTTCCTCGCTATCAGAACATCGTAAACATGTTCGTCTGGTTTTACAGAAGCTCAGGGAGAATCATTTATTTGCCAAACTGAAAAAATGCCAATTTGAGGTTACTGAAGTTCCCTTCTTGGGTTACATCATTTCTAATACCGGCCTTTCCATGGACCAATCCAAGGTTAAAGCGGTACTAGAGTGGGAACAACCCAAAGATCTTAAGGGTTTACAAAGATTTTTGGGGTTTGCCAACTTCTATAGGAGATTCATTAAAAATGTTTCCACCCTGGTAGCCCCCCTCACTAATCTCACCAAGAAAGGGGAGTATCCTGCTGTTTGGCCAGAGCAATCCGTCTAGGCTTTCAGGGAATTAAAAGAAATTTTTAGTTCCGCCCCTGTGTTAGTGCACCCGGACTGCCAATTACCCTTTATTGTGGAAGTGGATGCCTCCGAACTCGGTGTAGGAGCAGTGCTTTCGCAATATAGCGGTTCCCCTGAGCGCCTTCATCCCTGTGCCTTCTTCTCCAAAAAATTTACCCCTGCCGAGAGAAATTACGATATTGGGAATCGAGAACTATTGGCAATTAAATTGGCGTTTCAAGAATGGAGATATTGGCTGGAAGGGGCTCAATTTACTGTCTTTACTGACCATAAGAACTTAGAGTACATTCAATCCGCTAAAAGATTGACCCCAAGGCAGGCTCGCTGGTCTCTGTTCTTCTCCCGGTTCAATTTTTCTATTACTTATAAACCGGGATCCAAGAACGTGAAGGCTGATGCCTTGTCACGTAGTTTTTCCTCTTCTACTGTACCAGAAGGGAAAAATTTACCCATTATGCCCCAGTCTCTGGTAGTAGCTGCTATCCAGCCAGAGCTTCCTGATTTAACCCGGTTCCAGTCTGAAGCCCCGCCCGAAAAACCCAGTTATGCCCAATTTGTGCCCGCTGCCTATCGGGCTGCGGTTTTGCACCAGTTCCATGACTCTAAGTTGGCGGGTCATCCTGGTGTCAAGAAAACCATCTCCTTGCTGTCTCGGCAGGTTTGGTGGCCGTCCCTTAGAAAAGACGCACAAGAGTACGTGCGAGCCTGTAAGATTTGTGCCCGCAGTAAATCATTAAGACACTCTCCTGAGGGTTCTCTACTTCAATTGCCCATTCCCTCCCACCCCTGGACCCATCTGGCCATGGATTTTATCACCGATCTTCCACCTTCCCAAGGGTGCACTGTCGTCTGGGTGGTGGTAGATCGGTTTAGTAAGTTGGCTCATTTCATCCCATTAAAAATGCTACCTACTGCTCAGGTCCTGGCCCAACTTTTTGTGACACACATATTTAAAATCCATGGTATCCCGGAGGATGTTGTGTCAGATAGGGGGGTCCAGTTTGTTTCCCGTTTTTGGAGGGCTTTTTGTGTCAAGTTGGGCTTCACTGTCTCCCTATCATCTGCGTTTCATCCTCAGTCCAACGGGCAAACGGAAAGAACGAACCAATCCTTGGAGCAATATTTACGCTGTTTCATTTCTGATGTCCAGACGGATTGGGTGTTGTTTCTTCCATTTGCTGAATTTGCCCTTAATAATGCCACACATTCCTCCACCGGGGTATCTCCGTTTCGTTGTGTTTACGGTAAAGATTGGAAATTTTCGGCATTGTCGGACCAGCCTTCTAGAGTACCTTCTCTAGATGAATGAATGTCCCAGTGGCCAAAGTTATGGGATAAAATTCAGCAACACCTATCTAAGGCTGTGATCCAACAAAAAAATTTTGCTGATCGTAGGCGATATAATAATCCTGATTATTTGGTCGGCGATTTGGTGTGGCTTTCGACCAAAAATCTGGCCTTACGCCAGCCATCTGCCAAGTTGGGTCCGAGATTTATTGGTCCTTTCCCCATACTGCAGAGAATCAATCGGGTTACCTATCGCCTTTATCTCCCGCCTTCTATGAGGATTTGTAACTCATTCCACGTCTCCCTTTTGAAACCTGCCAGAAACTTTGAACCTGATAATCTTCCGGATCCCATTCGAGTTGACGGGCAACAGGAATTTAAGGTTGCTCGGGTTTTGGACTCTCGCTTTTTTCGTAATTCCCTTCAGTATTTGATTGATTGGAAGGGTTACAGTCCTGAGGAAAGGTCATGGGTTCCGGTTAGGGAAGTTCATGCACAGAGATTGGTGAGAAAATTCCATAGGGAGAATCCTCAGAAACCCAGCTTGGAGGGTCCGGTGGCCCCTCCTCAGGGGGGGGGGTAATGTAAGGATCTTACCTGCCTCCCGGCCCCGGTCCCACGGCGCGTCACGGCCCCGTCCTGCTGCTGGTCCTCTGCGCCGCTCTGGGGCCGGCGTGGCAGCGGCGGGGTGCGGCGGCCTCGCTGCGGGCCGTGCGGCGGGGGCAGGCGGCCCCGTGGTGTCCTCTGCCCGCGCGGCTGTGCTTCTCCTGGCCGGGAGTGCGCCCGGCCATTCACGTGCTCGCGGCCCGCGCGCGAGCACGCTCGGTATATGCCCCCAGGCGGCGCTGCTCCCAGCGCATCCGCCGGGGGCGAGTGTTAAATTAATTGCTCTGCTGTCCTGATGGGAGACGGGCCCAGGGACTGGATAGCCCGTCTGGCCTGGGCAGGTCCAGTTCCTGGGACCGCTCCCATTGGGTAGTTACAGTCGCACCAATCAGCACACTTCCCTCTCCTTTCCTTTTTCCCCTTCCCATTGGCCAGTCTCCCCTTTATTATCATGCTGCCCCATTGTCCAGTGCCCGTTATAGCCTCTGGTTAATAGGGTGTGCGTTCTAGTCTGCGTTTATTGTGTTCAACTCGGCTTCGTCTCTGACCATCCTTGTCTGCTGCCCGTCCTGATCCCTCTGTTACCGCGTTTTGGTGCTCACCTGGCTTGACCTCGGCTCGTTTTGACTATTCTTCGCTTGACCCCTTGGATACCGCGCTCTGTGGCCACCCGGCTTGACCTCGGCTTGTTTCTGGACCTCTCTGATTGACTCTCCATTTGTAATCCCATTTACATCCCGGCATCCATATTTGGGATACCCCGCCGTTCACCCGTCTCCACCTTAAGCCGGTAATCTTTGCGCCAACTAAGTCCTGGGGGTAACCGAGTCTGGAGAGGCACAATCCACGTCTCCTGCGAGCGGGGACTTGTCTAAAGGCAGAAGAGGCGGTGGAGATTGGGGATTATCTGGCTTAAGAGAGAAGGGTGTCCGGCGCCTAACACCAAGTAGCGGCCTTGCAAACTTGTTCAACAGAAGCCTGGTGCTGGAAGGCCAAGAGGCACCAATAGCACGAGTAGAATGAGCAGTAAGGCGGAAGGGAGGACTCTTCCCCTTAGCTGAATAGGCCTGAATCACAACCTGACGGATCCATTTGCTGATAGACGTGGCAGGAGCCAAACCTTTCCTAGGACCAGAAGGGACCACAAAAAGAGCATCAGTCTTCCTGAATGACGCAGTGACTACTAGGTAATACTTCAGACACCTGACCAAAGGCTCAAAGGGAGCACCCTGCAAGGCAGACAAGACCAAGTTCAAATCCCAAACAGGGACCAAAGGTTTTCGTGGGGGACGCACATGAGTAACCCCCTGAAAGAAAGTCTTGACCAAGGAATGTTGAGCAAAGGACTTCTGAAAGAAGACAGACAGGGCAGAAACTTGACCCTTCAAAGTACTGAGTTGGAGACCAGACTCCAATCCTTTCTGTAAGAACTCCAGAACCCTGGGAACTGAGAACACCCAACAGGGAAGAGACCTAGACTCACACCAGTCAATGTAAGCACGCCAAACCCTATAATAGATGGAAGATGAAGACTTCTTCCTAGCCTTCACCATGGTCTCCACCACGGAGGCAGACAAGCCTTTCTCCATCAAGATGGAGGTTTCAGCAGCCAGGCCGTCAAAGCCAGAGTTTGTAAATTGGGATGGCGTAGGGAGCCCTGAGTGAGCAGATCTGGTACTGCTGGCAGGACGTACTGATCTACTGCCATCTGCACCACGTCTGCGAACCACACTCTTCTTGGCCACCTGGGGGCCACCAGAATCACTGGCACCCTTTCCAGAGCAATCTTGCGCAGGACCCTGCCCAGCAGAGGGAATGGAGGAAAGACATACGGAAGCTGAAATTCCTGCCATGACATGGGCAGAACATCTGTGGCCAAGGCCAGAGGATCCTGAGACAGGGAGACAAAAGCCTGGAGCTTGTGATTGTGACGGGACGCAAACAGATCCACACCCGGTAGCCCCCAACGGTGACACAGGGACTGGAATACCCTGTTGCAGAGGGACCACTCTCCCTGACGAGAGGTCCCCCTGCTCAGAGAGTCCGCCAGTAGGTTCTCTGCCCCCGGGATGTACACGGCCGAAATGCATTGAACGTTGGCCTCTGCCCATGTCAGAATCCGCGACACCTCCTGGAGGGCCCTCCTGCTCCGGGTCCCTCCCTGATGGTTGATGTAGGCAACCGCCGTCCTGTTGTCTGAGCGCACGTGCACAGACAGACCCCTCAGGTGATTGGTCAACTGCTCCAGTACCAACCTGATTGCCCGCAGTTCCAGAATGTTGATGGGTAAGTGGGCCTCCTGAGGGCCCCACCTCCCCTGGAACCGCAGGGACTTCCAGAATCCCCCCCATCCTGACAGACTGGCATCCGTGGTGACTGTCTCCCAGGAGGGGGCCAGGAAGGATCTGCCTCCCAGCAAGTTCCTGTGGTCCAGCCACCACGAAAGGGACTGTCGGACCAAGGGGGGGAAGCACACAGATCTCGTCCAAGGACGTTGGATCCTTGTCCCATACTGACAGAAGGTGAAGTTGAAGAGGCCTCAAATGGAACTGAGCAAAGGGCACCGCCTCGAAGCACGCCACCATAGCAGGAACCTCACCTGCGCAGTCAGAGCTTCCACCTTCTGCTGAGGAAGGAATTTCCTTGACTGAATCGTATCCAGAATCATTCCCAGGAATGGGGTCACCAAAGAAGGGGACAGGGAGGACTTGGGGTGATTGATAACCCAGCCGAAGGACTCCAGGGTGGAAACCACCAGCTGAGTGTCCAACTCTGCCTGTTTCAGAGACCGAGAGGTGATGAGTATGTCGTCCAGGTAGGGCAGCAAGCGTATGCCCCTTGACCTCACCAGAGACATCACCCCTGCCAGCACCTTGGTGAACACTCTGGGAACTGAGATGAGACCAAAGGGCAGGGCCACAAATTGGTAATGTTGATCTTCCAACGCGAATCAGAGAAAACTTTTGGTGTCCAGGGAACACAGGGATGTGAAGGTAAGCATCTTTGATGTCCACCGATGTCATGAGATCCCCTGGGCGCAGGGAGCCAATGGCCGAGCGCAGAGTTTCCATGCGAAAACGCCTGTTTCTGACAAATTTGTTGAGGATCTTTAAATCCAAAATGGGCCTGACTGACCCATCTTTTTTGGGGACTGTGAAAAGGTTGGAATAGAACCCCTTGCCTCTTTCTCTTAAGGGGACACTGCAAATGACCCCCATATCCAGAAGGCCTTGCACAGCCTGCATCAAGACCTGAGCGGAGGCAGGGTCCTGGGGGATCCTGGATTTGACGAATCTTAGGGGGGGGGGGCGCACAGCAAACTATCTTGTAACCAGAGGACACTACCTCCTGAATCCACCGGTCTGAGACATGATACCTCCAGATGTGCGCAAAGTGCTGTAGCCGTCCCCCCACCCTGATGGGCGAGGGCGCCCCATCATGCCTGGGGGGGCTTGGGAGAGGATTTTGGCTTAGACCCCCAGGAGGCGCCGGGACGTCGTCCTCTGTTCCTGCGCCAGGAACCTGTATGAGCCCCCGTGAAGGACACCCCTTTGCCCTGCTTAGCACCGCGGTAGGAGAGTGAAGGGGGCCCCTGGCCCCGAAAGGGCAGAGACTGCCGCCTGCGCTGGGGTAACTTACCTCCCTTATTAAAAAGGTCTAGGCGGTCCCCAAACAGGCGTAGCCCCTTAAATGGAAGCCCAGTAAGGGCCTTCTTTGCAGCATTGTCAGCAGCCCACTGGCGCAGCCAGACCGCGCAGCGTATAGCTACCGCCAAGGCAGAGGTTCTGGCACGCATCCTAATGGCATCATCCAAGGCAGATAGGATAAAGTTCACAAACATATCACAGTTAGACAGTGCATTACATGTATCAGGTTGCCCTTCATCAGACCCATCAAGTACACTTCTGATCAGGGTCCTGAGCGCCACAGACGTAATGGCTGAGGCGCAAACCGGGTGCAGCGCCGCCCCCCACAAATGCAAAGGCATGGCACGCCAATTGGTCGATGCGCCGGTTCTCAGCATCCCGCAGCGTAGTAGTGTCAGGGGAGTGCATAATAGAGGTGTTAGACAACCCTAGAATAGGGGCATCGACCTCAGGGGGTGATGACCAGCACTTGACCATGTCAGCAGGAAAGGGATACTTTTTGTCCCAACTCTTAGGTATGCCGGGAAGTCTACTGGGACGTTCCCACTCCTTAAGCACGAGGTTATTGAAATGGGTTTTCTCAGGAAATTCCAAACGAGCCTTAGCAGTATGAAAAAGCTCCCCCCTTTGCCTGGGAGCCGCAACCGGGGGAGAGATGGACAAAACCTCAAATATTTGGACCAGCAGTCTGTCAGTATCATCCGGGGTCCAGGGGTCAGAGCCAGAATCGTCATGACCCCTGAGTCTCTCATCAGATGACCCTGAGTCATAAAACAGCTCCCCTTCGTCTGATGGGGTGTAGACATACAGATGCAACAACTCCTCAGATTCCATAGGAGACGGAGTGGCATCAGGAGTTAAGTGACGCTTTTTAGCGGAGGCCTTACGCGCTAAGGTAATAGCAATCAATTTTTCAACACTGGCCAGTCTAGCAGACACATCAGGTTGAGAATCCCCGCTTGTATGTAATTCAATGGGGGTGAGACTCAAGCTTGGGAGAGTAGGTGAAGTGAGACGAGATGCAGGCCCAGCCACCGGAGGGGCGGGTTGCAACGTTAGCGCCTGCTGTGCACAAGGGACACAGACCTGCGCGCTGTCACCGCTGATAGGTGAGACCCCACAAGCTACACACAGTCGGGCTTGTCCCCAAGGACCCCCTGGTCCCAATATCCTGGGATGCCTCCATATGGTGATTATTAGGCACAATATGCCAGTAGGGATTGACGCTATAAAGCAACCCTGGATGCCCCAATGACCCGCTAGGGAAGTGGGAGTACTTATACTAGGCCCAACTACAATTACACCGGGCCGGGAGAAGCCACTGGATTCACCCGTCTGAAAGACACAATGAGAAGAAGGGGTGTCAGAGGCATACACAGTAAAATAATGAGTATTAAAGTCGCCCGCGAGGGCACTTACAGACCGCGGGAGGGGGGACCGTTACACATGCGCGTGCGCGACTGTACAGGGAAAGGCGCCAAAAGAACCTCTAAGGGCGGGCCAGAACGTGCCAAATGAATGAAAAGGCGCGCACGGCGGCGGCGTTTGCAATAGTAAAAGACAAGTCAGCGCGGTGGTTGACACACATATACTAGTCCCAACAGGCGATATACACGAATCACGGTACAAGCTCAGCCACCACCCCCCTTCTTTTCCTCCCAAAGACTACGGGGAGAATGAGGGAGGATGGCGGCTCCTTTGTACAGGGCCCACCGCTCCCGGGGCATGGGACAACAATGCGGGAGGGGCATCCCATAAAGGCTCACCATCAGCCTATACCGCCTACCCTTTGGTGGGGGACTGCGGTGGAGCAGCGCTCCTTAAGAACACATGGTGCTGCCTACCTTCACCCAACCAGCGCAGCCCAGGCTGGGAGGCACATCACATCAAGGATGGGTGGGAATAGTCCAACAGGGCCGCAGGCTTTAATTGCCCCGCTCACCTGCGACAGAGTGATAATTTCATGTCTTCGCAGTAAGCACTGCAGAGAAATCTGGGGATTTGTGGGAGGTCCCCGGGTATTTGAGGGGCCGGGAGGAGCCTGTTTTACATGTCTCTGCAGTGCAGCACCATCTGGCGGAGGATAACCCAAGTGTAAGTAATCTATCTGGAGCAGGACGTACTGTATACTAAGAATATGAGGACACAGCAGTGGCAGCAGGAGAATTGGGAGGCATCAGTGAAGACCTCGGAGGCAGCAGCGGCAGCAGAAGATCCAGGAAGCAGCAAGTAACCTGGGGGGCAACAGCGGTAGCTGGAGACCGAGGAAGCTGTAGCGGCAGGAAACCCACGAGACAGTGGTGGGATGAGACCAGACAGAGGTGACAGGAAACATGGCGGGCATTGGTGGCAGCAGGAAACCCTGGAGACAGCAGCCACAGCAGGATACCCAGGAAGCAACGATGGGAGTAGACTCAGGAGACAGTAGCAGGCAACCGCCACACAGTGCATAGTTGTGAGGGTGCCCATTCATTTAAATGTACATGATTTTCTTCACAATTTTGTTGCTTTGGATTACATCTACCCCGACGTAACTTAATCAGGAAGGTGTTAAAGGAACTGCTCCCTCTGCCTAAAAAAAATTGTGCTTTCACTGTAACATTAATTTAAAAAGTTTTTAATCTTCCATCTTGGTACTTGCTGTGACATTCATAGCCACTGATTGGCATCTCACCCAGAATAAAAAAAACATTTTCAGTAAGAGGCTAGCGAGGCAGCGGCAGCAGAATACCTGAGAGGCAGTGGTGGCAGCAAGAGTCCCAGGAAGCAGCAGCCACAGCAGCAGATCCAGGAGGAAGTGTCCAGCAGGAGACTTCCAAGGCAGAGGCAGCAAGAGACTTGGAAGGCAGTGGTGGCAGCAGGAGACCCAGAAAGCAGTGGCGGGAGAAGACTCAGGAGATAGCAGAAGACGACCACAATGCAGCACATAGATGCAAAGGTGCCCATTAATTACAATGTGCGGGATTCTCTTCTCAGTTTTGTTGCTTTGGATTACACCTGCTCCAATGCGACTTAATTAGGAAGGTGAAAGGAATGTTGGGGATAATGGCTGCTCTCTCTGCCTATAAATTATATGTGTCCTAAAAATACAATTCTGTGATTACTCACCTGTAGAATTGTTATTATGAGTATACAGAGTATACGTCCTGCTCCAGATAAGATTTTTTACGTCTGGGTATTACTCCGCCAGATGGCGCTGGACTGCAGAGACGGCGAAATTGGCTCCTCCCGGCCCCTCAAATACCCGGGACCTCCCACAAATCCCCAGAATTGAAAATCAGTAAACAAGAAGCCGGGAGAATGATAACATAACCAACCAGTAACTATCAACAATGATAACAATCACCATACAGGGGATAGAAGGATAATGAAACCAAGGGTGGGGTGGAGCAGGACATACTGTATACTCATAATAACAATTCTACAGGTGAGTAATCACAGAATTGTATTATTCTAAGTATACAGTACGTCCTGCTCCAGATAAGATTCTTTAAGTCTGGGACATCCAATAGCAGTGTCCATAAAGTAGGGTGGGATCCCCAAAGGTAACAGTAGACAGGTCAAACCACTGCCGCCTGCAGAACCTTGCGGCCAAAAGCAGCATCAGCTGAGGCCCTAACATCAACCTTGTAAAACTTGGAAAAAGTATGAACAGAAGACCAAATAGCGGCCTTGCAAACTTGTTCAACAGAAGCCTGGTGCTGAAAAGCCCAAGAGGCACCAATAGCACGAGTAGAATGAGCAGTACGGCGGAAGGGAGGATTCTTCCCCTTAGCAGTGTAGGCCTGAATCACAGCTTGACGGATCCATTTGCTGATAGTAGATTTAGCAGGAGCCAAACCCTTCCTAGGACCAGAAGGGACCACAAAAAGAGCATCTATTTTCCTGAAAGGTGCAGTAGCCACCAGATAGTACTTCAGATTCCTAACCACATCCAAGGAATGCAAAACCCTCTCCTTAGCGTTACTAGGATTAGGGCACAAGGAAGGCAGAACAATATCCTGATTTAGATGAAAGGCAGATACAATATTAGGCAGAAAATCTGGCTTGAAGCGAAACACCACCTTGTCCTGGTGTCTCTCAAAATAGGAGGGGCTGGATGGAAAGCACTGCAAACTCAGACACATGCCTAACAGAAGTGATAGCCACCAAAAAGACCACCTTGAGAGTAAGAATGGCCAAAGCAGCCTCCTGCACAGGTTCAAAGGGAGCACCCTGCAGGGCAGACAGGACCAAGTTCAAATCCCAGACAGGCAACATAGGCTTACGTGGAGGACGCACATGAGTAACCCCCTGGAAAAAGGTCCTGATCAGAGAATGCTGAGCAAAAGATCTCTGAAAGAAAACAGCCAGGGCAGAGACACAACCCTTCAGAGTACTGAGTTGAAGCCCCAGATCCAAACCATGTTGGAGGAACTCCAGAATCCTGGGAATAGAGAACACACGACAGGGGAGAGACCTAGACTCACACCAGTGAGTTGGGGTGGCGTAAATGTGTCCCTGAGTGAGCAGATCTGGAACCTTGGGCAGAGGGTACTGATCTACTGCCAGCTGCACTATGTCTGTGAACCACACTCTTCTTGGCCACCTGGGAGCCACCAGGATTGCTGGCACCCCCTCCTGAGCTATCTTGCGCAGAACCCTGCCCAACAGGGGGAATGGGGGAAAGACATACAGAAGCTAAAAATCCTGCCATGACATTGTCAGAGCATCTGTGGCCAAGGCCAGAGGAACCTGGGACAGGGAGACAAAGGCTGGGAGCTTGTGATTGTGACAGGACGCAAACAGATCCACATCTGGCTGACCCCAACGGTGACACAGAAAGTGAAACACCCTGTCGCAGAGGGACCATTGCCCCAGGCGAGAGGTCCCCCTGCTCAGAGAGTATGCCTGCAGATTCCCCACCCCCGGAATGTACACAGCTGAGATGCAGGGAACATTGTCCTCCGCCCAGGACAGGATCAGAAACACTTCCTTGAGGGCCCCCTTGCTCCGGGTCCCTCCCTGATGATTGATGTAGGCAACCGCCGTCTGGTCGTCCGAGCGTACCTGAACAGGTCGGCCCCGAAGGTGTTGGGTCAAGTGAGCCAGAACCAACCTGATCGCCCTCAATTCCAGAATGTTAATAGGTGTGTGGGCCTCCTGAGGGCCCCACCGCCCTTGGAACTGTAGGGACTTCCAGAAACCCCCCCAACCTGTCAGGCTGGCATCCGTGGTGACCGCCTCCCAGCAGGGGACCAGAAAGGATCTGCCTGCCAACAGGTTCCTGGAGTCCAGCCACCACGAGAGGAAACACCTGCCCAGGGGGGACAGAACAAGGACCTGGTCCAGGGACGCAGGATCCTTGTCCCACACTGACAAGAGGTGGAGTTGCAGAGGCCTCATGTGAAACTGGGCATAAGGGACCGCTTCGAAACACGACACCATCAGGCCCCCCAGCTGCATTCCCTGCCTGATGGAGGGATGAGGGCAAGAGAGCAGGAACTGAACCTGTGCTAGCAGACTGTCCACCTTCTGCTGAGGAAGAAAAATCATTGCCTGAACTGTATCCAGATTCATTCCCAGGAATGGCGTCACCAAGGAGGGAGACAGGGAAGATTTGGGATGGTTGATCACCCAGCCAAATGACTCCAGTGTGGACACTACTCGCTGAGTATCCAGCTCTGCCTGTTGGAGGGACTGAGAAGTGATGAGAATGTCATCCAAATAGGGCAGAACGTGAATGCCCTGAGACCTGAGCAGATCCATCACTCCTGCCAGCACCTTGGTGAACACTCTGGGAGCTGAAGTGAGACCGAAGGGTAATGCCACAAATTGGTAGTGCTGATCCTCCAGTGCGAATCTGAGGAATCTTTGATGACCTGGAAAGACAGGAATATGAAGGTAAGCATCCTTGATGTCCACAGAAGTCATGAAGTCCCCTGGACATAGGGAACTGATAGCAGAGCGCAGAATTTCCATGCGAAAGCGCCTGAATCTGACAAATTTGTTGAGGATCTTCAAGTCCAGGATGGGCCTGACTGACCCATCTCTTTTGGGCACGGTGAAAAGGTTGGAATAGGACCCCTTGCCCCTTTCTCGTAAGGGGACCTGACAGATGACCTCCAGCTCCAAAAGGCTTTGCACCGCCGGAACAAGAGCCTGAGCTGACATAGGATCCTGAGACATCCGGGATCTGATGAATCTTGGGGGCGGCCAGGCAGCAAACTCTATCTTGTAACCGGAGGACACTACCTCCTGAATCCACCGGTCTGAGACATGAAGCCTCCAGACGTGAGCAAAGCGCTGAAGCCGTCCCCCCACCCGGATGGGTGAGGGTGCCCCATCATGCCTGAGGGGGCTTGGGGGAAGGCTTAGGCTTGGAGCCCCAGGATGAGCCAGGGCGTCCATGTCCTCTGCCCCTTCCCCAGAAATCTCCTCAGGCCCCCATAAAGGAGACCACCCCTCCCCGGTCTGGATCCACAGTAGGGGGAAGAAAAGGAGCCCGAGCCCTGAAAGGGCAGAGACTGCCTCCCGCGCTGGGGTAACCTGCCTCCCTTAGCAAACAGGTCCAGGCGGTCCCCAAATAGGCGTAGTCCTTTGAAGGGAAAATCAGTGAGAGCCTTCTTGGCAGCGTTGTCAGCTGCCCACTGGCGCAGCCAAACCGAGCGGCGTATAGCCACCACCAAGGCAGAAGCTCTGCCACACATCCTAATGGTATCATCCAAGGCAGAGAGGACATAAGTAACAAATACCTCACATCGCAAGAGTGCATTATACTCTTCACTAGACACATCATCAGGAGCACCATCCAGGACACTCTTAAGCAGGGTCCTAATAGCCACAGCTGTAATGGCAGAGGCACAAATCGGGCGCAGCGCCGTCCCCACACAGGCAAAGGCATGGGACACCAGCTGATCAATACGCCGGTCCTCACTATCCCTCAGAGTAGTAGAGTCAGGGGAATGCATGACAGAGGTGTTAAACAAACCCAGGATTGGGGAATCCACTTCTGGAGGGGATGACCAATGCTTTACTACATCAGCAGGAAAGGGATATCTCTTATCCCAACTCTTAGGGACTCCGGGGAGCCTGCTAGGATGCTCCCATTCCTTGAGCACGAGATTATTAAAATGAGATTGTTCAGGGAACTCTAAACGTGGCTTAGCAATATGAAACAATTCCCCCTGCTGTTTAGGAGCCGCGACCGGGGGAGAGAAAGCAAGCACTTCAAATATCTGAGCCAAAAGCCTATCAGTATCATCTGGGGCCCAGGGATCAGAGTCAGAATCATCAAAACCCTTGGGCCGCTCATCAGATGACTCTGAGTCAGAGAACAATTCCTTCTTCCAGGGGAGACATAACCAGACAGTTCCAAGAACTCTTCAGCCTCCATAGGGAAAAGAGTGACCTCAGGCGTCAAATGCCGCCTCTTAGCAGAGGCCTTACGCGCCATGGCAACTTTTCAACACTAGCCAGTCTAGTAGACACATCAGGCTGAGATTCCCCACTGGTATGCAGCTCACTGGGAGTCAAATTTAAGCTTGGGGGAGTAGGCGAAGCCATACGTGGCGCAGGCCCAGCTGCTGGTAAACCAGGCTGCAGCGCAAGCACCTGCTGGGCACAAGGTACACAAACCCGCACATTGTCAACACTTGTAAGGGACACCCCACACGCTACACACAGCCGGGCTTGTTCCGAAGGAACCCCGAGCACATTATCCTGAGACGCCTCCATATGGTGATTATAGCTAGAGATGAGCGAACTTTTGAAAAATTCGATTCGACTGATTCGCCGAATTTTCCGACAAAAATCGTTTCGACCCGAATAAATTTGCGACGAATCGCTATTAAAAACGGCTATTTCTGAGCCTCCTAGAGCCTCAATAGGGTTGTTAACCATTCTGCCTTGCTGTAACACGCACAGGATGCGTGCTGGATAAGTTAAATAATACTTTGAATAAATATCACATGCAGATCAGAGGCATCGCTAATAGAATCGCAGAGCAGCACAATTGAATTCAAGAGAGTTGAAGTGGCATCACTATGAGGGGCAGGAGCCCAAACATTGCTTTAAAGAGACACTGGAGTTGGCAGCAGCAGGAGCCCAAAAATTGGATGAATCACACCCTGGAGTTGGCAGCAGCAGCAGGAGCCCAAACATTACTTTAAAGAGACACTGGGGTTGGCTTCAGGAGCCCAAAAATTGGATGAATCACACCCTGGAGTTGGCAGCAGCAGGAGCCCAAATATTACTTTAAAGAGACCCTGGGGTTGGCTTCAGGAGCCCAAAAATTGGATGATTCACACCCTGGAGTTGGCAGAAGTTGGCAGCAGCAGCAGCAGGAGCCCAAACATTACTTCAAAGAGACCCTGGGGTTGGCTTCAGGAGCCCAAAAATTGGATGAATCACACACTGGAGTTGGCAGCAGCAGCAGCAGGAGCCCAAATATACACTGGAGTTGGCTTCAGGAGCCCAAAAATTGGATGAATCACACCCTGGAGTTGGCAGAAGTTGGCAGCAGCAGCAGCAGCAGGAGCCCAAACATTACTTTAAAGAGACCCTGGGGTTGGCTTCAGGAGCCCAACAATTGGATGAATCACACCCTGGAGTTGGCAGGAGTTGACAGCAGCAGCAGCAGGAGCCCAAATATTACTTTAAAGAGACCCTGGGGATGGCTTCAGGAGCCCAAAAATTGGATGAATCACACCCTGGAGTTGGCAGAAGTTGGCAGCAGCAGCAGCAGGAGCCCAAACATTACTTTAAAGAGACCCTGGGGTTGGCTTCAGGAGCCCAAAAATTGGATGAATCACACCCTGGAGTTGGCAGAAGTTGGCAGCAGCAGCAGCAGGAGCCCAAACATTACTTCAAAGAGACCCTGGGGTTGGCTTCAGGAGCCCAACAATTGGATGAATCACACCCTGGAGTTGGCAGGAGTTGACAGCAGCAGCAGCAGGAGCCCAAATATTATTTTAAAGAGACCCTGGGGTTGGCTTCAGGAGCCCAAAAATTGGATGATTCACACCCTGGAGTTGGCAGCAGCAGCAGCAGGAGCCCAAATATACACTGGAGTTGGCTTCAGGAGCCCAAAAATTGGATGAATCACACCCTGGAGTTGGCAGCAGCAGCAGCAGCAGGAGCCCAAATATACACTGGAGTTGGCTTCAGGAGCCCAAAAATTGGATGAATCACACCCTGGAGTTGGTAGCAGGAGCAGCAGGAGCCCAAATATTACTTCAAAGAGACCCTGGGGTTGGCTTCAGGAGCCCAAAAATTGGATGAATCACACCTTGGAGTTGGCAGAAGTTGGCAGCAGCAGCAGCAGGAGCCCAAACATTACTTCAAAGAGACCCTGGGGTTGGCTTCAGGAGCCCAACAATTGGATGAATCACACCCTGGAGTTGGCAGAAGTTGGCAGCAGCAGCAGCAGGAGCCCAAACATTACTTTAAAGAGACCCTGGGGTTGGCTTCAGGAGCCCAACAATTGGATGAATCACACCCTGGAGTTGGCAGGAGTTGACAGCAGCAGGAGCCCAAATATTACTTTAAAGAGACCCTGGGGTTGGCTTCAGGAGCCCAAAAATTGGATGAATCACACCCTGGAGTTGGCAGAAGTTGGCAGCAGCAGCAGCAGGAGCCCAAACATTACTTCAAAGAGACCCTGGGGTTGGCTTCAGGAGCCCAACAATTGGATGAATCACACCCTGGAGTTGGCAGAAGTTGGCAGCAGCAGGAGCCCAAACATTACTTCAAAGAGACCCTGGGGTTGGCTTTAGGAGCCCAAAAATTGGATGAATCACACCCTGGAGTTGGCAGAAGTTGGCAGCAGCAGCAGCAGGAGCCCAAACATTACTTCAAAGAGACCCTGGGGTTGGCTTCAGGAGCCAAACAATTGGATGAATCACACCCTGGAGTTGGCAGGAGTTGACAGCAGCAGCAGCAGGAGCCCAAATATTACTTTAAAGAGACACTGGGGTTGGCTTCAGGAGCCCAAAAATTGGATGAATCACACCCTGGAGTTGGCAGCAGCAGCAGCAGGAGCCCAAATATACACTGGAGTTGGTTGCAGGAGCCCAAAAATTGGATGAATCACACCCTGGAGTTGGCAGCAGCAGCAGCAGGAGCCCAAATATACACTGGAGTTGGCTTCAGGAGCCCAAAAATTGGATGACTCACACCCTGGAGTTGGCAGGAGTTGACAGCAGCAGCAGCAGGAGCCCAAACATTACTTTAAAGAGACCCTGGGGTTGGCTTCAGGAGCCCAAAAATTGGATGAGTCACACCCTGGAGTTGGCAGCAGCAGCAGCAGGAGCCCAAATATACACTGGAGTTGGCTTCAGGAGCCCAAAAATTAAATGAATCACACCCTGCAGTTGGCAGCAGCAGCAGCAGGAGCCCAAATATTACTTTAAAGAGACACTGGGGTTGGCTTCAGGAGCCCAACAATTGGATGAATCACACCCTGGAGTTGGCAGGAGTTGGCAGCAGCAGCAGCAGGAGCCCAAACATTACTTCAAAGAGACCCTGGGGTTGGCTTCAGGAGCCCAAAAATTGGATGAATCACACCCTGGAGTTGGCAGAAGTTGGCAGCAGCAGCAGCAGGAGCCCAAACATTACTTTAAAGAGACCCTGGGGTTGGCTTCAGGAGCCCAAAAATTGGATGAATCACACCCTGGAGTTGGCAGAAGTTGGCAGCAGCAGCAGCAGGAGCCCAAACATTACTTCAAAGAGACCCTGGGGTTGGCTTCAGGAGCCCAAAAATTGGATGAATCACACCCTGGAGTTGGCAGAAGTTGGCAGCAGCAGCAGCAGGAGCCCAAACATTACTTTAAAGAGACCCTGGGGTTGGCTTCAGGAGCCCAAAAATTGGATGAATCACACCCTGGAGTTGGCAGAAGTTGGCAGCAGCAGGAGCCCAAACATTACTTCAAAGAGACCCTGGGGTTGGCTTCAGGAGCCCAAAAATTGGATGAATCACACCCTGGAGTTGGCAGAAGTTGGCAGCAGCAGCAGCAGGAGCCCAAACATTACTTCAAAGAGACCCTGGGGTTGGCTTCAGGAGCCCAACAATTGGATGAATCACACCCTGGAGTTGGCAGGAGTTGACAGCAGCAGCAGCAGCAGGAGCCCAAATATTACTTTAAAGAGACCCTGGGGTTGGCTTCAGGAGCCCAACAATTGGATGATTCACACCCTGGAGTTGGCAGCAGCAGCAGGAGCCCAAACACTACTTTAAAGAGACCCTGGGGTTGGCTTCAGGAGCCCAAAAATTGGATGAATCACACCCTGGAGTTGGCAGCAGCAGCAGGAGCCCAAATATTACTTTAAAGAGACACTGGGGTTGGCTTCAGGAGCCCAACAATTGGATGAATCACACCCTGGAGTTGGCAGGAGTTGGCAGCAGCAGCAGCAGGAGCCCAAACATTACTTCAAAGAGACCCTGGGGTTGGCTTCAGGAGCCCAAAAATTGGATGATTCACACCCTGGAGTTGGCAGAAGTTGGCAGCAGCAGCAGCAGGAGCCCAGACATTACTTTAAAGAGACCCTGGGGTTGGCTTCAGGAGCCCAAAAATTGGATGAATCACACCCTGGAGTTGGCAGAAGTTGGCAGCAGCAGCAGCAGGAGCCCAAACATTACTTCAAAGAGACCCTGGGGTTGGCTTCAGGAGCCCAAAAATTGGATGAATCACACCCTGGAGTTGGCAGAAGTTGGCAGCAGCAGCAGCAGGAGCCCAAAAATTACTTCAAAGAGACCCTGGGGTTGGCTTCAGGAGCCCAACAATTGGATGAATCACACCCTGGAGTTGGCAGGAGTTGACAGCAGCAGCAGCAGGAGCCCAAATATTACTTTAAAGAGACCCTGGGGTTGGCTTCAGGAGCCCAAAAATTGGATGAATCACACCCTGGAGTTGGCAGAAGTTGGCAGCAGCAGCAGGAGCCCAAACATTACTTCAAAGAGACCCTGGGGTTGGCTTCAGGAGCCCAACAATTGGATGAATCACACCCTGGAGTTGGCAGCAGTTGACAGCAGCAGCAGCAGGAGCCCAAACATTACTTCAAAGAGACCCTGGGGTTGGCTTCAGGAGCCCAACAATTGGATGAATCACACCCTGGAGTTGGCAGAAGTTGGCAGCAGCAGCAACAGGAGCCCAAACATTACTTCAAAGAGACCCTGGGGTTGGCTTCAGGAGCCCAAAAATTGGATGAATCACACCCTGGAGTTGGCAGAAGTTGGCAGCAGCAGCAGCAGGAGCCCAAACATTACTTTAAAGAGACCCTGGGGTTGGCTTCAGGAGCCCAAAAATTGGATGAATCACACCCTGGAGTTGGAAGAAGTTGGCAGCAGCAGCAGCAGGAGCCCAAAAAATGGCCTAAAGACATAAATATGTTTTGCACCATTTGGAAAGTGTAAAACGTGGCACCATGCTGAATCTAGTCGCATGCATCAGGCATTGGTGGGTGGAAATCCTGGCTGATCCATCCCTGATTCATTTTGACAAAGGTGAGTCTCTCCACATTTTTAGTTGACAGACGAGTTCTCCTCGCCGTAACTATGGCCCCCGCCGCACTAAACACCCGCTCAGATGGCACGCTACTTGCCGGGCAGGACAGCTTTTCCAGGGCAAACTCTGCTAGTTGCGGCCACAAATCAAGTTTGGCTGCCCAGAAGTCCAGCGGATCCTCAAGGTGTGTTGGCATGGTCATGTCAAAGTATGACATGACGTGCTGGTTGAGGTCCTGCTCCAGGTCTTCCTGCTGCTCATGAGTAGCCTCACTATGCGGGTGTAGAAAGCTACTCATTAGCGACTGAAGACTGAGGCTGCTGCTGCTGATGGAGCTGCTGCTGCTGCTCCTGCCAACCCCCCCAGCGGCCATGGCAGTGGAAGGTGAGCGCAGAGGTCCCCTCGAGTCAGACCTGCGAGAGTATGGACCATGGCGCAGATAGGCATCGGCCAACTGCCTACGTAGAATGTCTTTGTAGTAGTTGAGTTTGTCCTCCCTCTCGGTGGGTTTAAAAAATGCCCCCATTTTGTGCCGGAAGCGAGGGTCCAATAAGGTGGACAGCCAGAAGTCATCCCGCCGACAGATGGAAACAATTCTGGGGTCACTACGCAAGCACCTGAGCATGCTTCGTGCCATTTGCGCAAGTGACTCGGATGGACTACCTGTCTCCATCTCCACTGCATACTGCCACGGTGTGCCCGGGTCCTCTGTCTCGCCTTCCTCAAAAACCTCTAGCTCCTCTGGCTGCTCCTGCTCCTCCTCTCCTGTCCGCTGACTAGATAAACCAGCCATTTCGCCAAGCCTAAACTGTGTTTCGCTGGGCAACTCCTCCTCCTCCTCCTCTTCCTCCTCCTCCTCCAGTTCAGCTCCAACGGGGTTCATGTGGCCGTAAGATGTAAACGCCATGTCTCCAGTGCCCTGACCAGCCATGGTTTCCAACATGTGCTGTAGTACATGAAGCAGTGGAATCACGTCGTTCATCCCGTAATCCTGCCGACTGACAAATAAAGTGGCTTCCTCAAAGGGCCTGAGCAAACGTCAGGTGTCACGTATGAGCTGCCACTGGTTGACATTGAAGTTACACAGGGGAGTCCCCCTATCTGCTTGGATCATCAGGAAATCCGTGATGGTTTTTCTCTGTTCATATAATCGGTCCAACATGTGAAGGGTGGAATTCCAACGGGTGGAAACATCGCAAATCAGACTATGTTGGGGGATACCATTCTGACGCTGTAGCTCAAGAAGGGTGTGTTTGGCGGTGTAGGAGTGGCTGAAGTGCATGCAAAGTTTCCTTGAAGTTGTTAGGATGTCTTGCAGATGGGGGGAACACTTCAGAAACCGCTTGACAACCAGATTGAAGACGTCAGCCATGCAGGGGGCATGGGTCAGGCTTCCTTGGCGCAGCGCAGACAAAATGTTCTTCCCATTGTCGGTAACCATGATTCCCATTTTAAGTTTTCTCGGAGTAAGCCATGTTTGGATTTCCTGATGAATACATTTAAGCAGTTCCTCCCCTGTGTGACTCCGTTCGCCAAGACAAACCATGTGAAGCACTGCGTGACACCTCCGTGCCCTGCACACATGGTAGACTGGAGGGGCACTGAGACTTGAGCCTACAGTGGAGGGTGAGGAGATGGCGGAGGATGAGGAGGCCGAGTCGCACGGTGTCACAGGCCCAATGGGCAGAGAGCGCGGAGGCCGAAGCGGCGTGACCTGTCCAAGTTGCTGCTGCTGCTGCAAAGGGACCACATTCACCCAGTGGGCCGTAAACGACATGTACTGCCCCTGACCGTAGTTACAGCTCCAGATGTCGGCGCTGCCATGTATTTTGCTACACACCGACAGGCTCAAGGACTGGCCCACCTTCTGTTCAACAAAAGTGTGCAGCGCTGGTACTGCCTTCTTGGCAAAGAAATGACGGCTTGGGACTCTCCACCTCGGCTCAGCACAAGCCATCAGTTCTCTGAAAGGTGCAGATTCCACCACCTGAAAAGGGAGCGACTGCAGCACCAGCAACTTGGACAGGAGCACATTCAGCTTCTGCGCCGTAGGATGAGTGGGCGCATACTGCTGTCTCTTGGACATGGCTTCGCTGATGGATTGCTGGCGGGATGCATGACTTGGAGGAGGAGGAGCAGGAGCGACAGAGGATGGGTATGACGCACAGCTGCCTTCGGCTGAGGTGCTGGAGCCTTGGCTGGCAGAAATTGGGAGCTCACTTGGTGAGGAAGCAGACTGGACCACCCCTTGGGAGCCTCGGTTCTCCCAGGTCATTTTATGGTGACGCATCATATGTTGACGCAGGGCCGTGGTGCCAACATTTGGACCCTGGCCACGCTTCACCTTTTGCCTACATATCTTGCATGTGGCCATGTTACCCTCCTGCGGATGCTTCAGGAAAAACTGCCACACTGCCGAGTAGCTACTTTTCCCACCCCCTGGCCTCACTGATTCACTGCTGCTGTTGCCAACTCCAGGAACCCCTGCTCCACTACCTCCCGATAAGGTAGACTGCCGCACAGCAGGTGCTCTACCCTGGCCCCGGCCCCGGCCGGCTCCAGCCTTTGGAATTGTGCCCCCATGCTGACTGCTACCACCTTGCTGCCTCAGCTGCTGACTCCGGGGCAACCTGCGCCCCTCTTATCCTGATGATGACGATGAAGCCCCTTCATCACCCGGCTCCCAAGTGCGATCGGCTTCATCGTCATCATCATCATCACCGAGTTGTGGCTGTACGTCACTGATGTTCGTGGATTCGTCAACAGTGTCTGGCGCAGGAGCTGGAACGCTCGCAGCACCCACGACACTGTCCACATCACTATTTGTCTGCCTAGCTAAAGAAGCCACCTCCATTTCTTGGCTGGGCAGTAGCTGCTGACTGTCCTCCTGTATCTGATCATCCTCCTCACTAAAGAGTGGAGCTGAACCCAAAGCATAGGACACGTCGCTGGGGGAGGGAACGGCGTAGGACAGAGGCAATGGGAGGACAGGGACTGCTCTCGGGGCATGCCAACTCAGGGTTGTGTCAGAGGAACCTACCGACCCTAGACTGGGGGTCTCAGACGTAAGTTGTGATGATGTTGTTGATGAGCGCGTCAACCAATCTACCACGGCAGATGCGTTACTGGTGGAGACCCGACCGCTAGCAGATACTGGCAGATTAGGTCTCAGCGTGACTCCTGCTGCTACTGGCCCCCAGTCTGATGCGAGCTCTGCCTGCGGAATCTTGGCCTCTGCCACTCCTCTTTTCACTTCCAGGCACTTGTCTGCCCGACATAGTCTAACTGGCGTGTTAGTAGGTGATATTTAAAGAACCCCCGGGCAGCGGTGGGTCTATATGAAACAGAATATAATGCACACCAAAAGTGAGCAGTAACACTCAGCCTCCAACAGGCCTGCTTAGTGTAAATAAGAGAGCTGCTTAGTGTAAATAAAGAGGGGTATGCTATGTTACAGAATGGGATGCCCCAACAGAAGTGCACCTGGCAGGCAGCAGTAAGTCTATGCCCAGCAAAAGTGTCTTTATCAGGCTAATTTCAATTATAATAAGAGCAAATGGTTATATGGTCTTAAACAGAGGCTGTTGTAGTCACAGAATGGGATGCCACAACAGAAGTGGACCTGGCAGGGTCCAGAAGTACTATGCCCAGCAAAAGTGTCTTTATCAGGCTAATTTCAATTATAATAAGTGCAAATGGTTATATGGTCTTAAAGAGAGGCTGCTGTAGTCACAGAATGGGATGCCACAACAGAAGTGGACCTGGCAGGGTCCAGAAGTACTATGCCCAGCAAGTGTCTTTATCAGGCTAATTTCAATTATAATAAGAGCAAATGGTTATATGGTCTTAAACAGAGGCTGCTGTAGTCACAGAATGGGATGCCACAACAGAAGTGGACCTGGCAGGGTCCAGAAGTACTATGCCCAGCAAGTGTCTTTATCAGGCTAATTTCAATTATAATAAGATCAAATGGTTATATGGTCTTAAACAGAGGCTGCTGTAGTCACAGAATGGGATGCCACAACAGAAGTGCACCTGGCAGGGTCCAGAAGTACTATGCCCAGCAAAAGTGTCTTTATCAGGCTAATTTCAATTATAATAAGAGCAAATGGTTATATGGTCTTAAACAGAGGCTGCTGTAGTCACAGAATGGGATGCCACAACAGAAGTGCACCTGGCAGGGTCCAGAAGTACTATGCCCAGCAAAAGTGTCTTTATCAGGCTAATTTCAATTATAATAAGAGCAAATGGTTATATGGTCTTAAACAGAGGCTGCTGTAGTCACAGAATGGGATGCCACAACAGAAGTGCACCTGGCAGGGTCCAGAAGTACTATGCCCAGCAAAAGTGTCTTTATCAGGCTAATTTCAATTATAATAAGAGCAAATGGTTATATGGTCTTAAACAGAGGCTGCTGTAGTCACAGAATGGGATGCCACAACAGAAGTGCACCTGGCAGGGTCCAGAAGTACTATGCCCAGCAAAAGTGTCTTTATCAGGCTAATTTCAATTATAATAAGAGCAAATGGTTATATGGTCTTAAACAGAGGCTGCTGTAGTCACAGAATGGGATGCCACAACAGAAGTGCACCTGGCAGGGTCCAGAAGTACTATGCCCAGCAAAAGTGTCTTTATCAGGCTAATTTCAATTATAATAAGAGCAAATGGTTATATGGTCTTAAACAGAGGCTGCTGTAGTCACAGAATGGGATGCCACAACAGAAGTGCACCTGGCAGGGTCCAGAAGTACTATGCCCAGCAAAAGTGTCTTTATCAGGCTAATTTCAATTATAATAAGAGCAAATGGTTATATGGTCTTAAACAGAGGCTGCTGTAGTCACAGAATGGGATGCCACAACAGAAGTGCACCTGGCAGGGTCCAGAAGTACTATGCCCAGCAAAAGTGTCTTTATCAGGCTAATTTCAATTATAATAAGAGCAAATGGTTATATGGTCTTAAACAGAGGCTGCTGTAGTCACAGAATGGGATGCCACAACAGAAGTGCACCTGGCAGGGTCCAGAAGTACTATGCCCAGCAAAAGTGTCTTTATCAGGCTAATTTCAATTATAATAAGATCAAATGGTTATATGGTCTTAAACAGAGGCTGCTGTAGTCACAGAATGGGATGCCACAACAGAAGTGCACCTGGCAGGGTCCAGAAGTACTATGCCCAGCAAAAGTGTCTTTATCAGGCTAATTTCAATTATAATAAGAGCAAATGGTTATATGGTCTTAAACAGAGGCTGCTGTAGTCACAGAATGGGATGCCACAACAGAAGTGCACCTGGCAGGGTCCAGAAGTACTATGCCCAGCAAAAGTGTCTTTATCAGGCTAATTTCAATTATAATAAGAGCAAATGGTTATATGGTCTTAAACAGAGGCTGCTGTAGTCACAGAATGGGATGCCTCACAGCAGAATTAAGATCAGTTCAGTATATATGCACAGTTAGTTAGTATAAGCAGCCTGAAAACGCTAACAAAGCCTGTCAGGCTGGATGAAAAAAAAAAAAAAACTCCCTGTGACAGCCTCCGATTTTTCTACCTTTCCCTGTTTTTTCGCTGACTTTCTGTCTGTCTCCTGTCTGTCTCCTGCCTGTCTCCAGCCTGTCCCTGTCTGTCCCTGCCTGTCTAACTGCCTCTCTCCCTCAGCTACACAATGTTCTGTCTCTCACGAATGCAATAGAGAAATGAGGCAGGAAAGCAAGATGGCCGGCCTTAAATACTGCTGTGACGTCACCGGGCTTGCTGGCTGCTGATAGGCTGCATGTGACTGTCCCAGCTTGCACTAGCGCGGGGTTGATGTCTGGACATGTCCCGTCCGCCATCTTAGAATGCCTGTAATGTAAATGAATGGATGTTAAAGGAAAACTTCGAGCGATCGAATCGCGGGGAAATTCGGATTCGATCCGAATCGAATTTTTCCTGAAATTCGGATCGAATCCGGGTTCGTCCGGATCGATTCGCTCATCCCTAATTATAGCGGCACAATAGGCCGACAGGGATTCACGCTATAAAAGCAACCCGGGATGCCCCAAAAGCCCGCTAGGGAAGTGGGAGGAATTTGCACACTAGGCCTCAAAAAGTTTAATAATTAAATAGAGGGGGTAGGGCCGGAAGAAACCAATTGAGTTTGACCCGCCTGCAAGACATAAGCGAAAAACCCTGTAAGCGACATGCATACATGACAGTAAAGGCAAAAACAGACCGCCCGCGAGGGCACTTACGGACCGCGGTAGGTAGGCGCCAGCCACGCAGCACGAAGAGGCAAGAAAAAATGGCGCCAAGTATACCTCGAGGGGCGGGCCGCGGAGACAGTGATGCGGAACACGCCATCCGCAGGCCCCACCCCCCTTAAGAGCGCGAAGCCGCACACGTGACAAGCAACCAATGATGGCGCAGCAGCGCCTGAGGTAATGTCGCCGCCAACCGCGGAACGCCGTAGAAGCGCGTGCGGCAGCGGCATATTCAATCAAGCAACCAGTGCAGCCAAAGTCTGTGCGGTGACAGAACTAAAGGCAAACAAAGCACACATAAAAAAGTGAATGTACAAAGCACACACTCACCCCCCCCCCCCGAGAACTAAAAGGGAGAGCAAGGGAGGGCAGTGGCCACCTAATGTAGGGCCCACCGATAGACAGGGGCAAGGGGCAACAACGCGGGAGGGGCATCCCATAAAGCTCACCATATGCCTATACCGCCTACCCTTTGGTGGGGGATTGTGGTGGAGCAGCGCTCCCAAGCACCTGACAGCGGTGCAGCCTACCATCACCCGACCAGCGCAGCCAAGGCTGGGAGGCACATTAACAATGGAACGGGTGGGAATAGTCCTACAGGGCCGCAGGCTAATAGCCCCACTCACCTGCGAGAAGAGAGAGCCATCTTCTTGTGCTTCGCAGTCCAGACTGCAGAGAGAATCTGGGGATTTGTGGGAGGTCCCGGGTATTTGAGGGGCCGGGAGGAGCCAATTTCACGGTCTCTGCAGTCCAGCGCCATCTGGTGGAGTAATACCCAGACGTAAAGAATCTTATCTGGAGCAGGACGTACTGTATACTAAGAATAAATGTTATTAAACGTCCATCGTGGTACTTGCTGGGACATTCATAGCCATTTATGGCGTCTCAGGATGAAACATTTCCAGACAGAATCTCACATCTTCCATAAAAGACAGACTGTTGATATTAATAAAAGATGCCTGACTGTTGCCATCATCAGCGCTATCCCCCAGCGTGACCAACTCCAAACTTTATTAAGACTAAAACCTGCGATCGCTGCCATGAATTTCCACACTGGTGACAAATTCAATATAATTGTTGTGTCTTGTCTGTTTCCTGTATAAATATAACTGCCAGGCTGAACGTCGCATGAAGCTTATTGCAAATAAACCCAAAGTATTGAGCGCAAATGTGACACAGTTGCAGGAGCAGGAGCAGGGACGCCTTTTGCTTTTTAGTATAAACTAACACCTTTCTTATAAAGTGGACCTCGCCTGCTGCTTTACAAGGATCATACACCTAGAGAGCACCAGCAGAGTCAATGGCAAGAGCCATATTTGGACACCCTCATCTTAAAGAAATACTTTTTAATCTGATTAAAATTCTTTATGTACCTCCCACAATTCTCAGTGTGGAGTGTGCCAGGCATATGACCTGGGATATGATAAGGTCTGTTTTTTTTAAAGGAACTAGACATTAAAATTGGGCATTCAAAATCCATCAGCTGTTTTATAGGCAATACGTCTGCTATAAAATTTAGATAAATTTTATGTAAAGTGGATCAAAACCCACAATTTTCATTCACCTGGGTTTTTATCTGCTTTATTGGGGCATCCCAATTTGGGATTCCCCCAGTGTGTAAGATCCCATGGATTGCCGGTATTCTTACCTTGCTCTATGCTCACATGGCGCATGAGTGGACTTCCAGCCAATCAGATTAGTTTGTGTCTCTCTGCAATCTATTCTGAATGAATGGCTTTCCAGACACCTTCTAATGGCCACTCTCCTATTACTGTGTGTATCCACGCCAGCCATTCAGATAGACCTGATGCTCACCAGAAAAAATCCTGGGGATGTCGCCGCAACTGGAATTGCTGGATCTGTAAGATTACTCAAAACCTGGGGGGTTCATAGAGTAGGAAATTCCAAACTTGGATACCCTGATGACATCGCTGGAGTCTTTTAGACTTCAGGACATGCCAAGCGGCTTTTGGTTTGCCTTAAAGTAAAGTGTGCAGATGAGGGATCCATTAACCCTTTAGCCTCCATCGTGAAAGGGCTTGAAGAAGCAAGAGGGTAAGTGCCTCCAAGAAAGTGCAATGACCTACTGGTGTGTGTATGTGCATTAGAGTGCCCAGGGGATACATATATACACTGACTATAGAAAAAGCTTGTGGTTTTCTTCTACTGGTTGGAATAAACTCCAGGGGTAACTGATTTTTGAGTGTGCCATTCCACATGCTGCTTTAAAGGGATTTTTCAGGTAAAAAGTTAAAAAAAAATAAACAGCAGCTTACCTTGGCAAGTGTTCCTTCAGCATTGTGCCTCCTCTCAGCTCGGCACACTGAATGAGGAAATATAATTCATTATCTGCCCCTCCAGCATAACACTGCGGATGTGGGCCGCTAATAATAGCTCCAGGAGCTAGTCCAAACTCCGCCCCCTCTGAATTGATGGCTTGAATGGCATTCTCAGGGCTGTCATTGAAGCCCAGCTAAACCCTCCCTCCCTCCTGCCCACCCAGCAATGGTCGTCCCACCCATTATGCTGATTGTTATGACGCATCACAGCTCCTAGGTCTACGCCCACATATTTCAGAGGAGAGATCATGAGCTAAAACTGTAAACCTTAAAATCGCAGCCATTTCTTCAGTTTAAAAGCAAAGTGTAGGACATTGCGAAAAACAGGAAGTGTCTTCTGACTGCCCCTATGCATTCTGGGATTGCTGTCCTTTCCAGCTCTGCTCTGTCTGTGCAAAGCACAGCAATAACCCACCCCCTGCACTTTTGCCCCCTCTTCTCTCTTCAGTATATGTT
This sequence comes from Gastrophryne carolinensis, assembly GCA_027917425.1. Taxonomy (NCBI): domain Eukaryota; kingdom Metazoa; phylum Chordata; class Amphibia; order Anura; family Microhylidae; genus Gastrophryne; species Gastrophryne carolinensis. Next base: position 72,852,148 of record CM051238.1, read on the forward strand.
GTTCCTATGGCAAGAAGGTGGCACCTGTATCCTAGAGCGCTGAGTTGCCGCCCAGTGGGGGAAAGAATAAAAAGTGACTAAAAACGTAAAATATATTAATTTTAGATGCTGGGGGATAGTTATTTAAGGGTTTTGGCTTTCATTAAATGATGCTGAAGGTTTAATTAAAGCATCCCTCTAATTTACCGTACTTCCTGGGTCAGCCCACCCCATCTCCCGTTGGCACCTTAGAATTACTGCATGGACAGATAATTGCTAGTTACATGGAATCCCTTTCATCTCTAGACCCATAACATTACATTTGTGTAACCCAACGTATCCTACTACCTACTTCTTTGGACCTGAACTTACCCATGATGCCTTGGAATGGCTGCCAGGGCAATCCAGTCTCTATACCGAGATCTACAAGAAGAGAGCCATGTACACAAAAGACTGCTGCTGGACATGTGTAGGTGTAAGTGAGCTCCTTCACCTCAGCAGCAGCCATAACAGCAGTGTTTTGTGTGTACAGAGCTCAGGTAGTTAAACTGCTTTCTTAAAAAACACATTTGCTAACATAATTAAAATAATGCTAGATAAGCTGAGCAGCTTGAGGATATCCTTTTGGCACAAAAAATATACACACAAAATTGACATTGAAAATTTCCCTTTAAAGTGGACCAAACCCAGGATTTTGACTAGCCTGGGTTTTGGTCCTTCCCCCCGATCGGGGGTGCCCAGCTACGTGAAACCCCCCAGACCCCCCACATAAACTCACCTCATCCCGATGCTACGGCGCATGCGCGGCCGCTCGTCCAATCAGCGCACTAGGAGGCGCTGAGCTATGGGCGTCTAAGCCGACGTCTTAGCACAGTGGCTCAGAGCACGCTGGTACCCGCATCCCCTGCCTCCCTCTAACAGGGAGTGTGCCTGCGCCGGCCATTCACAAATGCCTGGCGCAAGCATGCGCCCTGCTAGAGGGATAGCGGGGATGCGGCCGCAGCCCATTCATGCGCCGGTTGGAATGGAGAGTAAGGTAAGTGTAGCGGGCGTCCTGGGGGGTTTCACACAGTGGGGCATCCTGATTTTGGATGCCCGGGGGGAGGGAATGGATTGGCCCGGGAATCTTATAGTTTCGGCGAAGGCTTGGACGACGTGACTTCAGCTGCTCTGAGCGCGCTGATTGGACGAGTGGCCGCGCATGCGTCGTAGGAACGGGAAGAGGTGAGTTGGCATCGGCGATCTGGGGGGTTTCACACAGTGGGGCACCCCCGATCGGGGTGCCCCGGGGGGAAAGAACCAAAACCCAGGATAGTCAAAATCCTGAGTTTTGGTCCACTTCAAGTTTAAGGCAATGTTCCCCAACCCTTTCCTTGAGAGCCACAAATAGATCATGTTTTGTCAGCTGTGTAATTTGAGGGGGTGCATGGGGTGCGACTGCACTGGGGCCCAGAAGATCAGGGGCCCCATCATTGCTGCAACTCTACCTAATTTATCATATTTGGGTTCATTTGGCATCATTTAGATAAATGAAGCACCATATGTCTCTGCTGTTTCTGTCATTAGTTCTGTAGCTGTATCCAACTGAGTTAAAAGACAGTATGAACCAGGAATGGACCCTATTTAATGTTTGCACCAGGGCCCCGCCACATTTAGTTACGCCACTGCGTTTTGTTTATCTTCACCCAGATGAACAGATAATTACAGTAGTAGCAGTGCTATATAGACAGCTATTTGGAGATCCACAAAACATGACCTGTTGCCCCAGAGGGTAGGGGAACATTGGTTTAAGGTTTAAGTTGAAAGCCAACACCAAATAAACTTTTTACGCATTTAAACATTTTATAGCATGTGGTCAGGCTACAACCACTTTAATATTGTTTTTCTTTTGACCCCGTTAAAGTTCATCTCCAGTTAAAAAAAATATATGCTGTGGCTTTCGCAACCTCACTCCTGCACTTACTCTAATCATTTTACAATAAATAACATAGGTCATAGTTGCAAATGTATAAGTATCTAAAATAGTTTTAGTGAGTAGAGGAACTATAATCAGGACTTAAAATTATATTAAAGTGGACCAACACCCAGGGGGGATCGGCCCGGGAATCTATAAGATTCTCGGACCGATCAGATCCCTCCCCGCGGGGCATCCGAAATCGGGATGTCCCGCGGGGAGGAACCCCCCAGGAGGCCCACAAACCCTACCTCAGCCCTGTTCCATCGGCGCTCTAGCAGGGCTCTGAGCGCTGGTTGGCTGCGTCTCGCGCATCCCTCTAGCAGGCGCGCTCCCTGTTAGAGGGAAGCGTGAGACGCGGCCACCAGCGCTCAGAGCCGCTGAGCGGCCTTGGACGCGCATACCACAGCGGCTCTGAGCGCTGTGATTGGCTGGAACGGTCACGTGGGAGCGTGGTGAGGTGAGTGTTTCTGGGCTTTCGGGGAGGTTTCAGACAGCGGAGCACCCCCGATCGGGGTGCCCCACTGAAGTGGACCAAAACCCAGGATAGTCAAAATCCTGGGTGTTGGTCCACTATAAAGGCGACCCGGCTGTTGTCCCATTGTCTCGCACTGCATGTTGAACTGCCCTAAACTTCAATCCGTTTCAGAAAGACCTTGTAGTTCCTAAGTTGTTGGTAAAAGTATTAGAGCATAGCAGAGAAAAAAATGAAGAGAATCAGTGGGTGTGGCAACAGCAATGTGATGTAAGCACACTGTGTGTTTTACATATTCATAATGAGCCATCTCTAGTGCCCGTGCCTGCGACTGTTCTCATTCCTAGTAAAAGAAATATGTGCATTGTTGTGCCTCTAGTTATTATTGCCAGCACATAGTGTGATCCGATAAGGGGGGTGGGGGGTGCTGCAGGAGATCAGAGAGGAGAGGGAGGGGTTTCATAGCTGCAGAGAGAGGCAGCCACTAAGGACATTTGGGTGGGGGGTGTTTCCATTCTTAGTCCCCTGAAGGTTGATTGGTGGACCACATTGGCAGGATGGGGAAGAAAACGAGAATGAGAAAGTACATTTCCTCACTAAGGAGGCAGACAGGAAAGGAAGGACAGTGCTTGAGCCACTCAATAAAAGGCAATCTATTTTACCTTTGGCTTGCCAATTACTTTAAAGAGGGCCAAAACCAAACCTGGAGTCTATGACACTCCAGGGCAGGCATATGATCAGTGGTGCCCGCTGTGTGAAACCCCCCCAAGTTTCCCAAAAACTCACCTTCATTCCCAGTCCAATGGCGCATGCGTGAGCAGCGTCCGCATCCCTGCTATCCCTTTAGAGGGGCAAGTACCCACCCCAGTCATTTGTGATTGGCCGGCGTGGGCTCCCTGTTAGAGGGAAGCGGAGGATGCAACCGCCAATGCTCGCATTAGATGAGCTCCTGGACGAGTGGATCTGAGTGCGCTGATAGGACGAGTAGCCGGCATGCATCGTAGGACCAGGAAGAGGTGAGTTTGTTCAGGCGACCTGGGGGGTTTCACACAGTGGGGTACCCCCAATTGGGGGCTATGACAGAAGCCCAGGATGGTCAAAATCCTGGGTTTTAGTCAACTTTAAGTCTATTTTTGACTTTAGGTCTGTCGGGAAGCCATGGATGTTATTGCATCCATACAGGTTTTACTGACACAGGAACCCCATATTTTGGGTAGATCACAACCTTTTGGATTCTCTTAGGTGACCAAAGCACAAAGTGAAGCCAGTTCTTAGGCCACAGAAAAGCAAAAAAAGTTAGGACAATTCTAAACCCTATTCACTTGAAAACTAAACTAAAAAAAACTGCTGTTTTACTAATTAAAAATAAATTACATTTGTCCTATGCTTTAAAATAAAAACACATAATACTTTAAAAAATAAAAATATCCTCACCAAGCCCTAAAAAAAAACAAAGTTATTTTGCCCCCTTAATGCTTTGTGTATTCTGTATTCTCAGATGCATTTTAAGTAATTAATTGAGTAATTATACTAATTGGTATTAGCAGGAAAGGGTTTTATTTTACTGCATAGGTGTTCGGGTGTCTCTTCAGTGTCAGAATTTGCTTACATAAATAATATAAAAATAGTAGGTCAGTTCAGTACAGGGGCGTAGCTAGAGGGGGGGGGGGGGGGCACTTGCCCTGGGTGCAGCAGGTCAGGGGGGTGCCAAAGGGGTGCCTGAGAACAGCCTGAGGAAGTGGGATTTTTGCCCACGGAACACGTGGCTCTGGATGCTAGCAGGCAGTGGGGAAACCCTATTTTTTTGATATTATGGATATTGATTTTATTTGCATTTATCAACTGGCATGCTAATCCATATAGTGATTTGGCTGTTTCTGTCCGAGGGACAGCCTCTGTGCTATTGTGGTTTCTGAGACCGGCTGTATGAAAGCTGGTTTATATTATTGCCACTATTGCACTTTAAATAGACATCCATTATATTATTCTTGCACCTTGAACTTTTTTGCCACCTTTTGCACAAATAGTTATTAAATTCATTTAGTATATGGATTTCATGCTTGCTGTATTATGATTATGATGAAGCATCAATTTTCTCCCCACCGCTTACACATCCTGTATGTTTGTATGTCCTTTGTGGTATTGTCTTATGTTTTTTTAATGTGTTTTTAATATGTCCATTGTATAGGTTGTGGTTGTAAACATTTAATAACGTTTGATATTAATTTTTTATTCTCATGTTGGAGGGCCTCCCCTGTTGTGTTTTTGAGAACAGGTTGGGGGCGCCATTTCAAATCTTTGTTCCGGGTGCCAGAAAGCCTAGCTACTCCTTTGGCTCAGCACATTGTGGGCATCAATTTTGCCACAGAAAAAATATACATGTTTAGGAAGTCCGCTGAACCCCTTGGCACCACACATTTAGATGTCTGCTGAGGGGGGGGGGGGGGTGCTGATAAAGAGTAATATGTCTGCATCCCTGGGCAGCTTGAACATCCTAGGTGCAATGCGTGCCTACCTGGCAAACTCTTTTGGACACTGATGGGGCATTCACGGTTGTATCCACTGCAATTGGACCATAAAATAATTTTGCCCTAATTATAAGCTTCAAAGGGGAGGTCAGACATCTCAAACTGGAATGCAATTGGAGTGGGTTAAAGTAGCTTGAAGTAATGCTTGACTTTAGATCCACTTTAAGGCTAAATATTCAAGAATTAAAAGACAGAAAATGTTTACTGTATTAGCCGTGAAAGGACCCTATATAAAGTTTGCACCAGGGCCCTGTCACAATTAGTTACACCACTGTGATTTGTTTATTTTGTAATTGCAGTGCTAAATAGACAGCAATTTGGAGATTCAAATAACATGACCTGCTGGTGGCTCCCAGAAAGAGGTGATCCTCTGAGCCGAGTGTCTGTTCCCTACTTTCAGTTATGGTGAATGCCCATGCTTGTTCCATTCACTACAATAGAGGGTGTGTTCTGCCCCTCAGCACACCCCCTCTATTGAAATGAATGGCTGTGAGTTATGCCATGAGGCAGCCAGGTGACCAAAGGCCATGGTTATGAGCAGGGATGGCACGTTTGGATCTCTGGTGAAGTTAAGTTAAAAACTCCCTGTGTAGGGCTGATCAGCTGTACCGATCCATTGGTGTGTATCTACCTTTTTTCAGGATCTGGGGCTAACGGCAATGACTCTAAAGACAGTTCTTAGTCAAATCATAAGCAATTTATTATAAATAAAGTCCAACAGGCAAAATCTCTTAACTTCAGAGTATGATGCAGGATACAATGCAGTACAGCAAGTGGTTATCTCACCCACTTTAGCAATGTCCAGTGTAGGATAATTACAGTGTATTGCAAGTCCTTGATATCACAGGTCCTCTTTCGGGGCATACAAATTTAGGCTGTTAATCCACAGGTTCCAAGAACAGATAAAGTCCTTCAGCTGCAATTCAGCACTGTCAGTATTGGGAGCAGCAAGGCAGGGGCTCCTCATCCCAGCCCCTTCATCTCCACTCTGAAAACCTCAGCAACTCTTTTTATAGGGCTTCCTTCAATTAGTCTCATCACCTGGGAAAGCTTGTGAGTAGGAGAAAAACCCGTAGAGGACCCGGGATGTGGATTGGATCTCTGATATCCCGGCATGGATCGTGCCTGCCTGAAAAACTTATGGGAAAAATAGACCCCATCCACCACTTCTCCATACACTTTACCACATATACCCCCCCCCCCCCTCTTCCTCAGACCCGAGGTCTGGGAATTTTCATTGACCATACAATACACTCTGCACAAATCATCCGCATTCCCCTTAGGGTTTACCTTACTATGGGGTTCAGTTTTCATATTGTGTTTTATTAGGACTGCCTGGCAGGCAGAACCGGATTAGGTGTGGTGGAGGCCCCTGGGCACAAAATCTGGTGGAGGCCCCAAATACAGTATAGTCCAGCCAAGTAACTCATTGGTGGTTGTCTGACACCCGTCTACTTACTGGAACGTCAGATCGAGTCCCTTGTGCCACCCTTGTGCGGGTGTGTGCTGCTCGGGATCTCCTGATTTGCCATTCTGGGTGGGGGGGGGGGTGTAGTCACCCAGCTGGTCCAGCAGAAAACAGTTCCCAGCATTGAGCTGCCAGTGGTTGTGCTTGGCGGATTATGTGCAGTGACAGCTCTGCACGCACCCATCACTGTTGCGTTGCTGACGGCGGCTTTGCTGCTCTAGACTCTCCGTCCTGCTCTGTGATGGCTTTGGCTGCAGGTTTGCAAAAACAAAAAAAGTATTGCCCCCACTGCCACCGATAGCTTTGTTTCTGGCCCTGCGGCCCATCAGACCAAAGACTGAAAAGCACCAGACCATAACTCAAAGGTTGGTGGAGGCCCCCTTAGCAGGGAAAGTGTTGGAGGTCCCGGGGCTCGCGCCCCTTGCGCCCCTCTTATAATCCGGCCCTGCTGGTAGGTCAGAAAACTTACATCTGCTTTCTTGTAAGAACTCTCTCACCTCCTGCTTCTGGTGTCCTGGCAGGGCCTCACCTATTTTTACTGTGACCTTTGCCCTTCCGGTCCCCTGAGTGGGGTCTCTTAATTGCTCAGTCCCAAAATTCCCCCGAGCCACTTCTAGGTCTAAGACCCGCTGATCAGGCAGGGAACTCTCCTTTTCGCCTGCCAACACTTGTAATAGAAACCGGTCATCGCAGCACAACTCAGATGAACCCATATTTTCATTAGTCACCTCATGACAACTATTGTTTCCATAAGACATTTCACATGACTCATTAACAGGGAGGGGTACAGGTTCTGCCGGAAATTCTTTGCTAGCGGCAGAAGTTACCCCTTTCCCACAACTCACAGAACAATGGGAAATCACGACCTATTACCACTTCATACATAAGGTCTTTTACTGCCTCGACTTCGTAGGTCACAGTTCCAGATGAAGTCCCAAACTTAACCATGGCCACAGGGTAATTTACAGTATCCCCGTGGATACAAAGCACCTTGACATGTTTGTCCAGCACATAGTTCCTAGCCACAAAACTGTCCCGAACCAAAGTAACCCGACTCCCCGAATCCAAGAGGGCCTTCACTGAGTAGTCATTTATTTTTATCACAGCCATACGTGGCTCAGTCTCTGACCGTGGAAGGGCTGCACAAGCAGGTTCTGCAAACAGGGACATTCGCCGACTAGCGTCAAAACACTCCATGGGCTCAGGGGAAAGAGGGCAATAAGCGGCTATGTGCCCCCACTCATGGCACTTCCAGCACTGGGGAACACTGGACCTCCTTACCTGGGCGTCCTCCCTAGGATTAGGGGGCCTCTGGGGGTCAGGGTCAGTCTTTTGCCATCGCTCAAAGTCTAGAGGCCTGCTCCCTCTCACACCCTTCCACACACCTCCAGCTGGATCTCTCTTACCCACAGATGTCACGGGTTTGATGGTCCTGGAAGGTGCTGGTGCTGCAGGGGCACCTCGGAGGTAGTCCTCAGTCGCTGTGTACCATTCCACCATGTTGACGAGATGCTCAGCAGGCCGAGGGTCTCCTTGTCCAACCCATTGCTGTGGCTCTGCCGGCAGGGTCCTGAAGTAACGGTCCACCACAATCTTTTCCACAATCTGAGCTGGTGTAGAGTTCTCTGGTACCAGCCACATTTGTACCAGATGAATCAGGTCATACATCTGCGAACGAGCAGGCTGGTCAATGGCGAAACTCCAACTGTGAACTCTCCTGGCCCGAACCGCTGGCGTAACACCCAGACGAGCACACTCCATCTTTAATTTAACATAGTCCCGGACATCTTGCTCTCTGAGAACATAATATGCTTTTTGCGGTTCTCCTGTCAGGAAGGGCGCAATCACATTTACCCACCCTGCAACAGGCCGCTTCTCTCTCTCTGCCACTCTCTCGAATACAGTGAGGTAGGCCTCGACATCATCATCAGGTGTCATCTTTTGCAAGACCTGCTGAACGGTCCTCCTCGCACCACCAGTCTCAACCGAGATTCTCTCCTGTTGTGGGATTTTAGCCATAACAGTCTCTCTGAGCGCAGCAGTCTTCTCCATTAACAGGCGGTTTGTTTCTTGCTGTTGTGCCATGGCCTGCACATGTTGGAGATTAGCCTGTATCAGCTGCTTTATCACCTCCTCCATTTGCGACTGGTGAGATATCTTTGTTGCCGCTTTCACCCAAGCCATCCACTGTTAAATGTCACAGCAGTGTTTTTTTGTCATTCCGTTGCCCCTAGCAACAGTCAAATGCCCGCATCCTCTACCAATTGTCAGGATCTGGGGCCAACGGCAATGACTCTGAAGACAGTTCTTGCAAGTCCTTGTTATAACAGGTCCTCTTTCAGGGCATACAAGTCTAGGCTGTTAATCCACAGGTTCCCAGAACGGATAACACATAAAGGCCTTCAGCTGCAATTCAGCATTGTCAGTATTGGGAGCAGCAAGGCATGGGCTCCTCATCCCAGCCCCTTCATCTCCACTCTGAAAACCTCATCAACAGAGGGAAGCAAAACTGATTATAAGGACTGCTAAAGGGCAAAAGGCCAAATCTATGAAGAGGGGAGATAAAACCTTTTTCCGATATATTGGTGACAGAAAGAAGAAAAACAATGCAGTCTCAAAAATTAGAAATAGGGAAAATAAATATATTGACGGAGATAAGGCTGTGGCTGACCATCTGAATAGCTACTTTTGTTCGGTATTTTCAGATAGTAGCAGGCATGGCCATAGCACAGCATCCTGCTGGGAGGGCACAGCTCCGGAGTTTCTGGAGGCTGATGTCTTAGCCGAACTGGCACATCTAAAGGTAAGTAAGGCGATGGGTCCAGATGGAATCCACCCCAGAGTTCTAAGGGAACTTAGGTTTGTGATTGCAGCCCCTCTGACTGATTTACTTAACCATTCCCTTTCAACTGGTGAGGTTCCAGATGATTGGAGAATGGCCAATGTCGTACCAATCCATAAAAAGGGGAGTAGAGAAGAAGCCAGTAATTACAGGCCAGTTAGTTTAACATCTATAGTGGTCAAATTAATAGAAACACTCTTAAAAAAACAGATAATTTCCCATCTAAAAATTAATGACCTATTGGACCCACAACAGCACGGCTTTACTGAGGGCAGATCATGTCAATCTTATTGATTTCTTTGACAATGTCACTAAAGTGTTAGATGAAGGTGGTGCTGTGGATATCGCCTATCTGGATTTTAGCAAAGCCTTTGACACTGTACCACATAAAGAGCTCATAGATAAGTTATTGAAGGTAGGACTCAATCCCTGGATAGTTCAGTGGATTTCCAGTTGGCTGAGGGATCGGTATCAGAGCGTTGTTGTAAATGGTGTGCAATCTGAACAAAGGCGAGTTACAAGTGGTGTGCCGCAAGGCTCTGTCCTGGGCCCCATTCTTTTTAATATATTTGTAAGTGACATAGGAGAAGGCTTGGTAGGAAAAGTTTGTCTGTTTGCTGATGATACAAAGGTTAGTAATAGGGTGGATATTCCGGGAGGTGTCTGCAACCTGGAAAATGATTTAGCTTTACTGGATAGATGGTCAAAACTGTGGAAACTAGAGTTTAATGTCTCTAAATGTAAATCATGCACTTGGGTAGAAGGAATCCCTGCTCGGAGTACCGTATGGGCAGTACTGTGTTAGCCAGGACCTCGGAGGAGAGAAATTTAGGGGTACTGATTACTGATAGCTGCAAGATGATTGGACAGTGTAGCCAGGCAGTGGGAAAAGCAAGCAGGATGCTCGGCTGCATAGCTCGAGGCATCACCAGTAGGAAGAGGGAGGTTGTGATGCCGCTGTATAGAGCCCTGGTAAGGCCACAGCTAGAATACTGTGTGCAGTTCTGGAGACCTTACCTGCAAAAAGACATTATTCAAATAGAACGTGTCCAAAGGCGGGCAACGAAAGTGGTGGAAGGACTTAAACTCAGGAGAGACTTAAAAAACTTAATTTGTACAGTCTGGAGGAAAGAAGGGAGAGGGGGGACATGATTGAGACCTTTAAATATGTGAAAGGATTGAATAAGGTTCAGGAGGGAAGTGTTTTTAAGAAGAAGCTTAATGATAGAACAAGGGGGCACAACCTGAAGCTAGTCGGGGGGAAGATCAGGAGCAATGTTAGAAAATATTATTTTACAGAAAGAGTAGTAGATGCTTGGAACAAACTTCCAGCAGAGGTAGTTGAAAAATCAACAGTCACTGAATTTAAACATGCCTGGGATAAGCACACATCTATCCTAAGATAAAGAGTACATACAGTATACACATAAGGGCAGACTAGATGGACCGAAAGGTCTCCTTCTGCCGTCAACCTTCTATGTTTCTAACTCTTTTTATAGGGCTTTCTTCAATTAGTCTCATCACCTGGGAAGACCTGTGAGTAGGGGAAAAACCCGTAGAGGACCTGGTATGTGGATTGGATCTCTGATATCCCGGCATGGATCGTGCCTGCCTGAAAAACTTATGGGAAAAATAGACCCCATCCACCACTTTTCCATACACTTTACCACACTTTTTTATTTTTGTCAGGACAGTCCCTTTAAGGAAAATTTTGATGTCAACAGGAACCTAAAGCTGGAGCTCACACTGTTTAAGTTAGCACCTACTGGAGGAGGTAACCTCTGCCAGCTGTGTGTTGGTCTCCAACACTTGGAGACCCAACTATGGAGAAGTTCAATATAGCTCACTAAGAGGCTGGAGGTTGGCTTAAAGGGCCTGTAAAACAGACCTCCTGTCAAAAATGAAGTCAAGTCCCTTTAACCCTTTAAGTGCCAAGCATGTAACACCTACGTGCTGGCTTGTCAAGGACCTAAGTGGCAAGCACGTAGGTGTTACTTTTCCCCCCCGCTAGTTAAAAAAAAAATACTCACCTGACCCCTCCTTGGATCCGGCCGGGTCTCCTCTTTAATTTGTTGCCATCCAATCCTCCGTGGGGGCTCGGATGGCTCCAGGAGAGCCCCCGGAATAGCCCCCCGCTTCGGCAGCAGCAGCTGCTAACTGTAAAAAAAATAAAAAATGACATTTACTTACCTGCAGTCGCGCTGCCTCCCGCCGGGTCTCCTCTTCACTGGGGGGGCCTCCGATTGCCCCCCCAGGCTGCTTAGTCTTCAGGAGAGGGCTCAAAATGCCCTCTCCCCCTGCCTTCCGATGGGCGCCGCCATCTTGACGACTTTGGGGGCGGGGCTTATGACGTCACTCCCGGGTCTCGTCCCGGCTCGCCTCGGCTCAGCTGTCAGATGCCCTGGTGATCGCTGGGCAGAGCAGTGGAGGGGCAGGGGATGCTCTGATCGACACAGGAGCTGACAATCGGGTGAGGTGAGTAAAGAAAAAAACATTTTTTTTTCTTTTTTTAATAAATCACATTTTGTGTGGTGTGTTTTTTTTTAATGTTAACACTTTGTGAACTGGTGGGGTCCATGAGACCCCTATACCAGTTCACAAGGCTGGGGGCTGGCAAGTAACCTGCGGATAGCAGGGGACTTGCCATTAACCCCCGGCACCCCCAATTACCTGCCTCCCCAAAGCCCAGGGGGGCAGAAGAGCCCGGCCCACGGAGCTTGTAGCCGGCAGGGCGGGGGGCCACCAAAACGGGCCCCTTCGCCCTGTTCCTACAAGCCCCCATAGCTGGTCCCGGGCTGGTTATGATGGGTAAGGGGGGCCCCGACGTAATTTATTTTGGGATTTTAAAGGGTTTTTAACCCTTAAAATTAACCCTAATTAACCCCTTATGTTTATAGTGTGGATAGCAGTATTTTATTTGTAAATGTTATAAAGTGCTCTTTTCAGTTTGGGGGGTCTCCTGGGCAAGAATGAGGGGGCAACCGATACATATGTGGTACCGTTGTAATCAGGAGAAATGGGGCTTTCACATGCAATATGGTTTTCATTAATAAAACAAATGTTTTTGTTTTTTTACGCAAAAATATTTAAAAAACAGTAGAAAAATTACAAACAAGACATTTCATGTTAAAGCCTAAACTCTGCTGCAATATATATATATATATATATATATATATATATATATATATATTATTTTTTTTACCTGAAAATTCCGGCAAAAATCATGGATAAACATGGCGCAAAATGGGGAAAAATTACCTGTCAACAGAGGGTGACAAAACTTCAAGTAGGCTGGCAATTAAAAGGGTTAATCGTACCTATGCATGTTGGGTATTGTTCTGCTCGGCGGACCTTGCACTTTCAGATTTAGCTTGTTTTTTCTTGTTTGCATATTTATATTTTAGGAAAATATGTTATTTATTCAGTTTTTTTATTCATTTTTTAGGGAAACCCTGTGCAACCTAAGAATTCTTCGAGGGATTACTTCCAGAAAGGTGAGCCTACTACAACAAGCTGGGTACTCTTAGAAAGCTTAACATGTGTACTTTCAGGGAATATATGGTTTATCAAGGATATTTCCAAATGTAAAGGGTTGTTTTGGTTGAAAAATTGCAATGTGCGCACTTTGTCTGCAGAGCTGAAATTTTTAAGTAAAATTACTGTTATGCGCACGCTTTACTTTGTGGTGTTTGCCAACTCTTCCCTTGACAGTACCTATGCATGTTGGGTACCGTTCTGTTCGGGGCATGTTGCTTTTTGAGATTTTACTTGTTTTTTCTTTTTTTTTAGGAAAATGTGGCTTGGTTCTTCCTTTTTATTCTTTTTTAGGGAAACTTTGTGCAACCAAAGAATACATTGAGGGATTACTTCCAGAAAACTAAGCCCACATAAACAAGCTTGATACGCCTAAAAAGCTTGAGGCGTGTACTTCCAGAAAATATATAGTTTGTGGGTATTTCAAATGTAAAGGGTTGTTTTTCTGGAAAAACTGCAGGGTGCGCATAGCACAGTTGTATTTTAGCTGAAAATCTCCTAAAGCTCTGTTTCAGTTTGGGGGAGTCTCCTGGACTGGAAAGGGTGTCTACCAATACATATGTGGTACCGCTGTGACTGCGAGAAATTGGGGTTTCGCACGCAATAAAATTTCATTGAAAAACATTTTTTATTACAAAAAAACACTACAAATTGCAATTGCACATATTTCACCAAAAAGTATTGAGAATACACTAAAAAAAGGCCAAACAAGACATTTCATGTTAATGCCCAGACTGTTGAAAAAAACAATATATAATTTTCCTGGGAAATCCCTGGAAATCCTTTCAAAAATCACAGTTGAACACGTGTAGCGCAAAATAGTGAAACATGGTCTGGCAACAGAGGGTGACAAAAGCTGCAGGTAGGCTGGCTCTTAAAGGGTTAAAAAATCGCCCCTGAGGAATCCTGATTTGGGATTCTCCTACAGTTAAAGAAGCCAAAACCAGGCAAATAACTGTATGCTAGGAACAGGAAATAGCTGCACAATGCAAGGCAGCATCTCTCCTATTGCAGGAAGGTGTGCAGCTGTTGCCTGTGTCCCATTAGATGGGGCTCTAATAGGAAATGGTATATATGTCTCCTGCGCAGGGCTCACTGATGGTGTGCAGGCATTGGTAAGGTTAGTTTAGCGTCCCTATGGACCGGGACATCCCTGGAAAAACTGTGTATCCAAGAGGACTGTGAGACAAAACCCACCAGCCTCCACCCTGGAATCTAAAAGATTGCCCTGCTGTTTGAAACAACCCAGAACACCATTATTCACTCAACCCCTACTTGATACCAGGGGGATGCACAGGCTCTCATCCCAATTCAGGATGCCCAGGGGAACAAATTCAAAGTCAAATTCATCAGTTTTGTTCTGCTTTAAAGTGAAGCAATGCCAGCTTTACACAAAGTTGGGCACAACACCTGGGTAGGGCATCCCGATTGCCCCCCTGCGCCACGCATACACCCTCTGCAAGTCCTGGGGTTCTTATCTGAACCTCATTTCCCAGGCCCTTGATTGGTGCTGGTAGTCAAGCAAACCGGAGTCCTCATCCGTTTTTCTGTCCACCAAAAGGAGACCCCAGCTGCCTGACTGAAAGTGACCAACCATGGGCTTAGGTCTCCTGGTGGGAGAAGGAGCAGGTATGAAAACCAGGGCTTGAAGGGAGTGGTCCGCTTACCCACCGGGTTTAGCACCAATTATCACCCCATGTCAGTTCATTTTAAGAAGATGAAGAGAAGTCCACCACTTAGGGAGCCTTAGAGTGTAGGTTTGTGGTGGGTAGGTGGGTATGAATTAATACAGTGCTCGGAAGTGGTGAGATGGAGTGGAATTTTGTCCCCTAGCCTGTATATATTATCTGTTTTAATGTTATTTTAAATTATCACAGAAAAAATAATTTTGATAGTTATCTAAAAAAAAATAATGGTTAAACTATGTAGTAATAAAATAAGTGTGTGTGTGTGTGTGTGTGTGTGTGTGTGTGTGTGTGTGCCTGTGTGTGTGTGTGTTTTAAAAACTTTTAAATGTTTTCATACTGCTGTGCTGTACAAATTCCCCTCCTGCCATTGAATAGTTAAAACATTTCTAAACTTTATCTAAGAAAAAAATCACTTTTAGAGGGGGATCAGACTACAGTAACATGAAGAAATAAGGGAGCCATTCATTCCATCGCAGCAGATCGCCTCTGCTAGAGTTAAAAAAAGCAGAGGGCGCACACTAGGACCCTGAGGTGTCCCAAGCTGACTTTTTCAAAAGCTTTGCTTTAGGATCGAAGAAACTGGGAGGGACCAGTATCCCGAGCTTTCCTTAAACCTGCCAGCCGCTGGTCACATCCAAACAGATGCTACAGACTATTAATTTCCCTGGACAGCTCTCTTGGTGTCGTCTAGAGGGAGCCTCTCGCTTTTCTGTCTCTTTCCCCAGTGAGAGCGTCCAGATAAGTTCAGGGAAAAATTCCAAAGTTCTGCTTGGCCTGGTGACAGAATCTCCGCAGAGCTGGCAGATTTACTTAAGTCTTAGGAAGAGAAAAAAAAGTTTTCTAACAGTCTGTTAAAGCCTGAGGATGTCTAGCTGGGACCGGCTGGTGGATTTAAAATAGATCTTTTCTGATTTGGAATAATAGGATGTTAAATCTTCATGCGGATCAATGGGAATTGCTTAGCATCTGCCCTGTAGATGGCTGACCTTTATCTAATGGATATTTGTAAATGAGCCTGGAAAGGGACTAAGGAGATCTTTTGCGGAAAAGTTCAGCTTTCGAGGAACAGTGGAGATTCGTCTGAAATTCTGAGCACTTTTCATCCAGGAGGAATAGAAACCTCAACTTTTCACGTGAGTCGAATTGTGTGAACTCCAAAATTAAGAAGTTCCCCTAGACACGTGTTGCTGGAAAAGGTCCAAACCATGACTGGCTGCTGACTTGCCTCGAAAATTGTATTCTGCGAAAGTTTGCATGACTGCTAGTGGAAATACAGACTGGCCTCGGAGTTGGATTGTTTCATATTCTGACCAGACATTAATGCTGCAATGCCAGGACGCTAGCTAACCAAATTGAGCTTTGCCTTTGGATACTTTTTGATCAAAGGGTGGATATGGCTGTTCAAACATTAACAGGATTTTCGTTAGTAAGCCTGCTGAGTTTCGGTTATATGTCCTGGGATTGGATGAAGCCAAATGTGCTCGGAGACAGTCCTGGGGAAGATCCAGCGAATCTTCAGGCACCTTCTTCTCCTAGACCTCCACATATCATCTTCATCCTGACTGATGACCAGGGGTTCCATGATATAGGGTACCATGGATCAGACATACAGACTCCCACTCTGGACAGGCTGGCTGCTGAAGGGGTCAAGCTGGAGAATTATTACGTACAGCCTATATGTACACCGTCACGCAGTCAGCTCATTACTGGCAGGTAAGAAAAGTCTCGTTTGGGGGCAAGATGGATGCTTAGAATAATTTATGACTGCAGTTAATATATGGGGCTGGTCCCATGTAAAACTTAGAACAGAGGGGAGTCAACATAATAAAAAGGAATGACAATTAAAACTGTCAGAAGTTCCTCTCTCCCTCCCTGCACAGGAGCATCCCAATTTGGTTGCCCCACTGCACATCCTTATGCCGGGAGCCCGAGACCAGGCAACTCGTGCCCATCTCTTCCACATTGCCTTGTGGTTTGCTGCCTCTTGTGAATGCCAGCAGCAGCTAAACCTGGCAGTTTTGGACATCATTGTGCGCCTGCCAGTGGTCATGTGAAAGGCAGCCATAGGAGGGAAAATAAATACCCTGCTGGGCCTTGAGTGAATGTACAGCGAGGCATCCAAACTGGGAATTCACCCATGCTTCCAAAATTAAAGGAGTTCCTGTTTATCTGCAGGGGGGCTTAATATAATTAACATCAACCCCCTACTCATTCAGTCATGGCATCTTCCAGCTATCCATCCAATGTTCGTTTATGAGCAGACCTCAAGAGCACTGCATCCTCCTTGAGAAAAAAAGAGATGGTGGGCATGGCTCCCCCTACTCACTGAGAATAATAAGTATAACCTGTTGTTCTTGGTCTGTATGCAACTTGTAAGAAAGCATATTTTTTAGTTTGTACCCTTAAATGAGGGTCTTCTCTGTCTAGAAGTTTTGGACATTGAAGATTCTAAAATTGCTAACTGTCATAGGGGTTCTGGAACTGACTCCATACACAAAAAAACTATATATCTGTTGTAGACCAACAGAAAACTCCATCTATCCCCCACACAATTAATACAGATTTACATGAGACTTGTCAGTGATCGCCAACTATTAAATATAAAAATGTTTATTCTTTAAATTTATTTAAAAAATAAACTATGTATTTCTGTCTACAAAAGATACATAGGTCTTCTTTGTCTAGTTTAGCCGACTATATTAAGCCCAACATGGGTCCCTTCCTAAAGTGGCTTCCCCTCTGTTACAGTGCTCAACTCCCCATACAACCATCACCTCCAGCCTTGTGCTGATGAAGGCTGCTCACCTGAAACACGTGTCCACAAGTAGGAAGTAATAGCTATGTAAATAAAAGAAGCTATATCTGAGCACTTGAAACTGCACTGATATAAAAAAATGGTGATTTGCATGCATCCACCTACTCAATAAGAATCATTGGTATAGCCTATGCATTGTTTCCCATTAACCTTTAAATTAGAGTGGAGGCAGTCAACAGGGACTTTGAATATGTGCGGTACAAGACACCTAGGGGAGAAGAACCGGATGACGTGGTGGTATAACAAGTTGTTCTCCCTTGGATTATGTGGGCACCTGACCCACATTTTGGGCCCCAATCTTCTAGTACAATGACTACAATTAATTAATTACACTGTTTTCTACCATAAAAAGAGTGTTAGTATCGTCAAAGTCCTCATCGGCGGTAATCCCAGGTCGACCTGGTCATTTTTGTTTAAACAAATTTACAGCCAGGAAAAAATACTGAAAACATTTGCAAAGTTTTTTTAATAAAATTTATGGAACATGAATAGAGCCTAGAAAGTAGAGTGTACCAGTTAAATACAACAGCAGTTCTTAGAGTTTTTGGTGCAGAAGCATTGAAGCTAGCTTACAATTAAGGAGGGACACCTGTCATTTTGTACTTTGCACTTGCAGTAACTCTGCCATCGTGCCTCCCATTCTCTCGAAAGGTTTTGCGGTCAGCAGAGACCCTGGGAAAATGTGTTACATGTGCAATGCCAATGTAGGCAAATGGAGATCCCCCTTTAATGTGGATGCGCACGCTGTACGGTTCAAAAGAGGAAACCTGTGCTGGCAGCTGGAACCTTCTTCAATGCAGATGATGGCTCCTGGTCATGGGAGAGATTGGCAGCCAGGGAGATTGTTCTGCTACCAATGCTTTATCAATGGCTTACAATCATGCAGCAAATGTGGCGTAAATTAGAAAAAAGCTAGGGTATCCCAAATTACCTGAATGTTAGCTCCTAGCAATAGTCAATAAATAAGGGATTTATCTGAAACTTTCCTAACTTTGCAGTACTAGGGTGGACATAGGGAAACAGGGAAAAGCCATTAAAGATGCAATAGTTGACCATACCCTCTTCATTGGGCCAAATCGGAACTCCTAATTTTGAGGGACAGGGTTCAATCTTTGTGTTGCTGAGAGCAGGCAAGAGTGGCAGTGCATGTTGCAGCTGAGGAGCTTGACTATCTCAACTTCAGACTGGCCAACCTTGAAGAAGCAGTTTAGGAAGG
The DNA here is from genome assembly GCA_027917425.1 of Gastrophryne carolinensis. Classification (NCBI taxonomy): domain Eukaryota; kingdom Metazoa; phylum Chordata; class Amphibia; order Anura; family Microhylidae; genus Gastrophryne; species Gastrophryne carolinensis. The sequence goes on from CM051238.1 coordinate 72,870,647, forward strand.
CCTGAGGGTGAAGGTGGGGAAGGGGGTGAACCTTCATGCTGTCAATAGCTTGATTAGGATGGAATTCAGTATTGCAGTAGTATCTCAAGTTTATCTGAAATAAGATAAGTACAGGGCAAAATGAAAACATGGGTGACTACCTAACCCGCCAAATTATTAGATCGTCATCATAAGAAACTTCTTGACTCTCATAGGTAGGGGTGGACTGGCCACAAGAAAGACCCATAACAATGCCGCACTGCTTTGAGGTCAGTTGGGCTGCTGCTTTTAACACCCACATTAAATCCTGCCCTCCTTAGTCTCCCTCTCAGCCCCACTGTACCCACAAGTCAAGGAACTCCAGTCCCTAATGCTATAGCCTCAGCATCATGGTTGGGGGCCTCAGGGATGATTTTTGGCCCCAGCCCACCACTGATCATAAGGCAGCTGATGGTATCATTATAAAACTGTATTATGCAGCCAACATCTAGAAGTACCTATCAGACAAGCTCCTTCCCTGACTCTCCCCACCTCGTTTTCACTGCTATAACATTGCCACAAGACCAGGTCAGTAAGGTTAATGATTGCGGGAGGCTTTTGGACTGCTCTGTGCTATTATCACAATTTAACTGACCAATTTTTCTACCAGATAGTCAGAATGGCTGTGTAGCCTGAGCTGGCCCAGTTGCCAACGTAGGAGTTCTGCTGTCCAGCCACTAGCATTCAGCTGGAAAGGGCTTTCTACATTTCAGCACAAACACACAGGAAGCTTGGTGACAGAAAAGCAAATATGGATCACCCAGCTCAGCCTTGAACAATTGTCCATAACTGAATAATCTGTAGCCAAAATTATTATTCGTTAGTTCATATGAGTCCCATTAAACTTCCCATTGTATTGTAGTAAGAAAATGCAATTTTGTTTCATTAGCTTTTTTTCTTAATAGTTCTGGCTAGTGCCCCCCCTAGTGACCAAAAGCAGACCACAACATACAGCTGTCTGCTACAGTGTGGCCTAGGTTGGTTGTGATTAAAGTGGACCAACACCGAGAGGTGATCGGCCCGGAAATCTATAAGATTCCCGGGCCGATCACCTCCCACCCCGCGGGACATCCGAGATCGGGATGTCCCGCGGGGTGAAACCCCCCAAAAAACCCCCAAACACCTTACCTGATCTTCGGCGGCGGCCGGCCGCCGCCGCCTCCCTCGCGCCCCTGTAGGCGTGCTCGCGCCCGCGCCGGCCGTCTGCGAATGGCCGGCGGGGGGCGCGCGCGCGCCGAAAGTGACGCGAGGGAGGCGGCGGCGGCGGCGGCAGCCGCTTGGACGTTCCTGATCCCCGCCTGGACGTTGGCGGGGATTGGACCGTCCAGTCACGTGGGAGCGGGGACAGGTACGATTTTGGGGCTTTCTGGGGGGTTTCACACAGCGGGGCACCCCCGATCGGGGTGCCCCGCCGAAGTGGACCAAAACCCAGGATAGTCAAAATCCTGGGTGTTGGTCCACTTTAAGGTTACCTACAGTTGTCCTTTAAAATGAACCTGAATTGATAAGCCAAATTGTATTTACCTGTCTCCAATGCCATTAAGCCGGAGACTGCCAGCCACCATCATCGCCACCCTCATCCCTACAACAATTCAGACATTTACTCCCCTGCAGATACAGCTGATTGCCATAGCAGTACACCTGAGCATACTGAGGGGATTATTTAAGAAAGGATAGCGCCAGGTAGCAGCATGTAGCGGCAGGCGTTAAGCGCAAACCACATTTATGAAAGCGAATCTGGTGAGCGACTGTAACAACGCCATGTAGCATCACATGTATTATTACAGGTGGCTCAGCGTATAGCGTCGGCGTTCTAGCTTCCAGAGCACCAGGTATTACCTTTCGCTGTGTCACTATCTCATACATTTCAATGGGCGTTCATTTGCTTGTGTTTAAACAGCATGTTTGACAATTTTTTTTTTTGCTCAGATCATTGTGTGACCTCTCCTGGCTGCAAACAAACACTTTTATAAATTTTTTAAACTTATTTATTTAATATAATATTTTTATGCAGAATTGTCATTACATGTCTGGCACTAAAGTGTTAATGTCACAGTGTTTTAACAATGTCATTCCATGTGCTTTTGCTTTGTTGCTGGTGGATAAGGAGTCTGGCGCTCTATGCTGTAGCGACCAGATTTAGAGCGCTGACGCTGTGTGTGTGTAGTTTTTTGATAAGTATAGTGTGGAGTGCTGAGAGTCGGTTGCACTGAGCTGGTGCTACCTTTCGCTCGCTGCGGCGCTGTACTGGTGTTAGAGCGCCCAACATACATCACATTCAGTAATGCCGGCTTGGTTACTACAGCGACTGAGGCACTCTGTTACAGCGCCCAACATACATCACATTCATCAATGCTGGCCAGGTTACTACAGCGACTGAGGCGCTCTGTTACAGTGCCCGATAACCGCTTACAGCGTCTACTAGCGAACGGTCTAAGCGCCGCTATACAGACGCTCATCTGACAATACCTGGCGGCAGTAGTGAATCAGCCTCTGAAATTCAGGATTTCTATATGAACAGAACAGTGAAGAACTGGATGTGACAGGGCCCTGCTGTGAACATTAAATGGTGCACTTTCATAGATCATAGAATAATATAGAAGGATGCACATCACAAAATAAAGTATGAGGTTTCTAGTGTATTAAAAATACATACACATCAACTGATCATTAAACCTTTTCTAACCATCTCTCCCTCTCAGCCTTTTGGATGTCGGCATTATCTAAAAACGTCGGCACTCCTGGCCCCTTTGCACCCCCCCCTTAGCCTTCGCTGAGTGAAGGCTGCAAATGTCCCGTGCCTCTCTTCAAATCATGAAGAATGCCATTACAGCCTATGCAGTGACACTGCGAGATCTGGGGGTGCGGCGCAGAGCATGACGGGACGGTAAGATGGCGCTGTCCTACGGAGATGGCGCAAGACCGAGTGATGCCAGAGCGCAATGTAAACAGGTTGTCAAGTTGTGAAATGTGAAACCAGAAGGGCAGGGGAGGGGGGGGGGGGGGGCGAGCAAGCCAGGTTTGAGGGTTTTTTATCTCCCCAGTACCTGCAATGTTACTATTTAGGGTATATTTGCAAAACGGATACATGTATAGTATTCAGCGAGGCAGAAACCCCTCAGGAGAATCGTGCAACTTATATTGACTATCAACCCCTATAGATAAAGGAGCACTATCGTGAAATTGTGTAATATCAAAAATCCATATAAACATGTCGGCTAATGAGAGGAAGGATCACTTATACACCTGAACTGAATAAAACTCCCACCAAGCTTGTGGTTTTCTTCTCCTGGTAGGAATAAAATCCAGGGGTGATAGGTTTAGTTCGTGATTTCATCTTTCTATATTTAAAATTAAAAAAACAAACCTGGCTGGATATTTCCTGATGCTGAGTATATAATTCGCCCCTCCACTCGCCATCCAGCGTATTTATATGGATTTTTTCGCGATAGTGCTCCTCTAAGTCACTGAACAGGAGGTGCCTAATAAGGGCCCATTAGCCCTCTTATCTCTTTTTTTAATACTATGGTGCACAGATTTATCTACAGTACATCAGCCCTGTCTTATTGGGGAACTCACTAACATATTCCCTTTATGTTTCTGAATCCATACAGACCAATGGTTTCAGACAGCTGGAAATCTTCACTAATGTATTTGGTTTGTGGCTGGAAACTGGAGCTTCTGCAGGAAACTCACATGGGGCAAACGTACAACTCTATAAATACTTTACCCAGGCACTGATTGAATCTAGGATCTAGGCATTGCAAGTCAGCAAAGCCTTAATAATAACATACCTTCCAGTGTTTCAGGTTGGGAAAGAGGGACAATTTATAAATTAAGTTATAGGTTGTAACAGTTGAAACAGTTACACCAATATAACACTTTGAATAGGCAAATTAATCATTTATTGCTGCAGATCTGCATGTTACACCTCAAACAGAGACAATGAGAATGAGGGACAGGAGGACATAGACTCAAATGAGGGACAGCTGGGAGGCAGGGGCGGACTGGGACTAAAAAACGGTCCGGGACATTTTGGGGCACACCGGCCCTGCTTTACTGTTCCTGGCCCAGTATAGTATATTAATGTCACATAATTTTATATATATATATATATATATACATATATATATATATACACACCTTATTTTGTTCCATGGTTTACAAGGGTTTAGAGGACAAAAATAAGAAAGAAAATATTATGAACAAAATGGTGTGCTAAAATCCCCCCTCCGAATCACACCATCACAGCCAGTGAGCAAGTTCCCTCATTACAGCCAATGAGCGGCATCCCACATTGGAGGCAGTGTGCAACATCTCACATTACAGGCAATGAGGAACATCCCTCATTACAGGCTGAGAGGGGCATCCCTCATTACAGGCTGGGAGGGGCATCCCACTTTACAGGCAGAGAGGAGCATCCCTCATTACAGGCTGAGAGGGGCATCTCTCATTACAGGCTGAGAAGGGCATCCCTCATTACAGGCTGAGAGGGGCATCCCTCATTACAGGCTGAGAAGGGCATCCCTCATTACAGGCTGAGAGGGGCATCCCACTTTACAGGCAGAGAGGAGCATCCCTCATTACAGGCTGAGAGGGGCATCTCTCATTACAGGCTGAGAGGGGCATCTCTCATTACAGGCTGAGAAGGGCATCCCTCATTACAGGCTGAGAGGGGCATCCCTCATTACAGGCTGAGAAGGGCATCCCTCATTACAGGCTTGGAAGGGCATCCCTCATTACAGGCTGAGAGGGGCATCCCTCATTACAGGCTGAGAAGGGCATCCCTCATTACAGACTGAGAGGGGCATCCCTCATTACAGGCTGAGAAGGGCATCCCTCATTACAGGCTGAGAAGGGCATCCCTCATTACAGGCTGAGAGGGGCATCCCTCATTACAGGCTGAGAGGGGCATCCCTCATTACAGGCTGAGAGGGGCATCCCTCATTACAGGCTGAGAGGGGCATCCCTCATTACAGGCTGAGAAGGGCATCCCTCATTACAGGCTGAGAGGGGCATCCCACTTTACAGGCAGAGAGGAGCATCCCTCATTACAGGCTGAGAGGAGCATCTCTCATTACAGGCTGAGAGGGGCATCCCTCATTACAGGCTGAGAGGAGCATCCCTCATTACAGGCTGAGAGGAGCATCCCTCATTACAGGCTGAGAGGAGCATCCCTCATTACAGGCTGAGAGGGGCATCCCTCATTACAGGCTGAGAGGGGCATCCCTCATTACAGGCTGAGAAGGGCATCCCTTATTACAGGCTGAGAAGGGCATCCCTCTTTTCAGGCTGAGAGGGGCATCCCACTTTACAGGCAGAGAGGAGCATCCCTCATTACAGGTTGAGAGGAGCATCCCTCGTTACAGGCTGAGAGGAGCCTCCCTCGTTACAGGCTGAGAGGAGCATCCCTCATTACAGGCTGAGAGGAGCATCCCTCATTACAGGCTGAGAGGAGCATCCCTCATTACAGGCTGAGAGGGGCATCTCTCATTACAGGCAGAGAGGGGCATCCCTCATTACAGGCTGAGAGGGGCATCCCTCATTACAGGCTGAGAGGGGCATCCCTCATTACAGGCTGAGAGGAGCATCCCTCATTACAGGCTGAGAGGGGCATCCCTCATTACAGGCTGAGAGGAGCATCCCTCACTACAGGCTGAGAGGAGCATCCCTCATTACAGGCTGAGAGGAGCATCCCTCATTACAGGCCGAGAGGGACATCCCTCATTACAGGCTGAGAAGGGCATCCCTCATTACAGGCAGAGAGGGACATCCCTCATTACAGGCTGAGAGGAGCATCCGTCATTACAGGCTGAGAGGGGCATCCCTCGTTACAGGCTGAGAGGGGCATCTCTCATTACAGGCTGAGAGGGACATCCCTCATTACAGGCTGAGAGGGGCATCCCTCATTACAGGCTGAGAGGGACATCCCTCATTACAGGCTGAGAGGGACATCCCTCATTACAGGCTGAGAGGGGCATCCCTCATTACAGGCTGAGAGGAGCATCCCTCATTACAGGCTGAGAGGAGCATCCCTCATTACAGGCTGAGAAGGGCATCCCTCATTACAGGCAGAGAGGGACATCCCTTCATTACAGGCTGAGAGGGACATCCCTCATTACAGGCTGAGAAGGGCATCCCTCATTACAGGCAGAGAGGGACATCCCTCATTACAGGCTGAGAGGAGCATCTGTCATTACAGGCATAGAAAGGCATCCCTCATTACAGGCTGAGAGGGGCATCCCTCATTACAGGCTGAGAGGAGCATCCCTCATTACAGGCTGAGAGGGACATCCCTCATTACAGGCTGAGAGGGGCATCCCTCATTACAGGCTGAGAGGAGCATCCCTCATTACAGGCTGAGAGGAGCATCCCTCGTTACAGGCTGGGAGGGACATCCCTCTTTACAGGCTGAGAAGGGCATCCCTCATTACAGGCTGAGAGGGACATCCCTCATTACAGGCAGAGAGGAGCATCCCTCATTACAGGCTGAGAGGAGCATCCGTCATTACAGGCATAGAGAGGCATCCCTCATTACAGGCTGAGAGGGGCATCCCTCATTACAGGCTGAGAGGAGCATCCCTCATTACAGGCTGAGAGGAGCATCCGTCATTACAGGCATAGAGAGGCATCCCTCATTACAGGCTGAGAGGAGCATCCCTCATCCCGGGGGACAGATCAGATTTGGACACAGATCGGTCGGGGGACAGATCAGATTTGGACACAGATTGGTCAGGGGCAGATCAGATTTGGACACAGACAGATCGGTCGGGGGACAGGTCAGATTTGGACACAGATCGGTCGGGGGGGCAGATCAGATTTGGACACAGATCGGTCGGGGGACAGATATGATTTGGACACAGATCAGTCGGGGGCAGATCAGATTAGGACACAGATCAGTCAGGGGCAGATCAGATCTGGACACAGATTGGTCGGGGGCAGATCAGATCTGGACACAGATTGGTCGGGGGCAGATCAGATTTGGACACAGATCGGTCGGGGGCAGATCAGATTTGTACACAGATCGGTCGGGGGCAGATCAGATTTGGACACAGATCGGTCGGGGGCAGATCAGATTTGGACACAGATCGGTCGGGGGCAGATCAGATTTGGACACAGACAGATCGGTCGGGGGACAGGTCAGATTTGGACACAGATCGGTCGGTGGGGCAGATCAGATTTGGACACAGATTGGTCGGGGCAGATCAGATTTGGACACAGATCGGTCGGGGGCAGATCAGATTTGGACACAGATCGGTCGGGGGCAGATCAGATTTGGACACAGATCAGTCGGGGGGCAGATCAGATCTGGACACAGATTGGTTGGGGCAGATCAGATTTGGACACAGATTGTGAGCTGGCTTTGTAGAAGTTTTCTCATTGGTCACACTGGCCAATCAGCCTTTCTCCTCTTACAGGGCTGTGAGAGGCTCCATGTTGCAGACATACAGTATATGAAGGAGCCGATGTTACAGGGCTGTGAGGGGCTCAATTTTGCAGACATACAGTATATACATACAGGCTTGCAGGCAACATGGAGCTCTGCACAGCTGAGTCTATGGACAGCACATGGGACACTGTTTGTTTTGTAAAGGGGGGTTGAACATCTAAACTTTCCCTCAACTGCCAGGAGGGAGGACACACAAAGAGAAGGCTATACCGTGTGGCAGAAGCAGCAGCAGTTATACGTTCTCCTGTCCCCGCAGTCGAGTTACAAATGGCAGAAGCTGGTGTGAAGCATCCACTGACCTCCAGCTCCTGGGACAGGCTGTCACTAGGGGGCAGCAGTGTGCACAGATATCCTGCTCTGTCACATGACACAGATCTATGATGGCTCCTCTGTTTCCCCGTCCATGTAAGTGTAATTGCTGATGCCGAGCCTGCGTGGAGCCAACGTTCTAACGGCAGCCGATGCGCAGAGCACTGTAATGGGTGGAGGCCGCTCTGCCCGCCGCTGCTCTCACACACACACACTAATGTTTACACGCAGATAATCTGGGTGTGTGAGAGCGGCCTCCACCCATTACACTGCTCTGCTCATCGGCCACCAACTGCGGCCTTCCCATGTGCCGGCCTACCGGGATTCTGCCCGGTATGCCCTATGGCCAGAACGCCCCTGCTGGGAGGTATGCAATACCCATAATGAATGCATGTTATACTAGAATGATCATGCCTGGAGTGTCCCCCTGATACTAGGTTTTTAATGACTCTTTTCTCTGTGGTCAGTGTTGTTTTATAGTGCGGCTAGTCGGTGTAGAGTTAGTGCCAGCTTAGCTTTATATACCCCCCCACTCTGCAGTAACCTATGCTAATTCTTTATTGTCTTGTATAACTTGGACCTGGCAGACTTGTCAACAGTCGCTAGTGTACCTTGGTGCCATTGTCTAGCAGTCTTATTTAACTTGGTACCAGTGTCTAGCAGTCTTATTTAACTTGATACCAGTGTCTAGTGGTCTTGTTATACTTGGTGCCAGTGTCTAGCAGTGTTATTTAACTTGGTACCGGTGTCTAGTGGTCTTGTTATACTTGGTACCAGTGTCTAGTGGTCTTGTTAAACTTGGTACCAGTGTCTAGTGGTCTTGTTATACTAGGTACCAGTGTCTAGTGGTCTTGTTATACTAGGTACCAGTGTCTAGTGGTCTTGTTATACTTGGTACCAGTGTCTAGTGGTCTTGTTATACTAGGTACCAGTGTCTAGTGGTCTTGTTATACTTGGTACCAGTATCTAGTAGTCTTGTTATACTTGGTACCAGTGTCTAGTGGTCTTGTTATACTTGGTACCAGTGTCTAGTGGTCTTGTTATACTTGGTACCAGTGTCTAGTGGTCTTGTTATACTTGGTACCAGTGTCTAGTGGTCTTGTTATACTTGGTACCAGTGTCTAGTGGTCTTGTTATACTTGGTACCAGTGTCTAGTGGTCTTGTTATACTTGGTACCAGTGTCTAGTGGTCTTGTTATACTTGATGCCAGTGTCTAGCAGTCTTGTTATACTTGGTGCCAGTGTCTAGTGGTCTTGTTATACTTGATGCCAGTGTCTAGCAGTCTTGTTATACTTGGTGCCAGTGTCTAGTGGTCTTGTTATACTTGGTGCCAGTGTCTAGCAGTCTTGTTATACTTGATGCCAGTGTCTAGCAGTCTTGTTATACTTGGTGCCAGTGTCTAGCAGTCTTGTTATACTTGGTGCCAGTGTCTAGCAGTCTTGTTATACCTGGTGCCAGTGTCTAGCAGTCTTGTTATACCTGGTGCCAGTGTCTAGCAGTCTTGTTTATTTGGTGCCAGTGTCTAGCAGTCTTGTTATACCTGGTGACAGTTTCTAGCAGTCTTGTTATACCTGGTGCCAGTTTCTAGCAGTCTTGTTATACCTGGGGCCAGTGTCTAGCAGTCTTGGTATACTTGGTGCCAGTCTCTAGCAGTCTTGTTATACCTGCTGCCAGTGTCTAGCAGTCTTGGTATACTTGGTGCTAGTGTCTAGCAGTCTTGTTTTTTTGGTGCCAGTCTCTAGCAGTCTTGTTTATTTGGTGCCAGTCTCTAGCAGTCTTTTTATACTTGATGCTTGTGTCTAGCAGTCTTATTATACTTTGTGCAATGTTTAGCAGTCTTGTTCAACTTGGTGCCAGTGTTTAACAATCTTGTTATACTAGGTGCCAGTGTCTAGCAGTCTTGTTCTATTTGGAGCCTGTGTTAAGCAGTCTTTTACTTGGTGCCAGTCTCTAGCAGTCTTGTTATACTTGATGCTTGTGTCTATCATTCTTAATATACTTTGTGTAAGTGTTCAACTTGATGCTAGTGTCTAGCAGTCTTGTTATACTAGGTGCCAGTGTCTAGCAGTCTTGTTATACTAGGTGCCAGTGTCTAGCAGTCTTGTTATACTAGGTGCCAGTGTCTAGCAGTCTTGTTATACTTGGTGCCAGTGTCTAGCAGTCTTGTTATACTAGGTGCCAGTGTCTAGCAGTCTTGTTATACTAGGTGCCAGTGTCTAGCAGTCTTGTTATACTAGGTGCCAGTGTCTAGCAGTCTTGTTATACTAGGTGCCAGTGTCTAGCAGTCTTGTTCTATTTGGAGCCAGTGTTAAGCAGTCTTTTACTTGTTGCCAGTGTTTAGCAGTCTTGGTATTCTTAGCACTAGTTTCTAGCAATCTTGTTCAACTTGGGGCTCGTGTCTACCAGCCATGTTTAATTTGGTGCCAGTATCTAGCAGTCGTGTTTAACTTGGTGCCAGTGTCTTGAAGCAGGGTTGTTTCTAGACGAGGGCTAACATGGCGCCACTCTATTGGGAGTGCCTTTATCCCAGCCATCTTGTTTCCTGCAGATGAGTCAGGGGCACTATTAGTGGTACAGGGAATTAGACAAGCCCCTCATCCACAAATATGGGGCACAGTCAGGTGGAGGGGACGCTGCCTGCTGCTAAAGTAAAGCATGGTGCATACCTGTATGGGACAGAAGTTGCACCATAGGATGGGTGAGGAGGGGGCAGGATGTTTTCCTTACCACACTGAACATTATTTTGCTTAGAAACTTCCTTGTCTTGACGTCTTATTTAACTTAGTGCCATTGTCTAACAGTTAGGTTTAACTATATGCCAGTGACTAGCAGTCTTTTCTTACTTGGTGCCAGTGTCTAGCGGTCCTGTTTAGCTTGGTGCCAGTCCCTGGCAGTCTTGTTTAACTTGGTGCTGTGTCTATCAGTCTTGTTTAACTTGTTGCTAGTGTCAAGCAGTCTTGTTTACGGTGCCAGTCTCTAGCAGTCTTATGTAACTTGAAAGCCTACCTTTCTTAAGTTTTTGGTGGTTGGGACAAGTCTCTTGTGCAGTGGCATAACTAAAGGTGATGGGGCACTGATGCGAACATTAAAGTCTTTTAATTCAATCGGATGCAGCTAGACAACTAAAGGCTAAAACAGTATAGACGAATGGTGCTTCCTTTCTCTGAATGATGTCAAGTGAGCTCAAATATGATAAATAAGGTGGAGGAGCAACAATGATAGGGCCCCCCCCTGGCTGGTGTGGTTACACCCCTGCACCCCTTCAAGTTATGCCCCTGCTATTGTGGGATTTTGCTACCTAGTGACAGTCTCTAGCTATACTTATTGAACTTGAAGGAAGCGTTTTGTTGTCCTGTGAAAGTTGATTGCAGTCTCTGCCATTACGTTACATAGCTATGCCAATGTGTAACAGACTTGTGTAATTCAAAACAGCCACAGGCAGCTTATTGGCAGTCACTTGCTGTCTTGTGTGACATACAGTATTCTATACACACAGTAAAATATATCCTGTGCTACAATGCATTCCACATTATTATGCTAATTGGATTTAAGTGTCATATAGATGTAATTTTTCAATTAAACCCATGGATGGTATTGTGCTTCAGGGCTCTTTGGATTATTGAAATCAATCTCAAACACGTGATAAATAATGTGCCAGGTGAGCCTAAAAAGCACAAAAAGGATCTCCCTTAACTCCCTCTGCTCTCAAGCAGCAAACCTATCCTTCTGTGTGTGGGCTCCAGAGAAGACACAGAAGGTCCTTCGATCCTGGAGCACAGGGTTTAGTCTTGGGCTTTAGGTAGTAGGTTCCAGCCATGCAATTGCGTTGGGTCCCCCAAAACTCTGCAGATTGCACACGGCATTGCCCGATCTACTCGCCTCTTTGCTGATCCCATAATGCATCTTGGGGCTGTGGCTGCATTCCTGCTTTCTGTTAGATGTAGTGCGGATTCAGAGCAGACATTTTTCAATGGCTGGCTCTGGCAAGCCCACAGCTGGAGGTGAGCAGGCATGCAGATTTTTTTGCCACTGTGAGCTCAGAGCTGCAAAGAAAAACTGAAATGAAATGATTGGCCAAGCGCCCTGTGCATGCACTATGGGTACGAAGAAAAAGGCAAATTTACAGGCGATCCTGGGGAATACACACAGAGGGCATCCCAAATCAGGATTCCCCCAGCAAGAGGAACAGAACCAAGATATTGTTTCTCTTTAATGTCTGTTTGTTTAATGTCTTTTATTAGGGCCCTTTGCTTGGGGCCCCAGAAATGATAAGCCTGTCACTAAGTGGGATCCAGGTTCCCCCCAGTCAATGTTTTATCTTTTTTTATGACCATACCCTATTACCAAGCCATGCCAGCTTTTTATCATGCTCAGCAGATCTCCCCATCATCACCCTACAACCCAGCCTCCCAGATACACTTATCTGCTTTCTTGTAAACAAACACTTTTTAATATGGAGTCGTTGGGAGTCACTGTCCAACAAGGTCACCTATAGCGCTGCCCTCTGCATGAAGGACTTACATGGAAATACAGTTGGCAGCTGCCAGCATCAGACTTCCTAGAGGGTCATTTGTAGAGGGACTAAAGTTACAGCAAATGTAAATAAGCGATTGCTTGTGTAGCCAGCGGCGCGCACCAGCAGAGGAACTGTCTTGGCTCCCATCCTACTTGACATTAACCTTTTTGATGAGAAAAAGCAGAATGCAGTTAACTATAACAGCAACGTGTTTCAGCCTCCTAAACAAAGTCATCTTGTTCGTTCTGGTATAAAGGGTCTGTATGGGTTAAGCTATGTGAAATGAAAAATAGAGATTGCAGTGTGCTTGCTGTTCACAAGGACCACTTTGCCTGCAGGTCTAGAATTTCTGCAGATTTCCCGATGGGATCAGCTTCCAGCTTCTAAGAATGATGGGATGTGCCTACCTGAGAGGGGGGTCTGTGTAGCTCTGAGCGCGGGCGATGAAAAGGCACATGTCAGATGGCTCCCTTCTTCCAGACACACAAGGTTACAGTGCAGGACAAAGGCTTGTGTCATTGTGCAATGAAGCGGGATAAAGGAGAAAACTGAAACCAAACTACAGCTTTCTGAACTCTGCAAAGTTATAAGAGCAATTATAAATGGGTAATCTAAGACGTGTATCAACTAACAGGGATGCCCATTCTGCTTTTACTGCTTTTATTTCTACCCAGAATACTCTCCAGGAGTTAAAGAGGACTTGAAACCAGCCTTGTAACTGCTGCTTTACTCCTTTAAACAGACTGATTAACATGTGTCTGATTTTGACTATCCTGGGTCCTTTCCCCTGCTCAGAGCCACTGACATCACGTCGTCTGAGACTCCGTCTAAGAGAAGCTGCTGCGAGCGCGCTGACGGCCGCAGCCTCCGCTTCCCTCTAATAGGGAGCGTGCCTACGCCGGCCATTCACAAATGCCTAGGCGGGCATGCGCCCTGTTAGAGGGATAGCAGGGGTGTGACAGCGGCTCGCAGATGCGCCGTTGGACTTGGAAACAAGGTAAGTGAATGTGGCGACCTGGAGGGTTTCCCACAGCGGGGCATGCAGATCGATCGACCTGGGAAAATTATAGATTCCCGGGCTGATCGTTGTGGGTTTTGGTCCCCTTTCACATCATTCTATTCCATTCGTGTGTAAGTAGGTGTAGCCCCGCCTCCCCAGTTACTTGCTCCAGGGATCTTCGGCTTCATACCGCTGCCATTTAGCCAAAGCATCAGTTCACTCTTTTCTCCTTAATAGGGTTGATTCATGATCATGCACCCATGCATTTGCGCACATTTTATTTATTTATGGTCATCAACATTTGAAGGGCATTGTTTAAGGCGGAAATTTGCACCAATGCAGAATTTTGCGCCCGAGATTCTCTGCAAGCTCAAATTTGGTGCCCCAAACTGGCTCCTGCGACTGGTTCATGGGGTGTTTAGAGAGCAGAAAAGTGTGTGCAAATGTGTCAATTTCCAGAGTGAATTTTCTCCTGCAAAAAGCTGCCGACTGCTGACTAACAGTTTTATTTCATTCCTAAAACACATGGCAGCAGCATCCAGCATGTTTTTTAGAAATGAAAGTGTCAGCCACAAGTTTATTTTAGTAATTTTGCCCTTTGTTTTGGTGAGAATAAAAAAATGGTTAAAAGTTGTCAAAGTTGAGAAATCTTAAAATGTTTAATGATAAAAACACCAAAAAAGGTGGACATTGGGCCCCCAAAATTAAGAGTAATTATAAAAAAATTGTAGTACAATTATTAAGCAATAATGCGCAGAACAGGACAGGGAGGGATGGGTAAAGACAAACATCTGGGACTAAACATTTGGAAAAACAACACTGAAGGTGACCTGGAATCAGGATATCCCCAATAAAACCCGACACAGTAATATTAAAAAACATAAAGACAACTAAATATTTCTCCCCTTTCCTTTCTGCTTCTCAATTGTGATTTAGTCTCTCCAGCTTCTGTGTTTTAAGCGAATTTCTATTCTCTATTTTGGAGTGCATTCCCTGTTACCAGTCACCTAAGAGTACACCCTGAAATGGAGAATAGAGATTTGCCTAAAACACAGAAGCTGGAGAGACAACATTGAAATTGAGAACAGTAAAGAGGAGAAACATGGCGGCAATCAGGACCAGTTAAGCGCCTAGCCAGCCAAATGCGCATGGGGCAGGGCCAATTGCATTGGCCAACAGCAGAATTTCAGATGGAGGGCATCTGAAGAGGAATTTTGCGCTCGCCGCGATCGCATAACATTTGATTCGATTCGCACGTGTGCCCGATGCGTGCATGAATCAGGTGGCTAGGTATGCAGAATCTTCCACACTTGGTTTGGGTTTTTTTGCGCTACGGCCATAAATTGACCCTATAATCAGCAAATTGGGACATTTAGGTGTCCCCAGAGTTTTCAGGAGGACCAAAAGCCTTAAAGTGTGACTGTCGCACTGAAGATGAGACATGTGGATACTTTATAAATACCCCAGTGGTATTTGGCAAGTAGCATGGTCAGGCTAGACAAAGCAAGAGAAAAGCACATGGGGTGTGCAGATGGCCATTTTTAATATGTCAAGTCAAGAAACCCAGACCAATATCATTTTCACATTTTCACCCATATTTTGCCCCTACAATACCAAAACTTCAGTACTATCGACTTGCCCCTGCCCTGCAATGCTATAACCTCAGCCTTGGAGTTTACTCTTTGATGGGCCAGGAAGCACATTGGTGTTGGGACGGTTGGGGAATGTTACGGGCTTGCCATAGCCTGGACAGTAAAATCAGTCTGATTTTGGACACAAGTCTGTCACTGTATATATCTATTTAAATGTATTATGTAGCCATCTATGTGTTTTCTGAAAGTAATACTTTTTAAATTTTTTGTCTTTTTTAGGTATCAGATCCATACTGGATTGCAGCATTCTATTATAAGACCGAGACAGCCTAACTGTCTGCCTCTTAACCAAGTGACTCTGCCCCAGAAACTGCAGGAAGCCGGCTATGCTACCCACATGGTAGGAAAGTGGCATCTGGGATTTTATAAAAAAGAATGTCTGCCAACAAGAAGAGGATTTGACACCTTTCTTGGCTCTCTGACGGGCAATGTAGATTATTACACCTACGACAACTGTGATGGCCCTGGAGTTTGTGGCTTTGACTTGCATGAAGGGGAAAATGTGGCATGGGACCTTGCTGGCAAATACTCCACTATAATGTATTCTCAACGTGTAAGTCACATTTTGGCCTCCCATAGTCCCCAACAGCCTATATTTTTATACATAGCCTTCCAGGCTGTGCATACGCCTCTTCAGTCTCCAAAAGAGTACATTTATCCATACAGGAATATGGGCAACGTAGCAAGGCGTAAGTATGCCGCCATGGTGACCTGCATGGATGCCGCAGTGAAGAACATCACCCGGGCTTTGAAAAAGTATGGTTACTATGACAACAGCATTATCATATTCTCATCGGACAATGGGGGTCAAACTTTCTCTGGTGGGAGCAATTGGCCTTTAAGGGGCCGTAAAGGTACCTACTGGGAGGGAGGTATAAGAAGCTTAGGATTTGTTCATAGCCCATTGATAAAAAAGAAACGACGGACAAGTCGTACCCTAATGCACATTACAGACTGGTATCCTACACTGGTGAAGCTGGCGGGAGGTAACATTTCTGAAACAGAGGGACTAGATGGTTATGACATGTGGCCATCAATAAGTGAAGGAAAAGAATCAGAACGGACAGAAGTTCTGCACAATATTGACCCCTTGTATAATCTTGCTAGGTCTGGATCCTTGGAAGAAGGGCAAGGAATTTGGAATACTGCTATCCAGGCCTCTATAAGAGTTAAAGATTTTAAGTTGATAACAGGAGATCCTGGGTACAGTGACTGGATACCTCCACAGACACTAACCAACTTTCCAGGAACCTGGTGGAACTTAGAGCGTCATACGGATGGTTCTCGTAAATCAGTATGGCTCTTTAACATCACAGCAGACCCTTATGAACGCCATGACTTGTCCGCACAGAAGCCTGAAATTGTTAAGGAACTACTTATGCGCCTAGCCCACTATAACAGCAGCGCTATCCCGGTGCGATATCCAAACGAAGACCCAAGGGGCAACCCGGAGCTCAACGGAGGTGCGTGGGGACCATGGGCTAGTGAGGAAGATGAGGAAGATGAAGAGAACTGGATAGGAGGTGGACACATAAAGAGTGCAAATAAAAAGAAGAAATGCAAGATTTGCAAGCTACGGTCATTTTTCAAGAAACTGAACACTCGCATTATGTCCAATCGCATATGATTCAACGTTACAAATTGACGAGGATGCCTGAACTCTGCTCAGCATCTTACAGAGTCATTTTCAAAATCATGTCATTACCATGATTGTGATTCTCAGTGAAATAACATGCCATATGCTTGAGAGATCCATAGAAATGCAATGCCTAGTATGCACTAAAACATAGAAGAAAAATGGGACCAAAATAAGCAGAAGCTAAAATATTTATGGACTGTAGAAACAAAATTCAGTCTCGGAGGGACTCTAAAGACGACACTTTGTAAAGTTGAAATATAACCAAAATAATGCTAGTTACGAAGAGTAAAGGGAAATGTTCCCATTTCAAACTATGTACCATCAATGGGAATGGAAACGTCAGCAAACCGCTGAGTTTTTTTTTGGTTAAAGATGTTTTATTTCCATTCTGACATGTATGTGTAATTGTATGTGCTGCTACTTGCCAAAATGTAATGTTGATCCATGGTGCATTATAGCATCTTTCTTTCAGGCTCCTATAATGTATATGTAAGGCTCTGTATATTTTCATACTGGACAACTTGCAATGTACATTGAGGAAAGGGTCTGTTGACTTGAAGGCTATCTGTATTAAAATTCCTTGACCTCTTCACCCAGACCACTTGCACCACACTCAGGTCCTATTCACACGCAGCAATTGGAAATGCAACCACTGTGTGCTGATCTCAATGGAGATCAAAGTTTTGGATTCTTTCTAGTAGGAGTATGCCAACAGACTTTCTTTTGGAAAGCGTCGACAATCTGACAGCAGGCTTGATCTCGGTTGTGATTTGCATGCAGCATCTGCATTTGCTATAGGTCCAGTTGCCAATAGGTTTTTTGTGCCACATACAACCTCAATGCCATCCCCTAGGCTCTCTTCTTATTATGACATGGGTGTTGCAATGAGAAAGAGCTGCCAGGGCCAGCCTTTTGGGTGTGCAAGGTGTGCCATTGCACAGAGTGCCATTATCAGGGGGGCGCCACCACAGCTGCACCCGCATGTTCGACACCTCAACCTGCCTTTCGCCCGCTCGGTTTACTGGTTCAGTGCTTCTTCACCCCTATGCCCGCTCACTTGTCCCCGCAAGCCCGCATGCTCAGCTTACTGGCCAGCTGCTTGCTACCCCACCAAACCTGCCTCTCGCTTTGGGAGGGCTGGGGTGCATGGTTGGTTGGGTCAGAAGAAAGGGACGCCATGCTCACCTCTATTCTGCCCTTTAAAGTGGACTAATCTGTCTGATTCCCTATCCATGGAACATTCTAATGTGTGAATCTCCCTGGGATCACTGGCATACCCGCCATGCAGGCAAACCCATGGCACATAAGCAGGTTTTCATCCAATCCACACTCTATGCTATATATATTATTGCAGGGTCGACAGAGCCCAACATAGAGAATGGGGAAAGTTTTCTTCCAGCATGACAGTTGGATTGCTTGAGAGGTAAGTATACCAGTGATCACGGGTGGTTTTCACACAGTGGGGCATCCCTGGACATAGGAAATCAGCCAGCTCTGGAGTCCTTTAGACTTCAGGGCTAGCAAATACAGGTTTTGGTCCATTTTAAGGTGATCCACTAGCCCCTGAAATCATGCCAGAGGAACTCCTTCACTTCTGCATTGCTTCTATACCAGCTGCCCTTTTACCACTCCACAGTATGCCGGTAGTAAGGAAGTGCAGAAGTCTGTTGGGGGGGGGAGGGCTATCATGTAGTCTCCATTCTAAGGCCGTCCTGGTTTCTGCAGACACAAGCGTTGAAGCAGGTGAGAAATCAAAGGGCTGCCATCAGGAGTCAGGACCCAAGGTTGGCCCCCCTTTAAGCTAAGGGGCCCATACAGAAATCCTGTCTGTAATGTTCTCATGTCTATATGCAGATTAAAATACTTCTTGCCAGGGTTGGAGCAAACTGGCAGGATAGGTGCAGGGTGAATTTGTAGGTATTATACTATATGTTTGTCTACAGATTAGCTATATATATTGTGCTCACAAATATCCCTCAATGCATTATGGACATGCATAGAAACATGAATTTTATGAGTTTTAGCAAAATGATGATGAAGTGAGCGGTGGAATTCTTTTTAAACAAACCAGACTACAATCAAAACTGATGAACCTCCTCCCACAAAGAACAAAATGACTTGAAACCAATGAAGCCCTTCAAACCCCAGCAATCACTGAAGTGAAGAACAAAGAACCAAAACTATCTACAGAATTTATGTGTATAGTTCTTTTATGAAAATTTTAATTCAGTCCTGTGGGACTCTAAATATAATACTTTTGTAAAGTTGAATTCTGACCTAGGCCTTTATTAAGTAAACTTTCCTTAAAATGTCTCCTGAAAATAAGGGCTATTGCCATGCGTTATTTCAGAATAAGGTGTACAGTAGTAAAATTGCACGTATGTGGGTTGCTAACACTGAAAATCACAGCGATGGTAAAAAGATCCAGTAAGAGCTTCTTAAACTGGAACAACACCTAAGCAGGGGGGGGGGGGGGCATTTGTACTCAGGTGCCCCCTTGCACATTAACCCCAATAAACCTGAAAAATTGTGCCCTTCTCGCGGTCCCCTGGCGAAATAGAGTACTGTGATTGGATACCCGGAAGAAGCCTGGGGACCACGTGACTGTGGCAGGGGACTTAGGAGACAGGCAAGATTTTTCAGGTTCAGGTTTAAAGAGGTTCATGTGCAGGAGTGGAGTGAAAAATGGGCGTTCTGCTTTAAGGTTTATTATAAGTTTAAGGTCTTACAGACCCCATTTACTGAATCAACAACTGAACAACTTATTTTCTTTTTTATAAAACATGATGAGATATTTTATGACAAGTTTACTGGATCAAGGTCCTAATGCCCTTTACTTTAAAGATTAGAGGGAGATTTACTTATTTGACTATTTATTGTAAATAAATAAAGTCAATATCAGCTGTTTTGGGGTTTAAGGGTCATTAAAGAATTATGTGAAAACATTCTGGGCTATGGTATGATTATATAACAGTAAGCGTTGTTGCTTTGTCGCATTTCTGAGCTGTTGTGTATCATGTCATTGTAACTCCCACCAAGCTCATATATTGTGTATGCAAGATTGGCAAAAGGCACATTTTCGGAAAACAAATGTCTAAAGAGTACCCTCCTTGACAATATCTATGGTTAACCACCATGTAACAGCCTTTTGATTATATAGTTTACAAAAAATTAGGCAGCTGTGTGTACATAAGTGATATGTTCCTATTTGACAACTACTGTTGTGCAGGAAGTAATATAAAAATAGGGAAACAAGCCTGAGAAGCTAAATACGGGAACAGTGCAGTTTCTAGAAAGAAAATTGCTGTCAGTATGGGCAGAAAAAAATCCTCTCCTTGCCCATCCTATGGTGCTTCTGCCGCATACCAGTATATGCCATGGTGTGCCTTAGCAGTTGGAAGGGCTCCAAACTTCCCATGATTGAGACCAGTATGGGATAATGAAGGGTTTGGTGTATGGCTGCCACCATTACCAATTATCCATATGTGGAAAGCAGGATTGTTGGTATAAGGGGGCCCTTCCCAGCATACACAATGGCATTGGCACCCAGGGTGATCACCCTGCTCGTCCTCCACTAGACACAGCCCTTCTCAGGAACTAACTAGGCAATCACTCTTACATACAGAACTAAATGTCTGTCTCTGGGCCCAAAATTGATTATATCAATTAAAATATCCCTATGCTTATGGGCTGGTATTTACACCCCTCTTGATCCAGGGTGTGACTGTCCAAAGCTAGCTCAAAGGAGGACTATTGTGAAAAATGTTGCAATAATAAAAATCCATATAAATATACTGGATGGCAGGAGAAGGGTCCCGTATATACCTGACATCAAGAAATATCCAGCCAGGTTTGTTTCTTCTTTTAATGGAAGGAAGTCTGCCACCCAGGTCATCCTGATTTGGGATGCTCCACTTTGTGAAACCCTGCCATTCGCCTGTCAGCCCTTCTTAATGTTCACACCAGGGCCTGGTCACATTTGGTTACGCCACTGATATTTGCTGAAAGTAATTCTGCAGTTACCTGCTATAGAGCTGTTGTTCATTTTAAGACTCAGTGAGAGTACTTGACCACCAACTCAACAGCCAATCAATGCTTCTGGTATCATCACATTTTAGCACACACACTATCAAACACAGATCCCTGCTGCTGGTGTGGGTCTGTCTCTGCCTATGGCAAATACAACACTGACACTAATCCACACACGATCAGATCTTCAGCCTAATTCTGTAGTTATTGGGAACCAGTGGAATAAATAACAATGAAACATATCAAACAATAAGGTAGCAGTCATACAATCAAGAATTAATTATACAATAGAACACACAGTAACTAGTAATATAAAGCAAAAGACTCTCTTAGAGATGTGGATTCTAGCTTAGTACATGGAAGGCAACTACATTTTAGATTTAATATTCTTAAGTGGGCAGAGCATGTAAAAAATGTACAGTGACAGAACAAATAACAAAAACAAGAAACTAATAGGACATCCATAATACTGGTAAGTTTGCTATTTCTATGAGAGAGCAGTAGAGGTTTATATTGGTGGGTGTACAATGAAAATCCAGTAATTGTTTTGTCTTACAACAACATCTGTTAAATGGCCCAATTCATGAAAAACAGAGGCATAGACCAGCTTCTTGTCTTCCACCAATCAGCCATTTAGGGAGCAAACTGGCTAGGGGTTTGTGCTGTTCCAATTTCTGAAGTGACCTTGGGTTTTATGGACCAGCAAATTCTGATCACAAAGTCATATTTTTAACACAAGCTTCATGCTCTGGTTAACATAAGTCCTAACTCAATGGGTATGTAGGGGACTTTCAGATGAACTTTCAGATGGTTTCCTCATGCCTAGAACCCTAATGTCTTGTACTGGTGTGTAGTCTGCAATCCAGGTGATCAAATAGAAGTGCCCTCTTTCTGTAACTAATATTTGAGATGTTAGGAAAGATTGATTATATTCCCTTTTCATGAATCCTATAAGGGATTACAAAAGCTTCAAAGACAGATCTCTCCTCCACATGGAGAGATAAGACCAGAGCACAGAGCTAGACACTGAGGATAACTTAAATAAAATGATTGTATTAGTATACAACAAAAGAACAAATCCTTATTAAGCAAAACAGGGTAACTCAATACATAACTAAACACTAAAACGGGACACAGGAAGAAATACAATCTACAGGCACGAAGGTTCTCTGTGTAAAATATCTACAGACACCAAGGTTCTCTGTATACAATATCTACAGAGACCAGGGTTCTCTGTATAAAAAATCTATAGGGACCAGGGTTCTCTATATAAAAAATCTATAGGGACCAGGGTTCTCTGTATAAAAAATCCCTCTCTATACAATATCTACAGAGACCAAGGTCCTCTGTATACAATATCTACAGAGACCAGGGTTCTCATTATACAATATCTACAGAGACCAAGGTTCTCTGTATAATATATTTATAGGGACCAAGGTTCTCTGTATACAACATCTACAGAGCCAAAGGTTCTCTGTATGCAATATCTATAGGGACCAGGGTTCTTTATATAAAATATCTATAGGTGCCAAGGTTCTCTGTATAAAAAATCTATAGTGACTAAGGTTCTCTGTATACAATATTTACAGAGACCAAGGTTCTCTGTATACAATATATACAGAGACCAATGTTCTCTGTATACAATATCTACAGAGACCAAGGTACTCATTATACAATATCTACAGAGACCCAGGTTCTTGTAATACAATATCTACAGAGACCAGGGTTCTCTGTATACAATATCTACAGAGACCAAGGTTCTCTGTATACAATATCTGCAGAGACCAAGGTTCCCGTAATACAATATCTACAGAGACCCAGGTTCTCTGTATACAATATCTACAGAGACCAAGGTCCTCTGTATACAATATCTACAGAGACCAAGGTTCTCACTATACAATATGTACAGAGACCAGGGTTCTTTGTATACAATATCTACAGAGACCAAGGTTCTCTGTATACAATATCTACAGAGACCAATGTATTCATTATACAATATCTACAGAGTCCAAGGTTCTCTGTGTAAAATATCTACAGAGACCAGGGTTCTCTGTATACAATATCTACAGAGACCAGGGTTCTCTGAATACAATATCTACAGAGGCCAGGGTTCTCTGTATCCAATATCTACAGAGACCAGGGTTCTCTGTATACAACATATATAGAGACCAAGGTCCTCTGTATACAATATCTACAGAGACCAAGGTCCTCTGTATACAATATCTACAGAGACCAAGGTTCTCTGTATACAATATCTACAGAGACCAGGGTTCTCTGTATACAATATCTACAGAGACCAAGGTTCTCTGCATACAATATCTACAGAGACCAGGGTTCTCTGTATACAACATCTACAGAGACCAAGGTCCTCTGTATACAACATCTACAGAGACCAAGGTCCTCTGTATACAACATCTACAGAGACCAAGGTCCTCTGTATACAATATCTACAGAGACCAAGGTTCTCTGTATACACTATCTACAGAGACCAATGTCCTCTCTATACAACATCTACAGAGACCAAGGTCCTCTGTATACAATATATACAGAGAACATGGTTCTCTGAATACAATATCTGCAGAGACCAAGGTCCTCTGTATACAATATCTACAGAGACCAGGGTTCTCTGTATACAATATCTACAGAGACCAATGTTCTCTGTATACAATATCTACAGAGACCAAGGTTCTCTGAATACAATATCTACAGAGACCAAGGTCCTCTGTATACAATATCTACAGAGACCAGGGTTCTCTGTATACAATATCTACAGAGACCAAGGTCCTCTGTATACAATATCTACAGAGACCAGGGTTCTCTGTATACAACATCTACAGAGACCAAAGTTCTCTGTATACAATATCTACAGAGACCAGGGTCCTCTGTATACAATATCTACAGAGACCAGAGTTCTCTGAATACAATATCTACAGAGATCAGGGTTCTCTGTATACAATATCTACAGAGACCAAGGTTCTCTGTATACAATATCTACAGAGACCAAGGTTCTCTGTATACAACATCTACAGAGACCAAGGTCCTCTGTATACAATATCTACAGAGACCAAGGTTCTCTGTGTAAAATATCTACAGAGACCAGGGTTCTCTGTATACAATATCTACAGAGACCAGGGTTCTCTGAATACAATATCTACAGAGGCCAGGGTTCTCTGTATCCAATATCTACAGAGACCAGGGTTCTCTGTATACAACATATATAGAGACCAAGGTCCTCTGTATACAATATCTACAGAGACCAAGGTTCTCTGAATACAATATCTACAGAGACCAAGGTCCTCTGTATACAATATCTACAGAGACCAGGTTTCTCTGAATACAATATCTACAGAGACCAAGGTTCTCTGTATACAATATCTACAGAGACCAGGGTCCTCTGTATACAATATCTACAGAGACCAGAGTTCTCTGAATACAATATCTACAGAGACCAGGGTTCTCTGTATACAATATCTACAGAGACCAAGGTTCTCTGTATACAATATCTACAGAGACCAAGGTTCTCTGTATACAATATCTACAGAGACCAGGGTTCTCTGTATACAACATCTACAGAGACCAAGGTCCTCTGTATACAATATCTACAGAGACCAAGGTCCTCTGAATACAACATCTACAGAGACCAAGGTCCTCTGTATACAATATCTACAGAGACCAGGTTTCTCTGAATACAATATCTACAGAGACCAAGGTTCTCTGTATACAATATCTACAGAGACCAGGGTCCTCTGTATACAATATCTACAGAGACCAGAGTTCTCTGAATACAATATCTACAGAGACCAGGGTTCTCTGTATACAATATCTACAGAGACCAAGGTTCTCTGTATACAATATCTACAGAGACCAAGGTTCTCTGTATACAATATCTACAGAGACCAGGGTTCTCTGTATACAACATCTACAGAGACCAAGGTCCTCTGTATACAATATCTACAGAGACCAAGGTCCTCTGAATACAACATCTATAGAGACCAAGGTCCTCTGTATACAATATCTACAGAGACCAAGGTTCTCTGAATACAATATCTACAGAGACCAAGGTCCTCTGTATACAATATCTTCAGGGGAACATTGGCCTCTGTATATATTGTATATATGAATTTGATCCTTTAAATAGATTTCAAAGATTTCATTTTACTCCACTTGGTTGATATTATGTGGGCACAAAACCATTTCACTCATTAAATGATTCACCCCCTTTGTGCTTAATTGCACCTAGTAATGGCTGAAAATCATGAATAATACTTACTTATCCACCTTGCAGAAGGCTTCAGAAATCACGTCACAGCATTTACATCACAATCGACAACCATTAGGGTTTGTGGGGCAAGTGCCATGCAAGCACACAAGAAGATCCCCCACTGTATGAAATTTCCCAATATCACCCATAAACTCCCCTTGCCCACACAGAGACCAGGGTTGACTGTGTTCTGTACAAGCTTTTGCAGTAAGAGAAACCACTCTTCCCAGCTGGCCAGGTAAGGGGTGTAAAAATATAAGATGACTCTCTGGGAAACAGGGCAAGTTGAAACGCCTATGAATTTGAAAGCTTTTCCTTTGAAAGGAGTTTTCCTTTAAAGCAGAACAAAACCCAGGATTTTCACTATCCCCGGGTGCATCCCAAATACCTATGTGAAGCCCCCCCAATATGGCCATAGAAATGTACCTTTCCCCAGTCACACATTGCATGTGTCCAATCAGCGCTGTATGCAATGCATATTAAAGTAATTCTATACCCCAAAAAAAGTTTACATCGTCACCTTCTATCCCCAGCCCTGTGCCACTAAATATTTTTTTGCTAAAGCCTTTGGCCAATATTCATAACAAAACTAAGTTGATGTAGTTGTTCATATTGCTCCCTGATCAGCCCCTGCCCCCTGGTGCTTTCCAGCGAAGATACATGAAGTTACAGTACATACAGCTCAGTATTGGTGAGAACTTAAATCTAACTGACATTATGTGACAGTTTAGGTTGTAACTGAATTAATTAGCAATTGACATTCGGACACCATACTACTTCCTGTTAGTATTTTTATGAACACTGACCAAAGGCTTTAGTAAAAAAAAGAAACACAGGCTGTTTTGTAGCACTGGGCTGGGCATAGAAGACAGGTTTGAAAATAATCCAGGAAATAGAAATTTAAGATGGTCATATAAGCAAGATAAAGATCCGTATCACGATTATAGGAGAACACACAGAGGGGGGAAATAGATCAGATATAAACAGGTTGGAATAAAAAAATAAATACGGTTGAAGATCTGCACGTAGTTTTTTTGGGGGGAAAAAAGAGGGGGGAAATGACATGGCACAAATTAAGGGGAAACCGAATAGAAGCGTAGCCGAGAAAGCAATGCTTAAATAAGTTGATATGCATAAGATCGATTATATTTCCTTACCAGCGTAAATACAAATGATGATGCAAACCATCATAAAAGACTGTTATGATGAAATATCCCAGTGATACAGAGCAACCAATTTGCTGAACTTCACTTCTGGTTATAGGATCACTTTAACGTCCAGCATACAGCTCTGTTTAGAAACCATGCTCAGTGCATCCCTAGTTTCCTTATATACAGATGAGCGCTCCAGCCTATGTGAATGGCTGGTCGTAGGAGCGTGTCTCATTCCAGAGATGATGGGGATGCAACTGGCATAGTTTACATTCCTGGGGAGCCAGGGCAAAGGTGCGTTTTGCAGTTACATGGTGGGGAGGGGTTGGAATGGTTCACACAGCAGGGAATCCCAATTTGGCCAGAAGGCCACCGCCTGGCTGGGTTTTTGTTCCACTTTAAAGTGGACCAAAACCTAGAATCTATAAGACTCCCGATCAATTCCCTCCCCCAGGGCATCCATAATCGGGATGCCCTACTGTGTGAAACCCCTCAGGTCACACTTACCTTGCTTCCCGGTCCAACAGCGCATGCACAAGCGGTGGCTGCATCCCTGCTATCCCACTAGCAGTGCGCCAGGCATTTGTGCAAGCAGGGGATGCGGCCGCCAGCACTCTCAGAGCTGCTGGCCTTAGAAGAAGGCTTAGACAATGTGACATCAGCGTATCTGAGCGCGCTGATTGGACAAGCGGCTGAGCATACGCTGTAGGACCCGGAAGAGGTGAGTTGCGCTCGGCGATCTGGGGGGTTTCACACAGCGGG
Source organism: Gastrophryne carolinensis (assembly GCA_027917425.1). Lineage (NCBI taxonomy): Eukaryota > Metazoa > Chordata > Amphibia > Anura > Microhylidae > Gastrophryne > Gastrophryne carolinensis. The sequence goes on from CM051238.1 coordinate 72,897,435, forward strand.
GCCAAAATCCTGGGTTTTGGTTCACTTTAAATACCAGCCAGCTAAAGCATGGAGCTATTAAAGTGGACCAACACCCTCCCAGAATCTATAAGATTCCCGGGCCGATCCGATCCCTCCCCACGGGGCATCCAAAATTGGGATGTCCCGCGGGGTGAAACCCCCCAGGACACCCAGGAACCTTACCTTGATCCCGATCAAACGGCGCATGCGCAGGCCGTGGCCGCATCTCGCGCTTCCCTCTAGCAGGGCGCGTGCCCGCGCCGGCCATTTGTGAATGGCTGGCGCTGGTGTGCTCCCTGTTAGAGGGAGGCGCGAGATGCGGCTGCCAGCGTGCTCGGAGTTGCTGTGGTTGTACGTCGCTTGGACACGCATACCACATCGGCTCCGAGCGCGCTGATTGGACGAGCGGCCGCGCATGTGCCGTAGGAGCGGGATAAGGTGAGTTTTTTACGAGTGATCGGGGGGTTTTCACATAACCCCGATTGGGGTGCCCCGGGGAAGTGGACCAAGACCCAGGATAGTCAGAATCCTGGATGTTGGTCCACTTTAAGACAAGACACAGAGCTCTCCCACATGAGGAATAGACCTCCTCCTCATTACAGCAATGAGCTGTGCACCTTTTAATGAAGAGAACATTCTAGATAAATTAAACCTGAAGAGACTAACTAGCTCGCAGGGGTAGTGATTTTCCTGCGATGTTGCTGCTTGTCGCACACGTTAGCAGTCAGGGGAGTCGTTTTCAGGTGTGCAGGACGTGTTTTATTGCGGTGTCTTCGGGATGCCAGTGTGTGTCTCCCCTTTGCCGGCCGTGTGTGGGAGCCGAGCGTCTGCAGACCTGACTCTGAATTAATGTGTGTGTGGGCTTGTGATTGCCTGCGTGGGCGGCAGTTTAGGTGAGATAGAGATATGGGCGACTGGGGATGTGAGCTGGATTTTTATGCGCATTTCAAACATAGCTTTACTGATATATTTATCTTCACCCGCAAAGTGTGTGTCCACAGAAATGAGGTGCAAACAAGCAAATTAGTCTGTCAGCTCCTGACCCTATTCCCTGCAGTCACACAACCTGGACTGACTCTATTTTTATGTTCACATCATTATTTAATGGCTCCCTCCAGACAATATTTTATAAGATGGGTAATTAGACTCTTCTTTTAGCAGTCCAAAACACTCTAGCCCAGTTTAAATCCTTCCATTAAGGGCATCCCAACTTGATGTGTAACTCCCTAGTTCCCCCACTGTCTATATGGAATGAGATGCTGTGGAGTATGGTCAAGGTTAGCCCCAGCCAAGGGATTGAGGGCAAAGGTGAGTTTACATGAGTAACCAAGGGATTTCACACTGGGGGACATCCCTATCCAGGATACCTCTATTGAAATCTCTTGAAGTGGACCAAAGCCTGAGATTTTGATCATCCTTAGTTTTGGTCCATTTCCTGGGGGCATCCTGATTTGAGACACTCCGCTGTGTAAAACTCTCTGGGGTCAGAGGTTACTCACCTTGGTAGTGATCCCATCCAATCACACTCGTATCCAATCAGCGCTCTATAGAACTTGACTGTGCTAGCGTTCCAATATGCCCTGCGTCATACCGCTTCCATCACCAAAATAACAAGACCAGACCACCATGTCGTTGGAAAGATTAAATTTAATCGGCCACAGCCCAACATATAATAAACAAATATATACAAGCAAAATAGAGTCCCCCCTGTGTTCCGGGTCTGAGAAGCCTAGGATCCCAAAAATGAAGGAAAGGGGAGGGAACAAAATTAACTTCCCGACCCCCACCAAGCGGAAGCCAACATAAGCTCGGCCGCAAAACCTCCTAGGCCAGGGAGCTTAATCGGGCTAACCGCCAGTGACCACAAACATCCCCTTCCTTACCAGAGCCCCAACCATCCAAAATCCTTTAACCAACTCGTCCTGGCCGGTTTCCCCAGAAACAGCCACGTACCCTTCCAATGGAACTGCTATCTCAGACCCGAAACCCGCGAGGAGACCCGCCCAACGGCTGTGACAAATACAATACAAATTTTCACAAACAAAAACTTAACATTAAGAACTATACATTAAAATATGTACAAAGTATGACAGTATGATTTTTTTTTTTTTTTTACAACATGGTTCAACATAAATAAAACAGAATTCTGCGGCACCCCCAACAGGTGGCAACAGACATAATACAAAATACTTTTTTTTTTCTTTATACAATAAATAACTAGCCATACAAACCTTAAACTTATTCAAAAAAACCCTAAACCCCCCCCCCCCCCCCCCAGGATTGTGGCCGAAAAAACCCAAACATAACCAAAAACAGGGCGGGCGGGTGGGACTGCTCGTTCATCCACGCCGGGTCAAAGAGGAAGGGGACGGACGTCCCCTTATATACTCCCCTTCCCCCCTGAGGTCACTTCCCCCAGTGACCACTACCCCCCCATGGCTGGTCTGCCTCCGGACAGGAACGCAGGCCAGTCATGTGGGCTGCCCTCCTTAAAGGGACGGCGCTTTCTAGAACTGTCTACAGGGACCAGAATAGAGAGCAGGAAGTGGTTGTATCTCCAATTTAAGTCCAGCTGCCATGCCCAGCCTATCTAAAGAGCTTGGCGCTGGAGAGTCGATCAGCTCAGGAAAGCCGGGAATGCTTCTCGCTTATGTGCTATGGGATCACCAGCGAGGAGAGTATACCAGCAATCCCAGAGGCTGGATGGGGGATCAACCTGCTGAAGTTTTTGGAAGGGATGTGGCATAGAGGAAGGGACATTGGATGCTGTAGCACTCCACAGCCCTTTGAGCATCACACTAATCCCTCATTAATTTCGTAGATCCCGCAGTACTTCCGATTATCTTTCTGATCTGCATCCCTTCTGTGTGTTACACCTCACCATATGGTTCAGGGGCTCAACAGCCACCCTCTGTAATATTGTTAATAGGCCACATGTCCTCTAAAAACGGATGCAGAGTGCCTTGGGCAGTGCAACAAAGCTGATGGGCCCTGATAACAACAGTAAGTGGTCTGGAGTCCTTCTTTTATTTAGAAGCCACCAAAAGTAATCTGAACCACGTGACAACCAGTGGCCAATCGTAGAGCCCAACTTTGACTGGGGGGAGAAGATAAGAGAACCAGTGCTTCTAGGGGTATCATGAATCGGGATGCAACCCTCTTGCACCCGGCCAAGTCACCCACTAACAAGCAGTGCAGCAGAGAATCCCCCTAAATCATCAAAACAAGCAGTTCATTGGGGTAACCCTCAAATCACCCCACAACAAGCAGTGCAACCGAGCTCCATCACTCCAAATCACCCCATAACAAGCAGTGCAGCAGAGCTCCAACACTCCAAATCTCCCCACAACAAGCAGTGCAGCAGAGCTCCAACACTCCAAATCACCCCATAACAAGCAGTGCAGCAGAGCTCCAACACTCCAAATCACCCCTTAACAAGCAGTGTAGCAGAGAACCCCCCCAAATCACCCCATAACAAGCAGTGTGACAGAGAATCCCCCCAAATCACCCCATAACAAGCAGTGAACTCCATTACTCCAAATCACCCCATAACAAGCAGTGTGGCAGAGAATCCCCCAAACCACCACATAACAAGCAGTGCAGCAGAGAATCCCCCTAAATCACCCCATAACAAGCAGTGCAGCAGAGAATCCCCCCAAATCAACCCATAACAAGCAGTGCAGCAGAGCATCCCCCAAATCACCCCATAACAAGCAGTGCGACAGAGAATCCCCCCGAATCACCCCATAACAAGCAGTGATCTCCATCACTCCAAATCACCCCATAACAAGCAGTGTGACAGAGAATCCCCCAAATCACCACGTAACAAGCAGTGCAGCTAAGCACCCCCCCAAATCACCCCATAACAAGCAGTGCAGCAGAGCATCCCCCCAAATCACCCTATAACAAGCAGTGTAGCATAGAATCCCCCCAAATCACCCCATAAAAAGCAGTGCAGCATATATTCCCCCCAAATCACCCCATAACAAGTAGTGCAGCATATATTCCCCCCCAAATCACCCCATAACAAGCAGTGCAGCAGAGAATCCCCCTAAATCACTCCCATAACAAGCAGTGCCGCAATATCCCCCTCACCCGTGGCCTCTCTTACCTGTATAAGCTGAAGTTGTCCGTTCGACACTTGACGGCCGGGTGGCAACAACACATCAGCATCAAAGTTCTGGCAGAGCCTTGGCTCTCACGCTCATTCTGTGCACCCTACAGCCATCAAAGGTAAGCTGCCTCCTCCCTGCAAAGCGCACCAGCTGCCTCTCTTTCGCTCTGGCCGCCTGTCATCCGCTGCCCCCTGCCACACTGACCGCCTGTAGGCCTTGTACTTTAATGCCGGCAATGCTTCTTGTGGCAGGCATTGTGAATGGTAGCCGCCTCTGCGGTGGCTCCCATTTACCTGGCCCATTGCAAGAAGCATTGCCGGAGTCGGTAAATTACCAGATCAGCAAGCGGTCAGTGCAGAGAAGGTGGTGGCCTACCAGGCATCTGCCCGGGATGTCCTATAGCCAGTCCGTCCCCAGCTGAGACATGGGGGGGGGTTTCACACAGCAGGGCATCCCCAATCATCCCACAAACCAGACCTCACCCTGGCAACTTTGTAAAGTCCACTTTAAAATTATTGTTCTGAACTGGAAGAAGTGACCAATACATGCCAACCTGATCTAAAGCTGCAAACTGTCCAGAACCATATTGGAACCTCTGCAGGTATCTAGACCCTTTATTATTTCATTACAGTGATTTTGATGTTTTCCAAGTAAAATATATAGCACTAAGAGGTTAATCCCACACCAATAACTAAGCAATTGAAACTCTGACAAGCAGCTGAGCCCTAGAGGAGGCCTTAGGCATAAGTAGAATGTTTTAATTAGAAAAAGGGGGTGTAAAGCCTTTCGTACCAGAGTCATGGTGCAAGGAAGGCTTCCCTGTGGTTTGTGACTTTGGCTGTTATGCAGCAGGAGTATGCCGGGGATAATGGCAGATTAATCTGTCAGCGCTGAATGCTCCTGCTCATACATGGCGTATCTGCTAAACACCTTAAGTGTTCAATAATAACTCACAGAGTCATTACTGAGCATCGATCCTCCCGGAACTGGTAAATCAAGCTAGCAATTTATTTTGTAGGATTTTAATCCTTTTCGTTATTAACTAATAGAGGCCTCATGAGTGGTACATTTTTAATGAGTATTTTCATTTTGTTCACAAATAAATAAAGAACTTTCTTTGATATATACAGGCATTAGAGGAAGCGAATGGGGGCTCCGTCCAGTATATGTACTGCTATAGTATAGTAAAGTTACACATGTGGACAGAATTGTTGGTACCCTTCCGTTAAAGAAAGAAATGTTGCTGGGCCCATAACCTGTTACAGAGTGTGAGTGCTGGGTGCAGCGGAGTCATAATCTAGGTAGACATTAGTGGTATAACAAGTACTGGCTTTACTAGAACATGAATGCAGAAAGAGAATGTCACCTTACATGGTGCATAACACAGACAGGACAAGAAGTATCAGTCATAGAGATCACAGCTTGATGTACCAGAAATACAACACAGGAGAAAATGTACAATAGAGGCTTCAGATAAGCAATGGTAACAGCGCCATCTACTGTCATAAATTTAGACAAGTTTGCACAGTTTCTCCAACATCCCTTCCCAACAGCTGAGGCTTAGTCTGTGAAACCCATCTTCTTTGTAAGCCTCTGTGTTTTTCAGCAGTCAGGGGCTTGGTAAGGATATCTGCTGTCATATTCTCAGTAGGGTAATAAAGTAATTCAAGAGGTTCCTGTTCAGGAAGTTCCTTGGTCTCAAAGCACCGATTCAGGGTTTGCAGTATTTTTACTTTTTCCCCTTCTTGCTCAAAACAAATCAGAATATCATCCACAGATCACGGATCATATGGAGTTTTCTCCACTGTTCTAGAACAGAGTCTGTTTTGCAAATAAGTGGCTCTCATTGCTGCCTCACACCAATATTTTTGTGGTAGTCCAGAGTCTGTCAGCATAAATCTGATCATTTCAGTCAGAGTTCTGTCTTTCAGCTATCCCATTTTGCTCTGGTGTGTATGGGACTGTATGTTGATGCTCTATTCCATTCAGCTTTAAGTATTCTTGTACTTTGTGTCCTGTGAATTCGCCTCTGAAACTTGTTACTTACATAGTAAGTGACAGTGTATCTTGAATAGTCATCTATGACTAAGTCACCATGCACCAGTTGCCTTAAAGCTCTATTCTGACTGACTTTAGTAAGTGTTGCTCTTGTGGCTTTGGATTCCATGCAGCATTCACACTTAACAGTAACTGGACAATGGGATAATTCAGATCCGTTGTCGGATTCCTTTTTTTGCAGTTCTTGTATGCATTTTGGATGTCTGTGACCTAAACGCCTGTGCCATATGTGTATATAGCCATTGTGTTTATGGGTGCATAGTCTCACCTTTTCCTTCACTGTGGTAAGGTGTTATAGATGGTCATCTAGCTTGCTATGGTCTGCTTGCCATCCAGGATAGAACACTTGTCATCTTGGAACTTTACAGTGAGTAATTTGGCTATCAGACACTTCAAAAATAAGGGTCTTCCTGTCAGGAATAGCTGGGGGTTGAGGGCTTACCTAGAGGGCTGGAGTTACCAGAGCGTGACATTATCACAGGCCCAACATGGATGACCTGGTACAGCAGGTGCAAGCTATGGCCACAGCGATCAACCAACTCGCTCAAAGAGTGGCCACTCAGGAGTCTCGTCAAGTGCCGACTTCCTCTGTACCCCCTCATTTCTCCGAACCTAAGATTCCACTGCCTGAGAAATTTTTTGGAGAACGAGCAAAATTTTCCAACTTAACAAAAGGACGGAATTCGGCTGAAGACTACAGTGCTGAATTCCGCCGCTGGGCTATCGAAGCTAGGTGGAACGATCCAGCTTTGTGTAGTCAGTTCAGGGTGGGGCTGTCGGATTGCATCAAGGATGCTTTAGTCAATTTTCCCCCGCCAGCGGACCTAGATCAATTAATGCAGGTCTCCATTAAAATAGGCCGACGTCTTAGAGAAAGGGCCAGGGAGAGAGGCAGGGCTCCCACGTCCTTCAGACCAGTCCAGAGTCTTAGATCCCTGGTTCCCCGTGGTGAAAATACCTCATCATCTTCCCAGGAAGAACCTATGCAATTAGGGAGAACCTGCTTATCCCAAGAGGAGAAGCAGCGTAGGCGATCCGAGGGGTTATGCCTGTATTGCGGGAATTCTGGTCATTTTGCAGGGTCCTGTCCCAACAAGGGGAAACCGGCGGAAAACTTCCGCATCCAGACCAGGTAGAGAGTACTGATCTGGGTGAGTCAGTTTGTAACTCTCGCCAGAATAAGATGCTTGTACCTATTAATCTGTTTTGGGGGTCCTCTAAGCAGACAGTTTCCGCCTTCATAGATAGTGGTGCGGCAGGAAACTTTTTGGACAGGAGCATGATCTCCACTTTAGGGATCCCTTTAGTTCCACTTGAAAGATCCTTACAAGTTCTAGCTATCAATGGGAAGGCTATCCAGGGAGGTCCTATAAATACCAAGACCCCACCTCTCAGACTAATTGTCGGTTCTTCTCACTCTGAATTCTTAGAATTCTTTATTTTTGATTGCCCAGAAACTCCGGTGGTTTTGGGATACTCCTGGTTACAACTCCATAACCCAGTGTTAGATTGGCGGGCTGGGGAATTGACCAAGTGGAGTGATCACTGTAAAGGTCATTGTTTTACTACAGGTCTCAGAAGCGTTCAAGTCTTACCACAGGAATTACCTAAGCCATATGCTGATTGGATCGATGTATTCTCCGAACGCTCCGCTGATACCCTACCGCCACATCGGTCCTATGACTGCCCCATTGACCTGCTTCCTGACACTATTCCCCCTAGGGGAAAGATCTATAACCTCACTCTGCCCGAGGAGCAAGCTATGAGGGAGTATATTACCGAGAATTTAAGGAAAGGTTTTATCCGTCCCTCTACCTCGCCTGCTGGGGCCGGTTTCTTTTTTGTCGAGAAAAAAGATGGTGGCCTAAGACCGTGTATAGATTATCGAGCTTTGAATAAGATCACGGTTAAGAACCGATACCCCTTACCCTTGATCGGGGATCTGTTCAATCAAGTCACAGGAGCTCGAATTTTCTCCAAATTGGATCTGAGAGGGGCTTACAATCTGATTTGCATCCGACAGGGGGACGAGTGGAAAACTGCATTTAATGTGAAGGATGGGCACTACGAGTACCTGGTCATGCCCTTCGGTCTTTGTAATGCGCCAGCCGTTTTCCAAGATTTTGTTAATGATATATTCAGGGAATATCTCGGTAGATTTGTAGTCATTTACTTGGATGATATTCTCATTTTTTCTAATTCTTTACTGGAGCACAGACACCATGTTAAGTTGGTGCTACAAAAATTAAGAGAGAATAACTTATTTGCTAAACTTTCTAAGTGTGTGTTTGAAGTCACTACAGTCCCCTTCCTAGGGTATGTTATTACCAACCAGGGTTTGGAGATGGACGCGGGGAAGGTTTCAGCAGTTCAGGTTTGGGTCCAACCCAAAACGTTAAAGGAATTGCAACGTTTTCTAGGTTTTGCAAATTTTTATCGGCGTTTCATAAAAGGGTTTTCTCATATTGTAGCACCCCTTACCAATCTTACCCGCAAGGGGGCTTTTACTGCTAACTGGTCTCCCTCTGCCTGTGAGGCCTTTCTAACCTTGAAACGGGCCTTTACTTTGGCACCTGTGTTAATTCATCCAGATATTCGTAAGGCCTTCGTTATTGAAGTAGATTCTTCGGAGCTGGGAGTGGGTGCAGTTTTGTCACAGTATTCTGGTAACCCTGAGCGTCTCCATCCATGCGCTTATTTTTCACGTAAATTCAGTACCGCGGAACAAAATTATGATGCTAGCAATAGGGAACTATTAGCTATTAAACTGTCATTTGATGAATGGCGACATTGGAGGGTTCATTACATCCTATAACTGTGTATACCGATCATAAAAACCTCGAATACATAGGTTCTGCCAAGAGGCTGAACTCTCGTCAGACACGTTGGGCATTATTCTTCTCGCGCTTTAATTTTATTATTACTTTCAAGCCGGGTGTAAACAATACTAAAGCTGATGCTCTATCTCGCATGTTTGGTGAATGTAAGGATCGGGGTGATACTGGTGAACCTATTCTACCCACGGGTTGTGTGGTTGGGGCGTTACTTCCTGATCTCTCCAATACCTTGGCGCCGTTTCAAGATGAATCTCCTAGTGATGTACCCTTGGGGTGCCAGTTTGTACCGCCGCACCTGTGTTCGGATGTAATTCGCGAATTTCACGATGCCAAAACTGCTGGTCATTTGGGTAACCGTAAGATGTTTATGCTTGCCCTTCGCCATGTATGGTGGCCAACCATGAGACGCGATGTTACTGCCTTTATCGACGCTTGTGCTATTTGTGCCCGAAGTAAAGGGGTTCACAAGGCTCCTAGTGGCGGTTTGGTTCCTCTTGAAATTCCTGCTGAGCCATGGACCCATATTTCTATGGATTTTATTGTAGATTTGCCTCTCTCACTTGGAAATACTGTAATTTGGGTGGTAGTGGATCGTTTCAGTAAAATGGCACATTTCGTTCCGTTGGCCAAGCTTCCGTCGGCTCCTGAGCTTTCGCGGCTATTTACTTCGCATATTTTTCGTATTCATGGTATTCCGTCTAATATAGTCTCCGATCGGGGTGTCCAATTTACTTCCCATTTTTGGAAACACTTCTGTTCACGGTTGGGAATACAGATCTCTCTTTCCTCTGCTTACCATCCCCAGTCTAATGGGCAGATGGAAAGAACAAATCAAACCTTGGAGCAATACTTAAGATGTTACGTCTCTGATGCCCAAGAACAATGGGCGGAATTTATCGATTTTGCTGAGTTCGCTTACAATAACGCGCCTAGTGAGAGTACTAAGGTATCTCCTTTTTTTTGTAATTTAGGGAAAAATCCAAGAGCTTCTTCCCTTTCAGGGTCACCTTCCAATTTGCCGGCATTGGAAGAGTGGCTTCAGGAACGGAGGAATATCTGGAATCACGTTTGAGGTATAAGAAATTTGCCGATCGTCAAAGGTCACGCGAACCGGTTCTTCAGGTGGGTGATCTAGTTTGGGTCTCCACAAAAAATATTGCGCTCCATCAACCCTCTAGTAAATTAGGTCCAAAATTCATTGGTCCTTTCCCTATTATTAAGAAGTTGAATAATGTGTCTTTTAAAGTTCAACTCCCACCGGCTATGAAAATACCAAATTCTTTCCACGTTTCGCTGTTAAAACCGGCTAAGAACACCCCTCCTGCCGGTCCTTCGCCAATTCTGGTTGAAAATGAGCCTGAATATGAAGTAAATAAGATCTTAGATTCTCGTAAAGTGCGGAATTCTTTACAGTATCTGGTGGACTGGGTTGGCTATGGTCCTGAGGAGAGATGCTGGGTAGCAGCTAGGGATGTGCATGCCAGTGCCCTGGTGAAGAAGTTTCATCGTGATAATCCTGGGAAGCCTGGTAAGGGTCCGGAGGCCCCTCGTGAAGGGGGGGTAGTGTCAGGAATAGCTTACCTGCGCCCGTTCCAGCGCTGTCCCCGGGCCACCAGCCACAGCAGCAGCTTCCGCTTGGATCAGAGATTGTGGCTTTGACTTTCTGTTTAGGGTAAGAGGGACGCTGTTTCATTAGCTCTGATTTCCATATAGTACAGTCTCTCTTTATGTGTCCCTGTTTGTGGCATCAAAGCATACTGTGGATTTCTTCTTGTGTATCTTTGTGTAGCTTTAAAGGCTGTTCTGGTGTTGGTTTCTGGGGAGTCATATGCAAGCTCCTTTATTCGCTCATCTATGAGCCTGGTCTTTACAAAAGTGTCAGATCTGTCTTAGGCCTTGGCTCAATGCAGGGTATGTATCAGGTAAGCTGCACAACAAAATGGTGGTGGTGTGACAGTGACTGTTATATTCTCACTGACTGATCTGAGTTGTGCGATCACTAACAACATGGCATTTATGTCGTCCTGTATGTTCTGCTCTCTGCTATGCCTCATTTTGTAAAGTTTTCTCAGTAGAAACAACTTGCTGTTTGAACTGGATCTCTCATGCAGTCTTTTCAGTACATCCCACATGCCTTTCACTGTATTCTCACTGTGTATGTGAATAAGCTGATCATCTTCTGCTAGTAAGCTTATGGTGGCCTGTGTCTGTCTGCTTTTCCTGTCCCAGTCTTGATTATTGTTCTGTGGCATGTAGTAACAACCTCCCACAAGTCACCTCTGGATAATAGCATTTCCACATTAAACTTCCATAGCTGATAATTGTCATTGTTCAGCTTGGCCACTGAGAGTTTGAGCTGCTGACAATTCTTCCTCTTTATATATAAGAACAGTCTTATATGTATACATGAGATGTCTCTGTGAAAGCTTCTTTATGTCGATCTCCACATTGGCCATGCTGTCTCCCATCTGGGCTTTGTGTTTGGTCAATGGGTTTTATCTGTTTGCCGAGCTTCATTTGGTCACTGGGACGTCATTTGGTCACTGGGCCCATAAACTGTTGCAGAGTGTGAGTGCTGGGTGCAGTGGAATCGTAATCCAGATAGACATTAGTGGTATAACAGGAACTGTCTTTACAGGAACATAAAAGCAGTAAGAGAATGTCACCTTACGTGGTGTATAACACAGACAAGAAAATAAATATCAGTCAAGAGATCACAGCTCGATGTACAGTAAATACAACACAGCAGGGAATGTACAATAGAGACTTCAAATAGGCATTGGTAACAGTGTCATATACTGTTGTACCGTTTCTCCAACAGAAACCCAGAATGACCACTAAAATATCTTCAAACTGAGAAAAGTCATTATAAATGTTAATTTACTGAAAATCAACTAATTCAAACACTAGGCATTGCTTTTACATTGTGGGTCAACACAAACTAAATAATAAACAAAGTAATGAAACTGGCCTGACCAAAAATGGTACCTCTGGAAAAGATGAAAGAGAATTTGAGCATAGGGACAGGTTCAACTAAGGTGTGTCCTGTAATGAACATCACGTGTCTTCAAACTTCTATTTAATCAGTCTATTAAAAGGATGAGAAGTAGTTGCTGTGCTATTTGAGCATGGGCCAAAGAAAACTAAGGAGAAAGTGGGCTCAGAAGATTCAAATAAAAATTATAGACAAACATTTTAAAGCTAAAGGCTTTATAGTGGGATGAGATGTATTCAATGTGATCAGAGGGGTACTTCTGTATAAAATACCAGTGCTGGCTGAAAAGCAATATAGGTAGAGTACTAAAAATTAATTATATCTTTAACCTTCTCAATATTACGATCAATAAATGAAGCACCAATACCCCAGTGCCCCCAAAACAGCCTGTGTTTCTTTTTTTTACTAAAGCCTTTGCCAAATATTCATAAAAACACTAACATGAAGCAGTATGATGTCCAATGGCATGCCATATGCTAATTCATTGAATTCCAATGTAAACTGATAGGGCTGGCCCCCAATACTAAGATGTGTTTAACTGAATGTATTATCGCTGGCACAACATTCGAACGGCATCCATTCCATGTTTTTATGAATATTGGGCAAGGGATTTAGTAAAGTTTTGGGGCACTGGGCTGGGCATAGAAGGTGACATAAACTTCCTTTTTGGGTATAGGGTCACGTTACTAAATCAGTAACACGCTTTGGCAATAGCCAAAAATGTTTTGTTGAAACTAAGGGACATTTACCAGACTAACCCAGGTTTAAATCCATTAGTTGGATGAAACTAGCAGCCAGATATTGACAAAGCTTATTACTACGTTCAACTGCGTCAACTTCAAATTGCCTTAGACATGACAAGTCTCGGCTCCAGCTGAGTCTAGCCAAGCAGAGACACATGCAACCTACCCTCTAACTGGGAGCATGCCAGTACTGGACACTCACAAATGCCTGGCACACCCTCCCACAGTTTTGATAAAACATTTTGCCATAGAGAAGATAGTAAGCCCGCACTGGAGTCTCATAGACTCCAGGGTGAGTTTTGGTTCACTTTAAAGTTTTACTCATCTTTGATTTATATGCAACAGAGAATACAGGTGGAGCAACAGATACAACTGTTGTCATTGTGAGTGTGGTTATAATAAAAGGAACATTATTCATTTTAACTGGTTTTACGCTATGGTGATCATTTTTCAAGCCCACATGCACAACTGAATTATTTGGCAATTTAGGAAGTTTATAGTTTTAAAAAGGAGTGATCCCTCATTTTTTGACCTAGAAAAATCATCATTCTTTTAAGTTTTTTGTATACCAGTGTGGTGGAGGGGAACATCTCTTTGTTGATGAATGCTGAGAAAATATGGGGCTGCTTATGCCTCTATATTGTGTGGTAAGGTGTATGGAAAAGTAATAAATGGTGTCTATTTTCCCCTGCTATGCTGTATCAGGCCCGATCCATGCCGGGTTTTCAGGACCCAGTTCACATTCCCCAGTCCTCTACAGGTTTGTTCCCTAATCCCAGGCTTTGCACAGGTGATGAGGCTGGGAAGCCTAAATAAAATGAACAGCCTGGAGTAAGGAGCCCAGGCTGTACTGTGCAAGGTGAATAACAGAAACTGTATGCAGCCGAAAGGACTTTGCTTGTGTCCCTGAATTTGGACTATGCAGCGTGGGCTTGTATGCCCTGTAACCTGAACTTGTAGTTTGCTGGACTATCAAACCCTGGGCTTTCACAGAGCTGTTGAAGTAACCGCTCGATATACTGTGTTTTGTGCTGCAACCGTCTCTGACATAAGAGATCTGTTTTGTTTTGCTGGCGAATATTTGATTTTTCTTCAATAAACCTGCCTTAGTTTTGAAGAACTGTCGTCCGTGTCACTGCCGTTCGCCCCAATCCCTGACAAATGGTTAATTTGTAAAAAGTGTGAACATAGTGGGTTCTTATGGTGTGCTTACAGTGGTTTATTAAGCTTGCAACACTTCTTTGTTTATTATGTTATAATTATTAGTACTTTGTTCTGCAATTAGTATTGACATGGTAAGCCAAGGCCACTAAAATGGTCATCAGCAAAAGACATGAGCAATCGACTTTTGCTGTAATTTAGCAAGAGCAGAGCAAGGCAACATTACTCCAGCTGCTTTGGCAGATTTTTCAAACAAACCCATTAAAAGCACAGAGAACTTAAATAGATGACAATTACTGCCAAAGCGGGCGAGAAAAACTGATCAGTAGTGTTGGGCGAACATCTTGAAGTTTGGGTTTGTCAAGTTCGGACGAACTTTGAATAAAAGTTTGGTTTAGGTATCCAAACTTGGCCCGAACCCGGTCCCTATTGAAATCAATGAGGACCCAAACTTTGGGAACCTCACCTGCCTGTCGGGGTTCCTCGGGCTCCTCACTCACCTGTCGCAGGAATGTATTTATTTAAAATTACGGGCAGGTGACGAATAGTCGGGCCCAGGTAACAGCTTGCTGCTGTACACTTTAGGTAAAGATGGTCAATGGGCTGCTCACCAGTCTATCAACCAGCTTTTCCAGGTTCAGGCCAAACGCCAAACTCAAACACGGGCATAGTGTGCTGTAGGCTGATCAGTAATGTTGGGTTCGCTCATCACTACTGATCAGCCCAATCACCAAACCCAACATGGTACTTGGAATACGCTTTAAATCAGATGAAGCTTTTGATGGAATAAAAGAATATTCAATTGGCCTGGGGGAGTCATCATATAGAGGGATTTTTATGGTTTGGGGCTTTCATTTGTCTTAGACTGTCTCTTAGACTGACTCATGTTTTAAGTGCACCTATATCCTGAATGCATACCTGGCCCCTAAGAAGGTACCCCTGCACTCCTGAAAAGTCCACCCTTCCTATACCTGTGCAAGAAAATTAAGCTAAAAGAAGTCCTCCTCTAGTTTCAAAGTCAGCCAGCCACTGGATGCCATCACTATCACATTGCTTGTAGAAATGTTACAGAGCATCCAGCACTGTCACACAGCCTCGAAATGCCTCCAGCACTTAGTAAATGGCCAATAGTGCTGGGGATCACTGTAGTGGTCAGCTTTAATTTTCTGCTAGAGTGTGTTTTCATTTGGGTGGTCCAAGCGGGAAGGGAACAGACCCATTACTGGGAGTGGGTAAAGATTGGGGCAGGGAAGCAACAGTGGACCCTTGCAGGTTTTGACTCCAACACATTAGGGTTCATTCAGCACTTTGTTTTTTTTTTTGGGAGAGAAATGCTTTTTCTCATGATTTTTTTCTTCTGTACAGTGCAGCACCATATTTAGCTGAGAAACCGAGAAAAGTGTTTCCTATCTGAGTCAACCCTATTATTAGTTTTATGTGATGATTAGGCTTCCATCTACTCCAGGAGCCTAAAAAATTGAACCGAACTAGTTAATGAACCATGAATAAACGAACCAGTGTAAATAGGTTTACAAGCCTAGGTCAGACGGAGTAGGTTTATTCTAGATCTTGAGATCCCTTTGTGGCTATTTAAAGCACACTGTCGATATAGCCTATTGATTCCCAGCAAAAAGCCTTCCTGCACCTGATGCTGGATGTAGGAGAGACTTGCACAGTTGGCTTTTCTTTATGAATAGTTTAAAATGCTCACCCCAAATTCCTTTCTGCTCATTTGATGGCTTGGTTGCTGGGTGTCCTTCTCACCATGGCACCTTGCATTGTGCACATACACCTGGTAGGAGAAATTTTGTTTCAATCTGACAGTGGCAATTATATGTCGCTTGCATGAGGCACAATTAGCCGCACAGTGGAACTGCGGTGTAAGGCTTTCGAAGCTGTCACAATGGAGAAGAACAGATGTCAATATGTATTGAGCAATGAATGTTTGATAAGAGTGCGCTGTTGTTTTTCTGAATCACTGCTGGGGAGAGTGGGGGCCATTTCCTAGATGCTGCTGAGTATCTTAACAAGGTGCCAGCACAGAAAATCTCAAAACAAGACTGGCAGTAGGCGAGACGCAGTAAAAGTTACAGCAAAGAAAAAGAAATCAATCAATAAAACTTGTACTACACATATAGGAGGGGTGCAGCTTATGTTTCTATAGGGGATTCTATGAGCAGAGTTACCGTCGTTGATCCTGATTGGATAATCAGAGATCAGACTGAGGTTGTAATAGAAAAGCAGGATCAAGGTTGAAGATTGAAAGGAAAGCCAGGTTGTTTATAGGAAACAACAGCAAAGGTAGAAGAATTGACCAACTGGTAGATAAGGACAGGGTTGGGCGAACCTAAACCGCATAGTTCGGGTTCGTACCGAACATTGCAGGTTTGGTTCCCTGACCCAGAGCATGAATTTCAAATTGAAATCTGTACACTCATTCAACACTCGGCCCGTACACTGAAGAAGGCTGATTGGCTGCACGGCTTCTTCCTTCAATCCCCACTATTGGTGCAGCAGGGCATTTAACCCCGCCACATAAAACGTTGAGGCAGTGTCACGGCGCTCACGCTGCAGAGGGACAGTTAGGGCTTTCTTTCTGTTACTAAAACTGTCCTTGTAAGGACATTTAGGGAAAGCGTCTGGAGTCAGGGTGAGATAGGTTGAGTGTCAGTACTTCGTAATATCACTGAGTGTAAGTACTCTGTAATAGTACCTTAGTGTCAGTAGTCTAATAGCACTTGAGAGTCAGTATTCTGTAATAGCACCCTGGTGTCAGTACTCTTATGAAACTTGAGTGTCAGTACTCTAAAAGCACTTGAGTGTCAGTACTCTAAAAGCACTTGAATGTCAGTACTCTGTGATAGCATTTGAGTGTCAAGACTTTATTAACACTTGAGTGTTAGTACTCTGTAATAGCACCCTGGTGTCAGTACTTTGTAATAACTCTGGAGTGTCAGTTACCAGTAAAAGCTGTGAAAAAGATTCTCAGTACTCTGTAATAGTACTTTAGTGTCAGTACTCTGTAATAGCACTTGAGTGTCAGTATTCTGTAATAGCACTTTATTGTCAGTATTCTGTAATACCACTTGAGTGTCAGTACACTGTACTAGCACCTGAGTGTCAGTACTCTGTAATAGCACTTGAGTGTCAATATTCTGTAATAGCACTTTATTGTCAGTACTCTGTAATAGTACTTGAGTGTCAGTACTCTTGTAGAACTTGAGTGTCAGTACTCTGAAATAGCACTTGAGTGTCAGAATTCTATTAGCACTTGAGTGTCTGTAATCTGTATTAACTCTTGAGTGCTACTACTCTGTATTAGCATTGAGGGTTAGTACTCTGCACTGTAATAGCACTTGTTTGTCAGTACTCTAATAGCACCTGAGTGTCTGTACTCAGTAATAGCACTTGGCTGTAAGAACTGCAATAACACTTGAATGCCAGTACCCTGCAATAGCACCTGAGTGTCAGTACTCTAATAGCACTTGAGTGTCGGCATTCTGTAATAACACTTGAGTGTCAGTTCTCTAATAGCTCCTGATTGTCAATACACCATATTAGCACCTGAGTGCCAGTACTCTGTAATAGCACCTGAGTGTCAATTCTCTAATAGCACCTGAGTGTCAGTACTCTGTAATAGCAAGTGAGTCCCAGTACTCTAATAGCAAGTGCGTGTTAGTACTCTGTAATAGCACTTGAGTGTCAGTACTCTGTAATAGCACTCATCAGTAATCTATTAGCACTTGAGTGTCAGTACTCTGTAATAACACTTGTGTCTCAGTATTCTATAATAGCAATTGCCAGTACTCTAATAGCATCTGTGTGTCACTACTCTGTAATAGCACTTGTCAGTACTCTAATAGCAATTAAGTGTCAGTACTCTATAATAGCACTTATCAGTACTCTAATAGCACCTGGGTGCCAGTACTCTGTAATAACACTTAAGTGTCAGTACTCTAATAGCACTTGATTGTCAGTAGTCTGTAATAGCACCTGAGTGGCAGTACTCTGTAATAACACTTGTGTGTCAGTACTATGTAATAGCACCTGAGTGTCAGTACTCTGTAATAGCACTGGAGTGTCAGTTCTCTTATAGCACCTGAGTGTCTGTACTTTGTAATAGCACCTGAGTGTCTGTAATCTGTATTACCTCTTGAGTGCTACTACTCTGAATTAGCATTGAGTGTTAGTACTCTGTAAAAGAACGTGAGTGTCAGTACTCTAATAGCACTTCAATGTAATCACCCTGTAATACCACTTGAGTTTCAGTACACTGTAATAGCACCTGAGTGTCAGTACTCTGTAATAGCACCTGTGTGCCAATACTCTGTAATAGCACCTGAGTGTCAGTACTCTAATAGCTCTTGAGTGTCACCACTCTGTAATAGCACTTGTTTGTCAGTACTCTAATAGCACCTGAGTGTCAGTACTCAGTAATAGCACTTGGCTGTAAGAACTGCAATAACACTTGAATGCCAGTACCCTGCAATAGCACCTGAGTGTCAGTACTCTAATAGCACTTTAGTGTCGATATTCTGTAATAACACTTGAGTGTCAATTCTGTAATAGCTCCTGATTGTCAGTACACTGTATTAGCACCTGAGTGCCAGTACTCTGTAATAGCACCTGAGTGTCACTACTCTGTATTAGCACCGGAGTGTCAGTACTTCATATTAGCACTGAACATCAGTACTCTGTAATAGCATCTGAGTGTCAGTACTCTGTAATAGCAAATGAGTGCCAGTACTCTGTAATAGACTTGGAGTCTTAGTACTCTAGTATCACTTGAATGTCAGTACTCTGTAATAGCATTTGAGTGTCAATTTTCTAATAGCACCTGAGTGTCAGTACTCTGTAATAGCAAGTGAGTCCCAGTACTCTAATAGCAAGTGAGTGTTAGTACTCTGTAATAGCACTTGAGTGTCAGTACTCTGTAATAGCACTTGAGTGTCAGGGCTCTAATAGCACTTGCGTGTCAGTACTCTGTAATAGCACTCATCAGTACTCTATTAGCACTTGAGTGTCAGTATTCTGTAATAACACTTGTGTCTCAGTATTCTATAATAGCAATTGCTACTCTAATCAGTACTCTAATAGCACCTGTGTTCCACTACTCTGTAATAGCACTTGTCAGTACTCTAATAGCAATTAAGTGTCAGTACTCTATAATAGCACCTGAGTGCCAGTACTCTGCAATAACACTTAAGTGTCAGTACTCTAATAGCACTTGATTGTCAGTAGTCTGTAATAGCACCTGAGTGTCAGTACTCTGTAATTACACTTGTGTGTCAGTACTATGTAATAGCATCTGAGTGTCAGTACTCTGTAATAGCCCTTGTCAGAACTCTGTAATAGCAGTTGAGTGTCAGTACCCCAGGTCATCAATACTCTAATAGCACCTGAGTGTCAGTACTCTGTAATAGCACTGGAGTGTCAGTTCTCTTATAGCACCTGAGTGTCTGTACTTTGTAATAGCACCTGAGTGTCAGTAATCTGTAATAGCACATGAGTGACAGTGCTTTGTAATAACACTTGAGTGTCAGTACTCTGTAATAGCACTAGTAAGTACTCTAACAGCACTTGAGTGTCAGTACTCTGTAACAACACTTGAGTGTCAGTACTTCAATAGCACTTGAGTGTCAGTACTCTGTAATAGGACGTGAGTGTCAGTTCTCTGTAATAGCACTTATCAGTACTCTAATAGCACCAGAGTGCCAGTACTCTGTAATAATACTTGAGTGTCAGTACTCTAATAGCACTTGAGTGTCAGTACTCTGTAATAGCCCTTGTCAGTACTCTGTAATAGCAGTTGAGTGTTGGTACCCCGGAAAAGCACTCATCAATAGTCTAATAGCACCTGAATGTTAGCACTCTGTAACAGCACTGGAGTGTCAGTTCCCTAGTAGCACCTGAGTGTCTGGAATCTTTAATAGCGTCAGTAATCTGTAATAGCACCTGTGTGTCAGTAATCTAAAAACTCATCTGTCTGGGTGAAAGACCCCACACTGCCCAGTAGCTGTGGACCAGCATCCAGGAGCAGACAGGTGAGTGACTGCTGCTGTTGCACCTGAAGCCTGGCAAAGTGGTATGTGACAATGGACATAGCAGCCTTGGGCACTTGAGAACTTTTGGTGTTCCCACACTGCCTGACTGCACTGCAGACTTCAGACTTCCCACCCACCACCTCATATGTCACTTGCCCACTAGGTGGAATTCCATGTTGTGTATGCTGGAAAGGGTGTGTGCAGCAGCAGGCAAAAGTGAAGTTTCAGCTCCAAAATGCCCGGGTGAGTAGAAGTGCAGACCAACAGCACTACCCTACCAATGAGTGGGCCTTCATGAGGGACATCTGCTCCATTGTCAGCGCTACCATCCTTATCCTTTGCCTGCTAGAAAAAAGCATTCAGGCCATTATGGAAGATGTGATAGAAGAAGAAGAGGAAGGAGGAAGAGGAGGAGGGCTCCTTTTCCCAGGCTTCAGGGGAGGGCACACTTTGCTCGAAGGGTAGGTTGCTGGACTGACAGCAGCCAGGTACGCCACTGTTCAGCCAGCGGACAGTTTTGGAGGATTCAGAGGAGGAGGACGGGGAGGAAGAGGAGGGGGAGGACTTTCTCTCACAGCAGAGTGACACTGAGGACAGCTTTTCCTTGACTCATGGTAGCCTGGCTCACATGATCCACTACATGCTCCTATGCCTGCACAACGACTGCAGAGTTATCTGCATAGTCAGCATTGCCGAATACTGGGTGGCCCTCTTGCTGGATCCCCACTATAAGGACAACATCATCTCCTTGATACCAGCATGGGAGAGGGATCGCAAAATGAGAGAGTACAAATGCACTCTGGTGGATGCACTAGGCTGAGTAGGAGGAGGAGCAAGTCGCCAATGCATCGGGGCACCCGCACCACCTCACAGGGAAGGATTAGCATGGCCACAATGTGGAACAACTTATTCCATTGTCTACCACATCCACCACCATCAGATATGGCCTGTAGTACCAGGAGGCAGGTGTTGACTCGCATGGTGGATGTCCACGCCTCTCCTGGTGCTGATGGCTCCTCTCCGTTTAATTTCTGGGTCACTAAATTGGACACGTTCCAGAGCTTGCCCTCTATGCCTTGGAGGTGCTGGCCTGCCCTGCAGCAAATGTCCTATCAGAACCTGTGTTCAACAGGGGGTTATCACCGTCAGAAAGATCTGCCTATCCAGAGCCAACGTGGACATGCTTACATTCCTTAAAATGAACAAAGCGTGGATCCCATGGCACTTGGCTGCACCTGCACTTGAGTGAGTGATTAAAGTGTTTGCTACCTCCTTCTCTTCCAATCTGCAGCCCTCTAGCCCTTGCTACCCTCACATTTGGGTCCCCATTAACTTCAATGGCATTCGGGTCGAGTCCTACCTGGCGAGCCCCCAGCCCCAAATAGAAGATCCAATCGAGAAATCTCCATCACAGCATCCACTGTATAAAAGCATAAGGAGCATAGGCATAAGCTCCCTCGCACCATTAGGTATGTCAGGCCTTAAAGCGAGCCCTTCGTCATTCACTGGTAGCTATGGTCAGGGCTCACCAGTGTTTAAATGGAGTTGAAAATGTGCACAAGCTTTAACCGTTTCAGGTGCATATAAGTACATGCACACCAGTCAGATGGAACACGTGCCTTTGTGCATATGCACACATTAGCCTGCCAGCAAAGACAGGATGTTCCACTGCAGATGAAATAGCATGCACGACCGATGTGCAAATTCAGGCACATAGAGAAATTGGGAGCCATCTGCTGGTGTATCAGAGAAATGCACTTGTTCTGGGATAGCCCCTTTTCGAACTCTATATACTGCCCCTACATTTTAGGGACCCCTGTATACCACCCCAAGTATAGTGACTCATACCACTTATATTGTGCTTAATCCCCAAATACAATCCTGCAACAAACTCATATAACCAATCCATATGCATCCCTCTGTATACAACCCTACAACCTGTTACAATCATTACCAGCATAGCACCACAACCTCATACTTCTAAAAGCCTTTAAACCAAGCTGAATCTCAATCAGGCACCTTTGCTTTCCTCTTACAACATCTAAGGGCCTCATAAAGATTCTGAACGCATATAAAGAGTTATGCACGGATGGCTAAATGGGTAAAACAGACTTTGTGTTATTTTATTTGGAAAAACCGGATTAGAAGTTAAAGTTGCACAAAATATGCCAAAAAAGCACTAAGGCCAAAATTACTTAATGATGACTGTGTCTGAATGACATAATATAATAAAAGTAGATTTTGATGGTTATGGGGTCAGAGCCTGGTGTGAAAACTCACTTCTTTTTTAGGAGAGAAAATTGACATTCACGTTCATTGTCTACGTTGGGGCTGATTCAGAGCCAGGTGAAAATTTACACCCAGTAGACAATGAAAGTCAATGGCAGTTTTCTCTCCTAGTATAATGACTGTTAATATGCCTGATTTGAATCATTTAAGCTCACTTATTGTGATCAGTGTAGGCTGGAGCGATTACACAATCTGAGGTCAGGCTTGTAATTATCACACTGTTTATTTTCATAATGCTTTGCATTTCCGAGCTAAAGAGATCAGTGGCATAAAGAGTATATATATATATATATATATATATATATATATATATATATAAGACTAAGCAACTGGAGTTAATCAAACTGTTTTATCTTTAACAGATTTAAGACTGTAGAACAATCAACCTCAGGAAATGCACACATGCCCCTATCTATATACTTGGTGCGGAGGTTGTAGGAGCAACCAAATATATAAAAGTGACCCAAGCAAGTAAATTAAAACACTCCCACAACAATCTTTCTTAAAATAAGGGGGATCTATTGAACACAGGTGGAGGATAGGATCAATGTGGTCCAGGTGGAGTTCTTTCTCTGGGTCTGGGGAGGGAGAAGGGTTAAAGATGCCTGTTAGTGGGAAAACAAAGTATTCAGTTACTGAAGGGGACTGGATCTGATTTCTAAGGGGCATCCCAAAAAACTAATTGAGGTCCACTTACCAGGTAGTTGAATGTAGCGTGTGTCCACAAGGGGAACCATGTCCTATGGTAGTGGGGGCTGCAGGAATAAGGATCAGCTGTGGTCTCTTGAGAGGGCCCATTGTCATCCACGGGCAGCCTCGGTGCATCCATTTAGGACATCATTAGAAAGAGCAGGAAGGGTTATTTGGGGAGGGCATAGGGGGTTCTCAGGCTTAGAAGGGTGAGGCAAGCTGTGTGCTTACCTGCGCAGCCTCCATTCTGATCCTGGTGGTCCAGGTCCTGGGCGGGTTGCGGGTTGGCAGGGGTTGGTGGGTGATGCCACAGGTCCATGGGGATGCCACGGGAGGCCCCTGGGCTCCAGATAGCCATCTTTCTGGACTGATGCTATGGGGCCTGGCTGGGAGGGCTGGGATCCCCCGGCTTTCCCCAGTTTGAGATGCCCTTCAGGGGTTCTGTGGTTCTGGGTCCACGATAGTTGGCGGGTAGCCTTGCACGGCGGTGTCAGTACCGGTGGGCAGCCCCCTTTCATCTCTACCACAGTCCTCAATGGTGACTGGTGGGAGAAAAGGGATGGGAGGAGTCACCCTATATAAAGGGGAACAAGTAGGCATTGTTAGCTTATGTCTGACAGGTAGGTGGGTGGAGTAAGTATTTAACTAGAGAGCAGGGGTTGGGTTTCCCCTAAGAATAGATTAGAGTGGATGAAGTTAGACTTTAGGCTAGAAGGAAGAGTTTGTGGAGTTTGGCCTTGGATGAGGGTGGAGGATATGGCTGTTCCTTGGAGGAAACCCTTAAGTCCTGGTAAAGTGTGGACCCCGGTTGGGTACCTTGTCTCATTCTTCTTGACTGTAGCAGAACTGAAACTGAACCAAATAAGCCATTGCCTTAAGGCGGAGAAGGTCTCCCTTAATGAATATTGTCCTGCTCAATTCCCTGCCTTACAGAGTTAAAGAGCTGCTTGGGAGGGAGTAGTTCCATTAAAGTGGGGTGGTCCATGCCCATATTCCTCCCCTTGCTAAAGTGAATTGTGAACTGCAAGTTAAGAGTTAAACAAGCATTAACTGAGCCTGATTTGGATTGCAGAGTGTACAGAAGGAAGCACGGAAGCATGGAATTATGATGGAATGGTCCACCACCGGGCCACAGAAAGATGGCACCGCTCTCACATGAATGAGAACACTCCTACTGCCAGCTAAGTGCTCAGCCATCAACCAGCTAAGTCATCAACCAGGTTTTTCATACTTGGCCAGACGCTGAACTCAAACATGGACTTCTGGCTGAATTCTGTGTTCGGGTTTGGGAACCCGAACTTGCACTGATTGGACAAGAGCAAGCACATTCACCGTGGGAATAGCTAAAAGGTGATTTGTTCCACTTCCTAGGTTCAGGGTTAGTGTTGGGCAAACCCAAACCGCAAAGTTTGGGTTCATGTTGAACTTAGCGAGTTTGGGTTAGGGGTTGGCGTTCCTTACAAATAGGCTTTGGCCAGGGCCACAGAAGTCCTCCTAGTGTCCTCATTCATGGGAGCAGCGGCCATCTTTTTGTGGCTCTGACCAGAGTCCATTTGAAAAGAACACCGACCACTGAGAGGAACGGATTGTGGAACTCAGGTGAGTTACAGCAGGCTTCCTGCTGCACACTCTGCAACCCCCCCACCACACGCGGTGTTTCTGCCTCTGGGGGCCCCTTAAAAGATGCCTCCCCTCAGCCCTGGTGGGTGATGAGTGGGGGGCACCCAGAGAGTTCCCACTGACCGGGTTTGGGTCCCCAAACCCGAATTCTTTTCAAAGTTTGGCCGAACTTGCCAAACCCAAACTTTGGGGGGTTCACTCATGGTTTCTTCAGTGGTTCCACCAGTTTGTAAGCTTAGAATCAGGTCAGTGTATAGGAGCAACAATCCCAGCTTGGCTCAAGACTTCCCCGTTGCTAAATGGTTTCCACAACAGGGGCAGGCACACCTTACCAGAGTTTTAGGCACTTCTCTTGTCCTCTTCCACGTGGAAGGTGGCTTCTTACCTTTAAATCTCTGGGCTCGTCCCACCAGGGCCCTTTTAGGCCTCCTGAAACCCTTGCCCACCAAAGCAGTGTATCCTCCTGTGCCACGCTTGCTGTTCCTGCCACATCTCTGATTTGGTGCTAAACTGGGTTTTTATATCCTGACCCCCTCAGTGACCTACCATTCACTCCACCC
The DNA here is from genome assembly GCA_027917425.1 of Gastrophryne carolinensis. NCBI lineage: Eukaryota > Metazoa > Chordata > Amphibia > Anura > Microhylidae > Gastrophryne > Gastrophryne carolinensis. The sequence goes on from CM051238.1 coordinate 72,922,547, forward strand.
ATTAATCCCAGGGTACTTATGGAGACTCCGTCCCCTTGATATAGCTCAAGTCTAACTCCCCTTTACCTTGTTTACATCCTTTGGCAAAGGATGCAGAAGTGTGCACACAGCCCAAGGATGCAGGGAATGTGGTCCCTCTCACTCCCCATTGTAAACAATCAGAGACTGTGTATGCGCTGTTGGACCAGGTGAGTGATTAATGGGGCCCCCGAGGGAGGGAGGGGTCACACAGTGGGGCATCCTGGGAAATCTTTTAGATTTTTTCCTGTGGGTCACCATCCTGCATTGTTTTACAGGGCACCTTCCAGCCTAAGGCCTGCCCTGCTCTGCCCGACCTACCAGGTGAAGAATAGGGTCTGGCAAGTTCTTGCTTAGCTAATGTCCGTCTGTCAGAAGTGACTTGACTGACATAGCTGATCCGCAACAGGAAGTTACCAGCTGCAAACTGCAAAGACCAAAGTAAATCATTTGCTCTGAGCATAAATATTATGCCCACACAGAGTTATTTTATAGAATTTAAAAGCAGTTTGTGACTCTCTTAGTATACAGCAGAAGCACCCTAAAGAGTGGAAAAGTGGTTTTGTTAAGCCCTCTCTAAGTTAATAAGCTGCCTTAGGATCCATTTGCACTCTTGTTGCCATGGCGACAGAACAGAAATAAAGGCGCATGGTCTTGTTGGTACACTTTTGCAGTGTTGACAGATTATTCTTATCAAACTATTTAGAAAAGGTAAAGATTGTAACACTTCTTGTCCAGAAAGCATGTGGCTACTTATTTTTTTTATTAATATAGATATAAGAAAAAATTATATATAACTGCATTCACTGTGGATCTATCAGAGACAGCACTAGCGTGAGCAAGCAGTATTTATGTCAAAAGAAGAGCTTCAATGAACAGGAAATAGAATGAACGAAAGGCCACAGGCAAGGCCACGTCTACATTTATGTGAATTATTCTATTCTTCTAAAGATAAAAACTACTGCGTAAAAAAAGGTTATCCTTTCCTATCAATCCTTGGCTGACTTCAGGTGGCCACGAAAGTGGTCTTTTATGGAGTTCCTTGGCTGGAACAGTTACCTTTAATTGTATCTTTCTTATATTTTTGACTTATATATATTGACATTTCCACATTTTTAAACACTACAGCCAATATATTTTATTGAGCTTTTATTTGATTGAGCAACACAAAGTAGCAAGAATTTGTGAAGTGTAATGAAAATGATATATATATTTCTAAATTCTTGAAAAATAAAAAAAACTGAAACATGTGGCATGCAGTTGTGCCATACGCCTTACATTGATGCATTGAACAGTGCTTCATGAGAAGTCCAGAGTTTGAGCATTTTTTATAATCTAACTATGCAATACACCTTGCCACAACTTTATCCCTGAGCTGTATGGCGCGTTCCTCGATTTTTATGGTGCCAATTTTTACTAAAAACACCAGCACCCCTCTTCCTCCCAGGAAAATGCCCTTTTCAACATCACACTAGGTTTCTCTGGAAAAGTGGAATATACAGTGGAAATGACTTTATGGATTCCCTTGAATAGACTACTTTTCTTTCTCGTTTCAATAGTTTTTATTGAAAGACAGAGAAACATATGTGCAAAAGAAAACAACATACAACATACAATGTTTTTGTTCACAAGGAAAAGACACATTCAGTAGGGTATACAAAACTTACAAAAGCATAAATCCTCCGAACAAAGACTACTTTTCTTTCTAACCTTCTCTCGCACTACTCTTGAACCAGGACCCTCATTAAGTGGTGCCTGCAACAGAATGGCTGACTGGGTGGGAGACACCAAATACAAGGTGTTCCTCTCGTTCACTATACCTCTACTAGTTACTTCCCCTCTGGTACTAAAATCTAACCTTATCTCTCATTGCCCTCTACTTGTTAGACTAGGCCCACCACCAAATGGAGCCTCCAATGGAATAGCTGCTTGGTTGAGAGTCACCTGCAGGGCCGGCTCCAGGTTTGTGGGGGCCCTTTGGCAAGAGAGTCTTAGTGGGCCCCAAAGTAGTGTGTCACATGATGTCACCTTTCAGCTCTGCTGCCACAAATGAGTCTCCTGCTGCTGATCGCCTTCCAGTCCTTATTGCCTTCCTTATAGCCACCAATTATCCTCTAGTCCTTATTGCCATTCCTATAGCCACCAATCATCCGCTAGTCCTTGTTGCCATCCCTATAGCCACCAAATCTTCTCTAGTCCTTATTGCCTTCCCTATAGCCACCAATCATCTGCTAGTCCTTGTTGCCATCCCTATATCCACCAATCTTCCTCTAGTCCTTATTGCCTTCCCTATAGCCACCAATCATCCTCCAGCTTTTACTGCTTGCTCCACTGCCATTAAAGACTCCATCATTGCTGTCAGTTGTCACCTGGTTCTCACCATCCCTATTCCATGCAACCTTCTCCATTGTTGCTAATCATCCCATGATGCTGAGGCCAGCAATGAGCAGGTAGGTCTGCACATAACACCCAGCATTTGGTGGTTTGGGTCCACTGTAAAATAATACCATGGGCAAGTGTGAGCCTGAGTGGGCCCTTGAAGATGCCAGGCAATTGCCCAGGTTTGCCCTGTGCTGGCGCCGGCCCTGGTCACCTGATACAGGAAGTTCCTCTTATTCTTTTAACTCACCTCTAAATCAATGCCTTTGCTATTTACTTTCTCTTTCTCTTATTCTTGCTTTCTCTATGTCTTACTCTATGTTTGCTGTTATTTTGTATCTCTGTAGCCTCTAGTACTAGTATGTGTTGTATCCCTAGTAGCCTCTAGTACATTACTATGTATGCACCTGTTGAGAAATAAATCTGCTTCTGAGTCTGATAAACCAGAAAATTGCCTGGAGGACACCCAAATCATTGCGTATAGTACACTTACACATAGTAGATTCAGATTTCTAAAGGACCTCTGAATATCTGATATGTGGTGCTCTGCCAATCCACCAGTCATGAAGGGGTTACTGAGCTTCGCTTACAAACTCGACTCTTGAATATTGTATTTAGCACACAGGATAGCGTCTAGTTCCATATACGGCAATTGTATACATACACATAGGTGCTAACACAAGCTGTCAGTGTTAACCACCCACACACAGCAAGCACCCCCCCCCCCCCCCAACACCTACACACAGGCATTCCAGCACACAGGCGCTCATGGCAAGCACTTCTCCCCGCAATCATTCCCAGCTCCCCCTACTTTACATTTATTTCTTTGTCCTTCTGTCACAAAAAGCTGTAATCCTTTCCCTGCCATATTGATAGAGAGAGATTTCTGTATTCCCAGTCCCCCCCTCCTCCCCTTTGTCTTTCCTTAGCACTCCTCTCTGTTCTCCACCCACGCATGCTGCGTTCCCTTCTCATAGTCACAAAGAGCAGGCTCGTAGATTTCTGCAACCTGCACACTGCTAGAACCAAGGTTAGGTGTGCTTAAAGATTACGAGCACAAGCTTGTCAAAATGAACACTGGCCTCATTAACAGGGGCATCTTTATCACTATTATATTTCAGTAGGTTTTTTTTTGGACTGCTGGAATGGGCAATGCTCATATTTGCCTTAAAGTGGACCTGAACCACTCCTGTTAGGATTGTTGCAGAGTGTGAGTGCTGGGTACAGCAGAGTCAAATCCAGATCGACATTTGTGGTGTAACAGGAACTGGCTTTACTGGAACATGCATGCAGTAAAAGAAGGTTACCTTAGATGGTGGATAACATAGACAGGATAAATAAGTCATAGACATCACCACAATGTACAGGAAATACAACATGCAGCAGTGAATGTACAACAGAGACTACACATACATTTAAGTAACAGCACCATCTACTTTGCTAAATATAAACTGTATTAACCTAGCAATGTCGATGCAGATCACATACAGAGACAAGCTTTAAGCTGTTGCACAGTATCTCCAACAGGAATCAGGCTCACAAGGACTCTAATCCACCTTTGCTGAGTGCAGATGGAGCACAGGACTTTTTAAATTGACTTACCACCCTCCTTAGGATCCAGTGGGGTCTTCTTTGTCCCTCACCACTGCCATCTGTTGAGTAGCAGTGCCCCCTCTCCTTCCACCCTGGTTCCCAGCCTTAAGTAATGTCCCACTTTACTCTGAGATAGATGCTCCACTGGCACCACAGAAATAAATGTTCATAGTAAATTAACTTATTGATCCCCCCTCTAGTATAAAGCCCTGCTCCCCTGGCATTGACTTTCCGTCCTCCTCAGGGTTCCCCCTGGAAGAACATCTCTCTCCTGTGTTTCAACAGGGAGTGTGGCCCATTTCACCCGCTGGGGCAGGTGACATGTAAATCCACCTAACCTGTGAACTGGTATATGGAACCCCAGTCCACCATGAGTAGCAAAACATAAACACACCAACAAAAAAAATAATAATAGTCTTAATTACTTACTCACCGTCCTCCTTGGGATCTGGTGGGGTCTTCTTTGCCCCTCACTGGGTATCCTGCAGACATACGGGGGCTGGCTCTTCCACACCCCTATTGTCACACCCACTTTTGGGGCAATTAGGGTGTGGAAGTGCCAGGTGCCCATCAACATTTCTCTGGGGGAGGAGGGGGGTCACTGTTTTTCTTACTTTTTGTGATTAAAAAAAAATAAAAAAACACTCCCACTGTTGTAGGAAAAATCATGTCAACACTACTTTATTCATTTTAAAGGGATTTATTCAGGGGAACAAGAGGGTAGGATGGGTTGAATGCAGGTAGTAGAGGGTAACAGGGTCCACTGGGGTCTTCTCTTCTGGGAATGGAAGGGATGAGGGATGCAGGCACCTGTCATGGGAAAGAAAGGGACTCAGTTACTAGGAAACAGAGTTTTGTGTCCCATCCCAGGGCATCCCAAAAATCTACATGTAGTGACCACTTACCAGGTGGGTGCATGAACAGTGATTTGAGCCCAAACAGGGCTCATATACTCCTTGCTGTCCTGAGGTCCCCTTAACACCCCCAGACACCCCTATTGCCCCCAGACAGGCCCTGGTCCGCTCCTGTAAATAGAGTAGGAAAGGTTATTGGCCTGGGTTTGGGATACCCTTCTTGGAGAAGGGTGGCCTTGCGCACAAGGGGTCCTCTCTCTATTAGGATGGTGGAGGAGAGGGCAGGGAGAGGAGCTGCCTATTAAGAGAGAAGGTGGGGTTTTCTTATAACAGGGATATAGTGGGAAGAGCTAACTTATAACCAGAGAGAAGAAGGTGGGTTTCCCATTAATAAGAGGATTAAGAGGTGGAGTTAGGCTTTAGGCTAGAGTAAAGGGGTGGAGTCTCCATAAGTACCAGTGGAACAGTTGGTGGAGTTCATGGTAGTTTCACTGGGTAGGTCAAAGTATAAAAGCCCAGGATGGCAGGAAAATCAATGAAGGGGGGGAAGCAGTAAGCATAGTGAAGAAGGATATTCTATTTTGCAGTCTACACCTGTGAAAGGGCCCTGTCGGGAAGGAATCCAGGGGGGTTTGACATGGAAGAGAAGTAGCCCTCTACTTCTACTTCTGGACGGGGCCAAGAGATAGTGCCTGGACTCTGGTAAGGCATGGCTGTCTCTGTTTGGAGACATTTAAGCCCTGGGCGAGTGTTGAGCGCAGCTGGGGGTGCTGTCCCCTGATATTGAGCTGATTCTGGAACCTTATTTGGTGTGACCAGTGGCCATATTGAACCCACATAGTGGCTACTGTTCCTGACGTGGAGAAGCTCCCCCTTAGCATTACCCTGCATTTTCCCTGCCTGAAAAATTGTGAGTTGGCGCTCATGTCAAAGTGGGATGGACGGACCACCTGGGCGCTGTGGTTGACTATGAACTGTTACTGTATATTACCCTCTGTAAGATGAAACCGGGCAGGTGCATGATTAAGGCGGCTGTAGCCTCTGAAACACGTTGCACTTCCTACAGAATCATCTCAAACATGTAAGATTGACATGTATTAAGTATTGGAGTTTCTATGGACATTTTAAAGTGTATTATTAATTGAAACTTTTATATGGAGTTGCATCCAGCAATCCATTTATTTTCTACTGTGTTGCACTGTGAGTTAGACCCTTATTTATCAAGGGCTAGCGCCAGGTAGTGTCTGACTAGCGCCAGGTAGCGCCAGCTATCGGCGGCTACCGACTCCAGAACGCCAGGCGGCGGACACAATCACGCATTTATCACGCTAAATGAGGCTAGCGCCGGCGAGAGCGTCAGCTAGCGCGGGATTCATCATGTAGCCGACTGCAACGAACAGCGCCTCTACTAATCCCATCACAGCGCCAGGTATGACCTGTCGCTCCCTGGCGCTCTCCAATGCATTTCAATGGAGCAATGTTTAAATATTCATAATTAATTGATTTTTTTTTTGTTTTGTTTTTTTTTTAACTGTCAAAAATTCTGTGACCACTACGGCAATGTTAGATATTTTTTTTAAGGTAAAAAAAAAAAAAAATTGTGCAGAATTGATATTACAGGTCTGATATTAATGTATTCATATTACAAAATTTTTAGAAAAACTTGTTTAATTTTTTAATCAAAAAATATGGTTGTTTGGGGGTTAAAAAACTACTTTTAAGCCATCGCCGCCAGCGCTCTGGGGTTTAAACATGCATTTCACAGTGCGAGAATTTTTTGAGCGTGATTTGTTAATGAATATGCTGGGAGCCGTTCGCTCTGGCCATTCGCTGTCAGGCGCACCCATACAGCGCGGAACCTGTCAAACAGCGACTCCTAACCCCATATTCAACATTACCGCACACCGACTGAGTCGCTGTCAACAAGCGAACAACGACCAAGCACAGCGAATACTAGCGGGCGCTGTGAAAATCACGCTACTGGCGCTCATCTGTCGCTACCTGGCGCTATTAATGAATCGGCCTGTAAGTCAGCTAAGTTCCTCCACTATAAAAAAAAGCTTATAGCGGATTGAGACAACATTTATACAATAAAGTGGAACTGCCTTGTTTAACTGCAGTTGAGCTTTGTGTAGACTGATCGGCCAACCATGACATACATGTTGGATTACAATTACCATGAACCGTGATTGCTGATATCTAATCCCTATTATTTGGATTACACCACATGTCGTTTTTTTTTTTTTAAATGACAGCCAGGGGCATAGCTAGTGGGGAGCAGGGGGGGGGGGCACTCGCCCCGGGTGCAGCAGGGCACCAATGGGGGGGCCTGAGAACAGGTGGGGGGCGCCATTTAGAATCTTTGCCCCGGGTGCCAGAAAGACTAACTACTCCTCTGATGACAGCATGTGCGTCATGGCTTTTTTCATTGAAAAATGAAGTTGGTAAAGCCGATCTAACACTCCTGCCCCCGGCAGGGTTGAAAAGTCTGCACAAGAAAGTCTCCGTCCCACACACAGGGGCGTAGCTAGGGGGGGAGCAGGGGGGCACTTGCCCCGGGTGCAACAGGTCAGGGGGGCACCAGAGGTGCCAGGATGCCTAGCTATTCCTCTGCCCACACAAGTTTAACTTTTGGAGAGATTTCCTTGCAAGAAATTCCTGCATTTGTGGAAAAAAAGATATGAAGGGAATGTGAAAAATGTGAGAAATATGGAGGTACTGTAGAAAAAAAGGAAGGAGATAACAGGAAGGCGAAGAGATGAGCAAAGTGTAATTGTTATCCAGCAGCACTCAGGGGTTGACAAGAGAAATTCTGGGCAGAACTGCTGAGCCAGCTAAGAACTGCCTTTTTGGGGTGTCCCAGATAGGTGTTGTCCAGTGCTCCCCGCAGCACCCCAAAAGCCAGTCATGCACACTAGAAGGTGTCCACTGAGACTCTGTCACCCAAGGGCCCCCTGTCCTTATGCAATCGTTAGAGAAGTCCGGGGTTAGGCTCCCCCGTGTGTCTATCTTGGATCTCTGACTATAACCACACCTTTAGTTAAAATACATTACATTTATTAAACAATTTTTAAAATTCCATTGGTTCGGTTCTTCTTATAATATACACAAGAGTACTCCATTGTTCTAGTACATCTAGTTGTCTGACCGTGGTCACATATTCTAAAAGGTACCTTTCAGGTGGGCAGACATGTTTCGCCTTATGACAAGGCTTTATCAATGCCCTTTTTACCTGAAGAAAATAAATATTGAAAAATAAATTTTAGAAGCATTTCCTCTTGTAACGAATATATACACCACATTACATTAATTCATGATAGAGACAATGCATAGAGGCAATTTAGATACATTAGACTACCTTATTGGGAGGTTTTCCACCTCCAAAGATGGGGAACTGTGCAATGGAGTTATTTTCCAAGAAATGTCTGATCCATATATCCTTTTGGGAACTGCATATATTGTATGATCAATTTGTTCAATTTTAGTTGTGCTGGCCCTTTAAGGCGACACTGGCCCCCTGGAATTTGCTGGCCCTTTTTGGAAAATGACACCCCTGCCTTTAAATAGAATTTCATAAGTATTAGGCTAAAATTAGCTTAATATGTCCTAGTTAATAGGTAACTTCCTACCTGAAATTCCAGATTGTTTCTTTTAGTTTGTCATCCTTCATATCCTCACCCGCACATTCCGTGGCACTATAGGTGGAAGAGGGTGCACCAACGTTATTGGATTATAAATCAGTCCCCGGTTCTATGCAGAATTGTTAGATTGAGTAGATGGTATGTTCACTGGGTCTTTTTTTGATAATATTAAACATATGTTGGCAAAAACTGAGACAGTGAGGATCTACAATTGGGGGTGTTGGAGGAGGGCGAGCTACAAGATATAATATAAATACAGTAGTATTTGTATGAATTTCAATAACTTTATCAATGCTGTATACCTTGCAAGCTGGAGCGCTATGGGATGGATGGAAAGGTCCCCTATTCCATGTATTGAAAACGCCGTCTAGTGTCTCACTCGTCCGGCGCCGTCCAGCGTGTCCCCCATCTGACGGTCAGGACTGCTGTGCGCTCCTCCGGTGACGCGCTTTTAGTGTCTCGGGCTCAGGGCGCATTGTGAGACGCCGGAAATGACGTCATGCGCTTCAGAGCCCGGGACGCATACGTTGCTCCTCCGGAGTTTCCGCCGGATAGAGCCCTGCGCGTCACCGGCCAGCTGGGACTATTAAGCTTGAGGCTCCATTTTGGCGGAGACCTCAATGCATTTGATGTCTCCATTTTCTCGGAGACCTCCATGGCTTCTTATCCGAGACCTCCCTAACTGTGGGGGATTGCTGGGGCATATGTGTGCTTAGTGTAGACTTAGCAACACAAAATCTTGTGCTATTGGCACGTCATTAGGGAAGAGTTATTTCTGTTAGTATTGTTCACATTATTTTTATTCTATTAGAAATTACGATAGTAAATTTATCTGGAAGTATCCAATACATTTATATGTCCATTATACATCTATTTTGTTTTTTTCTCCATTAGCCCTATATGTGGAGATGTCTGCCTCAGGCAAACTGTATTGTAACTATGCGGGGGCTTATAATGATGATATCCCCCAGTCCCGCATAGCCCCCTGTTGGGCTGCCTACAATGTCCCTGCTGGTGCTGCCTGTAACCTGCTCCAATTTTTATGATTTTAGGCTCTGTGCTAGCCCTAATCTCTCACCCTAGTTATATGTATGTTTCATATATAACGTGAGCTATTATTGGTGACCACTATTTAAAGGGTCCACTTGGGGAGTTCCTCTAACACCTCCAATTATATTGTACATTACCATAGCCCCTATTTTCTCTTATTGCTATATTCAGTGAGACATCAGCGTCCCACATGATAAATATGAGTGCCCCAGGTGAATATTTAATACCCAAAGGTATATGTTCAGACATCTCTTGTTTACAGTCATTCTCCTTTATAACTCATTATATACTTTCTTTATAATTTCACATTCATCAATGTTTTTTAATGTCTACATTGACAATGTTGTTCATAATACATTATATCGCTGTCGTGCAGTATAATGTTCCCACAAGTTTCTTTATATTAATGTGTCCTTCTAGTGCCTATTTACATCTTTCCCTTTCCCTATCTCGTCTCCTCTCTTCCCTATCAATGTGTTTTTTTATTTTATTAGCTTGCCTATAGCCCTATAAATAAGAGGCAAAACTTAGGGTGTCGTTAAGCCCTGGAAATTGCGCGGCCTTCAATTTATATATCCATTTGGTTTCCACTTGCAACGTTATTTTTTCTACGTTACCTCCTCGTTGGGACGTGTGTATACGGTCTAATCCGAATACTTTCAGAGATCTAGGGTCACTGTTGTGGTGTGATGCAAAATGGCGTGCTACTGGTAGTTTTTTATTTCCACACTTTATGCTATATTGGTGTTCGTAAATTCTTTGTTTTAACTGACGGTTAGTCTTTCCTATGTAGAATCGCCCACATCCGCAGGTTAACAAATAAATCACATTATTGGTCTGGCAATTAACAAAGTGTTTTGCCTTGTGCACCCCTTGACTGGGAATCGTTATATCTGGACCTGTGTGGATGTATCGGCACATGCTGCACCCCCCGCACCGATATGTTCCTTTTTGTATACAACAACGGTCTTTTATATTTGTGTTGTGGTGGCTGTGGACTAGGCGGTCTCTGATGTTCTGCGGCCTTCTAAATATAATTTTTGGTGTCTTGGGTAAGAATGTTCTCAGATGTGGATCATTTGTGAGGATCTGCCAATGCCTTTGCAGAATTTGTCGTATCTGCGTTTGTGATTGATTATATGTGAGAATAAGGGCAGGGCCTTGTTGGACTTTTGTTCTCCTAGGTCTGTATAATAAAGTCTGCCTATCCATCTTTAGTGCTTTTTTGTATGCTGCTTTTAAAACAGTTTGGTTATAGCCTCTTTTTGTCAACCTGTTGCGAATGGTCATGGCCTCGTCCTTAAATGATTCCAGGGTGCTGCAATTGCGCCGTGCACGCAGGTATTCCCCATAGGGGATACTTTTTAAAAGGTGAGAAGGATGAGAGCTGGATGCTCTCAAAGTTGTATTTGCTGCTGTACTTTTTCTATATAATGTGGTTGTAATATGACCCTGCGGATCTTTGTGAATTTTGATGTCTAGAAAGGTCACCGTATATTGGTCATATTCACATGTAAATTTGAGATTGGCTGCATTGAGATTTAGTAATGACACGAATTCTTCCAATTCCTGCTTCGGCCCCTCCCAGATGACCAAGATGTCATCAATGTACCTGTGCCATGCGGAAACATGGCACAGGTACTTGGTCATCCGGTCCTCCGCCCACAACCCCCTCTCCCACCAACCCAGATACAGGTTAGCAAACGATGGGGCACAGGTAGTCCCCATCGCTGTTCCCTGTATCTGGTGGTAGAGCTGGTTTCGGAATAAGAAGAGGTTGTGGGTGAGGATAAAGTTGAGGAGCCGAAGCAGGAAGAGGTTGTGGTTATGTTTATCAACGTCCAGTTCATTTAGGAAATTTTCAACAGCCCGCAATCCCTTCTTGTGGGGGATGCTGGAGTACAAGGCCTCCACGTCCAGTGTCACCAGGAGAGCTTCAGGACTAACCCATATATCATCCAGGACACGGACGATATGGCCCGTGTCCTTGATGTACGAGGGCAAACTCATCACCAGGGGTTGCAAGTGATGATCCACATATCGGCTGGCATTCTGGGTTAGAGATGTCCTGCCAGGTGGACCAAAACCTGGCAAAGCCCCAAGTTTTGATTCGCTTTAAGGCCAAATGAAAAAAAACTGCTATACACACATTTTATCTCCCTCAGACAATGCCTTTCAATCCATTTGATCTGTTAGATCTGTTAGAGTCCCAGCATCTGTCTACACACAAGCCTCTACCACCTCATCAGTATTCAGTTTATTCCCGTCATATATTTACAATATATTGAAATTTCCTTACCATACAGAGGGGGCATGATAAGGCAAGTCCTGCAGGTCTCCTTTAATACAAAATAATAGGACTAGGAGGAGAGTGCAGCAGTACCCTGTCCTACATTGTGCTCCTTAGTTCTCCCCCCGGGGCTCTCCATACTCCAACCAGTCCGATTATCTGCTTTCCTGCAGATGGTGGACCACCCTTTAGCCTGTCACCTGTTTGTTCTCTTTGTTGCCATTGCTCTCTTTGTGTTATATTTGTCTCTCATTATTCTTACCTCGGCCTGTTCTGGTCTGTGTTGGCCTCCTGTTTATTTGTATACCTTGCCTAGTGTTTCTCTCATTATTCTGTCATTATTTAGCTGTCATTTAATTAGCTGCATTAGGTACTGCTCAGGGGTTGCCTTCAGTGTTAGAGGATATGCCGCTTATGCCTCTCACGTTGACTCTCTCGGACGCTGTCTATGTATGGGTCTCACGTTTTACACTAATTGAGCTGATGCACTTGTTATTGCTTATAAATGTAAAAGTGCACTATTTGCAATGATAAAGGTCCACAGAATATTGTCATTTTAGCGTGAGAGAACTTCTCATTTTTACAGAATAACATCTCTCTACTAATCTAATCCCATCTAAGGTAGAGGGGCAACAATGGTGTAGTTCCTTGCCCTTATGGACTCTGATGCGGCCACTACCCTGCACCCCCTGTAGTTATATCGCTGCCACACTTGTGTGCAGCCATTGCTATTTCCCCACATCGGACTAAAGGGCTTACCGTCAGCTAAAAGGGATGGGTTAACATTGGTTAGGGTTCCGCAGACCAGAACTGGGTTTAGGTCAACATTTAAGGATAGTTGATACAGGCTAGCCCTAGTCCTGCCTGTCATTTTTTTCAGTTCAGATTGTTTGATTAAATGCCTTTGCTGATGTGTATATGATGGCTTATAGCTGTCACCTTCATCACTGCTTGGCGTTACCTTTCCAGTAGTGAGATTAGATATGTAATAATGCAGGCAGCATGGACGTGCCGAAGGTATATTACAGAGCACATGATCACCCAGCTCATTATATGCAGAATAATGTGAAGAGGTTACCAGCTTAGCAGAGTGGGTAGCAGGAGGAATACACCAGATTGAAGCTATGGTGTAATCAATCAGCGGATAGGGGATAGAATACAAAGAGCGAAATATGTATTATAGCCAGTGCTGCTGGAATCTCCCTCTAATATACTCTGATGGGGGTCGGCTGACCTAGAATTACTGTACTATTCAAACCTGTTGCGCTAATTATTTAATAACAAGTTTAATCTTGGGAAAGCTTTCGGGTTTAAATTGCAACCTGCATCTCATTGTTAGTTGTTAGTTGTAACTTTAACACACAAGAAAGAGCAAAATATATTTTTGTTTTATATTTTCCCAAGAAATCACCTTATACCGACAATGATGCATTTTTACAGGTGAGGCACATGATTTCCCCAATGTTTAAATACAGGGACGTACATACCATAGGGGCAGAGCCGGCACGTGCCCCAGGGCCTGTGGAACAAGAGGACCAGGTGCACGCTGCATCCACCGCCTCTGAAGTATGTATATGCAGCACATATTTACCTAGCCATGCTTCCTCCTTCCCTCTGTGAAGTGGGACCTGCCTCTATATGGGTGGCGGACGCGGACCCTACCTCTACGTACGCTCCACTCCTATGGCGGTGCTGTTCCTCCGACACTTTCTGCGTGTTCCCTGCCCCTCTTCCACGGAGGCGTGGCAGGGACCCTTTCCCTCCCTCCCTTCTTTGGGTTGGATTGTCCCCCCCACCGTTGTGGAACCTGCTTTAGAACCTAAACCCTTTAGGGGTTATAACCTTGGGCAGGGGGGGTCATATGGCTCTGGATATGGCACCAAAAGACTGGGCTGCATGCCGGGCATCCAATGAGCCCAAAGAGTCACTAAATGGGTCACAACCCGAGATCTCCATTTCTTTAGGTTCCCCTGGCCGCATGGCCCTGAGAATCATACCTCTATGTGCGGTTTTGTGGGCCCGTTCTGGTTCTGTATCGGGCTTGGTGCTGGGATACACAGTGTCACAGCTAGGGCCCAATTTGTGTGCTGGTTGTCTGAGGTTCTTGTGTTGGATGTGAGGAACTATCTCCAGGGGGTCAAATCGACTTCAGTTTCAGTGGGGCCCAAAGTTGTGTGAGAATCAGCAGGGAGTCTGTGATCTCTGCTTAGCTCAACTGACAGATGCTAATTCTGTGCATGTTTATGGCTAGAAAGCCTTAATGCTACAGAAGGAAATAAAGGGGGAACCGGACTTGTATCTGTGGGTTTTTACGTATTTAAACTGGATTTTCCTTCACACAGGGTGAAGAAGGAAAAGCTGGGGAAGGTGAAGGTGGCAGTAACCACTAGGGGGAAGCAAGAACAAGGAAGAAAAAGGTGAGTCTCACTAGGGACACACACTACTTGGGATGCCCCAAAAGGAGGAGAAAGAACAAGGAAGAAGAAGGTGAGTGACACTGGGTACACACACTACATGGGATGTCCCAGAAAGAACTGGGAAAAAGAAGGTGAGTGACACGGGACACACACTACATAGGATGCCCCAAAAGGAACCAGGAGGGAGAAGTTGAGTCACACACTGCGGGGATGCACACAAACACAGGATGCCCCAAAGGTGGGGTTCAGCGATGGAAACAGGTACAAACTCTTATAATGCTAGTTTACTGGGCAAATTTGTAATTGCATAGCTAAAATGAAAACTTACGCAAAACACTTACGCTCGCATATGCCTAAGAATAATACAAGCTGTAGCAAAATCCCAGTCTGCGAGTTTGCTTCCACGCAAAACCGAGCAGTCACACGGAGGCTTAGAATCAGGCTTAGAGTTACCATTAGCAACAGCATGACATTAGTTGAAGGCAATGTGAAGAGAACAGAGGAAGTAAGAACAGAAACTGACACTGATCGGCCATCATCTGTAACTTGTGAACAAACAATTGAAGTGATTCTGGGCATTGCTGTGATTGGCCAGGGGGGACACATGACCCAGCTGTATATCTCCCAGCATGCTCAGAGACCCTCTGCAGTATATAGGTGCTGTCTGCTCCTGCTGAGGGACATATAGGGCTTTTTTATTACAAAAACTGTTCTTGTAAGGACATTTATTCAGGGAAGCGGCTAGAGTGAGGCCTAAATAAGTTGTTAAAGTGGACCAACACCCACGGGTGATCGGCCCGGGAATCTATAAGATTCCCGGGCCGATCACCTCCCTCCCCGCGGGACATCCGAGATCGGGATGTCCCGCGGGGTGAAACCCCCCCAAACACCCCAAACCCCCTTACCTTACCCCCTTACCGCCGCCGCCTCCCTCGCGCCCCTCTAGGCGTGCGCACGCCCGCGCCAGCCGTCTGTGAATGGCCGGCGCGGGCGCGCGCGCGTCAAGAAGGACGCACGGGAGGCGGCGGCGGAGGAGCCGCTTGTCCGGGACTGTCAGATTCCTTGTCCGTCGGCGCTGGGAGCGGGGAGAGGTGAGTTTTTCGGGGGGTTCGGGGGGGTTTCACACAGCGGGGGACCCCGATCGGGGGTGCCCCACCGAAGTGGACCAAGACCCAGGATAGTCAAAATCCTGGGTGTTGGTCCACTTTAAGCACGCTATTGTCCTTCTCAGGACATGAATTCAGGGAAAGATAGGTTGGGTATCACTGCTCCTTAATACCACTTGCTCAAACAACTTGGGTGTGACTACTCCTTAATACTAATTGTTGGTGAAGTATCCATTTGTTCAGGGCACTTGTGTGTCACTACTCTTTAATACCAATTGTTAGTGGAGTATCTACTTGTTTTTATTATTTACCCCACTGTTCTAGTGGGAGCTAGATCTTTCTCTCAACTCTCCATATAGGGTAGCTTTTTTTCTAATTTAATCAATGAGCAAAAATCAAGGAGATACCTCCCTTGTCTCCCTCTGGTTTTCATTCAAAATCTGTATATTCTTCTTTCCCCCGTTATAAGCTTATATAGTGACTTATATAGTGCAAGATTTGAATCTCTCTACAATATCCCTTTGGAGGTAGATGGTATCTCGCTCAATTGCTCCATTGAAATAGCCTTTAAGTTCAAGAAAAAAAGGTCCCACATTAAACAAGTTTGTTTTCATGTTTTGAAATTAGGGTTACCAAACAATGGAGAGAGCGGGGTACCCCCTGATATAAGGTGATATAAGCTCACCCTTTTTTCTCACCCTATCCTAATTCCACAGCATCTCTAGGGCCACTGGGCATGTCATTTTTAGGCCCTGTTTACTAGGCCCAAAGGATTGAGTCCTAGAAGCAGTTGACTTGCCCTGAAGATGTGACGCGGTGACGTCACGGAACGCGTAGGCAGTGAGGCGGGGGGGTTACACTGCGGCGGCACTGCTCCTTGATTCGTAAGATCTTTGTTCATATGTGTTGTATGTCTGTATTGTCTTTCCACCTTGGCTGGTCCTCAATAAAAAGTTTTTTTGTATTTAGGAGTTTTACTTATATATATAGTGATAATATATGTAGGCACATGGCAGAACCTGCATAATTAGTTTCAGGGCCCTTCTCTTCTGTAAAATTATTAGTGGAGTATTCACTTGTTCAGGGTAGTTAAGGGTTATTTTCCTTTTAATTTTTTTTCCATTGTTCATTTCGGGCCACGGTAACTGTGTCTAATGTGTCTAACAATGCAGAAAGCATCAATATGGGACAGGCATAGGGCCATGGTGCTTCTGCTGCTGCCGTTGCTTGTAGCGGAGCTGGTGCTGCAAGGAGAGGACGTGTTTCATCCTTGCCTGCTACACCTTCCTCTGGTGCAAGCAGGTGCCAGGGTCTAGAGCGCATTTTTGTAGGCCCCAATACTGCTGACAGAGTGGTGAGGCCAGAACAAGTTGACATAGTCATTATATGGCACGTAGTGCTACCAGTTTCATGGGATTGTCCTCCACCCACTACTGCTACTGCTATGGCTGAGCCCTCCACTCTCCCTTAAAATCCCCAACAATGTCGGAGGATGAGGAAGATCACAGTACACCCTGGATGATGATGAAACCCTAGTGCCAACTGCTACAGCATTCTGCAACGTTGAGGCTGAGAGGGAGGCTAGCAGGAAGGAGTGGATGGAAGAGGATGCCAGGAGTGATGCTGAGGTCCTAGACCCAACGTGAACTGAAGGCCATCAGAGTTTAAAGGAAGAGGTGGTGTTCACACAGCTCCAGGCATTCAGCAGACGAGGGAGAAGGGTGCCAACAGTCAGCTCGTTGCTGCCACTGCCCACCAGGCCCTGGACTGAGCCCTCCAAGGTAGGCTCAAAGAATCTCACCAGCGTGGCATTTTTTCAAGCAGTGAATTTCAGAGCTCAGTGGCGGACCAAGGAGGAGGAGTAGCAAGGTGCCAATGCAGCAGAGGCACTGGCACCACCTCACAGGGGAGGGTGAGCATGGCAACACAACGTATTCCATTACTTGGACAACAACTTATTCCATTGTCTGCCACATCCACTACCATTGAAAATGGCCCGTAGTACCAGGAGGCAGACTTTGACTTGCATGGTGGATGACTACCTGTCCACGTGTTTCCTGGTACTGAGCAATAATGCGATGGAGCAATGGGTAACCCAGATGTTACCCCCAATTTTGCCTCCAACACCCATAAAAGAAATAATATTTTTTATTCATGTATGTATTTCTTTCATTTTTTTGTTTTGTGTTATTATTTTGATTACTTTCCCTAGCCAATTTTGTGCAGGGCAATCGCCCAGGTGTTACCCCTCCCAATTTGGTCTCCAACACCCGTAAAAAATATATATTTTTTAATTGATGTAAGTATTTCTCTATTTTTTTATTTCTGTTATTATTTTGAATACTTTCCCCAGCCCATTTTGGGCAGGGCAATCGTCCAGGTGTTTCCCACAATTTGCAGCCCTCTAGCCCTTGCTACCCCCATTTTACAGCTATTTTTGTTCCCCCAAATTCGAGTCCCCAATCACTTTGGACCGAACCAAACTTTAGCAGTGAGTTCATCCGAACTGTTGAGACTTTTACTCCATTAGTCAAACATGCTACAATAAGGACAGTAGCTGCCACAAGGAAAATGCAAGTGAAATACTTTGATATAATAACAGCGTTTCTATATGGTGTGTTAACAGAAGACATAGAACAACCACCAGGATTCAAAGCTCAAGAACAAAGGCCAGACGCAGTATGCAAACAGAGGAGTATATATGGTCTAAATCAAGTCACCAGAGCATGCAATATGAGAATAAATGAAGTGCTTACACATGAGGACTTTGGGAGGAGTAAAGCAGGCCCCTGCTTATACACAAAAAATGGTGGACAGATGGATCTATGTGCTTGTTTATATGGGCTAACTCCTAGTTTGTTATGAGCAATAAGGGAATAAAGCAGAATCAGCATTTTGAGACTGAGGATCTTTAAGATCAGGAAGCTCTTGAGTTCATTTATTGCCCTACTGAGGATGACAGCAGATATCCGTACCAAGCCCCTGACTGCTGAAAGACACTCAAAGCTTACAAAGAAGATGGGTTTAACAGACTAAGCCTCAGTTGTTGAGAAGGGTGTTGGACATGTGCAACAGCTTACAGCTTGTCTCTGTATGTGATCTACATCTATACTATTAGGTTAATGCAGTTTACATTAATATATACATATATATATATATATATATATATATATATTGCACATTCTCTGCTGCATGTTGTGTTTCTTGTACATTGAGGTGACCTCTATGACTTCTTTTTCCTGTCTGTTATACACCATCTAAGGTGACCTTCTCTTACTGCACTCATGTTCCAGTAAAGCCAGTTCCTGTTACACCACAAATGTCTATCTGGATTTGACTCCGCTGCACCCAGCACTCACACTCTGCAACTGTATGACCAGTGCTGGTGCCAGCCCTGGGGATAGTGGTCTTTTTCCACAATGTTGTGATAGTGATTTTGCCAGCAAGAAGCACATAAGGTGGGTTCCTATTTAAACTGAATGCAGCTACTGTAGCCGACATGTTCTTCCTTCAGACACTTTGGGCTTGATTCATAGAAGGCTAAATTTTCAAATTAGCATGCGATTATAGGAAGGCATGCCCTCAGTGGAAGGCATGAAAGATGCAATTGTATTATCTGATATGTGAAATGCAACCTTTCAAGCCCCAACTGAAACTAATCAAAGACAATCCTCATTGGCATAGGCTCTGGATTAGGCAGTTTAATTATTAGGCTTGAGTATAAACCACTATTCAGATCTTTTGCGTTCAGATTTTTTTTGCTTGAATCTTTTTACTTATAATTCATGGCGCATGATAAGTTATCATTTAATTTATACCTCTGTGAGCTCTTCTCCATAAGAGGTCTCTTAACAGAATTGCTTCCAACTGTTCTTTTCTTGAATATCCCAATTTTTATGAAATATTTTTAAACCATTGTCTCTGGTGCACGGCTGACATGACAAAAGTACCTCCATTTAATTAAAGGTGATTTAGTCATCAGTAACAGGCTCAAGGCTGATGCAGATTTAATCCACTCCCACAGGTATTTTAGTACATGAGTGTGCAGCACATGGTGATATAGATTATTGGAAAGGCTCTGCTGACATACCAGGCCACACACATGGTAAAGGGAATGCATTCACAGATAAGTGGTATACAGCTCGTTCTGAATGTTTCACAATGATTATGTCTCCTTCAATCAGGGGGAGGGGGGGGGGGGCAAATTTACCCCATGCTTTTATCCACACCAACCCCATAGGCCTTACTGTGTCCATTAGGGTACATTTTACAAAAAAGGGTGTTGATTGTAGTGCAGTTGGCATAGTGATTGCTGATGTCTATCTCCCATCATACACCCTGTACAAGCCCCACTTTTTTTACTTTTTTCCTGTTCCCTTAGCACAATTTGCAGCAAATAGCCTGAAGTTCTTGCAGCAGCTTGAAACTCTGAGGAGTACTCTAGATCATGTGACCACATGCGGGCAGGTTTTGCCAAGCAAGATGAAAGTAAGATTATGGGGAGCTTGAAGGGTCTGCATGCATTAGGCAGGGTATCATTATGCCCTCTTGCCCTATGCTTAGTGCAATCGACACCTTTTTTATAAAATTGCCATTGGATAGCTTTAGAGTAGAGATTAACCTTCCACTCACACCATTAGCAATCCTTGCATCTTAGTGAAGCTCCATCTGCCATGAACAGGAAACAGCTGGACACATGTGCAGCAGCTGCAGCTCCTCCAAAGTGAGACATGCTTTCCTGCAGTGTGCAGTTATTTTGGGATGTCCCTGGGGGTTTCTAATATCTTTCTCTCTTTTTTTTTGTCTCATCCCCACCCAGAAACATTAATTATCATTCTCTCTTCCTCTACCCCAAACCCCCAAAACTTTAATTACCTAAAACTGAAATGTATACCAAGCAGACATCTTGGACAAGGGCCTCTGCCAGTACTAGGCATGCCTGGGTCCCCGGTCTCCTTGGAAGGCTCAGACTGGCCATGGGATGATTCTCCAGTGGGCTGGTGAGTGTTCGAGTGTTCAATGTTCGAGAGGGTGTGAGTGGTAAAGAACTAACAAGCTGCATTGTTGCAGCTGGACTAGAGGTTTAAGAAGAAACCCACAAGGAGCCTGAGAGATTAGACAGATTGGGTACTGAGAGAGCCTATCAAGAAGTGGAACAATAAACACCTGGGTAAACAACCAACAGGGATAAGTCTATAGGAGGTCTCCTGACCTCCTGGTGGGTCCCGCTCGAGTTGGGACTTAAGAAAAAAAAATGTCCCCCTTCTGCGCCAGGGGACGGGGCTGAGGCGGACCTCCCCAGGTGGAGGGGAGGCCTCCTGGCTGGGGCGGGACTCCTGGTCGGTCCTGCGCAAGTTGGGACTTGGAAGAAAAAAAAATCGCCTCCCTTTCATGCCCAGGGGACCGGGCCGAGGAGGACCTCCCTAGGTGGACGGGAGGCCTCCTGGCCAGCACAGGCCCCCGGGTGGATCCCGCGTAAGTTGGGACTTTGGAAGAAAAAAAAGGAAATTGCCTCCCTTCCGCGCCCGGGGGACCAGGCTGAAGGTGGACCTCCCTAGGCGGTCGGGAGGCCTCCTGGCTGTCATGGGCTCTGGGAGAGTTCAAGTTGGGACTTTGAACAAAAAAAGAAAATCGCCCACCTTCCACGCCCAGGGGACCGAGCCAATGGGGGACCTCCCTAGCCGGCCGGGAGGCCTCCTGGCCGACACGGGCCTCCGGATGGGTCCCAAGCAAGTTGGGATTTTGAAAGAAAAAAGACAATCACCTCCCTTTCGCGCCCGGGGGACTGGTCCAAGGGGGACCTCACTAGCCATCTGAGAGGCCTCCTGGCCGACACACCCTCTGGGTGCGTCCCACGAAAGTTGGGATTTTGGAAAAAAAAAAGACAATTGCCTCCCTTTCCCACCCGGGGGACCGGGCCCGAGGCGGACCTCCCTAGGTGGTTGGGAGGCTCCTGGCCGGCAAGGGCCTCTGGGTGGGTCCCTTGCAAGTTGGGATTTTGGAGAAAAAAATTGCCTCCCTTCCACGTCCAGGGGACCGGGCCAGGCGTACCTCCCTAGGCAGACGGCAAGGCCTTCTGGCCGGCATGGGTCTCCGGGTGGGTCTCGCCCAAGTTGGGGCTTTAGAAAAAAAAAGACAATTGCTTTCTTTCCGCGCCCAGGAAGACCAGCCCAAGGCGGACCTCCCTAGGTGGGCAGAAGGCAATCTGGCCGCCATGGGCCTCCGGGTGGGTCTCCCGCAAGTTGAGGCTTTGTAAGAAAAAAAAATTATCCTCCCACACCCTGGGGACCAGGCCAAGGCGGACCCCCTCAGACGACCAGGAGGCCTCCTGGCCAGCATGGGCCTCCAGGTGGGTCCTGTGCAAAGGGTAAAAAGAGATTTGCTGTAATTGTGTTTGTGCATCTTTGTACTGTCTGCAGAAGTAATTACCGGTATATCAAAAGGAGCAATAAACAAGCCACAATTATTATAGTACTTGAGTCCTGGCTAAATTATGCATAATTGGCACAGATTGGGGTCACCAATCAGTCTAGGATTTTGATGTTACCTGGCCAGTGAGTACACTTCACGCATTATGTACAGAGGTGGATATGGCCACTCTTAAAGCGATGATATTGAATCTTTAGTATTGCAGAGGCAAATGTTGTGGCAGGGGTGGGTATGTGTTCCCATAGGCCTAATGCTAATGCTATAGAATTGCAGGGACAGAACATGTCCTAAGGGGAGGCCTTTGGCAGACATGGAGTAGAGGCAAATTAAAGACAAATTAAATTAGTTCTACAGTACCAAAATTAAAATCTTCCCCAACTAACCTCGATTTACATTATTTCTTGGCCTAGCTGTTGCATGGTACTATCAATGCAAAGGCAGTGGACGAATAAACAGAATATGGCTTTTGGCTATTGGTGTAGACCTGATAAGATTTTCTTTTCAATTGTATAGTGGTGGCAAGGAATATAAGGGTGTATTTAATTTTGTGAGCACATGACCACTTTAATTAATTTTTATCTCAAAGCTTACCTCCAATGATTTGTGCTACCCATTTGCTAGATAAAGAAGTTAAGCAATAGTTGAAAGATAACGAGAAAATGTTCTGGATTTTATTATAACTGAGTCAAAAAAGCACAGCAGGGCTCTGTCATGTTTTACAGCTATGGCAGGATTATAACGAGTAACTGTACAGTAAACTTGGTGAATCACTCTTTGTTCTCCATTGCAAGTCTTTCAAGTCCAATTTTTTGGAACTCTGCTGACCTTTATTGTAGACAAGTTTTGCTCACATCAAAGCAAGACATGAATTTGGAGACATCAGAAAACCAGAACACCCAACAGTACCAGAAGTCCTTTAATAACACAGTTGTCATATAACTAGAGTGACAGGCTTTACTTCTAGTTCGGGAATGTTCACAATTACAGTACATGCAAAGTACAAAGTAGGGCAATAGCTACTGTGAAGTATGGTACAACAAGCAACATTTTTATATTAAAAAGGAAGAAGGTATGCCCACATAATGGTGGTAACTAGTGAAGATAAAACCTCTGTACACTACTTACCATAAGGATGGAGATATACCTCCTCACTGTCATGCCAGGGTGAATTTTATTGCTGGGCACTTTGGGAGTTTCCTGGTTTGGGAATCCGGACACAGGACAGGGAGGTGGCTCTCAGCCAGGCAGCCAATTCCTTCTTTAAGGGCATAGCAATGGTCACCTGACTAGGGACAGGTGAGTAGGGCGACAGCCTGAGAACAAGAAGTTGGAGTAGCAGGATGGAAACCAGTAGGTACAGACACAGGTTGGGAACCAGAGAACTAAGAACTAGGCTGGGAACATATATACATAGGAATGTGTTGTGTTTCCCTGCTATCTGCCCTCTTTCAAGATGGTAGAGAGACTGTTTCTGCTTGCAAGGTCATCAGCTGGCAACTTCCCAGTGATGCCTTGGGCAGAGTCTATAAAAGGGGGGCTGGACCTTTGTTCTAGGTCTTTGTACCCTGTCTGGTGTGGTGAGCAGTATCTTCATGTGTGTACAGAGAACCAACCTGAAGGTAACTGAACTCTTACTTCATAGATGTGAGTGAACTGTTCTACTTTATTGGAAGCTGGGGTAATAGCATTAGACTTTTTTTGGACTCTTCATTTGCAGCCCTTTTTGTAGTTGTTCTGCTATTACTGAAGAATACACAGTCATCCCATGTGTTCGTCAGGCTCGACTGGTTTAATGCACTGAACTAGAAATAAAGCTCATCCTGTTCTAGCCAAATCAACAGTGGAGGCTGTAACCACACATATAGCGCCATACTTCCTACCAGAAATGGATTAGTCAGTAGTAACTTGGCTACGCACATAAGACAGTACAACCTGTCTACGAACAAGAGAGGAGAGCCACCAACCACCCGAGACGTAGGAAGTCCAGTGCTTGATGGAGAGACAGTAACCTACCCACAACTTCAGCAGCGCCCAAAATGGAGGAGAGTACACATGGCTCATGGCAGTTGTGTGTACGGGTAGACAATGAAGAGTCCTGGCCACAGTAAAGACAGCTGAGGGTCTGGGCCCCAGTACAGACAGCAAAGGATCTGAGCCCAGTGCAGACAATGGAGGCTCTGGGCCCTAGTGCAGATAGCAGAAGTTCCTGGGCTCCAGTACAGATAATGGAGTACAGACAATGGTGGGCCATGGCCCTATTACAGACAACTCAGTACAGACAATGGAGGGCCATGGCCCTGTTACAGACTAATCAGTACAGACAATGGAGGGCCGTGGCTACGTTAAGGCTAAGAAGGATGTGAACTTGTACAGAAGGGGCGTGAGCTTGTACAGAAGGGAGCAGGAGGTGAAAGCTAGTGTCAAGCCCCGCCTTCTGGTGAGTCCACAGCCCCCAATCTCTGCTTTTTCTTCAGGCTTTTGTCAAGTCCCCATTTGCTGGGGCGCATAACATGCCGCTCCAGACATGGTTGCCCCCAAGTCTTATATAGCACGGGATGTGGATTTATGAGCGAAGGTGGATGAATCAAGGACTAGACTGGGCAATGTCAGGCAAGCCAGGGTCATACAAGGAAGGACAGTCCTCACAATATGCCTTACCAAAAGGAGTAGCAAGTACAGGCTCAAGGGTCAAGCCAAGGGCCAAGTCTGGGGTTAAAGGGTTCCCTGTCCAGGCAGCAGTCAATGGAGTAGTCAGGCAAGGGAGGTCGGCAATGTTATATAGTAAGACTTCACCTGAACTACAGAACCCAGCAACACACTATCACAGGCAACAAATGAATGGCAGGGAATAACTTTATCGGGTTAGGAATAGGCTGGAATACTTTGGGCTCATTGGCCCCTAACCATCCTAAGGGCTAGCCCTGCGGTAAATTAGGGTGCTTCGCCCACTAGTAGCTTTAGGGCTCATTGGGGCCTTTTAAACCAGCCTCTGGTGGGCACGCTGTCTGCAGTGCCACCGGAGGGCATAAGACAGCCACACTCGCACGTGTGCATGAGCACGATCGGAGAAGCAGGGGACGCGCCGGCTCGCAGTGCCACTCGAGGCGGTGCTGCTGATGCGGCGCTCAGGCGACAAGGATCCCTGCACGCCATGTGAGCTGGTATGGCTCAAACAGGAAGTCGAGGACACCACAGGACTGGGGAGAAGGTAAGTGCACCGTGGCAGCTAGTTCATTCACCAGACTGCAGCATTGCCTTGACATCTAGGGCATACATTTCTTTGGTAGTCTACCTATCTGTAGAATTGCAACTCGCCGCAGGGGAATGCAGGCCTTTATTGCCCATGGCGAGGACACCTACCCAAGGGTTTCCTCCAGGGAAGTTAGATGAAGATAGATAATCCAGACACTAATGTACAACAGCTTTCAAAGTGTAGTGCAGGTGGGATATGGCCCAACTTCTTTATTTTAAAACAAACACAGCCCTTATGTTGCAATACAGGGGTCCCTCAATCAACAGCATCAGTTCTGCATGGATCCATACACAGACGAGCAAGGGGGAGCCACCACACTGTAAGAAGAGCACCCAGCTAGGCCTCTTAGGTGACCACAGGAGGACCAGGGCAGTGGTGAGTAGTCTCAGGTGGTAGCGGGGGTACAGAGCAAGGGGGTTCTGGACCTACCCTGAACATAGTCTCTTTTTAAGGAGGGCTTCTTAGACTGACACTGCACTGTTAGCTCGCTCCCTCCTGGGCCTCTTAGTGGTGCAACTCTAGGTTCTTTCTATCCCATGCAGGCCTTCCATCTTCTGTGTTCCTTTTGTCAATGGACAACTGTCAACTCTTGCTGTCTGTTGTCCCCCCTCAGCTCCTCCCGTAGCCAACATTGTTGCCAATATCAGCCTATCAGAGCCCTATGAATCATGCTAAACAACTTTGTTGCTACTGTATGGGGTTAGGTAGCGGGTTAGTCTTCTCCTGGGTAGACGGGCAGACTTTCAGCAGGCACAAAAGTCCACAGAACAAGAAAGGATCATTTAACTGACCTCAGCCAGTTTTATTGCCAGATTGTGGTATAAAGTAAAACAAAACTAAACAAAAGAAGTCCTATGCCTGTCCGGCACTAACTAAACATTAGGTGCTCCTGACTAACCCAGTGCAGGCCTAGTACCGGGCACCATAACATAACAGATCATAACATACCACCGGCAATGCTCCCACAGGCTCCTAGCAGATGTTCTGCTCCCCCCTTTCATCAGCTAAGCACACCTTGGACTAATCAGACAGCCCAAGACCCGGACTGTCCGGGTGGAGTGGGGCCCACCCTCTCTTCCCCACTCCAGCAACACAGGCCCTGTAAACTGTTTTTTTTTACTCAAACCCTAAACTAGAGATCCTAGATCTCTAGTTTCTAACTTCCTGGTTGCTTTTACCTGACAGATACAAGAAATTTGGGCAGATATACACACCCTCTATGACTTGTCCAGACACTCTGTCACACTACTAACAGCCTATCAGGCTCCTCTGACTTGCCCTTTAGTATCAAGATTGCTTCCTGCCTAGTCTGAAACAAAATATTCATTTCTTATCCTCTGCTTAACGTGTAACTACACTTGGGTGTGGTTCCTTCAACAACGACTTTTTATTGTCCCTTCAGTTTGATGTAATAATCTGAGCTGGATGAGTCTGGCAGTTGTCCTTGAAATGTCCCTGTCTCCCCCCCCCCCCCCCAGGGGGATAATCGGAGAGTATAGTGTTTTTGGTTTTGATGACTAGTCATTGACTTTAAGAACTAGTGTAAAATTGTTTGCATCACCTGACAATGCACCACAAATATCACAAAGGACACCTCAAGGCCAGAAAAGTCTATTCCCCACACCCATGTTACAATCCCAGGCATTGGAGCACCTAGGACTCTTACATAGCCCAGCCAGACAGCCACAGTGCTTGGGCCTGTGTGCCAATGTAACTATTTTATCTATTTGTTAACCTGAGCTTCTTGTCTGAGGGGTCCAGTAGCGTGGGTGCAACCCCTGACATGTGTGCAGCTATTATTTTATTGCAGGTTACCTAGATAATAGTGTAGCTACTAGCAAACTCAAATCAAACTATTTGTATTACAGGTGAATTAAGGCAGCCAGTGAGGTGAAGGAATATTCTTTAGTAGAGATGAGCGAGTAGTGAAATATTCGAAATTTCGAATTTCGATTCGAATAGACCGCGTTACTCGACTACTCGACCGAATATCGAATCCCATTATAGTCTATGGGAAAAAAATGCTCGACACTTGGAAATCTCAATTCGACCACTTGGAGGTCACCAAGTCCACCCTGAAACATCAGAAAATGATGCCAACACTGCTGGAATGCAACTGGGACAGCAGGGGAAGCATGTCTGGGTGCATATAACGCGCCCAAGTCGCACTATTACGCCACTATCACAGCCTCTCAACAATACACTCCAAACACAATATTACTTCTACGTAAAGTGAGACAAGACAAGGAAACCTTCTTTCCTCTACATTGCCATGGACCCCAAGCCAAACTGTACAAAAAAGAAGAACAAAATTCTGCACCCCTTAAATCACGTTGCCTAATGACAACCACAGATGGCATAGGCAAGGGGGAAAATAAATAGACCCCACCCCTAATTGTCATTGTGTGTGTGTGTGTGTGTGTGTGTGTGTGTGTGTGTGTGTGTGAGATGTGGTCAGACATGTCCTCTTGTGTCATTGTGTCACCCCAGCAGTAAGGGAAGCTTAAAGGAGGAGGTTTGTTACAGTGTGTCACCCCAGCAGTAAGGGAAGCTTACAGGAGGAGGTTTGTTACAGTGTGTCACCCCAGCAGTAAGGGAAGCTTACAGGAGGAGGTTTGTTACAGTGTGTCACCCCAGCAGTCAGGGAAGCTTACAGGAGGAGGTTTGTTACAGTGTGTCACCCCAGCAGTAAGGGAAGCTTAGAGCTGAGACCTCTTAAAAATTGTGTGGAGTCCCAAGAGCTGAGACCTCTTAAAAATTGTGTGGAGTCCCAAGAGCTGAGACCTTTTAAAAATTGTGTGGAGTCCCAAGAGCTGAGACCTCTTAAACATTGTGTGGAGGCCCAAGAGCTGAGACCTTTTAAAAATTGTGTGGAGGCCCAAGAGCTGAGACCTTTTAAAAATTGTGTGGAGGCCCAAGAGCTGAGACCTCTCAAACATTGTGTGGAGGCCCAAGAGCTGAGACCTTTTAAAAATTGTGTGGAGGCCCTAGAGCTGAGACCTCTCAAACATTGTGTGGAGGCCCAAGAGCTGAGACCTTTTAAAAATTGTGTGGAGGCCCAAGAGCTGAGACCTTTTAAAAATTGTGTGGAGGCCCAAGAGCTGAGACCTCTCAAACATTGTGTGGAGGCCCAAGAGCTGAGACCTTTTAAAAATTGTGTGGAGGCCCAAGAGCTGAGACCTTTTAAAAATTGTGTGGAGGCCCAAGAGCTGAGACCTTTTAAAAATTGTGTGGAGGCCCAAGAGCTGAGACCTCTCAAACATTGTGTGGAGGCCCAAGAGCTGAGACCTTTTAAAAATTGTGTGGAGGCCCAAGAGCTGAGACCTTTTAAAAATTGTGTGGAGGCCCAAGAGCTGAGACCTTTTAAAAATTGTGTGGAGGCCCAAGAGCTGAGACCTTTTAAAAATTGTGTGGAGGCCCTAGAGCTGAGACCTCTCAAACATTGTGTGGAGGCCCAAGAGCTGAGACCTTTTAAAAATTGTGTGGAGGCCCAAGAGCTGAGACCTTTTAAAAATTGTGTGGAGGCCCAAGAGCTGAGACCTTTTAAAAATTGTGTGGAGGCCCAAGAGCTGAGACCTCTCAAACATTGTGTGGAGGCCCAAGAGCTGAGACCTTTTAAAAATTGTGTGGAGGCCCAAGAGCTGAGACATTTTAAAAATTGTGTGGAGGCCCAAGAGCTGAGACCTCTCAAACATTGTGTGGAGGCCCAAGAGCTGAGACCTTTTAAAAATTGTGTGGAGGCCCTAGAGCTGAGACCTCTCAAACATTGTGTGGAGGCCCAAGAGCTGAGACCTCTTAAAAATTGTGTGGAGGCCCTAGAGCTGAGACCTCTCAAACATTGTGTGGAGGCCCAAGAGCTGAGACCTCTTAAAAATTGTGTGGAGGCCCTAGAGCTGAGACCTCTCAAACATTGTGTGGAGGCCCAAGAGCTGAGACCTTTTAAAAATTGTGTGGAGGCCCTAGAGCTGAGACCTCTCAAACATTGTGTGGAGGCCCAAGAGCTGAGACCTTTTAAAAATTGTGTGGAGGCCCAAGAGCTGAGACCTTTTAAAAATTGTGTGGAGGCCCAAGAGCTGAGACCTTTTAAAAATTGTGTGGAGGCCCAAGAGCTGAGACCTTTTAAAAATTGTGTGGAGGCCCAAGAGCTGAGACCTCTCAAACATTGTGTGGAGGCCCAAGAGCTGAGACCTTTTAAAAATTGTGTGGAGGCCCAAGAGCTGAGACCTTTTAAAAATTGTGTGGAGGCCCAAGAGCTGAGACCTTTTAAAAATTGTGTGGAGGCCCAAGAGCTGAGACCTCTCAAACATTGTGTGGAGGCCCAAGAGCTGAGACCTTTTAAAAATTGTGTGGAGGCCCAAGAGCTGAGACCTTTTAAAAATTGTGTGGAGGCCCAAGAGCTGAGACCTTTTAAAAATTGTGTGGAGGCCCTAGAGCTGAGACCTCTCAAACATTGTGTGGAGGCCCAAGAGCTGAGACCTTTTAAAAATTGTGTGGAGGCCCAAGAGCTGAGACCTTTTAAAAATTGTGTGGAGGCCCAAGAGCTGAGACCTTTTAAAAATTGTGTGGAGGCCCAAGAGCTGAGACCTCTCAAACATTGTGTGGAGGCCCAAGAGCTGAGACCTTTTAAAAATTGTGTGGAGGCCCAAGAGCTGAGACCTTTTAAAAATTGTGTGGAGGCCCAAGAGCTGAGACCTCTCAAACATTGTGTGGAGGCCCAAGAGCTGAGACCTTTTAAAAATTGTGTGGAGGCCCTAGAGCTGAGACCTCTCAAACATTGTGTGGAGGCCCAAGAGCTGAGACCTTTTAAAAATTGTGTGGAGGCCCTAGAGCTGAGACCTCTCAAACATTGTGTGGAGGCCCAAGAGCTGAGACCTCTTAAAAATTGTGTGGAGGCCCTAGAGCTGAGACCTCTCAAACATTGTGTGGAGGCCCAAGAGCTGAGACCTTTTAAAAATTGTGTGGAGGCCCTAGAGCTGAGACCTCTCAAACATTGTGTGGAGGCCCAAGAGCTGAGACCTCTTAAAAATTGTGTGGAGGCCCAAGAGCTGAGACCTTTTAAAAATTGTGTGGAGGCCCAAGAGCTGAGACCTTTTAAAAATTGTGTGGAGTCCCAAGAGCTGAGACCTTTTAAAAATTGTGTGGAGGCCCTAGAGCTGAGACCTCTCAAACATTGTGTGGAGGCCCAAGAGCTGAGACCTTTTAAAAATTGTGTGGAGGCCCAAGAGCTGAGACCTTTTAAAAATTGTGTGGAGGCCCAAGAGCTGAGACCTTTTAAAAATTGTGTGGAGGCCCAAGAGCTGAGACCTTTTAAAAATTGTGTGGAGGCCCTAGAGCTGAGACCTCTCAAACATTGTGTGGAGGCCCAAGAGCTGAGACCTCTCAAACATTGTGTGGAGGCCCAAGAGCTGAGCACTTATTAGTGCTGCAGCTACGGCTGCTTTAGTGAGGGGTAGCTGCTGCTGCTGGAATAGGGACAGAAAGACTTCAGTGGTGTATTACCACCTATATACAAAACTATATACACTCTGCTCAAAACGGCTGCTTTAGTGAGGGGTAGCTGCTGATGCTGGAATAGGGACAGAAAGACTTCAGCGGTGTATTAGCACCTATATACAAAACTATATTTTGCACTACTGTTTTGTGTCCTCTGTGCCAACAAAACACTGTTTTATACACGGTGCGTATAGGCACCATTTCACCTTCTGGCAGTATACGGCTGTATAGCCAGGTGTTTTTCTTAAAAATATTTTTTATATTTGGCACTACTGTTTTGTGTCCTCTTTACCAACAAAACCTTGTTATATACCCGGTGCGTATATAGGCACCATTTCACCTTCTGGCAGTATACGGCTGTATAGCCAGGTGTTCTTCTTAAAAATATATTTATATTTGGCACTACTGTTTTGTGTCCTCTGTGCCAACAAAACACTGTTTTATACACGGTGCGTATAGGCACCATTTCACCTTCTGGCAGTATACGGCTGTATAGCCAGGTGTTCTTCTTAAAAATATTTTTATATTTGGCATAACGCGTGGCCAAAAAAGTAAAACGTCTGAAATGCGGAGGGCTAGCGCAAAGGGACGTGGACGAGGACGGGGGCGCGGAAATGCTGGTGGGGGCACAAACCACGTTGAAGCCAGTGGGGATACAATGCGTGCTGGTGAGGGGCAGCCAGCATTACGCTCATCCAGCTTCCCTGCCTTTATGGGACAGTTATGCGGGGGGCGGGGTACACCTCTGTTAATGCCTGAGCAGCGTGAACAGGTGGTGCAATGGATGGCCGATAACGCTTCCAGTCACTTGTCCACCACCCAGTCATCCACACAGTCTCACTCTGACCCTCCTTCCTCCCAACCTGGCCAACAGAGTCAGCCCAACCTTGACCCCTCCCAGGACCTCTTTTCGGGTCCTTTTCCAGATGTGCTGCAAGAATCCCAGGAGCTAGCAGAGGAATTTGTTTGTAGTGATGCCCAAACACTTGAGTATCCGCCATCTGCTAGTGATGTGGACCCGGAACCAACATCTGCTATCATGAGCGATGATGATGAGACGCAGTTGCCATCAAGGGAGGCTGTTGGAATGTCCAGTGGGCAGGAGGAGGAGCAGAGAGAGGAAGTGGAAGAGGAGGTGGTGGACGACGAAATGACCGACCCCACTTGGACAGGGGTGATGTCCAGCGGGGAAAGCAGTGGAGATGCGGTCTGCGCATCACCGAATAAGGCAGCAAGAGGCAGAGGACAGTCCAGAGGCAGAGGACAGTCCAGACAGAGAAGGCAGGCCACAGCCAGCAGGGCCGAAGCTCTTCCCGGCAGCAGGCAGTCGCGCGAAGCTCCCCCATCGAGGCCTCGTACTTCTGTGGTGTGGAGATTTTTTAACGTTTGCGCGGATGACAAACTGAGCGCGGTTTGCGCAATCTGCCACTCAAAACTGAGTAGGGGCTCTGAGAAGAGCAATCTGACCACCTCAGGCATGCGCCGTCACTTGGAATTCAAGCACTGGGCTGAGTGGGAGAGAGCAAACGCAATACAACCTGCGCCCCGTCTTGCTGCCACTGCCTCTTCCCCTTTGTTGTGTGCTGCCACTGCGGTCCAGACCTCCAGCCAGGACACCTCCACATCTGCCTCTGCCTCGGCTACTTTGGGGCCTTCTCCTTCAGCCCCACCTTCCCCCGCATCTTCGTCTGCACCTTCCATCTCCTCGTCCCATCAACTGTCCATCTCGCAGGCGTTCAACCGCAGGCGGAAGTACGCCTCCAGTCACCCCCAAGCCCAAGCCTTAACCTGCCTCATCTCCAAACTGCTGGCCCTGGAGATGTTGCCGTTTAGGCTTGTGGAGACGCAGGCCTTCCGCGACCTGATGGCGGCTGCCGCACCTCGCTATTCCCTCCCTAGCCGCCACTATTTTTCCCGGTGTGGCGTCCCCGCCCTGCACCAGCACGTGTCGCGTAACATCAGGCGGACCCTGAGGTACGCAGTCAGCGCAAAGGTCCACTTGACCACCGACTTGTGGACAAGCGCTTGCGGCCAAGGACGCTACATCTCTTTGACGGCACACTGGGTGAATGTTGTGGAAGCGGGGACGGGGTCGCAAACAGGGACGGCCTACATACCACCCCCACCCAAGATTGCCAGCACAGGTTCTGATAGACCCCCCTCCTCTTCCTCCTCCTCCTCCTCCTCCTCCTCCTCCTCCTTAACCGCCGTAGAATTTCTGTATTAATGAAAAAAATTATGGCTCACCTCTTAGGCTTAATACAATAAATTTTTAAGAGGTCTCAACTCTTGGGCCTCCACACAATTTTTAAAAGGTCTCAGCTCTTGGGCCTCCACACAATGTTTGAGAGGTCTCAGCTCTAGGGCCTCCACACAATTTTTAAAAGGTCTCAGCTCTTGGGCCTCCACACAATGTTTGAGAGGTCTCAGCTCTTGGGCCTCCACACAATTTTTAAAAGGTCTCAGCTCTTGGGCCTCCACACAATTTTTAAAAGGTCTCAGCTCTTGGGCCTCCACACAATGTTTGAGAGGTCTCAGCTCTTGGGCCTCCACACAATTTTTAAAAGGTCTCAGCTCTTGGGCCTCCACACAATTTTTAAGAGGTCTCAGCTCGTGGGCCTCCACACAATTTTTAAAAGGTCTCAGCTCTTGGGCCTCCACACAATGTTTGAGAGGTCTCAGCTCTTGGGCCTCCACACAATTTTTAAAAGGTCTCAGCTCTTGGGCCTCCACACAATTTTTAAAAGGTCTCAGCTCTTGGGCCTCTACACAATTTTTAAAACATAGCAGCCCTAATAAGGGCTCTCAATGACTCTCTTGTCTTCTGGTAGCTGGTATATATGGTGGTAAATGCGATATTCTGAGCTTCTGGGGCCCTGCCTGACTACATAGGATATGAGATATATACTGTTCAACATAGCAGCACTAATAAGGGATTAAGGACTGTCTTGTCTTCTGGTAGCTGGTATATATGGTGGTAAAAGGTATGTTCTGAGCTTCTGGGGCCCTGCCTGACTAAATAGAAAATGAGCTATATACTGTTCAGCGTAGCAGCCCTAATAAGGGCTCTTAAGGACTGTCTTGTCTTCTGGTAGCTGGTATATATGGTGGTAAAAGGTATATTCTGAGCTTCTGGGGCCCTGCCTGACTACATAGGATATGAGATATATACTGTTCAACATAGCAGCACTAATAAGGGATTAAGGACTGTCTTGTCTTCTGGTAGCTGGTATATATGGTGGTAAAAGGTATATTCTGAGCTTCTGGGGCCCTGCCTGACTAAATAGAAAATGAGCTATATACTGTTCAGCGTAGCAGCCCTAATAAGGGCTCTTAAGGACTCTCTTGTCTTCTGGTAGCTGGTATATATGGTGGTAAAAGGTATATTCTGAGCTTCTGGGGCCCTGCCTGACTAAATAGAAAATGAGCTATATACTGTTCAGCGTAGCAGCCCTAATAAGGGCTATTAAGGACTGTCTTGTCTTCTGGTAGCTGGTATATATGGTGGTAAAAGGTATATTCTGAGCTTCTGGGGCCCTGTCTGACTAAATAGAAAATGAGCTATATACTGTTCAACATAGCAGCACTAATAAGGGATTAAGGACTGTCTTGTCTTCTGGTAGCTGGTATATATGGTGGTAAAAGGTATATTCTGAGCTTCTGGGGCCCTGCCTGACTAAATAGAAAATGAGCTATATACTGTTCAACATAGCAGCACTAATAAGGGCTCTTAAGGACTGTCTTGTCTTCTGGTAGCTGGTATATATGGTGGTAAAAGGTATATTCTGAGCTTCTGGGGCCCTGCCTGACTAAATAGAAAATGAGCTATATACTGTTCAACATAGCAGCACTAATAAGGGATTAAGGACTGTCTTGTCTTCTGGTAGCTGGTATATATGGTGGTAAAAGGTATATTCTGAGCTTCTGGGGCCCTGCCTGACTAAATAGAAAATGAGCTATATACTGTTCAGCGTAGCAGCCCTAATAAGGGCTATTAAGGACTGTCTTGTCTTCTGGTAGCTGGTATATATGGTGGTAAAAGGTATATTCTGAGCTTCTGGGGCCCTGTCTGACTAAATAGAAAATGAGCTATATACTGTTCAACATAGCAGCACTAATAAGGGCTCTTAAGGACTGTCTTGTCTTCTGGTAGCTGGTATATATGGTGGTAAAAGGTATATTCTGAGCTTCTGGGGCCCTGCCTGACTAAATAGAAAATGAGCTATATACTGTTCAACATAGCAGCACTAATAAGGGATTAAGGACTGTCTTGTCTTCTGGTAGCTGGTATATATGGTGGTAAAAGGTATATTCTGAGCTTCTGGGGCCCTGCCTGACTAAATAGAAAATGAGCTATATACTGTTCAGCGTAGCAGCCCTAATAAGGGCTATTAAGGACTGTCTTGTCTTCTGGTAGCTGGTATATATGGTGGTAAAAGGTATATTCTGAGCTTCTGGGGCCCTGCCTGACTAAATAGAAAATGAGCTATATACTGTTCAACATAGCAGCACTAATAAGGGCTATTAAGGACTGTCTTGTCTTCTGGTAGCTGGTATATATGGTGGTAAAAGGTATATTCTGAGCTTCTGGGGCCCTGCCTGACTAAATAGAAAATGAGCTATATACTGTTCAGCGTAGCAGCCCTAATAAGGGCTCTTAAGGACTGTCTTGTCTTCTGGTAGCTGGTATATATGGTGGTAAAAGGTATATTCTGAGCTTCTGGGCCCTGCCTGACTAAATAGAAAATGAGCTATATACTGTTCAGCGTAGCAGCCCTAATAAGGGCTATTAAGGACTGTCTTGTCTTCTGGTAGCTGGTATATATGGTGGTAAAAGGTATATTCTGAGCTTCTGGGGCCCTGCCTGACTAAATAGAAAATGAGCTATATACTGTTCAGCGTAGCAGCCCTAATAAGGGCTATTAAGGACTGTCTTGTCTTCTGGTAGCTGGTATATATGGTGGTAAAAGGTATATTCTGAGCTTCTGGGGCCCTGCCTGACTAAATAGAAAATGAGCTATATACTGTTCAGCGTAGCAGCCCTAATAAGGGCTCTTAAGGACTCTCTTGTCTTCTGGTAGCTGGTATAGATGGTGGTAAAAGCGATATTCCGAGCTTCTGGGGCCCTGCCAGCGACAGCCTGTCTTTCCCTGCTGTGAGCGTCTGTCCCTCACTAAGTTCAAGCTGCTAATGCTGACGAAGAGGAAGTGCTGAGTTTTGTATATTCGAGGTCACATGGTTTTTCCAGCCAATGCGTGTAGACGCCGTTTTCGCGATGCCAGCGTCCTCCCAGGACCTGTCCCACCCCCCCTGCATGGTGATTGGTGTAAAAAACGCGCCAGGGAAGGTGGGAGGGGAAACGAATTGTGAGTGCGCCATCGCCGCTGTACTCGATCGAAATCGAGTATGACGAACAGCGTAGTATTCGATCGAATACCGGCTC
The DNA here is from genome assembly GCA_027917425.1 of Gastrophryne carolinensis. Taxonomy (NCBI): domain Eukaryota; kingdom Metazoa; phylum Chordata; class Amphibia; order Anura; family Microhylidae; genus Gastrophryne; species Gastrophryne carolinensis. Next base: position 72,958,513 of record CM051238.1, read on the forward strand.
GGTCGAATACTACTCGCTCATCACTATTCTTTAGCTACTTAAACCGTAAAAGGTACAAAAGGTACAAACCTGAGGGTGTGGGCCCCCTGAAAAGCAAGGAGGGGACACCTAAAGGAAATGAGGAGAAAGCAAATTTACTAAACAACGTTATTTCTAATATTTGTGGACTCAATAACTACAGGGTCTGTTCTGAGGGATTGGCGCTTGGCAAATGTGGTGCCAATATTCAAAAAGGGATCTAGGGGGGAACCTGGGAACTACAGACTGGTAAGCTTAACATCTGTGGTGGGCAAGCTGTTTGAAGGTTTCTTAAGGTATACTATCCTGGAGCATCTTGGGGAAAATGACCTTATTACTCCATATCAGCATGGATTTATGAGGAATCGCTCCTGCCAGACAAACCTAATCAGCTTTTATGAGGAGGTAAGTTCAAGATTGGATCAGGAAGAGTCATTGGATATCATATATCTGGACTTTTCTAAAGCATTTGATACTGTTCGACATAAAAGGCTGGTACAAAAGATAAGAATGCTTGGACTAGGGGAAAACGTGCAGATGGGTGAGAAATTGGCTTAATGATCGGAAGCAGAGGTTATCAATGGTACATACTCAGATTGAGTCACTGTTACTAGTGGAGTACCACAAGGGTCAGTTCTGGGACCAATTCTCTTCAATATATATATAAATGACATTGGGTATGGATTAAACAGTAAAGTCTCAATCTTTGCAGATGATACTAAGCTGTGGAAAGTAATTAAAACAAAAGAGGACAGCAGGCAGCTACAAACATATTTAGATAAATTGGAAGCATGGGCAGTTAAATGGCAAATGAAGTTTAACACAGATAAATGTAAGGTTATGCACATGGGAAGGAGAAATCTGTGTCATGATTACACACTAAATAAAGAAACACTTGGTAAAAAACAATGGAAAAGGACCTAGGGGTTTTAGTTGACAATAAGCTCAACTGTAGTAATCAAAGCCAGGCAGCTGCTGCCAAAGCAAATAGGATCATGGGGTGCATCAGGAGGGGCATAGGTGCTCATGACCAGAGCATCATTTTACCCCTCTACAAGTCCCTGGTCAGACCCCATATGGAGTACTGTGTACAGTTCTGGGCACCTGTGCTTAAGAAGGACATATCAGAACTGGAGCGCGTTCAAAGAAGGGCAACAATGTTAATAAAAGGAGTGCGGGGGCTAGAGTACCCTGAAAGATTGTCAAAGTTAGGTTTATTTAGTTTAGAAAAAAGAAGCTTCAGGGGTGATCTAATAACTATGTATAAATATATTCGGGGTCAATACAAAGATCTATCCCACAATCTATTTATACCCCACAGTGTAACTATAACCTGAGGGCATCCACTAAGGTTAGAGGAAAGGTGCTTTTTCCACTGACATAGGAGGGGATTCTTCTCTGTAAGAGCAGTGAGACTATGGAACTCGCTGCCAGAGGAGGAAGTAATGATGGATACAGTAAAAACGTTCATAAGGGGCCTTAATGCCTTCCTGGCATGTAATAACATTTCCAGCTATGGCTACTAGGTAACAAAGAAAGTTAACCCTCTGCACACTCATACTATTGAAAAACCTAGCTAACACTTGTTAAGAACATGGACTGTTAGTTAACATAGATTGCAATGAATGTAGAAGCGAGATAGCCACGTCAAGGCCGTCCAATTAGTACCCCATCCCTAACATTGCTAAATTTAAAAATTTGTGCAGACATTGCTACTTCTTTACTTGTGTGTGCACAAGTAATGCAATATATGAATCAGCCTGTCTAAAGACATTGCAATAACTTAACTTGCTTGCAGACACACAAATGAAAAATGCTTTACTTGCCTGCACAGTGTTACAGTTCAAAAATGTTTTTTATTTTAGGTAGAGGCCAATTGGACTCCCTGTTACATTGGGAGAGCTACAATCCAGCAGATCTGGCCACTGACCTGCAAATGCAACAGCAAAAAGAAAGATAGGATGTGCTCATCCAGTCAATACACACACCCCTCTAGCACCTCTTGACTGCTATATATTGACTGGATGAGCACATCCTATTTTTCTTTTTGCTGTCGCATTTGCAGGTCAGTGGCCAGATCTGCTGGATTATAGCTCTCCCAATGTAACAGGGAGTCCAATTGGCCTCTACCTAAAAAAAAACCCTTTTGAACTGTAACACTGTGCAGGCAAGTAAAGCATTTTTCATTGTGTGTGTGTAAGCAAGTTCTGGGGTGAGTTCTGGGGCTAATTCTATTTTCAGTGACTATTTTATACCTCTTGGGATTGTGTTTGCTATGGAAACCATGAGAAATTTGTGAAGCATCATGCTAATTTTCTATTTTAAATTGGGTAACCTTGAACACATGTATTATAGCTACAACATATTGTCAAATCAGCAGACTAATCCAGCCCAGAGTTCTTTGCAATAAAAATAAAAAAATATACAGATGAAAACATATGTTTGCATGATTCATCTAAATTCATCTAAATATAAAGCATATGATCTCAAAGATAGGAGATTGCCTTGATAATTTATAGGCCTCTATGACCCAAAAGGATAGACTTCTTGACCCTCTTCTTAATACAGAACTACTGTCAGGGTAGATTCTAGGCAAAATAGTGCTCAGTGGGGAAAGGAAAAGATTCTGCCCCCTCCTCACACATGCTATGGTGCCGCTGCTGTCCCATACCATGCACCATGCTGTGCCTTTACCTTAGCCAATATGGGGGATGAGGGGCCTATCTTATGGCCTGCACCACTAACAGTTGTCCTGATTCATCTGCAGAAAACCAGATGGCTGGACCCTGCTCGTCCTCCCCTAGAAACAGCCCTGCCTATTTCTGGATGTTCCTGCTTCTGAAGCTCTATCAGTCAACATCCCATGATCCAAGGTGGGGGTTCCCAACCCATTTCTCCAACCATAACCAAGTATCACCCAATGCAGATCTGGCTATCAGTGACACACATTAAATCAGCCCTGGAAGACTGGACACATGACAAGTAGTACTAGGCTCTTTGACATCCCTGGTGCTCAGTAGGGAGTCCGGTTAATCAGGGGAATGTATCTGCATGCAGACCCAACATTTGAACTGGTATGAGGGTCCATTGGACTCCTTACCAGTTCACAAGAAGTTAGAGTCACAAGAAAAACAAACACACTGAATTGAAAATCATTCATCATTTCTAATAAACTAAATGAACCACACTTACCCCTGTATACGCGTTTGTCTGGCAGCTCTTGGGCATCTGGCAGTTATTTTTTTATCTCCCACCAACAGTAGCGGTCAAAGTAACTGTTCTGCCGGCATTTGGTTGACAGGGACAACCAAGAAAAACAAAATGTTCCACTAGAATTACAGGGGGTTCGTGGGCGTGGCCGACTGCTGAGGGAGATGGCTGCTCCCTAGTGCTGCTCTGCTCTCCAGGGGCATAGAGGCGGACGGCAGCCCAAAAAGCAAGCGCTGAAAACACGCTCATCAGCAGCCCCAGAGATCCCTGCATCAGCATGGGCAGGAATGGAATAACAATGAGGGGGCCCGGTTCGGGGAAGAGCGGCGGAACTCCGGCGTGCCCTCGCCAGCTAACACGCCATGACATGGCGCCTTCAGAGGAGGAGGGGGAATTCCACCCGCCTCGCGTCCACCAGCGCGGACCTGCAGAGGCCAGGAGGAGGTAGGAGAAGCGGCTGACCCCCCGAGCATGCAGGGGGAATGGTCAGAGATGGCCATATGCCCCTCTACACAGCCTCCCCAGGCGGCCCCTTCCACAATGGCGGCGGTTCCCCAGAACTCACCCCTCCACATGGCTGATGCAGCCTCACAACCTGGGAGTGGGGGGGGGGATCTCCCCCACCACCTTCATCCTCATCCATCTCCCCCCCCCCCTTTTCCAGTGTAGATAGAGGGGCCATAAAAGTAAAAGGGCCATTGCCACAGCGCCAGCGGGGACACGCGGGCCCAGAACCGGATGCCGCACGAACAACCACCCGGGAACAGGGCCTAATGGAGAGGCATGCCAGGATCCTGAGGCGGTCCCTTCAGTATCTTCAGGTTGCTTTCATTGCCTGAGAGACGGCTCGCTCCTGTCACTTTCTAATGAAGACCTATTGTTTTCTGGAGAGCCACTTTCACCGAGAGACAGTGAATTGTCCCAGCTATTGATTGATGATGTCGGGGCGGGTCGCAGACCGGGCGGAAGTGCTCGGGAATGGAGGCCCTAGACCCAATAGTGCGGGATGCTAATTTACTGGCCAAATTTAAAGTCTTACTGTAGCAGGAGTTGGCGGCGGCAGTAACCCAGCTCTCAACCAGCTATTTCAACTAAATCAAAGACATGGGCAACAGAACCAGCACGCTGGAAGATAAAGCGGACGACTTGGTCGTGGCTCTGGATCACAGGGGGTCTGAGTCTTTGGCCCTGAAGGATGACATGACCTCTTTGCAACAAAAATTGCGAGAATAGATCCAGGAGGGTCAACGTCCATATCCAAGGCCTCCCCGGGTCCATAGAAGATGTGCCAGCCACCGTCACAGCTCTATTACAGGAATTAATCCCCTCCATGCCTATCGACTGCCTGGAACTGGATCGTGCTCATAGGGCTCTGGGCCCCAAAAGAACAGTTGGCCTTCCCAGGGACATTGTCATCAAACCAACCTTTTACCGCACTAAGGAAACGATCCTAATGGCTGCCAGAGAAAAAGAGGAACTCTTCTTCCAGGGTCACCGTTACCAGATTTTTCCGGACGTCGCCCCCCAAAGAAGAGCCATGAGGCCCGGCCTGGAAATACTCAGGAGCCGCAACATCAAATACTGATGGGGATTCCCCTTCAAGCTTACATTCACGTCCGTGGGCCGGCAACATACAGCCAGCTCCCCGGAGGACTTGCTGGACACCCTGAGGGACTTGGGCCTGGCTTCCGCTGACTCCCAGACCTGCCTGCCAAGTGTTTCCACTCAACAGGCCCCCAGGCGTCCGACGCTCCTGCCCCTATGGGAGAAGGTGCAGCCCCGCAAGAGGAGAGACTGAGCGTCCGGGCGACCTTCGGGGGCTGCTCCGAACCCGGGATGAAGACCTGATCCGCCGGAATGGTAACAGGTTCAGTCCCTGAGGACTTTCCCTTTATGGGTACATTTGGAAGTTTAGAGTTAAATTTAAAATTAGAAATTACTTACTAGGCCTTTGTTGCATATTTGTTTACCCCCCTGGGGCACCCGATGGTCACCCCCGAGGCCGTGGTGTGCCCGTTGGGTCGCTGAGTTACTCGTGGCTGGGCGGGTCCCTTGGTGGCGATGCGTTACCCACCAACCTTGTAATTTGAAGTTCATATGCATGATGAAACTTAGAACTAAGCTGTACTGCTGTATCATGTTCTCGTATGTTTTTTGCCGTTTGCAGCCGCTCTGCCTCCTTTGGGGGGTCGGCCCTCGGAGGACGCTTGGCTGGCCTTCTGTTTGGTCTCGTCCTCCCGCCCTCCTTGGTTGGTCTGGTCCTGCTATGATAGGGCCTCCCAGGGAACTGACTGGGATGGGATGGGCTAGGGGGCGACACCCTAATAGCCAAAGGGGCCCGACCTGGCCTGGTCGGGCTGGGCCGGATGACCGGGTGTAGGGCCACCATATTGATTTGCCCACAAAGGTTGGGCCTGATGCCCGAAGTATGTTATGCAGTACTAAGTAACGTTGCCTCGGGCCCCGCCCCGACCTCTCGGGAGTGATGGCCGTGCTTGTTAACAGTTGCACGGGCCCACCAGTGGTAGCGTCTACCGTCACCCTTTGGGTTTTAGGCTTTTAACCCCCTCATAAACTGGGATTCATATTTAAGCTGCATTGTTTTTTCTGCTGTTTAGTGTTAAGTTAAAACAATATAGTTAAATGCTGGACTGTCTAACTTTAAATTCGGTTATGCTTCTTCATAGTCTTCTCCTATGTCCCTGGGGTTTGCCCCCTGACGGACAAGTTGTCAGAATGGCCCTGGTGAGGCCATATATGGCCCTGACCGAGGGACCTTTCTCTGCTATTGTAGAACTCTGTTGGTCCTCTGGCGGTATAATACAGCGCATTGGCCCAAGGTGCTCCAGTTTTGTTCCATTCACATTTTCTATGTTTTTTTATGTTCCTCAATTTCTGTCTCAACCTCCCCACCCCCTCCTGTCCCCTTCCACCCACCACTGGGACCTCCTGCGTTCCACTAAGCCAGATACCCGTGACCCCGCATCACCAAGGTTAATATGGTTGGGCTAAATATTAAAGTGGTATCACATAATGTCCAGGGCTTCAGTGTTCTGGCCAAATGCAACAATGCCTTCCATTACCATAAGGCCTGCAGGGCTGATATAATCTTCTTGCAGGAAACCGGGTTCTCCACTTCCTCCAGACCAAATTATCTGAGTGGTCATTTCCCCCTGGCGCATCTTGCTTGTGCTAGAGAAAAGAAATGGGGAGTCCTGATTGCCTTTCGCAAGAACCTCCCATTCGTATGCTCTAAAGAAATTTAGGACCCCACGGGCAGATATCTCATATTACAGGGCACCCTTTATGATGTTGATCTTACCCTTGTTGCGTATTACGCGCCCAACACCTTCCAGGCCCGTTTTTTTAAACACCTACTGACGGTGGTTCCGAACAACACTAGAGGGACCCTGATTATGGGGGGTGACTCAAACTTGGTGTCAAACCCCGGACAGGATAGGAGTTGCGCTGGACAAACTGTGACAGCGCCCCTGGCCTCAGACGGCCAGTCTGCAGCCTTCCGCAACCTCCTTAACTCTCACAGCTTATGTGACGTCTGGAGGGAAAAGAACCCCAATACCCATGACTTTACATTTTATTCCAATCCTCATGGCACGTTCTGTAGGATAGACTATATACTAGTCCCCCAAGTAGTACTGCCTGCCACTATTGACTCCAACATTTACAGTACAGCCTCGTCAGACCACAACCCAGTAATGGCCACCATAGACCTTTTAGCCACAACTAAGCATTCCTATAATTGGCGACTCAATGACTCCCTCTTATCAACCAAGGCCACTTGTTCTAAGATTCAAGAGGCCCTCCAGGAATATTTCACGCTCAATACTGGCTCGGTCCCCTCCCCGGTCTCCCTGTGAGAAAGCCCAAAAGGCTACCATGAGAGGAAACATTATTTCCATAGCCTCTGCCGAGAAGCGAGAGAGGCAAAAGAAAATAAGGGACTTGACCTTGAGGTTTGAGCGGGCTGAAGTACTATGGAAGGGAGCACCGAGCACCAAAAATAAGAAAGCCGTTGATAAGCTGAGAACTGAACTTAACGTACTCCTGGATGATCAAGCAAGAGGCTCAGATGGTCGAAACAAAAATTCTATGCGAGGGGCAATAAGCCGGACACAATGCTGAGAACCCCCAACCTTGAGAAGCGGCAGCCCATAAAACTGAAGCTTGATACGGGCGCAGTCACGGTAGACCCAAACAAAATAGTTTCGGCCTTCGGGAGCTTCTTGTCAACCCTCTACTCAGCCCCAGTAAACATTAATACGGCCAAGTTGGAGGAGTTCTTTGAACACGTTGAACTACCCAATATTGACCAGCGCTACATAGACAGAATGGAGACACCTATCACACCCAGTCAGTTGCTTCTCGTCATTAGATCCCTGAAAACCTCCAAGACTCCGGGTCCAGATGGGTTTAGTGGTCTGTACTATAAAAAATTTGCCCCCATCCTAGCGCCACAGTTATTAAATCTCTTCAATGCCCTGTGCGCAGAAACTTCGCTCAGCCCTAGTTCACTACTGGCTAGTTCACTATCTGCATGATCCCCAAACCGGACAAAGACAGTTTGCTTATCCCGAACTATAGGCCAATATCCCTGATTAATATTGAGGTGAAGTTACTGGCCAAGGTCCTGGCGGCTAGGATGAACAGGTGGGATTCTTCCTATCCTGACAGGCTGGAGACAATGTCAGGAAGGTCGCACATCTGGTCCACCATGCCCACTCCAGGGGCATCCCGGCCTTCCTGCTTTCATTAGACATACAGAAGGCATTCGATTCCCTGTCCTGGGACTATCTATTGTGGGTACTTCGGAAGTTGGGTTTTGGTCAACGATTCTTGGAGTGGGTTGGCACTCTCTATACATCCCCAGCAGCTAGAGTGCGGTACCTGGGTTTTACCTCAGGAACTTTAAATATCTCAAGGGGAACCCGACAGGGATGCCCCTTATGCCCGCTCCTTTTTATCCTGGCCATGGAGCCGTTGGGAATAGCAATACGAAACACCATAAAGCTATGTTCTTCGCAGACGATGCCCTGATCGCCATCTCCCAACGGGTCACATCACTTCCAAATCTGTACAAAATTCTGAACCAGTTTGCCCAGGTCTCGGGTTTGACTATAAATAACGAGAAATCGAGGGCGCTGAACGTGTCCCTGCCGGTGGAAGTGGTGGACCAGATCAAGGCCAGTTTCCACTTTTGATGGTCAGCGGAACCACTCCCATATTTAGGGGTGCGTATCTCCGCCAAGTATACAGACTTGTATGAGGCTAACTATCCTCCTCTATTCAAATCCTGAACCCGCTTATTAGAAACCTGGAAATCATATCCAATTTCCTGGACAGTCCGTATTAATGCGGTCAAGATGTCAATACTCCCGATATTGCTTTGAGTGTTGCCCACGAGAATCCCATTATACATGCTCCGGGTGATGCAGAGGAGGATCCTGACGTTCATATGGTCAAGGGGGCACCCAAGAGTTTCCAAACGCACTATGCTAGCACAAAGAGCCCAGGGAGGGTTGGGGGTACCAGACATTTTCAAATATTACAAGGCTTCACAGATCGCCCAGCTGGTTCCCATGCACTCTGCCCTTAATCCCCCAATGTAGGTATTTTTGGAACTCCCCAATTGCGCACCAGTACTCATTGATGGTCTTCTCTGGATGCACCCGAGACTTAGACCCAAAACGCTGAGCCCCTTAATGAAACACTCTCTCACTGTGTGGGACTCAGTCAGGTACTCTGCTGCCTTGATGTCCCCCCACACCCCCCTGCCACACCTGTGGGGCAATCCAAGTTTCGCCCCAGGCGAGCAGAATAGAATGGCCTTTAGATGGTGGCAAACTAGGGGTATAAACAAAATATCAGACTTGCTCACCAGGGAGGGCCTTGGGTACTTCCACGATTTCCAAGGGAAATCTGATATCCCCCATAAGGAATACTTTCGTTACATTCAATTAAGGCACTGGATTCTGCCCCTGACAAAACTGAGCCCCTCCTTTTGGATTAGGACCCCCTTCGAAGAAATGTGCGCTAACAACCCTTTTCAAAGGGGATCAATATCCTTAATCTACCTGGCACTAAATGAAATTAAACCAGATTCCCATGGGTATGTGTGTGCCTGGGAGAAGGATCTAGGCCCCTGCCCGGGGGAGAGGGGTGGGCTGAGATATGGTTATATGTCTCCAAATGTTCCGTGAACGTCCTGACAGTTGAAACAGCCTACAAGGTAATGCTCTGCTGGTACCTGGTGCCAGGTCGCCTGAGCAGGATGTTTCCAGGGCAATCCAACTCATGCTTTAGAGGCTGCAGTGCGGAGGGGGACTTCTTACACACATGGTGGACTTGTCCTATGTTGGCCCGCTTCTGGGGTCAGGTGTTCAGGATGGCCAATGAGGTCTTTCAAACCAGTATGAGAAGAGATCCATGGGTTGCCCTCCTATACTGCAAGCCTCGGGAGCTGACTAACAAGCAACACAGACTCTTTGTATATCTGCTGCTAGTGGCTAAGCAGACTATAGCTAAAGCCTGGAAAAAACAATTTACCCCAATCTCAGAGGTGTCGGCCAGGATGAATGGGTTTCTCACTAACGAGAGGTTGTCCAGCATCCTGGCCGACTCATTTCCCTATGGGAGCCCTGGATAAGGTTTACATGGTCTGGGGAACCTCCACGGGTATTATAAGGATTGTTACCCAATAACCAGATGAGCGGCTGGTGGAGCGCGGGACTAACCTACCCTTCCCCTCCCTCCCCTCCTCGTCCCTCCTCCCTTCCATTCCCCCCCCCTCTATCCCTAACGCCCTCCTTCCCCCCACCTTGACCTCCCTAATCTGGTTCCCCTCTTCTCTTCATATTTGGAAATGTTCGATAGTATGGATCACGCCCATCTGGCGCTAGGACCAGGGGATGCGTTTGCTGATGGCTCCCGGGGCCCGCACTGTCCCTGACACGGGTCGGGGCAGATTGCTGTTTAAAATTTGTTGCATTTCATTTGCTCCACCCCTCTCTAACGCTCTTTGTAGTATGTTAATCAGGTACGGTTCAGGCACTTTTCTATGTATAACAGATTGTAATCTTTTACCTCCCCTGCGTGGGATGGTTATATTGACTGTATGCCTTCCAAACATGTACTGTTGAAAACTCAATAAAATATTGAAACAAAAAGAATTACAGGGGGTTCAGAACGGCCAAGATTCATCAATCTCTCATCAAGGTATTCATCAAAATGCTTCATCTTCATCAAGTATACTAAAACACACCATAAAAGCACCATACTGGGCAGCAAAACTGTGGAGGGAATTATCCCACCAATTAATCGCTTTATCTCAAATGTTAAACTGGACCTTCACCCTGAATAAGAGCCTATCTTATATGTTTCCCCCCATCCTGTACATACAGATTCCCCACATTAAAAAATCACCCTACCTGCACCCAGTGCATTTTCTGAGCCTTTAAACATCCAAGATGGCGACACATGGAGTCTCAGGTTGCCTCTAGACAGGAAGTGTCTTCTGACTGTGCCGCTTTGCATTCTGGGATTGCTGACCTTTTCTTGACCCCAGCTCTGCTCTGTCTGTGCAAAGCACATCTATAACTCCACCCCATTGTACTTTTCTCCCCTCTACTCTCCTCGGTATGTGATGCTTCTGAGGCAAAATCTTGAACAAAGTTGCAGCCCAGCGGGGGAAATAATAGTAAATAAGTGACTAAAAACATAAAATATATTCATTTAGATGCTGAGGAATAATTTTTTAAGAGTTTGGGCTTTTCCTTAAATGATGCTGAAGGTCAGGTTTAAGTGTGATCCCCAAATTATGCGAAAGCGGCTGCATTTGCGAGAATACTTTTCGGGCACTAGCTTGTGCGCAAATTCTTTCAAAAAAAAAAATCTCGCCCAGAAAAAGGTGCTCGCTGAACTGTGTGATTTTGTAAAAAATGAGTTTAAACCACAAAAAACATACAGAGATACATTCTCGAACAGTACTGAGTTGACCCCATAGTCTTAAACCAGACCAATACCTTTCTCATATGCGTCCCTCCCCAGGGCAATTCAGCTGCACCGTGGCAACGGCGGTCTGGGGGATTTAACATGGGGGCATCCTACATCGGCAGTGACCAATCACCAAAATAGTCAAGATTCTTTATTTGTTTTTTTTTTACCCCTCAGCTTTTGTAACAAATATTGAATTCATTTAAGCCAATAGTAAGCCATAGCTTCCCCATGGGAGTTTGTTACTTTGCCACGTCTTCATCGGGGTATTTATATATTTTAATTATTTATTAGAGATGAGCGAACTTTTAGAGATGAGCAAACTTTTGAAAAATTCGATTCGACTGATTCGCTGAATTTTCCGACAAAAATCGTTTCGACCCGAATTTATTTGCAACGAACCACTATTAAAAACGGCTATTTCTGAGCTTCCTAGAGCCTCAATAGGGTTGTAAACTATTCTGCCTTGCTGTACCACGCATAGGATGCGTGCTGGGTTAGTGAAATAATACTGTAAATAATTATGACATGCAGATCAGAGGCATCGCTAATAGAATCGCAGAGCGGCACAATTGCAGAGAGTTGAGGTGGCATCACTATGAGGGGCCCCTATAGTGCCTGAAGAACACACCCTGGAGCTGGCAGCAGCAGGAGCCCTAAAATTAGCTGAACCACACCCTGGAGTTGCAAGCAGCAGCCCAAACATTGGTTGAAAGAGACACTGGAGTTGGCAGCAGGAGCCCAAAAATTTGATGAATCACACCCTGGAGTTGCAAGCAGCAGCAGGAGCCCAAACATTGCTTGAAAGAGACACTGGAGTTGGCTGCAGGAGCCCAAAAATTGGATGAATCACACCCTGGAGTTGCAAGCAGCAGCAGGAGCACAAACATTGCTTTAAAGAGACACTAGAGTTAGCTGCAGGAGGCCAAAAATTGGATGAATCACACCCTGGAGTTGCAAGCAGCAGCAGCAGGAGCCCAAACATTGCTTTAAAGAGACACTGGAGTTGGCTGCAGGAGCCCAAAAATTAGCTGAATTACACCCTGGAGTTGCAAGCAGCAGCAGCAGGAGCCCAAACATTGCGTGAAAGAGACACTGGAGTTGGCTGCAGGAGCCCAAAATTGGATGAATCACACCCTGGAGTTGCAAGCAGCAGCAGCAGGAGCCCAAAATTGGACTAAAGACACACTGGAGTTACAAGCAGCAGCAGGAGGCAAAAAATTGGCTGAAAGACATCCTGAAGTTTGCAGCAGCAGCAGCAGCCCAAACATAGCTTGAAAGAGACACTAGAGTTGGCAGCAGGAGCCCAAAAATTAGCTGAATTACACCCAGGAGTTGCAAGCAGCAGCAGCAGCAGGAGCCCAAACATAGCTTGAAAGAGACACTGGAGTTGGCAGCAGGAGCCCAAAAATTGGCTGAATTACACCCTGGGGTTGCAAGCAGCAGCAGGAGCCCAAACATAGCTTGAAAGAGACACTGGAGTTGGCTGCAGGAGCCCAAAAATAAGCTGAATTACACCCTGGAGTTGCAAGCAGCAGAAGCAGCAGCTGCAGGAGCCCAAACATTGCTTTAAAGAGACACTAGATTTGGCTGCAGGAGCCCAAAAATTGGATGAATCACACCCTGGAGTTGCAAGCAGCAGGAGCAGGAGCACAAACATTGTCTGAAAGAGACACTGGAGTTGGCTGCAGGAGCCCAACAATTGGATGAATCACACCCTGGAGTTGCAAGCAGCAGGAGCAGGAGCACAAACATTGTCTGAAAGAGACACTGGAGTTGGCTGCAGGAGCCGAAAAATTGGATGAATTACACCCTGGAGTTGCAAGCAGCAGCAGGAGCCCAAACATTGCTTTAAAGAGACACTGGAGTTGGCAGCAGCCGCAGCAGGAGCCCAAAAATTGACTGACACACCCTGGAGTTGGCAGCAGTAGCAGGAACCCAGAAATTGGCTGGAAGGCACCCTGAAGTTGGCAGCAGCAGGAGCACAAACATTAGCTGGAAGGCACACCCTGGAGTTGGCAGCAGCATAAGCAGGAGCCAAAACATTGCTTGAAAGAGACACCCTGGAGTTGGCAGCAGCAGCAGCAGGAGGTCAAAAATTGGCTGAAAGGCACACCTTGAAGTTGGCATCAGCAGGAGCCCAAAAATTGGTCTAAAGACATAAATATTTTTTGCACCATTTGGAAAGTGTAAAACGTGGCACCATGCTGAATCTAGTCGCATGCATCAGCCATTGGTGGGTGGAAATCCTGGCTGATCCATCCCTGATTCATTTTGACAAAGGTGAGTCTCTCCACATTTTTAGTTGACAGACGAGTTCTCCTCGCCGTAACTATGGCCCCCGCCGCACTAAACACCCGCTCAGATGGCACGCTACTTGCCGGGCAGGAGACAGCTTTTCCAGGGCAAAACTCTGCTAGTTGCGGCCACAAGCCAAGTTTGGCTTCCCAGAAGTCCAGCGGATCCTCAAGGTGTGTTGGCATGGTCATGTCAAGGTATGACATGACCTTCTGGTTGAGGTCCTGCTCCAGGTCTTCCTGCTGCTCATGAGTAGCCTCACTATGCGGGTGTAGAAAGCTACTCAATAGCGACTGAAGACTGAGGCTGCTGCTGATGGAGCTGCTGCTCCTGCTAACCCCCCCCCAGCAGGCATGGCAGTGGAAGGTGAGCGCAGAGGTCACCCCGAGTCAGACCTGCGAGAGTATGGACCATGGCGCAGATAGGCATCTGCCAACTGACTACGCAGAATGTCTTTGTAGTAGTTCAGTTTGTCCTCCCTCTCGGCGGGTTTAAAACATACCCCCATTTTGTGCCGGAAGCAAGGGTTCAATAAGGTGGACAGCCAGAAGTCATCCCGCCGACAAATGGAAACAATTCTGGGGTCACTACGCAAGCACGTGAGCATGCTTCCTGCCATTTGCGCAAGTGACTCGGAGGGACTACCTGTCTCCATCTCCACTGCATACTGCCACAGTGTGTCCTGGTCCTCTGTCTCGCCTTCCTCAAAACCTTCTAGCTCCTCTTGCTGCTCCTGCTCCTCCTCTCCTGTCCGCTGACTAGATAAACCAGCCATTTCGCCAAGCCTAAACTGTGCTTCACTGGGCCACTCCTCCTCCTCTTCCTCCTCCTCCTCCAGTTCAGCTCCAATGGGGTTCATGTGGCCGTAAGATGTAGACGCCATGTCTCCAGTGCCCTGACCAGCCATGGTTTCCAACATGTGCTGTAGTACATGAAGCAGTGGAATCACGTCGTTCATCCCGTAATCCTGCCGACTGACAAATAAAGTGGCTTCCTCAAAGGGCCTGAGCAAATGGCAGGTGTCGCGTATGAGCTGCCACTGGTTGACATTGAAGTTACACAGGGGAGACCCCTATCCGCTTGGATCATCCGTGATGGCTTTTCTCTGTTCATATAATCGGTCCAACATGTGAAGGGTGGAATTCCAACGGGTGGAAACATCGCAAATCAGATATATATGTGTTGGGGGGCTACCGTTCTGACGCTGTAGCTCAAGAAGGGTGTGTTTGGCGGTGTATGAGTGGCTGAAGTGCATGCAAAGTTTCCTTGAAGTTGTTAGGAAGTCTTGCAGATCGGGGGAACACTTCAAAAACTGCTTGACAACCAGATTGAAGACGTGAGCCATGCAGGGGGCATGGGTCAGGCTTCCTTGGCGCAGCGCAGACAAAATGTTCTTCCCATTGTCGGTAACCATGATTCCCATTTTAAGTTTTCTTGAAATAAGCCATGTTTGGATCTTGTTATGAATAAATTTAAGCAGTTCCTTTTCCCACCAACAGGCCTCACTGATTCACTGCTACTGTCGCCAACTCCAGGAACCCCTGCTCCACCTACCTCCCGATAAGGTAGCCTGCCGTGCAGCAGGTGCTCTACCCCGGCCCCGGCCACGTTTGGCTCCAGGCTTTACAATTGTGCCCCCATGCTGACTGCCAACCATGCTGCTAACACCTTGCTGCCTCAGCTGCTGACTCCGGGGCAACCTGCGCCCCTCTTCTCCTGATGATGATGAAGCCCCTTCATCACCCGGCTCCCAAGTGCGATTGGCTTCATCATCATCATCACCGAGTTGTGGCTGCACGTCACTGATGTTCTCGGTTTCCTCAACAGTCTCTGGCGCAGGAGCTGGAACGCTCGCAACACCCACGACACTGTCCACATCACTATTTGTCTGCCTAGCTAAAGAAGCCACCTTCATTTCTTGGCTGGGCAGTAGCTGCTGACTGTCCTCTATCTGATCGTCCTCCTCACTAAAGAGTGGAGCTGAACCCAAAGCATAGGATACGTCGCTGGGGGAGGGAACGGCATAGGACAGAGGCAATGGGAGGACAGGGACTGCTCTCGGGGCATGCCAACTCAGGGTTGTGTCAGAGGAACCTACCGACCCTAGACTGGGGGTCTCAGATGTAACTTGTGATGATGTTGATGAGCGCGTTAACCAATCTACCACGGCAGATGCGTTACTGGTGGAGACACGACCGCTAGCAGATACTGGCAGATCAGGTCTCTCACCATGACTCCTGCTGCCACTTTCTCTTAGTCTGCTGCGACCTCTGCCTGCTGAATCTTGGCCTCTGCCACTCCTCTTTGAACATCCTTGCACTTGTCTGCCTGACATTTTTATGTATTTGAAATGGGCAATAGGTACGATAAAAAATGTGTTTACTTTAAAAAGAAGAAGCTAAATAAAGTGAGGAACTGCTTCTCTGCACCAGATACTATGAAAATTGGCAATATGAGATACCCTGCGGCCTAGTGTATTGGCAGCAGACCAAAAACCAATTAAAAATGCAATAGTTTGATTAAGCTGAGGAAGGATGAACAAGCGTATTTAGTATAACAGATAGGCTGCTAAGTGCAGGTTTGGGATACCCTGCGGCCTAGTGTTTTAGCAGCAGGACAAAAAACGATTCAAAATGCAATAGTTTGATTAAGCTGAAGAAGGATGAACAAGCGTATTTAGTATAACAGATAGGCTGCTAAGTGCAGGTTTGGGATGCCCTGCGGCCTAGTGTTTTGGCAGCAGACCAAAAACCAATTCAAAATGCAATAGTTTGATTCAGCTGAAGAAAGATGAACAAGCGTATTTAGTATAACAGATAGGCTGCTAAGTGCAGGTTTGGGATACCCTGTGGCCTAGTGTTTTGGCAGCAGGACAAAAAAAACTATTCAAAATGCAAAAGTTTGATTCAGCTGAAGAAGGATGAACAAGCGTATTTAGTATAACAGATAGGCTGCTAAGTGCAGGTTTGGGATACCCTGCGGCCTAGTGTTTTGGCAGCAGGACAAAAACCAATTAAAAATGAAATAGTTTGATTTAGCTGAAGAAGGATGAACAAGCGTATTTAGTATAACAGGCTGCTAAGTGCAGGTTTGGGATACCCTGCGGCCTAGTGTTTTGGCAGCAGACCAAAAACCAATTCAAAATGCAATAGTTTGATTAAGTTGAAGAAGGATGAACAAGCGTATTTAGTATAACAGATAGGCTGCTAAGTGCAGGTTTGGGATACCCTGCGGCCTAGTGTTTTGGCAGCAGGACAAAAAAAATTCAAAATGCAATAGTTTGATTAAGCTGAAGAAGGATGAACAAGCGTATTTAGTATAACAGATAGGCTGCTAAGTGCAGGTTTGGGATACCCTGCGGCCTAGTGTTTTGGCAGCAGGACAAAAAACGATTCAAAATGCAATAGTTTGATTAAGCTGAAGAAGGATGAACAAGTGTATTTAGTATAACAGATAGGCTGCTAAGTGCAGGTTTGGGATACCTTGCGGCCTAGTGTTTTGGCAGCAGGACAAAAAACAATTCAAAATGCAATAGCTTGATTAAGCTGAGGAAGGATGAACAAGCGTATTTACTATAACAGATAGGCTGCTAAGTGCAGGTTTGGGATGCCCATGTGGGCTGGTGTATTTAAAGCAGGCCAAAAAATATTAAAACTAAATTCAAACTAATCCATTATGGTAAATGATTGTGTGTAACAGATAGGGTTAAATAAGCCACTGCATAGATGGGATGCACAGTGGAAAGGCAGATTAAAATGTATAGCACAAAGAACTGAAATTGAATTGAAAACTGATCAGGCTAATGAAAAAAAAAAAAAATTTCACTGTCACTTCTATGCTGTCCCTGGATGCTGTCCCTGGATCATTCCGGTTTTTCACTATCTTTCACTATCTTTCCCTGGCACTGTCTACCTCTCTGTCTGCCTCTCTGACTCTCCCTACCCATCTCTAACTCTGTCTCCCTATCTGCAGCAACCACGCTGTCTCTGGAATGCAAGGCTGAAATGTGCAATAGGAAAATGGCCGCCGGTTTATATAGCACGGTGACGTCACCGGGCTTCCTGGCTGCTGATAGGCTGCATGTGACTGTCCCATGATACCTTGCCCCAGGGGACAGGTCCGGACATGTGCTTCCACCATCTTAGAATGCCTGTAATTGAAATAAATGGAGTTTAAAGGAAAACTTCGATCGATCGAATCGCGGGGAAATTCGGATTCGTTCAGAATCGAATTTTTCATGAAATTCGGAACGAATCCGGGTTCGTCCGAATCGATTCGCTCATCCCTAAACTCAATCCAAGCTATGTGTTAGTTCCCCGGAGAATGTTTAGCCTGGAGCCTCTGCCACTTTATAGATCCGTTTAGGTCACAAAATGTTTACTTACTCAAGTATATAGAATGCTTTAATATAGCTAAACCTTCTGCAAGACATCCACTGAACATAAAGTGGCCAGCTGTAAAATATTTATGGTGTTCTGAAATATATATATATAAATCTAAATGTCTTCATCTGGGCACACATTCCCCTGACCTCCAGCAGCGTGGAGAAGCTGGGGGAAGATAATTATCTCACTCTGTATACACTTAGCGCTCTAGTCTCCAACCAAATGTCTAAAAAAGGAGCCTTGATATGTTTCTGATTACGGATACGCTTATCGGTTACAGTTTGTATTTTTGGAATGTTTCGTTTTTAGAAAAGTCAGTCAACAAACCATTATTAAAGGAGGGTCTTGGGAAGATTCAATCTATGAGTTCCGCAAGGCAATTTGTCAAGGATATTATCCGTAATCCCCCTTCGCCTTTCCAACCCCCCCCCCCCACACACACACACACCTGAGACTATGTGCTATGGGATGGGCGAACTCACCAAAGTACGAGTTCAACAAGTTTGAAGCCGCTCCCGATTGAAATCAATAGGGGCCTGAACTTTGGGGGTGTGGTGCCGGGGGGGGGGGGGGTGCAGATTGTGCAGCAGACGCACGCAGCTTTAACCCACCTCTGTCGAATGCTCTTCTGTCTGAGCGGAGCGGCAGCAGCGTTTGAAACTGGCCCCAGCCAGGGCTACAGAAAGGTAACCCCTGGCTCCCATGAGTGAGGACAGTTCTATTGCCAGCACTAAGAGTATCCTCACTCATGGTATCTGATGGCCACCTTCGCATCCCTGCTTACATGCACGCGTGCATGCACGTACAAGCTTTATGCTCTCTGCCGGCTGTGCACCACCAGTAACAGGCACTGCAGCCATTGCCCCCTGTGATTGTTTTAGGCTAATTAGCCCTAAAGTTATAGTGTAAATTCAATTAGCCCCAGACAGCCCTAGCCAATCACCGGTCCCTGGTCCCTATAAAGCTCATGTAGCCTAATACCACAATGCCCCTTATAGCCATTTTTTTGGGTGCTATTGTGTTTTTGACTTTGCTGTGTATGACCTTGAACCTCCTTTCATTTTAACCTTGCCTGATCCTCTGTACCACGATTTTGATCCACTGGGTGTGACCTGTGTGTGAATCCTCAATTTTGTCTCTGCTAACCTCTCTTGTACTGCAATGGTGCCTTCCCGTGCATGATCTTGGCCTGCCTCTTGACCTTGAGTGTTCTTTATCCCAGTACCTTAAAGGCAGTTCATGTCATATGTATATTTGCCAATGCCACGACCACCCATGAACCACCCATGAGAGACTGCCCACTTGTGGTCCCAGCCCTCAGAGGGTATTGTTTGTGTTATAAGTCCTTAGCGGCAACCGTACCTCTGCGTACATGTCTAGCCATCCCTTTAATACTATAAGTAACCTAATCACCCCATTCCAATATTCAGATTTACTCACCTTGTCCAGGTCAGGCCATCAATAGTTGGTGTCAGCACCTGCAGTGTGTGTCAGTTAGAGAATGCACAGACAGAACCTGCACCCTCCCTGGGACTCCCTATTTGAAAAATCAGGCATGTGCAGGCAGTGCTTATTTGTATCCAATTTGAGGATACTATTATGGAACATAACTTTTGATAGTAAAGTCTGAGGACACTGGTTCTGGCATTAAACAACTCAGTCAAATGCTGCCCATCAGAGTAGTCCAAACATGGCTGTTTGATATAGTTCCGGACCCGAGTTCTCCATAGCTCTGTCCTTGAGCACCCAAGGTTTGGATACAGATGCGTTATGACCTGTAGATCGTAAATTATGTGGTAGGTACACTTTCAAGTTTACCCATGAGGGTCGGGTGCACAGCAGGAGGCATTCTGTCAGATCTTACTGTAGCCAGCGGACCAGTGGAGGTATAAGATGAATTAGCAAGGGGTCTTTGAAATAGGGGCACCCTGTAGTGCAGTTTGTTTACTAATCTCTCATGACGAGGGACAACTTCCCCCCTTTCAAATATTGTCGTTCCTCTTACTGAAAAGCTATTGTTCATGAGGTTTCCCATTATGAAAGGGAGCCTCGGTGTATCTTACATTGAATATAATATTTCCCCAAATCCTTTACACGGGCCACTAGCCTGAATCATGTGTCTACAAGTAGGAAGTGATGGCTTTGTAAATATTAGAAGATATACTCAAGGGCTCTGCACTTCCTGAGATATCACAAAAGTGAAAAAAATGTTATTTTTGGATCCTCCCTGTTTTAAGAAAGTATTATTTACCATTTCATTTAGGTGGTTTTTGGTCTCTTTTATCCTACTATATTAAGTCTAACATGGTTCTCTACCCAAGTGGCTTGTCCCTACTGTTAAGGTGCTCCCAAACCTAACCTATCATACAGTCATCACTTCCAGACTCTGATTAGGGCCACTAGCATGAAACACATTTCCACAAGTATGTAGTGGCTGTGTAAATATTAAAGGTGAAAAGAGATATTTGCATGGCTCCAACCAAGAGTTAGATCCTATTATTCTTGGTCTGTACATTCCACGTACATACTCTCTGTTTTAAGTAAGTGCTCCTTACATTATCACCTTGAATAGGGTTTTCTTTTTGGCCTTTTGGACAACTATATAAAGCAGGGATCCCCAACCTTTCTTATCATCTTACTCATTCACCACAGAGAAATGGTCAGGAGCCACACTCAACATGCAAAGATCATAGAAGCCCTTTACTAGTAGAAAAGTACTTGAAAGCATCAAACTTGACAGAGAAATTTGGCAAGCATGCCCCCAAGTCCCCCCAAAAATGAACAGGCAAATAATGAATTTGGATGCTCCTGTCCCATAAAATACTTGCCACACATGAGCAGATTCCAATGCCAACGTTTTTTTTGTGGCAGAATTGGATAGGCTGACTTGGATAGACTGCTCTTTTTCCTAGCTTCCATGACTGGGCTAGCGCTCCATAAAACCTTCAGCTGCCAACCATCCGCACCCTTCCCCAAATAACCATCCAGACAACCATTTTCTTTGGAATGATGGAATTTAATCAGCCACAGCCTCAACAAAAATAGTAATAAATAACAAGTGCAAACTAAGTCCCCCATTCCTAATCCGGGTCTGAGATTTCCACCACAATTGAGCTAGCAAAAGAGAGGAAGGGGAGACAGACCAGAAGGCTCCAATACCAGCCGACCCGGAGAAAGCAGTAGCCAAGTGATCGCATCCCTCCTAGGCCTGGGAGATCAACTGGGCTAACCGCAAGGATCCAAGTCCCCTTTTCTGCCCCTCTCCTCCCTCCACAGCTTAGACACCTACCCTCCTGGCCAGTTTCAGCAGAAGCAGCCGCTTACTTGACCCCTCCTGTTACCCATTTTCGTGCTATCTCAGACCCGAACTTGAAAAGGAGACCGCCCAATGGTTGTGACAATAATAGACACATATACCTAGAAATCACAATAACTAAACATGTAATAACATCCGCGATACATATGCATTGACAAAATCCGAACTATAAACATCCATTTATGCACAAATATATATATATATTTTTTTATTAAAAAGTGAACAAAATGCAGTGCAATACTGTGACCAATTAAACCATTCCATCACCCAGGGGGCTGGAGGGTAGGAAAGCTCGTTCCAGGTGGAGATCGGGGGTCAAAAAGGAAGGGGAGGGAGCAGCCAAGCCCTTTTATACTCCCCTTCCCTCCTGAGGTCACTTCCCCCGATCTCCCTCCCATCACCATGGCTGGTCAGCTTCCGGAGGAAGCACAGGCCAGTCATCCAGTCATGGAGCTGCCGGCCTTAAAGGGCGGGCGCCCTTCTTTCTTAGCATTTCTCCAGGGTGTGACATAAGGGTCACCTGACACTACTCTGAGGTTCTTCTTGGAAGTTTAGTATAAGGCCAGAAGTTGTCAAAACAGGTAAGCTGGCATATATCTCCAAATGTCCAACCTTGTGCATGGTTCTGCAATGCTGAACTACTTATACTACTACTAATACTGCTATATAGAGTCCCCTAGCCTCAGCAATGTACAAGACAGCATACAGCCTGCAAGCCACACAGCACGGCTCTGCAAGCTACATGTGGCTCTTGAGATACAGTTTGGGAACCACTGATCACACTGGGAGAAGCTCTTCAATCCTGTGAATACCAGTTTTTTATCACCACATTTTAGTAGATAATTACCATGGTGTATTTCTTCTAAGGAAAACTTACTTTATGAAAATCAGTCAGTGAAAAATCTGTGAAATAAACTGTGATTCTATAACTATAAATCGTTAAAGGGGATGAATCTGTTTCATGGGCTCTGTAAATAGTTCACTAAATTCTATGGATGGCTGTAATCACTCTTTCTTATTCATACAAACGTTTGCAGTACCTCCTTGCCAGGACTGGTATTAATAATACACAAAGATTCACTTGATTTTCAGTGTGGTAATAAAACACACTTTTAACAACCAAAAAAGGGGAAAGCGACTGGCTGCTGTGAAGGGTTCATCAATCTTCATGTTACTGAGGTGGCATTGATTTACTTTCCTGTGTAAAGTGAGAGATAAAGAAGTTTGGCTTTCACAGTCCATTGGCTCCTCAATGATGCTATTAGGACCACTAACATTCAAGTGTTTCCTGATGTCTTGATACACATGGATGGAAAATCTTACCACTGGTCCTCGATGACTGCTTCGAGGTTCATCAATGCAGCCCCCCATGGGCACATCAAATTCTACACGATCAATAGTCCTTTTTAATGCATGCAAAAAGGTAGCAGTATAAAGCAAAAATACAAATATATATATATATATATATATATAGTCCAAAATCCAATAATCCAATTAATAAAATGTTATGTTACAAGTTGTTCACATACACCAGCTAAGGTAATAAACACTCACCAGGCAGATTCTTTCAACTTCAGCACAAAACATAGCCATCTGGCTGCCGGCACTTGTTGGAAATCCCAGGCTTAACTAAGGGGGTTATTTAAGAAGGGATAGCGCCAGGTAGTCCCTCGTAGCGGCAGGCAGCGTCTGGTGAATGCCGGGCGCTGTACGCAATACCACATTTATGAAAGCGAATCTGGTGAGCAACTCTAACAGCGCCATGTAGCATCCGATTCATCTTTACAGGTGGCTCAGCGTATAGCACCGCCACTGTAGCTTCCAGAGTGCCAGGTATTACTTGTCGCTCTTCCATACATTTTAATGGACGTTCATTTTCTTCTGTTTAACACAGGGTTTTTTTTTCCTCTCAAATAATTGTGTCACCTCTCCTGGTCTAGAAAAAGTCATTTTTGAAAACTTTTTAGATTTTTTTAGTTTTTTATGCAGAATTGTATTTCCAGGTCTGGCACTAAAGTGATAATGTCACAATGTTACATTCCACGTGTTTTTGCTTTGTTATTGGTGTAAATGTGTTAAAAACAGACTTTAATCACACAACGTCTGGCGCTCTATGTATGGTGTGGAGCGCCGAGAGTCGGTCGCACTGAGCTGGTGCTACCTTTTGCTCCCTGCAGCGCTGTACCGGTGTTACAGTGCCCAAAATACATCACATTCATCAATGCCGGCCAGGTTACTAGAGTGACGAGACGCTCTGTTACAGCTCCCCATACCCGCACATGAGCGTCTACTAGTGGTCGCTCTAAGCGCCGCTATACAAGCGCTCATCTGCCAATACCTGGCGCTAGTAGTGAATCAGCCTCCACGTCTACTCCTTATCCTATTGGGAATACTCTCTGCAATGGAATATATACTCCTCTGCCCCAATGCACAGGGCTGAAGTCACAATAAAAAAGAGGACATGGCGTGATACTGTATAGATGTAGACATAAACCAAATTGGGTGCACCACCTATTATCCAAATATATATCTGTATCTACAGGAAGCAACAATGAGCTGACGTGATTCTTGATCACACCTTCCTCACAATGAAGAGCACCATTCACAAATCAAACTGAGAAGTGAATTTTTATTAAAGCATAATACACTAACAAAAAATTCACAAAAAATATAAAAATACACACAACATTAAACTCAAGACAAATTAAAAACAGCTGCAAAACTCCCCATTATTGCCACATCCTGTGGATATCCAAGCGATTGAAATGTGGAACCATAGATCAAGATATATACATATATATAGTCCTCTATGCCCAAAATATCAAAGAGTAGTGGAAAACCCTCTAAAATATCTATATTGTTTGTGCCGGCACAAAGAACCTGAAACACTTATCCTAACCCTAAAGTGCAATTATCATCAAAAAAGTGCAAATAGCAAAAAAGTGCCAGGAAATCCAAACAATCATCGGTATAAAGTGGCTAAGTGCAAATCCATAAGTCTGAATAATCAACCATAATACATTATCTTCACAAATGGAAAAGTGCATATCATATTGATAAATAAATAGCGTAAAACACCAAATAAGTAATTGCACAGAACTGTTAGCCCCAACAATTTGTATAATAGATGAAAAAGACCAAGGATAAATAGTACCAGCTACTAAGAGGGGAGGATTACCACACATTCAGCAATGAGAAGGCACAGGCTGAAGAGGGGAGGGAGGTGCAGTTTATGGGACACCCACGCACATGGCTCCCATGACACTTCCAAGGGTGAAGTAAAGTGCGGCCATTTGGGGTTTTACTTTATTTATTTATTTATCAATATGATATGCACTTTTCCATTTGTGAAGATAATGTATTATGGTTGAATATTCATACTTAGATTTCTTCAATTAACATTATACAAGATTACACACTTAACGTGATTAAAAACGTTAAATATATTAATTTTAGATGCTGGGGAATCATTTTTTAAGGGTTTGGGCTTTTCATGAAATGACACTTTAAGTTGTGGCCCATCTTTGCACTATGTAGTACAGTGCGATTTTCTGCACTGAATAACTAATGATACTTTTATAGGATTACCTACTCTCTTCATGGCAACTTTGCCCCAGAACTGTGCCATTCCACAGGGGCACCTACCAGCTTCCGATTCCTTCCAGCCCTGCATGCATAAAAGATTTTAACCTCCTACAGTGACTGAGTGCCGGGGGTGGGGGCTGCAGACAATGCTGAAACAGACAT
The DNA here is from genome assembly GCA_027917425.1 of Gastrophryne carolinensis. NCBI lineage: Eukaryota > Metazoa > Chordata > Amphibia > Anura > Microhylidae > Gastrophryne > Gastrophryne carolinensis. The sequence goes on from CM051238.1 coordinate 72,983,497, forward strand.
TAAAGTGGACCAAAACCCAGGATTTGACTATCCTGGGTTTTGGGACTTTCCCCGGGGCCCCCCCGATCGGGGGTGCCCCACTGTGTGAAACCCCCCAGATCCCATCCATCAGCTCACCTCTTCCCGGTTCCATGGCGCGTCTAAGAGCAGTGGACTGAACAGACTCACCTGTTTCTGGTCTCACGGTGCATCTAAGAGCAGCGGCTCTGACTGCCGCATCCTGCGCCAGGCATTTGTGAATGGCCGACACGGGCACGCTCCCTGTTAGAGGGAGGTGGAGGATGCAGGCATCAGAGCCACTGCTCTTAGATACGCCGTGAGACCAGAAACAGGTGAGTCTGTTCGGGCGTTCTGGGGGGTTACACACAGCCGATCGGAGGTGCCCTTGGGGAAGGACCAAAACCCAGGATAGTCAAACTTTTGACTATCCTAGGTTTTGGTCCACTTTAACAAAAACAGTTTTTCTTTACCAAACAAATAGAGCTAGTTGTACTGGACCCACATTTTGCCAATATTTGGTTTTGGCCAAACCAAAGAATTGGTAGAATTTGAACCAAATCTGAAACCCACCACTAATCCTCACACCTATTGTTATGACCAAATGATGGCTTTGCAGGGATGACATGGTAGCTGTAGCAGACCCTTTATTTCTGTAAAGATTTGCATCATGGTATGTCTGCAATCACTAGCAAAACATCTTAAAGGGACTCTAAACCCAACAGCAATAAAAAGAGAGCGAGAAGCTTACCTCCATTTTCTGCAGGGCTGGTTAGAAGCTTTAGCATGCCTTCAAATTGTGTCCCTCCTTTCAAATTCATTCTTCAAGGGCCACACAAAAAAGTAGTGTAATAGCCGTGGTGTCATGAGTGATGATAGCAAGCATCAGTGGTCCCACCTTGGTTGTCTCTGACCACAGCAGAGCATGCTCATAAATCTGCTCCGTGACATGCCCTTCCCCCAGAAATTAAAGATAAGAAAGCAGCTTTACTTAGAACACATAAGCTATTTACATACAGATGCAGCTTTCTTTAAAGCTAAACTTGGTGCACTGGTGCATCAAGCTATTTTGAAATCTTAAATGCTTTTCAAATGGCTTCTTTGTGAGATAACGGGCTGAGCTTTGATGTGTCGTTTAACGATTGCTGCATCTCTATAAGCAGAGAACTTTAGAATGCTTTAAATTGGCTTTAGTTTACTTTGCTCCAAATGGTGAGCAAAGAGTAGAGATGAGCGATCTTCCTAAAAATTCGATTAGGAAGATTCGCCGAATTTCACCAAGAAATTTGTGTTCGCCAGAACTGAACCTTTGAGAATTGCTCATCTCTAGTGGAATACATACAGCACTGTGGGAGCGGGGGAGGCTGGCTGTGCAAGTCGGCTTTCACCGCGTCCTGACAGTGTATCACACAGACTTGCGCCCGCACGTCTAGCCACTGGGCCAGAACGACGGGGAAGCCAGCATGCCACACTGCATGTTGGGAGCGGGGGAGGCCGGCCGCACTGACAGCGGGCAGCGGAAGCTGCCTTACACAGTTGACAGGGCAGCCGGCCTCCCCCACTTCCACCGTGCTGTGTGTATCGCACACTTACCTACATGCTGGCTTCCCCGTCATTCTGGTCCAGTGGCTGGCAGCGGGGCCAAGTTGGCTTGCAAGCCAACTTGTGCCCACAGGCAGCCACTGGGCCAGAAAGATGGGGAAGCCGGCATGTCACACAGCCTGCTGGGAGTGGGGGAGGCTGGTCACACTGACAGCGGGCGGCGGAAGCCGACTTGCACACCTGACAGCCAACTTGTGCTTACAGCCAGCCACTGGGCCAGAAAGGGGGGGAAGCCGGCATGTCACACAGCACGGTGGGAGTGGGGGAGGCCGGCCGCACTGTCAGCTGTGCAAGTCAGCTTCTGCCCCCACACTGGATCCAAGCATGGCACTGGAAAGAGGATGATGGTGAGTTATTTTTTTTTTTTTACCCACCACCCGAGGTGCCAGTGAATTTCAGGAAAATTTGGTCAGCACAAACCCCCAAAAATTCGGTTTTGTGCCAAATCGAATTTTTCCTGAAATTCTGAATGAACTGGGGTTCTGACAAACCAGTTCGCTCATCTCTAGTGATAAGATATTTAGTGTGTGCTTGGACAGGGACTTTAAAGCATTTCGTAAGTCAAGTTGCCCTGACTTCCAGGCACTTGGCTGTCAGTTATATAGCAATGGTGCCTATTTACTTTATATTAGGCCACTTCAGCAAACCAGTTTGGGCAGTGCAAAATTGTATCTTTTCACAAAAAGAAAATAGTCCTGGCAATAGGAGTTTCAAATCCACCAGACACCTGACTGAGAGAATTACATTTCTCCTTCTTTTGCTTTATTTTCCTTTATTTCGCTATGATCTCGTACAATTACATTGCACAATATGATACATGGAAGCTTTAGAAATTTCTGTAAAAATGAATAATAATAATTACGATCATAATTATGTTACATATTTCCTTTATGTGTAGAAAGTGTGGCCCTACAGCTCGTGCCGGTGGGGTGTCACGGCATCCACAATGTAAAGCTTTATAGGCGGCAAGCCTGACGGAACGCGTGACTCTTACATTGGAACGAGCGATTGCCGGGAGTCGCTACTCCCACAGCTGGCTGGAAAGTGAAAATTGTATAACAATCTTTTACTCTGGAGAAAGTTGGTCCCTCGCTGGGGTATTTATTAGACTGGATTTTACATAATGCCTACTTATAACTTTTACGGCTCGGCACATTTGCATTAACACAGCATGTTTATAACATATTGTTTGATTGGAGTTATTTCAGATGTCATCCTGCAGGTATTCTCAGCGGATGACATCACACAATGTTCCTATCTAGATGGAAATTTTGTACTTAGTCTGCATATAAAAATGCTAGAATGTTACCTACACTCTGTTCTCATTATGATAAAAGAGTTTTTATTTCAGTTTGGGGGGTTCTATTGTGATGTTCTAACGTATGATGTGCTAAAACATCTGAAGGTCACCTAGTAAAAATCTGCAGGGCAACGTGACATCATCTGTACTTTGGGCCTGGTGACACCCATGGACTGGTACATTAGTGATGAGCAGGACAGGGGTCTAATCAGCTCAGAAGCCCAGGGACATACATAAAATAGTGGCAGGAGAGGCAGCTGCTACTGGGCCCCTGGCAGAAGGGGTCAGGTGCAAGCTGCCACCCCTATCCATTATATATTTTAGCTTTTGGGTCCCCCAGGCTGTTTCTTTTCCCCCAGCTGCAAACATGGCCTAGGTGGGGGTCTGCGTTGGCAGTGTGAGGATGGAAAGGGGATGACATTGACATGGCAGAGTGTGGCTGGGAAGCAACGCTTTCTACTTACCCTACTCTACTCTACTCAAGTTTCTGCATTTGGCTCTCCATCCCCCATCCTTTTAGGTCTCCTCAGGGCCATTTCTTTCCCCCAGCTGCATCATGTCCTGGGTGAGGGCCTGTGGTGATAGTGTGAGGATGGAAAGAGAATAACATTGACATGGCAGAGTGTGGCTGGGAAGCAATACTTTTCTACTCACCAGGTTTCTGCATTCGGCTCTCCGTCCCCCATCCTTTTGGGTCTCCCCAGGGCCATTTCTTTCCCCCAGCTGCAACTTGTTCTGCAGTGATAGTGTGAGGAAGAAGGGGGGGCATGACATTGCCAGGACAGAGTGTGGCTGGGAAGCAATGCTCTTCTACTCACCAAGTCATAACATCCAAAAAGCATATGGAATTCAAAAGAAAGTGGGCACTCCACCAGACTTATATAAAAAGATAATTCAATTTATTATATGTCACCATCAAATCTAAAACAACATACAGACACAAATACACAAGACGTTTAAAACAACCAATTAATGACTACTGGGTAAAATAGGAGATAATAAAACAATAGACATCAATCCGTACAACATGATTATTACGATACACGATAAAAATATATGTATATATATATATATATATATATATATATATATATATATATCAGTACTGCCGGAAAAATAGACTAAAAGATCACAAAAAATGTGCAAGCCAACCTCTATTACACTACCCCTTTAAGAAAGTAACCTTGATAAGAAAGATTTAATAATATTCTAAAAATATATATAAATATCTATAAACACCTAATTCTTAAAGTGCATAACTACATTAATAATCTATCATCCCAATTCCCTAGCAACCATGAAAAATAAAGTGCTAAGTGCAAATTACCAAACCATCAATGATATGTGTGCAAGAGCCAACTCCAATATAGAATCAATGTGAGACAAGGGCTTGCAAAAAAAGTCATCTTAATCAAACATTACAAAGAAAATAAATCAAATACCGCCATGTACAAGGAAATGATCTTGAGTGGTCACATTGCTGCCCCCGCACGCTCTGCCGTGTGCCCATAGCTTCAAAAGGGGGTGAATCCTTACTCACCCATTCCCTCCTTTATAGCACGAAGGCGAGCCCCACGCTGCAGCATGCCCTCGCAGCCCGGCGGACACGCCCCCGATGACCCGGCCACCGTCATCAGCAAGGGGGAGGAGAGTTTGCCGGGCGGAGAGGGAGACAATATTGCCACAGGGGACCCGCCTCCTCTAGGAGGATGGAGGGGGCATGACATTGACTGGGCAGAGTGCAGCTGGGAAGCAACGCTCTTCTACTCACCAAGTTTCTGAATTCAGCTCTCCTTCCCCCATTCTGTGCACCCCTGGAAGAGCACCGAACATATTCCAAAGGGATGGGACTATAGCATTGCAAGGGCAGAGCAAGGGCTGGGGTGTCTTGGCTGGAGAATGTTACAATGGGGCCTGGTATAGGGCGAGTGGTTGGGGTGCATGACAAGGAGGACAGTGCTAGAAGAAGTAGTTTATAGGCTTAAGATGACAGAGGCTGTATACTCAAGGCTACATCCAGCCTCAGTGACCCTAAAGCAGTGCAGCCCACTGGAAATTCCCCCTGGGCTACGTATGGCCAATACACCCCTGCCAGCCCCTATGTTTTGTGTTCAGGGTTTGTAGCCAGGGGTGTAACTTGAGAGGGTGCAACCGCACTGGGGCTTGGGGGGCCCCATTACTGTTGCTTGTCCACCTTTTCTATCATATTTGTACTCACTTGGCATCATTTAGAAAAGGGAAGCAGCTAGTTGTTTTAGTCTGTATTAATCTAGCTGCATCCAGTTAAACTGGACCAACACCCATTTTTACTTTAACGGGTGTTGGTCCCTCTGTCTGCTGATGACAAGAAGCTCGGGGAGGGGCATCCAGAACGCTGGAGCCCCCTCGCACCTAGCCATACAGAATGCTCTTAAAACTCACCTTCATTCCGAGCCAGTGCCGGGAAAGGAGTCCCGCGATTGGCCGCCGGGCGGTCACAAGGGCAGGTCCAGCCGGTGGCCAGCACAGAGGCTAAGACTATGACCCACGTGGTCATCAGCAGACAGAGGGACCAACACCCGTTAAAGTAAGAACGGGTGTTGGTCCGGTTTTAATTGAAAGACAGAAAAAAGTTTACTGTATGAGCCTTGAAAGGGCCCCATTAAATGTCCGCACCAGTGCCCTGTCACATGCTTGGGTCTGGCTAAGCCAAATTAAATAGGCAATATTCAAGTCAAGTCTAACAAAGAACCAGATCCAAAGCTCATCATTACTCCTAACATGTATTACCACTCCAAGGGAATAAGCCTCGATTGTGGGTGCAGTGAATTCCAGTTGGGATATTTAATTAATCCCTAAAAGAATTTGAAATGATTAAACTGTCTATTCATTCACTCAAGTAACAGACAAGAAACAACTAGAGAATCACGGCAGAGTAGGGCTATCAATAGACACGCCAGACGGTAAGCCGGTGAGATAATGGGCTAACCCCATTAACAACTCGAGACACATAACACAAGAAGAAGTGTGTGAAATGGCAACCCCATTATCTGCTCCCTGCTCCATTCTTCCACAGCAAACCGCTTCTCATGTTATCAGGATAAATGGCTCCATGAGCCCATTGAATTGCAGTGCTCATAACAACATAATCGTCTTATTCTCAGAGAATTAAAATTCAATGCGCAGAAAAGAAAATAGAATGGAAATAACAAATGTTGTTTTAAAGCTCGCTTGGAGGGTAAAGAATCAACTCTTATTTAAAGGGTAATTCCATTTTCGATGGCATTTTAAAAGGTTTCCATTAGTGTGTGGCAAAATTATGTCTTCAATGTACGAGCTTATCTGTTATTTTTTAATTTTCTATTTGTTTGCAACTCTGTGTTATAAAAGAACACCATTTTCCATAGCAACAATGTGTGTACACCAGTACATATCATAAACGTCCTCATTCTAGCTTGCTAATCATCTGATTGACTAGGCATGGGTTTTCTAGGAGCAAGGGTTAATGGCTGGGTTCTCAGCTGGAGAGGTCATTAGGCTGCTTAGACTAAAGATATCCCCTGTTACATTGGAAGAATTGTGGGACTTGTAGTGCGTGTTTTCTACTCAAGGCCATCAAAACCACTCCCACTGTAGCAAAGCTGAGTCCCAGGAATATGAGAATCATGGAAACAGCATGCTGGTAAGTAATCACAGGTCTGGGGGCATAATCCTAACATAAATGTTTAATTTACATTCCAACAGAGGAAAACAATAAGGCAGAGCACCAAAAATCTGACAAAAAGGGAGTTTCCTTTAAAGATGACCAAAACCCACCCTGGAGCCATCTATGATACTCCAGGGCAGGCATACTTGCTCCCCCTGGGGCACCCCAATCGGGGGTGCCCCGCTGTGTGTAACCCCCCAGGTTGCCTGAAAACTCGCCTTCTTTCCTGGTCCAACAGCGCATGCATGAGCTGTGGCCTGTCCCTTTAGTAGGGCGTGTGCCCATGCCAGGCATTTGTGAATGGCTGGCGCGGGCACACTCCATGATAGAGGGTAGCAGGGGATGCGGCCACCAGCATGCTCAGATCCGCTCGTCTTAGATAAGCTCCTGGACTAAGGGGTTTGAGTGGATCCAAGCACGTGGATTGAACGAGCGGCTGTGTATGCGCCGTAGGACTGGGAAGAGGTGAGTTTGTTCGGGTGACCTGGGGGGTTTCACACAACGGGGAACCCTCAATCGATAGTCAAAATCCTGGGTTTTGGTTCACTTTAAGGACACCTATTATGTAAATGGTCTAATATTAAAAGGAGGGAAGCGAGTGATATCGGTGCCGCCGTGTGCCGTGGGCTCGGATGAGAAAGGTGAGTTTACTGTGCACCCTGGGGGGGGGTTTTACACAGCGGGGCATCCCAGTTCAGGATGCCCCGGGGGGGGAGGGACTGAGTCTCCCCTGCAGTCTCATAGACTACAGGGTGGGTTTTGGTCCACGTTAATGATATTTAAAGGAGACCTACATGGTCCTTGGGACATGTAACTGGGAGTACTAATAGTGGGCTAGTAACAGTGATGAGGATTTAGAAAGAAATTGGGATTGTTTCCCCTTTCTCCAGTTCTCCCCAATAAAAGCAGAATGGTACATTCACCTGTCACTTCTTTGTTTTCTCACTGGATGGAGGAGAAGAACAAGTTTGGGGGATAATTCATCATGTAGGATATATAAGCAACCTCTCTAGTCTCAACCTCTCTAGTTTCCAGCAGGTTTTTATGGATTTTTTGTTTTTAATAAAAAATGTACATTTTTCAAGAAAATCATATTGTGCATAAGGCTTTGTTCCTCCTGTTTACAGGGGTACCACATCTGTATCGGTAGACACCCTTCCCCACCCCAAACTGAAAAGAGAGCTTAAGAAGATACAACTACTATGTGCACCTTGCAGTCTTTATATTTGAACCCCCCTCACACACACACACACTATATATTCTCTACTACCAATGTTTCCAGAAAATAAGCCCTAAAAATATATTTCAGCATTTTTTTGCTTGAAATAAAAGACCTACCCCGAAAATAAGCCTTAGTTACAATTCGAAGGACACATCACGACTGTAAAGGAGGGTGAGGACACATCACGACTGTAAAGGAGGGTGAGGACACATCACGACTGTAAAGGAGGGTGAGGGCACATCACAACTGTAAAGGAGGGTGAGGACACATTGTGACTGTAAAGAAGGGTGAGGACACATCACGACTGTAAGGTAGGGTGAAGACACATCACGGCTGTAAAGGAGGGTGAGGATACATCACGACTGTAAGGTAGGGTGAGGACACATCACGACTCTAAAGGAAGGTGATGTCAGAGAACCAGGACTGCTCCCTCTGTAGTCCAGCAGAGGGCACCTGTTCGTTTATGTCATCAGTTCCGTTTGGGTCTGGCCGATTCTGTCAAAGATGAACTGGCTCGTTCCGATCTGCCCGCATCTCTGGAGGAATTGATCAAACTCTCCATCAAGATTGATAGGAGACTAAGAGAACGTCGTCTTGAGAAAAGTAATCCTCAGTCGCTCCATTTGGATCCTCCTCGTGCCGATGCTCCCAGCTCCTCTCCATCCTCCACTGCTGTTAACAGTGGTTCGGAGCCGATGCAACTCGGGGTTTCTCGCCCCTCACTGACATCTGAGGAACGCCTTCGCAGACGCCAGCACAATCTGTGCCTTTACTGCGGGGATGCCGGCCACTTCCTCTACAGATGCCCCATCCCTCCTCCAGGTAGGAGGTTACCCACTAGACATTGTTCGGGCTCCCTCCTGCTTTCTGGTGCTAATCATGTTTCTGTTTCGCTCTGTCTCCAGTTGCCCGGAAGAAAAATTGAGGTGGCAGCCATTATCGACTCTGGAGCCTGCAGCTGCTTCATGGACCTAGAATTTGCCAGGACCCATGACATTCCTTCCAGACAACGCCCCTTTCCACTTACCATTTCCTTGGCTGATGGTTCCCTGCTCAAGACCGGTCCTATTACTTTACAAACTTTGTCCTTATCAGCATGCATTAATCCTGATCATTTTGAATGGCTAAGTTTTGATCTCATACCATCCCCTGCTTTTCCTGTCATTTTGGGTTTACCATGGTTATTGGCACATAACCCTTCAATAAATTGGTCCAGGGGTACAGTGCTCTTCGAGTCTCCTTATTGTCTTCATGCCTGCTTTTCCAACTCTACTACCAGGTACCAACTAGCTCTGACTGATTCTGCCAAGGAACAGGATCTTCAAAGCTCACCTGAAGCCTATATGGACTTTAGGGATGTCTTTGACAAAAAGGGAGCTGACAGGTGAGGACACATCACTACTGTAAAGGAGGGTGAGGACACATCGTGACTGTAAAGGAGGGTGAGGACACATCACAACTGTAAAGGAGGGTGAGGACACATCACGACTGTAAGGTAGGATGAGGACACATCACGACTGTAAAGGAGGGTGAGGACACATCACGACTGTAAAGGAGGGTGAGGACACATCGTGACTGTAAAGGAGGGTGAGGACACATCACAACTGTAAAGGAGGGTGAGGACACATCACGACTGTAAGGTAGGGTGAGGACACATCACGACTGTAAAGGAGGGTGAGGATACATCACGACTGTAAGGTAGGGTGAGGACACATCACGACTGTAAAGGAGGGTGAGGATACATCACGACTGTAAGGTAGGGTGAGGGCACATCACGACTGTAAAGGAGGGTGAGGACACATCACGTCACACAGGTAAGCTTGTCTATTGGGAGTGTCTGATCTTGCTGGCTCTACCCCAGCCTGCTGCCATGCTGGGTACACAGCCGAATCCCCCGCTGCCAGCCGGCTCCCTGTGAATGTACTGAACTGGAGCTGCTGTATTGCCACCACCCACTTGCCTGCTGGCAGCTGGCTATAATATATATAAATATTTTTTTTTTAGGGGGGGTAAGCTGTCTGCGCACTATCAAAAAAAAAATATATACAGTGTGAGGTCCTCCCTTCCTAGTAAAACCAGCTTCGGCACCAGCTATGTGGGCTGGTAGACCAGGGTGCAGGGGCCATGGTCCCTGTAGCTGGCACTGAACGGGTTAAAGTGGGCCAAAACCCAGGATTTTTACTATGCCAGGTTTTGGTCCAGATGCTAGGTCTGGTTTTGTTCCACTAATCATGAATTCCTTTCTTTATTATCCTTGGTCCTGCATTATGCAGGACACATACTGGCCATGACACCTCTATAGGACTTGTTGGCTTCAGCTTCTGGTACTCCGCAACAGATCTGACTGGAGTGCGGTCTAGGCCCCCTCGGAAGCCTGTCCTGCAGTGACAAGCTTTTCCTCAGCACCACATGGGTGTAGGTCTGCTGTAATATTCAGAGTGCATGTTATACTGGGATTTATCAGATACAGCTGTTCCAGTTGCTGGACCGGTAACCCTGTTAGTCGGGAGAGATGTTTAGTGTCCACACAACAACTTACTGTATTTCCCCCCATAAGACGTACCTAGGATTTGGAGGAGGAAAATAAAGAAAAACATTCTAGACCAAATGTTGTGCTAAAACACCCTATTGCAGACAGTGTGGCATTCCCCCCATGCCTTCCCCATATGCATTGTGGCATTCCATCATCCCATATCCCATAGGCAGTGTGGCATTCCCTCATCCCATTCCCATAGGCAGTGTGGCATTCCCCCCTCACATTCCCATAGGCAGTGTGGCATCCTCCATCATGTTCCCATAGGCAGTGTGGCATCCCCCATCGTATTCCCATAGGCAGTGTGGCATTCCCCCCTCCCATTCCCCATAGGGAGTGTGGCACCCGCATCCCATTCCCCATAGGCCCTGTGGCATCCCTCCTCCCATTCCCATAGGCAGAGTGACATCCCCCCATCTTATTCCTATAGGCAGTGTGGCCTTCCCCCTCCCATTCCCATAGGCAGTGTGGCATCCCCCATCTTATTCCCAAAAGCAGTGTGGCTTTCCCCCCCCTTCCTATAGGCAATGTGGCACCCCCAATCCCATTCCCCATAGGTTCTGTGGCATCCCCCATCCCATTCCCATAGGCAGTGTGGCATACCCCCGTATTATTCCTATGTGGCATTTTCACCATCCCATTCCAATAGGCAGTGTGGCATCCCCCCATCTTACTCCCATAGGCAGTGTGGCATTCCCTGCATCCCAATCCCATATGCAGTGTGGCTGAATCCCCCACATTCACATTCATCCAATAAGACAAACTGACATTCCCCTCTCCCCCTTTGGGGAGAAATAGTGCATCTTATAGGGTGAAAATTACATGTTAAATATACTTGTTAATTACAAAACAAGCATCTGCAGCCCATTCTAAAAACTCCCCTCACTGCTCCCCATGCATTCCCTATTCATTTTATGCTTCTAGAGAATTTAGGGGGCATTTATATAAACATGTCTCCCCATCTAGGGGCTCTGCATTCAGTGTTTGCAGCATTTATGTCTCCATCCAGCTCCCAGATCGATCAGCGCGGCTGCAAGCTGTAACAGAGCAATGCAAGTGACTCAGCCATCGGCAGCCATGCCGGGAACATATAACAGAAAGCGTGTGTGGGTGAGGAGAATGGAGCTGAGGGGGTGGGATGCGGCGTACGGGAACCACTCAGGAGTGGGAAGACCGATATGTCAGTACCATCAAATCAAGGGGAACTTATAAGATAATTGTTATGTGCCTTTTGCTAGTAAAAGAAAATCATACACAGGCTCCTAAATTGGATCACAAATTGGAATGCCTGACACCTGTATGACCACGTCTGGTCAATAGGTTTCACCAAACTTATTTGGCTACTGATTCCCCAGGTTACAGATCTGGGTTTGTTCCCTAAAATATGTCAGGGTAATTCGTTACTGCTTCACTTTATGGTATTTTTTAAAGCACACCTACACTAGTACGACACTAGTCGTACTACGGAATCCCATCACAAAGCTGATGCATCCTACTGTAGGGTGGTCAGGCCACCTCAGTGTGTGCTTTGGCTGCTGTTTCCCAATATGCGCCATTGCTGTACCCAAGGTTGGTGTTAGGGGGTGGCAAACTGGGCAATTGCCTGGGGCCCCTTTCACCAAAGGAGTCTCTGCCATCAGCACCAGAGGTTTGCTATTGCCCGGATATAAGGCTAACCAATGCCCACAATGCCCCTATGATTCATTAGCCTCAAACTGGACCAGGAAGTTTATGGGTCTCCCACCCCTTTGTGTTGCCAGCGCAGCGATAGAACAATCAGTGGTAAGGTTAGCGGGTCCTCTAGTCACCTCTTGAACTGCCTGGTGATAAAGTATTAGAAAAAGTTCAGAGAAGTTTAATATCAGTAGCATCTATGCCCTTCAACATTGGTGAGTACACTCCTGAAAATGTAGTAGGCTGAAGTAGATGGACATTGGTTTTGTCCGCATCTCCCATCTTGGGCTTTATAGTTTGATCACATTCTTATTGTTTGCTGGAAGCTGTTTTGTTTTCTTACAATACTTGATCCGACCAGCAGTGGGCATTCTCCCTCTCTATTCTTTTTCTACCAGCCCAAGAACTAAAAGGAGCTGCCCAAAGAAGAGTGTTTATAGCTGGGGGAAGATTTCCCTCCAGTGCTCTATGCTGCCACAGAGATGTAACTGTGACATCAAAGAGATCCTGTGGAAGAGCTCTAGCACTACTGTACTTCTTTTACAGTTGCCCCATAACTCTCACTATCTCCTGGTCATTTGAGGCCTTAAGTCATTAGGCTTAGCCTAGACATCACCCGCCACAATTTGCGACAGCAGATATCTGGGAATAGCTAGATTTATGTCACAGTGTCTCCCAGGGCCAGATTTAGTGTGGTGGAGGCCCCGGGCACAAAATCTGATGGAGGATACTGTATTTTTTCCCTTTAACCCTTTAAGTGCCAGCCTATCTGCAGCTTTTGTCACCCTCTGTTGCCAGACAATGTTTCACTATTTTGTGCTACACATGTTCAACTGTGAGTTTTGAAAGGATTTCCAGGGATTTCCCAGGAAAATGATATATTGTTTTTTTCAGCTGGGCTTAAACATGAAATTTCTTGTATGGCCTTTTTGTAGTGTCTTCTCAATACTTTTCGGTGATATATGTGCAAAAAAAAAATGTAAAAATCAATTTTTTCAATTTGTAGTGTTTTTTTGTAATAAAAAAATTTAAGTTTGTCAATAAAATCTTATTGCGCGTGAAACCCCAATTTCTCCCGGTTACAGCGGTACCACATATGTATTGGTAGACACCCTTTCCTGCCCAGGAGTCTCCCCCAAACTGGAACAGAGCTTTAGGAGATTTTCAGATAAAATACAACGGCGATATGTGCTATGCGCACCATGCAGTTTTTCCAGAAAAACAACCCTTTACATTTGAAATACCCCCTACAAACTATATATTCTCTGGAAGTACAAGCCTCAAGCTTTCTAGGCGTACCAAGCTTGTTTATGTGGGCATAGTTTTCTGGAAGTAATCCCTCAATCAATTCTTTGGTTGCACAAAGTTTCCCTAAAAAAGAATAAAAAGGAAGAATCAAGCCACATTTTCCTAAACAAAACTATATGTAAACAAGAAAAAACAAGTAAAATCTCAAAAAGCAACATGCCCCGAACAGAACAATACCCAGCATGCATAGCTTCTGTCAATGGAAGAGTTGGCAAACACCCCAATGTAAAGCATGCGCATAACGGTAACGGTTTACTTGAAAATTTCAGCTCTGCAGACAAAGTGCGCACCTTGCAATTTTTCAACCAAAACAAGCTTTCTAAGATTACCCAGCTTGTTGTAGTGGGCTCACCTTTCTGGAAGTAATCCCTCGAAGAATTCTTAGGTTTTTCCTGTTTTCCTAAAATATTAATATGCAAACAAGAAAAGCAGAAGAGCAAGGTCCCCCAAGCAGAACAATACCCAACATGCATAGGTACTATTAACCCTTTTAATTGCCAGCCTACTTGAAGTTTTGTCACCCTCTGTTGACAGGTAATTTTTCCAAATTCTGCGCCATGTTTAACCGAGATTTTTGCTGGAATTTCCAGGAACACACAGAGACAAGCAGAAAAAAAATATATATATTTTTTTTAAATACTTTTTAATACTTACCTCCCTTACCTTACCTGCTCTCTTGCTGCTGCTGGAAGCCTTTTATAGCTGCTGGGCGACAGAACATAAGGGGTTAATTTAAAAAAAAAATGACATAGGGTCCCCCCTCCCAGGGGGGGAGACCCCATTTTTTGGGGAATTTTAAGGGTTAAAACCCCTAAAAATCCCCCCCAAAAATGACATGGGGGTCCCCCTTACCCAGCATTACCAGCCTGGGACCAGCTATGGGGGCTTGTAGGAACAGGGTGCACGGGCCTGCTTTTGTGGCCCCCACCCTGCAGCCTACAAGCCCACATACCCTCTGTGGGTCCGGACTCTTCTGCCCCCCCGGCCTTTGGGGAGGCAGGTAATTGGGGGTGCTGGAGGTTAATGGCAAGTCACCCGCTAGCCGCAGGTGACTTGCCAGCACCCAGCCTTGTGAAGTGGTATAGAGATCTCATGGCTCTCTTCTCCAAGCACCCGGCAAGACTGACAGTCTCAGGTGCGGGTGTTAAGAAGCCGGCTGCCAGGTGACATCACAGTTTTGTCACCTGGCCCCGCCCCCAGAAGGCGGGCTAGTAGTCGCAATCCAGGAAGTGAGGGGGAGGGCGATTTCTCGCCCTCTCCTCACCACGGAAGAGCCCAGGGGGGCGTTTGGAGGTCCCCCTGGTGAAGAAGAGACCCCGCGGGAGGCATCGCGGCCGCAGGTGAGTAAACATAATTTTTTTTTTTTTTACTTAACAGCGGCCCAGCGCCAAAAGCGGGGGGGGGGGGGGGGGGTTGGTATTCCGGGGGTTCTCCTGGAGCCATCCGAGCCCCCAGGAAGGATAGGATGGCACCAAATTAAAGAGGAGACCCGGACGGATCGATAGAGGGGTCAGGTGAGTATTTTCTTACATTTTCTTTTTAACTAGCAGGGGGGGAAGTCAAGCACGTAACACCTACGTGCTTGGCACTTAAAGGGTTAAAATAATAGTCCAGCCGAGGTTGTCTGTACCAGTCCACATACGTCGGCACCCGCCCACATACGTCAGATCAAGTCCCTTGTGCCACCCTTGTGCGGGTGCGTGCTGCTCGGGAACTCCTGCTTTGCCATTCTGGGCGTGGGGGGCTTGTTTAGTTGACCAGTTGGTCTAGCATTGAGCTGCCAGTAGCTGTGCTTGTTGGCTTATGTGCAGTGAGCGGCCACCGATTGACAGCTCTGCACCCACCCATCACTGTAGCATTGCTGACATTGGCTTTGCTGCTCTAGACTCTCCATCCTGCCCTGTGGTGGCTTTGGCTGCAGGTTTGCAAAAACAAAAAAAAGGGTTGCCCAGATGCGGCGGTCCCACCGCCGCCAATAACTTTGTTGCTGGCCCCGCGGCCCGTCAGACCAAAGACTGAAAAGCCTCCTGGACCAGACAAAGGTTGGTGGAGGGCCCCTTTTCAGGGCAAATGGTGGATCCTCTTGGACTCCACTACCCCTTGCACCCCCCTCACGATCTGGCCCTGGTGTCTCCAAGTAGCTAGGGCAGCAGTGATGCCCAGAAAACTATGAGATGGTTAATGGAAAGGAGTGTTACACCTAGAGGTAGCTTGGGTTCACACCGGAGTGATTTGAGGCATGGTCACTATTGCATCTGCAATCACATTTTTGCAGCAATCTCGCAGTGGTTTACATTTCCAGCATCAATCAATGGGTTGGAATTTTTTGCAAAAATGTTGTAGGCAAGGCTTTTTTTGGATTGCGGCAAAAATGTCTATGTGAAATGACCCATAGGCTATTTTGAGCTATATCAATCTCCCCGCATTCAAAGCAAAATGCCCCGGTACAAATGGAGCCTTATGAGCATTGCTAATTTGTCTTTGGCTCTCCACATTTTACAGCGTCGTAGAAGGTGATGGCACTTTATAAATGATTAATAATAATGGGGTTGTGAATACAAAACAAAAAGGAGCACTACAACTCATCTTTCTACGATGCAGCATACACTGTCAGTCATGGCTCCATCCCTGCGTCAGTCACAGCGCCTGAGCGAATACCAGCAAAGTACAGTACATCAGATCACTGAAACACAGTCACAAGCCATCATATGGAGGGGCCCATATTAGGCTTGATATAGGGGGCTAAAGTTACCAAAAAACCCTCTACTCATAGGTAAAAGAGACTCTTTCCTAAAATGGAAAATATTTACACAGTACCCAACACAAGGAATAATATATTTACCCATCACTCCTTGCAGTGGGCAGAGCCATGCAAATGATCTTTTTACCTCTCATACAATCTTTACCTTTGGGTAGAGTGCTTTTTGGTCTTTAGTCCCCCTATAATAGGCCATGGGTCTCTCCACATGATGGCTTGCGACTCTAAGAACCAAAACCTGTGGATTCTGGGTTTTGGTCCACTTTAATGAATAATTAATCATTTGCAAGTTAGACCAGATAACTGGAAAACTATAGTACATTTTATTACTAACAATTATTCAAGATTGCTTAGTGAATTACACTGGATCCCAAACAAATTATCTCAAATTGCTCAATTACTTTAACTTAAAGAGAAGCAACCACCAGCTAAGAGTCTGTAAGATGCCATGCTGGCTCCTGACCATGGTGAATGGGTATAGGGTTCTCCTGGACCCCCCTTACCATTTCAACCCAAGTTGAATTAAATTAAGAAACCACACAAACAAAAATGTTATTGTTCTTAATTTCACTTTTACTCGGGGCCCCCTCCAGCGTGTAGAGGTGGTGGTGCCAGCTGTCAGAAGCTGACGGATGTGTCGTCATTTGGATCAAGGGAGAACATAGGTTTCCCCTTCTTTCATTCTCCCTACCCAGTGAGGGACAGATGTGAGGACTGGGGGAGCCACACAGGGCACCAATCAATATTATATAATATTACAATCAATATTATACTACAAATTTAGTGAATCCATAATTATGTGTTATATCAATATGTGTGCATATCTCTGTAAATACACTTATGTAAAGTCACATGCTGAGTACAATAAAACCAGTATAATGCATCTAAGGGCCAACCATATAATTCATCAAAGAGGGGGAAATAGGCAAGGAGTCAATTCCCACAACCTGGCTAGGGGAACTTATACCCATCCAGTATGCAGGGAAGGGCCCCCCCCCCCCCGATAAATTATGTTATCTCTGACTAAGTTCGGATGTGCCTGACCTCTCTTTGACTCAAAGCAAAAACGATGCACACTCCCTTCCCTCCCTCCCCCCCATCCACTTTTCATGTTGTATTCTCACTGCGTATGTGAAAATGCTGACTGTTTTCCACTAGTAAGCCTATGGTGGCCCATGCCTGTATGTTTTTCTTGTCCTGATCATTGTCCCCTGTCCTCCCTGTAGTGATAACCTCCCACAAGTCATCTCTGGATAATAGCATTTCCACTTTACATTTACATAGCTGATCAATGTTATTGTTCAGCTTGACGACTGAGAGTTCAAGCTCTGAGCTTCTGGCCATTCTCCCTGATATATATATATATATATATATATATATATATATATATATGAACACTCTTACTTGTATTCAGGCGATGTCTCTGGAAATCTTCCTTTTGTTGATCTCTGCATCAGCTGTCTCCTGTTCTGGGCTTTGCTCTGCCTGGGCCGTGTCTGGTCACTTGGCTTTATCTGTTTGCTGGGCTTTATCTGGTCTGGGTCCATAATCTGTTGCAGAGTGTGAGTGCTGGGTGCTGCAAAGTGAAATCCAGGTAGAAACTGTGGAGTAACAGGAACTGGCTTTACTGGAACATGATAACAGAAAAAAGAAATCAGAGAGTTCACTTCGGCGTACAGGAAATAAAACACATTATAAAAATGCATAGAGAGACTACAGAGTAAAACAAGTAAATGTATACTGCAGTCACTCCAGCAGAAGACACTCCACCAGTAGACTAAGCTGTAGGTTGTATCACCAGCAAAACCAATTATCACATTTGAAGCAAAAATAACCACAACAGAGCAGAGAAGCAATTGGTGAAGGTTCAAGGTCAAAGGCCCCAGATGCCCCTTCCTATAATTCAGCTCTGTAGCAAAGTTATTAATTACTATTATTATTATTGGTATTGGAAACAGAGAAATTTATTTGATTTGTTCACTTTGCATTTTTAAGGGGAATAGTGATTATTTCATATGCAGGTATTGCACAGGGAGAGATACTTCTACAGTCATATAGTGAATCAAAACCATTTTTTTTAAACAGGTGGCACAAAAAAAAGAAATCCTTTAAAGAGAACGGCATTTTACCATTATACGGACTGAAGCCCTTTACATAGTACAAAGTTCCCCATCCCCCAAGATTAACATAAATCAATAATAACATTCCAATATTACACACGCATCATTTGTTTTGTACATAATCCCCTAGATCTCAATGACAGTAATGAACAGTTGTCATGTTGTATATGTGTAATAGTCCTCAAGAAAGGTAATTTGCATACAGCTATAAAACATGTGTACACACAAACATACAAAACGACACATAAATAACCACGGCGCCACATTTCATTGCACTGCAAAAAGCATCAGAGGTTGGGAACTGCAAAGCAAACTGCAAGCTCTGTTTAAATTATGGCCTGAAATACCACTTGTCATCCAATGAACACAAGAATATAAATATACTTAATCGGGCAAAAAAATGTATTGGCCATAGCTAATTTTCTCATGGTTAGAAAGTGAACCTTCAGAAAGAATGAATTCCCTCCTGCACATATACCCCCCCATCCCCCCGCCTCTATATACAGAATAATTTTATACTCCAGCATCAGATCTTCATATTACTGGGAACCAAAAGCCACAGCACACACTTACTCAGCTATTGCTGGGGGAGGAAAGTATGTCAAGAGGAGAGTAGTGTCACCAGAGGACTGACTCAAGCCTCCATCAGGGCAGAACAGGAGATCCAGTGTTAAGTGCTTTGTCTAAAGTGTTCTGTGAGTTTGTTATTTATTTGTTAAGTTACCTTTGTTATATGATAATAATCATTGCACTTTATATTGTAAAAATTGTGCCTAAATCAGAACAAAACCCAGGATTTTGACTTTCCAGGTTTTTTTCCTTCTCCCAGAGACATCCCAAATTGGGATGCCCCACTGTGTGAAACCAGATTGCCCTGTAAATTCAGCTCCTCCCCATCCTATGGCACATGTGTGGGCTCTCATCCAATTAGAGCCATTTGCCGTGCATACATCTTTCGGCAAACGGCTCTGGTCTTTTCCCCATTCTGGCATATTTGGGCTGTGTGTGTGCTCCTGCCTCTATTCAGATAAACCTGGCGGGAGCACGCGTGTGTCCGTGGATCCAGGCAGCTCTGATTGGATGAGAGCCCGCACATATGCTGTAGGACTGAGAAGAGGTCTCTAGTGGGACCCAATAATGATCTGGTGGATCCCACAAATAATTTCCTCTGCTGGACTCATTTCATCTGGTAGAAGCCAATAATTATTTACTATGGTGGGTTCCAAAGGTGATTTCTTCTGGGGAATCCTAAAAATAATTTCCTCTGGTGAGCCCAAGGTACTCGACTTTCCCTCAGAAGCATAACATTGGTTGAATAAAATATATGATCACTGCATGCAAGATGGTTAATATCAACTTTAAAGCAACAGTAGAGAAGCACACTCTCACTACAACCACTGCAGCATTAAAGTAATTTTTAAGCTCAAAAATAAAAACCCGCTATGCTCACCTTAAGTCCCACATAGACCATAGCTGCTAGTCCAGGACTGCAGGGCTTACCTTATCATTAGATCCGCTCCTCTTGTTTGTCATGCATCTCTTCCTGGGTCCCTCAGCTGTGGCGTAGCTGCGTCTGAGGGACCCAGGAAGAGATACACGGTGAGCGAGAGGACCACGAGTGATCAGCTGAATGTGGATCTAATAATGAGGTAAGCACTGCAGCCCCGAACTAGCAGCTATGGTCTACGTGGGATTTAAGGTTAGCATAGCCTTTTTTTGGGGGAGGGAGGCTGGAAATTGTCTTTAAGGTTGAGACAGCCGCCAGAGTCCCAGGCCTGCAGTGCAGAAGTCTGAAGGTAGCAGCAGAGCACCTGGCGACTGCAGCATTGAGGGTCCTGAAGTGGTTTCAGAAGTGAACAACCAGGCGGTGGTAGGGGAGAACCCAGGGGCTGAAACAGTGAAGATCCTGAGGTGGCAACGAATGGTGGAACAGGTGGCAGCATAAGATCATGTGGCAACACCATAAGCGACAGTGATGATGCTTAGGCAGCAGCAAGTCAGCAGAGGGTTGAAGTGGGTTACTGGAGGCCATCAATGAGCATCCTGAGGTAATTTGACTGCACTACAATTAGACTTTAATGGGCTGTGCTTGGCAACCCAAATGTGGCATACAACGTTTTCTTCAATGCCGCACATAGATGTAAAGGGGGCCCTTGAGATCACTAGGTACAATCTTCTTACCCCTTTTGCTGTTTTGGAGCATTTTTGTGCAATGCAAATGGGACACCTAAAACTGTGTTAAACACACAACACCAACCATTAAAAGTGCATGAAATACACCTAAATATCTCCATCATCTTTTGGATCAGTTTTGTATTTATGGAGAAGATTGGGGTCTGAGTAAAGTATAGATGGCAGCAGATCAGGTTGGGGTACAGATAAGTCTGCTGCTTCATTGCATACCACCTGATAGGATCTCTTATACCACCAGTGGTATTCGTACCACTTTTTGGGAACTCCTGACCTAGGCAAAACTCTTCCTATTGATAAATGGATCGTTGACTCCCCAGCCCCCTAAGAATACAATAAATTTCCTTGCTCTAGGGAATGAATGGACTCACCCAGTCCTGTTACCGTCATCTGTGATTTCATCCCTGTCATCCAGGGCTGCCATCAGGGAAGGACAGTAGGGAGCCCACAATGGGGGCTGAGTGCTTTGAAACAGAAAGGGGGCAGACCCCAGCTGAGCCACCCTGATTTCCTGTTGGTGGCTTAGGGGTTAACACTCCTTCTTCCTCCCTCCCTTCCTCTTTCCCTGCGCTGCAGCTGAGAGTGAAAGACGTCACTCCGAGCAGCGCTCCGCGTTGGAATGACAGTGGATCCAGAGTCAGGATGGCAGTACATTGTGTTTCCTGGGCAGCTGTATATTCATTTATTAAGGTATCTCAGCTAAGGGAGGGAGGAAGAGAAGGGGGCTGTTCAGGATATCCACTGTCCCACAAACTTCATTAGATTTTTTTTCTTTTTTACACTCCTTTGTTCTTCCACCACACCAACCTCACATACTACCTATACACATGCTGATTGCCTTACCTCTCCAAATACATGGGTCCCATATTTATAGCCCATCCCCCATCAGTCCCAAGTCATAAAGGGATTTCCAGTGCTCAACCCATCTAAACACCTACCAATGCTTAATATACAATTAAATGTAGAAAAAGCTTGTTATAGTGCCAGAGATTTCACCCAGGGGTTTTGTTGCCCTATCAATCCCACTTTCATCTTTGTCAACACTGCCACCTTTGTTTGTCAAAGGGTCCCTTCCTTATCACTCTCCTTGCAACATCACATCTTTATTGAGCATCTATTGAACTACCTTTACACTCCATATTTATTTGCCTCTCCCACTTTACCGTCTAGATGGCAGGAGGGATATGCCTGCACATCTTCAAGATGAGCCTCAGTGGATTGGTTCGTCCAACTTCAGTGATTTAGTTTCGCATGGGGGCTTCGCATCTGTGAGGACAGGGGAGGGTGGGGTATCTTGGATTTTATTTCAGGGATGGAGGAATTGCTGGCTAGATTGAAATCCATGAGCACAGGAGTGCCTGTGGGACCAAGGGTGGTTTGGGAACCAAATGCAACATTGGTAGAGGCCCCCATACTTGTGTTTTGAGGGACCATGAGAGGCCCATCTCAAGCTGCAAGTTAAATAGAAAATATGGTGGTGAGAGTACATGGATATTTTTACATTGCTGCCATTGGACCATTTTGGGTTTGAGAGGTGGCAAAAGGGTAAAGAACATTGGAAAGAGGAGAATGAGGAAATGATGCATTTTAGGTTAACCCCCAGGACCTTTGGGAACTGGTTGCAACCCCTCTTCATTTTAGTGAGCGTGGTAGGGGAGAAGAACCCAATAAATCAATCTGTGCTGTTATGTTATCTTAACACTATATCGTAAGCCAATTGGGTGGATTGGGATATGGCATGATTGCGGTACGACCAGCAATTTTGTCAGCGAATGTCAGTTTGCTTGGAATTGAGATGGGATCATAAAGATATTGGAATCTGGCTCAGGGTTAGGCTTACACCAGTGCAAGCGGTACGCCCCCCTTTCAGGCTGGCACCACCTCAGCAGGGGTAGCGGAATCAGAAAAAAGAGGTTTGTGGTGGGCCTTTAATGACTTCCTATGTCAATATGGGGCGTCGTGTGAATTCAGACACCAGTGTTCAGGATGCGACAGGGTCATCTGTTTGGAAGGTGTTTTAAGAAGGGAAGGGGATTTGCCATAAGGAATCAAGAGGGGACTGCCAAAATGAATAACACCAGTGAGAGGAGACGCAATCCTGATTGGCGTGCTGCAAACTTGTTGACGGAAAGCTTTGAGGTAGGTTTTACGATTCCCTGCCAGGTACATCCAGAGGTGGGTTTCTTGAAGAATTTAAAATCAGCGCGCCTACATTCATAGGTAGTGAGGGGGAAGTTAAGTAAGGAGGTGACTCTGGGTAGGATGTTGGGTTCATTTCCAGAGCCTCCTTTGGAGAGATTGGTGGTGTCCCCTTTAGGGGTTGTACCAGAGAAGGAGCCAGGGTAATTCCAGTTGATACACCTCTTTTCCAAGGTGGGGACTCGATTAATGATGGTATTGACAAGGAACTTTCTTCGTTTACTTATAATTCCTTTGACTTTGCAATTGCATTGATCAGGGAGGCAGGAGCAGGGGCGTTAATGGCTAAAACAGACATTGAGTTGGCTTTCACATTGTTACTGGTACATCCTGAAACCCCCAATTTTAGGGATGCTTTTTTACTTTGACCGGTGCCTGCCAATGGGCTGGTCGATATCATGTTCTTATTTGGAAGCCTTCAGCTCCTTTCTGTAAAGGAGTGATGAATAAGCGGGTGGGGTTGCGAGTGTCATACATTATCTGGATGATCTTCTGTGCGTTGGGTAGGCTGGTACCAGGGTTTGTGAACTGGTTCTGGAAACCATGCTCAGGGTGTGCGGGAGCTTGGGGTTTCTGTTGCGCATTATAAGAAATGTTCACATTTGGGACACAATGTTATAGAGATTTACACTGTGGACAATGTTTGCAGGCTACAGATGGACAAGGTGGAGGATCTAGTGATTGGATCGAGAAGGGTGTTAGACAAACTGAATTTTTCGTGTCTGGTCTTCCCGATGGGGCACGTGTTCATGTGGCAGTTATCGTTAGTCACGGTGAGAGTGCGGAGGCCTCTGTATAAGACAAGCTTTAAAAGGTTGGCGTAAATATCGAAAATCAGTAGACAACAGGCACCCAGTTTCATGGAAATTCTGTGTCTGATAGTTGCTCAGCTGCCCACAATGTACACGTCTGAGTTCAAAGCTAAACAGTTTAGGGCGGCATTTTCACTGGTGTTTCTCAGAGCATTTCAGATAAGTGAGCTGATTAGCCCCAATAAACGTATGCCGGGCAGCCTGACAGTGGACGATGTCGTATTTAGGGGGGAAGGTCTAAAGATTAGGCTTTGGATGTCTAAAACAGACCAGATGGGAAGGGATGTTAATGTTTATTTTAGTCGATCAAAGGGTTCCCCATCCTGCCCAGTGGTAATATGTGAGAGTGAGGCCGATGGGAGAGCGGTGATTGTTGATACACGAAGATTGTCTTTGTTTGTCACGGCTGCTAATTCACATCAGAGAAGCAGTGCAGACATGTGGTTGCAGCGGGGAACTGGGCAGATAAGGGGATGCAGCATGGAGCAGGGCAGCAAAGATGGCAGCATGGTGCAGGGTAGAGATGGAGGTGCAGCATGGTGCAGGGTGGAGAAGGGATTTCAGGGTGAAGATGGGGTGCCTGGCAGGAGAGATGGGGGTGCAGTGAGGAGCAGGGTGGTAATGGGAGGGGCAGCATGGTACAGGGCAGATATGTGGGTGCAGCATGGAACAGGGCAAAGATATGGGAGCAGCATGGAGCAGATCAGAAATAGGGGTGCAGCATGGAGCAGGGTGGAGATGGCATTGCAGTATGGAGTGGGGAGAGATGGCAGGGCAGCATGAAGCAGAGCGGAGATGGGGTGCAGCATGGAGCAGGGTGGAAATGTGGGTGCAGCATGGACCAGGGCAGAGATGGGTGTGGAACATGGTGCAGGGTGGAGATGGAGGTGCAGCATTGTGCAAGGTGGAGAAGGGATTGCAGAGAGGAGCAGGTTGGTAATGGGGGGTGCAGCATGAAGCAGGGTGGAGATGGCGTTGCAGTATGGAGTGGGCAGGGATGGCAGTGCTGGATGAAGCAGAGCGTAGCTGGGGAGCAGCATGGAGATGGGGTGCAGCATGGAGCAGGGCAGAGATGGGGGTGGAACATGGTGCAGGACAGAGATGGGGGTGCATTGTGGCAGCAGGGCGGTGCATTGTGGCAGCAGGGCAGAGATGGGGGTGGAACATGGTGCAGGACAGAGATGGGGGTGCATTGTGGCAGCAGGGTGGTGCATTGTGGCAGCAGGGCAGAGATGGGGGTGCAGCGGGGAACAGGGCAGAGATGGGGGTGTAGCATGGAGCAGGGTAGAGATGGGGGTGCAGCAGGAAACATGGCAGAGATGTGGGTGGAGCAGGGTGAAGATGTGGGTGCAACGAGGTACAGGGCAGCAAAAATCTTTGTGTTGGCTCTGAGTGGCAAAAAGCTATTAGCCCAGCACAGGCTTGCTCAGGGAAGAGGCTGTGGGAGCAGCACCCTCCTGGCAAAAGCAGAATGGTACAAAGTCCTGTCACCATTGATTGTTCTTCCTTCCAGTAAAAGAATAACAACTTAATGGGAATTGTTTAGATGCAAGACGTATAATTTATTATGTTATTTGACACATTTATGTAGATTTATACTATTAGCCCTTCTTTTCAATAGAGCTCATTTAACTGGACTGACTCTGGGAATCGTATTGGTTGCCTTGGGTTATTACATTTTATGCATTATTATGGATGTTTGTGCTGTCTGGGAAGTCATCCATGTACGTGTTAACATACATCCAGGAGCAGGGTCTGCTGTAGGCTGAGCTGGGACACAGACAGATAATAAGCGGCTGATGAGAACATGCTGCAGGGATATAAGGCAGCCGGGTATTAGTAGGGCTGCTCTAAACAGCACATAGTGCTGCGGGGCATCCTTAATGACTGTCATATAGGAGTGCTAATGAGACTAGCTTGGGGTTTGTAGCACTGCTATTTCTGCAGGCAGTAATTAGGAGCTCCTCTGGCATGTGAAAGTAATGTTGATTACAAAGAACATTGCAGTGTACTGTTGTGACAGAAAAAGCCTAAGTAGTCTAATAAATTGCAAGCTCCTCTGTCTTTTATACCTATATATAATGCAGAAAAAATAAAAGAGCAACTAAACTTGGGATTTTCACCCCCCCCCCCCCCCCCAGGGTGTTGTTCTTCTTCATTGGAGCATCCCATTGTAGAATGTCCCCCCTGTGTGAAACTCCCACAATCAGTGGCGTAACTAAATATAACAGGGCCTAGGTATGAATATTAAATGGGGCCCTCATACAGCAAAGTTTTTCCTGTCTTTTAGCCCAGTTAGATGCAGCAAGGCAACTAAAGACTGAAACAGAAGAGACAACTGGTGCTTTCATTTGACTATCGGTACTCCTATGCCCTAGGCAACGCACATATCAACCATTCTCCCCAGTGGCATACATAGCCCGGTCAGGGCTCCCTCCAAAGTGCATGCACGCACTCCCAAATATGCACATTTTTGTGTGTGTGTGTGTGTGTGTGTGTGTGTGTGTGTGTGTGTGTGTGTGGCTTAGGTGTACTTATGGGGAGGTCACCTTCCTCCCTTTGGGACCATGTGAAGAAGGGTATAGGGCATTTGTCTTCTCTCCATGGGGGCCATGCACGATAGCTGTGCTCTGCCTGCTTGGCGGGAATATCATCATCCAGCAGGGATGGGAAAGGGGGGCCAGGCACCGCCAGTGTGGCAGTCCCAGTTCTGTTGGGATATTAGCATAAGGCAGGTGGGTGAATGGGGGCTGACAGCGGTGCAGTGTGTTGCCCCGTTATAAACACACTGTGAGGGAGGGGACCAGCAATGTCCTACCCTGCTGAGCTGATTGAAGGGACAGAATGAAAAGGGGATGTCAATAAGTGAAAGTGTAAACCTTGATATCTCTGCCATTTCTTCTTTAATTTAAAAACAGTTTAGGACACTACCATATGTAGCCTGACGCAATGGTGTAAAAATTACCTTTTTCTGCAGTAGCACTTTAACAGCAGCGATTAAGCTGTTACACTGCAATAGACTAAACTCTTCCTCGTACGACAGTGAAGCTGAAGCTAGAATCGACCTGGCTCTTGTCATCATGGATACTGTCAAGATCCAAGTCAAATCATCGGGCATACCACCCACCAGTGCCAGCAACCACAACAGGGGAACTGGTTTAGGGATTCTTTGGACCCCATCTCTCTTTTCCTCATTCCTTCCATCTTCTATTTATATTGTCATCTTCCTTTTTCCACATTTCCTCTCTCTCGCTCTCTTTTCAATATTTTCTAATTCTCCCTTTTTAAACTTTATCTTGCTTGCCATTTTTTAAGGCTGCTCTCTCTTGTTTCCACATTTCCTCATCTCTCACCTTTCTAACTTCAAAATGTTTTCTCCATGCTCCTTCCATCTCCCTCTCTGTCTGCTTTCCTTAAAGCAGAAGAATTTGACTTTCCCAGGTTTTGTTTCAGGCCATCGGGGCGAATTGGGACGCACCTTTGCATGTTGCGTGGGATCTAGTCCAGTGAGAGCCAAATGCCGTGACTACGCCATTTGGCAGGTTGCTCTCATTGACTTGAGTGGTGGGAGAGCACACACAACCCAATTCAAAACAATGATAGCCGCCTTATGAATTACGTAGTTAAGGCAGGCTGCTCCCATTGAATAAGAGCCCGAGCATATGCCGTTGGAGCGTGGAAAGGTACGTTTTTGTGGGCGAACAAGGGGGTTTAATCTTTTAGATTCCAGGCTGGCCGCTGGTGGGTACGCTTTAAACGTGAATGTACAGTATGTGTTTGGGGGGAAGGGGGCAACCTGAACTCCTGCACAAAATAATACGCTTGCTAATAGTTTATGTGCTTTTTTGTGTGTGAAAGCCATTAACCCACAGATTCCAATACCTCCCCTTATTCTCTAGCTGGAATGTTGGCAAGCCTGGTAAAAACATAATATGGTCTACAGTGATTGCACAATATACACAAGAAAATAAATCTCCCGGGGCATATGGATTCAGACTACATCAACAAACAATTCACAGACATATCTGAGGCTGCCATCGTGCACACAGATCAGTGGATGATAACATGTTATCTTTGCCGCCTTTCATGTCTGATGCCAAGCACAGAATGAGTCTCCTCCTCGGCTGAATGGAAGATATTACCCTGGCTACACATAAAAGAATATAGAAAATATCAATCTGTGAACTTCAGGAATGAAGTTACACAATAGCATATTATGAAACTAAACAAGTAATTCAAAAATGGGTAGGATCTATTTAGTCCTTACTAAAAATGTTATAGAGTGCTAGAGTTATATTATAACTGTATTATTACATTATAGATTGACATATATAGAAATGAAATATGCTAATTATACAGTTCCCTTGTAAAGTCTTCACCCTCATTAGGTGGGAGGTAATGGCTAGCTAGAGGAGGGGGTGGATAGTAGAAGGGTTTGGGAAATGAATAGCAGAAATGCTGGGGGAATAGATAATGGGTGGGAAGGAAGGATGGCAAAGGGAGGAGAGGATAGCAGAGGGGGGGGGGGTTACAAGGGTGGAGGGTTTGAAAAATTAACCTTTAAGAATAAACAGTGTGTAGAGGAAGAGGAATGGGAAATTGAGAGGCAAAAATAAATAAAGATCACTAAGCCTAATTTTAAGCCTCTCCGTGATTGCTTGGTTTTGCGTGGAAGCAAACTCACAGACTGGGATTTTGCGAACACTCGTACTGATCTCATCTGCCGCAGAGATTTTCCTGTCCAGGCGTATGTGAGTGTATTTTTTACGCGTGAGTTTGCGTATTAGCCGGGCAATTATGTATTTAAACTGCGAACTAGCATCTGAAAGCGGAATGGAATTTTGACATTCCTGGGTCTTGCTTCCTTCTCCGGGGCATCCTGATTGAGAATGCCCCACTATGTGGAAGCCCCCAGTTTGCCCAGTCAAACTCACCTCTCCTCGGTCCAAAGGCGCATTCGTGGGAGCTCAGCCAACTAGAGTCGTTTGCTATGTTTACATCTTTTGGCAAATAGCTCTCATTGACTGTAATGGGGAGCATGCACTGTCATATCCCCTGCATCCCTGGGTGCGCCCCAGCCTATGTGAATGCCGAAGATGCAGGGGATGCTGCAGTGCGCGTTCCCCATTGATAACAATGATTATTGGATGAGAGCTTGCGCATGTACCAATGGCCCAGAGAAATGTAAGTGTGTATGGGTGCCTGGGGGGGTTCACACATCCCGATATGGGATGCCCTAGGGAAAGGCAGCTGCCTGAACATGTGTCTCCTCACTTACTGCATCCATTTTGTTTCGCAGCAGGAGGAGCCACCCTCTGCCTTCATCGGGGTCTGTAAGGACATGAAAACATATTTCACATCTAGGCATATGTGAGATGATAGGCATGCTTGTGGAGGTGTCAGCTTATGTTTTGGTGAGCTCATCTGAGTTGTGGGAAGGTCCTGACTCGGGTGGCCACATTGCAGCAAATTCCCACTGGTCCGATGAGTCTGTAGGGACAAGGAAGCACAAAGCACCAGCACTTAGCAGACATGTCATTGGGAGTTTCTTGCATTGAGGTGTAAATTGGTTGTCTGGTGTCCTACCTGAGTTCTTCAAGCCCAACACCTGGACTTCCTCATCTTCGGATTGTTCCTGGGCTGCTGGTGGGGATTCCAAAGAGGAGGATGAGGACATTGGCAATCTTCAGGGGTGATCCAAACAAAGCAAACAAAGTTTCCGCACTCCAGGTAGGGCAAGGGTGCTCGATCCGGGGCAGTCCCAAGCCCCAATAATCCAGAGGTAGAAAATACAGTGGATCCGCACTTCCTTAAAAAATGAGTACTTTATTCCAAAAAATGCTTAAAATCATTAGTGTCTCCAAGACAGGTCAAAACATCCAAGCAAGATAAAATCAAGGTAGATATGGGCAGAGAAAGAGAGTGGGCCCCTCTGACGCGTT
Organism: Gastrophryne carolinensis; assembly: GCA_027917425.1. Taxonomy (NCBI): domain Eukaryota; kingdom Metazoa; phylum Chordata; class Amphibia; order Anura; family Microhylidae; genus Gastrophryne; species Gastrophryne carolinensis. Next base: position 73,012,839 of record CM051238.1, read on the forward strand.
TCGGGTCTTTCACAAGCCCTTAATCATAGATGGGGATACCCCTAAGGCTAAAGCATTAAATTGTAAACATAACATAACAATAAGTGAACTCACCAGTGCAGCAGTGCGGCAGCGCGGCCCGCAGCCGCGGGGGGCCCCGGCCGACAGGCAGTGGTGAAGTCAGGGAAGGAGTCGGGGGCGGGAGGCCAATCACAGGCCGCGTCCGCAGTCCAATCAGAGTGAGCATAACTCTCACCTGACTACAGAGGAGCACAGCCTGCTTAAGCCCACGCCCGGGCTCCAGCCCGGACGTCAGATAGAAACGTTACCCCGGCAACAGATCACGCAAGCCAAACGGCCCGACGGATCCGACTAGGGAACAGAAACCGCTGCGGAAAACCCGAAAGTCCCACAGCGCGCCCCAACACTGTGCTCGGTAATCCAAGTAAAGAAGCTCTAGCAAGGATAAAAATGCAAAGATACAGAGTAATCCACATATTAGAAATCCAGAATAATCCACATATATACAGTATACCAAATAAATAATAGCATAATCAATGCATATAGTAAACATGAGTATATAGCATGAATTGCGTATAGCAACATATAGTAATATGGACATCCTGGGTCTAAGGAGAGTATTTCTATATTGCACAAACCAAAAATTAAACAGTAAATAGACAAAGTGTATACTGTCCCATGTATATCACACAGCGGAACAATAAATGATCTATATACATAGGTGGCATGACTTATCAATAATGGCACTATATCAACATGTAGGAATGAGATCTAAAGGACTGAGCAAAAGGGTAAAAATATTAAAAGTAGGGACCACACTAAACACAGAGTGCCTTGTCGGGGCGGTATGGCTTCCACATGTATCTGCAGATATATGCAACCAAATCTCTGTCTTTCCACACATTTAGATATGTTTGTTGCTTGATATTTAGATGATGAGATGGTTAAACTGGGCGGTAAATTAGTTCCCAGGCCCTGAATAATAATAATTTTGTATAAATAATAGTGATTGAGCTGCTCCCACCCTCCTTTATTCACTGCCTGTAATGAGGGATGCCGCCCACTGGCTGTAATGAGGAATGCCGCTCACTGCCTGTAATGAGGGATGCCGCTCATTGGCTGTGATGAGGGATGCCGCTCACTGGCTGTAATGAGGGATGTGCCACTCACTGCCTGAAATGAGGGATGCCGATCACTGGCTGTAATGAGGGATGCCGCTCACTGGCTGTAATGAGGGATTCCGCTCACTGCCTGTAATGAGGGATGCCGCTCACTGGCTGTAATGAGGGATGCTGCTCACTGCCTGTAATGAGGGATGCCGCTCACTGGCTGTAATGAGGGATGCTGATCACTGGCTGTAATGAGGGATGCCGCTCACTGGCTGTAATGAGGGATGCCGCTCACTGCCTGTAATGAGGGATGCCGCTCACTGCCTGTAATGAGGAATGCCGCTCACTGCCTGTAATGGGGCGATTGGGGGATTTTGCACACTGCCTGGTAGGGGGTGATTGGGAGGGGGAGTTTAGCACACATATTTACTTATTTTCCTCATCTAAACCCTGGGTGCGTCTTATGCTCAGGTGTTTTATGGAGCGAAAAATGTGGTATTTGTTTCAGTTTCTGGGTTAGTGGCTTAACTGGGAAGGAGGTGTCATGGTGCAGCTCTATGAGTCTTGAGCACGCTCTGTTGTGGACAGCTGTGGAATTACTGTAGCTTACCACGCTCACTTACACTGAGAGCATTAAGGGATGGGATGGCTGTGGGGCCACTTTTTTCCATGGTTCTGGAGGAATAAAATTACAAATAGGACAAACACTGGAGCCCTGCTACTGGTTCTGGTGTGACACATTTGAGAGGCTTAAGGTGAGCTGCTTGCTGTCTAATTATTGCCATTGGCTTTAGAGTCACCTTAAAGTAGAAAATCAGGGTCAGGTGATGCAGGTGGTCAAATGTGATTTTTTTTTTTTTTTACGTTTAGACAGGGTCTTTAAATATAATCAAAGAAGAACATATCACAAAGAAAACATCAATGTAACAAAACTAAACAAATATTTTAATGATAAATGTAAACCTCAAATGTTTAGTGCCTTCCTCTAAAATCTATATGCTCCAAAACGCACTGAAATAACAAAAATCATTTGCATTCAGTGGTGGAACCTGCAGCCCTCTGTAAGTCGCCTGCCCACTTATTCCCTTATCGCTACCCTTTACCAGATGAATGGGGCAATCTATTTCCCTGGGAGAAATGTCATTCAATGACAAGCACTCCATTCCATTTTAAAACAAGTTACTTGCTATATAGCAAGTGACAGACAGTGACAAGAGAGCACTGCGAGAACTCCGAATAATAGAATAACAATATATCAAACCAGAAATATTTCCTACAGCCAGACCATAAGCCGATTTACACCTTGCTGGAAACTTAAAGAAAGAATTAAAGTGGACCAAAACCCACAGTGATCTTATAGATTCCCGGGCAGATCGATTCTCTCCCCTGGGGCATCCAAAACCCCCCAAGTCGCCCATACACTCACCTTCTTTCCCGGTCCAGCGGCGCATGCGCGAGCCGTGGCCTCATCCACGCTATCCCTCTAGTGCGGCTCGGGCACACTCCCTGTTAGAGGATAGCTGGGGATGTGGCCACCAGCGCGCTCCGAGCACGCTGATTGGAAGACCGACCGCGCATGTGCCAGGAAGAGGTGAGATTGGTTTCGGTGACCTGGGGGGTTTCACACACATGCCCCTAATCAGTGTTTTGTGTGTACAGGACTAACTTCTCTCTTCTTTGTGTACAGACTTTGTGTGCGTTACATACACATAAAATATACATATATATATATATATATATATATAAAATTCCACCAAAAAGTGGACTTACCCTTTAAAGTGGACCAACAGTCAAAAATGTATGTTCCTTTTAACACTCTCCCATGTGACATCCCAGTTTGGGATGCCTCTACAGTTAAAGGTCCTTAGGAAGCCAAACTGAGTATGGGGTGCAGGAAGTCGCTGCTTCAGTAAAGCAAGTCTCCTATTGGATGAGCTGCAGATTCCACACATGTTTGTAGCTATTAACTGTCCCCCAATGGGCTCAGCTCTGCTAGGTAAAAAAACAGTATCTCTTTAATGAAGGACTCAGTGATGGTGTGAGGGGGTGAGTTAGGTTTAGTGTCAATGTGAACCAGGACACTTCATGGCACATAGTTGCAGGGGAGAGCGGTCTGCTTTAGAACCTGATATTCATTTTTTAAACACAACCAACTGACCCCCAAAAACGTCGGCAGCAGTGATGCTTGGTGAGCCACAGTCTGTACATTAAAGACTAAAATCCTAATTTGTCCTTTTTTCAAAAAGATGTTGAATTTATTTGTCTTGCTTGATCTGCATCGTTGGTGGTTCGGAGAAAGAAGAATTAACGGTGGAAGTGCAATTAGATAAAAAGCACTTACTGTTTGCCTCCCTCTCCTCCCCCATCTTGTCATTTTTTTTCTAACCCGACACCCACTCCTCATTCCTCCAGATCTTTCTCAGCTTTCTTTCAATTAATCTCTTTCTCCTCTTTCCTGTTTTTTCTGCTCTTTTTTCTACCCGTGGGCCTGATTTATTAATGTATAGTGAGAGACTGGTCCCTCTACCACAACTGCTGGAAACTGTTATGAGGAACAGCATCTGATCAAACCGACTAATGTCACCCCGGCCTTTCAAGGCATAGGCAAACTGTGTTGTCTCCCTGGGCAACAGTAAGATAGGGGGGGATCTTGCCTTCTGGCACGGACTGTAGCACCCTGCATTGTACTGGGGTGCCCCTAGGGAACTTTGCCCTGCCATATGTAGGGAGATTGTGTATGGCGAAGGGAAGCACAACACTGACAGTAGCTTCTGGCTTCTGCTTTCTTATCCTTCACAGCAGGGTCAGCTCCAGGTTTGTGGGGGCCCTTGGGCAGGAGAGTGTTAGCGGGCCCCAAAGTAGTGTGTCACATGACGTAACTTTCAGCTCTGCTGCGACAAATGGTTCACCTTCTACTGCTGATCACCCTCCAGTCCTTTTTGCCTTCCCTATAGCCACCAATCGTACTCTAGTCCTTGTTGCATTCTCTATTGCTACCAAGCACCCTTCAGCCCTGACTTCATGATTGCTATAGGTTCTCGATACCTTCTGAGGTTCCATCAATTGCCCTCCATTCCATGCCACCTTCTCCAATGTTGCTGATCATCCATTGTTGCTGAGGCAGCCATGAGCAGGTCTGCAAACAACACCCGGCATTCGATTGTTCGGGTCCACTATAAAATAATACCATGGCCAAATGTGAGCCTGAGTGGGCCCCTGAAAATGCCAGGGGCCCTGGCAACTGCCCAGGTTTGCCCTGTGCTGGCCCTGCTTCACAGGCCAGATTAATGGCATAAGCTGTCATGGGACGTATATGTCACTTACCTGAGATGCCGATAATGGGGAGCAGGGGCCAGTGAGTGAGTATAAAAGCACACTTCCCGGCCTCCTCTCTGTACAGGCCAGTGCCACACCCCCCATGAAGTGCATTGAATTACGGTATGTTTTAGATCAGTGGTTCCCAACAGGTGGTATGAGTACAGTATGCTATCAGGTGGTACGCAATGCGGCTGCAGACTGAATATACTGTATATACTTTACTAAATCTTTTACCACTTCTGTACATTTCCCATACATACCACCCAGGTGGTATTTGAGATCATGAGGAAGCAAAAAGTGGTACTTGACTAAAGGTTGGGAACCCCTGTTTTAAAGGAATCCACTTGTAATCTGCATGGGGGGGCTGCTGGCACTCTGCCCTGATGTCACCACATAGATGTCATGGATTTGAGAGTAAATGATCAATGCTTGCCCAATCCACAACACATATATTGGATGTGACCATTTGTTACGCGGTACTCAAATGTTACATGGTAATACAAATACATCTGCCCTACTTACTGTCACTGCAGACTCCTTCAGGTAAAGTACATTCTAGGGACCCTTTTCCAGCGTGACTTTCTGGTATCAAGTGTACCAAACATGTTGGTAAGTTTTCTTTCCTTTGGTTTTAGGTTAAAAGGTTTTTGCTGGCCACCCAGTCTTTCACCCCTTCACTAATTACCTTGGGAAGTTGGCCACATGATTTCACTTTGGTGTAAACTATAGTGGGGTTTCAATCGGACAGAAATTACCCCATTTCAAATTCTCTATGCTATGTGCTTTCTGGAAGAAATCTCTGTGGGAGATTAGTTCCTGTCGAAAACCAGGTGCCTCTGTACTAGCAATTATTATCAATAGGAGACCCGCACCCACTCACCCACTGACACCCACATCCCTACACTCACCCCTGACGCGGCTTTTCATAGCGGTGCTGCAGGAGAGCGAATAGTGCCACAGGAATGGGTGGCAGGTAAGCAAGAAGGCTGGGGTCTTTGAGAAAGTCCATGTCTGTGTCAGGGGTCAGCATGCTCTCCCCCATTTACCTTTTTAACCAGTTAAAAACTCATACAACCCAGTTCAACTGGAATGATTTATTAGAAATATCGGACACAGCTTGACCCAAAATTAACATCACCCCAAATAAATACATCCCAATGTCTTTTTTGCATTTGTTTTTTCTTCTTAAGCCAAAACCAACGACAAAACACAAAAGTGGAAAACACACTTCACCGCCCGCCACAATCCCAGTCAGGAGAATACTGGCCTTCTCCAACAACCACCTTTACTTGTTAGCAAATCGATTACCTTTACTTGTTAGCCAGGTCGATTACCCACCCACAGAATCTCAGAAAAGTAACCAGAAAAAACTGCTCTCAACCGCTATCCTTCTGTTCAGAAGCACTAACCACCACCTCACCAAGGGTTCCACAGAGGAAGATGACCTCTCTCCTGTGCGCTGTCCTTATATACCCCCCTTATACATCCCTGCCAGGACCTTTTACCCCACTAGGCCAATCAGAGCCTCTTCAGTGGTCCCAAGCACGGTGTCCTTCAGTCATGTCACTTCAGCTCTTAAGGGGGATAAGGTTGCCGTTAAAGTGGACCAAAATCCTCTATAAGATCCCAGGGCCAATCGAATCACTCCCCCCAGGGCATCCAAAAAACTCCACTGTGTGAAACCCCCCAGGTCGCCCCATTCACTTGTAAGCCTTGTACCGGTGTGGGCTCCCGAGGATACAGCGAAGCCACGTGCGGGAAAAGCGACACTGACACCAGCGTTGGTATATCAAACTTTTACTGAAATAGTGTATCAAACCCCACTCAAAAAAGGACAGATGGGATGAACAATAATACTTGTTTACACACACTCAGCCTGGGCTGAGCACCCCTGTGCTACACAGCCAGATGACCCTGAGTGGATGTTGCAGAAAGCACTGGTAATTTCACCTACTAGTGGGCGCACTAGAACGTTCCACCATACCTATTAATACCCTATGGCTAGAACAAATGTTTGTGTGGGTACACAATGAGGGGTCATCGGCGGCACAGCACAGCAGCTTACAATCCTATAACCATAACATACCAGAAAAACAACTCCCCCTCCCCAGCTGACCACGGTCCACTGACCGAAGATGTAGATGTGGCGCAGTTGTCAGCTTTCACAGGGAAAAATGTTCCTTTGAGTTCTAAAATCCAGGCAGCAGACAGCAAACAGGTTTTACATGGGCCAAAAGTGTTCTTCCCTATCTAACTAACTAACTAAAAGGCCTAGTTTCAGTCTGTTCAGTTAAGCATGCTCTTATGTTAGATTACTGACCCGGGTCTGATGGTCTGATGGATGCATCCAGTCTCGAAGCTGGGCCGCAACAGGCTTCGTCCAGAACCCTGAAGAACAGCAGGCTGGCTCCTAACACAGCACTCAGCAGCCGTCCTGGAAAAGTTCTTCGCTTTTGGCAAGGATCAGGATAGCGTTCAGTCCTCTATAACACTGGTCTCCGCACGACACCCAGGCCTCGCTCCCACACGGTCTTCCTCTGCTGTCACAAGATGGAGGTCTCTCTGCTTCCTCCTTCTTCATCCCCAACAAGCTGACTCATTTCCTCTCTCTGAGTGTAAGCTCCAGCATAGCTTAGCTGCGTGCGGGAAACAGCAGCCCCTAGTGGCAAAACAACAGAACAACAGTCTCTATGTAATGACATTTTCTTTACTCTCTTACATACTTACATTGCTTTCGGGTCCAACGGTGCATGCATGAGCCAAGGCCGTATTCCTGCTATCCCTCTAGCAGGGCGTGTGCCCACGTCAGGCATTTGTGAATGGCTGGCACGGGCACACTTCCTGTAAGAGGGAAGCAGGGGGTTCGGCCGCCTGCGCACTCGGAGCTACTGGCCTTAAGCGAAGGCTTAGACGACGTGACATTGAGCACGCTGATTGAACGAGCAGCCAAAACCCAGGATTTTGACTCTTTTTAAACCCCTTTTTCAATGCCCCCAGGGGTTAAACATTTTCTCAAAATCTCAACTGGTCCCAGAATGCAGTGCAGGTCTCTGGTCTGCTGGGCGGTGTGCATAGGGCAGGGGATGCTGCTCTGAGTAGCACTTCTGCGGCAGTCGACAGAGATGCGTATGGACAGCACTGAAGTCAAGACCAGGTGAGTTCATTTTTTAGTGCAGAATTCACTTTAATAAAAAAAGCATCACCCATGAACCGCTGTTGCACAAAGTTGCTTTGTTTGAGCATAAGGGTGTAGGTGGAAAAAACAAAAGAATCACCTTTAGTCCCCTGTGGTGCTTTCATGCAGTGCTTCCATGCACAGGTTTCAAACAAATCCCTGGGTGCTGAGATTGAATCCCATGGTGTTCATTGTCACTAGCACATGGGATGATCTGCTGTCCACCACATGTGACTTGAGCACACCCATTCCATTCATTCCAATAGAGAGGGCATGCCAGGCCTTGGCACGCCCCCTCTATTGGAGTAAATGGCCCAGTAGTGGCCAGTCACTGTGACTACCTCAGAATTGGCTATCCCCATCAGTGAGCTATGGATATCATAAATGCTGCAAGACTCAGCACTCAGTTTCAGCACCTGATGAGCTTTTACAAACTGATGTAACTGCGTAGGACAAAAGATGAGTAAGACTTTTATTTTCAGCCTGGACAAACTCTTTAATCTATGTTCGAATATGTCCAGAGGGTTTCTTGTTCAGAAATCATTTTCCACTAATGAATTGCAGTAGGTGTTTGCTTTTGCAGCCAAATATAATGCGTTTGACATTTTTTAGCATGTATTTTTTTAGTATGTGCATTTTTGTTCATAATAAAAAAATGTTGTAGGGTCCCCCCACTCTAAGGCTACCAGCCAGCACATCAGGCATAGAGGCTGGCCCAGATGCGACCTGCACCTTCTCAACGCTGCTCGCCGAGCAGACCAAAATATAAAAGAATGACCGCTGATCATGACCGAGCACACGGATCTTAAAACAAAAAACAAGGGAAGAGGGAGGGGAGGAGGGTGGGATGTGGTTAGATGTTAGAAGCCGATAATCGCGATCACCTCCGGCGACTCCCACCTCCCCAGTCTCTTCAAAATCTCTTCTGAGAGCCCCCGCCTAGCGGCCTCGATCAATGCCCCTACCCGAAAGGAGTGCCACACACACCACTTGCAAGCCCAATCTCCCCCAGGCATCTCCTAAATACTGCCAGAAACTGAAAACGCGATACGAAGCAACCATCCTCATGCCTCAACAGCAGACCACCCCATTCAGCCTGAAACCCATAAACTCCTGGACGATGGCTGCCAGGCAAGATGCACAGAGCAGCCACCTTCCCAGAAATATGTTTACCCCCCAACCCCTTCGACCCATTATCGACCTCCGAATGCGTAGAAACACCCACCCCTCAGACACAATCACAACCCCTGCCCTCACTCCCCCGGCACCCGTTTATTGGGGCTCACCAACCCCCCCACCCTAATGGCTCCATAGACTGCCACGAGAACGCCGCCTTAAACAACTGCACTTCGAAACTCGAGGAACAAACCCGGGGCAATACCCCAATCACCCCACGAAGTACTCCCCTTGAGACTGGCTGCCTGCTATCTGCCGACCTGCGCTCTTTCCTCCAACCCTACCACGCCTGCCGCACCCCAAAATGATTTAGTAAAATCTGACCAACCCTCTGTCCAAGACAAAATGACATCTTCTTGTCGACTGAGGCCGGGGTAGCACCGCACGCTAACAGCTCATTCACATACCAATCAGCAAGCCCTGTCTGTCAACTTCCATGGCCGGCGCCCCAAATTCCTCCTCCAAGGCCCACCACTGCTGCCATGTTTTCACATAAGACCCCCACGTGGATGGTGCAACCGACCTTCGAATTAAACCAAAAAGGCGTCTCACACGATCTCCAACAGCCAGCTTGGGCATGACTCACCGACCTCCATCGCCTCAGGTGCCAGTTTCTTGAAAAGCTCCCACTGTGAACGAGAAAGAGCATAGCTAGCCCTGCACCAAACAATATACTGCAAACAACCCAATGCCAGCTGCCTAAGCCGCACAACGACCAGCGGCGATGACGATGTATGTGTGTTGATGACCGACATGTTATCATGTCCCTGCCTTGTTTCTCAGCATGGCCCCCGCAGCGTTTCCACCCCCACCTGTGAGAACAGTTCAAGAAAGGCCAAGTTCCATGAACCACTGGAGCTCATTGTTCTCCCTCATCGGTTCTAACCAATACGCCAGCCCGTTAAAAGACTCCAGAAAAGTGACCCACATCCTGATGTCCTCCTTCATGGCATAGGTTCTCCTCCACATCCCATAGGTTTTTTTTTTATATATAACCCCAGGGCCCCCACCAACCCTTTTAACCAAATCCTTAACTTTGTCCCTCCGCAACCTGCAGACCCTCTCTACCGTGTCCATCTCAATCCCAAAAAACTCAAAAGTTTCATAACTGTTGCCGCCCCCCGTCTTCTCATGTGTCGCCAGCACCCCGAACACTTCCAACATGGTCGCCAACAACAACTCACATATTCTGGTGCCTGCCGGCCCCACCCACATGAATTCGTCCAAGCAATGGGTGATGTACCCCACACCTGCTCTCTCCTTCCCCACCCACTCCAGGAATGAACTTAAGGCCTCAACATATGCACACGAAATCGAACAACATAATACCCTACCTCAAACAAAACATCCCCAAGAGGTACATACTATCCGGATGCACCAGTAGCAGCCGAAATGCAGACTCTATGTAATAGCCATCAATGTCCCAGGGGCCGCCTCCCTGACCCAGACCAGAGCGAAGTCAAACGACGTGTAAGACGCAGATGACAGCTCCTTGTCTATACCATCAAACCCCCATGCTCCCCTGGGGAAAGACAAGCGGTGTGTTAGGTGAAATTTGCCCTGCTCCTTCTTGGGCACCACACCCAACGGGAACACCACCAGACCTTCCAGCGGGGGGGGGGGGTCGCTAAAAGGGCCCGCCATCTGCCCCAAGGACACCTCTTCCCCCAACTTTACCCTTACTACTTCCGGCCTTTCCCGTGCTGACTTCAGGTTTTTTAGAGAGCGTGCCCCAGGAGGAGCCGTATATGGGATCATGAAACCCAGTTCAAAACCCTTCGCCAACGACCGTGTCCCCCCTGATCGGGATACTTATTTAGCCAGGGGCGTATCTCCACCCCTCTTACTGGCGTTACACTTCTTCGCAGGACCATCTGCACCCTTGCAGTAAACAGTGCTCCGGATTCCTTTCCCCTATCACGCTCGCCAATATCGCAAACGCCTGCAGCCAATTCCTGAAGATTCTTGGAATTAGCCAAAAGCGCGTCCTACCCTCGTCCTCCTCCTTCCTATACTCCTTACCCTTTTCCCAACCCCGAAACACTCTAGCTTCTGCAATGTGAAGATGTCCACTTATGCCCTTGGCCTTTTTTTTACCTCTAGTTTAAGATGCCCCCCCCCAATGGACCCTCAAAACACACTTAGGTGTACCCCTTTGCCAAGTCCGAGATCGGCACGGGCCTATCACCCCCCCCCCCCCGCCCTACCCGACCCCGGGTCCTCGCCGCTGCATTCCTCCCTACGTCCTGCCCCCTCAGCCCCTACCTGCTGCATCGATCCCCCCAGTACTGACCGCTGGACCCGCAGTACCCTGGCGCCCACACTGCTGCCGAGCCCTGCGCTGCACCCAGCCCCGTTGTCCCTTCACTTGCCTGTGACTCCCACCTGCACAACAGATCCCACACCCCCGCCATAAAACTTTCGACTCCAGCTATTCCCTCACCCGCAGAAACCCCACCCCCAACTTGCGACACAGAAATAATATCGGCGATCAGATGTGGCTCACCATGTCGAGCGATCAGGCCGCCTGGTCCGTCCGATCGCTGATCCGCTTCCTGGGTCCGACTGGCCCACCGACCCGCTTCCCGCCAGATGTCCCGACGCTGCCACCGACCCTGGAGCCGCCGCTGTGCTTCCGGAAGTTGACGCCGCACTGAAGCCTCCTGTTACCGCCACATGACCGCCTGCCTGGTCGTGGGAGTCCTTGACACGCTGCCCTGGTGTTCCGACCACGGTGGCGTGCCATGCCGGGAGGGCTTCGGGGGGGGCGTGCAGTGACAATTTAGGGGGGGAGGGCGGAGTGGTGAGGGGCCCGTGGGTAGAGGGGATGGCGAGCTCTGGGAGGCCCTCACTGAAAAAGGGGGTCCACTCCATATTCCCCAAGTGTGTGTCCCCAGGGTGGCAAAGTGATCTGTTGAAGGGCCCCCCAGATGTCGAGGGGGACGCCGGAAGGCCCACTAGTGGAGCTGGAGGCGTGGGGTGAGCCCCATTTCCGCTCTTTGAACCCCCATGATGGCTGGTGGGGGGGAGAAGGTGCCCCCTCAGCCGGCTTGTATGCGGGGAGGGGGCAGACGCATGCCCTGATCTGCGGGGAAGGAAGAGCTGCCCCAGCCGTGGTTCTTCTGTGCGGGCCGCGCTGAGTGCATGAGGGAGGGGGAGGTGAGGGAGGCGGGGGAGGAGGGAATGACGTCACTGCGGCTCCCCGCCCGGCGAGGCGGCGGGGAGACCCGGTTCTCCTGTGGCCCGAGCACCGATGCTGAGGGAGGAGGGGGAGGTGAAGGAGGTGGGGGGTGACGTTGCCGCGGCTCCCCGCCTGAGCATCGGAGCTCGGGCCGCGCTGAAGTGCAGGAGGGAGAGGTGAGAGAGACAGTGATGACGTTGCCGCCCAGCGAGGCAGCGGGGAGACGTGGTTCCCCTGCGGCCTGAGCTCCGATGCTCGGGCCACGCTGAGGCAGGTGTAGGAGGAGGGGGAGGTGAGAGAGGAATGGGGAGGACTAAGCCGGGCAGGAGCCCGGCGTGGTCACGCCGGGGGGGGAGGCGGCGAGGCAGGAGGGGGGGTAATTAAGTTCCTCACTCAGCCCTCGCTGCTCCCCCCCCCGCGCAACCCCGCCAGCAGTGACTCCATGCCACAGGTACCTGATGGTTGGACGAGCGTCAGTGCTGACTGCTCGTCCACCAAAGCCGGGGGTCAAAAGAGGAAGAGGAGGAGGGATGTCCCTTTATACTCCCCTTCCCTTTGATGTCACTTCCCCCCGTGACCATTTCCACAAGGCAGGTCTGCTTCCGGGCAGGAATGCAGGCCAGTAATGTGGGCTGCCCTCCTTAAAGGGACGGCACCTTCTGTAAATTGGTAAGGGCTCCAAGAGACCCTTATACTAGTTCAAGGGGTAGTGGGCCAGCAAGTTTCCTGCCAGCATGGTAGTGGGAGACTTGACACCACCACCGCCCATTTCCAATACCCCAAACATCCAAGGGGGTATGCAAGAGCAGATCAGGTGTTCACCCCTAGAGAAGCAACAAATCTGCAATGCAAAATATGGGGCTTGATTCAGAGCCTGGTGAGGAAACACACTTCTATTGTCTACCGGGTGTAGATTTTCACCTGGCTCTGAATCAACTCCAAGGTAGGTAATGAAAGTAAATGGCAATTTTCTCTCCTGAAAAAGAAGTGGGTTCTTTCATCAGGTTCTGAATCAACCCCATAGGGGCTGGTGTTCTGGCTGGTCATTCGGCCGCAGAGATTTGGGGACCCCGGTACCTTTGCCTGGTGTGCCTTGTAGAGGGGGGAATGCACGTAATTTTTATGTGAATCTGCATTTTAACATGGGTTTGCATTGCACACACTGGGTTTGAGCTCCACACATCTATGGGACTGCATCTAGGCGCTGTATACCTGCAGTTGTCCCCCGGACTCAGCAAGCAGGACTTTTTGTGTTTTCATTTACACTGTCCAGGGATTTAAGGGGCCATAGATGAGCTAATGTTGGGTTTTTTCTTCCTGGCACCACTGTGTTTCCTGCGATCTGGACAGGTGGGAACAAGCCCTTGATGAAAAAAAAAAGATTTAAAAATACATAAAAATTAGCTGGATGGTGGGAGGAGGGGTCACTTAAAACTCCAACATCAAGAAATATCCACCCAGCCATTTTATTTCTCTTTTTCATTTTAATGGAAGGAAGAGAAATCAGGGGTGACAGGTTCTGTCACCCCTGATACACTAAACCTATCACCCCTGCCTGGATTTTATTACTACCAGTAGAGGATAAACCATATGCTTTGCAGAATTTTTATTCAGTTTGGCTGTATAAGTGACCCCTCCTCTCATTAGCCAGTGTGTTTACAGTATATGGATTTTTGATATTAAAATATTTTGCGATAGTGCTCCTTTAAAGTGGACCAAAACCCACTGAACTTGTGGCATACATTTGGCCCCTGACTAACGGGCATCAGTCATTGCAATGACATCATTGCCACACAGAACAGTGACAATGAATGGAGGAAGCAGGGCTTTACAGCTAAAACAGGCACTATTATCTGGGGTTAGAGTAAAGCATGAGGAGTGAAAATTGCCAAAATGTACTTTTTATGGAGAGAGCAATTCAGGGGATGCTAGTTAAAATGTGGGTTTTGGTCTGATTTAAGTTTAGCAGGGGCGTGGAAGGGGTTTTGTGCAGAGGGCTAAACCCCTGAAAGTCTGCGAATCTAATTTATAAAGGCTCAGTAACTATAGTACTATAGTACAGTATCAGACAGGCCAGCATCTGCAGTGTGCCTACACTTAGGCAATAGACATTGGTTGCAATACGAAAGAAGACTGTGCAGGTTTGTTTCTCCCATTCTCGTATTCTGTGCATTTAGGTTTCTCCACCCCCACCTCTCTTTATTGCCTTTCATTCCACCGGCTTTACAGCATTGTGTAAACTTCCTTTCTATTCCACCACCTACATTAGCAGGCTCCTATTTGCTGTGCGATCACTATGTACTAATGAAACTTAAGGGGCTGGTACCCTGCTAATTACCCTTCCAGCATGTGTGCTGCTGCTTAATTATCCATAGCGGTGGAGTAAATGTATTTATCAGTGCAATCATTTGTGTGAATATTAACCTTTTCTTGTTCAAAAATGTATCTTGAGAATGGATGTTGATACTTTAGCAAATAACATATGTAGTGGTAGGGACAGCAAGCGTCATTGATGGTAAGTGAAAAAACCATCGAAAATATTTACAGCCATTAATGAGTTTAAAGCCAAAGCCTCAAAAGCTTCAAAACTCACATCTGTGATTTATTGTCGGGGAAGCTCTGTATTATTGCTAGCAGAAGACAGAAGACTAGAGATAGTAAAGCCCTACCAAACTTAAAAACAGGGCTCTTTCTAGTCTAAACAAGACTCTTCTCCCACCATAGCAGCCAGGGCCACACCACAAACCCAATAATTATCAAATAGAATGCCAGTGGACCCCCAGACCCAATCATTTATAAGAAGACAAGTGGATCCCTCTCAATCAGTTTACTTTGAGGGGTGTCACTGACCTGCGCAAAGTGTAGACTGGGGGGCATGCTATATCTTGGTTTGTGCATGACTGCTCATAGCGCCCATAACCTTCCACTCTCCTTAAAACCATCCCTTTCTCATATCTTTTCTTATGCTATGACCAACACCCACACCTATATTTGTTGGAAAGACATTTATTAATAAAATAAATATCGGCCACAGCATATACATTAAAGTGTACCAACACCCAGGATTTTGACTATCCTGGGCTTAGGTCCACTTCGGTGGGGCACCCCAATTGGGGGTGCCCCGCTGTTTGAAAACCCCCAGAAAGCCCCAAAAACTCACCTGTCCCCGCTCCCACGTGACCGCTGCAGCCAATCCCCGCCGCCGGAAAAGCGAGGTCCGTCGCCGGACAAGCGAGCGCGCCCGCCGCCGCCTCCCCCGCATCACTCTTAAAGGGAGCGCGCCCGCGACGGCCGTTCACAAACGGCGGGCACGGGTGCGGGCCCTGCAACAGGGATGCATGAGCGGCGGCGGCGGCTTGCGCATGCGCCGCTGGATCGAGGAGCAGGTAGGGATTTAGGGGCTTTCTTGGGGGTTTCACACAGCGGTTTCACACCGATCGGGGTGCCCCGCAGGCCCGATGCTGATCGGCCTGGGAATCTTATAGATTCCCAGGCCGATCAGCATCGGGTGTTGGTCCACTTTAACAACACCAAAAAATCCCTTGTCGGCTTACACTTTCTTCTTTAAGGAGGGGGCAATGTAACCAATAGAGATGAGCGAACTTTTGAAAAATTCAATTCGGCCGATTCGCCAAATTATCCAGAAAAATTTGTTTCGGTCCGAATTTATTTGCGACGAATCGCTATTAAAAACGGCTATTTCTGGTCTTCCGAGAGCCTCCATGGGGTTGCAGAACTTTTGCCTGTCTGTAAAATGCATAGGATGCATGCTGGGTTAGTGAAATAATATTGTAAACAAGTATGACATGCAGATCAGAGGCGTCGCTATTAGATTCGCTGTCGCAGAGCGGCACAATTACAGAGCCTTGAGGTGGCATCAGCATAATGAGCCCATATATTGCCTGAAAGACACACTCTGGGCTTGGCAGCAGCATAGGGAGCCCATTTATTGCCGAAAAACACACCCTGGACTTGGCAGCAGCATTAGGAGCCCATATATTACCTGAAAGAGACACTGGAGTTGGCAGCAGCATAAGGAACCATATATTGCCTGAAAGACACACAGTGGAGTTGGCAGCAGCATAGGGAGCCCATATATTGCCTGAAAGACACACATAAGAGTTGGCAGCAGCATTAGGAGCCCATATATTGCCTCAAAGACACACACAGGAGTTGGCAGCAGCATTAGGAGCCCATATATTGCCTGAAAAACACACCCTGGAGTTGGCAAAAGCATAGGGAGCCCATACATTGCCTGAATAACACACCCTGAAGTTGGCAGCAGCATAGGGAGTCCATATATTGCCTGAAAGACACACCCTGGATTTGGCAGCAGCATTAGCAGCCCATATATTGCCTCAAAGACACACCCAGGAGTTGGCAGCATCAGCAGCATTAGGAGCCCATATATTGCCTGAAAAACACATTGGAGTTGGCAGCAGCCTAAGGAGCCCATATATTGCCTGAAAGACACACCCTGGATTTGGTAGCAGCATTAGGAGCCCATATATTGCTTGAAAGACACACAGTGGAGTTGGCATCAGCATAGGGAGCCCATATATTGACTGAAAAAAACACCCAGAATTTGGCAGCAGCATAGGGAGCCCATATATTACCTGAAAGACGCACACAGGAGTTGGCAGCAGCAGCATTAGGAGCCCATATATTGCCTGAAAGACACATTGGAGTTGGCAGCAGTATTAGGAGCTCATATATTGCCTGAAAAACACATTGGAGTTGGCAGCAGTATTAGGAGCTCATATATTGCCTGAAAAACACATTGGAGTTTGCAGCAGCATTATGAGCCCGTATATTGCCTCAAAGACACACACAGGAGTTGTCAGCAGCATTAGGAGCCCATATATTGCCTGAAAGACACACCCAGGAGTTGGCAGCATCAGCAGAATTAGGAGCCCATATATTACCTGAAAAACACATTGGAGTTGGCAGCAGCCTAAAGAGCACATATATTGCCTGAAAAACACATTGGAGTTGGCAGCAGCCTAAGGAGCCTAAATATTGCCTGAAAGACACACCCTGGATTTGGCAGCAGCATTAGGAGCCCATATATTGCCTGAAAGACACACAGTGGAGTTAGCAGCAGCATAGGGAGCCCATATATTGCCTGAAAAACACATTGGAGTTGGCAGCAGTATTAGGAGCTCATATATTGCCTGAAAAACACATTGGAGTTGGCAGCAGTATTAGGAGCTCATATATTGCCTGAAAAACACATTGGAGTTGGCAGCAGTATTAGGAGCTCATATATTGCCTGAAACACACTGGAGCTGGCAGCAGTATATGGAGCCCATATATTGCCTGAAAAACACATTGGAGTTGGCAGCAGTATTAGGAGCTCATATATTGCCTGAAAAACACACTGGAGTTGGCAGCAGTATTAGGAGCTCATATATTGCCTGAAAAACACATTGGAGTTGAAAGCAGCATTAGGAGCCCATATATTGCCTGAAAGACACGCAGTGGAGTTGGCAGCAGCATAGGGAACCCATATATTGCCTGAAAAACACACCCTGGAGTTGGCAGCAGCATAGGGAGCCCATATATTGGCAGAAAAATACACCCTGAATTTGGCAGCAGCATAGGGAGCCCATATATTGCCTGAAAGACACACTCTGGATTTGGCAGCAGCATTAGGAGCCCATATATTGCCTCAAAGACACACACAGGAGTTGGCAGCAGCATTAGGAGCCCATATATTGCCTGAAAAACACACCCTGGAGTTGGCAGAAGCATAGGGAGCCCATACATTGCCTGAATAACACACCCTGAAGTTGGCAGCAGCATAGGGAGTCCATATATTGCCTGAAAGACACACCCTGGATTTGGCAGCAGCATTAGCAGCCCATATATTGCCTCAAAGACACACCCAGGAGCTGGCAGCATCAGCAGCATTAGGAGCCCATATATTGCCTGAAAAACACATTGGAGTTGGCAGCAGCCTAAGGAGCCCATATATTGCCTGAAAGACACACCCTGGATTTGGTAGCAGCATTAGGAGCCCATATATTGCTTGAAAGACACACAGTGGAGTTGGCATCAGCATAGGGAGCCCATATATTGACTGAAAAAAACACCCAGAATTTGGCAGCAGCATAGGGAGCCCATATATTACCTGAAAGACGCACACAGGAGTTGGCAGCAGCAGCATTAGGAGCCCATATATTGCCTGAAAGACACATTGGAGTTGGCAGCAGTATTAGGAGCTCATATATTGCCTGAAAAACACATTGGAGTTGGCAGCAGTATTAGGAGCTCATATATTGCCTGAAAAACACATTGGAGTTTGCAGCAGCATTATGAGCCCGTATATTGCCTCAAAGACACACACAGGAGTTGTCAGCAGCATTAGGAGCCCATATATTGCCTGAAAGACACACCCAGGAGTTGGCAGCATCAGCAGAATTAGGAGCCCATATATTACCTGAAAAACACATTGGAGTTGGCAGCAGCCTAAAGAGCACATATATTGCCTGAAAAACACATTGGAGTTGGCAGCAGCCTAAGGAGCCTAAATATTGCCTGAAAGACACACCCTGGATTTGGCAGCAGCATTAGGAGCCCATATATTGCCTGAAAGACACACAGTGGAGTTAGCAGCAGCATAGGGAGCCCATATATTGCCTGAAAAACACATTGGAGTTGGCAGCAGTATTAGGAGCTCATATATTGCCTGAAAAACACATTGGAGTTGGCAGCAGTATTAGGAGCTCATATATTGCCTGAAAAACACATTGGAGTTGGCAGCAGTATTAGGAGCTCATATATTGCCTGAAACACACTGGAGCTGGCAGCAGTATATGGAGCCCATATATTGCCTGAAAAACACATTGGAGTTGGCAGCAGTATTAGGAGCTCATATATTGCCTGAAAAACACACTGGAGTTGGCAGCAGTATTAGGAGCTCATATATTGCCTGAAAAACACATTGGAGTTGAAAGCAGCATTAGGAGCCCATATATTGCCTGAAAGACATGCAGTGGAGTTGGCAGCAGCATAGGGAACCCATATATTGCCTGAAAAACACACCCTGGAGTTGGCAGCAGCATAGGGAGCCCATATATTGGCAGAAAAATACACCCTGAATTTGGCAGCAGCATAGGGAGCCCATATATTGCCTGAAAGACACACTCTGG
The DNA here is from genome assembly GCA_027917425.1 of Gastrophryne carolinensis. Classification (NCBI taxonomy): domain Eukaryota; kingdom Metazoa; phylum Chordata; class Amphibia; order Anura; family Microhylidae; genus Gastrophryne; species Gastrophryne carolinensis. Next base: position 73,031,952 of record CM051238.1, read on the forward strand.
ATTTGGCAGCAGCATTAGGAGCCCATATATTGCCTCAAAGACACACACAGGAGTTGGCAGCAGCATTAGGAGCCCATATATTGCCTGAAAAACACACCCTGGAGTTGGCAGAAGCATAGGGAGCCCATACATTGCCTGAATAACACACCCTGAAGTTGGCAGCAGCATAGGGAGTCCATATATTGCCTGAAAGACACACCCTGGATTTGGCAGCAGCATTAGCAGCCCATATATTGCCTCAAAGACACACCCAGGAGTTGGCAGCATCAGCAGCATTAGGAGCCCATATATTGCCTGAAAAACACATTGGAGTTGGCAGCAGCCTAAGGAGCCCATATATTGCCTGAAAGACACACCCTGGATTTGGTAGCAGCATTAGGAGCCCATATATTGCTTGAAAGACACACAGTGGAGTTGGCATCAGCATAGGGAGCCCATATATTGACTGAAAAAAACACCCAGAATTTGGCAGCAGCATAGGGAGCCCATATATTACCTGAAAGACGCACACAGGAGTTGGCAGCAGCAGCATTAGGAGCCCATATATTGCCTGAAAGACACATTGGAGTTGGCAGCAGTATTAGGAGCTCATATATTGCCTGAAAAACACATTGGAGTTGGCAGCAGTATTAGGAGCTCATATATTGCCTGAAAAACACATTGGAGTTTGCAGCAGCATTATGAGCCCGTATATTGCCTCAAAGACACACACATGAGTTGTCAGCAGCATTAGGAGCCCATATATTGCCTGAAAAACACACCCTGAATTTGACAGCAGCATAGGGAGCCCATATATTGCCTGAAAGACACACCCAGGAGTTGGCAGCATCAGCAGCATTAGGAGCCCATATATTGCCTGAAAAACACATTGGAGTTGGCAGCAGCCTAAGGAGCCTAAATATTGCCTGAAAGACACACCCTGGATTTGGCAGCAGCATTAGGAGCCCATATATTGCCTGAAAGACACACAGTGGAGTTAGCAGCAGCATAGGGAGCCCATATATTGCCTGAAAAACACATTGGAGTTGGCAGCAGTATTAGGAGCTCATATATTGCCTGAAAAACACATTGGAGTTGGCAGCAGTATTAGGAGCTCATATATTGCCTGAAAAACACATTGGAGTTGGCAGCAGTATTAGGAGCTCATATATTGCCTGAAACACACTGGAGCTGGCAGCAGTATATGGAGCCCATATATTGCCTGAAAAACACATTGGAGTTGGCAGCAGTATTAGGAGCTCATATATTGCCTGAAAAACACACTGGAGTTGGCAGCAGTATTAGGAGCTCATATATTGCCTGAAAAACACATTGGAGTTGAAAGCAGCATTAGGAGCCCATATATTGCCTGAAAGACACGCAGTGGAGTTGGCAGCAGCATAGGGAACCCATATATTGCCTGAAAAACACACCCTGGAGTTGGCAGCAGCATAGGGAGCCCATATATTGGCAGAAAAATACACCCTGAATTTGGCAGCAGCATAGGGAGCCCATATATTGCCTGAAAGACACACTCTGGATTTGGCAGCAGCATTAGGAGCCCATATATTGCCTCAAAGACACACACAGGAGTTGGCAGCAGCATTAGGAGCCCATATATTGCCTGAAAAACACACCCTGGAGTTGGCAGAAGCATAGGGAGCCCATACATTGCCTGAATAACACACCCTGAAGTTGGCAGCAGCATAGGGAGTCCATATATTGCCTGAAAGACACACCCTGGATTTGGCAGCAGCATTAGCAGCCCATATATTGCCTCAAAGACACACCCAGGAGTTGGCAGCATCAGCAGCATTAGGAGCCCATATATTGCCTGAAAAACACATTGGAGTTGGCAGCAGCCTAAGGAGCCCATATATTGCCTGAAAGACACACCCTGGATTTGGTAGCAGCATTAGGAGCCCATATATTGCTTGAAAGACACACAGTGGAGTTGGCATCAGCATAGGGAGCCCATATATTGACTGAAAAAAACACCCAGAATTTGGCAGCAGCATAGGGAGCCCATATATTACCTGAAAGACGCACACAGGAGTTGGCAGCAGCAGCATTAGGAGCCCATATATTGCCTGAAAGACACATTGGAGTTGGCAGCAGTATTAGGAGCTCATATATTGCCTGAAAAACACATTGGAGTTGGCAGCAGTATTAGGAGCTCATATATTGCCTGAAAAACACATTGGAGTTTGCAGCAGCATTATGAGCCCGTATATTGCCTCAAAGACACACACATGAGTTGTCAGCAGCATTAGGAGCCCATATATTGCCTGAAAAACACACCCTGAATTTGACAGCAGCATAGGGAGCCCATATATTGCCTGAAAGACACACCCAGGAGTTGGCAGCATCAGCAGCATTAGGAGCCCATATATTGCCTGAAAAACACATTGGAGTTGGCAGCAGCCTAAAGAGCACATATATTGCCTGAAAAACACATTGGAGTTGGCAGCAGCCTAAGGAGCCTAAATATTGCCTGAAAGACACACCCTGGATTTGGCAGCAGCATTAGGAGCCCATATATTGCCTGAAAGACACACAGTGGAGTTAGCAGCAGCATAGGGAGCCCATATATTGCCTGAAAAACACATTGGAGTTGGCAGCAGTATTAGGAGCTCATATATTGCCTGAAAAACACATTGGAGTTGGCAGCAGTATTAGGAGCTCATATATTGCCTGAAACACACTGGAGCTGGCAGCAGTATATGGAGCCCATATATTGCCTGAAAAACACATTGGAGTTGGCAGCAGTATTAGGAGCTCATATATTGCCTGAAAAACACACTGGAGTTGGCAGCAGTATTAGGAGCTCATATATTGCCTGAAAAACACATTGGAGTTGAAAGCAGCATTAGGAGCCCATATATTGCCTGAAAGACACGCAGTGGAGTTGGCAGCAGCATAGGGAACCCATATATTGCCTGAAAAACACACCCTGGAGTTGGCAGCAGCATAGGGAGCCCATATATTGGCAGAAAAATACACCCTGAATTTGGCAGCAGCATAGGGAGCCCATATATTGCCTGAAAGACACACCCTGGATTTGGCAGCAGCATTAGGAGCCCATATATTGCCTGAAAGACACACTCAGGAGTTGGCAGCAGCAGATGGAGCTCATATATTGCCTGAAAGACACACCCTGGAGTTGGCAGCAGCAGCATTAGGAGCCCATATATTGCCTGAAAGACACACTCAGGAGTTGGCAGCAGCATTAGGAGTCCATATATTGCCTGAAAGACACACCTTGGTGTTGGCAGCAGTAGAAAGAGCTACCATGCATCAGCTACTCGCATGCATCAGCTATTGGTGAGTGGAAATCCTGGCTGATCCATGCCTGATTCATCTTCAAAAAGGTCTCTCCACATTTTTCGTGGACAGACGAGTTCTCCTTGGCGTTACTATGGCCCCCGCAGCACTAAAGACCCGCTCAGGTGGCACACTACTGGCCAGGCAGGACAGCTTTCCCAGGGCAAACTCTGCCAGTTGCGGCCACAAGTCAAGTTTGGCTGCCCAGAAGTCCAGCGGATCCTCAAGGTGCGTTGGCATGGTAATTTCAAGGTATGACACGACCTGCTGGTTAAGGCCCTGCTCCAGGTCTTCCCGCTGCTCATGAGTAGCCTCACTATGCGGGTTCAGAAAACTACTCATTAGCGACTGAAGACTGAGGCTGCTGCTGATGGAGCTGCTGCTGCTCCTGCCACCCCCACCACAGCCATGGCAGTGGAAGGTGAGTGCAGAGGTCTCCCCGTGTCAGACCTGCGAGAGTATGGACCATGGAGCAAATAGGCATTGGCCAACTGACTACGTAGAATGTCTTTGTAGTAGGTCAGTTTGTCCTCCCTCTCAGTGGGTGAAAAAAATGCCCCCATTTTTGCCGGTAGCGAGGGTCCAATAAGGTGGAGAGCCAGAAGTCATCCCGCTGAAAAATGGAGACAATTTTGCGGTCACTATGCAATCACGTGAGCATGCATCGTGCCATTTGTGCAAGTGACTCTGAGGGACTACCTGTCTCCATCTCCACTGCATACTGCCACAGTGTGTCTGGGTCCTCTGTCTCGCCTTCCTCACAACCCTCTAGCTCCTCTGGCTGCTCCTGCTCCTCCTCTCCTGTCAGATGACTAGATAAACCACCCATTTCGCCAAAACTAAAATGAGCTTCATTGTGCTCCTCCTCCTCCTCTTCAGCTCCCACTGGGTTTATGTGGCCGTAAAATGTATGCGCCATGTCTCCAGTGCCCTGACCAGCCATGGTTTCCAACATGTGTTTTATTACATGAAGCAGCGGAATCACATCTGCTTGAGCAAACGGCAGGTGTCACGCATGAGCTGCCTCTGGTTTACATTAAAGTTACACAGGGGAATCCCCCTATCTGCTTGGATCATCAAGAAATCATTGATGGCTTTTTTCTGTTCGTATAGTCGATCTAACATATGTAGGGTGGAATTCCAACCAGTGGAAACATTGCAAATCAGACTGTGTTGGGGTTTACCGTTCTGATGCTGTCGCTCAAGGAGGGTGTGCTTGGCGGTGTAGGAGTGGCTGAAGTGCATATAAAGTTTCCTTCCCGTTGTTAGGATGTCTTGTAGATGGGGGGAAGACTTCAGAAAACGCTTGACAACTAGGTTGAACACGTGTGCCATACAGGGCGCATGGCTCAGGCTTCCTTGTCGCAGCGCAGACAAGATGTTACTCCCATTGTCAGTCACCATGGTTCCCATTTGCAGTTTTCGTGGAGTAAGCCATGTTTTGATTTCTTGATGAATGAATTTCAGCAGCTCCTCCCCTGTGTGACTCTGTTCGCCAAGGCAAACCATGTGAAGCACAGCGTGACACCGCCATGCCCTGCACACATGGTAGGCTGGAGGGGCATTGAGAATTGACCGTACAGTGGAGGCTGAGGAGACGGCGGAGGATGAGGAGGCGGAGTCGCAAACTGTGACAGGCAAAACGGCCTAGGAGCGTGGAGGCCGAAGCGGTGTGACCTGTCCAAGTTGCTGTGCAGGAACCACATTCACCCAGTGGGCCGTAAAGGACATGTATTGTCCATGACCATAGTTACAGCTCCAGATGTCGGCGCTGCCGTGCACTTTGGTGCACACCGACAGGCTCAAGGACTGGCCCACCTTCTGCTCAACAAATTTGTGAAGGGCTGGTACTGCCTTCTTTGCAAAGAAATAACGGCTTGGGACTCTCCACCTCGGCTCGGCACTAGCCATCAGCTCTCTGAAAGGTGCAGAGTCCACCACCGTAAAAGAGAGGGACTGCAGCACCGGCAACTTGGACAGGAGCCCATTTAGCTTCTGCGCCGTAGGATGTGTGGGTGCATACTGTTGGACATGGCTGCGCTGATGGATTGCTGGCGGGATGACTGACTTTTAATAGGAGGAGCAGGAGCATCTGGAGCGGCAGAGGATGGGTATGACACACAGCTACCTTCGGCTGAGGTGCTGGAGTCTTGGCTGGGTGAAATTGGAAGCCGCGTGGCACTGGCTGATGCAGCAGGCTGGACCCCCACTTCGGAGCCTTGGTTCTCCCATGCCGCTTTATGGTGACCCTGCATGTGTTGCCGCAGGGCCAAGGTACCAACATTGGGGCCCTGGCCACGCTTCACCTTCTGTCTGCACATCTTGCATGTGGCCAGGTTACCCTCCTGCGGATGCTTGATGAAAAAGTGCCACTGGCGAGTAGCTAATTTTCCCACCAACAGTCCGCACTAATTCACTGCTACTGCTGCCAACTCCAGGAACCCCTGCTCCACTACCTCCTGGGAAGGCAGCCTGCCATGCAGCAGGTGGTCTACCCCGCCCCCGGCCACGTGTGGCTCCAGACATCCCAATTCTGCCACCATGCTGACTGCAAACCCTACTACCACCTTGCTGCCTCAGCTGCTGACTCTGGGGCAACCTGGGACCCTCTTCTCCTGGTGATGATGAAGCCCCTTTTGCACCGGGCTCCCAAGTGCGATCGGCTTCATCATCATCATCATCGAGTTGTGTCTGCATGTCACTGATGTCCTCCTCGGTTTCCACAAGAGCGTGTGCTGCAGGAGACGGAACGCTCGCCACACCACGCCACTCTCCTCCTCAGTGTTTGTCTGCTTAGCGAAAGAAGCGGCGTATGTCTCCTCCATTTCTTGGCTGGGCAGTAGCTGCTGACTGTCCTCTAACACATCGTTCTCACTAAATAGTGGAGCTGAACCCAAAGCATAAGATACGTCGGCTGGAGGGGGGGGGGGGGCGTATGACAAAGGCAATGGAAGGACAGGGGCTGCCAACTCAGGGTTTTGTCCGAGGAACCTACGGGCTGTTGACTGGGGGTGTCAGATGTCACTTGTGATGAGGTGGATGACCATGTTAACCAATTGATGACGGCAGATGCTTTGCTGGTCGAGACATGGCCGCTAGCAGATATTGGGAGATCAGGCTTCTTACCGCGACTCCTGCTGCCACTCGCCCCTAGTCTGTTGCGACCTCTGCCTGATGAATCTAGGCCTCTCGGTGCACATCCTGGCACATCTCTGCCTGACATTTTTACTGCGTTTAGGAGGGGAAAACAATACACTACACTACACCTAGAACAGTATTATTGTAACAGCAGGTGTATAGAAAAGTTAGATCAAAATAGGCAGACACTGTAGCTAAAAGCTAATGCAAAAAGACACTGTCAGAGGGTCTTACACAGGATGCCCCTGGTCAGAGTTAAATGCACCACAGGCAGTTTTAAAACATGGTTTTTGTTCAAAATGTAAAAAAGGTAAAGATGCAGGTACACTTAAAAGCTAAGTGCTAGTATTCGGAATGCCCCCCCGGTGAAAGGCAATGGCTGCTTTAAACTTGAAAAACAGACTTTTTTTTACAAAAGGCAAAAGGTTAGTAGACAGGTACTCTTAAAAGATAAGTGGTAGCACTGACAATGGCACCCAGTGAAAGGCAATGGGTGCTTTAAACTTGAAAACCAGACTTATTTAAAAAAAAAGGCAAAAGGTTGTAGGCAAGTACTCTTAAAATATAAGTGTTAGCACTGACAATGCCCCCCCGGTGAAAGGCAATGGGTGCTTTAAACTTGTAAACCAGACTTTTTTATACAAAAGGCAAAAGGTAAGTAGACAGATACTCTTAAAAGATAAGTGGTAGCACTGACAATGGCCCCCGGTGAAAGGCAATGGGTGCTTTAAATTTGAAAACCAGACTTTTTTTTAAAAAAGGCAAAAGGTTGGTAGGCAGGTACTCTTGAAAGATAAGTGGTAGCACTGACAATGGCCCCCAGTGAAAGGCCATGGGTGCTTTAAACTTGAAAAACAGACTTTTTTATACAAAAGGCAAAAGGTAAGTAGGCAGGTACTCTTAAAAGATAAGTGGTAGCACTGACAATGGCCCCCAGTGAAAGGCAATGGGTGCTTTAAACTTGAAAACCAGACTTTTTTTAAAAAAGGCAAAAGGTAAGTAGGCAGATACTCTTAAAAGATAAGTGGTAGCACTGACAATGGCCCCCGGTGAAAGGCAATGGGTGCTTTAAACTTGAAAAACAGACTTTTTTATACAAAAGGCAAAAGGTAAGTAGGCAGGTTACTTATTTCCTTGTGATGCTCGCCGCTTCTGCCTTTTTTCACTGCGCTTACGTCCGCCTTTCTTTCCATTGCCCGTCTGCCCCCCTCCCAGAACCGACAAGGGATTCCCGCCACAGCAAGGGAGGCACTGAAACCTTGACGACACCTTGCCCGCCACAGCTCTACTGCTACTTCCATGGCCTCCTGTAACTGTAGGTTAAATAGATCCAGGACCACTTCATTTAAATGCACCCCATCGCCTCTACAAAAACATCCTCTCCCCCTCTACTTCAACGTGGCGGACCTGTTTATCTTTATTCTGGTTTTGTCAATGGCTCACTTGTCCCTTACCCCTCTCCAACTGAAACGAGGGATCATCTCTGACCACACTATTGGCCTGATGCAGAGCCTCCTCGTTCAGCTATCCCGTTGGTTTTGGGCTGTGATCGGGGCATGAAAGGGTGCTCCGTTGCTTTTTGTGTGCGTGTGTGCGCTCAGGTGTTTCGGCATGCGCCTTTATGATTGTCGGCTCGCAAGAGACAGGACTCGTCGTTGATTGGTCCGTTTTTTTTAATGATTCAGAACCTTGATTTCTGATTGAAAGCAGCCCATTATAACGAGGGTGTGGGCGCTCCACTTACGGCCAATGTTAGCAGTATTTGTGCTCCGTGACTTTGGAATGCATTCTGCTGTGCGCGAGCATCAAAGGCGTCAGCTACGCGGCCTGGTTCTTTTGAGCATGGCAGAAACCAGGCTGCACCGAATACGTCTGGACATCGATGGCATGCATGACCTTGAGCTATTCGAGCTCACCCGCCTTAACCGTGTTTCTCTCCAGAACTTGTATAGGCAGCTGCGGCCATGGTTAGCCCGCAGCACAAGGAAGGGGCATGCAATTGCAGGTGTAACCAAATTGGTTGGCTGCCTGCAGTTTTTGGCAAACGGCTTGTTCCAGAGACTGGGTGCCTTCTCCGTGGGGATGTCCCAGTCTACGCTTAGCCGCAGCCTTACCAAGTTTTTGGATGGCATGGCTACCCTGGCACCAAAATATATATTTTTCCCTGACACAGCGGAAGCCTGGAATGCGGTTAAGTTGGGCTTTTATAATATAGCCGACATGCCCAACGTCATGGGTGCCATCAATTGTGCCCACGTTGCGTTAATTCCGCCAGCTGCGCAGGAATATCTGTTCAGGTATGTGGTTTAGGTCAGCATGTGTCTGCAATGTAGCACATACATTTACATTTTTGCAATGTGGAGTATTTTTCAATGGCTGAAAGCAGACCTACATCCTGTGTATACCAAACATCCAGTGGTTTGAAATGTTGCTTATGTGAATGTATCTTTTTAATTGTGTTTTGCCTTTTGTGCCCACTAATTCCTGTTATATTTTGCTTTTGCAGGAACAGGAAGATGGGCCACTCTATAAATGTGCAGGCAGTGTCAGGCCCAGATATGCAATTTTTTAGTATGTTTGCAGCCTTCCCTGGGTCCACACACAACTCACACATTTTGAGGAACTCCAGCCTCTTTGTGCGCTTTCAATCTGGAGATCTGTCTGGTGGCTGGCTACTGGGTATGTGTTTAAAAATAGTTGTTGCCGTCCAGCATGATTTTTATGATTGGTCTGTGCCTGTAGCCCACTAATCTGTTAGAGACTCCAATGAAACAGTAGAAGTTTTCACTCACTTACTTACCAGTATTTCCTAGTATGGCTTTGTTTGTGATTCTCCACTATACCTTTCTGTCCTGGCCCTCTTAGCTATGTTGCATCCCAGAGTCATTAGGCTCGATTCAGAGAGACACAAAAAAACTTTCGGTTTGGTGCCGACGTCGTAACATTTTCAAAATTTCCCGCTCTCGTATGAGCGTACGAGCGATTCTATGAATGCATTGAAAACCTTGTGTAAAGTTTCCGTCCGTTCGTACGGCAGATTACGAATTACGCGGATGTCATTTTCCATCCAGACTTTTCCGTTTCATTTCCACATGTTACAACGTAGGCTTTCGTTTTTGCCCTTTTCCCATCGTATCCTCCAACGAATCCTTTACGTTTCCCGATAGATTCTGTTTCCATTTTACCAAAAATAAACGTCCAGACGGAATCCTTACGATCTTGCGCCTGCGCACTACAAACTTAAGTCATGAAAGTGCTCGCCTACATATTTGCCACCCTCACTTCTACTACAATGTTTAGCTAAACCACTTAGCACTCCATCCTCCATCTTCCCTTTTGGACCCTTAAAGCACACCCAAACCACTTATCGTTCATGTGAATATTCATCTTTAAATATTTCTGTGCCTATTAGTTTTGTGTTAATGTAGTTTGTTAATGAAATGACAATGTAACTTTTTAAAAATAATTACCAGCATCAAATATGCATTTTTAAAAAATGTTTTAAATTTCAACTTTTTACAACTATAAATAATTAAATACATAGCAATGGCAGGCCACTGAACATTATTCTTCATCTGTGGTCCCCAACGAGTTGCACAGCTCCTGCATCTCGCCCACCAACTGAAGGACCCTGACACTCAGTTGTGCCACTCTGGCACGTGTGGTCCCTGTAAATTACAATTTTGGGATAACCTTGTTGGGGTCATACTGCAGTGCCCCCCCCCCCCCGTATGGTCCAAACACCTAAATCTGGACTTCATAAGCCAGAGGGCCCTCGCCACCACGGCCCGGGTTTTGCATAGTGCCCGATTAGAGAACCCCTGGCCCGCATTCTGCAGGCAAAGAACGGGCATCAGGAGCAAGGGCGAGCAGCACATCTTGCAGTTCCTGCAACCAAATATAAAATAATTACACAAAGCAAAGGTAACTGACTAAAACACTAACTCCTACAACACATTAAGATTCAAGTTCAACAATTCAAATATAATTTACAAAGGACATAAGTCTTCAAAAATATTGCAATTGTGTGGATGTGTGGAAAAATACATTTTTACATGCTAAAGACTAATTTAGGTCAGCATTAAAATGCATCTATAAGGCATACATGAAATGTATTGATTCAGGTATGCATTGCTATACAATTTATGGCCTCGGCCATGCTGATACATGCAATGCCTTGGTGCTAAAGGCACGCAGACTCCTCCACATAGCCGCAAAACATGTTCAAAAATAGCAATCCGAGTCCTCAGAGGTGTCGGAAGTGGTTTTACAATTATACGATTTTATAGGGTGGTGAGCCGTCGGCAAACAGCTCTCTGAATGTGACGTAAACCATCCCAGCAACGGAAGTTTTCTGAAGGAACGAAAATTTTCCAATTTTGTTTGGAAATGTTCCGAATTGCTTTCGCTAATCGAAAGCGCATATACGCATTCTCCCGAACGTTCGTGCGAGTGAAAAATGTACGAAAAAAAGGCAAAAAATGACAAACACCCAACAAAACTTTCGATTGCAAATACGAACATAATGACATTTGGGATTTTGAATCGAGCCTATTGTACAGGAGTGTACTGGGTGGATGTGCATGTTGCCTCATCAGAACTGTGCTTTGCACTGACACTGCCCAGCTGACCTATTGTCCCTGTTCACTAATGCTGGAATGCTAAACAGCACATTATTGAGCCTCTTCCCCTTAGGCCTCTGTCTGTTGTTCCCTGTTCTTAGCAGTTTAAAGTAACCTAACATGCCGTATTTGTAAGTAGCATGTAAGGTACTTGTGGATCTTCCTTAGTAGCATGATGGTACTTGTTTAGATACACTTTAGATGTTTAGGTTTCTATGTCTCGGCTAGATATGGGGCCTGCCACTACATATGTGGCAAAGGGCCCATTTGTCATGTGTTTTTTGTATTATGGTGTGTGCTTATTTTTTGTACATTTTTTGGCAGGTGATTCTGGCTATCCATTGCTCCCTTGGTTACTCACCCCCATCCTCCACCCATCCTCGCAGGCCCAGGAGCGGTATAACACTGCACATAGGAGGACTCGCTCAGTGGTGGAACGTGCCTTTGGCTTGTTGAAGATGCGCTTCCGTTGTCTGGACCAGACTGGGGGTGCCTTGCAGTATGAGCCCGCCAAGGTCCTCAAAATAATTGTTGCGTGTGGGGTCCTGCACAACCTCGCCATCCGTAGCCGGGTTCCCAGATACAGTGACCTGGCTGAGGACGCTTTAGTCATTTCAGAAGATGTAACACCTCCCTACTCTGGAACACAAAGTGGGTCGGCACAGGCGATCAGTTCCCAGCTTGTTGACAATGTTTTTGCTTAATTTTCATGCATTTTGCCCAATGTGTGCCTTTTTTTTGTGTGATCCAAAATAACAAAATAATGTGACAAACATTGTTGAAAAATGTTTAGGCTGTTAATGTGGGGTTGTGGAAGAGCATGGGTTACGGTAGTCTTGTGTCCTGCTCCCCAGAATCAATACATAAACACATGCCTTCAGTGGTAGGTCGAGTAGGAGGTGGAAGTGGATGGATGGGGTTGCTGCATGTTAGTGGCAATATGAGCAAGGCACTGATTCATTAACTGCCATTGGTGGACCATTTCAGCCATATGCCTGCTTTGTTGTCTTGTTTCTGCAAGCAGGCCGGACACATTTTGATTCAAAACCTCTGGTTGTTGTGACATAGAGGTGATTTGTGAACACACTGTCTCATTAAACCTTTGTGTGTTAGCTGCAAACTCCACGTTCTCGTGGTGCCATGCTTCCTCCATTATCTGCAGCTGTCTCCTCTGGCTGATATGGTGACGTTGCTGGGTTTCACCACTGGCATGGGTGGGTGCGTCTGGTACTGACTGAGTGGCTGCAGGTGGCTGGCTGGGCACAGAGTCTGTTGTGCGCCCAATGTCCACGGCAGAAGATGTTTGTGCCACTGAGGTATGGGTAGTGGACACCAGGGGCTGCACTTGCTGGGCCTGTTGTGTTTGATGTTCTCCCACAGGTTCTGGTGGCCTTGACTGCAGCAGACTTGTGTCCTCCTCCTCCAAATCACGAATAACTTCTATAATGGGTGGACTGGTTAGGGTCTGCAAAGAAAGGTAACAGGTAGTGAGTCCACTATTGAACCTTAAATGGCTGCAAGTGCAATTTCCTAAGTATACACAGTGGACCATTGACTTACCTCATCCGTACACTCAGGTTGGTTGGTGTTGACACAAGGCTGTTTTGGCGTGCTCCTCCGGGACAATGCAGGGGTAGCTTGGCCTTGTGGCGTGTCTTGAGTTGGTTCTTTGCCAAGAGAAAGTACTTTTAGAGGGTCAGCAAAGACCAGTGTGTTGTAAGGAGTATGCAACTGTTTGTGTCCCCATTAAAAAGTATCAATGTAAAAAGATACTCACCCCCGGACCTGACATTCCTGTCTGTGTCTTGGCCCCCTTGCAGGCCCTGAAGGGTTGCCGGGTGAATATAGGTCAACACATGCTCTTCCGCTGGTGTTAGGATGATTTTAGTTGGGATCCCACCCCCTGTCTGCATGCTGGGGAAGATTAAAGCACACCAAATAAGTGTTACATCCTGTTACAAAGCAGGATATACATTCAGTTACACTCTAAAAGGACTTTACCTCTGCTGGCGGCGCATGTCCATTTTTTTCCCCCATAATATTTAAGGTCCCCAAATTTACGTTTAATTTGCTCAACATCCCTCCCCACAGAGCCAACACTATTCACTTGCCGGCAAATCTTATCGCAAATCTCCTGCTTGGCCTGCTTTGGGGTTGACTTGGAATAACGCCCAAATAGGGCATCATAGTGCGCACAAACACCAGTGGCTACAGCCATGCTTTGGACATCACAGAAACGGGCTGTAAGTGAGCCACGTCGCAGCTGGCGCCCACATGGGTGTGTGGTGTCCCCAGCAGCAGACGACATTGATGGCTGGCTGTCTGGGGAGTAGTTTAGGTTTCTTGGGCTGATGGGTGACTGTGATGGACTGTGGGGGGTGCTAGGTGATAATGGCTGGGTGCCTGTCGAGCTGCAGGGTTGGAAGAGATTTGTGGCCCTTGTGAGGCCTGGCTGATTTAGCAGGTGGGGGCGACTGTGCCAAGGGCTCCTTGCTCCTGCATTTTTTCCGAGAAGCCTGTGTGGCTGGCTTCTCCACCCTTTGAACTATGGCCATGTCCCTCCCGGCTCTTGTGCCTGCTCTTGTGTGGGTGTTCGTGATGTCTATCTGTGCGGCTAGTATGTGCCTCTGGGCTTTTTGGGGTCTTACGGCTCTCTTTTGGTCTGGGCATAGTGATATGGTAACCAACACAGAGACGAGTGCATTGACCTTTAAATAGTTTTCCCGTGGGGGCGTGATCGGCAGCGTGTGTGGCTGCGTGCGCGCGTGCACGCATGTCACTGCGGGAGAACGTCATAACCACACCCAGAAGGAAGAGCAAGATGTCGCCCGCCATCTATACTGAGGAGCAGGACAAAATAATCATGGATGTGAGTAGGCGAGCGTGCGTTTATGTGCACGCACAAGCCGCTAAGCAAAAATTAGCCATGGCAGGGCAAGATTTGTGAGGACAAACTGACTTGTTAAACTAAACTACTAGACCAGCTTAGTTTTAACCATGTGCGCAACAGCACACTAGCCTAGAGGCAGATAGACTAAGTAGGCCCATGTGAGTAGGAATGAGTCTCCGAAACTGGCTTTAGATTGTGTCACCTATTTGTGTCACTAATGCTCTGCCATTGTGTTTTTTTATACAGATGATTCTGAGGAACCGTTATGATTTCCTGCCGTGCGACTTCGAGAAGAGGACGTTGGCACTGGCGGTGGTGGAGGCATTTGCCAGGAATACTGGAACCACCTATACCTTCACCCAGATCGCCCAACACTGGTCGGATTTGAAGAGGAGGCATAGGCCCCGGGTGAGGCGGTACTTTGCAAAGCATTTTCCAGGTAAGTCTTGGTACATGACATGCAATAAACACACTGCCCTTGCCTGGGCCTGTGTTTATGATTGTGTTTATATTGCAGCGCATGAATGGAATTTGCGTTTCCGCCCCACCCGGACCAGAACCTGAAGCCCAGTGTTGGGAGGTACTGGTGAAAGTATAGGTGGTGCCACGCCAGTGCCAACGCCCACCCCCTCCTCTGCCAGTGAGTATGAGGAGCCGCTGGACCTCACTATACGGGGGGGGGGGAGTCGCACGGCAGGGAGTCAAACCAGCCACAGCTCCAACCTGACTCCGGTAAGACTCTCAAACCTACATATGTCCGGATACATGCAATAAAGACATATACTAATGTGCACTATTGATATTTTTAGATGATGACGTCACAGGACTATCCCAAAGGATAGTGGAGGAAGCAGCCCAACCTCAAGAGGTGCCTGGGGAAGGTGAGTGATTTGATGCATAGAAGCCTAACCTAATCTGACATTCAGGAGGCATAAACAGTCAATAATATCCTTGTGCTTTTGATCCCAACAGCTTCACAGCAGGATGAGATGGTGGACCCAGGGAGGAGGCTGCGCCCCAGACGCCCTGTTGGCCCCAAGCCTTGTAAGTTTTTTCAATATATCATACATGTAGTTTAAACTCAGGCCCAAAACAACAAAAACATGGTCCAAGACACATTAATCTAATAACTTAGGGAAAAATTAACCCTAAAAATGGACCAAACAAAACCCCCTAGATAAGCAAAATACTTACAAGGCAAAACTGATGATGTTTTTCATTCACAGATCAAAGACAAGGGCCCAAATGAATCAAAAGAAGAGCCTCCTGGGTGGATGAAGCCAAGTTTTTTTTTATAAAAAAGTTTTTAAAATTTTACTAAAAAACGTTTAAGTAAAAAAAAACAAACAAAAAAAAAAATTGCGTGGTGTGTTCTCTTTCCTGGCACTGTACGTTCTCACAACATAACAATACAGTTACATGTCCCAAAAGGTAAGTATATGGGACAAGGAATAGAAAGAAGAAAAAGAAGAAGAAGGAGAAGAGATTAAGGTAAGCATTAAACACAGGGAAGAAGAAAAAGAATATTTTTGTAAGGTAAGTTTTGGTTTGGGAAAAAGTGTCAGTTTGTGGGATATTGAAAGCTTTAGGGAGGATTAGGGATGTGCGCTTGCGTGGACCCAGATTGTCAACAGGAAATACATGGAGATGTAAGTATACTTGTAAAAACCTTCATAATAGGAGTGAAAACGGAAACGGATGGAAAGAAGGTACGTTTGTAAATGCATTAAAAAGGAGGCAAAAACGGATCGTCCGTGTGAACGGGCACGGAACCCACGACGAAATTGTAAGCTCCCGAGAAGGGAAAAAAACACTTTCCGATTGAAGACACAGAAACAGATCAGTAACGGAGCTCTCCCAACGGCGGTTCTGAATCACATTCGGAACTCGAGACAAACGGAAGGAAAATGGGACTACAGAAAAACGGAACAAAATAAGGTCAGGTCTGGGGAGGCTCTGAATCAAGCCATTTGATCAGGTTTGGAACATCCGCGAGGATCATTGACAAATCCCTCTTCATGGCAGCCACCAGGATTCTGGAAGGTATCTTACCCAAGTCATTACCGCCCACATGAAGAACCAGGACTCCGGGAGGCCCATCCCATGTGCATCTCTCCATAAAGTGGCCTAAAATCTCCTTCCAGCACAGACCACGGACACCCAACCAACTCAACTTGGCCACTTTCCGAGGTAACCCCATCTGCAAACCGCTCCTTTGCAGTTCAGCCCTCCTTGCGGCCCAAAAAATGAATGAATGCCCGAATAGTAATATGGGACAGCTGGACGATTCTGCAAAAACAATAACATTAGTCAAACGCCCCCCCCCATTTTTTTTTTTAATTATATCTCCCATATACCCGTCTCCCCCAAAGCCCTAACACCCCACTGCTTCCACCCTCTGTGGACGGACATATGACTTATATCGGTGCAATCCCCACCGGCCTATTTTCGGTGCCCCCCCCCCCCCGATCCTAAAGGAATGGGTTCCATATTCGGATGCGACAACCCCGCACCCTCCGTGGCCCTCTTAAAAATGGCTGAAAATTGGTACCGCGATAGGTAAGACCCATCCTCGTGCACTAGCAGGGGACATTGTGTCCGCGGCCTAACTTCACGGAATGCTCTAAATGCTGCCACCCGGGCAGCTGTCGCAACACCACCTGACACCCTCGTCCTGCCTGATCGGACTTTGACCATCGAAGCAGCAACTCAATAGCCTCACCCGTCTCCACCACATCCTGAAAAGCAATACCCCTGGACGTTTTCTTATTCCGACTTACCAGCTCGCCGATTCTAAATGCCCCGAAAAAGGCTAACGAAAAGGCCAACGTGAACAACGTTGTCTCGTACTTTGACACTGGCTGGCGCTTATCCACGCAGTCATGCTCCTTATGCCACCCTTTTAAGGCTTGTCAAACTGTTTCGAAAAAATCCGGTCATCCCCGGAACTTACATAAAAATGGCAGTGCAGCCAGTTTTCTTTCCACCGAGGAAGGGGACTTACTCTTTTCGAACAAGGAAGCGACAAACCATATTACCATCTCCTCTCTAGATGCCCCAATCCCGAACATCTGCATTCTCCAACAAAAACCATTCCTCCCATACCTTTTCATATGCTGTCCACATACTAGCAGCCAGTGATCATCGGACCAAACTCCATAAATCCGCTAGATGAGTCGCCACACCCACTCCGGGCACTCTTTTCCCTTCGCACAAGCCTCGTTTTCCAGCTCTCTGAATCGATCCATCTGCAAGCGATACAGAGCATCCGCTATCCCCTTAGATATCCCCGGAACATGCACCGACTGAAAAAGAATATTGCACTGCAGGCACGACAGCACCAGTTGTCTCAATAACGTCACTACGGGGGTGATGACGCTGTCTGCATATTGATCGCAGAAACCACTGCCATATTTTCGGAGTAAAACATTACTGATTTGTTCTGCAAATCCTCTCCCCATAATGCTAACGCCACCACTACCGGGAACGTCTCCAGGAGAGCTAAATTCCTTATCCTCGAAGATGATCTTAACCTCTCCGGCCATGAAGCCGAACAACATCTTCCCGCAAAATAAGCTCCAAAACCAGTGGACCCTGCCGTGTCTGTGAACAAGCCCACTTACCTGTTCTCCCGTACTGGGTTGAGCCAATAGACCAGGCCATTAAACGATCTGAGGAAGGAGACCCACAACCTGAGATTATCCTTCAACTCCCTTGTGAGGCGAATAAAATGGTGCGGTTCCCTGATGCCAGCCGTCAATGACAGCCGCCTAGAGAAAAACCTACCCATCGGTAGGACCTTACAGGTGAAGTTCAGTTTCCCCAAAACAGACTGCAACTGCCGCAAAGTCACTTTCTTCACCCATAACGCCCCCTGTAGTTCCTGGAGAGGGTCACTAACTTTATCCAATGGCAGCCTACATACGCCCGCTTGTGAATAAATTTCGATGCCCAGAAACTTCATGCATGTGCTGGGACCTTCTGTCTTTTCCTGCGCCACTGGGACCCGAAATGATTCAAAAGTCCGAAGCATGCAAAATAACAATATTTCACAAATCCTGGAGCCCGCTGGACCTACGCAGAAAAAATCATCCAGATAATGTGTCACAGCCGACAACCCCGAGTTCTCTTTCACCACACATTCAAGAAATGTGCTAAATGCCTCAAAATAGGCGCATCACACTGAGCATCCCATGGGGAGACATCTATTAATAAAAAAAAACCCCTTAGAAATAACAGCCTAGCAAATACTGACTATCAAGGTTGACTGGCAGCAGCCGGAACGCCGACTCAATATCCGTTTTCGCCATCAAGGCCCCTGGACTGGCCCCTCTCACTAGCCCCAAGGCGAAATCAAACGTGGTGTATCTAACCGAGGTTATATCAGTGCAAATCCCGTCATTGACCAACCCCCCCCCTTTGGGAAAGACAGGTGATGAATTAAACGAAATTTTCCTGGCTCTTTCTTGGTTACCACCCCCAATGGCAATACCACTAAGCCCGGGATGAGAGGTTCCGCGATGGGGCCTAACATACGTTTCAACCTCACCTCCTTGGACAGTTTTCCTGCACTACCCCAGGGTGCAACCTCACTGATTTCAGATTCCGCTTAAATTTCCTGAAAGGAGGGACCAAACATGGAATGACAAAACCCTCTTGAAACTCTGACCCTAGCAGCTCCGCAGTCCCCCTATCCATGTACCTACTTAGACACTGGGCAATCCTGCCTACGCTCACCGGTGAAATTCCCTTTTCCAAAACCATCGTTTGTCCGCCTGTTCCCACTCTGACCTTTGCGGAAGGACCGGGAAACCACATGCAGCCCCCCACAGTTTGAACAGTCATGCCTAAATCTACACGCCGAACCCCTCTTTCATCCTCTGACGGAACTGCTCATCATATTTTAACCAGGTGGTCCCCCCATAAACTCTATGTGCTTCCCAAATTGCATCCAAGTAACAAAATAAGGCTGAGCATTGATCTGGGGACTTCTCCCCAATCACACTACCCATGATGGCCTGGAGCCAATTACCAAACGTCTTTGGAAACATTCTACACCTCCTCCGATCCTCATCCTCTTCCTTCCCACCATCACTCCCGCCCTTCCATCTGTCCACATTAAAACGCTCCAAGGGGAGGAGGGTAAAAATATCAATATACTCCCTCCTCCAAATCTTCTCCCTCACCTCCGTCTTCAAGCGAGCACCCAGCGGTCCTTCGTAGCAAATGTATGAGTGCCCCATCGCCGAGTCAGATATGGGTAAATTCCTAACCACCGACCTATCCGTCCCCACCTTTTCTACTGACCCACTCTGTATCTCTATTTGTGCCTGGGCTTGTGGTGCAACCAGACCCTCTTTTTCCCTTGCCGTCGGGGCGCCCCCTTTCCAGTTATCCCCTACTCCGGAGGGGACCACACCCAATGGTTCCCCCCCTGGCAACTCCCCACCCATTGTATGAACAAGAAAAGTGTGGCTCACCTGGAGGGTGCGCAGGAATGTCCGACCTGCCACCTGGACGATTCTGACTCGCTGGCGTGATCCCCGACGGAACCGTAGCCACTGCCGACACCGAAACCGGAACAGCTGATGAGCCCACCGACGTCGCCGAGATGTTGGATGAGGAAAAAAGCGCAGAAACCACAGCCGCCAGCCCGCGATCTGCCGAGGAGAGATGCCCGGTCCCCTGCGAACTAGCAGCCGCCGCTCCTGCCTGGCTCTTCATGATTTTTGACGAAGCTGCCCGGCTTCTCATACTGCGCCGGGTGGCTGAAGATGGAGCAGGGAGAGGAGTGCCCCTCACCGCCCGAGGAGGGGATGGGCTGAGGCACGTCGCGGGCGTTGGGATGATGACAGCGACGGGGACGGCGATGGGGAAGGAAACAGGGCCAGCGGAGGAGGTAAGCAGCCCATCACCCAGCGCAGCCATTCTCCTCCCGCAGCGCCGCCTCCTCATGCACCCTTTTCAAGAGCGACTTCATACCTGTTGCAGAGCAAGAAGCCTAGCACTTCTTGCATTGGTCACCGGAAAAAGAGGGGGTACATGAGGTGACACCGCCTTAAATACCCCCTCACTACTTACCTCCCCTTCCTGGCCGTCACGTCCTGTCCCTTTGTCCCACCCCCCCTACTAACCTCCTTTCCTACAATCCCCCGACGTTCCCAGGCCTGAGGCATGGCAGTCATGTCAGTGGCACGCCTCCCTTCTCGCTCCCCCAAGACATGGGCACTACCTAACTCTGAAGCGGAACTACCTTCTCTGGAAGGTAAAACTCACCCTTCAGCTTGGTGCCTCTGCCTTTCTGGCACCCAGGAATGGCAGAATTGCTAGCCCAGTCTTAGAATTAGCCTTTGATAAAAGCCACCCTCCTACCCGGCTACCGCTTGACGCATCTTATGGTAGCCAAAGTCATCAGGTAGGGGTCAAGGAAGTAGTAATAGAAAAACACGGGTTTGAAGTTGTGACCAACCACAGTTGTTGCAGGCAGCAAGCTGGAATAGTGGGAAAATAGTCAGCAACAGATTCACAATGCAACAGAACTCTCCCTAGCAACAGCTATCATGGGCAAAGGGCCTAATGACAGGGAAAGCTTTATTCAGCCACTGACCAATCGCCTTGGGCCATAGGTGACTGGTCAGCAGGACCCTAAACCGTAACTGGAACATAGCCAATGGCCAGGTGGATGGGAAGCATAATGCGTAATGGCGACATGCTTACCAACTATAATATGCTCCTGTCAGTGGCACACCTCCCTTCTCTCTCCCCCAAGACATGGTGGGGAAAAGGGGAACTACCTTCTCTGGAAGGTAAAACTCACCCGTCAGCTAGGTGCCTCTGCCTTTCTGGCACCCAGGAACAATGGAACTACTAGCCCAGGCCTAGAAACAGCCTTGATAAAAGCCACCCTTCTACCTGGCTACCCCTAGAAAAAATTGGAACCTTCCAATTCTGAGGGAAGAAATCCAGAGGAGCTGTGTCATGTGAGAATGGGTGGTTTAAAGTGGATCAGAACCCAGGATTTTGACTATCCTGGGCTTTGGTCCTTTCCCCCAGGGCACCCCCGATTGGGAAAGGACCAAAACCCAGAATAGCCCCCTGATCATGAAACCGTGAAACCCCCCAGATCGCCCGAGGAAACTCACCTCATCCCGGTCCTACGGCGCATGTGCGGCCACTAGTCCAATCAGTGCGTTCTGAGCTGCTGAGCTTTGCACATCTTAGCGACGTCTTAGCAGAGCGTCTCTGAGCGCGCTGGCAGCTGCATTCCCTGCTTCCCTCTAACAGGGAACGGGCACGCGCCAGCCGTTCACATCCGGGAGCAGGCACGCGCCCTGCTAGAGGGGAAACGGGGGATGCGGCCACGGCCCACGCATGCGCCGTTGAACCGGGAAGGTAAGTTTAGTGGGCAACCTGGGGGGTTTCACACAGCAGGGCATCCCGATTTTGGATGCCCCGGGGGAGGGAATCAATCGGCCCGGGAATCTTATAGATACCGATCCTGCTTGGTTTACACTGAAATAAATATGAATTATAAATTATGAAATGTAGTGTCAGCCCACTATCTGCCAGTAGGTATATATTCCCAATGTCTGGAGGGTAGGACTAGCCAACATAAAGCCAACATAAAGGAGGACTCCCTGTGGCACAAAGTTGCTGACAGAGAGCAACTAAGTATTTATTTTTATTTTAAAAGCTTAATCGGGCTCAGGCAGAAAAAAAATATACTCACCTTTGTTAATTCACATGTAGGGGGGTTGACTCCACAATATGCGGCTGAGGACCCTTAGGTGGGGATTTGGGTGCTGGGGTATTCCTCTTTGTTTTGTCTGAAACTATTTGTGCAGCCCAGTGTGCACTGCCCAGTATAGCTAGAAATTGATGGTGCTGCTTGAGATCTCCTTCCTATCTGTTGTATTGTGGTGAGTGCATGTGGGTTAATGATGAGAAGTCCTTAGCTCCATATTGTGGATTTGACCCCCCACATATGAATCACTAGAGGTAAACGGTTAGAGCCCTGGGCAGCCTCAAGTAAGTTCAGCTCTCAGTTTATCCATTGCTATGTATATCCCAAAAATGGGGGAGCAGTCACTGTCAAGTATAGTGACATGGCCCTGCAGCTTCAAATATATTTGCAAAAACCTCTCTGTTTTTAAACATGTAGACAGATTGTAGGATTTGTTGCAGACTGGTGGGGATTTGGGTGCTGGGCTATTCCTTATTGTTACTGCCCAACCCAGCGTGCACCGCCCAGTTCAGCTATAAATTGGTGGTGCTTTCTGCCAATTCCTGAAAGTGGACCTATTGTGCTTTTTACAATTAAATGCGCCTCTTCACCTTACCCCCACCTCTATCTGGTAGAAAATAAAAGCTGACATGAGCCTCGATTCAAAGACACATTCGTCCGGACCTCCGTAGTTGTCTGTGAAAGTTTGGGTGGGTCTTTTTTTTGTTTTTTTTCGATCATTTTTCATTCGTACGAGCGTTCGGGAGAATGTGTATATGTGATTTCGATGAACGGAAGCAAATCGGAACATTTCCGTTAGTTCGGATCATTTTCCAAACAAAATCAGAAATTTTTCGTTCGTTCAGATAACTTCCGTTGTTGGGATGGGTTTCCATCTGATTCAGAGAGCTGATTTCCGACGGACCACCACCCTATAAATCAGTTTCATTTCCGATCCACTTACGGGACCTTTGAGGGCTCGGATTGCTATTGTCGAACATGTTTTGCGGCTATGTGGAGGAGTCTGCGCGCCTTTAGCACCAAGGCATTGCATGTATCAGCATGGCCGAGCCCATAAATTGTATAGCAATGCGGTTAAAAGGGCAATAAAGAACAAAAAAAGGGCATTTAAACATTACAAGGCTGAACTCTCAGCTGTAACACTTGAACAGTATAAACTAGTAAATAAAGTGTGTAAGAAAGAAATAAGATTGGCAAAAGCACAAAATGAACGAGATGTGGCCAAAGAAAGCAAAACAAACCCTAAACGATTTTTCAAATATATTAATTCGAAGAAAACTAAATCAGAACAGGTAGGTGCCCTAATTAATGATAATGGGGAAATGGTCACTGGGGATGAGGATAAGGCAGAGCTGTTAAATGGATTCTTTAGCTCTGTGTACACAAGAGAAGCGCAAGGAGCCAACACAGGAGATGCCACTGATAGTAATAGCCCAAGTATAATAATTAACAAGCTAAACGTGGATATCATCCAAGAAAAACTCAATAATTTAAATGTGAATAAGACTGGAGGTCCAGATGGACTTCACCCAAGAGTTCTCAAAGAACTCAGTTCCGTTATCTCGTCACCTCTGTTGTTGATCTTTAAAGACTCACTAGCAACTGGTATAGTGCCAAGGGACTGGCGCAGGGCAAATGTGGTGCCCATTTTTAAAAAGGGCTCTAGGTCTTCTCCGGGCAATTACAGACCTGTTAGCCTAACATCCATTGTGGGGAAATTGCTTGAGGGACTATTAAGGGACAACATACACGAATATGTAACTATCCATAATATTATAAGTGACAACCAACACGGTTTTACTAAGGACAGAAGCTGCCAAACTAACCTGATTGGCTTCTATGAGGAGGTGAGTAGAAGCCTGGACAGAAGGGCGGCTGTGGATATAGTTTTTCTGGATTTTGCAAAAGCATTTGACACTGTCCCCCATAGACGCTTATTGGGGAAATTGAGATCTTCAGGATTAGAAAACGCAGTTTGTAACTGGATTGAAAACTGGCTGAAGGATCGTGTGCAGAGAGTTGTGGTTAATGATACCTACTCTGAATGGTTACCAGTTGTAAGCGGTGTACCCCAGGGTTCAGTGCTGGGCCCACTATTATTCAACTTGTTTATAAACGACATAGAAGATGGAATTAAAAGCACTGTCTCTATTTTTGCAGATGACACAAAGATATGTAGCACAGTGCAGTCTATTGAAGATGTTCACAAGCTTCAGGCTGACTTGGACACATTAAGTGTCTGGGCATCCACTTGGCAAATGAAGTTCAATGTGGAAAAATGTAAAGTCATGCACTTGGGGTCTAATAACCCGAAGGCAACATATGTCCTTGGGGGAGTAAAACTGGGAGAGTCACTGGGAAGGATCTGGGGGTACTAGTAGATCACAGACTAAATAACAGCATGCAATGCCAAGCAGCTGCTTCCAAGGCCACCAAGATACTATCGTGCATTAAAAGAGGCATGGAATCACGGGATAGAGATGTAATTTTGCCTCTTTACAAGGCACTGGTGCGCCCTCACCTGGAATATGCCGTCCAGTTCTGGGCACCCGTTCGTAGACAGGACGCCCTGACTCTGGAAAGGGTGCAAAGGAGAGCCACCAAACTAATAAAGGGAATGAAAGATCTTAGTTATGAGGAAAGATTACGAGAATTAAATCTGTTTAGTCTTGAGAGGCGGCGATTGCGGGGGGGCCTTAATTAACTTGTATAAATATATAAATGGACCATACAAAAAATATGGGGGAACACTATTTCACGTAAAATCCTCTCTAAGGACAAGGGGGCACTGCCTTCAATTGGAAAAAAAGAAATTTAGTCTCTGGAGGCGACAATCGTTTTTTACCATAAGAACTATAAATCTATGGAATAGCCTCCCACAGAAGCTTGTTACAGCATCAACCGCTGACAGCTTCAAAAAAGGATTAGATGCTTATTTTGAAGAAAATAACATTAACAGTTACTGCTAGTGGTTATCAATAAAAAAAAACATAGACAAAAAATTAAATAAATGGCTTCCCCTATGAAATAAAAAATAACTTCCCCCTACCCCAACACCCTTGGTTGAACTTGATGGACATATGTCTTTTTTCAACCGTATTAACTATGTAACTATGTAACTATGTAATGCATGACCTTAATTAGTCCTTAGCATGTAAACATTTATTTTCCCACACATCCATATAATTGCTATATTTTTTTAGACTTATGTCCTTTGTGAATTATATTTGGATTGTTGAACTTGAATCTTAATTTGTTGCAGGAGTTATTGTTTTAGTCGGTTACCTTTGCTTTGAGTAATTATTTTATATTTGCAGGAACCGCAAGATGTGCCACTCACACAACATACAAGCAGTCTTTGGTCCAGCTATGCGATTCCTAAGTGTTTTTTCAGGGCATCCAGGGTCGTCCCATGATGCTTATATATTGCAGAGCTCCGGCTCATTTCGTCAGTTTGAGTCAGGAGAATTATCTGGTAGATGGCTCCTGGGTAAGTTTGCTCACATTCCATCAATCCATTTTCACTGTATGGCAATGAATATAGTTGATGACTCATGACTTAACCTATTGCTGTTTTTAGCCCTTGATGACATGTTAAACAATATTGTAGCTTAGAATGTGTATTTTATGTTATTATTTTTAAATTCTTTCAGGGGATTCTGGATATCCACTCCTGGCCTTGCTCCTGATGACCGTTCTTTGCCTGCAGAATGCGGGCCAGGGGTTCTCTAATCGGGCACTATGCAAAACCCGGCCCGTGGTGGCGAGGGCCCTCTGGCTTTTGAAGTCCAGATTTAGGTGTTTGGACCATACAGGGGGGGGGGCACTGCAGTATGACCCCAACAAGGTTATACCAATATTTTAATTTAAGTTTTTTAACAGGGACCACACATGCCAGAGTGGCACAACTGAGTGTCAGGGTCCTTCAGTTGGTGGGCGAGATGCAGGAGCTGCGCAACTCGTTGGGGACCACAGATGAAGAATAATGTTCTGTGGCCTGCCATTGCTATGTATTTTGTTTTTTATAGTTGTAAAAATTAGAAATGTTATATTTTATGATGGAATCCCCCCAAAAAATGTTACAGTGTCATTTCATTTACAAAATACATTAACACAAAACTAATGGGCCCAGAAATATTTAAAGATGAATATTCACATGACCGAGAAGTGATTTAGGTGAGCTTTAAGGGTCCAAAAGGGAAGATGGAGGACAGTGCTAAGTGGTTTAGCTAAACACTGTAGTAGAAGTGAGGGTGGCAAATATGTAGGTGAGCACTTTAATGAGTTAAGTTTGTAGTGCGCAGGCGCAAAATAGTAAGGATTTCCGTCTGGACGAAAATTTATTGAAAAAGGGAATCAGAATCGAACTGGAAACGTAAAGGATTAGTTGGAGGATACGATGGGAAAAGGGCAAAAACGAAAGCCTACTTTGTAACATGTGAAAATGAAACGGAAAAGTCACGATGGAAAATGACATCCTCGCATTCGTAATCTGCCGTACGAACGGACGGAAACTTTACAGAAGGTTTTCAATGCATGCATAGAATCGCTCGTACACTCATACGAGAACGGAAACATTTCACAAAAAAAGTTTTTTTTTGTCTCTCTGAATCCCCACTATACTCCCAATTTTGGGCAGCTCCAGGGTCGCCAGACCAACGGGTCATGGCTACTGCGGGAACTGGTAGGACAGTGGTAATCAGGTGAGTCTGGGATGGATGTTGGAGGGGGCTGTATTCAAAATGTATTTCTACTTTACCCTCAGCTTGTGTGTATAGTACTTCAATCCTGCCCTATTGCTCTGGTCCATTTGCAAAAACGCCCTCATCTGCTATCAGTCACAGAGGAGCAGCCACAGTGTAAGGCCTTAGCATAGTTCCAACACTGCCGGAGGCTGTAATCCAGCGTTTGGGTGAGCAACTGATCACTGAAGTAAGACTGATCAGCTGTTGGGGCACAATAGGTAAGTGCCCTTTTGTTTTTTTATTTGGATGGTCAAGCCCATTATAAGAAGAAATTAAACCGGACCTTCATCCTGAATATGATCTTATATGTTCCCCCCACCCTGTACATACAGATTGCCCACATTAAAAATCATCCTACCTGCATCTACTGCATGTTATGAGCTTTAAAACATCCAAGATGGCGGCCATGGAGTTTCAGGCTGCCTGCAAACAGGAAGTGTCTATTCTGACTTTGCTGCTCTGCATTCTGGGATTGCTGTCCTTTTCCTGGATCTGCTCTGTCTGTGCAGATCACAGTTATAACCCGTAAGGTAAGTAAGTAAGTGACTAAAAATGTGAAATATGTTCATTTTAGATGCTGCAGAATAGTTTTTAAAGGTTTGGACTTTTCATTAAATGATGCTGAAGGTCCTGTTTAAGCAGAATCTGGGCAACTGCCAAAGCATCAAATCATGTTCAATTGCCTCATAATTTACAGGCACTTGTATTTGTAGAACAAGCTATAGGCATCTCTCTTTGCTCTGCTGATAGGCTGATAAATTGATAATATTCAGGTATGTAAATGGAATGTTCCAACCGGGCATTTTTCATTATAAGTGATTGCATAATACCTGTATTCTATTATTGTCCATTTAAATTCCTTGTGGTAGACAGAAACTGTGCTGTTAGCTGGCTATCTTCCCATAATATCACATACTGTAGTATAAATTAATAATGCTTATGAAATAAAGATGAAGTATCTAAAAAATCTGCTGGAATGAATAGTAGGCAACTGGTTATTCAGGGCTCTGTCCCTGTCACACTCTGCAATTAATCATTCTGTTTGTCTTATGGGCAATTTAGAATTTCCTGACTCTGGCAATTCATCCTGGTGTAGTTGTTAACTATGATAGTTGATGTCAATGATGCTGTACAGTATATTATGGAGGCAATAGAGGATAATCAAATGTACAATATTTTATGTACCTTCATGAAGCATGCAGTGTGTAGCTTATTCCATGATACATGGAACATTTTATTTAGCTGTGGTTGGCTTTGGACAAACTGTGGCCCGAGCTTAAATTAAAAGTGGAACATTTGCTCATCACATTTGATTCCAGGGCCCCCAGAATTGCACAACACCCTCCATTCAGCAACATCAAGCTTGGTGACCTTCACCATCCAGCAACACATTCCTACATTTACATAGGACACACTTTTTTTCCCCAAAGGGGGGGATACCAGGTCAAACCCACAGGGACTCCCCAGGTCAGGACCCCCCACCCACCAGGCTGGCTTGTGCTCCAACAATGTCTCTGCACATTGGGAGCATCTGGCATGTTACTATAAAACTTGTGAATGGTAATAATACCTCTGCTGCCACCTGCGAGCAGAGAACTGGGGACGGCCATGCTTTACTAAAAGAAAACACCATTTCCCCCTTCCGCACCCACTATTCAACCCCAAGGCTGCAGAAATCAGACGGTTGGCCATGCCGCCAGGGATGCCGACTTCTCTGAGCCCCACCAACTGGATTGCCGGTGGGGCCCATCACAATCACCTGCCCCGCACTTGACATCATAAAGAGATACAGCACAGAGATAGGGGGTGAGGGATCATCTCTTCACCCCATCTATGACCTTCTGCTTCCCCATAAAGGGGTGCAGCAAGTAGCAGGACACAGATTGGGGTGCAGGGGAGGGCAGAATAGAGTTGGTACAGCGGGGAGCAGGACAGAGATGGGGTGCAGAGCAGAGATAGGTGTGCAGTGGGGATCCAGGCAACACCCAGTATCAATTTCTGGCCCTCATAAATAAAATTAATCAAAATAAATCAAATCAAAGAAATGTAATGTGCTGTTGGTGGGTGGGAAGGGGGTGATTTTGATGTTTAGGGCTGTCACATTCATGCAGGGGTGGAGTGTCAGATTCATGTCCAGGGTGCTGTATTAATTATTCTGAGGTGGGGTGTAAGATTAATCCTGGGTCTCATATTTATCCTGGGGTGCTGTCACATTCACCCTTTTGGTTCAGAATATTTTCTAATTATTTTCCTCCTCTAAACCCTATGTGCATCTTATGGTAGCCAAAGCCGGCAGGTTAGAGGACAAAGGAAAGAGACGGGTTTGAAGCTGGGACCGGCCACAGTTGGTGCAGGCAGCAAGCTGAAATAATAATAACGGGTCAGCAACAGATTGAGAATGCAACAGAACTCTCCTGGAACATAACCAGTGGCCAGAACATCCATACAGAGAAACCTACATACCCTACATACCACATAGCCCCTCAGAATATCAAGGGTTAATTATAATTATATTTTTCCTTTAGGATCTCTCTAAACACACTAGAGTATTGTGTGTGTGTGTGTGTGTGTGTGTTTGTGTGTGTGTGTGTGTGTGTGTGTATATATATATATATTCTCTTAGATTTGTTTAGGACTATAAAACACCAAAATTACATGTATGTTAGTGTTTTCCCCTCCCAAGGTGGCTGATGGGCGCCACTGCTTGCCATATCATTTCACTGCGTGGTGGGTGATTCCTCACTGCGCTGAAGGGTCCTGTTATTGGTTGGCTGCTGCCCGGGGCCCGCTGGGCAGATCCCACTGCCCCTCTATAGGTGATGTTGGCTGGTGGATGTGTGCACCTGCCAGGTGGATGGGGATGGATGATGGCATTCAATTTCCTTCTGTGGATGTGCATGCGGTCTGGGGGCAGGCGCTTCTCCCTTTGGCGTGGCTGTGGGACGCCATATACAGGCTCTGTTATGTATCATGCGGCAGAGGCCACTGACGTCATCTTCCAGTGTTTTGGCGGGATCTGGCATGGGTCAAAAAGTAATCAGGTTAGCTGCCCATTACACCCTGAGGCAGTGGCAGTTGCGGCACAGTACTCGTGGGCCCAGATTCATAGGGCATCCTTGCCATCCACCTGCTACCATTTATTTTATCACCTTTTTTCCTTATATTAACTTAGGTCGTTTGTAGCATTATTGTTGCACTTTATTAGTTAACTTTGTGATTGAGATTTTCTAAGTTAGCATTTAGATATTTTGTTTATTTGCACTGCACTTGGCACTTTAGAAACTCTTAGGGGCAACATGCAGTATTTTTTTATATCAGTAGCAGTGGGCTGGCAGATGTTTGCCACTTTATAGCAGTGCTCCCTGGTAATTATTGGTCTGTTACTGCTTATATTGGCATACGTACAATAACTGCCAAAAAGCAGGTGAGCTAAGAAGCTAACACGTTTTATTACACCAAATCATCACAACAGCAAATAAGTAAAATGCATGAAGCACAAACGGCAAATAAGTAAATTACATGAAACATAAAACATTAACACATTAACTGCATAGGATAGTGCCCCCTACTCATGTGTGTAAGTGTAGTCCTGCACCCAGTCACATGATCGAGGGATCTTTGGTTCATAAAAGATGATGTTTATTGAGCCAATGCTCAGTCAACCCATGTATTCCACTACTGCCATTCAGCCAAAGAGTCAGAGCAGCTGTAAACCAACCAGATATCCTGAATTCTGCATTCAGTGGGACAGTTGTCCCCATAATGTCTGCAAAGTAAGGCATTTAGGTGTCCCCAGAGTTCTTTTTATGGGGGGTGGTAGCAGTGGGATAAAATGCACATCAGCCGGGATGCCTTGAACGACCAGCTTTTTAAAGCACACAATGGTGTTGGGGAGGCACATTTTCAGACCTAACTCCTGATAGTCTCTCTGCTCTGTCCCTGACACTAACATTAACATCCATGATCCAAATGAGAACCTGTCCCCTGTGCTTAACTAAGGTGACATTAATGAGAGGCTGTCTTGAGGAGAAATAAGTCCTTCCTAGTCCCATGCTGGCATCACTCCAAGGAGATTGTGGGTATGTGCAATGCTTTGTGCTTTATTAATAATAATATCTATTTTTTCCATGAAGGCCAATAGCTCATTGCTGACCAAAGCTTGAACATTTGTTACAAAGCCTTATTAGGAAAGCTTGTTAAACCCTCCCTAGCAACTCTATAAGGTTTATTCATGGTTGTGCGCTAATGTATTTGCCGAAGTTGTTTTTGTGCGCAAAGTTGTGACCTTCCATATGTATGATTCATGGCACTTACAATTTCATGCGCATTTTCAATGCATACGTTTTTCACATGCTCGAACTTAAGCCTTAAATATTGCACCTGCACATGATTCTTGGGGCCAAATGAGTCACCTCAGCCGGCTTTTCGTTTGTGGTGCACCTTGTTTTCCTAATAGAACCTACCAAGGACTTACATCATGCCGTCTAATGCTCCGCTCATTGCTCCAAAAGCATTCGACACAGGTTGGCTGTGGACTCCCTGTCCAATCAAGCTCTTTTTGAGCTCACCCACCTGGACCGGTATGATTTAGGCTCTGTATGCAGACCTGCAGCCATGGTTGGCTCCCACCACAAGTACGGGTAAGTCAATTGCTGGTATGACCAAACTGGTTGGTGCAATTTTTAGCGAATGGCTCTTTTCAGAGGCTGGGATCTTTCTCAGTGGGGATGTCCAAGTCTTCGCAAACCCGCACTTTGTATGTTTTCCTGAAGGCTTGTTGCCCTAATACATTCATTTTCCCACCACCCTAAGTGAGTGGAAAGCCCTGAAGTTGGGCGTTGCTGCATGGGCCATTTTTCCGAATGTGTTTGGACTTATTGATTGCACACGTCTCCCTTGTGTCGCCTGTAGCTGACGAGTACAAGTATTGGTGAGGGAATTAGTTTGCTTGCCCTTATTGTTAAACCCTCCCTAGCAACTCTATAAGGTTTATTCATGGTTGTGCGCTAATGTATTTGCCGAAGTTGTTTTTGTGCGCAAAGTTGTGACCTTCCATATGTATGATTCATGGCACTTACAATTTCATGCGCATTTTCAATGCATACATTTTTCACATGCTCCAACTTAAGCCTTAAATATTGCACCTGCACATGATTCTTGGGGCCAAATGAGTCACCTCGGCCGGCTTTTCGTTTGTGATGCACCTTGTTTTCCTAATAGAACCTACCAAGGACTTACATCATGCCGTCTAATGCTCCGCTCATTGCTGCAAAAGCATTCGACACAGGTTGGCTGTGGACTCCCTGTCCAATCAAGCTCTTTTTGAGCTCACCCACCTGGACCGGTATGATTTAGGCCCTGTATGCAGACCTGCAGCCATGGTTGGCTCCCACCACAAGTACGGGTAAGTCAATTGCTGGTATGACCAAACTGGTTGGTGCAATTTTTAGCGAATGGCTCTTTTCAGAGGCTGGGATCTTTCTCAGTGGGGATGTCCAAGTCTTCGCAAACCCGCACTTTGTATGTTTTCCTGAAGGCTTGTTGCCCTAATACATTCATTTTCCCACCACCCTAAGTGAGTGGAAAGCCCTGAAGTTGGGCGTTGCTGCATGGGCCATTTTTCCGAATGTGTTTGGACTTATTGATTGCACACGTCTCCCTTGTGTCGCCTGTAGCTGACGAGTACAAGTATTGGTGAGTGAATTAGTTTGCTTGCCCATTGTTTGCAGCTGTTATTGTTTCTTTCCCTGCTACTGTGTTTAATTTTTCTTGTGTGTTTAATATCCCAGACTAACCTGCAGCATCTTCTTCCATTTTTGCCCCATTTGTGTTTTTTGGTCGCTGTATTTGGTTTATGCAAGTGGATCTAAAATGTTTCCTCTGTTGGGTGTGCTTCACATATTTATTATTGTGCTTGTCTGTATCTTCCCTCCTCTGTGCACTTGCTTTGTGTATCGTGTGTATTGTGTTCCATTGGGCCCTGTCTGCATTTTCGTTGTTTTGCTGTTGTTCCATTCATGTTTGTTTGCTCATGTCTGTTATTCCCGCACACAGGAATCTTAAGCTGGCACATTCACAAAATGTGCAATGTATTTCTGCCGTCGGCTTCGTTTCCTGAGTTTGGTTGCTGGGTTTCCAGGGTCGTGCCATGATGCCCACATCTTCTGGAATTCGGTCATCTTCTGGAAGTTTGGCAGTGGGCAAGTTTGTGCTGGCTAATTGGTGTTTTGTGTTTCCATGTACATGTGTTGTTGTATGTTTCTCCCTCAGCATTTTCCGTTAGCCCTCCCATTTTGGTGGTCTGTAGTTCCACAGCTTGTTCCGTATCTTTGGTCAGGCCCCATCTCCCTAGCTATCCTCCTGGGCCCCCACTACCCCTCGGCCCAAACACTATGTGTACATCTGTCAGCTCTGTGTGTTAATTCACCCTGCCCTAATGATGTTGTTCTCTGGTCTCGCAATGCGTCCTGTGTGTTTCCATTTGTATGGCCCCCTAATGATTAGGCCCTCGTTTGCCTTCTGCCCTTGTGTTAGTGCTGTTTCTTGCACTCCTATATTTTTCCTATATATTTTGTATTTTTATGTTTTAACTTTGCCTAGTGCCTAATATTTGCATGATAATTTGGTCGTATTTGCTTTTTGCTGTGCATGTCTTCCTATGTGCTTTGTGTGTTTTAGCTGTGTCTGATTTTTTGGGGGATTGTTTAAAACAGGTGATTCTTGCTATCCGTGCCATTCCTGCATCCTGAAACACCTGAGAGGAGGCATACAATGCTGCTTATTGCAAGATCCAGGCCACTTCTGAGCGTGCATTTTGCGTTTGGAAGGGTGACTTTCACTGTCTGGATGCCACTGGAGGGGCTCTCATTTTCTCTCAATTGTTGCCTGCCAAGGTGGTGGAAAGTATTCTATCGAGTGCATTGCTGCATAACCTGGCCCTGATTCGCAATGTGTCAGGCTGAGGACCCCCCCCCCCAATATCCCTGATAAGGCTTGCCATGGTGTGGGAAGCCAAGTGGTGCGGGATTATTTTATTTGATGTGCGTGTTTTTATGTGTGCTAATCTGTGCATTGAATTTGACTTAAACATATATTTCTTTACAAACATAGAATTCTAGTCTGTGTAATTATGTTCTTTAGTGCATGTTCTCTGCCTTGGCGTTCTTGGCAACCACCTGGTCAAAGCAACGCGTAAACACATAATCCATATGATATTGGTTTACCGTTCTTATTGATGTTGTTCAACATCACACAACAATGGTTTCACAAAACAAATGTGCGGACACCCCCCCCCAGGGGAAAACAAATAATTGGAGACACCCCCCTAAAGTAAATAATAAATGTGGGGAAACAACTTAAGGGGAACAAGTATCAAAGTATCTGTAGCCAGCTACTCACTGCTGTCCTGTTCCGGATCATTAGCTTGAACTTCTGGCTTTCCTGTTCTAATGATAAATTGCTCCACCAACTCTTCTAGATGTCTGCGCTGTTCGCAGATGGATTCTTGGATGGTAGTAGCCAGGCTGACGAGTGGTTGCAGGTCCCTGTGCAGCTGAATTTGTTGTCCGTGCAGCATTAAACGGAAGCCACATTGCTTGGCCAGGAACCTGTCGGTTTCCCTGCGCAGATCTGCCTCAATCTGGGCCCGCAGTGCAGGTGTTCTTCACACATGGAGTGTGCCGGTTGTTGGTTGTTCTGACGTGCCATGCATGGGTCCATATTGAGGCAGGCTGTGGGTGGGTGCTGGATCAGGCTCTTCCACTTCCCCCAGTAGGTGAATTGGATTTGGTCGGTTCCTCCTCTATCTGGATTATATTTAGCACAATCTCATGGTCCTGTGGGCATGCAAATGGTAACTATTAATGTATTGTAACAGGTATGTTTTGAGGTCACATCTTTCGATGTTCCTTTACACACCCCAAACGTACCAGCAACCTGTCTGTCTGTCACTCCCTACATTAGATTGGTACCTGGCCAAGATATCTATCCCCCCCGGCAATTTTTGTTTTCCGTGTGTAATTTGTCATGTGGCAGTGTGGTTTCATTGTTACTAGCTAAATGTCACTGGACCCTGGTGCAAACCTTAAATAGGGCACTTTCACGGCTCACAGCCTAAATGGATAGGTCTCTTAGAAACACAGTTGGATGCAGTTATGCAACAAAAGCCTGAAACTGCAGAGACTAGCAAATGACAAATGACAAAGCCCAAATCAGAGCCAGAATGTGGGTTATGACCATGCATGTGAGCCACCGGGTATTTCCACTTGTCTAACCAATTTGGCTTTAACCAAACATCGAGATGCCTTGGTGGCAGGAATGTGCCCACATATTACATCTGCCTTGGTAGTTGGCCATATGTGTAGTGTGTACACCCCTAATAGCTTGCCACAGCATTTGTGAAGGGGACACAGTCAGGAGTGGGGTCCTTGCACACACAGACTCAAATGTGGTTTTCTTGTTGAGATTCCCCAAGTGTTTCATCCTTGGCTATGCTAGCTGTATTCTGGGTCTATGGTCTGGGTGGTGACCTGTGTAGGGCTTTGGCATGCTCTGCATCTACAGAAAGAGAACAGAGACTTGTAAACATGGCCATCGTTCACACCACCTTTGGGCTCATTATTTTGCCCACACACATCACTTTCACTGAAGTGTATACTGTCAGTGTCCTGAGTCCCAGATTACACCCAGATTGTTTAGTTTCACCCCCTGAGAAGCACCAAGTGACTCAACTGCACTAAGCCCAAATTTTGGGCCTTGTGCAAGTTTGGCCTGTCCAGGGACCAGGCCTTGTTTTGCCCGTGTTTAAATTTACTCCTACCCCTAACCTGCAGGCTCCCTAAACACAGAGTTTAACTAAAAATGTGGCCAGCTTGTATGGCGGACAAACTGCTGTAACAGCCCCCAAGGCATACCCAAACAGGCCCCTTGCATATGCACTGCACATTGGTTCTATTTTTGGGTCCAGACTCATTGTCCCATTTTGCTGATTGTCCAGTTATTGAGCACATGAAGTTTTCATTACAATTGCAACTGATTTGCAACACACCTGTAGTCCCGTATGACATTATGTTTTTTTTCCGCACCCCTTTCTTGAGATACGCAGTCTCCGTTGTGAATCGAGGGCATGGCTGCAGATGGGTTTGGGGCTGTGGCCATTGTTTTTTTGGGGGTCCCCTCCTCGGTGTGGCCACTAAGATGTTCCATGGCTACTGGGGTCAACTGGGGATGCTGCAGCTGAGTTATGGGATGGCTGCTATGGTAACGGGCATTGGAGGGTTTGCTTGCTGGATAGTCAGTGGTGGGTTATCCCTTGCCCTGTGGGTGCCTGGTGGGGACTGGCTGAGGGTCTGCCTGGAAAAGATGGAACTATAATGACAGCCCAATAGCTGCGAAATGGAAATCTGGCTGGGAAGTGCCTGTATTGCCGCCTGGGGCTTGGACTCCAGTAAGAGATATGGGTGCATCTGGGACTCCGCTCAGGGGTCCGTCTTGTATTCTCTGTGCTGCCGTCACTCTTCTGCTGTTTTTTGGGCATCGTGATGGTTGCAGGAATGCTGCGCGTGCTTAGCTTCTGCAAACATGCTTTGGTCCAGGGCACAAATGGGCTGTTGGATATTGGTGGGATAGATGCGTCTGTGTGTTTGTACAGAGCTGCAACTGCCATTATGTGACATTACACAC
This sequence comes from Gastrophryne carolinensis, assembly GCA_027917425.1. NCBI lineage: Eukaryota > Metazoa > Chordata > Amphibia > Anura > Microhylidae > Gastrophryne > Gastrophryne carolinensis. The sequence continues at coordinate 73,068,075 of CM051238.1, forward strand.
ACATCTGAGATCCGCTGGGGCGCACACAATTGAGAGCCAGGGGAAGGCACAAACTGCATGCATACTTGCACTTTGTATGCAATCTACATGCATGTACTTTGGATGCTATTTGCATGCAAGCATGCACTTTGGATATGATCTGCATGTGTGCATGCATTTGGCATGAGGTCTGATTGTTCCGTAGATGATGATATGAAAAAAATACAACTACCTGCCCAGCGCATGCACCAAGAGGATGTGGGCAACCTGTGTGGCAGAGCCGCAGAGATGCTGGGGATGTGGCGCCAGCAGAGATTGTGATGCAGGACCTGCTGGGATCAGGCAAGATCACCAGCACCCTGGGGGCTTTCACACAGTGGAGAATCCAGTGTAGCCACCACGCGAATCATTTATAAGCACACACTAATATCCAAACAAACTGGAGGAATATTAACATCTGACTACAAGACTGCAGGGGAAATACCATAAATACAGCCAATAGCACTAAGACAACACTGATCAAGAAGAAGACACACACCAATAGGAGAACAAGACAGATTAGAGAACAGACATTCCAAGATAACATGGTAGATGGCAAGTTAGCTCAACAGCTCCGATGTTGTCTGAGAATGGCAATTCTCCATTGACAACACAGGAGATGGCGAGTTAGCTCAACAGCTACGATGTTGTCTGTCAATGGCCATTCTCCATCGACAATACAGGAGATGGCGAGTTAGCTCAACAGCTACGATGTTGTCTGTCAATGGCAATTCTCCATCGACAATACAGGAGATGGCGAGTTAGCTCAACAGCTCTGGTGTTGTCTGAGAATGACCATTTCTCCATTGACAACACAGGAGATGGTGAGTTAGCCCCGACAGCTCTGCTCATTTGCCAATACTAAAGATAAGACGAGAAAATGTAATGCACAAAATATTACACTTTGCGCATGCCATTTGGTGCAATGCGCACGGGCATAATTCTTGTGCAAGGTGCCACAAATTGTGCCCTGAGGCAAAAGTTTCCGCATGCGAAAACATATGCACACGGTTTTGAGGTTTTTGGCACACAGCCATGAATCGATCCTTATGGCAGACAAGGTGCAAGTCAATAGGAACCCAAAACCTTGTTCTTGCACTGCCAATAAGCCTCAAATTCATAAGGTACTCACCATTTCATCATGGAGCTATGTATAACTGGGGAACAGGTTACAATTTCACACTGCAGCATTGCATGCAACCTAGTAGAGGAGGTGCATCTGCCTCACGTGTTTTATGCCATTTCCACAATCGGATAAAGCTCTGATCAGAAAAGATGACACTATCTCTCTAACACAGGGCTTACTGCTAGTGTAAGGGGGTGTGTTAGGTTAGTTTAGGGCCTCCGTGGACCAGGACCTGGCGCAGAGTTGCAATGGAGTGTTTAGGTATGCTTTAATTGGTCCATCCCCACATTTCCATACAGACATGTTGCTTGGAGGAACAGATGGTGTGTATTGGTAACCTGCTACTTGGATCTATGCGTTTTAGAGCAGGATACATGATACATTACAAAGGTTCTTTTTTCCTCCAGAATTCAAAGTCAGTAATTCAGATTAATGTTTCTATAAGACAGAATTGATCAAATGTCTTGTGATATAAATCAAATTTATTGATATAGTGGTTGAAATAAATGTTTTTATTGTAAACCATTTATCACTATCAGACCAGTATGCATGCCAAACTCTGTAAAAGGATACAACTGCAAATGTGGTTGGTATTTACTTACAGTTACAGAGTGTCTACATTAATTAGGGATATATTAAATACTAAACCTAAGATAGATTGCTGTTATTATTTTCTGCAGTAGTAATTAAATGAAATACATACTGTATTAAGCACCAAATGGCCAAAAATAGAATATCAATAGCTCTATATACGGTATAATGGTGGTTATAATTCCTTCTGTAGATGGATTGGTTGACTTTATTTACTTTACTATGACTCATGATATTTATGGAAAAAAATACTCAAAGTGTGTCTTAAAAATATGTTCATATAGAACCTTGCTTAGGCTACAGTATGTGTGATATCCAGGATAGTATTGTTATAATCACAAAGTCACAAAGTCATTTTATGCAACTGAAATTGTTTAAAGCAGCAAATAAGTATAGTAACAACCAAGTGTAAAATTATATCAATCCTGTTGACTTCACAGGTCCAGTAGTCACAAAGCAAATATACTGTATCAGCTTCCAGTCACGGATACATACATAGCCACTGAGCAAAGTCCATGTCCAGGGGCACCACAAGTCCCAGACTGTAGTGAGGTTTTTCTCCATGCATCCAACATTTCAGAGCTCTCTCTCACTCTAAAGGTAACCACCTCTCTTCCATTCCCCCTCACTGCTGACCGTGCCTTGGCCTTTAACCCTTTAAGTGCCAGCCTACCTGGAGTTTTTGTCACACTCTGTTTCCAGACCATTTTGCACAATTTTGCACTCCCCACGTTCAAATGTGATTTTTGAAGGGATTTCCGGGGATTTTCCAGGAAAATGATATATTGTTTTTTTCAGCAGAGTCTGAGCTTTAACATGAAATGTCTTGAAATGTCTTGTTTGTAATTTTTTAGGTGTATTCTCAATATTATTTGGCAAAATATGTGCAAAAAAATAAAAAAAAAAATCTATTTTTTACAATTTGTAGTGTTTTTTTGTAATAAAAAATGTAAGTTTGTCAATAAAATCTTATTGCGTGTGAAATCCCAATTTCTCCCGATCACAGCGTTACCACATATGTATAGGTAGACACCCTTTCCAGCCCAGGAGACTCCCCCAAACTGAAACAGAGCTTTAGGGGATTTTCTGAAAAAATACAACTGTGATATGCGCTATGCACACCTTGCAGTTTTTCCAGAAAAACAACCCTTTACATTTGAAATACCCCCCACAAATTATATATTCTCTGGAAGTACACACCTCAGGCTTTCTAGGCTACCAGGCTTGTTGATGTGGCCATCAATCCCTCAATGTATTCTTGGGTTGCAAAGAGTTTCCCTAAAAAAAGGATAAAAAAGCAGAATCAAAGCCACATTTTCCTAAAAAAACTATATACAAACAAGAAAAAACAAGTATAATCTGAAAAAGCAATATCCCCCGAACAGAACGATACCCAACATGCATAGTTACTGTCAAGGGAAGAGTTGCCAAACACCCCAAAGTAAAGCATGAGCATAACGGTAATTTTTCTTGAAAATTTCAGCTCTGCAGACAAAGTGCGCACCTTGCGATTTTTCAACCAAAACAACCCTTTACATTTGGAATATCCCCCATATTCCCTGAAAGTACACATGTTAAGCTTTCTAAGCGTACCCAGCTTGTTGTAGTGGGCTCATCTTTCTGGAATTAATCCCTCAAAGAACTCTTTGGTTGCACAGGGTGTCCCTATAAAATGTATAAAAAAGCTGAATAAAAAACACCTTTTCCTAAAATATAAATATGCAAACAAGAAAAAACAAGCTAAGTCTGAAAGCGCAAGGTCCCCCGAACAGAACAATATCCAACATGCAGAGGTACTATTAACCCTTTTAATTGCCAGCCTACTTGAGATTTTGTCAGCCTCTGTTGACAGGTAATTTTTCCCCATTTTGCGCCATGTTTTGCGACATTTTTGCTGGAATTTTCAGGAAAATATATATATATTTTTTTTTTTTGCAGCAGCAGAGTTTAGGCTTTAACATGAAATGTCTTGCTTGTAAATTTTATTTATTATTAAGTAAAAAAAAAAAAATAAATAGAAAATTGCCTCCTTTATTTTAAATAAAAAATGTATTTTATTAGGGAAAACCATATTGCATGTGAAAGCCCCATTTCTACCGATTAGAACGGTACCACATATTTATCGGTAGCCCCCTGTTCCTGCCCAGGAGACCCCCCCTAACTGAAACAAGTAATTTTTAACATTTACAAATAAAATACAACTACCATCCACACTACAAAGGGTTAAAGTGGACTGTCACCCACCCCTGATCGGCCCTGGGAATCTATAAGATCACCGATCACCTCCCTCACCGCGGGACATCCAAGATCGGGATGTCCCGCGGTGAGGGACCCCCCCAAAACCCCCAAAAAACTCAGCCTCCCGCGCGCTCCTTTAGACAGTGCGCCCGCCGCCGCCTCCCGCACGTCGCTCTGACAGGACGTGCGCCCGCGCCGGCCATTCACAAACGGCCGGCGCGGGCGCACGTCCTGTCAGAGCGACGTGCGGGAGGCGGCGGCGGCGGGCGCACTGTCTTGTCTGCCGCTTGTCCGTGGCTACGTGGGAGTGTGGGGTCTCATGGACCCCTTACCAGTTCTCAAGGGGTTAAATGTAAAAAAAACACACCACACAGAGAAAAAATATTTTATTATTATTTTTTTTTTTAATACTTACCTCCCATCCATACTGGAGCACTCTGTCCCTCGGCGATCACTGGCTTCTGCTCACTTGCTAGAAGTATTTTATAGCTGCTGGATGACAGAACATAAAAGGGTTAAAAACCCTTAAAAATCCCCCCAAAAAATTACGTAGGGTCCCCCCTACCCAGCATTACCGACCCGGGCCAGCTATGGGGGCTTGTAGAACAGGGCGCAGGGGCCAGCCACTAAGTGGCCCGAGCCCTTCTGCCCCCCCTGGCCGTTGGGGAGGCAGGTAATGGGGTGCTGGGGGTTAATGGCAAGTCACCCACTAGCCGCAGGTGACTTGCCAGACCCAGGGCCTTGTGAACTGGTATAAGGGGTCTCATGGACCCCTTACCAGTTCACAAAGGGTTAACTGTGAAAAAAAAACACCACACAAGTAATAAAAGTATTTTATTAAAAAAAAAAAAAACATTTTACTGTACTTACCTTTGATTGTAAGCTCCTTTGTCCCTCGCCGCTCTGATGACAGATGCCGGTGATCGGCATCCAGAGAAGGGGGAGGCAGGAGATCAGAGGATCTCCTGCCACCTCCTTCCCCGGCACCGATCACCGGCATCTGACAGCTGAGAAGGCTGAAGCTGGAGATCGGGGCCGGGATGACGTCATTAGCGGCAAGATGGCGGCCGCCATCAAGGATGAAAGGGGAGAGAGCCTCCCGGGCTCTCTCCTGAAGATCTGTAAGTCCTGGGGGGGATCGGAGGCCCCCCAGGTGAAGAGGAGGGACAGCGGGAGCCAGCGCACACGGAGGTGAATGTCATTTTTATTTCCGGGGGCCTATTCCGGGGGCTCTCCTGGAGCACCAAATTAAAGAGGAGACCCGGCCGGATCCAACAAGGGGTCAGGTGAGTATTTTTTTTTTTTTTTTTTGCCCACTAGCAGGGGTAAATGGCAGGCACTTAAATTTTACATGGCTGGCACTTAAGTGACAGAGATGCAACCACGTACATTTTACGTGGCTGGCATTTAAAGGGTTAAAGGACCAGTGAACTAAAAAAGGCTTAGAAGTATCCTCTATTCAAGACATATACCTCTTGACCATTGCATATCCTCCCCTCTGCCTCAACCCAGAGGAGGTAGAAGCACCAGAGGAGCTCAAACAATAAACCCTGGACAGAGCATCTGCATTTTGAGACAACTTCCCAAGTGTTTCTGCCAGGCTGCCATGAAACATTGAGTGATCCTAGCATTGGTCACCTTTAATGATTCATCCATGTTAGAGGAGCATAATAACAAATGAGCCTGAATTTTCTCCGCATAAGATAATACTGGAGCGAATTCACTACCCACTTTATCGCTAAGCCTTCTTGTTCCACTATGATGTAATTTTCCCCAGCCACGGCTAATTTTCTGACTGAAAAAGGCCTCAGGATACTCTCCGTGGATCACTTGTGATAAAACAGTTCCTAGTCAATGTCTTCTATTTTTACCACAAGTTCTTTGGAGAAGTCTAGAGCTACCAGGGCAGGATGTTGGCACAGTGCAGAAATGAGCTCCAGAAAGGCCCTTTCAGTGTCCACATTCCACTCAACCATGACTGAATGTTAACCCTTACTCAACTCAGTCAGACAGGGGGAGCTTTTTGGAAAGGGAGTGAGGTCAGGGCTTAATTCCCTCAGTTTTGCTGATTTGTGGCTTTAATACCTCTCTTCCCACCATATACAGTATCCTAGGTTTCCTCAGGGTATCTAACATTGCTTTGACCTTTGGCAAATGGAACTCCTAGTCTTTGTTGAAGATGACGATGTAATCACAGTAAAAACATGTGTATATTATGTGGGGGTCACAACAATGTATTCATACATTATTGGAAAGTTACTGGTGCTGTCTTAAGGCCAAAAGGCATTTTTATAGTGTCTGTCTGCTGTCATGTTCAATATTATCAGTGACACTGGGGAAATCAGAAAAAGGCCTTTCTGTTACTCTGCAGGAATTTCTTCACTTGCTGTATTTGTGCTTTTGACAGGGTGGTGGCCACATAAACACTGCCTGCCTCTGCACCAACCTGAGGCTCAGTCTCTGATTTCCAGACTCTCCAGGGCTTCAACTAATTTATATGATACATTTGATAAGGACAGTGGACCTTGTAGCTCACTTCCACCCACTTTCGTTACAATCTCAAAGGGGCCTTGCTATCTGCCAACGATCTTACTTACCTCAGTGGGTATGAGTATGGCCACTCGATCCCTGACCTTGAAGTGCCTCTTATTAGTAAATCTGTAATAAATATGGTGTTGCTCTTCCTGGACACTATGCTAATGTTCCTTTACCAGAGGCATCGCCATTGAGATCTCTTCTTGCATTTGGGAGTCATACTTACATTTATTTCTTTTTTATAGGGTTCTCCACTATCCAAGCTAAGCCAACCTGGGCACCAGCTATGGGGCTGGTAGACCAGGGCGCGAAGGTTGAGCAGCTGGCCTTAAAGGCTACCAGCCCGCATAGCCCATATGGTTCATTGGCTCTTCTACATCCTTCTAAGATTTGGGGATGCAGGTAATGTTGAGGGGGCTATCGCTACCTGCTTGCTGACCCCTCCTGCCCTGTGAACTGGTATACCTCCCAACTTTTGAAAGCCGTAAAGAGGGACACAAGAAGCCATGCCCCCAGTCACGCCCTTAAAGTGGACCAAAACCCAGAATTTTGACTATCCTGGGTTTTGGTCCACTCCCCCTGGGCAACCCAATCAGGGGTGCCCCACTGTGTGAAACTCCCGATTGCCGCAGCCAACTCACCTCAAGGCGATCCTACGGTGCGGCCGCTCCTCCAATTAGTGCGCTCGGAGCCGTTGAGCTCCCTGATAGAGAGAAGCGCGGGATGGCCCGCGGCCAGTGCATGCGCCGTTGGACCTGGATTCAGGTAAGTGTAGGGGACATCCTAGGGGGTTTCACACAGCGAGGCATCCCAATTTTGGATGCCCCGTGGGGAGGGAATGGAAAAGGGGAAGGGGAAACACCACCTAAGAATTAAATAGGGCATCCCTCACTGCAGCCAGTTAGGGGCAACGCAGACACATACACACACACAGACACACACACATAGACACACACGCAGACAGATACAAACACACACACATAGACACACACAGACACACACACAGACACAAACACACACACACACACACACACACACACAGACAGACAGACACAAACACATAGACACACAGACACACACACATAGGCACACAGGCACAAACACACACACACACACACACACACACATAGACACACAGACACACATACACAAACACAAAGACACACAGAAACAGACACACATACACACACACACACACACACACACACACACATAGACACACAGACAGACACAAACACACACACATAGACACACACAGACATAAACACACACACACAGACACACAGGCACACAGACAGGCACAAACACACACACACAAAGACACACATACACACACACAAAGACACACACACAGACAGACAGACAGACAGACACACACACAGACAGACACAAACACACACACACATACACATAGACACACATACACAGACACACACACATAGGCACAAACACACACACACACACACACATAGACACACATACACAAACACAAAGACACACAGAAATAGACACACATACACACACATACACACACACATAGACACACACAGACATAAACACACACACACACACACACACACACACACAGGCACACACAGGCACACAGACAGGCACAAACACACACACAGATACACACACACACACACACACACACACACACACACACACACACACATACACACACACACACACACACACACACACACACACACACACACACAAAGGCACACATACACACACACACAAAGGCACACAAACACACACACAAAGACACACAGACACACACACACACATAGACACACAGACAGGCACACACACAGACACAAACACACACACACACACACAAACACACACACACACACATAGACACACAGACAGACACAAACACACACTCACCTGTGTGATGAGGTCCCTCATCTGTGATCCCCAGCGAGGCTCCTTCCTGGAGCCCCGCCCACCTCCAGCTTAGCTGCAGCAATAGGCTCCTTCCTGGAGTCCCGCCCCACCCACTGAACCACCAATGAAATTAAAGAAGTGAAAAAAAAAAACCTGCCTCCCAGACTCCCAGCCTCTCAGACTCCCGCTGCCACTGGCCCAGAGTGTTCAGCTGAGCGATTATACTCGCCGGCGGCAGCGGGCGTCTGAGAGGGTGCAGCAACCCCCTTGGCTTTTGACATCTTGCACCCCCTGTAGGAAGGGGCCTTTAAAACTGGCAGAGTGAGCTGACTTCAGCTTTCTTACTGGTATAAAATGCCCTGTTGCACGAAGTGAAGTTGCCAGAGCCCACTGTCGTGGATAGGACTCTGCAGAGAGCGGTGCAGGACAACGTTGACTGGATGGACCGGAGGACAGCAAGGGAGCAGGTATGTTGTTACTTCTTTTTATTTAAGGATTTCAGGAAAAAAATTCGGTCAGCAAGAATCACAAGAAAATTCTGATTTGTACTGAATCAATTTTTTACTGAAATTTGGAGAGAACCCTGGTTTGAACTAACAAGTTCGCTTATCTCTACTCTTTACCATTATAGTATTTCAACTGCTGAAATGAATGATTTTATGCTTGTCAATGGGACACCACTGCCCATAAGTCAAGGCGATCTTAGCTCTCTTCCTCTTTCCCTCAGGTCACAGAAAGTATGACAACAACCCTGATGGCACCAATATTTGATTGTTCTGCAATTTATCCTAGAATGATAAAAAAAAAAAAATGTGTACAACCTTGTAATGCTAACTGGTTTGGGATGGTTAAATTTAAAGCTTTAATTTGCTGACTGGGTTTTTTTAGGAAATGTATCATTTCTTATGCTGAATTGACTTCTCTGTGCTGACTAATTGAGAAATAGAGACCTATCATTGTCTCCATATCTTATGATGTGTTTGTTTAAATCATTTGTGCTCTGTTTACTACCTATTGTAATGCCATGTTGAATTAGGCTTACCCTAGCTGTCTGCAGCTTGTGTTGTGTGTTAACCTCAACACTAAAGGTCTAACTATTGTCAGTATATTTAATTAAGGTAACCATGCCAACTATAATCTGTATGATCAGCTTCTTTGAAAAGATGGCTGACTCAGCAAAATCTGATGTTCAGTCCCTTTAAAAAGAAGCATTCAGCTATAGCAAATGGTGCCACAAGGAAGCTGCCATATGGATGCCAAGCCTTGTGTGTGCCAAAAGGAGGTACAATTCCCATTCAAGTTCCCATAGGAAAGGTGATGGTTACTGACTGGTGATGCTATATTGGTGGGTGAATGGAGGCGCTACACTGCCAGTGTCAGGGACTTATGGCTTGATGCAGAGCCTCCCCATTCAGCTCCCCCGTGCGTTTTCCCATTGGTTTTGGGCTTTGATCGGGTCAGGAAAGGGTGCTACGTTGATTTTAGTGTGCGTTTATGCGCTCAGGTGTGCGCTCAGCCGCCTTTCCGATTGTCGGCTCGCACGAGGCTGTTTCCCGGGAAAACGGACGCCTCGTTCATTGGTCCGTTTTTTTCAGTGATGCAGAGCCTTGATTTCCTATTGAAAACACCCTAATAAAACGGGGCCGCCGAGCCTTCACTTACGGCAAGTCAGAGCAGCCGTATTTGCAGTCCTCTGTTGGAGCACATCAGCAGCGCCAGCTCCGCGGTCTTGTCCTGCTGAGTATGGCAGAAACCAGGCTGCACCGCACGCCTTTGGACATCGATGGCATGAGTATTTGTTTTTTTTTATGTTTTTGTTTTTGGGATCCTTTTTACAGGGTCTCCATAATTTTTATTTTATTGTCTGTGTGCAGGCATTTGAAGATGGGACATAGGATAAATGTGCAGGCACTGGCTGGCCCTGATTTGGTTTTTGGGAGTCATTTTTCTGGCTTTCCCAGCCTAGGGATTCCTGCCTACATGAGCGATTCAAATCAGCCGATCTATTTGGTGGCTGGCTACTGGGTATGTGTCTGAAACTTGTATTGGTTGCCAACCCTCTCTGACTGTGTTTTTTCCCGTAACACACTATTTGGTAACTTTTTTCGTAGTATATTTGGAGCACAATTATTGATCTACAAATTAAATGGGTTAAGTGATTGTACCCTATTGCGTCATGTTCTTGCCCTCTTATGTAAGTAGTATTCCCCAGACTTTTTTAATGAGAGTACAGGTTGGATGTGCATGTAGTCTCATTACAAATGCCCTTTCCTCCCACCCTACCCCGCTCACCTATTTGTCCCTCTTTTCTATTGTTGCAATGCACACCTTTTTTTAATTTTTTGTTTTTTTGGTTTTAGGGCAGGAGACTCTGCCTATCCTTTGGTCCCCTGGATGAAGACCCCCATCCTGCACCGATCTTCACAGGCAGAGGAGCGCTACAATACTGCCCCCAGGAGGACTCGCTCTGTGTTGGAGCGAGGCTTTGTTCTCTTGAAGATGAGGTTCTGTTGTCTTGATGAGACTGGGGGGGGGGCACTACAATAGACGCCTGCAACGGTCCTAAACCTAATCATGGCTTGTGGGCTACTCCACCACCTTTAGTTTCAGCCCTCCCCACTCCTCCTTTTTCTTGCACCCAAAGTGGCACCGCGCAAACCATACGTGCACAGCTAGTGTTTAGTGTTTTTTAAGAGACCACATTTTTTTGGGTTTTTTTTTTTTTTTCAAACAAATTTTGTTTTGTCATTTGTTTTTTTGGGCCCAAAAGAAAAATTACATGTGGGCACAGAAAATGTATTCCCCACAAATTAGTGGTATGTTGGGTTGCATGGTGACGAGGAATGATGTTGTGCCTGCAAATTGGCTGCAATGTGGGCCAGGCTTTGATTAATCTCACAAAAACACAAAACACAACTGGTGATTAATCTCACCCATATGGCTGGTTAGGGCAGAGATATTTCTGTTTAATACCTCTACTTGGGCGTTGAGGTTTGTGAGTTGGGTGCACACAGTCTCATTGAATTGCTGTGTTGTCGCAGCAAAGGCAATATTTTCCTGCCTCCATGTTTCCTCCAAAATTTGAAGTTGCCTTCTTTGGGAAATATGGCGTCTAGACTGGGTAGGAGCAGTGGGACGGGTGGTTGGTTCTGGTTCCGAAGGTGGTTGTGGATGTGGTGGCTGTGCCGGGGTTGACTGCGTTGCTGCCACTGGTGCAGTAGTGGTTAGTGACATATGTGGGGTGTCCTCCTCCAAATCTCGTATATGGTCGATGATGGGTGGGCTTCGTGTGGTCTGTAAAGAAATATAGCATCCTTTTAGTTTATTTCTGTCCACAAAAGCGAGCAAATATCAATGTTAAAAGTACACACCAAGGCCCATTGACTTACCTCATCGCAATCCACAATTTGGGTTTGTGGTGTAGAAGCCTGGTGTGCCCTTGGCCTCGGTACTAACGCAGGGGTTTGGGAGCCTGGTGTGTCCTGTTGACTTGGTCCTTAGAATGTAGATAGGAAGATTAGGTAAATGGCCAAGTACAGTGTGTTGTGTAGCATAACACTGCCTTCTTGAACTTTTTGTACTAGGTCATGGCAAAATCAGACTCACCTTGGGACCTTACATTCCGGTCTGTGTCTTGTGCCTCTGCCAGTCCCTGGATGCTGGCCGGGTGTATGAATGTATATACATTAGAGATGAGCGAACTTTTGAAAAATTCGATTCGACTGATTCGCCGAATTTTCCGACAAAAATCGTTTCGACCCGAATAAATTCGCGACGAATCGCTATTAAAAACGGCTATTTCTGAGCCTCCTACAGCCTCAATAGGGTTGTAAACCATTCAGCCTTGCTGTAACACGCACAGGATGCGTGCTGGGTTTGTTAAATAATACTTTGAAGAAATATCACATGCAGATCAGAGGCATCGCTAATAGAATCGCAGAGCGGCACAATTGCAGAGAGTTGAAGTGGCATCACTATGAGGGGCAGAAGGAGCCCAAATATACACTGGAGTTGGCCTCAGGAGCCCAAAAATTGGATGAATCACACCCTGGAGTTGGCAGAAGTTGGCAGCAGCAGCAGGAGCCCAAATATACACTGGAGTTGGCTTCAGGAGCCCAAAAATTGGATGAATCACACCCTGGAGTTGGCAGAAGTTGGCAGCAGCAGCAGCAGGAGCCCAAATATACACTGGAGTTGGCCTCAGGAGCCCAAAAATTGGATGAATCACACCCTGGAGTTGGCAGAAGTTGGCAGCAGCAGCAGCAGGAGCCCAAATATACACTGGAGTTGGCCTCAGGAGCCCAAAAATTGGATGAATCACACCCTGGAGTTGGCAGGAGTTGACAGTAGTAGCAGCAGGAGCCCAAATATACACTGGAGTTGGCCTCAGGAGCCCAAAAATTGGATGAATCACACCCTGGAGTTGGCAGAAGTTGGCAGCAGCAGCAGCAGGAGCCCAAATATACACTGGAGTTGGCCTCAGGAGCCCAAAAATTGGATGAATCACACCCTGGAGTTGGCAGAAGTTGGCAGCAGCAGCAGCAGGAGCCCAAATATACACTGGAGTTGGCTTCAGGAGCCCAAAAATTGGATGAATCACACCCTGGAGTTGGCAGGAGTTGACAGTAGTAGCAGCAGGAGCCCAAATATACACTGGAGTTGGCTTCAGGAGCCCAAAAATTGGATGAATCACACCCTGGAGTTGGCAGGAGTTGACAGCAGCAGCAGCAGGAGCCCAAATATACACTGGAGTTGGCTTCAGGAGCCCAAAAATTGGATGAATCACACCCTGGAGTTGGCAGAAGTTGGCAGCAGCAGCAGGAGCCCAAACATTACTTTAAAGAGACCCTGGAGTTGGCTTCAGGAGCCCAAAAATTGGATGATTCACACCCTGGAGTTGGCAGCAGCAGCAGCAGGAGCCCAAATATACACTGGAGTTGGCTTCAGGAGCCCAAAAATTGGATGAATCACACCCTGGAGTTGGCAGGAGTTGACAGTAGCAGCAGCAGGAGCCCAAATATACACTGGAGTTGGCTTCAGGAGCCCAAAAATTGGATGAATCACACCCTGGAGTTGGCAGGAGTTGACAGTAGTAGCAGCAGGAGCCCAAATATACACTGGAGTTGGCCTCAGGAGCCCAAAAATTGGATGAATCACACCCTGGAGTTGGCAGAAGTTGGCAGCAGCAGCAGCAGGAGCCCAAATATACACTGGAGTTGGCCTCAGGAGCCCAAAAATTGGATGAATCACACCCTGGAGTTGGCAGAAGTTGGCAGCAGCAGCAGCAGGAGCCCAAATATACACTGGAGTTGGCTTCAGGAGCCCAAAAATTGGATGAATCACACCCTGGAGTTGGCAGGAGTTGACAGTAGTAGCAGCAGGAGCCCAAATATACACTGGAGTTGGCTTCAGGAGCCCAAAAATTGGATGAATCACACCCTGGAGTTGGCAGGAGTTGACAGCAGCAGCAGCAGGAGCCCAAATATACACTGGAGTTGGCTTCAGGAGCCCAAAAATTGGATGAATCACACCCTGGAGTTGGCAGAAGTTGGCAGCAGCAGCAGGAGCCCAAACATTACTTTAAAGAGACCCTGGAGTTGGCTTCAGGAGCCCAAAAATTGGATGATTCACACCCTGGAGTTGGCAGCAGCAGCAGCAGGAGCCCAAATATACACTGGAGTTGGCTTCAGGAGCCCAAAAATTGGATGAATCACACCCTGGAGTTGGCAGGAGTTGACAGTAGCAGCAGCAGGAGCCCAAATATACACTGGAGTTGGCTTCAGGAGCCCAAAAATTGGATGAATCACACCCTGGAGTTGGCAGGAGTTGACAGTAGCAGCAGCAGGAGCCCAAATATACACTGGAGTTGGCTTCAGGAGCCCAAAAATTGGATGAATCACACCCTGGAGTTGGCAGGAGTTGACAGTAGCAGCAGCAGGAGCCCAAATATACACTGGAGTTGGCTTCAGGAGCCCAAAAATTGGATGAATCACACCCTGGAGTTGGCAGGAGTTGACAGCAGCAGCAGCAGGAGCCCAAATATACACTGGAGTTGGCTTCAGGAGCCCAAAAATTGGATGAATCACACCCTGGAGTTGGCAGAAGTTGGCAGCAGCAGCAGCAGGAGCCCAAATATACACTGGAGTTGGCTTCAGGAGCCCAAAAATTGGATGAATCACACCCTGGAGTTGGCAGCAGCAGCAGCAGGAGCCCAAATATACACTGGAGTTGGCTTCAGGAGCCCAAAAATTGGATGAATCACACCCTGGAGTTGGCAGAAGTTGGCAGCAGCAGCAGGAGCCCAAACATTACTTTAAAGAGACCCTGGAGTTGGCTTCAGGAGCCCAAAAATTGGATGATTCACACCCTGGAGTTGGCAGCAGCAGCAGCAGGAGCCCAAATATACACTGGGGTTGGCTTCAGGAGCCCAAAAATTGGATGAATCACACCCTGGAGTTGGCAGCAGCAGCAGCAGGAGCCCAAATATTACTATAAAGAGACACTGGGGTTGGCTTCAGGAGCCCAAAAATTTGATGAATCACACCCTGGAGTTGGCAGCAGCAGGAGCCCAAATATTACTTTAAAGAGACACTGGGGTTGGCTTCAGGAGCCCAAAAATTGGATGAATCACACCCTGTGGAGAGTCATGTGGAGAAAAAGTAGCTTAGTTAGTAATATCTACATAAAATTATGAATAAACAAATGCAAAAGTATTGCCAAAGTGAAGTTTTGTTTGAGGGTGTGTTTCCACCTTTTAATTAAATCAGAAACAAGAAGGTATCATTGCCTCTGACTAATTAGCCCTCAAAAATTCTTGGAATTTTTAATCTGGAATCATGTCTGATCCGTCTTATCCGAAGAATATTAATAAAAAGTAAGAGTAACGGAAAGGATTTTTTATCAATACTTACTTGTGGTCCGATGCGGAGGAATGTCTGTAACTGGAGAGCAGCGCCTTAAATCTGTTTTGCACGATCCATCTTTCTTTAGTGTAGGTCTGGCCCCGTCATCAATCTACTGGAATACATCAGGCATTGTTGGGAGGAAAGCTTGGATGATCCAAGCGCCATTCATTTCCACGCAGGGCAGTCTCTGGAAAAAAAAAGTCTGTATAAACCAGGGTCTTTTTCATATAAAAACAAATGGTTATTCTTGCTTGTAAACCATATGTTCCACAGATTTACCAGTCATTGTGTCAGCCAATGAAGCAACTTTGTCTCGAAGTGCTGCAAAAGCAGTCCACTGCATCACAAGTGGCATCTGACACCCCCAGTCAACTGTCTGTCTGTTATGCTTTGGGTTCAGCTCCACTATCCATTGATGAAGATCTGATAATCATAAAATTCAGCAGCTACTGCCCAGCCAAGAAGTGGAGGAGACACTCGCCTCTTCTTCCAGTAGCCGGCAATTAGTGATGAGGAGAGTGTCGTGGGAGGAGGTGTTGCAAGCCGAGGTAGTGGAAGAGGGTCCCTGGAGTCTGCGGCGGTGGCGGCGGCAGCAGCAGCAGATTATTGCGGACTGTTGTTCGGAAAAATCAGCTACTCAGCGATGTGGCAGTGTTTCATGCAGCATCCTGGGGAGAAAAAGTAGGTTAGTTAGTGTATATACATAAAATTATGAATAGACAAATGCAATAGTATTGCCAAAGTGAAGTTTTGTTTGAGGGTGTGTTTCCACCTTGTAATTAAATCAGAAACAACTAGCTATCATTTGCCTCTGAATAATTAGCCCTCAAAAATTCTTGGAATTTTTAATCTTGATGTCTGAGGGATTTCTCCTCTCAGACAGCGTCACCATAAGTCCAGCCTGCTGCATTACACTTGGAAGAACATCTTGTTTGCGCTGCGACAAGGAAGCCAAAGTCATGCGTCCTCACATGGCACACGTGTTCAGTCTAGTTTTTAAGTCTTGCCCCCATCTGAAAGAACAACAGGAAAGAAAGTTAGCATGCACTTCTGGCACTCCTACACCACGAAGCACAACCCTATTGAGCCTCAGCGTCACAACGGTGTACCCCACCATAGTCTGATTTGCGATGTTTCCACCCGTTGGAATTCCACCCTCCATATGCAGGATCCACTATAGCAGTGGTCCCCAACCCTGTCCTCAAGGCCCACCAACAGGCCAGGTTTTGCAGATCTCCACAAAGATGCACAGGTGGAGTAATTAGTGCAGCTGCAGAGCAATAGAGCTGGCTATTTGGAGATCCAAAAAACATGACTTGTTGGTGGGCCTTGAGGACAGGGTTGAGGACCACTGCACTATAGGAACAGAGAAAAGCCATCACGGATTTCTGGATGATCCAAACGGATAGGGGGACACCTGTGTAAATTCAATGTAAACCATTGGCAGCTCATACGTGACACCGACCGTTTGCTCAGGCCCTTTGAGGAAGCTACGTTATTAGTCAGTTGCCAGGACTATGAGATGAACGATGAGATTCCACTGCTTCATGTACTACAACACATGTTGGAAACCATGGCTGGTCAGGGCACTGGAGACATGGCACATACATTTCACAGCCACATGAAGCCTGTGGGGGCTGAAGTGGAGGAGGAGGAGGGGGTGGGGCAAAGCAAACCACAGTTTAGGTTTCACAAAATGACCATTTTATCTAGTCATCTGACAGAAGAGGAGGAGCAGGAGCAGCCACAGGAGCTAGAGGGTTGTGAGTAAGGTGAGACAGAGGACCCAGACACACCGTGGCAGTTTACAGTGGAGATGGAGACAGGTAGTCCCTCCGAGTCATTTGCACAAATGGCACGATGCATGCTCACATGCTTGCGTACTAGTGAGCGCAGAATTGTCTCCATTTGTCAGCGGGAAGACTTCTGGCTCTCCAACTTATTGGACCCTCGCTTCCGGCACAAAATGGGGGCATTTTTTACGCCCACTGAGAGGGAGGACAAACTGACCTACTACAGAGACATCCCACGTAGTCAGTTGGGCGATGTCTATCTGCGCCATGGCCCATACTCCCGCAGGTCTGACTCGGGGGGACCTCTGCGATCACCTTCCACTGCCATGGCTGCTGGGGGGGTGGAAGGAGCAGCAGCAGCAGCTCCATCAGCAGCAGCCTCAGTCTTCAGTCGCTAGTGAGTAGCTTTCTACACCCGCATAGTGAGTCTACTCATGAGCAGCAGGAAGACCTGGAGCTGGACCTCAAACAGCAGGTCATGTCATACCTTGACATGACCATGCCAACACACCTTCAAGATCCACTGGATTTGCTGGGAAGCCAAACTTGACTTGTGCCCGCAACTAGCAGAGTTTGCCCTGGAAAAGCTGTACTGGCCGGACAGTAGTTGATTTAGATGGCAACTGGGCTGCTCTATATAACGAAGCAAAATGGCAAATTTACCTCACTATATAAGCTATTGCCCCTCAGATTTACACAGGGGCTGCTCTATATTATGCTGCAAAATGGCAAATTAACCTCACAATATAAGCTATTGCAGCTCTATATAAATAAAAATAAATAAATAAAAAAAGGGCCTGTAGAAGCTTATTTAGTATAACAGATAGGGTGACATGTGCTGGTTTGGGATGCCCATATGGGCTAGTGTTTTGGCAGCAGTACAAAAACCAATGCAAAATGCAATAGCTTAATAAAGCTGATGCTGATCAACGCTTATTTAGTATAACAGATGGGGTGCAACATGCAGGTTTGGGATGCCCTGCGGCCTGGTGTATTTAAAGCAGACCAAAACCAATTCAAAATGCAATAACTTAATAAAGCTGAGGCTGTAGATGCTTATTTAGTATAAACAGGTAGGGTGCAAGGTGCAGCTTTGGGGTGCCCTGCGGCCTGGTTAAATGAAAGCAGTCAAAAAGGAAGTGCAAACTGAAGTAGCTTAATGAAGCTGATGCTGATCAACGCTTATGTTGTATACCAGATAGGGTGCAAGGTGCAGCTTTGGGGTGCCCTGCGGCCTGGTTTATTAAAATCAGTCAAAAACAAGTGCAAACTGAAGTAGCCTGATCAACGCTTATGTTGTATAACAGATAGGTTTAAAATAGCATGTGCCTTGGGATGCCCGTGTGGCCTGTTATATTTCAAGCTGAACAAAAAGTAACAATAATCCAAGTATGAGACATCATTTTGACCTTCTTCACAGCGCCATACTTTGAAAAAAAAAAATTAATTTCATGCCGATCAATCCAAAGGTCAATGCCCCTAACAAAAATAGTGTTCGGCATAAGTTTTCCTTCTGGAAGGACGTAACCTTTAGTTTACATGGTTGGGGTAGGTTATCTTACAAATTGGGATACCACAGGCAGCAGTGTCATTGAAAGAGACAGATTGTAATGCAGGCCATACGCAAGCAGAGAAACTCAGGCTGCAACAGGCCTATTTAGTTTACATGGTTGGGGTAGGTTATCTTACAAATTGGGATACCCCACTGTATATGAAACCGAATATAAATGCACACCCAAAAGTGGACACTCAGCCTCCAAGAGGCCTGCTTAGTTTAAATAAGAGAGCTGCTTAGTATGGTAGGTAGGTTATGTTATGTTACAGAATGGGATGCCCCAAGCAGACTTGAGATCAGTATATATGCACACAGCAGCAGTGTGTTAGCAGGCTCATACAGGCCAAATTTCTTTAAATAACTGTGCAGCTTACAGTTAATGCAGAGGCTAATGGTATGTTACAGAATGGGATGCCCCAAGCTGACTTGAGATCAGTATATATGCACACAGCAGCAGTGTGTTAGCAGGCTCATACAGGCCAAATTTCTTTAAATAACTGTGCAGCTTACAGTTAATGCAGAGGCTAATGGTATGTTACAGAATGGGATGCCCCAAAGCAGACTTGAGATCAGTATATATGCACACAGCAGCAGTGTGTTAGCAGGCTCATACAGGCCAAATTTCTTTAAATAAATGTGCAGCTTACAGTTAATGCAGAGGCTAATGGTATGTTACAGAATGGGATGCCCCAAAGCAGACTTGAGATCAGTATATATGCACACAGCAGCAGTGTGTTAGCAGGCTCATACAGGCCAAATTTCTTTAAATAACTGTGCAGCTTACAGTTAATGCAGAGGCTAATGGTATGTTACAGAATGGGATGTCCCAAAAACCAGAGAGCACCTGGCAGGCAGCAGTAAGACTATGCACAGCAAAAGTGTCTTTATCATGCCTAATTTCAATTAGAATAGGTGCAAATGGTTAGGTTCTTAAATAGAGGCTGGTGTAGTCACAGAATGGGATGCCCTAAAAACCAGCAGTAAGTACACCTGGCAGGGACAAGTTGTGCTATGCCCAGCAAAAGTGTCTTTATCAGGCCTAATTTCAAATATGATAAGAGCAAATGCTTATATGGTCTTAAACAGAGGCTGCTTTAGTCACAGAATGGGATGCCCCGGGCAGGAATCGAGCTGGCAGGGTACAGTAGTGCTTTGGCCAGCAAAAGTGTCTTTATCAGGCCTAATTTCAAATATGATAAGAGCAAATGCTTATATGGTCTTAAACAGAGGCTGCTGTAGTCACAGAATGGGATGCCCCGGGCAGGAATCGAGCTGGCAGGGTACAGTAGTGCTTTGGCCAGCAAAAGTGTCTTTATCAGGCCTAATTTCAAATATGATAAGAGCAAATGCTTATATGGTCTTAAACAGAGGCTGCTTTAGTCACAGAATGGGATGCCCCGGGCAGGAATCGAGCTGGCAGGGTACAGGAGTGCTTTGGCCAGCAAAAGTGTCTTTATCAGGCCTAATTTCAAATATGATAAGAGCAAATGCTTATATGGTCTTAAACAGAGGCTGCTTTAGTCACAGAATGGGATGCCCCGGGCAGGAATCGAGCTGGCAGGGTACAGGAGTGCTTTGGCCAGCAAAAGTGTCTTTATCAGGCCTAATTTCAAATATGATAAGAGCAAATGCTTATATGGTCTTAAACAGAGGCTGCTTTAGTCACAGAATGGGATGCCCCGGGCAGGAATCGAGCTGGCAGGGTACAGGAGTGCTTTGGCCAGCAAAAGTGTCTTTATCAGGCCTAATTTCAAATATGATAAGAGCAAATGCTTATATGGTCTTAAACAGAGGCTGCTGTAGTCACAGAATGGGATGCCCCAAATAGGAGTGCACCTGGCAGGGTCCAGTAGTGCTATGCCCAGCAAAAGTGTCTTTATCAGGCCTAATTTCAAATATGATAAGAACAAATGCTTATATGGTCTTAAACAGAGGCTGCTTTAGTCACAGAATGGGATGCCCCGGGCAGGAATCGAGCTGGCAGGGTCCAGTAGGCCTTTGGCCAGCAAAAGTGTCTTTATCAGGCCTGATTTCTATGAGAATAAGTGCAAATGTTTATTATGCTATTAAATAGAGGCTGCTTTAGTCACAGAATGGGATGCCAGTGCCACAAAAACCAGAGAGCATGCACAGCAAAAGTGTCTTTATCAGGCCTGATTTCTATGAGAATAAGTGCAAATGTTTATTATGCTATTAAATAGAGGCTGCTTTAGTCACAGAATGGGATGCCAGTGCCACAAAAACCAGAGAGCATGCACAGCAAAAGTGTCTTTATCAGGCCTGATTTCTATGAGAATAAGTGCAAATGTTTATTATGCTATTAAATAGAGGCTGCTTTAGTCACAGAATGGGATGCCAGTGCCACAAAAACCAGAGAGCATGCACAGCAAAAGTGTCTTTGTCAGGCCTGATTTCTATGAGAATAAGTGCAAATGTTTATTATGCTATTAAATAGAGGCTGCTTTAGTCACAGAATGGGATGCCAGTGCCACAAAAACCAGAGAGCATGCACAGCAAAAGTGTCTTTATCAGGCCTGATTTCTATGAGAATAAGTGCAAATGGTTATTATGCTATTAAATAGAGGCTGCTTTAGTCACAGAATGGGATGCCAGTGCCACAAAAACCAGAGAGCATGCACAGCAAAAGTGTCTTTGTCAGGCCTGATTTCTATGAGAATAAGTGCAAATGTTTATTATGCTATTAAATAGAGGCTGCTTTAGTCACAGAATGGGATGCCAGTGCCACAAAAACCAGAGAGCATGCACAGCAAAAGTGTCTTTATCAGGCCTGATTTCTATGAGAATAAGTGCAAATGTTTATTATGCTATTAAATAGAGGCTGCTTTAGTCACAGAATGGGATGCCAGTGCCACAAAAACCAGAGAGCATGCACAGCAAAAGTGTCTTTATCAGGCCTGATTTCTATGAGAATAAGTGCAAATGTTTATTATGCTATTAAATAGAGGCTGCTTTAGTCACAGAATGGGATGCCAGTGCCACAAAAACCAGAGAGCATGCACAGCAAAAGTGTCTTTATCAGGCCTGATTTCTATGAGAATAAGTGCAAATGTTTATTATGCTATTAAATAGAGGCTGCTTTAGTCACAGAATGGGATGCCAGTGCCACAAAAACCAGAGAGCATGCACAGCAAAAGTGTCTTTATCAGGCCTGATTTCTATGAGAATAAGTGCAAATGTTTATTATGCTATTAAATAGAGGCTGCTTTAGTCACAGAATGGGATGCCAGTGCCACAAAAACCAGAGAGCATGCACAGCAAAAGTGTCTTTATCAGGCCTGATTTCTATGAGAATAAGTGCAAATGTTTATTATGCTATTAAATAGAGGCTGCTTTAGTCACAGAATGGGATGCCAGTGCCACAAAAACCAGAGAGCATGCACAGCAAAAGTGTCTTTGTCAGGCCTGATTTCTATGAGAATAAGTGCAAATGTTTATTATGCTATTAAATAGAGGCTGCTTTAGTCACAGAATGGGATGCCAGTGCCACAAAAACCAGAGAGCATGCACAGCAAAAGTGTCTTTATCAGGCCTGATTTCTATGAGAATAAGTGCAAATGGTTATTATGCTATTAAATAGAGGCTGCTTTAGTCACAGAATGGGATGCCAGTGCCACAAAAACCAGAGAGCATGCACAGCAAAAGTGTCTTTATCAGGCCTGATTTCTATGAGAATAAGTGCAAATGTTTATTATGCTATTAAATAGAGGCTGCTTTAGTCACAGAATGGGATGCCAGTGCCACAAAAACCAGAGAGCATGCACAGCAAAAGTGTCTTTATCAGGCCTGATTTCTATGAGAATAAGTGCAAATGTTTATTATGCTATTAAATAGAGGCTGCTTTAGTCACAGAATGGGATGCCAGTGCCACAAAAACCAGAGAGCATGCACAGCAAAAGTGTCTTTATCAGGCCTGATTTCTATGAGAATAAGTGCAAATGTTTATTATGCTATTAAATAGAGGCTGCTTTAGTCACAGAATGGGATGCCAGTGCCACAAAAACCAGAGAGCATGCACAGCAAAAGTGTCTTTATCAGGCCTGATTTCTATGAGAATAAGTGCAAATGTTTATTATGCTATTAAATAGAGGCTGCTTTAGTCACAGAATGGGATGCCAGTGCCACAAAAACCAGAGAGCATGCACAGCAAAAGTGTCTTTATCAGGCCTGATTTCTATGAGAATAAGTGCAAATGTTTATTATGCTATTAAATAGAGGCTGCTTTAGTCACAGAATGGGATGCCAGTGCCACAAAAACCAGAGAGCATGCACAGCAAAAGTGTCTTTATCAGGCCTGATTTCTATGAGAATAAGTGCAAATGTTTATTATGCTATTAAATAGAGGCTGCTTTAGTCACAGAATGGGATGCCAGTGCCACAAAAACCAGAGAGCATGCACAGCAAAAGTGTCTTTATCAGGCCTGATTTCTATGAGAATAAGTGCAAATGTTTATTATGCTATTAAATAGAGGCTGCTTTAGTCACAGAATGGGATGCCAGTGCCACAAAAACCAGAGAGCATGCACAGCAAAAGTGTCTTTATCAGGCCTGATTTCTATGAGAATAAGTGCAAATGTTTATTATGCTATTAAATAGAGGCTGCTTTAGTCACAGAATGGGATGCCAGTGCCACAAAAACCAGAGAGCATGCACAGCAAAAGTGTCTTTATCAGGCCTGATTTCTATGAGAATAAGTGCAAATGTTTATTATGCTATTAAATAGAGGCTGCTTTAGTCACAGA